>CM035837.1:93119988-94522344 GCA_020510985.1 Pholidichthys leucotaenia
TAAGGGGGAAAAAAATGCAAACCTACGTGGCCTTGTGTGAAAAAGTAATTGTCCCCCCCTTCCCCCCCATGTTAAAACATAAATTATCTGGGGCCTATCACATCTTTGGAAAGCTGACTTCAATTTCTCTAGCCACACCCAGGCCTGATTACTGCCACAGCTGTTCTCAATCAAGAAATCACTTAAATAGGACCTGCCAGACAAAATGAAGTAGACCAAAAGATCATCAAAAGCTAGACATCATGCTGCGATCCAAAGAAATTCAGGAACAAATGAGAAACAAAGTAATTGAGATCTATCATTCTGGAAAAGGTTATAAAGCCATTTCTAAAGCTTTGGGACTCCAGCAAACCACAGTGAGAGCCATTATCCACAAATGACAAAAACATGGAACACTGGTGAACCTTCCCAGGAGTGGCCAGCTGACCAAAATTACCCCAAGAGTGGAGTGACGATTCATCCAAGAGTTCACAAAAGACCCCACAACAACATCCAAACAACTGCAGGCCTCACTTGCCTCAGTTAAGGTCAGTGTTCATGACTCCACCATAAGAAAGAGACTGGGGAAAAAATGGCCTGCATAGCAGAGTTCCAAGATGAAAACCATTGCTGAGCAAAAAGAACATAAAGGCTCGTCTCAGTATTGCCAGAAAACATCTTGATGATCCCCAAGATTTTTGGGAAAATACTCTGTGGACTGATGAGACAAAAGTTGAACTTTTTGGAAGGTGTGTGTCCCATTACATCTGGCGTAAAAGTAACACAACATTTCAGAAAAGGAACATCATACCTACAGTAAAATATGGTGGTGGTAGTGTGATGGTCTGGGGTTGTTTTGCTGCTTCAGGACATGGAAGACTTGCTGTGGTAAATGGAATCATGAATTCTGCTGTCTACCAAAAAAATGCTGAAGGAGAATGTCCGGTCATTTGTTCGTGACCTCAAGCTGAAGTGAACTTGGGTTCTGCAGCAGGACAATGATCCAAAACACACCAGCAATTCCACCTCTGAATGGCTTCAGAAAAACAAAATGAAGACTTCGGAGTGGCCAAGTCAAAGTCCTGACCTGAATCCAACTGAGATGCTGTGGCATGACCTTAAAAGGTGGTTCATGCTCGAAAACCCTCCAATATGGCTGAATTACAACAATTCTGCAAAGATGAGTGGGCCAAAATTCCTCCACTGCGCTGAAAAAGACTTATTGCCAGTTATCACAAATGCTTGATTACAGTTGTACCTGCTAAGGGTGGCCCAACCAGTTATTAGGTTTAGGGTGCAATCACTTTTTTTTACACAGGGCCATGTAGGGTTGGATCTTTTCCCCCTTAATAATAAACACCTAATTTCAAAACTTAATTTTGTGTTTACTTGTGTTATTTTGTTTGATGATCTGAAACATTTAAGTGTGACAAACATACAAAAAAATGAGAAATCATGAAGGGGCAAACCCTTTTTCACACCACTATATATATATATAAAAGGACACCCTGTATCAGCCTGTGTTTTTTTTAAACATATTTGAACATATGAATATTCAATATCAATGTTAAAAATACTGGGAGATTCACGTAATATTACTAAACAATTAAAAATGAGTTAAAGGCTTTTTTTCAAATTTTCTGTAAAATATAATTCTAATCAAATAGTGAGGAATAAATTAGGACACCCCCGCATTCATTCCCACTTAAAATGGCTAAAGTAAATTTAAAAAAAATGCAAATAAAGACAAAAACAAGGTTAGATATAGTTTGGGGTCACTTAGAAATTTCCTTATTTTTGAAAGAAAAGCACTGTTTTTTTCAATGAAAATAACTTTAAACTAATCAGAAATACACTCTAATATCTAATATACATTGCTAATGTGGTAAATGACTATTCTAGCTGCAAATGTCTGGTTTTTGGTGCAATATCTACATAGGTATATAGAGGCCCATTTCCAGCAACTATCACTCCAGTGTTCTAATGGTACAATGTGTTTGCTCATTGCGTCAGAAGGCTAATGGATGATTAGAAAAACCTTGTGCAGTCATGTTAGCACAGCTGAAAACAGTTTAGCTGGTTAGAGAAGCTATAAAACTGACCTTCCTTTGAGCAGGTTGAGTATCTGGAAAAAATTATTATTTCAAATACAAATCATTATTTCTAACCTTGTCAATGTCTTGACTATATTTTCTATTCATTTTACAACTCATGGTGGTAAATAAGTGTGACTTTTCATGGAAAACACAAAATAATTGTCTGGGTGACCCCAAACTTTTGAACGGTAGTGTACTGTATATATATGTGTGTGTGTGTGTGTGTGTGTATATACACACATACATACATACATATACGTATAATAAATTTTTATTTAACCTTTATTTAACCAGAAAGTCCCTTCAGATTGCCATCTCTTTTTTGAAGGAGACCTGCCAAGATGGCACACCAGTACATAAAACAAAAAGGACAACAAAAGTCAGCACATCTAAAACAATACAAAATGATTCAAAACAATAAAACTAATAAAATAATAAAATAAACAAGTAAAAACATTACCAAAAAGTTAATGTGAGTGTGCGACTGCATGTGAAAGGTGCGTGTGTCTGTTTGCAGGGGTATGGTATGTGTGTGTGTGCAGGGGGAGATGGCTTTCACAACTCTGGGAAAGAAGATGTCTATCAGTCTGGTGGTGTTTTAATGTAACTGTGTGGCGGTTCGGTTAACCCCCACAACAGATAAGGACACTCAGCTCTCTTGTCTCTGTTTTTCCCACTGCACTACTGAGATGTAATGTGCCATTCATGTATTTGTGATGCAAACATGCATGTATTGTGATGTAATGCGCCATTCTCGTATAGTGTTCATGCGTCTTGTCCTTACTGTGCTTCTTCTGAGCATCTTACATATGTAGATGTGCTTTGATGTAAATCCCCACAAACAGACTGGTCAAACACAGCGCTTGGCTAGAGCAAATAACAGAACAGGAAATGTGTATTAATGTCTACAGGCAGACTCATTTCGTCTGGCTCACCTCTGTAATGTTAATGTTGCCTTTCATGCAAATGTCTCATGCCTGTCCTGTTATCTCTTTGATCAGACCAACTGCTGTGAATGCTTTGATGTATTGTTGTAGTTGGGTGTATATATACTGCATTGTAACCATGCTCTCACTCTCTCTCAATCTGACTTCAACCTCTGCTGCAGGACACAGACTTTGTGTCCCTCCTTAACTGAGAGCCGTGGGCTCGCTCTCGGCGCTCATGCACGGCGCCGGGAGCGGAGCTCGTGACGGCGGTATGATTAATAAAACTCTACTTAAAACCTCCAACAACGCCGCATTATTTCATGCCGCCGCACTGGTGACCCCTTGAAGACGCACACGTTTTGTGCGACACAGCCTTCTGATTTGGACGGCCACGCTGGCGAACCGACGCTGAAAAAAACGAGCGGCCAGCGAAAGCAGCAACCTTCTGAGCTGGACAGCTGCACTGGTGACCCGTTCTTCAGGATGAGATCTGCACGTCTGAGATCTGCTCATCCACGCTGGACCGGCCGCGCTCGCAGCTCCTTCACACGAGAGCGCGGGCACCTCGTCCCTTCTCCACGACGGCGTCCTCCATGGCCGGCGGAGAACGCAACGCGTGGACCTGAACGCACCACGCCTGAGCCTGAGGAACAAAGATCGTCTATTCCCGCTCACCGCTCCAACGCATCTGCACGAGCCTGAGGGACAAAAGATTGTCTATTTCCTCTCACCACTCCAACGCACCATGGCCAATCATGCAGCCACAGCTCAACCTGGATTTTTATCGGCGCCGTCTGCGCCGATCTCCACCAAGTTTCTGCACCCTGACTCGCCACTCCAGCGGCCCACCCACGCACGGAACCCCCGCGCACACACCGGGGAGTTACGAGGACGGCGCATCACGCACGGGACAAGTAACGGCTCCAGAGACCGCCATCGTCCTCCGCCGTTGCTCACAGAACCTTCAGGGCTGCTCGTTCACCTGAAGCAAGCACGCAGCTCACCACTGGATTTTTTTAATGGTCTCAGCCACGGCACAAAGGGATTTCAGCCGTCAGCTGTTCCCGGGGGCTTTGGGGTTGCTCCTGCACCTAAAGCCAACACACCAGTCCCTCTGCTTTTGTTTATTTTTTTTTCTTACAGCCGCTCCTGCTTTTCTTCATGGCCACGAGAGAAGTCAGAGACTAATTTTTCTTCTTGTGATCTCCGCATGCGCCACGGGACAGGCCCTTGACGTCGCGGAGCAGCAAGCAATTTTTGCGCGGCTCAGGACGATTTTACAGCCCCTGCCGGCACTTACTACCCCTCCCCTCCCTCCCCCTCCGCCTGCAGCGAGCTTCTCCCACAGCTCGCTCACACAGATGGATTATCGAGGTTTCGGCCCCCTGCCGCGCCCTCTGGGGGGGGGAGCGTGTGGCGGTTCGGTTAACCCCCACAACAGATAAGGACACTCAGCTCTCTTGTCTCTGTTTTTCCCGCTGCACTACTGAGGTGCAATGTGCCATTCATGTATTTATGATGCAAACATGCATGTATTGTGATGTAATGCGCCATTCTCGTATAGTGTTCATGCGTCTTGTCCTTACTGTGCTTCTTCTGAGCATCTTACATATGTAGATGTGCTTTGATGTAAATCCCCACAAACAGACTGGTCAAACATAGCGCTCGGCTAGAGCAAATAACAGAACAGGAAATGTGTATTAATGTCTACAGGCAGACTCGTTTCGTCTGGCTCACCTCTGTAATGTTAATGTTGCCTTTCATGCAAATGTCTCATGCCTGTCCTGTTATCTCTTTGATCAGACCAACTGCTGTGAATGCTTTGATGTATTGTTGTAGTTGGGTGTATATATACTGCATTGTAACCATGCTCTCACTCTCTCTCAATCTGACTTCAACCTCTGCTGCAGGACACAGACTTTGTGTCCCTCCTTCACTGAGAGCCGTGGGCTCGCTCTCGGCGCTCATGCACGGCGCCGGGAGCGGAGCTCGTGACGGCGGTATGATTAATAAAACTCTACTTAAAACCTCCAACAACGCCGCTTTATTTCATGCCGCCGCAACTGTACCATTTTCCAGAAGGAAGTGGTACAGTCTGTTGCCTGGGTGGGTGGTGTTCACTGCGATACATCTGGCCCTTTTCTGGATTTGGCCAGGGTATATTGAGGCCAGATGTGGGAGAAGGCATCCTACGATCCCCTGTGCTGTCCTTACCACCCGGGTCAAGTCCTTTCTGTGCTATACTGTGCAGCTGCCATACCACACTGCTGAGTTGAGACACAGGATGCTCTCTGTTGTGGCTCTGTAGAAGTTGGTGAGCAGCCGAGAGGAGAGTCCAGTCCATTTCCTGAGGAAGAAGAGCCTTTGCTGAGCCTTCTTCACCAGGTGCGATGTGTTCAGAGACCAAGACAGACCAGATGTGATGTGTAGGCCCAGGAACCAGATGTTGTCCACATGCTCAACATCTCCCAGCCTATGAGGAGGGGAGCATGTTCTGTTTTCCTGGACCACCTGTAGTCCACAATGACCTCCTTGGTCTAAATGGTGTTCAGGACAAGGTGGCCAGCTGAGTACCACTGAGTCAGGTGTTGGATCTCCTCTCTGTGTTGGGTCCCATCATTGTCCAATATGAGACCCACCGCGGTGGTGTCGTCTGCAAACTTTATGACTGTGTTAGTGGGGTGGATGGTGTGATGTTGTGTTTCGGCACCTTATTGTGAAGTGTGATGTAGTGACATGCACTTCCTGTCACGTCACTGCACCGCCCTATAAATACCAGAGGGCATCCATATTGCAGCCTCTTTGACCGGTGCCCTCTTCCATGTGCCTACTGTGCTACTGTTGTTCCTCAACGTCAATAAAGCTGTGTTCGTCCAGTCATCTTGCCTCATCCTTCAACCAAGGTATTTTACCATACATAACATTTGGCAATCGAGGATTAACTCGTGGAGGCATGTGTCACACCACTTCGCCCCTTCCTCGAGTTCCTGGGCGAGCCACCGGTGCCTTGGCCAATGTGGTTTAAGGTTTTCCAAACGTACATCACCGTGCTCAACCCTGGTAAGCTCGACAAGCTAAGAGCACGTGCGCTACTTGTTCACAACCTGGGTATTGAAGGCCAATGAGTCCTGCGCACAATCGGAGCTTTGGACTCTTTTGAAGATGTTGTGGAGCTGCTAGCAAACCATTTTCAAACCTTGGATAGCGTGACTGCCCAGAGGATTCAGTTTCGGCAGCGACATCAGCAAGTGGGTGAGCCTATTCATTAGTTTGTTGCCGACTTAATGCAGCTAGCTAGCGAGCGTTGCTTTGGGCCATTGTAAGATGAAATGACACGTGACCAGCTTGCGGAGCATACTTGTAGCACTGCATTGTGGGCGAGGCTACTCACGGCGCCCAATGACTTAACATTAGCCAGAGCTGTCGAACTAGCTCTCCAGCTGGAGGCCGCAGACAAGCTAGCTTCAGAGCTAAACTGGTGCCAGTCACAGTGGCCGCCGGAGCCTCCTGCTGTGGCAAATGTTGCAGACTCGGATAGCAAGGATAGCTTGGACGACGATACTATGGAAGCCAACGCTGCCAGCCGAGGGTCTGCCTGGGAAACCCCTTTGCAAGGGTTGTGGGTCCATCATGCACTGCAATAAGGCTAAGGACTGCCCAGCTAGGGAAAAGCATTGTAGCAGATGTGGACGCTTGAACCACTATGCTAGAGTGTGCCGTGTATCTGAACCGGAGAGCCCACGCAAGAAATCACTCCGCTCACCCCCAACAACCATCCATATGGTGTCCCCCAGTACCAATAGGTACAGGTTTTGCACAGTGGAACTGAACGGCGTGGAGGTGCCATTGTTGCTCGACACAGGGACAGAGGGGTCGTTGCTGAATTGGGCCACGGCGAGGAAGTTTTTTCCCCCAATACAGGATCAGAGGTAACCCAGCGCCGCTGTATAGTTATGGAGGTGGCAGGCTGTGCACGGTTGGGACTTTGGAGTTAACGGTTCAGTACAAATCTGCAAAGATGTCTGACTTCACGTTCCACGTGGCAGCCCAAGGCGATAACATCATGGACTGTGATTTGTTTTACGGACTGGGCTTCACCATAAAAGACGACAACTGTGTACATTTACTGCCCACATATAAAACTGCTCTCAGAAGAGGCAAGGCAAAGACCAGAGACATAGACGTGTGGACAGAGGACTCAGTGCACTACCTCCAGGAATGCTTTAACTGTATGGACTGGGAGGTGTTCACGCTCGCCTGCGGAGAAGATTTGGACTCTTTAGTGGATGTGACATGCTCATACATGTCTTTCTGCAGAGACATGATCGTTCCACGTAAATGTGTCAAAATATATCCCAACAACAAGCCATGGGTTACAAAATCAGTTAAATCCTGCTTACAGAGGAAAGCACTTGCCTTTAAACAGGGGGTTGTTTCTGAGCTGGAGGTTGCCACAAAAGAGCTGAAGGCTGAAATTTTAAGAGCAAAACAGAATTATAAATCAGAGTTGGAAAGCAAGATGGCAACAAAGAAGCTTGGTTCAGCCTGGGCCAGTATGAAAACTATTGCAGGCCTTCAGAGCACAGAGCACAGTAATCGTGCGTTTTTAGATGGTTTTAGTTCAGACACAGAGCTGGCTAATGCTCTTAATTGTTTTTATGGTCATTTTGATTCTTTTGATTTTAGCACAGAAACCCAAGATTTGAAACAGAAGCTCAAAGACAATCAGCACTTTAATATTGAGGTGCAGGATGTTAAAAGGGCGTTCTGTGCTGTAAAAGTGAACAAAAATCAGGGCCCTGATAATATACTGTATGTGGGCGCTTGGTAAAGTCCTGTGCACATGAACTGAGTCCTGTGTTTCACTACATTTTTAATAAGTCCTTACAGACACAACATGTGCCTAAGATCTGGAAAGATGCCGTGGTTGTCCCCGTTCCAAAATCCAGCTGTCCTAAAATGGTAAATGATTTTAGACTAGCTGCTTTGACTTCAATTTTAATGAAAATTTTTGAAAAACTGGTCAGATTTGAGGTCCTAAAGCAGACTGAGCATGCATTGGATCCTTTGCAGTTTGCCTATAGGCCTCACAGAGGACTGGAGGATGCCACTGTCACTCTGTTTAACATGCTTTTTAAACATCTGGATTTTAATGGGACACACGCCAGGCTTTTATTTGTGGACTTTTCTTCCGCCTTTAATACAATCCAACCTCATATTTTAGTTGAAAGGCTCCTGCAACAATTTGATTTGAGTAATAATCTGGTGGGTTGGATTCTGGATTATTTTAACCAACAGGACACAGAGAGTAAGGGTCAATGGTACATTGTCTGACCAAAAGTGTTCTTCTACTGGCTCTCCTCAGGGGTGTGTGTTGTCACCACTACTCTTCATCCTGTACACAAACATGTGTCGGAGCAGACATGGCAACAGACACATTATAAAGTATGCTGATGATTCAGTTGTTGTCAGTCTCCTCCAGGATGGTGAGAGTGGCCACGGCCCAGTAGTTGATGATTTTGTTCACCGGTGTGAGGATCCCTACCTGCAGCTGAATACGACAAAAACTAAAGATATGATTATTGACTTTAGGAGGAAAACTCCCAGGCACAAAGTCACTGTACTAAAAGGACAGACCACTGAATGTGTACAGTCCTACAGATATCTTGGGACGATTATTGATAGTAATTTAAACTTTGAAGAGAACTGTGAAAGGGTGAGCAAAAAGGGTCAGCAACATTTGCATTGTTTAAGGAAACTTGCACGCTTCCAAATTGACCAAGCCATAATGACAATGTTTTATCGGGGTTTTATTGAATCTGTTTTATCCTTTTCTTTAGTGTCATGGTTTGGTCAGACAAAACTGAAACAGAGGAAATCCTTGGATCAGGTAGTTAGATGGCCCAGTCGTTTGCTTGGTGAGTAACAGCTGAGCCTGACATCCCTGTACACCAGACAGGTACAGAGGATTGCTACCTCCATTTTAAATGATGACTCCCACCATTTGCACTACCACTTTCAGCTTCTTCCCTCCAGACGGAGGTTTGCTGTCCCAAAAAGTAAAACCCAGCGCTACAAAAACAGCTTTGTTCCTGCTGCTGTTAAAGAGTTGAACAAGATGTAACAATATATTGCACATAATTTAGTTACCTATTTATTAATTTTATTTTATATTTACTTATTTTTGTAGGTTTTTTTTATTTGGATTCTAAATCTTTTATTGGGTTTTAGACTTTTGAGGTTTTTAACCTCTTTGACTAGTCTTTAACTTTTTAATATGACCCTTCTCTCTTATCTCTTTGTTTTTTCTCTTATCTCTTTGTCCTATGTCCTGATTGGTGGAGCCTTGAGTACTTTTATCATGTTTATAGTCAGCTTCATGTGTGCCTGTATTTGTGTTCATGTTGAATGCAGTTGTGGTTTGTAAATATGGATGTCACCTGACTGCAAAACAAATCTACCTACAGGTACAAATAAAGTAACCTGAACCTGAACCTGAACCTGGGAACGAATGGTCGGGTTGTGGCCAGTGGAACCCTCTGGTTCCGGTGGTCGATGAGGACGTTGTGTGGGATGAAGAGCTCACGGACACCACAGCAGTCAAGCAGGACCAGCTTCACTCAGGTTTGGCGCAAGGGGGTCTCAGTGCCACCGGGAAATGGTAGAGGGGGGTACCGAGTGTGGTGGCGAGGCGCCTGCGCCAGCAAGTGACACCAGTGTGCTAGCCCCAGATGCCTCCGGAGCTTGGCCGCAGGGGAATGGAGGGTCTGCAGCTACAATGGTGAACGCTACGACGGCTTTAGAAGAGGTCAGGGCCAGACCGACAAGCATGGAGGAACTGCATGCTCAGCAGCACCATATCAGGCCGAGCCGGGCCCCACTGAGGGATATGGACTTGGTTCGGATTCAGGGTGAAGAACATTCACGACGAAGATGGGCCAGATGACAACCAGCTAAACATCACAGATGTCTGCGCATAATCACTAAGCGAGGTGCAGCATACTTGAAGTTGTCTGATGGCTCGACGAGGCACGCCAATCAGCTTTGGTGTGTCCGGGAAGAGGCTTCAGGTGACGGCGCTGGACGAGAGCAGGTGTTGGTGGTGAAGAAGATAGGTGCTTTTGTCCGGAAGATCAGCCATCATCCGGAGGGTCTGCTGCTTCCATGGGCGCGCTTGCTGAGGGGCTGCCCTGTGCCCCCCATGCCAGTTCTAGTCCTCCTGCCCAATTAACAGTGCTGTAAATAATTGTGTTAATAGTTCTGGTGTTTTAATGCATGTATGTTGTAAAATGGAATTATTTTGTGTATTTTATTTAGTTCAGGAGCACAGCATGTAATTTTAGTTTATGTACGGACTCTTTTTTAGTTTGTTGGGTGGAAGAATAACACTGGTCAACACCAAATTTATTGTCTAAGTTTTTTTTACCTGATTTAGGACAATTTTGATGTACTGAATCCAAAAATCACATTGGTTTTGCTCAATCAGGTCAACTTTTTGAATTATGGCCACATGTTGTTTCATACGTTTTTGTTTACATGTACGGGTATTTTCACTTTATATGATGCAAAATTCTTTTTTATGTTGTGAAATTCTCTGAATTTTGAACAATGATGACATAACATTCAATTTACACGTACTTGCCTTTATATAAAGGTAAGTACATGCACAGTACTAAGTAAGTACAGGTTTTTACTTAGCACCTGATCGAGAGAAACGGATGTCATTTTAGGATTCAGTGGTGCAAAATTGTCTAAAATCAGTTGAAAAAACACAGACAACTTACAAAAAAATTATTTTTGTAACCCTGTGTAATCCAACCCGCCATGCGGGCTGCACGGTAGTCCACCCATCAGCCCTATTTTAGGTTATGTTGTGTGAATGTTTTAGGCCATTTTAATCCATTGTTTTTCATTATGTTAGTGTGTGATTTGGGTCCGAAATTGGGGAGGGTCTTAATTGTGTGTGTGGTTTTGGACTTTTCTAAGGGGGGGGAGAGACTGTGATGTTGTGTTTCGGCACCTTTTTGTGAAGTGCAGTGTAGTGACATGTACTTCCTGTCACGTCACTGCTCCGCCCTATAAATGCCAGAGGGCATCCATATTGCGGCTTCTTTGAACAGTGCCCTCTACCAGGTGCCTGCCGTGTTACTGCTGTTCCTCAACATCGATAAAGCTGTGTCCGTCCAGCCATCTTGCCTCATCCTTCACCCAAGGTATTTTACCATACAAAACAGATGGCAGAACAGTCCTTAGTGAAGAGAGTGAAGAGGGCAGGGCTGAGCACACACCCCTGAGGCGTACCTGTGTTCAGAACCAGGGTGGACGATGTGCGGTCTCCTATTGTCACCACCTGAGGTCCATTGGTGAGAAAGTCTCTGTTCCTGGAACACAACAATGTTGACAGACCCAGACTGCAGAGCTTCAGTGCCAGCTTGTCTGGGAAGAAAGTGTTGAATGCTGAGCTGAAGTCAACAAATAGCATCCTAACATAAGTGTTAGGATGCTGCAGGTGGGTCAGGGTTGCGTGAAGTGCTATGAAGTGCCCAGAGATGCTAACACTAACTCATAAATGCAAACAGATTGTTGATGACAACAGCCATTTATAAATATCAATGACAGGTTAAATGTATCAAGAGGAACCAGATACAGCTGGTAAAAAAAGTATTGAACACGTTAACATTTTTCTCATTAAATATATTTCTGATCAAGCCATTGACCTGAGATTTTCACCAGATGTCAGTAACAACCCAAGTAATCCACACATACAAAGAAATCAATACAACTTTGTTCACAAAACAAGTTGTATTTAATAAAGTGGAATGACACAGGGAATAAATATTGAACACATGAAGAAAAAGAGGTGCAAAAAGGCGTAGAAGGCCAAGAAACCAGCTGAAATCCATCAGAATTTAGGAAGCCATCCCATCCCCCATCAGTGCAAATTAATTTCAGCTGGTTAAGTCCTGACTGATAGCCTTTAAAAGGGTCTGTGAATATCAGATTGTCACACCACAAAGGACTCATGATGGGTAGGAGCAAAGAGTTCTCTTTAGACCTTCACAACCTTATTGTTGCAAAACATAATGATGGCATTGGTTACAGGTTCATTTCTAAACTGCTGAATGGTCGAGTGAGCATTGTTGGAGCCATCATTCAGAAGTGGAAAGAACATCATTCTTCCATAAACCGGTCACGACCAGGAGCTCCTCCCAAGATTTCTGACAAAGGAGTCAAAATTATTATCAGAAGAGTTATCCAAGAGCCAAAGACCACATGTGGAGAGCTCCAGAAAGACCTGGAGTTAGCAGGTACTGCTGTTTCAAAGAAAACAAGTAATGCACTCAGCTGACATGGGCTCTATGCCCACTCACCTCACAAGACTCCATTGCTGAAGAAAAAGCATGTTGAAACTCGTTTAAAGTTTGCTGCACAACATTTGGGCAAGCCAATAAAATACTGGGAGAATATAGTCTGGTCAGATGAGACCAAAACTGAGCTTTCTGGATGCCACAACATACAGTATGTTTGGGAGAGAAATGGCACTGCACATCAGCCCAAAAATACCATACCAACAGTGAAGTTTGGAGGTGGGAAAGTCATGGTGTGGGGGTGTTTTTCAGCACATGGTACAGGCAGACTACATATAATTGAAGGAAAAATGAATGGACAAATGTACAGAGACATCTTTGATAAGAGCCTGTTGCCATCTGCCAAGATGTTGAAGATGAAACGAGGATGGACATTTCAGCAAGACAATGATCCCAAACACACAGCCAAGGAAACTCTCAACTGGCTACAGAGAATGAAAATAAAGCTGCTAGAATGGCCCAGTCAGTCACTTGACCTGAATCCAATTGAAAATCTATGGAACGAACTGAGGGCAGCGTGGTGGGAGAGTGGTTAGCACTGCGGCAGCACAGCAACTCACCCTTGGCTGGGGGATCCTGGGTTCGATCCCAGCCCCCGATCAACAGGTGCCCCCCTCCACCTGCCAGTGGATCTCTAGCTTTCTGACTGACAGGTGGCAACAGGTGAAGCTAGGGAGATTTACATCCAGCTCCCGAAAAATTAGTACTGGCGCCCCCCAAGGATGTGTCCTTTCCCCACTGCTCTTCTCCCTCTACTCCAACGACTGCACCTCAGAGGACCCTTCGGTGAAGCTCCTGAAGTTTGCGGACGACACCACAGTCATCGGTTTGATCCGGGATGATGATGAGTCTGCATACAGGCGGGAGGTGGAGCAGCTGATCCTCTGGTGCAGCCAGAACCATCTTGAACTTAACCCAGCCAAAACGGTGGAGATGACTGTGGATTTCAGGCGACACCCCCCTTCATTCCCCCCACTCACCATCCTCAACAGCACAGTGTCCACTGTGGACTCCTTCAAGTTTCTGGGTACCACAATCTCCCGGAACCTGAAGTGGTCCTCCCATATTGACACTGTCCGGAAAAAGGCCCAGCAGAGGTTATTTTTTCTGCGTCAGCTCAAGAAGTTTGATTTGCCTCAGGAGCTGCTGGTTGTCTTCTACACCGCCATCATCCAATCTGTCCTCTGCTTTTCCATCACTGTCTGGTTTGGATCTGCCACTAAACAGGACAAGACCAGACTGCAGCGGATCATTAAGTCTGCGGAGAGGATCATTGGTACCGACCTACCCCCCATTGAGAACTTATATCGGTCCATAACCAGGAAACGGGCGGGAAACATCTGTGCTGACCCATCACACCCCGGCCACAAACTGTTTGAACTTCTATCTTCTGGTCGTCGTTACAGATCACTGAAGGTCAAAACCACCCATCACAGGAACAGTTTCTTTCCTCAAGCCATCACTCTGATGAACTCCTAACATTCACCTAGTCCTACCTGTTGCTGTACTCATGACTTTTCATCCATTATTACATTGCACATAACTCTCACACTGCTTTTTACTTCATTCACATTATATCACTGAATCTGAGTCCACATTGAAATACTGTGTGATTGTATATTTTTTCATATATTTCTGCAAAGTGTGGTTAGTCCGAGTAAATAACTGCATATATTCCTGTATATATTTGCATCCTTTTATAGAAACGTGGACAGACTGTAATTTACTGTACATACTCTGGTTGTCATTGAATCCTTATTTTTAATCCTTCACCTGAACAACGAGAGCAAGTTTTTAGCCAAAGTCAAATTCCTTGTATGTGTTGTGCATACTTGGCCAATAAAGCTGATTCTGATTCTGATTCTGATTCTGATCTGTATGGAGTTTGCATGTTCTCCCCGTGTCTGCATGGGTTTACTCTGGGATTTTTCCTGTTTCCTTCCACATGCCAAAAAACATGCAAGTTAGGTTAATTGGCATCAAACTGGAGATTCTAAATTGTCCTTAGGTATGACTGAGAGTGAATGGTTGTCTGTCTCTCTGTGTTGTTTTTTTTTCAGAATCAGAATCAGATTTATTGCCATTGTTCATGTAGTACACAAACTAGGAATTTGTCTCGGTGCAATGCTGCAACATTAAACATGATAAAATAAAAGAAATAAACTATACATGCAATAAAGTGTAGAATAAGAATGAGTAATACTAGTCAGCAGTTTAAATATATTAACGAGCAGCAGATAATGTGGAGAACCATATAGTGCAGTCGGTAATGCAAGAAGAAAACAGTGATGATTGACATGAGTCTGGTTGAGCTGCTGTATATAGTGCACGAAAGTCAATAAGTCACTTAGTGTTCAGCAGTCTGGTGGCAGAGGGGAAGAAGCTGTTCATGTGACGGGAGGTTTTAGTCTGAATGGACCGAAGTCTTCTACCTGAGGGGAGAGGGGCAAACAGTATGTGACCAGGGTGTGAAGGATCGGCTATGATCCGGCCAGCATGCCTCCGGGTCCTGGAGATGTACAGATCCTGGAGAGATGGGAGCTTGCAGCCGATCACCTTCTCAGCAGTGCGCACGACGCGCTGCAGCCTTAGTCTGTCCCTGGCAGTGGCTCCTGCGTACCACACGGTTATGGAGGTGGTGAGGATGGACTCGATGATGGCTGTGTAGAACTGCACTAACATCTTGGTGGGTAGCTTGAGCTTCCTCAGCTGCCGCAGGAAGAACATCCTCTGCTGGGCCTTTTTGATGAGGGAGCTGATGGTCGGCTCCCACTTGAGGTCCCTGGTGATGGTGGTGCCTAGGAAGCGGAAGGAATCAGCAGTGGTGATGGGAGAGCCTGTGAGGGTGAGGGGGGGCAGAGGTTCTGCCACAACACAGTACGGGCACTGCTCCTTTGGGTCACAAATGTAGAAGCTGGATGCTCATCACACTGGTCGATGTCTGTTTATGCACAGAAAAAGGAATTTGACGTTTGGCCAGGTTGTCAAATTCCAGATATTTGTTCTGTCCAGGGTGTACCCTGCATCTCGCCCAAAGATGCTGGGATAGGCTCCAGCCCCCCCACCTCCCCACCCCCACCTCTGCGACCCAAAAAGGATTAAGCGGAAGAAGATGGATGGATGGATGAAACGAACTGAAGATCTGAGTTCATAGAAGGCACCAGTGTTGGGCAAGTTACTAAAAAAAATAGTAACTAATTACAGTTACTAGTTACTTCTTTTCAAAAATGATTGCACTATTTTACCAATTACTGCATGATTAAAGTAACTAGTTACTTGGAAAAGTAACTTTCACGTTACTTTTAAATTCATACTTAAATCATCTTGCACACATAGCAAGATAATTTAATTTATGGATTACATTACGGGCTTATTAATGTCAGGCTGAAAACAAAGTGTTTCAGACAGACCTTTTAGAACATGTTCAGTCTGCTTTATCCTGCCTTGATGGCTCTTAGTGTGGGAAAAATCTGAAGAAAAGCAACATGATATTACCAGTAATTTCCTCATTTTGGAGTGAGAGCTGGCAACATTGCATAAAGCTGTCCATATTTATCTTACCTTTATGTAACCCTTGCCTTATGTTAATTAGGTAAGGGAAATTATTAAGTGTAGACCAGTTGCTAGGTTTGTAAGGGTTACAATAGGGAATTAAAATGAGCGTGGAATGAAATAGCTGGAGGCAAGAAATGAGCAATAATGGTTGTTATTTGTAGAGATAACGCGAACAATATATACAAACAATTTACTACTATACAAATATAACAACGGCCGGCATGAAATAAAACCCCAAAAATGTCCTACTGAGCTCAGTGTTTGTTTGTCCTTTTGGTTTAGTCGTTTGACCAGTCAAGATATCTTGTATCTCCAGACTCAGGTTTCTTTTCCTCTTTTAAAGCGGTAGCTTGAGTTGTTACCACTTCGAATGTTTTGCACTGGAGAGAGGAAGGATGTCCTTCAATCGAGATCTTGGTCAGATCTCGGTTCAGTCTCGGTTCAGTCTCGGGTCAGGCTCGCCATCTCCATTCGGAGAGAATCCAGGATCCAGAAGGTTCTTCAACGGCAACCAAAAAAAACCTAGCCTGCACATCAATAATGGCATTATTGTTTACAGCTAGAGTAATTCGTTTTCCAATCCCTTCTTATATAACACCATAGCTTAGTGTTTAAATTCTTCTCTCATATTACTATTATTACAATCCAGTAATATAGTAAGATCTTACATTTCACATTTCACACCTTTCAGGCATGTTTTCTTTTCTCAAAATCTCTCTGGTAGTACATGAAATACTTTTTTTCTCATGTAACCAATTAAATGAATTTCTCTTTTTATCTCTACACCATTTAACCATGAAATTATGATTAATCCCTTTTAACCTTGTCTTTGTAAATCATGAAATGAAATACAATTAATCTATCACATAACCAGGGAATATACTGTCCCATTACTTCCAATATTCCCTTTTAAAGCGGTAAAACCCTGTCTGAGCTACTGGGTTTAGCATAACCTATGAATTTACATAGGAGACCAACACCATGTGCTTTTAGCATCAAACTACACATTACATTCGACAGAAATAGTGCGTAAGAACTAAAAGTACTTCAGCATACTGTTGGGAACTGAAATCATATTTAGGAAACCAATACAGACACAAAAATAGCCTTTTCCATTGCTTTTAAACAGGAAAAAATCCACTGGCGATTAGCATTAGCATAACGCTAGCATGCTTCTCTTTATCACACACTTGGTTTCCACTCACCAAGATGAGATATCACCGTGAACACAGCAAAGGACACATCCGCCATGCCTCTCAAGCTCGTGCTCCCATCAACTTAGGATAATAGAGGTTTCAAATTAGCGTTTGGACAATGTTTAGATCCATTTACAGCATCTTTCTAAATTAACTCACCAAGAAGAGGTGTGAACCAGACCGTCCACAGCCTCTCTCGTCCGCTCTCAGATTGTAAAAGACTGAAACCCGAGTGCGCGCCTGCTGTCTCTGCTCGGAAGGCGGGGCTAATATGGCTCTTAACGAATGAAAAGACCACAATAGCCCAACGTGACCATGAAACGGAAATTTAAAAGTTGGATAACGAGGATCACACTTCCTCTTCCCAAAATAATCATTTTTCAAAATAAAATCACACAACTGTATTAATACAATTGACATCTGAGAGAAAAAAAAGGGTCATTTTCACAGCTGGGTTACATTTAAGATAAGATAAGATAAGATAAGATAAGCCTTTATTAGTCCCACAACGGGGAAATTCCAGGATTGCAACAGCACAGGGATAGCAACACTCAGAGCAACAATCAGAAGGCAAGAAAAAACAAGCAAGCAAGAGCAGCTAATATACATATGTACATATTACTATAAAATATATATATACACACACACACACACACACAGACACACAGTGCAGAGCATTGTAGCTGGATGGAATAAATATATGAATATATGAACACACAGTGCAGAGCATTGTAGCTAGATGGAATAAATATCCATTTATGGTATGGATTTAATCCAATGTGCCGTGATCCAAAGAAAATGTCTGTTATCCACAGTCCAAATGTCTGCTGTGACAGAGACATGATCCAGTCCCTCAAATTCCTTTTGGAGATCAAAATCCATTTCTGAATAATCTTTATCCAGGTAGCAAGTAAATTTGTTTTAACTTCAGTGGCTCACAGTCTCAGCTGTCTGATGGAAAGTCACTGTTTATATCATGTTTCCATCTGTAACGATGTATCTGGCAATCAGTCGGTTTAATTCTTGCTGGGTCACAAACTGTCCCGATCCACACCTATGCTTGAAATCCAGTTGAGGCAAGAGTATTTCCACTTTACATCCAGCCGTGACTGTTCAGATAGCGTAGATCCACTAACACAGTGTTAGTTGTTAGCATAGCTAGCCATTACTTAGCACTAGCTTTGTCGGAGCTTTGCTGCTGTTTCAGACGCTTCTGAAGATTGCAGAAAGTCTCAACCAACACTTTAGATTCCAACCCACCAATATGCTTTTGTCCTTAACCGCGACAAAGGAAAAATAATCTGTTTATTTCCACAAAAACAAAATAGCTTCATCTTTTCTTCCACTCAGTAGTGAAGACTCAGCTCTCTGCAACAGGTCACGTCGACTGATAGCTGCATCAGCGACAGTAGGGTCAATTTGTATATTCATTTATTTGCGCTAAAGATATCTATCCACATTAATAAAATGAGTAACGAGTAATGCATCTGATCAAATTTCAGTAACTGTAATGCATTACTGAATTTTTAAACAGTAATTTCGTTGCACAGCACGATACTGCAAAAGTAGTGGTGTTACTCCCAACACTAGAAGACACCCACGGAACCTTCAAGATTGGAAGACAGTTTGTAGGGAAAAATAGGCAAAAATCACTCCTGAGCAATGCCTGTACCTAGTTTCTCCACATAGGAGGTGTCTGGAAGCTGTTATTACCAACTACTACTACTACTTTAAATGAATTTCACCAAGTGTGTTCAATACGAATTCCCTGTGTCATTCCACTTTATTAAATATAACTTGTTTTGTGAATACAGTTGCCTTGGTTTCTTCATATGTATGGATTACCTGACTTGTTACTGATATCTGGTTTAAATTTCAGGTCAATGGCTCCATCAGAAATACGTTTAATGAGAAAAATGTTGACGTGTTCAATACTTATTTTCCCGCTGTAAATGACACATCAAATAGATTCTAAAGCTTCACAGTTACATACAATGGTTGTAAATAATCCAGTGTCAGTTTGCAATCAAACTTCATTCAAACTTTATTCTCCAAGTAACAGCACTGCAATTATGTTGTTTTCACTAAAGAAGGTGACAACTGCAAAACCTCTATAACCAGGCAATAGGCCCATTGGCAAGTTATGTCACATTGCTATGCAGAAACTACAAGTGGTTGGCAAAAGACAACTTCTATTACAAAATTGCATTACAATTACAGTTAGGCTAATCATTATATTGAATCTTACAGAAACAACATGTCGACAAGCTACTGGACCTCCCTGCACATCCAAAATTTTAACAGAGATTTGGTGTCCATTTCCATTTTATAAGTGACATAACTGAGAGAAACTGCATCAATTGTCCATTTAAACAAGTATCCAATTAGTGCATTTAACAGCAGTACAAGCAAGAAGGCTATAATGAACACAATTATCTACCACAGAGCAACACACAGACAGAAAGAAAATAGCCAGTTTTTTTTTAAAAAGTTACAATTTTTTTTTTTGTGAATACTGTCTTCTTCCCAAAGTTCCAATGTTATCATTATAGGCCATTCAGGCCCTTATAAAAGCTTAAACAGCTAAAGGAAGCTCAGCACATGAAGTGCATGCAGTTTCATTATTATCAGGAAAATATTCATCATCATTCACGTTTTAGTATAAGTTTGCAGACTTTCTCATAACCTGGCAAGTCAGGTGTTCAAAACCTCCACAGATCACAGCAGCTAAAGCAGACTGCAGCTTTCTCTCATTTACCTTTGATAATTTATTTACCAACTGGAGTCTTACTAACTTTTTTCCCCTTGTCCTGTCAGGCAGCTAGGTAAGCAGGACAGAGATACACTACCGTTCAAAAGTTTGGGGTCACTTAGAAATTTCCTTATTTTTGAAAGAAAAGCACTGTTTTTTTCAATGAAGATAACTTTAAACTAATCAGAAATACACTCTAGTATCTAATATACATTGCTAATGTGGTAAATGACTATTCTAGCTGCAAATGTCTGGTTTTTGGTGCAATATCTGCATAGGTGTATAGAGGCCCATTTCCAGCAACTATCACTCCAGTGTTCTAATGGTACAATGTGTTTGCTCATTGCGTCAGAAGGCTAATGGATGATTAGAAAACCCTTGTGCAATCATGTTAGCACAGCTGAAAACAGTTTAGCTGGTTAGAGAAGCTATAAAACTGACCTTCCTTTGAGCAGGTTGAGTATCTGGAAAAAATTATTATTTCAAATACAAATCATTATTTCTAACCTTGTCAATGTCTTGACTATATTTTCTATTCATTTTACAACTCATGGTGGTAAATAAGTGTGGCTTTTCATGGAAAACACAAAATAATTGTCTGAGTGACCCCAAACTTTTGAACTGTAGTGTATGTTGATGGAGTCCGAGTTCCACCCTATGCAGGACATACTGGATGCACTGAGGAGCTCATTTAGCAGCAGACTACATCATCCCAGGTGCACAACCGAGAGGTTTCGTAGGTCCTTCCTACCAACGGCTGTCAGACTGTACAACCTAAGCAGGGCTGCTCGCAGAGATAGCAAAAAGACGTAACAAACTAATAGTTTTTTGAATGCAAAAGATGCAATAGACTTACACAATGGTCCTCTCCGGCATACAACTAGGAACATACCGGTCGCTATGGAGGGTGAGAATATGTATGGGCACATAATCATACCATGTAGGATAACTAAATAGACGGTTATGCTGTTTCATCCCACCTAGCAACAATGCTCTGCACTGTGTGTGTTTATATATTTACATATTTATTCCATCTAGCTACAATGCTCTGCACTGGGTGTGTTTATATTTATATATCTATATATTTATTCCATCTAGCTACAATGCTCAGCACTGGGTGTGTTTATATTTATATATCTATATATTTATTCCATCTAGCTACAATGCTCCGCACTGTGTTTTTATATATCTACATATTATTCCATCTAGCTACATTGCTCCGCACTGTGTGTGTTTATATACTTGCATATTTATTCCACCTAGCTGCAATGCTCCGTACTGTGGGTGTTTATATATTTACATATTTATTCCATCCAGCTACAATGCTCTGCACTGTGTGTCTGTGTGTGTGTGTGTGTATATATATATTTTATAGTAATATGTACATATGTATATTAGCTGCTCTTGCTTGCTTGTTTTTTTTTTTTTTTTGCCTTCTGATTGTTGCTCTGAGTGTTGCTATCCCTGTGCTGTTGCAATCCTGGAATTCCCCGTTGTGGGACTAATAAAGGCTTATCTTATCTTATCTTATCTTATCTTATCTTATGTTACCCTTATTGTGCCAAAACAAATCTACTTTGCCAAAAGGAGTTTTATACAGTACCTAACTATGTACTGTACATTGTTGTAAACTCCTCCTGTAATAACTTTTAATACTTTATTTAAATAATTTTACCCATGGAGGACCCGACAGGGTGGGGAATAGGGAAAGGAAGTGTGTGGAGGGGTAAAGAAAATGGAAGGGAACAGACAAAAAGACAAACAAACCAACAACTAAAACAAACAGAAGACAAACTGCTTCTTCCACCGAAGATGTGTCAACACGAGTTTGGTACTTGCACCTGTTAGAGGAGAGACATTTGTGCGTATGCGTCTGTGTGTGTATATATGAGAGCACGCAAAATAAGTGTGTTCATGTGAGTGGTTTGTCAGGAAACATACGAAGAGGGGGGCCGGTCGCAGCAGCTCTACCCCCCGGGAACCCCGAGCAGGCAAGGTAGCACCGCCAACCCCCACAGGGCACAAATGCCCGAGGTCAGAAAGCCCCAGGAAAGCCAGGCATCTGCCCCTGGAGGGACAATCGAGGGAGGCCAGGCAGCCAGGCGGCTGGTGTGGCGGGCCCACACCCCCGGGCCTGCCAACCCCCCGCTCCCCCACCGAGGCCAATGCCAGTCCCCGGGCTCCAGGCACCAGGATGCCAGTGTCCCCACCCCCCAGGCCGGAGACTGGCCTGCGCCCCCTGGCGTGAGCCCGCCCAGGCACCCCCACAGCGCGTCTGCCCCCCCCCCCAGTGCCACCGCCCCACACCCAAGGGACCTCCATCCCATGCCCAAAGAAGTCCCCCCCACCCAGGGGACCCCACATAGCCAAGAGCCACTACTCCCCTCAATCCAGCACCTCCCAACTCGCAGACACACCCATCTCCACACCTTCACACCCTCATGCTCTCATACGCACCCACATGCACTCCCTCACTCTCACTCACCCAATCTCACACTCCCGACTCACCCATTATCTCTCACTCCTGTACCCATTCAATCTCACTCCCACTCACCCTCAGGGTCACCCACACCCACTCATGTTCACCTATGCACGCACTTTCACTCACACTCCGACCGACTCACATCCATTTGTACTCTCCCCGTCACACTCACCCACCCTCATTCACCCTTATTTCTTAGGGTGACTGTGATGCAGATGCAATGAACCTGAACGTGCACCAGCACCTGGCAGCAGCCGGGGAGACCCTTGTCGTAGGCCAGCTGCCACCCCCCCATCGACCTATCCCAGGGTGGCCGCGGCCACAGATGCAGACCCTCACCCCCAGTGCCCACGCAAGCGACTGATCAGCAGATCACCGCAGGCACCCCGAGATGCCACCCGACATGCAAAGCACCACACAGAATCAACCCACCATCACCACCTCCATTCATCACTCCCTCACTCTTGCGTACTCTCTTATTCAGTCCCTCTCTCACTCTCTTGCTTGTATCTAAACATTCAGCAGCACCCAGGGATTTTGGCAACATGGCGGGTCCCAGGCCCCCTGCCGGGCCCCCAGGCCCCTGCAGGAGGAGGTCAGCAGGGGTGGGGGAAGACCCTCATAAGACTGGAAGGGAGGCGGTCCAAAAGCAAGGCCGCCCACCCCCCCAGAAGCCAGCTCGCAAACTGGTTCATAAGGCCACCCACTGACCCCAAATCCCAACCCAGGGCGAGGGCCACCAGGCCGAGCAGCCCAGGACCCACCAGTGTCACGCCCTGGTGCTCCCAGCACCACAAACATAATGGAGTAGCCACACCCATTCCCACTCATCTTGCACACACAAATATGCACAACAGCAATAGTCACAATAGTGAACAATGGTCAGACCCACACGGTGCCCCACACGCCAAACGACACCCCCGAGCGCCCACCACAAGCCCACCGACCACCCACCCTAGACCCACACCGACAGCAGCAGGCTGCCCCACAGCCACAGCCACCCCGGAGCAGCCCAATGGCAACACGGCCACCAACCCGCCCCAACGGCCCCCCGAACCACCCCCAAGCACCCACACACACCCGCTGCCAATGACACAAGGGGAAATGCAACAAAGCGCCCCACCCCGTGACACAGCAGCAGGGCGGCTGGGACAAGCAGGCCCCAAATCGCCAACCCCCATGCCACTAGATGGACCGTCCCACCCCCGCCACCCAACGAAGTTCTCCTACCCATATACACATCCTCCACCCCCACACATCTACCCACAGGTAATCACACCCGTACACACACACACACCTGCCCACCCTCATGTGCACACATACACACACACTTACCATCACACATACCCACCTACACCCACACATAGTCCCACATGCCCACACACAACACACACACCCACGCACCCACTTCCGCACCCACTCACACACACACCCCCACTCACACCCACTCTCACACACGTACACACACACACATGCATACCCACACCTCCGGGCCCCAGAGGACGGAGAGGATGACCCCCCAGGACGCAGGCACCTGCCCCAGGGCACCGCCAGGGCCCCAGGTAGGGCACGACCCGGCTGCACAAGGATGCACTGGGGCCTGCCCACACCACTGGCGCACACCCGACCCCGGCCCGGGGAGGAGGGATGCCCCCCCTCAGCACCAGGGGCCCAAAGCCAGACCCAGCCCCTCCTGGGAGGCAAGGCCAGCTGGCCGGGGGCCACGGCCCACCCCCTGCCCACCTCCTAGCCCACCTCCCGGCCTTTCCCCCAACCAACCCCCCCAGGCCAGACGCACGGCCACCCCGGACAGCGTTCCCTCGTGGTCGGGGCACAGCCAGCCACAAGAGGCACCCTTCAGGTTATAGAATTAATAAGCGGGGACCAGAGAGAATTGAATTCAGCCAATTGATTATTTGAGGAGGCAGGCATTCTCTCCAGGCTAATATAATCTAATAGTAAGTTATTATAGTGAGTCATGCAGAAATTCTTTCTTGATTTCCAGTTCATGAGGATAGTTTTCTTTGCGATGCATAAGGCGGTGAGAACTATCAGGTTCAGGTTACTTTATTTGTACCCGTAGGTAGATTTGTTTTGCAGTCTGGTGACATCCATATTTACAAGCCACAAGTTACATTCAACATAGACACAAACACAGGCACATATGAAGCTGACTGTAAACATGATAACAGTACTCAAGGCTCCACCAATCAGGGTATAAAAAGACAAAGAGATGGGAGAAAAACCAGAGGTGAGAGAGAAGGGTCATATTAAAAATTAAAAACTAGTCAAAGAGGTTAAAAACTCAAAGGTCTAAAACCCAATAAAATATTTAGAACCCAAGTAACATCCTACAAAAATAAGTAAATATAAAATGGAGTTAATAAATAGGTACCTAAATTATGTGCAATATATTGTTACAGCTTGTTCAACTCTTTGACAGCAGCAGGAACAAAGCTGTTTTTGTAGCACTGGGTTCTACTTTTCTACTGGGTTCAACTATGTGTGACATCCTTGCCCCTGTATTTATTTCACTTAAATCACCTAATATGCAAAGTGTGGGTGAGGATGGGACACGATACCCAAGGCATGCCGACAGGTCCTCACATGTCTTCTGTCAGAACTTTTGAACAGGTGCACAGGACCACATAGCATGCATATTGCTATCCGGGATGTTGCTGGTGCAGTAGAAGCAGATATTTGTGTGACTCAGGCCCATTTTGAACAACCTTTGTCCTGTGTAATGAATTCTATGTAGAACTTTATACTGTATGAGTTGTAAATTAGAGTTTTTAGTCATCTTAAAAGTGTTTAAACATATTTGTGTCCAGAAACTTTCATCCTTATTCATTGATAAGTCTCCCAATTTGATATTGGAAGAGATACTGACTCATCCAGTTTTGATAATAGTCCGTATATTTTCAATATCAATTTGTCACGATCTCCCCGTGCACTTTTACGCAGCGCATGGAGGAGTAGAAGGAAGATGGATTTAGGCACAGGATTACACCACAAACACATTTATTAAAGAAAGAATAAACAGTTCCCAAAAAAGTGCAGACATACAAAAACAGCGAACAGGGTACACTTACAGGCTTACGCAGCAGGACGTGAAGCAGGCAGACCACAGTATACAGTGGCAGGAACAGAAGCACATGACAATACAATAATCCAGCCACGGTAGACTGGCAGTGAGCTGCTTAAGTACAACCATTACTGGAAAGGGGAGACTGGGTGCACCTGGGCAAGGAGCGGGAAAGGTAATCACCGGGAGTGGAACCAGCTGACTGTCATGAGAGAGGGGGCATGGTCGGACCGGCAAGCTGTCAGACAGCGACCACACGAGTGTAGGCCAAAGGAGGCTGCCTCACAGTTGCTGGCCAGAAACCAGTGGCTACAGGTACGGAAAAAATAAACTAGGGAACATAGAAACTACAAGAAAACTTAAAAGATAACACAATACACAAATAAACATGAGACACAGAAGGTCAGAACCGATCCCAAAGGACAAACCGACCCGGTTCATGACATCAACTTAGGGGAATGAAGATTTAGAAACTCTGCCACCTTAACTGGTACCTCTAAATCTGTCTAAGATTGAATCTTGCTTTTGTTATGGATTTAAGCTGTTGGTAGTCAAGAAACTTTTTATCGCTGATATCGTACTGTGACACTAATTTCTGAAATTGGATAAAATTTCCACCTTGAATAAGAAGTTTTTTATGCCCTTCTCTTGCCATAGTGAAAAGTTTAACGTCCTCCTTTGTTGCAAGACATCAGGATTATTCCAAATGGGTGTGAGTTTACAAGGAACAAGTGAAGACCCCGTTATTTTTAAAAATTTCCACCAAGCTGTCAGAGAGAAGCTGATATTAATGCTTCTAAAACAGCCAGAGCTATTTAGCGACCCACAGAGATCCTGTTCAGCATCCAACCATGGGTTTCCTAGTGGGGTTGATTTTGTCCCTTTAGTCTTGCTAACTTATGACACAAGTGAAAGTCCCCATTACAGTCCAAGTTCTGAATTGCTGCCACATATTTCTCATGTATACAGTACCTCACAAAAGTGAGTACACCCCTCACATTTTTGTAAATATTTTATTATATCTTTTCATGGGACAACACTGAAGACATGACACTTTGATACAACGTAAAGTAGTCAGTGTACAGCTTGTATAACAGTGTAAATTTGCTGTCCCCTCAAAATAACTCAGCACACAGCCATTAATGTCTAAACCGTTGACAACAAAAGTGAGTACACCCCTAAGTGAAAATGTCCAAATTGTGCCCAATTAGCCATTTTTCCTGCCCGGTGTCATGTGACTCATGAGTGTTACAAGGTCTCAGGTGTGAATGGGGAGCAGGTGTGTTGAATTTGGTGTTATCACTCTCACACTCTCTTATACTGGTCACTGGGAGTTCAACATGGCACTTCATGGCAAAAAACTCTCTGAGGATTTGAAAAAAAGAATTGTTGCTCTACATAAAGATGGCCTAGGCTATAAGAAGATTGCCAACACCATGAAACTGAGCTGCAGCAAGGTGGCCAAGACCATACAGCGGTTTAACAGAACAGGTTCCACTCAGAACAGGCCTCACCATGGTCGACCAAAGAAGTTGAGTGCACGTGCTCAGCGTCATATCTAGAGGTTGTCTTGAAAATAGACATATAAGTGTTGCCAGCATTGCTGCAGAGGTTGAAGGGGTGGGGTTTCAGCCTGTCAGTGCTTAGAGCATACGCCGCACACTGCATCAAATTAGTCTGCATGGCTGTTGTCCCAGAAGGAAGCACATTTTAAAGATGATGCACAAGAAAGCCCGCAAACAGTTTGCTGAAGACAAGCAGACTAAGGAGATGGATTACTGGAACCATGTCCTGTGGTCCCTCCCTTCAAAAACTGGGCTGCAGGGCAGTATTCCAATGAGATAATGACCCCAAACACACCTCCAAGATGACCACTTGTAGTGATCTGCACCGTGTGCCTCTGTTTACTAATCATCATCCTCAGCTGCGCTTGCTCTCACACCTGCACCCTCCAATGAGGCAACCTTTATCAGGAGTGGATTCCTGCACTCCTGCACAGAGACGTCAATGCTCCTTGGGTGAAGACTTTCTCGTTTCGACTTGCCCTTCTCTACTGCTGGGAGTTACGCCTCCCTTCCTCGCATCGACCCTGCACCTGTTCATCTGGGAGCTTCGCCTCCCCAACACTACCATAAGATTATTCCCACTGGAATCTTCACCTTCTACTCCTGCTTCTCTCCTCCTCTCTCCCCTGTGCACAGGTGGATCTCCATCTTGGTGGCGGACTCACCTCTGTTCCAGGCGGCGGACCGGACTCTCTCTCGGGATGGAGGCCGCTTCCATCCTCCCTCTCTGTAAGTGCCTCCATTCATCGGACTCACTCTCCCTCTCATCCCTCAGCCGTGGCTGCACCTGCTCCTTCTCCCTCATCACAGACACTGCACCTCCTTAGCAGGACTCTGGTCTCCTGGAGTGGACTGAGTTACTCTTCGGCGCTTCAATTACTCCTGAGCTCCGGTTGCCAGTTCCCTCCACGCTCTGCTCTTACCTCCATTCATTCACATCCACTCACTCATGCACTTATACACTTTATTAATAAAGATCATTGTGATTTACAGTCGAGTCTGTGTCTGCATTTGGGTTTTCGTGCAACATGTCACCACTGCCTTGCTAAAGAAACTCAGGGTAAAGGTGATGGATTGGCCAAGCATGTTTCCAGACCTAAACTCTATTGATCATCTGTGGGGCATCTTCAAATGGAAGGTGGAGGAGCACAAGGTCTCTAACATCTACCAGCTCCATGATGTCGTCATGGAGGAGTGGAAGAGGATTCCAGTGGCAACCTGTGAAGCTCTAGTGAACTCCATGCCCAAGAGAGTTAAGGCAGTGCTGGAAAATAATGGTGGCCACACAAAATATTGACATTTTGGGCATGCACAATTTGTGCATGCACAATCTTATCCTACACTTTATTACATGTATAGTTTATTTCTCTTATCCTATCATGTTTAATGTTGCAGCATTGTACCGAGACAAATTCCTAGTTTGTGTACTACATGAACAATGGCAATAAACCTGATTCTGATTCTGATTCTGATTCTGACATTTTCACTTTGGGGTGTACTCACTTCTTTTGCCAGTAGTTTAGACATTAATGGCTGTGTGTTGAGTTATTTTGAGGAGACAGCAAATTTACACTGTTATACAAGCTGTACACAGACTACTTTACATTGTATCAAAGTGTCATATCTTCAGTGTTGTCCCATGAAAAAATATAATAAAATATTTACAAAAAGGTGAGGGGTGTACTCACTTTTGTGAGATACTGTAAATCTGGTTTGCTCATTTACATCCTGTAGATTTGATATTTTATGGATCAGGGAGTTTTTCAGTGGCCACAGTAAGCTTCTCTATGAACTCTGCATCTCAGTGTTGTCAAAATTTGTGAGTTGTCATGAGGACAGCAGTGGTTTCTGTGAGATAGGGATTTTATTGTGAAGTGCGTTGTGATGACACAGCCTTCCGGGGCGCCATATTTTTGGATCAGCCAATCACGGTGCAGCGCCGTCAGCTGTTTCTGTCAGCTGTATCGTATGCTGAAATGATGAGCGGAAGCGTATTTGCAGGGTATGGCTGTTCTGATAAGTATGGTGAAATGGCAGAACACCGGCACCAAGGTGCTCACTTCAAGCTCAGTGGAGGAACCGGACAGCTCCAGTACCCACGCTCGGACGGAGGTAGTGGGGGTGGCTGAGTCAGCGGGTGGAGGGTCCATTCCAAGGAGCGATACCAGGGAGGCACCGGACACCTTCAGTGCCCATGTTGGGTTTCAGCTGAAGACAGGTGAGAGGCCCGCTGCAACAATGGTGACTGCTACATCGCTGCAATGTGACGATGGGGTCAGACGACAAGAGAGCATGGAGCTGCCACAAACACAGCAGCACATCAAACCAAGCAAGGTACCGCTCCAGGTCATGGACTGGATTTGGGTTCAAGCTGATGAAAGAATTGGACAACAACTGGCCAGACCACAGCCAGCGAAACATCGGGCGCCGCTGAGGATTGTGGCAAGGTTGGGAACAGCGTGTTTCCGACTGACGGACAGCTCAATTCATCATGCGAACCAGCTGTGGCATGTCCAGGTGGACGCTCCGGGTGGCAAGGCTATGCAGGAGCCAGCGAAGGGGGTGTGAGATCTGGGCTCTTGTGTCTTGAAGATTGGTCCTTGTCCCAGGGGCCTGCCGCCTCCAGGGGTGCACCTGCTGTGGGGCTGCCGCAGGCCCCCCTGCCCAACCTACCATTACCGTGGGGGACTGTAAATAAAAGACTAAAGACTTTTTACATAGGGGCAAGGCCCGACCAGCTAAAGTGGCAGAATAACCTATTTTGCTGTGCAGGTTCGCGTGGCAGTCTACCCACGGGCCCTAGTTTTAGTTTGGTGCAATATTCTGAGGTTCTTTATGATTTTATGTTAGCTATTTTGATTTAGTGTGTTTGTTGGGGGTCATGTGTGCCAAATTTGGGTGGGTTTTGATTGGATGGGCTTTTTATTTTGTAAAGGAGAGGAGAATGTGAGATAGGGGTTTTATTGTGAAGGCGATGTGATGATGCAATTTTCTCCCCCAAATGGGAGAAAATGGTTGCACTGGAACTTAGCTTTAATGTGATAACAGTGCTTCCGGTTGCGCAACTGGAAGGCGGCGTCATCACACCGCCCTATAGTAAGGGGCGTCCGACATTTGGGGTTCTCTTGCCCAGGACGACTCTACATACTGCTGCGTTCCTGTATTGCAACCGTTATCACATTAAAGCTAAGTTCCAGTGCAACCTCCTCGTCCGTCTCCTTTGTACCAGGTTTGTGGACATAACAGTTTCCCTCTTCAGTTCTCCATCTTTTGCTTCTCCTTTGCCCAACAGTCTACAGACACTGAGAAATTCTCTCATCCAAACAAAACATCCACAATGCCCACACCCAGCCAAATAACTCACTAAACAACATGAACAAGATCTTATTTTTTTACTATTTTTAATTGGAGATGCACTGGCACTGCTTTTTCACATGAGCAGGAGTATTTGCAATTAGAATTTTTAACAATTCAGAGTACTTAAAATGAACATGGACAACCAGTCAAGGGGTTGTTAAAGAATAGTTGTACGGTGTCAGTATGGTACATCCTTAAAAGTAACTCTAATATAGTTCACTGTCATACAATGGGACTATTTCTTTATGTGGATTAATGCTTGGTAGAGACAGGCTTTTTACCAGTTAAATGGTCAGCTAACGCTGGTTAGTTATCACTGAAAACCTAGTAGATGTTTTCTGGTTTTGTTTTCACATATTGCTCTTCCTGTGCAGAACCTTTGGTCTGGGCAAGTTTTCATACTTTTAGCACTGGTAGATCTCTCACTGCTGTTATGCACGAAGTAACCAACTGCCAGCTCGGTAAGTAAATATAAGACTTGTCTTATGTGTAACGTTTTATATACATGTATATGTGTATATACGTATACAGTATATATGAGTGTGTGTGTGTGTGTGTACACATACATACACACACACACACACACACACACACACACACACACACACACACACACACATATATATATATATATATATATATATACTGTATATACAGTATATATATAGTATATACTGTATATATATATATGTATATGTATATATATATATATATATATATATATATATATATATACTGTATATATACTGTATATATACTGTATATATATATATAGTGTGTGTGTATATATATATATATATATATATATATATATATATATATATATATATATATATATATATATATATACACACACACTACCGTTCAAAAGTTTGGGGTCACTTAGAAATTTCCTTATTTTTGAAAGAAAAGCACTTTTTTTCAATGAAGATAACTTTAAACTAATCAGAAATACACTCTATACATTGTTAATGTGGTAAATGACTATTCTAGCTGCAAATGTCTGGTTTTTGGTGCAATATCTAGATAGGTGTATAGAGGCCCATTTCCAGCAACTATCACTCCAGTGTTCTAATGGTACAATGTGTTTGCTCATTGCGTCAGAAGGCAATGAGCAAATGGGTGTCTGGGTGACCCCAAACTTTTGAACGGTAGTGGTCACCCAGACAATTATTTTGTGTTTTCCATGAAAAGTCACACTTATTTACCACCATGAGTTGTAAAATGAATAGAAAATATAGTCAAGACATTGGCAAGGTTAGAAATAATGATCTGTATCTGAAATAATAATTTTTTTCCAGATACTCAACCTGCTCAAAGGAAGGTCAGTTTTATAGCTTCTCTAACCAGCTAAACTGTTTTCAGCTGTGCTAACATGATTGCACAAGGGTTTTCTAATCATCCATTAGCCTTCTGACGAAATGAGCAAACACATTGTACCATTAGAACACTGGAGTGATAGTTGCTGGAAATGGGCCTCTATACACCTATGTAGATATTGCACCAAAAACCAGACTTTTGCAGCTAGAATAGTTATTTACCACATTAGCAATGTATATTAGATACTAGAGTGTATTTCTGATTAGTTTAAAGTTATCTTCATTGAAAAAAACAGTGCTTTTCTTTCAAAAATAAGGAAATTTCTAAGTGACCCCAAACTTTTGAACGGTAGTGTGTATACACACACACACACACACACACACACACACACACACACACACAGAGTGGGGAAAATAAGTATTGAACACATCAACATATTTTTCATTAAACATATTTGTGATGAAGCCATTGACGTGAGATTTTCAATAGATATTGTATCGGTAACAACCCCAGTAATCCACACATACAAAGAAATCAAGGAAGCTGTGTTCACAAAACAAGTTTTATTTAATAAAGTGGAATGACACAGGGAATAAGTATTGAACACGAAGAAAACTTCAGATCTGCAGGTGTCATGTGCGGCCCACCGGGGCAGATAGAAGGACTCAGGTGCAGGGAGATCATTTAACATAATTTATTATAGAACATAAAATAAACAAGCGTTACCATGGTGTGGAGAGTGGCGATGAATGATGGAGAACGCCGTACTGAGGGTTATGATGTGAGCAGTATATATAAGGCAAGGGCTGATTAACAAAATGAGGAACAGCCGTGAATGATTAACAACAAAGGACCAATAAACAAAGGAGCAGAATAAACTGAGAGCACTGTCACAAAATAAACACAACAGGAAGAGCAGGACTTGATAATGGCAATAATAATAATGCAACTAATAACATAACTAAGAGTGAATATAACTGCGGGAAGAATGAGAATACCAATGATGATGATAATAATAATAATAATAATAATGAGTCCAACCAAGAACATAAAGCATGGACAGGGATAATGATAACAATAATGATAAGTCCCAAAGAGAACATAAAGCGTGGACAGGATCTAACCCTATCCAGACCATGACAGCAGGGAGAATGGGTGGAAGGCCCAATGTGAAGCCATCGAGGTGGGCTGCAGGGGATTCCCTGGGTGATCACTGCACCGTGCATTCAGCTTACTTGGTGTCAGAGGGCTGCAGGAAAGAAAAGCCACCAAGAACATCAGCGAAGCTGCAGAGAAAGCTTCAAGGTAGTTGTGGATCAAGAGGGGGGACCCTTGGTGTAGCGTGCTTCTTGAACACAAGCCGGGGACTGATCACTGCCAGCTGGGTTGCTCTGGTGAGGGTGTCTGAAAATCAAAGACCCAAAACATCCAATGACCCGGAGTTCTTCACTAATGATGTGTTCAAGTTGCCCATCTAGTTAGATGGTGTACTTTTAACTTTTCATGTCTGGTTTAGCCAGCGACTTCCAGGAAAGGCTGGATGACAACCATGGATAGTGTGGTGACGACTGGAAAGACAGGGGACAGCTCAGAGATGGCAATCAGCCCAGTCAGGGCTTGCAACCCAAATTGCAGCTTCCGTAAGGGAGCACTCTTACAAGCTACAGACAGCTCAATGGAAAGATACCCCCAGGGGTGTTGGGGGGGGGGGATGAGCACCCCATTTGGACTGACTTTCTGGCAAGAATGATGAGCATCGGATTATTGACGATGAATGCAACCTGTGTGTGTGGCAAAATTTGCAAGAACCTGAGAGGTCTGAAGATCCACCAGATCAAAATGGGCTGTAATAGGGGTAGGCAAGTTGAGTGACGCACAGAGCCAGTGCCTAGCACTGTCCCTGGTGAGACAGAGAAGGAGTAGGACCCGGAGGCATCCCACAGTGTCCAGAACCCCCAAGCTCTACATGCCACACCTGCCTGTCCATCTGAACATTGCTGGGTCCTATGGCCTGCTGCACATAAGAGGTCAGAGTGGTGCCATTTTGGTGAACACAGAAAGAGAGGTCCGGAAGGGCCCGCAAGCTGTCTGCCTTTATAGCAAATCAATTTGGATTTGCCAAGCAACTACTTGGGCAGAGACAGAGTGGGTCCATTGTGTCTTCAGAAGTGGAGATCAACCAACATCTTAGTGATACCTACAGTGACGGCAGGAAGAATGAAGAGCTGAATCCTTGCAGAGAGCTTATTCTGCTACCGGAAACCTCCACCCAATTAAACATCAAGGAGCCTACCTTGGCAGAGGTCAGGGAAGCGGTCAGAGCAGCACGGTCCAATGCAGCTCCGGGGCCAAGTGGAGTGCCATACAGAGTATACAAGTATTGCCCAAGACTTCTGCAGAGGCTATGGAGACTCATTAGGGCAGTGGGGGGGGGGGGGGGCAAAGTAGCCAGGCAGTGGCGTCACGCGGAAGGGGTCTGGATTCCAAAAGAGAATGCAGAAAATATCACTCAGTTTCACACTGTCTTGCTGCTCAGTGTGGAAGCCAAAGTCTTTTTTAAAGTCCTCGCCAGCCGCCTCATAGAGTATCTCCTGAGGAATTCTTACATTGATACAGCGGTACAAAAGGGTGGGGTTCCAGGTGTGCCAGGCTGTATAGAGCATTTAGGAGTTGTCACATGACTGATCCATGAAGCAAAGGAGAATCAAGGAGATCTGTCAGTCTTGCGGCTTGACCTTGCCAATGCTTACAGATCCATTCCACACAAGCTGGTGACATCAAACTTGGCAGCTTACCATGTACCAGAGAAGTTCAGAGAGCTGATTCGAGACTACTATGGTAGTTTCAGTCTAAGATTCACCTCTGGGGAGTTAAAATCTGCATGGCATCGTCTAGAGAAAGACATCATCACTAGCTGCACCATCTCAGGACTGTTGTTTGCCCTAGCGATGAACTGGATTGTCAAAGTGGAAGAGGTAGAATGTTGAGGCCCTCTATCCAAATCTGGTGTCTGCCAACCCCCAATTCAAGCCTTTATGGATGACCTCACAGTCACATCTTCATCAGTAGCTGGATGCTGTTAACTCCTTTGCGGGTTGGAGGAGGTCTTTGCATGGGCAAGGATGTCCTTCAAGCTGGCTAAATCTAGATTTCTTATCCAGAGAAAAGGGAAGGTGGTGGACAAGTGCTGCTTGTGCATGGAGGGCATCCCAATTCCACCAGTGTTCGAGAAGCCCGTGAAAAACCTAGGGAAGATCTTTGATGGAACCTTGAGAGACACATCTGCTATCCAGTCTACTCACAAGGAACTGAAGACCTGGCTATCAGCAGTGGATAAGTCAGCACTACCGAGAAAATTCAAGGCATGGCTCTATTAACATGGGATCCTGCCTCGACTTCTCTGGTCACTCCTGATTTATGAAGTCCTTATTACCATCATGGAGGGCTTTGAGAGGAATATAAGCCAGTTCCTTCAAAGGTAGCTTGGCCTGCCAAAGAGCTTCAGTAATGTGGCCCTTTACGGGAATACCAACAAGCTACAGCTTCCCTTCTCCAGCCTGACAGAAGAGTTTAAGCTCATCAGAGTCAGGGAGGTGTTACTTTACAGAGACTCAACAGACGCCAAAGTCTCCTCTGCAGGTATTTTTTTTGATTTTGTATACTTTATTGATTCCCAGAGGGGAAATTGAGGGCATCCATTCCATCTAGCTACAGTGCTCCGCACTGTGTGTGTTTATATATTCATATATTATTCCATCTAGCTACAATTCTCCGCACTGGGTGTTTATATATTTATATATTTATTCCATCTAGCTACAGTGCTCTGCACTGTGTGTCTATATATTTATGCTTATATGTACATATGTATACTCGCTGCTCTTGTTTTTTTCTTGCCTTCTGATTGTTGCTCTGAGTGTTGCTATCCCTGTGCTGTTGCAATCCTGGAATTTCCCCATTGTGGGACTAATAAAGGCTTATCTTATCTTATCTTATCCACCTGGATGGATGAAGCAGCCACGGTACGGCGCTATTGTTGTAAAGACAAGGCGGAAGTGGCGGTCCCAGGAAGCAGCTGATCAAGCAGAAGTCAGGCTGGGGCACAAGGTTCTGGTAGGCTCTGTGGCAGTCGGACGAGCTGGGTTGGGGACTCATGCAAGACCTCCCTTTGAGAACACTCAAGGGAAAGAGGGGATAGTCCTGATTCAGTGAGAGAAACGGGCAGAAGTGGAGGAAGAGCATCTCAGTAAGTCAATGGCCATGTGCAAGCAAGGAGCTTGGACCAAATGGGATCAGGCATCAGAAAGAAAAATCACCTGGGTAGAGATCTGGAAATGGGAGCAAGCAAGGCTCCAATTTCTAATCCAGTCAGTTTATGATGTCTGCCAAGTCCGTCCAACCTGCACACCTGGGGGCTTGCAGAAACTCCAACATGCCCACTGTGTCAGGCAATAGGTTCCCTAGAGCACATTCTGAGCAGTTGCCCTAAAACCCTGGGAGAAGGGAGGTACACATGGCACCATAACCAGTTCTTGAAGGCAGTAGCTGATGCCATTAGCACAGGGGTTCACCATTCCTTACACCACGTCCCAACAAAGCACATTGCTTTTGTCAAGGCAGGAGAGAAACTTCCAAAACAGCTGAAGAACTCAACAGGCCTTATAGCTTCAGCTCATGACTAGCAGCTGCAGGTGGACCTGGGGAGGCAATTAAAGTTTCCAGAGCACATCGCCTTAACATCATTTAGGCCAGACTTGGTCCTAACATTAGTCTCATCCAAGCAGGTTGTGCTTTTGGAACTTACAGGCCCTTGGGAAGAGTGGATGGAAGAAGCACATGAGTGGAAAAAGGCTAAATACCAGGAGCTACTTCAGATCTGCAGGGAGAAGGGGTGGAAGGCCCGATGTGAACCCATCGAGGTGGGCTGCAGGAGATTCCCTGGGCAATCACTGCACCATGCACTCAAGTTACTTGGTGTCACAGGGCTTCAGGAAAGAAAAGCTACCAAGAACATCAGCGAAGCTGCAGAGAAAGCTTCAAGATAGTTGTAGATCAAGAGGGGGGACCCTTGGTGTAGCATGTTGCTTGAACACAAGCCGGGGACTGATCATCCCTGGCTGGGTCACTCTGGTGAGGATGTCTGAAGATCAAAGACCCAAAACACCCAATGTCTGGAGTTCTTCACTGACAATGTGTTCAAGTTGCCCATCTAGTTAGATGGTGTACTTTTAACTTGAACACGCTTTGTGAAATTCATTTAATATTTAGTAGAAAAGCCTTTGTAGGTAATAACAGCATCTTGACTCTTCCTATATGGAGAAGCTAGGTGCAGGCATTGTTCAGGAGTGATTTTAGCCCATTCTTCCACACAAACTGGCTTCAGATCTTGAAAATTCTGTGAACTCTGATCTTCAGTTCATTCCATAGATTTTCAATTGGATTCAGGTCAGATGACTGACTGGGCCATTCTAGCAGCTTTATTTTCATTCTCTGGAGCCAGTTGAGAGTTTCCTTGGCCGTGTGTTTGGAATCACTGTCTTGCTGAAATGTCCACCCTCATTTCATCTTCAGCATCTTGGCAGATGGCAACAGGTTCTTATCAATGTCTCTGTACGTTTGTCCATTCATCTTTCCTTCAATTATATGAAGTCTGCCTGTACCATGTGCTGAAAAACACCCCCACACCATGATGCTCCCACCTCCAAACTTCACTGTTGATATGGTGTTTTGGAGCTGATGTGCAGTGCCATTTCTCCTCCAAACCTGTTGTGTGTTGTGGCATTTAAAGAGTTCAATTTTGGTCTCATCTGACCAGACTATATTCTCCCGGTATTTTACTGGCTTGCCCAAATGTTGTGGAGCAAACTTTAAAAGAGCTTCAACATGCTTTTTCTTCAGCAATGAAGTCTTGCGAGGTAAGCGGGCAAAGAGCCCATGTCGGTTGAGTACATTCGTTATTGTTTTCTTTGAAACAGCAGTACCTGCTAACTCCAGGTCTTTCTGGAGCGCTCCACGCGTGGTCTTTGGCTCTTGGATAACTCTTCTGATAATTATTTTGACTCCTTCGTCAGAAATCTTGCGAGGAGCTCCTGGTCGTGGCCAGTTTATGGTAAAATGATGTTCTTTCCACTTCTGAATGATGGCTCCAACAGTGCTCACTGGAACTTTCAGCAGTTTAGAAATGCACCTGTGACCGATGCCATCATTATGTTTTGCAACAGTAAGGCCGTGAAGGTCTAGAGAGAGCTCTTTGCTTTTATCATGAGTTCTTAGTGGTGTGACAATCTGATATTCACAGACCTTTTTAAAGGCTATCAGTCAGGACTTAACTGTTATATATGTATTTGGCACCTTTTTGTGAAGTGCAGTGTAGTGAAGTGCACTTCGCTTCACGTCACTGCACCGCCCTATTTAAGGCAGAGGGCATCCATATTCGGCCTCTTAGCCAGATGTCCCTGCTGGTGCCTGCTGTGTTCTATAGTGTAAATAGTTCATTCAATAAAGCTGTGTTCGTCAACCATCATCCCGCCTTATCCTTCACCCAGGTATTTCATACATAACATTTGGCGATCGAGGATTAACTCATGGAGGCGTGCATTACACCACTTTGTCCCTTTCTCAAGCTCCCGGGCGAACCACCGGTTTTATGGGCGCATTGGCTGGAGGCCTATAAGATAAGATAAGATAAGATAAGCCTTTATTAGTCCCACAATGGGGAAATTCCAGGATTGCAACAGCACAGGGATAGCAACACTCAGAGCAACAATCAGAAGGCAAGAAAAAACAACATCTAGTAAACATATGTCCATATTACTATAAATGTATATATATAGACACACAGTGCGGAGCATTATGGTTGGTTGGTGAATGTGCAGCAGAAAGTCTAAGCTCTCTCTCCACGGATGCGGCGGGCCAGCTGGAAGTCTTTGGGCATGATGGTGACCCCCTTAGCGAAGAAGAGACCACCAGGTGGGCCTCGCTGGTCTCCTGCAGAGCCATGACGGCGAAGCTCAGGAAACGCAGGACGGTCTTGAAGTCCTGAGCGATCTCCCTCACCAGGCGCTGGACGGGCAGCTTACGGATGAGCAGCTCCGTGGATTTCTGGCAGCGACGGATCTCTCTCAGAGCCACGGGCCTGTGACGGCGAGGCCTCTTCACTCTGCCGGTGGCCGGAGCGCCTCTCCGAGCAGCCCTGGTGGCTAGCTGTCTCCTGGGGGGCTTCTTCCTCCAGTAGATTTTACGGGCGGTCTGCTTGGTTCTTGCCATCGCTCTTTATTATTCTGTCTTATATTTCTTGCACGCCGCCTAAACTCCAGCCCGGCATCCGCGTCGTTTTCGCTACAGCTCCTGGTATGTCGAGTTTCCCATTAGCCCCGGGCGGCGGCCAAGTGCTAGCTAGCACTAGCTGCTCCCCGCTGTAGCATCTCCCGTTGCAAACCGTGGCTCCGTCCGCCGACCCGGGAGACCCCTGGGGCGATCCGTGCGTCCGTGATATATATACAGAGTGAAGGGTGTAGAAAGAAGAAGGAAGATTAAAAAAAAAGGCTGTTGCAACGGGCAGCCTACTCGTGTGGCGCCACCGGTCCGGCGGATCCGGAACCGGAAAAAAAAATAAATCCTATAATATACATCTATCAGATGTATATTACGGCGCTGGACCACGGCAAGCTCGATGGGGTGAAAGTGCGAGTGCTTCTCGTTCACAACCTGGGTATTGAGGGCCAGCAGGTCCTGCGGATGCTCAGTATGTCAGATTCATACGAGGAAGTTGTGGAGCTGCTGGCTAAACGTTTCTCCACCCCAGACAACGTGACTGTTCAGAGAATTTGTTTTCACCGGAGACGCCAGCGGGTAGGTGAGCCTATCCGCTAGTTTGTCATTGACTTGAAGCAGCTAGCCAACGAGTGTCGTTTTGGACCGCTTGAAGATGAAATGGTACCCAACCAACTAGCAGAACACATATGTAACGCTGAGCTGTGTGCTAAGCTATTAATGGTGCCTAATGACTTAACATTAGCTAAAGCAATGGAGCTAGCTCTCTGGTGGGAAGTCTTTGATAAGCTAGCTGTGGAGCTAAATTGGGGCTAGCCACAGAAGAAGCTGGAGCCGCTTGCCTCAGCTAATGTTGTGGACCCTGATAGTGAGGATAGCTTGGATAGTTTGGATGAAGACTTTTGGGAAGTCAACGCTGCCAGCCAGGGGTCTGCCCCAGGAGACTCCCGTTGCAGGAGTTGTGGTTCCACAACTCTCCGCAATAAAGCTAAGAATTGTCCGGCTAGAGGAAAACATTGTGGCAGATGTGGACGCTTGAATCACTACGCCAGGGTGTGCTGTTTGTCTTGCCTGGGTAACCCAAGGGAAAAATCACCCCACTCACCCCCGATGGATGGTGGGAGCTAATGCTATGAAGAGCTAACGGATGCCCTCACTTTCAAGTCGACAAGTTCTCGTTCAGGGTCGGTGCACATGTCGATGAGCAACACCATGCTAGCCCCAGATGCCTCCAGTACTTGGCCACAGTTGGATGGGGGGTCTGCAGCTACTATGGTGAACACTACAACATTTATAGAAGAGGACGGGGCCGGAACGACGAGCATGAAGTTACCACATGACACAAGTGTCTCTCATTTAACAGGTGCAGAAACCAGACTCATGTTGAGACATCTTCGGTGGAAGAAGCAGTTTGTCTTTTGTTTGTTTTAGTTGTTGGATTGTTTGGGTTTTTTTGTCTGTTCCCCTGCCTTTTCTTTCCCCCTCCACACACTTCCTTTCCCTCTTCCCCATCCTGTTGGGTCTTCCATGGGTAAAATAATTAAAATAAAGTATTAAAAGTTATTACAGGAGGAGTTTACAACAATATACAATACACAGTTAGGTACTGTATAAGCTCCTCTTGGCAAAGTAAATCTGTTTTGGAACAATAAGGGTGACAGATCCCTGTTCTGCTTGCCTAGCTGCCTGACAGGACAAGGGGAAGAAAAAAAAGAAGAAGAAGAAGAAAAAAAAAAAAAAAAGAAGAAGTTACCACATGATGAGCAGCAGCACATCCGGCTGAGTAAAATTCTACTCCAGGTTATGGACTTGGTTCGGGTTCGGGGTGAAGGACGTCCACGGCGAAGATGGGCCAAATGACAGCCAGCAAAACATCGAGGGTGTCTGTGCATAGTGTTTCGGGTTGTCCGACGGCTCGACGAGGAACACCAATCAGCTTCGGTGTGTCCGGGAAGACGCTCCAGGTTGCGAGGCTGGATGGTAGTTGGTGACGGCAGTGTGGGATCCAGACTCCGCCATTCAGAAGATCAGCCATTGCTCCGGGGGTCTGCAGTCTTCAGGAGCGCGCCTGTTGAGGGGCTGCCCTGGACCCCCATGCAAGTTTCAACTTTGTTCACCCAAATGACTGTGCCGTAGCACTTTATTTATAGTTCTTTGGTATTTTTTGCATGCATGTTGTGGTATGGGGGTTATTTTAATGTGTTTGTGTTTAGTTTAGGAGCATGGCGTGTTATTTTAGTTTAATAAAGGACTTTTTTTAGTTTACTGGGTAGCAGAATAATCCACCCCGCCATATGGGTTGCTAGGTAGTCTACCCGCCAGCCCTATTCTAGGTTGTTTTGAGTGAGTGTGTAAGGCCAATTTAGTACATTATTTTTTTCATTATCTTAGTGCATGATTAGGGTCCCAATTTTTTTTTTTTTTTTTTGGGGGGGGTGGACTTTTCTAAAGGGGGGGAGAAGTGTTATACATGTATTTGGCACATTATTGTGAAGTGTGGTGTAGTGACGTGCACTTCCCGTCACCATATTTGGCCTCTTAGCTGGATGCCCATGCTGGTGTCTTCCATGTGCTATAGTGTAAATAGTTCATTCAATAAAGTTGTGTTTGTCAACCATCATTATGCCTAATCCTTCACCCAGGTATTTCATACATAACATTAACCAGCTGAAATTAATTTGCACTGATGGGGGATGGGACGGCTTCTTAAATTCTGATGGATTTCAGCTGGTTTCTTGGCTTTCTATGCCTTTTTGCATCTCTTTTTCTTCATGTGTTCAATATTTATTCATTGTGTCATTCCACTTTATTAAATATAACTTGTTTTGTGAACACAGTTGCCTTGATTTCTTAGTATGTATGTTATGGATTACTTGGGTTGTTACTGATATTTGGTGAAAATCTCAGGTCAGTGGCTCCATCAGAAATAAGTTTAATGAGAAAAATGTTGACATGTTCAATACTTATTTTCCCCACTCTGTGTGCGTGTGTGTGTGTGTGTGTGTGTGTGTGTGTGTGTGTGTACAGTGGGGTGAAAAAGTGTTTGCCCCCTTCCTGATTTCTCATTTTTTTGTTATGTTTGTCACACTTAAATGTTGTTTTATATGGCCTTTGGCATGACCCGGCCGGGACTTGAACCACGACCTGCCAGTTGTGGGACAGATGCTCTGCCTGTAAGCAACCACTCTGTGTGTGTGTGTGTGTGTGTGTGTGTGTGTGTGTGTACAGTGGTGTGAAAAGGTACTTGCCGCCTTCCTGATTTCTCATTTTTTGTGTTTGTCACACTTAAATGTTTCAGATCATCAAACAAATTTAAATATTAGACAAAGATAACATAAGTAAACACAAAATACAGTTTTTAAATGGTGTTTATTATTAAAGGTAAAAAAAAAATCCTAACCTACATGGCCCTGTGTGAAAAAGTGACCCCCCACCACCACCACTGTTAATCACTTAAATAGGATCTGCCTGACAAAGTGAAGTAGACCAAAAGATCATGAAAAGCTAGACATCATGCTGCGATCCAAAGAAATTCGGGAACAAATGAGAAACAAAGTAATTGAGGTCTATCAGTCTGGAAAAGGTTATAAAGCCATTTCTAAAGCTTTGGAACACCAGCGAACCACAGTGAGAGCCATTATCCACAAATGGCAAAAACATGGAACACTGGTGAACCTTCCCAGGAGTGACTGGCCGACCAAAATTACCCCAACAGTGCAGCGACAACTCATCCAAGAGGTCACAAAAGACCCCACAACAACATCCAAAGAACTGCAGGTCTCACTTGCCTCAGTTAAAGTCGGTGTTTGTGAGTCCACCATAAGAAAGAGACTGGACAAAAATGGCCTGCATGGCAGAGTTCCAAAATGAAAACCACTGCTGAGTAAAAACAACATAAAGGCTCATCTCAGTTTTACCAGAAAACATCTTGATGATCCCAAGACTTTTGGGAAAATACTCTGTGGACTGACGAGACAAAAGTTGAACTTTTTGGAAGGTGTGTGTCCCATTACATCGGGTGTAAAAGTAATACAGCATTTCAGAAAAGGAACGTCATACCAACAGTAAAATATGGTGGTGGTAGTGTGATGGTCTGAGGCTGTTTTGCTGCTTCAGGACCTGGAAGACTTGCTGTGGTAAATATAACCATGAATTCTACTGTCTACCAAAAAATCCTGAAGGAGAATGTCCGGCCATCTGTTCGTCACCTCAGGCTGAAGTGGACTTGGATTCTGCAACAGGACACCGTGTTATGTTGGTAAACAAGAACCAAGGATGAGGCTGGATGTTGAACTGAACAAGACTTTATTGTTGACTCACTCTCACAGTACAACCACTCCTGTCAGGCAGAGGTGAGGTCAAAGAGACTGCCCCTTCCTACTCACAGCCCTCTTATACCCCGGGTAGCGACAGAACCGGAAAGGTGGAGCCACCACCCGTGTCACACAATAATATGTCCCAAATAACAGCATAACATTCCCCCCTCCCTTTAAAAATGGTCCAAACACACATGCAATCGAGACTATCCCTAATTTGAAACCCGAATTACACACTAACATTGAACAAAATATTTGAAACCTATAACAGACACACAAAACAACTAAAGCTAGGGGGGAACAGGTGGACTACTGTTCCACCCCCACATGGCTAGACGGATTATTCTGCTGTCTCTACTAAAACACAGTCCATTAACAGAAAATTGCCATGTTCCTAAAATAAACAGTAGAAAACACAAAACAATCCCATTAACAGAACCAATATACAATAATATAGAACCTGGTTATGCCCCATTCCAACATCATGCAATAAACAGATTGCCCAACCATCAGTCTGCCCCAGTAAAGGAACCACCCCCCCCGGAAAACCGTCAGACGGTTCCGCTCCAGAGCACCTTCTTTTCTTCACACCTGGGGATAACCCACGTCGAAGCCCAAACACCTCCTTCTCCTCTGTGGTGTGCCGCAACTTGTTGAGGTGCCAGCTGAAGACAGCCATCCTCCCCAACAGCTACCACCTGCAGCCACCCCTGGTCATCTTGCCGTCTGCGCTTGCCTCAAACACCTCTCGACCGGGCCTCCTCCCTGGGTCGGACCACATCCGCGACCCCTAGAGGAGCCCAACTCGGCTTCCAGTGTCCCTGTTTGGCATGTCGTTTTACCGTGCCAGCCAGTCCTGCCCCGCTTGCTTTCATTTTCGCCACGGCAAAGCCGTTGTGACCCCTTGCTCCTCAGTACCTTCCAGCCGAACTCCAGAAGCAGAATGGGTCATCCACTTGGCTCCACCAGCTGTCACAGGCATCCCACCATTCTGCCCAGTTCCCTCAACTCGGGTTACTTGGGCACTGGCACCAGGACCCTCCCACAATAGCCCTGGGTGGGGTTGGTCCTACTCATCATCCAGAATATTAGGCCAAGGCTTGTCCCATACCGCATCATCCACCACTCGTGGAACCGGCTGGTCCCACAAACCACGGCCCGACCACTCCTCTCCAACGCCGCTGGTGATGGTGAAGCCCAATCCATAAAAGAGGACACACCCTATATCATTCTCGCCACAGGCAGTCACTACAAACTTCAGGTTGGACACCTCCACTGACTTGTACCTCGCTGTCAGCTCCACCGAGCCCATCGTGGCCAATCTTCTTCTACCATACTCACACAGCGGTGCTGAATGATCTCTTACTCAGTAATATGGGAAGAAACTCCTCAGAGTAGACCAATTCAACACTGACCTCACCGCACCCGTGTCAATCAGTAGCGGCACCGCCACCCCGTTAGTAGGTACAACCATCAGTGCTCGGGGAAACGGTGTGGATGTCCATGGGAGTTGGAGTGGGGGGTCCACTTTATGTCTTCGGTCCCCTCATTCAAACCTATTACAGGCCCTGGTAAAATGATGCAGGAATCTGCACTTGCCACAGCGTTTTCCTCTTGCTGGACACTCTCTAGCCTTATAACGGTGCTTGGTGGACCCACAACCCAAGCACCTGGGCGATCCCGGGGCGGACCTTATCTTCACAGCATTAATGCTTTCTTCCTCATCCTCCACGCTATCGCCGCTGTCCGGGTCCACTGCCTGCACCATTGACTGTGATTCAAAATGGCAGAGTGTTGCTCTCTCGCCGAGCTCTCATGATAGCTTGTCTGCTGCCTCACACTGCTGAGCTACCTCGATGGCCATTGATACCGTCAGCTCGCCTGAGTGTGTCAGAAGCTTTGACCTAGCCGCAGAGCAAAGGGTATGTTCCGCCAACTGGTCACGGACCATCTCTTCCTCTAATGCTTCAAAGTAGCAGACCCCGGCCAGCTGACGTAGGTCTGCAACATACCGCTGCACTGACTCGCTGGTGTGCTGGCGGCGCTGCTGAAACTGAATCCTCCAGACGATGACGTTTTCCAGGGCGTGAAAATGTCGTGCCATTAGCTCAACCACGTCTTCAAAACTATCTGTCACCCAAGGTACTAAGGATACGTTGGCCTTCCATTCCCAAGTTGTAAACCAACACAGCCCGTGCCTGCAACTTCTCCATTTTACCGAGGTTCAATGCCACCAAATAGTTCTGGAATGCCGTGAACCACCTCACACAAGGGACTGGCTGCTCACCGGGAACCTCCAAAAATGGCTGAATATAAGCAATTCCCACATCCATGCTTTTATCCTCGTCACCAAATGTTATGTTGGTAAACGAGAACTAAGGATGAGGCTTAATGTTGAACTGAACAAGACTTTATTGTTGACTCACTCTCACAGTACAAGTGCTCCCCTCCCGTCAGGCAGAGGTGAGGTCAAAGAGACCGCCCCTCCTATTCACAGTCCTCTTATACTCCAGGTGGCGGCGGAACTGGAAAGGTGGAGCCACCACCCATGTCATACAATAATATGTCCCAAATAACAACATAACACAATGATCCAAAACACACCAGCAAGCCCACTTCTGAATACCTTAAGAAAAACAAAATGAAGACTTTGGAGCGGCCTAGTCAAAGTCCTGACCTGAATCTGATTGAGATGCTGTGGTATGACCTTAAAAAGGCGGTTCATGCTCGATAACCCTCCACTGTGGCTAAATTACAACAATTCTGCAAAGATGAGTGGACCAAAATTCCTTCACAGCACTGTAAAAGACTCACTGTCAGTTATCGCAAACGCTTGATTGCAGTTGTTGCAGCTAAGGGTGGCCCAACCAGTTATTAGGTTTAGGGGGCAATCATTTTTTCACACAGGGCCATATAGGTTTGGATTTTTTTTTCCCTTAATAATAAACACCTTCATTAAAAAAACTGTATTTTGTGTTTACTTGTGTTATCTTTGACTAATATTTAAATTTGTTTGATGATCTGAAACATTTAAGTGTGACAAACACAAAAAAAATGAAAAATCAGGAAGGGGGCAAACACTTTTTCACACCACTGTACGTACGTACACACACACACACACACACACACACACACACACACACACACACACACACACACACACAGAGGAGTGGTTGCTTACAGGAAGAGCATCCGTCCCACAACTGGCAGGTCGGGGTTCAAGTCCCGGCCGGGTCATGCCAGAGGCCATATAAAAATGGAACTTCCTGGCAGGTGCTCAGCAAAAATGGAACAGAGGAGGGAAATATGGGCGGCAGTGGCTCAGGAGATCGAGCAGGTCGTCCAATAACTGGAGAGTTGGCAGTTCGAATCCCGCTCTCCCCAGACATCCTGCTGTTGTGTCCCTGGGCAAGACACTTTACCCACCTTGTTTCCAGTGTCAGTGACACTGGGCATGACTGTATAAATGTTCGGTAGTGGTTGGAGAGGCTGTTGGCATGGGTTGGCAGCCATGTTTCTGTCAGTCTGCCCCAGGGCAGCTGTGGCTACAGTAGTGGCTTACCACTATCAGTATCTGTGGAGTGAATGAATAATGTATCCATTGTAAAGCATCTTCGAGTGTCTATGAAAAGCAATATGTATATATACTGTATAAATATATATATATATATATATATATATATATATATATATATATATATATATATATATATATATATATATATACACTGTGTATATATATATATATATATATATTTATTTATTTATTTTTTTTTTTTTTGTGGGGGCATGGTGTGGGGATTCTCCACCCAGAATGGGGAGCCGGGAGGAAGAGGGAACAATGCGCTGAAGGAGGAAGTGCTACCGGGGGGTCTCAGGACAGAAAAGACTATTCGCTCCCCGGGGAGTTTAGGATGCGCTAGAGCCACCAGAGGGGGAGAAGGTGTGAGAAGCGGTTCTGGTGCTTTGGGATGTTAATGTGCCACGCATGTCTTTGTTCCACACATTGTATGATTGTCGCAATTCCTGGGTCTTAATGCACAGAATTAAAGGTTATAAAAAGGAGGTGCATGAAGACCCGGGAGATTTGACTGTACTGAATGTTGAAGAAGGAACAAAGTTCGTGTGGTGTCTCGCTTGCCTCTCCTGCTTCCTTTCTCCACATTGGTGACCCCAAAATGTGCCATGGAGAGCGAGCCGAGCACCGTACTGGAGACTACCTAGAGGGAGCGCACCAGCGCCGCATGCGCTGTCTCAGTCAAGCTCCCAGACTTCTGGCTTCACAACCCGACTGTGTGGTTTCTGCATATAGAAACCCAGTTTGCACTCTGCAGGATAACAACAGACAACACAAAGTATTACTACGTGGTCGCTGCGCTGGATGCATGCGCCACGCAACAGGTGACGAGCCTGCTCCAGGAGCCGCCAGCCCAGGGGCAATATGAAGAGGATGCCGCTCCAGCGCTATACCCTTTTTGACAGTGAGGGGGCAGAGAGACTCCTAACACATCCGGAGTTTGGTGACAGATCAGCCGTGAAGCTCGTGGAGAGCATGTTGGTGCTGATGGGGAAGAACTACGAGTTTTTCCTGTTCGTCCACTTGTTCCTCAGGAACCTACCAGCCGCAGCTAGGGCGATCCTGGCCAACTCACCACTGCTGGTGACCAAGGACTACCGCGCACTGGTGCAGGAAGCAGATCGCATCATTTTAGTAACCAGAAATCTTTGCGTGAATGCAGCGGCACCGGCGTCCATGAGGGACTCCAGCGAGGTCGAGGAGCCGTTGGTGGTAGCCAGAGCAGACATCAGGAGACGCAGGAACAGGACAATCTGTTTCTCACATCGCTGCTTCGGTTCAAATGCCCAACGCTGCCTGCCGCCATGCCAGTTCAAGAATCTGGGAAGACGGCACGTTCGGCACTCAGTTGCAGCTGCAACTGCTGGCGACAGGAACAAGCTGCTTTATGTCACGGACACACGTTTGGGGAGACGGTTTTTGGTGGACTCCAGCTCCCAGAAGAGCTTCATCCTGCTGGTCAATGCAGACAGGGTGGCAGGAGGCAGCGGTCCCAAGCTCACGACCACCAACGGATCCACCATCAGGACTTTTGGCAAACGGACACTGACGATATGCTTACATGGATGCAATTTTCAGTGGGACTTTGTGGTAGCTGCATGTTCTGCCCCCATTTTAGGCGCAGAATTTTTATATGCTTATGGGTTGTTAGTCGATGTTGCTAATAGGCGATTAGTGGATACTGTCGCTTTTACCTCACTGCCCTGCACAGCTCGGGGAGCTGGGTCAACAACACTGGCTAACATTATAGCTCCAGGGGGTAAGTACCAACATTTACTCGCACAGCTCCCAGCACTCACGGTCTTAACATTTTCAGCTACAATAATGAAATATGGGGTCGAACATTTTATAACTACAAAAGGCCCGCCGGTGTTTGCGTTACCTCGGCACCTGGACATGGCTAAACTGGCCAGCGCTCTTGAGGAGTTTGCCAACTTAGAGCAGTTGGGCATTGTCAGGCGCTCCAACAGCCCGTGGGCATCCCCGCTTCACATGGTGCCTCAGGCCGACTGGTCGTGGCGACCATGCAGCGATTTCTGGCGCTTGAACAATACCATGGAACACGATCGGTATCCTATCCCGCACATCCAGGATTTTTCCGTGCACCTGGCCGGGGCACGTGTTTTTCCCAAAGTGGATCTGGTCCGCGGTTACCACCAGGTCCTGGTGTGCACAGAAGATGTTCCGAAAACAGTGGTAATAACTCCTTTTGGCCTTTTCAAGTTTTTACGCATGCCATTCGGATTAAAAGGCGTGGCGCAGACTTTCCAGAGAATGATGGATGCAGTGCTTCGTGACTTGTCCTTCGTTTTTGTCTACTTAGATGACATTCTGGTAGCTAGCGCGTCCGAGGAAGAGCACATCGTCCATCTCAAGATGGTTTTCCAGAGGTTGGAAGCGCACGGGCTGATAGTTAACCCGACGAAGTGCCAGTTCGGTGTGCCAGTGATTGATTTTTTTGGCCCACTGCATTTCGCCGGAGGGCGCAATTCTGTTACCGGATAAGATGCGCGCTACGTCGGATTTTCCACATCCGCAGACCGTGTGAGGGCACTACAGAAGTTTTTGGGAATGGTTAATTTTTATAACCATTTCCTTCCATGGGCAGCCCAGCTGATGCAGCCGTTGTATGCCACACTTAAAAAACGAAGCCCGCGGAAACCATCAACTGGACTCCCAAGCAAGTCCAGGCTTTCACAAACACCAAAACAGCGCTGGTGGATGCCGCATTGCTAGTCCACCCGGATCTGTCTGCATGGATAGCGCTCACTACGGACGCATCTAATGTTGCCATAGGGGCAGTGGTGGAGCAGTACATCTCAGGTTTGTGGCAGCTGCTTGCATTTTCAGTCGAACTTTGCGTGACAACGAACACAAATATAGCACGTTCGACAGAGAATTGCTGGCTCTCCACCTGGTGACATGCCATTTCCAGTTTTGGCTAGAGGGGCGCAAGTTTACCACGTTTGTGGACCATAAGCTGCTGACGTACTAGGTGTCCAAGGTCTCGGAACCATGGTCGGCCCCGCAGCAATGGCATTTGGCCACGATTTCGGAGTTTACTACCAACATTCAACACATTGCCTGTAAGCTCAACGTTGTGGCTGATTGCCTGTCACGCGCATTAGTCTCCCTAGTCTACATGGGAATAGATTTCCCTGCCATGGCCGCGGAGCAAGCCGGAGATGTGGACATTTGCGCGCTCCAGTTGGCACCTACTGGATTAAGGCTGGAGGCAGGGTGGTGCAAGAAGGGTGCCCCCCCCCCCTTGCTCTGCAACATCTCCACCGGCCACCCACGTCCGGTGGTTCCGAGCTTTTGGTGCCGCCGCATTTTTATGTCAGTCCACTCCCTTTCGCATCCAGGCGTGCGCACTTTGGTGAAACTAGTGGGGGCGAAATTCATCTGGCTGCGCTCGCGTAAGGACGTGAAAGAGTGGGCTGCAGCTTGCATCGCGTGCCAGCGGGCCAAAGTGCACAAGCACAACAGAGCCCCCCTCGAGCCATTCCAAATCCTGACTAGGAGGTTTGACCACGTCCATGTGGATTTGGTGGGACCCCTCCCGCCATCGCAAGGTTTCACGCACCTTTTGACAGTCGTGGACCGCACCACGCGATGGCCTGAAGTGGTCCCGCTGGCTTCCTTCACGTCCACCAAAGTGGCTCGCACTTTTTTGTCGGCTTGCCTTGCACGTTTCGGATCCCCATCGGACATCACTTCCGACAGGGGTCCACAATTCGTTTCAGAGCTCTGGTCCACGATGGCCCAGAGCCTGGGGGTCAAAATTCACCATACTACCGCGTAAACCCCCAAGCTAACGGGTTATGCGAGCATTTTCATAGATCACTTAAGGCAGCGCTCAGAGCTTTACTCACGGATACAAATTGGGTCGACCGCCTGCCCTGGGTTCTTTTAGGGTTGCGCTCCGCACCTAAGGAGGATCAGCCTCTCCAGCAGAACTCATTTTTTCTCAGCCGCTGCGGATCCCCGGGGAGTTTTTACCGGAAAACCCCACGCCCACGCCCGGGGCCAAACCAACCGTGCAATTTTTGCACTGTATGGAGGCTTTTAACGAAGGCCCACCATTGTTTCCCCCACACCTTTGTCCAAAAAGCTTACAGAACGCCAGTTTTGTTTTTGTCAGGCATGATGTGCACCGGACCCCACTGCGCCCACCATACAACGGACCGTTCAGGGTGTTGGAACTTGGGGCAAAGCATTTTGTGTTAGACTTGGGGGGGAGGGGGTGTAGAGAGACTGTCTGCATTGACAGGCTGAAGCCTGCTTTTGTGTTGGCAGACGAGCAGGTGGTGTTGGCCCAAGCTCCCTGGTGCGGACGCACACCGTTGGTGACTCCGCAAGTAGGTGATCCCTCGGCAGGGACCTGCGCTCGCGAAGCTAATGTGTTTCCTCTCCCTCTTTTTCCCTCCACAGACTGACGTGCCCTCCTGTACATCTCACCAGCAGGGCATTTCAACTGGATCAGCGACCCCCCACTACAGCCGCTATGGGCGCCAGCTCAAGCCCAAAGGACGGGAAGGGGGTGTTCTGGGTGTTGGGGGGGGGGGGGGGCTGTGTGGGGGCATGGTGTGGGGATTCTCCACCCAGAGTGGGGAGCTGGGGAGAAGAGGAAACAACATGCTGAAGGAGGAAGTGCTACCGGGGGTCTCAGACAAGACAGAAAAGACTATTCGCCCCCGGGGAGTTTAGGATGCGCTAGAACCACCAGAGGGGGAGAAGGTGTGAGAAGTGGTTCAGGCGCTTTGGGATGTTAATGTGCCACGCATGTCTTTGTTCCACACAGTAGTAGTAGTAGATTAGTTTATTTGACAGGGACAGTGCAATAAACATAGACAATTAATCAAAGACAATCAATCTGATGTGTTGCACATAGAGTGTATAGCTATTAGCTAATTTGCAACTCTTGTCCCTGGATGTGCTTTAGAAAAAAGAATCAAGATAAAAAATATACACAATAACCACATACATCAATGCAGAAAAATTATAAATACACAATTACACAGTGTATGATTGTCGCGATTCCTGGGTCTTAATGCACAGAACTGAAGGTTATAAAAAGGAGGTGCATGAAGACCTGGGAGATTTGACTGTACTGAATGTTGAAGAAGGAATAAAGTTTGTGTGTTGTTTAGCTCGTTGCCTCGCCTGCTTCCTTTCTCCACTATATATATATTTGTCTGTGTATATTACCAATACCAATACCAATATTACTTACCAATTTTGTCTGTGTATGTATACACACACACACACACACCCAAATTATACACCAAATTTTATATATATACAGTATATATATATATATATATATATATACAGTATATATATATATGTGTGTGTGTGTGTGTGTGTGTGTGTGTGTATAGTTTGACAAATCATAAAATCTGCTGCCTATACATAATTTATCCACTGAGAACCAAATGATCTATAACAGGTAATCTGATGCCTTTGTATGTGTCCTCCGATCCTGGGCTGCTGTGCTGAGTGGAGGGAGGAGGGACAGGCAGGCAGACACCGACCACAGCAGCACAGACGGGGCTGAGATCAGCAGCCGGCGGACGGGACTGCTCTGCTGCGCTCCTGCGCGCTCGGCGAGGACGCTCTGGTTCCCCGAAAGATCTCATCCCAGAAGAAGCGGCACAGACTCCGAAACAGACAGCGGGATCTCCTCTGCTCTTCGCTTTAACACATCAGGTCGGTCGCCTTTCTTTTGGTTCACAGTTTGCAGCGGCTGTGAAGTGTTGCGGCTGCTGCCGGTGTGAGTGAGTGAAGTCTAGAAAGAAGGTTCAATCACGTGAGAAAAAAAAAATAGTTTTGAGCAACTACAGGAGGATACAGCGCTTGGTATTTATACGCCACTCTCTTATTTTGGATCGTCATAATATTTTGGCTTCAGTTGCTTTATTTGATTAAAATCTAAACATGGAACTTGGAGACATCTATTTATTTATTTTTTTTAAAGCTTCATCAGACGTTTTTAGAATGTACAGTGTGTCTGCGGTGTGACGGGCCGTGTCGGGACAGGGGGGTGGTGATGGTGAGGTGGGAGGGGGCGGGTCCGGCCGCAGCACTGACAACAGGCGCCCGGTCAGGTGTGGGGCCACAGTGTGCGTGAGTGTGAGTCTGACATGCAAACACCAGGCAGAGATTTTTCCCATCAGAGTGGTTACGGCTTCCCAGGTGAGTCTACCTCATGCGCCCTCTGGGAATTCAAGAAGTAACTTAAAACAACAACAACAACAACAAAAAAAGGAGCAAAGGGAATTTTTTTCAACATGGCAAGTGTTTCACCTCATGTTTGGCCCCAGTGGGCAACAACAAAAAAAAGAGATTATACACAGCTATTACTCAATACTCCTGCAGCCTTGTGTTTCTGAACTAACTGGAGAATAATGGTTGTGTGACTCAGCAATATTGTAGACTCCAGCTCATGGTCAAAACACTTTTTCTCCTTTAGGTTTTGCTTGCATTTACTCTGTGACACATATCAGCTATTCCATATCCTCGTGTTATTTTACTCTGCTGGAATAATTGCAAATTGAAAGAAAATCTGTTAATTTGTTAAGGAAATATCAGGCTGAACAATAAATGGAACTCAGAATTTTCTGAATTCTCCATCTCAGTGTGAGATCTCTGCTCAATGGAAAGATGGTAAATGGTGTTCACTTACACAGCGCTTTTATTCTCATCTCTTGATGGCCAAAGTGCTTTACAGATCCTGCCATCCACCCATTCACACACTGATGGCGTGTGAACAATGATCTGATAATGGCAAAAAAAAAAAAAGAATTTAAGACTGTGCAGGTGTTTTGTCTTTGCCCATTTTAATAAGACTTTGGAGCCTGCCTGCTTCTATTTCAATTAAACCTTGCTACATGAAACAGTAAATCAGTCTATAAAATTGGTGTTAGAAGTGCTGACATCAGAAGACGGCAAACTATTGGTTGTAAAACACTGTCGAAAAAAAGATAATGTGCGCTCCTAAAAAACATTTTACAACTGAGTCAAAAAGTTAAAAAGAAACGGAGAAGTTATTAGAATGAATTACAGGCTGTGTTTATTAAATGTCACCACTGATTTAAGTGATAATTTGATTAAAAAAAAAATTGTCACGAGCTGAGCACTGGAGGTTCCGCCAGGTTCAGTCTCATGGCTTTTTCTCTGTATTTATATATTTGTTGTATTTTTGTGCCTTTTGGTTTTTGTTGTCCCTGCAATGTTTTTTATTTTCCTGTTTATGTCCTAGTTTTATGTTCTGATTATGCATCAATTGGTATCTATTTCTCAGTTTGTGCTTGTTTATATTTCATTCTTCCGTTCCTTATTATTGCGGTTGAAAGCTGTCAGGGCTTGTCCTGGTTGGTGCGCCGTGTGGGTATAGTCCTGTCAGCCGGGCACTCTCTTCTCATTACTTTGCAGCTGATTCCAATCATTAATCATTGTTACCTTTTTGCCCGCTCATGTGACCCCACACCTGTCATCACTTGTGTTATTTGTTCTGACCCTATTTAAGGACTGCATTTTCATTTCATTTTTGCGGCAGTCTTAATGATACTTTCTCCTCGCCACCAGAGCCCTAGCCCTGCTCTGGTGAGTTTGTCCCAAGTTCATTCCAGTCTGTAAGTTTCCCTCAGTGTCTGATTTTGGATTTTATGTTTGTGCACTTTTTGGGACTTTGTGTTTTTGTGTAATAAATTCCACAAACTGCAGTCGGCATCTGGGTCTATCTCTCTGCCCTGAGGGGCAAATCATGACAAAATTGAGTTCTAAGTTAATTTGTTATCCTTCTTATTATGTCATAATATCATATTTAGACAAAGTAATCTGTGCTGCTGTCATGTCAATTTGGCGATAGGTTTTTGGGTCTTGAATCATTTGTGTCTTGTACACAAACTGGTTAAGATTAGTTTAATCCATTTCGGGAAAAACCTGTATGTGTAAGTCCACGTAAGCTGCCTAAAGCCCGATTGTCTCACCGAGAGTGTTGATTGATACATTGTCAGTGAATTATTGCTTGTCAAATTATATAATGTGTGTGTGTGAGAGAGAGTGAGAGAGAGTGGGAGAGAGAGAGATCTGGACTTTGCTCTGTTGTCATAAATGGAAGGAGTGTCCCATGATAGAATGTTGTGTTTTTGTTGTCCATCACACGTGCTGAAACACTCAAGTCTCTGCAGAAATCATGCTGCTGCATACACGCAAAAAAAGTGTTTGAGTTGGTGCAGAAAGTTTCGCTTCCTAAAGACCAAAAAATGTTGATGTTATTTTTGCAAAGAAGGAAAAAAAATGCAAATTTTAACACCTCCCTCCCCCCCCCGATTTAAGAGCATCCAGTCATTTTAAAAGCCTTTTTAATATGTGCCACATTAAAACCCCGGCAAGAAGCTGAGCATAAACAGTGCACGAAAGGAAGGAAGACCATGCACATTTGTATCTGCATAAACATCCAGATAAAAAAGAATGACATGCTCCTGTTTAGCCCGCAGATAATTAACCACTTTTGCCTTGACACCACCAACATCCTGGGTTGTGAATGCTGAAGATTACTGTAATTGTGAGGGATTCTTTAAAGCTGTGTTTGAGTCAGTTTTATCAGATAATGTTTTATTATTTGACAAAGTTTAACCTTAAGGCTATCTTTCCTTCTTTTAAAAAAAAAAAAATTAACTGTGGGTATAATTATTTACCGCAAACCAAATGTTTCACAATTTTCTTATGGCAGATGGATTTTGCCTTCAGAATTTGATTTATACTGACAGATTTATGGCACAACAGATAATTTGCAAATGAAAAAAAATGCTAGTCAATAGTTTCTCCTTTCTGTTGTTTCATAAAACAGCAACATTTCTTCTAGGATCTTTAAATGTGGTTTTTTTTTTCATTATTGTGAAAACTGAATTCATATTTTCTGTCAAACTGGAAAGTCCAAGGTCAAATCTAAATCATTTAGCAATTACTAATAGTTGCCTGATGATAAATTCTGGCATTTTCTGTTTGGCACATTTTTCTAATAAATTAAGTAAACAGAGTCTGCATTAGAGTCAACAAAATCTTTTTGTTGCATTCAGCACATCACACTTCACATTTTCTCATTAACACCTTCCACTTCAGAAGTGATACCTCTGCACTTCCTGCATAAAAATACATCTGACTGCCTCTCAGACCTTTCCATTTCTCATTTCTCAGCCTTTTCATTTTTTATTACATCAAGTTAACACATCAAAAGCATATCATTTCAGTTTTGTTCAGTTGCTCTCTATGCCTAAACACTACGTATGCAGAAGGTGCAGTGTTGCGATTAATCACCTTCACCAAATCATTGCTGCTTCCACTTACATCAGCATTTTTGAATTTCAAACTTAACATGTCCAATTCACTCAAACATGGTGTTTGTGGGTTTTAACCTTCTAAAATGCTTTCTTGGGTCATGTGATTACAGCACACACACACACACATACACACACACACACACTCTCACACTCTTGGCTGCTTTCTGTTCAGGGTCACCACAGCAGATCATGGGTCCGCATATTTGATTTACGCCAAATGCCCTTCCTGACACAACCCTCTTCATATACCCGGGCTTGAGACTGGCACAAGGAGTACAGTAGTTTTGTGCTTCTCCCAATAATAAAAACCTCTCTTCACTTAGAAATAATTATATTTTAAAAATTTCAACAGAATGGGCAGAAGCCAGTATTGCTCTTCTTGGTTCCATTTTCTTACGTCACTTACAACTAATGATAATACATTTAATTCATAGGCGCCTGAGCCAGAGCATTAGCTTCAGAGTGGGAAATGTGTAATAGGTTTTTGATTATTTACTTTAAATTTCAGTGCACAGACATAATATATCTTGGATCATTTTGGCTGTGGTAGTTGGCAGGAGCGGACGTAGTCCATTTGGGACCCAAGGCAAAGACAGAAAAGGGGCCCTATTTTTTCTTTGTTCTACACTTTCTTTTCAAGCTTTATTGAAATCCTACCTGAAACTTATTGTCCTCAGAAGTCTTCAAATGATATCATTCAAGCAACAGGAATTACATCTGTAGACAAAGAAGTTTAACAAATTGAATGCAGAATCTTGTCAATTACTAAAAAAAAAAAAACCCAATTCACATGGCAGATCTGTTGTTTGTCGTCATCCCTGGGCGCACTGCCGAATGAATTGGTGTGAGCGAGTGAGAGAGTGAGTGAGCAAGTGAGTAAATGAGAGTGAGGGAGGGATGAGTGGAGATGGTGGTGGTGGTGGGTTGGATTTGTGTGGCGGTTTGCATGTCTGGTGGCATCGCGGGGGGCTTGCGGTGGTCTGTTGATCAGTCGCTCCGGGTGGGCGTCGGTGGTGGTGGTCTACTTCTGTGGCCGCAGCCGCCCCAGGGCGGGTTGGAAGGGGTGTGGCCGCTGGTCCGCACCGGTGGTCTCCCTGGCTGCTGCCGGGCGTTGGTGCGCATTCATGCCCGCTCCATCTGCGCCACAGCTGCCCAAAGTGTTAAGGGTGATTGAGTGTGTGGGGAAGAGCACGAGTGGGTGTGAGTGAGTCGGAGCGCGAGTGAGAGTGTGTATATGGGTGGGCGTGGGTGGAGGGAGGCGCGTGTGGGTGCGGGCGACTGTGAGTGCAAACGGGAGTGGAAGTGAGACTGAGTGGGTACGGGAGTGGGTGAGAGTGGGTGGGGCCGGGTGTGGGAGTGCGAGTGTGGGATTGTGTGAAGGAGAGGGTGAGTGAGTGTGTGTGAGCGTATGAGGCTGTGAGTGCATGGGAATGGGTGTGTGTGCTGGTCAGGGGTACTGGACTGAGGGGATAGCACCCCCTGGTGCCTCCTGGCCGCATGGGCTTCCTTGGACTGGGGGGCTGGCCCCCTGTGAGGCTCCCCACACCTTGCTGCCGCCTTCCTTGGGTGTGGGGGCCTGAGGGCTCCTGGGGTGGGTGTTGGGGCGCTGGGGTGGGTGCAGGCCCGCTGTGGGGGTGTTTGGGGGGGGTTGTGCTGGGATAAGGGATAAGGATAAGGACCTGTAGTTATATAGCGCTTTTTCTAGTCTCAAAGACCACTCAAAGCGCTTCACCAGTACTAACCCTCTATTCTAAGGGCGTGGCCTGGTCTCCAGCCCAGGGGTGCTGGCCTTCCGACACCTGGGGACTGGCGTTGGCCCCGCTGGGGGGGTGCGGGGGCTGGCCGGTCTGGGGGCGGTGGTGTGCCGCGCTGGATGCTTGGCAGCCTGGCCTCCTTTGGCCATCTTGGCCATCCCTCCTGGGGCAGATGCCTGGTTGTCCTGGAGCTTGTTGGCTTTGGAACATTTGTGCTCTGTGGCAGTTGGTGGCGCTGTCTTGCCTGCTCATGGTTTCCTGGGGGAAGGGGCGGGGGTGTTGCTGTGACCTGCCACCCTCTTTGTATGTTTCCTACCAAACCACTCAAACGCACACACTCATTTTGTATGCACTCTCGTACACACGCACACACAAATATGTCTCTCTTTTCTTTAACAGGTGCAGATACCAGACTCGTGATGAGACCTTTTCAGTAGAAGAAACAGTTTGGCTTCTGTTTTTCATTTGTGCCAGTTTGTTTTTCTGTTTGTTCTTCTCTGCCCCCCCCCCATCCCTGTCAGATCCTTACAAACAAACGAGCAAATCTAACACTACAGCCAGTGTTTTAACATTTTATATATCTTTAGAGGTAAAATCATTACTACATCTTGTCAATGAGCTTTAAAGCTATGAATCTGCGGTCTGGACACGGACCAACGTGTGCCCCCGGCAAACCCCCAAGGAGAGCCCATCCTCCTGGTAAAACTTCCGGTAAAGGAAAGATGAGTATCTGATGAGACAGGTGTGTGTCAAGATGTGCAGCAGATAGACAGACAGATAGGAGTCAGGCATGGATAGAGACAGAATATTCACAGTTTTTTTTTCAGAAAAACACAGACTTCCATAGACAATACAGCACAACAGAATAAATTTCTTGTTTCTCTGCGCTCAGTACCATTGTGTTGGGGACCGCTGTGGTTAGAGAGTTTTCAAATGAAGGTGCTGCCAATAATTTCCAAATCTGTACTCTTTAACATGCATTCAATGCAGTTTAGCTGTTGTAATGGGTAATTATTCATTCATTTTATTTATGTTCTCAGCAACATAGTTCAGTAGCAACTGAGTAGCCTACAGTGTTGGTCATTTTTTGACAAATTTATGAGTAGCTACTTCATTCTCATTTAACTGTGTTAAAGTCTGTATTTGCTGTTGCACAAGAGAGTTTTTTTGTATAGCAAAAGTTTCTGCTTAATTTACAAATCACTATTTAATAGGAAAATTTTGACAATTCAATGCTTTTCTTGTGGTGTTATATAGAATATTACTGCAGTAAACTACGGAAAAAAGCATCTGCTTTAAAATTTTTAATTCTTCCCACAACTTTTAGTGCAAAGAAAACTCTCAAAACATCACAACTTTTATTACAACTTTTTAACGAAGCTCTGGAAAATTCAGGCTTTTTGGGCTGCAACAATCATAACATCCTGTGAAATCCTGGAGGGACTGACTTACCCACATTAGCCAGCAGGGTCCTGTTCATGGTCTGTTGACTGGTCCATTTTGCACAGACATCTATTGTGCTCCCTTCTCTGTACTACAAAGACACAAGGGAGAATATATATGTTCAACGCCAGGAAGAATAGCCAATGTTTTATACAAGTGCTAAAGGGGATCTTAATAAAACAAACTACATTTAATCTCATGTAATGTCATCTGCTGTGAGGCTGCAGATATCCTGTGCATGCCTGGGGAGCACAGTTCAATTCAATTCAACTTTATTTATATAGCGCCATTTCACAACAACAGTCATCTCATAGCACTATCAACTGTAGGGAGGACCCCCACAGTTGCAGAAAGACCCCAGCAATCAGGCGATCCCCTGTGAGCAAGCACTTGGCGACGGTGGAGAGGAAAAACTCCCTTTTAACAGGAAGAAACCTCCAGCAGAACCAGGCTCAGGGAGGGGCAGTCATCTGCTGCGACTGGCTGGGGGGTGAGGGGATAGAGAAGAAAAGAACAGACATGTAGAGAGCAAACAGCACGATGGGGACTCAATCTATGGGAGAGAACAAACAAATGTTAATGACCAGCAAAAAAAAAAATATTTCATAGAGAGTGAGGAAAGGAGTGAGGCCCAGTGCATTACTGGAGGTCCCCCAGCTGACTAAACCTATTAGCAGCATAACTAAGGGAGGGTTCAGAAAACACATGATCCCTCCCTAATTGTAGGCTATATCAAAAAGGTAGGTTTTAGCCCTATTCTTAAAAACAGAGATCGAGTCTGACTCCCGAATCCAGATTGGCAGCTGATTCCACAGGAGAGGAGCTTGATAACTAAAGGCTCTGCCTCCCATTGTACTTTTGGAGATTCTAGGTATTACAAGTAAACCTGCATTTTGGGAGCGTAGTGCTCTGTTAGGATGATACGGTAGTATCAGATCTTTTAAATAAAAAGGAGCCTGATTGTTTAGAGCTTTGTAAGTAAGAAGAAGGATTTTAAACTTAATTCTAAACTCTATGGGAAGCCAATGAAGGGAGGCCAGAACCGGAGAGATATGATCTCTCTTTCTAGTACCTGTTAAAACTCTTGCTGCAGCATTTTGGATCAGCTGAAGACTTTTTAAAGATGTTTTAGGACAACCTGATAATAAAGAATTACAATAATCTAATCTCGAGCTAACAAAAGCGTGGATCAGCTTCTCAGCATCACTCTGAGACAAGATGCTCCTAATCTTGGCAATATTACGCAAATGATAGAAGGCAGTCTTAGAAACAAATTTAATATGTGAATTGAAGGACAAATCCTGATCAAAAATAACTCCAAGGTTCCTCACAGAGCTATTAAGAGAAAGAGTAACTGCATCCAAACTGAAAGTTTGATTTGGAAAGGAATTTCTAAGGTTTTTTGGACCAACAAGAATGACTTCAGTCTTATCTGAATTTAATAGCAGGAAATTACAAGTCATCCAAACTTTGATTTCCTTAAGACAGGCTTCTAACTTGGCTAATTGATTAGTATCATCTGGCTTCATTGACAGGTATAATTGTGTGTCATCTGCATAACAGTGAAAATGTATACAGTGCTTTCTAATAATGTTGCCTAACGGAAGCATATATAAACTAAAAAGAGTAGGGCCAAGCACAGATCCCTGTGGAACTCCATGACTAAGCTTTGAGCTGAGAGAAAACTCATCATTTACATGAACAAACTGGAACCTATCAGATAAATAAGATCTAAACCACTGCAACGAAGTTCCATTAAGTCCAACATAGTGTTCTAATCTATCAAGTAGAATATTATGATCAATAGTATCAAAAGCTGCACTAAGATCTAAAAGGACAAGTACAGAAACTAGTCCATTATCAGATGCAATGAGGAGGTCGTTAGTGACCTTCACTAAGGCTGTTTCAGTGCTATGATGGATTCTAAACCCAGATTGAAACTCCTCAAATAAACCATTTCCCTGCAGGTGGTCAAATAATTGCATAGCAACAACTCTTTCTAAGATTTTTGAAATGAAAGGGAGATTAGAGATTGGTCTATAGTTAGCTAAAGCTCCTGGATCTAGCGTTGGCTTTTTGAGTAAGGGTTTAATTACAGCCGTTTTAAAAGCCTGCGGTACATGGCCTAAAGTTAATGAAGAATTGATTATATGAAGAATAAAGCTACCAATAAGTGGGAAGACTTCTTTAAATAACCTGGTAGGAATAGGGTCTAAAAGACAAGTTGAAGGTTTGGATGAGGAAACTATTTTGTCTAACTCACAAAGGTCGATTGGAGTAAACTCATCAAGACAGACATCAATAGAAGGAGTTGTAGTAGTTACAGTATTTAAGTTAACTGTGGGAAGAATCTGATTGATTTTATCTCTGATGGATGAAATTTTATTATTGAAAAAGTTCATAAAGTCCTGACTAGTAAGCTCTAAGGGGATGCTAGGATTGACAGAGTCCTGACTCTTTGTCAACCTGGCTACAGTACTGAAAAGAAACCTGGGATTATTCTTGTTCTCTTCTATTAATGCAGAGTAATAACTCGTTCTAGCTTTTCTAAGAGATTTTTTATAAATTAAAAGATGATTTCTCCAAGCTAAATAGATTTCATCTAAATTAGTAGAGCGCCATTTTCTTTCTAATTGACGAGTCTTCTGTTTTAAGCTACGAGTTTCTGTGTTGAACCAAGGAGTTAAAAATCTCTGATTAGACTTTTTCTTTTTTAAGGGGGCCACCAAGTCTAGAGCCTGATGCAGAGAAGCTGAAACACTATCCACCATGTTATCAATTACAGAAGGAGCAAGCTGTCTATAGCTTATTTCCGTTGTGTTGACACATGGCATAGAGGAAACAATCTGCATAAATTTGGAAACAGCATCATCTGAGAGGCATCTACTGTGATAATATTTTTCTTTAGGAGCCAAATAGTCAGAAATAGTAAAATCAAAGGTTAACAGACAATGGTCTGACAGTACAGGGTTATGAGGAAACACTACCAGATTTTCTATTTCTATGCCATATGTCAGAACAAGGTCCAATGTATGGTGGAGGTAATGAGTAGAATTTCCTACTTTCTGAGAAAACCCAATCGAGTCTAATATTGAATTAAAAGCCACATTAAGGCAGTCACTATCTACATCCACATGTATATTAAAGTCCCCTACTATAATTATTCTATCAGATTTCAGCACTAAATCAGCTAAGAAATCAGGAAATTCGGATAAAAATTCTGAATAGGTTGATGGGGGACGATAAACTATGGCAAATAAAATTGGGTTTAACCTGGAATTGCTAAAGTGTCCAATGCTGAGGACCAGGCCCTCAAAGGAATTATAACATGTTTTTTGCTTTACATTAACTAGTAATTTGGAATGGTAAATTGATGCTACTCCTCCTCCACGACCAGAACTTCTGGGATTTTGACAGTTTAAATAACCAGAGGGAGTTGATTCATTTAAACCAACATAATCCTCTTGTCCTAACCAAGTCTCTGTAAGGGAAATTAAATCAATCTGATGATCAATTAACAGATCATGGACTAACAGAGACTTGGGAGTTAGAGACCTAATATTTAATAAACCACATTTAATTTTTAAATTATGAGGAGGAACAGAGGCCAAATCATTCAATTTAGAGGCTTTATGTTTAATTTGAGTTTTACCAATATTTTGCTTTATCACTTTGGGATGCTTATACATTATATTTTTATTTACTTTGGAGGGAGCAGACAACGATTCTCTGATGGGGAAGACAGGGGCTAAGCTGAGGGGTGGCGGATGAAGAGGAGCTGCAGAGAGGCGTGTAAGACTGAGACTCTGCTTCCTGGTCCCAACTCTGAGTAGTCAGGGTTTTGGAAATTTGGATAAAAAAGATGCCAGATTGTTAGATAAATGAGAAGCACCATCCAAAGTGGGATGAATGCTGTCTCGTCTCATAAGACCAGGTTTTCCCCAAAAAGAGCTCCAATTGTCAATGTAGCCCACGTCATTTTTAGGACACCACACAGACAGCCAGCGGTTCAAGGATGACGAGCGGCTAAACATGTCATCACTGGTCAGATTGGGGAGGGGCCCAGAGAATACTACAGTGGCAGACATCGTTTTGGCAAAGTCACACACCGATTCTACATTAAGTTTCGTGACTTCCGACTGCCGGAGACGGATGTCATTAATGCCGGCGTGAATAACAATTGTGGAATATTTACAGTTACTTTTAGCCAGCATTTTCAAATTTGACTCGATGTCGCCTGCTCTGGCCCCAGGAATGCATGTGACTATGGCCGCTGGAGTCTCTAGGTTCACGTTTCTGACTACAGAGTCGCCAATGATCAGAGTTTTTTCCTCAGCGGGTGTGTCGCTGAGCGGGGAAAAACGATTAGAAACGTGAACAGGTTGGTGGTGAACCGGGGCTTTGCGACTAGGCTTCCTTCTCACCGTCACCCACCCAGTCTCCTCGCTGCAGAGGAGAGCCGGGGAACCGCTGACAGTGGGACCTAAGCTAGCTAGCTCCGCTGCAGCTAAGGGGCGTCCGTCGAGATTAACTGGCGCAGACGGTGTTTCAATGCAGCGGAGCCGGGATTCCAAATCAGACAACCTCGCCTCGAGCGCCTCAAAAAGACAACATTTATTACATTTACCGTTATCACTAAAAGAGGCAGAGGTGTAGCTAAACATCTGACAGAGAGAGCACACCAGAGGAGGAGAGGAAAGAGAGCTAGTAGCCATAGCTAGTGGCTCGAGAGCTGGAGAGCAAACCACACAGGCAGACAGCAAAACAGGAAGTGACGATACGTTACCACAAGGAAGTGACGAAGCAATATGACAGTTGGTCATATTTAAATTTAGCCTTGTGAGCCTTGGCCTCTGCAAATCTTGCAATTAGAAAAAATAGTAAAAAAAAATGTTGTTTACCTGTACTGTCAGCAACTGACATCACAGCCGCTTCCTCATTAACAACAGGTGCTCGTCATTAGCATCGTGTGTGCTCGTACAAGCAGCATTGCTATCTGCTGTTTGGGAGGGTAAGTCTCCTCCCAGGTTGAAGTGAAAAAGGTTGTTTTGATAAAAAAATTTCTGTGCTGTTCCCTTTTTCTCCATTTCTCTGCACCGCTCGGATAACTTTGTTTCATTTTGCCACTGTTCTGCACGCTGTACGGTTGGTTTACAATGTAGCTACAGATGCACCCATGTCTCAGCAACAACATGAAAGAGTCCAACAGTCTGAGGAGGAGAAGGGAGGACGTTACACTCGTGATTTGATTTGTTGTTTATGTAAATACTGGTTTTTCTTTATTTTGTCGGACATCATGTTAACTATGTTAAACCTTTAAAAAAAATATATGGGGCTCCTAGTAGATCGAGACCCTTAGCAGATCGGGGCCTAAGGCAGTCGCTTACCTTTGCCTAATGGTAATTCCGCCTCTGGTAGTTGGTGGATTGACCTGTTAGCATTAGCTTGGCTAGGTGGTTGGAGTCATTCTATCTAACCACATTAGATCTCACCTCTGTGAGGAGAGGCTGACAAGGTAGGCCGCCTGTCGTTAGCTTAATTCTTTGATTTTGTCAGTTCTGATCGCCATTTTCTATAAATTCTATCCACCCTCACTGGAATCCTTGCTCGCCTACCAACACTATTTCAGTCATTCTTTTAGACGCATTTATGTTAGTTGGATCAGGCTGTGTTTGCTACCTGAGTTAGGAGCTAACATTAGCCAGTGACTTTAGCTGCGTTCTTATCCACAGTGTACTTCAACAGTATTCTCTACTTCCTGCTCCGTTCTCGGGGAATATCAGTTCAGGGAACTGCCCTTAGCAAAATTTCTTTATTTGAAACACCCTGCAATGTCACCTCCCTCCTCCATGCATTACCACAGTAACCATTCACATGTACTGATACCACTGTGGACATTGCATACTTCTTAAATAAAATATTAATACTAACATATTTTTATTGCTAGCAGTTAATATAAACTATAACCAACTTTAGTTTAGCTTGTTAATAACATCAGCAACAATTGTTTGTTTTACTCATATTTGAGGTGCAATGACTTAGGAGTAATCTTCTTGTCAACTTCTAGTGAAGTGATATATGGTTGTTCACTTCTTCTCTACTCAGTTCTTAGTTCCTTTTGAACTATACACCTTTTGCTCCATACGGTTTGGAATCTCACTTAATATGACTGAATACTCTGTAGTCTACTTCGGAGAGCACCATTGGCCAATCAGAATGCACCCAAGCAATACCCTAAGTGACAAAAGAGGGAGGGTGGGGTGAACTGGGGCTCTTGAGTTTTTAAAGAGATGTGCACTGAAGTAGGGCTGCAACTAATGACTGTTTTGGTAGTCGACTACTACTACTATTGACTTTTGCCGATTAGTCGACTAATCGCAATTATTTCTGTCATGTGTGCAATCTCTGCTTCCTGTTGGCACGGCTCCTGTTCTGGGGTCCAGTGCATATTTAACCTCACACATGCACACCTCAGAATATCACCTTGTTCTCAGCCTATGCCTTTAATATAACATTTTATAAAAGGTCCTCATAGCTAAATAAAATAATGACCCATCAAACATAAGTTTGAAACGACTTGCTAGCTTAATCAAAAGTGTCTGTAGCAACACAATTGTCAAACATGGCAAAATCATAATTTATTTAACTCATAATGCACAAACAAGAAAACTGGCAATTTTTCATGTTTTAGAGCCTGAGATATTAATGTTTTTAATTTTTCAAGGAAAAGGGTACACAGACAATTAGTTGACTATCATATTAGTTGTCGATTAATTTTCTGATGAGCGATTAATTGATTAGTCGACTTATCCTTGCAGCACTACACTGAAGTGAACTGTTCTCAGGAAGACTGCAAGAGGGTCAAAATGGTGCTGCAAATATTATATAATTAAAAGCAATCTGACCAAATTGTGTGGCGTATGCCGGTTTTCCCCGTGTCTGCGTGGGCTTTCTCCGGGTACTCCAGTTTCCTCCCACAGGCCAAAAACATGCAGGTTAGGTTAATTGGCATCAACTGGGGATTCTAAATTGTCCTTGGGTAGGAATGTGAGAGTGAAAAGCTGTCTGTCTCTCTGTGGACTGGCGATCTGTCCAGAGTCCAGGCTGGGATAGGCTCAAGCCCCCCCCCCCCCCCCACACACACACACACAACCCAAGAAGAATTAAACAGTTGAAGATGAATGAATGATGTCACAGACATTTCATTAAGACGTGTGGGAACTGTCAAAAAAAAAAATGTGGAAAAAGTGCAGTGAATGTGACCTCTAAAGGCTAAGTATAACTTTTGAATTGTAGCTAGCATTTTAAGACTTATTGTGGAAATACATTTACAATGCGCACCAACTTTTAGGTGATTCTCTATCATTTTTGTGTGTACAGGTGCAGAGTGTGGTTGAACTCTGATATGATAATACTTTGTCAGAAGCATGTCTGAAATTTGTTTTGCATCATTACAGCTTGAAATTGCAGCAACACATAAAACACCAAACATTACAAACCTGTACATCACCCACTTACAGTCATCCACAAACTACAAACATTCATGTCATGACAAGACAAGACAAACACACAACACAAGAGCAGCTGAAGATGGTGATGAAAGCTCCTTGCTCAGTCTCAGATCAATCAGTGGGATGGTGGTTCAGTTCCTGCTCTGTCTGCATTCTGCATGTTGAAGTGTCCTTGACCAAGACACTGAATCCCAAATTGCTCCTGATCGGTCAGGGTAGCACCTTGCAGGCGGCTCCGCCACCATCATTATGTGAATGGGTACATAACTGAATCTGGAAAGTGCTTTGGCCATCCAGAGAAGTGAAAAAGCACTATACAGTATAAGTGAATGCTATTTACCATTTTTCTTGTAGGCACTGTTATGTATGGAAAATACCTGGACAAAGGATGAGGCAAGATGGACTTGGCGAACACAGCTTTATTGGTAGAACTGGAATGACAGTTACACGGCAGGCACCTGGCGAAGGGCACTGGTCAAAGAGAACACAACATGTTTGCCCATCCCTTATATCACAATAAGGTGCTGTTTCCATATACCACATTTCCTCCCCCCCTTAGAAAAGTCCAAAACCACACACACAATTGAACCCCCCTCCCCCAATTTAGGACCCGAATCATGCACTAAAAGAACGAAAACTAATGTACTAAATTGGCTTAACACATTCACTCAACACAACCTAGAATAGGGCCGGTGGGTGGACTGCCGCACAGCCTGCACATCATGATGGATTTTTCTGCCATCAATAGCTAAAAGAAAAAGTCCTTCATTAAACTAAAATTACTTGCCGTGCTCCTAAAATAAAATGCAAACACAAAATAATCTCATATCATAACATGCATGCAAAACACAAGAACTATAAACAACTTTATTTTACAGCACAGTCACTTGGGTGGGAGAGGTAGAACCGGCATGGACCCCAGGGCAGCCCCTCAGCAAGCACGCCCCTGGAAGCTGCAAACCCTTGGGACAATGGCTGAGTTTCTGGATAGTGGAGCCCGACTCCTTCAAGACCAACACCGACTCCTGTCCAGCCTCGTTACCCAAAGCCTCTTCCTGGACCCACCGAAGCTGATTGGTGTGCCTCAATGAGCCGTTGGACAACCGAAAGTATGCTGCGCCTAACTTCACCACTATGCGCAGACATCCTCGGTGTTTTACTGGCTGTCATTTGGCCCATCTTTGCCGTGGACGTTCTTCACCCCAAACCAAGTCCAAAATCCTCAGCAGGGCCTGGCTCGGCCTGACATGGTGCTGCTGAGCATGTGGTAACTCCATGCTCGTCGGTCTGGCCCCGTCCTCTTCTAAAACCATCGTAGCGGTCACCTTCGTAGTTGCAGACCCTCCATCCCCCTGCGGCCAAGCTCCAGAGGCATCTGGGGCTAGCACATTGGTGTCACTCACCAACGCAGGCGCCTCGCCGCCATGCTCGGTACCCCCTTTACCATGTCCCGAGCGCCGGCACTGAGACCCTCCTGCACCAAACCTGAGTGAAACTGGTCCTGCTTGATCGCTGTGGTGTCCCTTAGCTCTTCGTCCCACACAGCATTCTTTTTGACCACTGGAACCAGAGGGTTCCAACGGCCACAACCCGACAATTCGTTCCCAGCACCGTCTTTAATGGTGAAACCCAGTCCGTAAAACAAATCACAGCCCATGATGTTATCGCTTCATGCTGTCACGTGGAACGTAAAGTCAACCATCTCCGCAGACTTGTACCAGACCGTTAACTCAAGTCCCAACCGTGCACAGCCTGCCACCTCCACAGCCATGCAACAGTACCGGGTTACCTCTAATCCTGTAGTGGGGGAAAAAACTTCCTCACCATGGCCCAATTCAGCAACAACCCCTCCGCCCCTGTGTTGAGCAGCAGTGGCACCTCCACACTGTCCAATTCCGCTGTGCAATACATGTATCCATTTGTGCTGGGGGACACTGAATGGATGGTTGTCAGGGGTGGGCGGAGTGATTTCTTCTGTGGGCTCTCTGGTTCAGATACACGGTACACTCTAGCATAATGGTTCAAGCGTCCACATCTGCTACAACGTTTTCCCCTAGCCAGACAGTCCTTTGCCTTATTTTGATGCATTGCAGACCCACAACCCTTGCACAGGGGTTTTCCTGAGGCAGACCTTCGGCTGGCAGCATTGGTTTCCGTAATGTCGTCATCCAAGCTATTCTTGCTTTCCGAGTCCACAACATTTGCTGCAGCGGGTGGCTCCAGCAGCCGCTGTGACTGGCACCAGGATAGCTCAGAAGCTAGCCTGTCTATGGCCTCCAGCTGGAGAGCTAGCTCAATAGCTCTGGCTAATGTTAAGCCATTGGGCACCGTGAGTAGCCTAGCCCACAATGCGGCGCCTTCATGTGTGCTCCACAAGCTGGTCACGTACCATTTCATCTTCCAACGGTCCAAAGCGGCATTCGCTAGCTAGCTGCCTCAAGTCAGCGACAGACTGGTGAATAGGCTCACCTACCTGCTGATGTCGCTGCTGAAAACGAATCCTCCCGACAATCATGCTATCCGGGGTGTGGAAGTGGTTGGCTAGCAGCTCCACGACGTCCTCAAAGGAGTCCGGCGCTCCGAGTGTACACAGGACTCGCTGGCCCTCAATACCCAGGTTATGGACAAGAAGCGCACATGCCCTTAGCTTGTCAAGCTTACCGAGGTCCAGCAAGGTGATGTAGGTTTGGAAGGCCTTAAACCACCTGGGCCAAGGCACCGGTGGTTCACCCAGAAGCTCGAGAAAGGGACAAAGTGGTGTTATACATGCCTCCATGAGTTAATCCTCGATCGCCAAATGTTATGTATGGAAAATACCTGGGTGAAGGATGAGGCAAGATGGACTTGGCGAACACAGCTTTATTGGTAGAACTGGAATGGCGGTTACATGGCAGGCACCTGGCGAAGAGCACCGGTGAAAGAGACCACAACATGGTTGCCCATCACTTATATAGGGCAGTGCGGAGACGTGATGGGAAGTGCACATCACCACACTGCACTTCACAGTAAGGTGCCGTTTCCATATAACACAACGCACAGTAACATCTCTGTTTCATCTTTTCAAATGCATTCAAAACATCATAGTATGGAGGAGGGTGCTTGGCAGTAAAAAAAAAAAAAAAAAAAATGCAGCAACGTACAGGAAACGGGAGTTTGATTCCACTTTGTCCATTTTTATCTCTCGCCGGATGAAGAGCCCTTTGGGCGAAGACCGAAGGGGGATTATGTTGTGGGTCAGTCCGTCTGTCTCTGTCCGTCCGTCCATCTGTTCCACTTTTGTGAAGTCAACTCCTACTACAGTTTTGGTCCGATTATTTTGAAACTTGGTTCCACGGTTTGATATATACTGAGGACACGCATATTGCAATTTGGTTCTGATGGGATGATTTATGCAGGAATTGTAGCCCCTGACCTATGACCTTGTGTTTCACCTCACTTCATAGACAGTAACTGTCTTGTGAAATCAACTCCTCCTATAGTTTTGTTCCAATTGTTTTGAAACTTGGTACCATAGTTTGAGATACTCTGATGATGCGCATATTGCAATTTCATTCTCATTGGATGACCCTGAGGTCAAAGGTCAGAGGTCAGATTTTTCCCTAAGACTTCTACACACAATATGTAGGCTTTTCAAATCGATACAGGAGTTATATCTAATACACATCTTGTACAGCTTACACCCTCACCTACCCATGGGTTTGGGGTCAAGGGGTCAAAGGTCAAAGTTCAAAGTTAACATTGCAGTTGCACTATGGTAAAAGGTAAATGCTACTTTTACTATTACTATAAAATGAGTAAAGCTAGGGCCACCAAACCTGGTATACAGGTTCACCTTGGAATCCTGACCTCTGACTATGGGTTTGGGGTCAAAAAGTCAAAGGTCAAGGTTACCATTCCTTATGCCTTATTACTGTACAATGCATAAAGCTAGGGCCATGGTTGTCATAGCCAGGAGCGGTACTGGGGTTAAGCTCCCAGTGCTCATAAAATGCTCCTTACGGCGTGCGTCTCAAAAAGCCTCTGACAACTAAGTCCAACTCCTATCCTGCCCGTGTGGTTTAGTCTCTAAGCCCGGCGGAACTGCTTTTACTAATAGGAGAAGGGGCGAGGGCGGATCTCTGGCGCCTTAAAACCAGATGCTTCGGGTAGATGGTGGCTCGTCAACCTGGGAAGGTAGCCCATCTAGGGGAAGGTAAACCCTGATTTCAAACCTCCGCTGCCTTGCGGCACACCTGGTCATGGGAAAGGCTTCGGGAGTCAACCCTGAGGAAAAATCCGGAGTCGGAGCCCCTAAGGCAGTTCTCTGTTGTGCTCAACATCGTTCTGGCAGCTCCTGCGATGGTGCTGGTGCCAAACTGTAGCAGCCCTGCTGTTCCTTTGGATTCATCAGTGACGTGGAGAGGGGGGACATGCTGCATGGGTAACATCTTGTCCTCCATATCTTCCTGCCCAGGTTTGAATCCTACCAACGCCCAATGCTGGAAGGTAGAACACCGGTGCGCATCAGCCTGTTCAGCCACAGGCGGTGCTGTTCCAGCAGAGTAGACGTTTAGGATTCTCTTCAATGGTCATCATAGACCGACGGAGGCCGACGACGACGAGGGCCACCAAACCTGGAACACAGGTTCACCTTGGAATCCTGACCTCTGACTATGGGTTTGGGGTCCAAAGGTCAAGGTTAACATTCCCTATGCTTTATTACTCTACATTGAGTAAAGTTAGGGTCACCAGACTTGGTACACAGGTTCACCCTGTGACCCTGAAGTGTGACTGCCATTTTGGGATTGCAAGGTCAAAGGTCAACATCAAAATGACTTATTAAACTATAGCTCATCAACATGAAAAGCTAGGGCCACCAAACCTGGTACACAGGTTCATTCTGAGACCATAACCTCAGACTGCAGGTTTGGAGTCAAAAGGTCAAAGGTCAAGGCTGGCACTCCCTATGATCTCTTACTATAGAACATGTAAATCTCTCTAGGGTCACCATACTTGCTACACGGGTTCACATCGGGATCCTGCCTTACAACTACGGGTTGTATACTTTGTTGTATATTTGTGGATGATGAGCTTATTATAATTTGATCCAGCCGCAGTAAATATATTGAAAAGTTGAAAACTGCTCTCTGTCAGTTAGTACTGGAATCATCAAAGAAAATAGAGGCAGGGGATATTGCACTTGCCTCAGAGTGCTCTTGTTGTCTTGTCCCGTTTGTATTTGCTTTCACTTTGTGTTTTACTTTTGGTTCCATGATACTCACTTTACTCATAAAATAAACATTTTTGGTTGTTAAGGTTTTGGAAATGTTTAGGGTTAAACTTAAAGGCCAAATGTCACGTAACAGGGTACTTTAAATATCTTGAAACTAGATATAAAAGGGAACCGATCCGTTCGGGTCTTGGTGCATATGCTTCAGTAACAACGGAATATTCGTTAATTTAAAACTGCCGCGCTTGGCCTGACACGGCCCCTGGAATCGCCTGGGGAAGAAGGCGGAAGTGACGAAATCGATTGTACCCTAGTTTGATGCTTGGGGTATTTCAATTGATTGTTTATATGGAGACTGGAAGGTTGAAGTGAGCAACAAGAAAGAAAAAATTGGATATTTCACCCATACCTTAAAACGGGACTATCAGGGACAGCTGGGTAATAAGGGACACTTCTCTGGGAAATGTTTTCATACCTGTCAAATGAGACGTTTTCGCCGTACTTCAACACCGTAAAAAGCGGCTATAAGGGACGGCGGAGCAACAAGGGACACCTCTCTGGGAAATGCCCCAAATGCAACTCGTGTTGTTATTGTCAAATATTTTAAGGATTCATGGATATTTGACAATAACAACACAACTCAGCGTCCGGCGCAAAATAAAAAAAAAAAAAGCAGAATTCTGTATTTGTCAGGCGATCCCTCTCTGTTCCGCAACTGCTGCACAGCTGAACGTGTTAAACCATTGTCCTAATGACTTCTCATTGTAGTGAGAATAGCTCACGCTGAGCGATCAGCCCGCCCCGACAATCTGACTGATTGACTCCACACTTCTCATTGTAGTGATAATAGTTCAGGCTGAGCCATCTGCCAGCACCAGCTGTGGGGGATCACACACAGGACGTGCTCCGCAAAACACTCAATTTTTTTTCCAGTATATTTTTCTTTTGGGCGTACAGAAATGGCAATACGCCCGTTTTTGCTAAAATTGCATTTTCCCCGTATTTTCCTTAAAATATTTGACAATAACAACACGAACTACATTTAAAACATTTCCCAGAAAAGTGTCCCCCAACACTCCGCCGTCCCCCACAGCCGCGCTTGGCACCAAAATACGGCGAAAACGTCTCACTTGACAGGTATGCGCCTCCATTTTCATATTGATCTGGTCAATTTCTTGACAGCAGCGGCTCTCCTCCACTGTAATAATAATGGCTTCCGAAAAATCAATATTTATGGGGCGCCCTCGACAGACCCCCTTCGGCTTCGCAATTCTGGAGGCGATTAATGTCCAGTTCAATGACATTTTCCACTGGTTCTGCTCTCTGGTCATCGGTGGAACTGTTGTCATCAGACAAAGCATCTGATTCCGTCTCGGACGGAACCGTCTGTCTGAACCGTCTGTCTGAACCACTGACAAAAAAAAGACAAAAAAAAAAAAGACAAAACTAAACTAATTTGTTCACAATCGCTGTCACTTTCCGTCATGATTGTCCAATGTTGATAAGTGTGAATGTGGATAGGCAGGGCAGCCAGGGTACAACTGGTGATGTCAAAAACATGGGCGTGGTCTGGACTGGCTGTCACAAGCCAGCAAGCAAGGTGGGGCCTTCACCTGGTGTATTTTGTGCAATTATGTAAATACAGGTGGGTGATATGGTCTCTGGTATGAATATTTGGTTTAAGCTACGTGTATTTTATCTAAATTCGTTGTCATGTAGAAAAAAAAATTACATGACATTTGGCCTTTAAACTGGGGGAGCGGCTTTAATTTACAGATTACACATTACAACTATCAGACTTTTTTTAAATTGAAGTATAGGTCCTCATTCATGCCAATGAAACAAAAGTCAAAAATACTTTCTAATAACATGAGAAATGTTGCATGTCCCTCATTCACATTTCCATCATACCAGGCAGTTAAAATGGCATATACTGCATTTCCCCACATCCATGTTTTCTTTGCTGGTTTGCAGTGATAGCTAATTCTTGACATAGTGGCCGTAGCATTTTTAGGATAAAATAAAATAATTTTCTCTTCATCGTTTCTGACAAATGAGCGGTCTTGTTGATTCAGAGCAAGTGTTCCCTCCCAGGCTTGTTTACATAAATTTTGATATACTATACTTGATATTTTATCTGGATATATCATTTTAAAATTATTTTTTTGAAAATCAGTGTGGTATTAAAAGGTGAAAGGAAAGTTAATAAACGTTCAATCTGAATGAGTTTGTTGTTGTTATTATGCTTAATTTAAATATGGCTTTTGAAAAAAAAATCTTATAGGCTAAATTAAATATGGTGTACCATTAAAAAGTTGCCCCTTTTCCTTTAAAGATTGTGTCTTAACTATTTCATCATAACTCTCTGTGAACAAAGCATCATTTAATTTTTACCTCTGCCAAGAGGAGGAGGTAATGTTTTCGCTGGTTGGTTTGTTGGTTTGTCTGTCTGTCTGTTAGCAACATTACTCAAAAAGTTATGAACAGATTTTGATGAGATTTTCAGGAAAGGTGTGTAATGGCATGGGGAACAGTTGATTAGAGTTTGGTGATGATCTAATATGCATACCTCCACCAAGGGCTTTGTTTGTGTTTGTGCAGCAAGATTACACAAAAACTGCTGGATGGATTTGGATGAAATTGTCACCAGAGGTGGTCATTGGGCTAGAGAGGAATTGATTACATTTTGGTGATGATCCAAGAATGCATACCTCCGCCAAGGCTCTTATCTTCTCAGAGAGTGTTAGTAACAATACTCCAGAACTACTGGATGGATCTGGATGAAATTTTCACCAGAGGTGGTCCTTGGGCTACAGACGAACCCATTACATTTTGGAGGTGATCCATGAGGGACGGAAGGAGCCTTGGTGGAAGTATGCGTTCTCTGAGTGCTCTTCTAGTTTATGAGAGCACAGTCTCACCTGAAACTCGTCAAATAGCACAATTTCTCACGCTGAGAAAACATGCATGACAGTCGAGAAAAACATCAAACAACTATTTTGAATGTAGTGATTTGTAAGAAATAATGGCCATATATGTAGATAAACTGTCTTGGTGTGATATAAAAACATTTGTTTCTAGACCATATTCATAAAGGACTGGAAGTTGTACATTTATGTTTGCTGGTTGCTCTTTAAAAGTCCAAGAAGGCATTCCTTTATACTTTTTTTTCCACTTGCTATATCTTAAGTTTTTTGTTTGTTTTAAATCTCTTTCAGTATTGTAGACTTGACTGTCTGACTTCATTCCAGGAAGTTTTAATTCAAACCAATTACATTTTAAAGTTTAAATTTCTTTATCGATCTTGAGATGTCCCATCTCATTTTCAAGGGTGTCCCACCATATCACTGGCAGCCACACCCGCTCATGCCTGACTTTATTTGTGTAGCACCTAGTCACAACAGAAGTCATCTCAAGCTGCTAAATACATTGAAGGCAGACATCTGACAGTGGGGGAACACATAAAACTTGATAGCTTTATTTAAGGACTCCCATGTTTTTACCCAAACCCCTAATCAGTTGCTGTATTTGGTCATCTGTTAAAAATATTAACATAAATGTCAATACTTGTCCACAGTTACCATTTATTTGGACATGTGCGCCAACCAGTAAAAACATTTTTCTGACCGATGCACTTCAGCACAGAAATTATTCATCAGACAGTAGTGATGTCCAGCAACCTCTGTCCTAATTTCCCTTTCAGAAATATGTGGGAACTGAAGACTGACTCATACTTAAAAACATAATGTTCTGTGGGTTCAGTGAACTGCATTTCTTCAGACATCAGTAGTTCACGTCATGTTTAGTAATCCACCCTCTCAATTTAAAAGGGGCTAATAAAAATAGTAAAACTAAGTAAGAACAAATGCCATCCTGGGCTGCACGGTGGTGCAGTGGTTAGCACTGCGGCAGCACAGTTTACCCTTGGCCGGGGGATTGTGGGGATCGTGGGATCGTGGGTTCGATCCCAGCCCCCGACCAACAGTGATCTGTGTGGAGTTTGCATGTTCTCCCCGTGTTGCGTGGGTTTACTCCGGGATTTCTCCGGTTTCCTCCCACATGCCAAAAACATGCATGTTAGGTTAATTGGCTGTTCTAAATTGTCCCTAGATATCTGTTTCCTATAGGCCCTTAGAATAGAGGGTTAGTATTAATGAAAGCGCTTTGAGTGGTCTTTGTGACTAGAAAAGCGCTATATAAGTGCAGGTTAGTTAGTAGTTAGTAGTTAGTTAATCCTTAATTTACACAATATGTCATTCTGAGAAGGCTAATAATAGGTTCAGTTGAAAAGGTGTCTTGGAGAAAAAGATTTTCTTGTGATGCTGAGTATAAATTTATGTGTAATAAATTATTGAATATAAGAAAAATATAAAATATGGTCATCATCAACATGTAGAAAGTAGCCCAAAGATTATTGAATTTGTGGGGTACAAAATGGCCTCCAGACAGTCAAATATTCATTGACAATCTCCCACACTTTCACTCATGCAAACACAAAAGAAAAAGTATCATGCGGTAAGCTCTCAGAGGAGGAACTCTTGATTGGCACAGTTACAGTTGGCTGAACAATTCAAGAGCCATTGCTCCTGTCGCCTCCTTTACCGGCAGAAATATTTACTGTACATTGTATGATTGGATTTCACGTCATGTGATGCTTTGTTATTGTCCAGTCAAACTCAGCTGACGGGAGCACACTCCCGTCTTTTCCTCTTGACTTCGAGGAACAGGGCATGACCGTTCCAACATTGTTCCTGTCCCCTTTCCCACCTTGCCCTCCTCTAAATTCTTGTCAGTCAACGCAGAAGGACAACAATAAATCGCCGCTGCCTCCAAACTGCCACAAATCAAGGCACAAACACTCTCATCGTAAACCAGTTTCACTATCAGAAATCAAGATTGTATACTTGTTCACATCTTTGTATCCTTTTCTGCTCTCTTCAAATTGTTGCTTCCTGCTTTCTAATGTCTTTCAAGCTCAGAGGCGTGTAAGTGTACGGCAGTGTGTGCTTTGGTGGCAAAGACTGATTGCGTTTGACTTTGCTCTTTTGTCATAAATGGAAGGAGTGCCCCTGAACTGAGCTGTACACACATGTCCCGATTCACATGTGTCTTGCTGTGTGGCATCACGCCATATATACATATTAGGTTTGCATGTGCATGTGTGTGTTTGTGTGTGTTTGCGGGTGTGAGGCCTTGACAGCATGCGCCACTCCTTCCCCCTACCCAGTGAGGAAGCTCAAGGGAGTCATCAACCATTAACCCATGACTATTTAAAGGAATGGGGCAAAAGGTCATGTCCTCAGATTATTGTGAAAACTACAAAAGCATACATGTCATAGATAGAAAATGTAGACGTAAAACATAGTGTAAAACCATGAGCGCCCCGGTATATTTACTGTATATAAAATCTTAAATATTTATTAAAAAAACATCTTTATAATATTTTGCGACATTTGCTCCCTGCAGTGCCAAAATCTTTGTACCTTCTACACATTTAAATCATTACAATTTCATGTAAATCAGTACAGTTTACTTCACTGATTGCTGCCTTCTATCCCTTTCATGGTGTTTTTATTAGTGATGCACCGATTTGGGCTAATACCAGTGTTTTAAATAATAATTTGACCAATGGCCAGTTGTCACCTGTTCCCCCTTTAATGCCAGGGAAACAAAGAGATATACTTTTTAAGAACCTGAACCCTTTTAAAGTACTTCAGCCTTTCATCACTCCAGATTTGAATGTGTATAAATTGTCATACAAATTTATGAAACAATCCTTATTATAATCTTTCACAAGGCAAAATCAACACCACACAACTGTCAGTCCAGAAAAACTTTGGTGAATATTTTCTCATTTGTCAATAGGCTGATGCTACCAAGGGGAATGTGAGCCGATACTGATATTAAACCAATAAACTGATGTATCCATAGTTTTTCTTTAATGTAAAGATTGTTAGTAGACTGGTACAGTATAGCTCATACTTTGAAGAAACAATAATAGTAAAACAATAAGTATAATTACAGTTACTAGTTACTTCTTTTCAAAAGTGATTGAGTTACTTTACCAATAACAGCTTGATTAAAGTAACTAGGTACTTGTAAAAGTAACTTTCACGTAACTTTTAAATCCATATTTAAACCATCTTGCAGATATAGCAAGATAAATTAATTAATGTATTACATTACGGACTTATTAATGTCAGGCTGAAAACAGACTGTTTCAGAGCTTTTAGAACATGTTCAGTCTGCTTTATCCTGCCTTGAGAGCTCTTATTGTGGAAAAAATCCGAAGAAAATCAACACGATATTGCCAGTAATTTCCCCATTTTGGAGTGAGAGTTGGCAACACTGCATAAATCTGTCCTTGTTTATCTTCCCTTTATGATATGGATTTAATCCAATGTGCAGTGATCCAAAGAAAATGACCATTACCCACAGTCCAAATGTCTGCTGTGACAGAGACATGATCAAGTCCCTGAAAATTCCTGTTGGAGATCAAAATCCACTTTTGAATAATCTTTATCCAGGTAGCAAGTAAATGTGTTTTAATTTCAGTGGATCACAGTTTCAGCTGTCTGATGGAAAATGACTATTATCATGTCGTCACTCTGTAATGGCGTATCTGGCAATCAGTCGGTTTAATTCTTGCTGGGTCACAACCTGTCCAGATGCATACCTGTGCTTGAAATCCAGCCATGGCTGTTCAGACAAGAGTGTTTCCACTTTACATCCAGCCGTGGCTGTTCAAATAGTGCACCCCCTCCCTTTCTGCGAGAGGTTCCCCGGCTCCGCAGGTAATCAATACACCTGCATGAGTGGACGCATCTGCTGCATCTGCCTTGCCAGCACTTATAAGGACCTATTTGTGAATGCTTCAGTGCTGGCTCATTGGGTGTACTGCCTTCAAAAGTAAGCAAGTACATTTTTATTAGTAATCTGAGGAATGGTGTTTAATTCTCTTCTCCTTTTCTCCAGGTTGCTGCCATCTTTGCGGTGCGTCTCCGGGGCTCGTTGTGCGGTCATCTGCTCCATCACTCTCATCACCGCATCAGCTGTTTTTCTCCACCCGGTCAGACACCTCACCCAGCTCTACTCCTCCCCTACTCCATGCCAGCTTCATTCCGCTGGTTCATCTATTCCTGCTGGTTTTCTCTGTCGGGTTCTCTGCTCAGCATCCGTAAGTTATATTTTGTCATTCCCCTTTCCCGGTCGCCCTTCTCCGACTAACCAGCTCTCGTCTCCTTCTCACAAGCTGAGTCCTTCTCTGGCGAGTGGCATCTTTCTCTAACTGCACGTTCTTTTTTGGATTAATAAATTGTGGTTTGAACATAGCTTCTCTATATCGTGTGTTTTCTCTGGTGTAGCACTCTGCACGTGAGCTGACCATTCTCTCATTATGACAGAACAAGCGAGCCAAAATGTGAGCTCAGTGGGGGCTGCATCAGCGGAGCACTCCGCTTTACACCGCCTCAACGTCACAGAGAGGCAGGTGGCCATGCTCACGCAGTAGCTGAAGACGATTACGCAGCAGCTGAGCACGGTCACCAATCATCTGGCCCACATGTCTCGTTCGGGTCCTACCTCTCCTCCTGTTGCCTCTGCTTCTTCCACCGTTCGCCGAATTACTTCTGTTCCCTCATTCGCCCCTTACGCGGGGGAGGTGGGGAAATGCAAGGGATTTCTTTGTCATGTTCGGCTTTATTTGGGCCAGGTGGGCGGGGAGTATCCGGATGATACAGCCAAAATTCATTTCATGACCCTCCTGCTGCGAGACCGAGCCCTCAGCTGGGCTTAGTCCATTCTCAACAGTCCGGACGGTCCTAGTTATACTTTTGATAGGTTTGTCAGTGAATTCTCACTCGCATTTGACCGAACTGAGAGTGAGGGCAACATCATGAGCCGTCTCATGTCACTCCATCAGGGGAGCCGGTCTGCCGGCGACTTCTCTGTGGAGTTTCAGGTCGTCGCGGTGAACTCTGGCTGGACTGACGTTGCCTTATACAGCGTCTTCCTCCATTGTTTAAATGCTAACTTCCGCGACAACCTGGCGGTTCATGCTGTTTCCTCATCTCTGGACGGACTCATTGATCAGGCTGTCAGTGTTGACAACCGATACCACGAGCGCGCGAAAGAGCGCAGGACCTCCTCTGGCCCGCCCGTTTCGAGCGCGCCTCTCCCGGCTATGAACGCAGGTGGAGCCGACTCTTCCTCCGAAGCTATAGTGCTCTGCCAAGCCCATCTGGCTCTGGAAGAGTGCCAGCGAAGGAGGAGAGCTGGTGCATGCATGTACTGCGGCTTTTTAGAGCACAAGCTGTTCAACTGCCACCTAAAGCCTAAAAGACGCGGCACGTCAGTAGCCATGGGGGTCTGATGGGCAGGACTCTTATTCATTCCCCCAGTAACTTCTCTATTTCGGCCCTCATTCAGTTGCCGGGGGTTGAGAGGAGGGTAATTGCATTAATTGATTCAGGGGCAGAACAAAATTTTGTTTCTTCACAGCTCGTGTGGGAAATAGGCATTCCCGTGACCAAATTGACTACTCCATTAAGTGTCATGGCCTTATCTGGCGGTAACGTTTCTTTTATTACCGAATGCACGGCGTCGATCCCCATCCTCCTTTCTGAGAACCACCGGGAGACTTTATCATTCTTTATTCTCCCAAATTCATCCTCGTTGGTGGTTCTGGGGCACCCTTGGCTCCAGAAGCATAACCCCATTATTAATTAGGCACAAAACTCCATCTCTTCCTGGAGCCCCTTTTGTTTGGCATCCTGTCTCAGCTTGGCCAAGTGTTCACCGTCCTTGCCCATCTCCTCTCCTCCGGCAGAGCTGCCGGACCTCAGCCTCATACCTGAGGTCTATCATGACCTTGGCGAGGTCTTTAGCAAGTCAAGAGCGCTATCTTTTCCTCCTCATCACTCGTACAACTGTGCCATCAATCTCCTCCCGGGTGCGCAACTGCCATCCAGTCGGCTCTATAGTATTTCCGGGCCGGAGAGGGAGGCGATGGAGAATTGTGTCAAGGACTCTCTATAACGCTGGCCTCATTCAGCCTTCTTCAGCTCCTCTTGGGGCAGGGTTTTTTTTGGGTTTTTTTTATCAGGAAGAAGGATGGATCTCTGTGCCCATGTATTGACTACCGTGAATTAAACACCATAGCCGGTAAAGACAAATATCCTCTGCCCCTAATCAACTCCGCGTTTGAGCTCCTTCAGCACGCACGGGTATTCACCAAATTGGATTTACGCAACACGTACCATCTGGTCTGTATTCGTGAGGGGGACGAGTGGAAGACGACCTTTAAAACATACTTGGGGCAATTTGAATACCTTGTGATGCCTTTTGGGCTCACCAACGCCCCCGCCGTCTTCCAACGCATGATTAACGATGTCCTCCGCGATATGGTAAATCAGTTTGTTTTTGTCTACTTGGATGACATTTTGATCTTTTCCCGCACGCCAGAGGAGCACGCAGTCTATGTCAGGGCCATGTTACAGCGGCTCCTGGAAAACCAGCTCTTTGTGAAGGCCGAGAAATGCAAGTTTTCCACCCGCTCCACTTCCTTCCTAGGGTTTATTGTGGCTGAGGGGGAGCTGAGAGCCGATCCAGCCAAGGTGAAGACTGTGCTTGATTGGCCTATGCCCCATTCCCACAAGGAGCTTCAACGCTTCTTGGGGTTTGCAAATTTTTATCGCAGATTCATCAGGAATTACAGTGGGGTAGCACAGCCTCTCACTCAGCTGACCTCGGTCAAGGTGCCCTTCACCTGGTCCGAGACGGCTGAACAGGCCTTTTCCAAAATAAAGAGCCCCTATCTTGGCCCAGGTCAACCCTCAGCTCCAGTTTATTGTAGAGGTGGCGCTTCTGATTCGGGAGTGGGCGCTGTCCTCTCGCAGCACTCGGCCTCTGATCAGAAGCTCCACTCATGTGCATATTTCTCTTGGCGGCTCACGCCGGCCGAGAGGAACTACAACATAGGGGATCGAGAGCTCCTAACCATTAAGTTGGCCCTTGAGGAGTGGAGGCACTGGCTGGAGGGAGCAGTCCATCCCATCGTAGTGTGGACCGACCACAAAAATTTAGAGTATCTTTTGTCGGCCCACAGACTAAACGCCAGGCAGGCCCACTGGGCCCTATTCTTTCTAAGGTTCAATCTTACCATCACCTACAGGCCTGGCTCTCGTAACATCAAACTGGACGCTCTCTCCCGCCAATTCAGCCCTAACCTTCCAGCCCCCCTTCCCTCTCCCAACCCATTGTGCCATCCTCGTGCATTCTTGGAGCCCTTACCTGGGAGATTGAGCAGAGGGTCTGGCAAGCCCAGTCCACTGAGCCCAGACCCGAGGGGGGACCTAGTGACCGTCTGTTTGTCCCAGCTGGCCTCCGCAGCGACGTCATCCGGTGGGGCCACTCCAGCCACTTTGCCTGCCACCCAGGGGTTTCCCGGACAGTTTACTTGGTCCAACGAGTATTCTGGTGGCCCACCCCATGGACTGACATCCGGGACTATGTCAAGGCTTGCCAAGTGTGCGCCCACAACAAGTCTGACTCTTCACCTCCTGTTAGCCTGTTACACCCACTGCCAATCCCCAGCCGACCCTGGTCACTCATAGCCCTGAACTTTGTCACAGGACGTCCCCCGTCACGGGGCAACACCGTTATCCTTACCATCGTAGACCGCTTCTCCAAAGCAATCCATCTGGTGCTCCTCCCCAAGCTGCCCTCTGCCTCTGAGACCGCCGACCTTCTGACTACCCATGTCATCCATCTGCATGGGAGTCCCATGGACATTGTGTCTGACCGGGGCCCACAGTTTACCTCCCATGTTTGGAAATCCTTCTGCCGCTCCCTGGGTACCACAGTCAGCCTCACATCCGGATATCATCCACAAAGTAATGGGCAAGCTGAGCACGCCAACCAGTCCCTGAAGGCTGTCCTTAGATGCATAGCATCCTGTAATCCCTCCACTTGGAGCACCCATCTGACCTGGGTGGAGTATGCCCACAACTCGGCAGTCTCCTCCTCTACAGGACTCACGCCCTTCGAGGCCTCCATGCGGTATACCCCTCCTGTTGCCTATGGCGGAGAGGGAAGTCCCAGTGCCATCTGTGGGAGCCCACACTCGCTGCTGCCATCGGCTCTGGAGGGCCACCTGAGCTGCCCTTCTCCGCTCTACGGAGCAGAATCGTCAGTATGCGGACTGTAGGTGGGTACCAGCACCCAAGTATACAGTCGGGCAGCGTGTGTGGCTGTCTGCGGACCAGGTGCCCTTAAAGACAGAGTCCAGAAAATTATCACTTTGCTTCCTGGGTACGTTTACCATCGTCATCTGTGACTTTCCATCAGGAAAGTCACAATCCCTCTGCCCCCCCCCCCCTCACCCTCACAGGCTCTCCCATCACCACTGCTGATTCCTTCCGCTTCCTAGGCACCACCATCACCAGGGACCTCAAGTGGGAGCCGACCATCAGCTCCCTCATCAAAAAGGCCCAGCAGAGGATGTTCTTCCTGCGGCAGCTGAGGAAGCTCAAGCTACCCACCAAGATGTTAGTGCAGTTCTACACGGCCATCATCGAGTCCATCCTCACCACCTCCATAACCGTGTGGTACGCAGGAGCCACTGCCAGGGACAGACTAAGGCTGCAGCGCGTCGTGCGCACTGCTGAGAAGGTGATCGGCTGCAAGCTCCCATCTCTCCAGGATCTGTACATCTCCAGGACCCGGAGGTGTGCTGGCCGGATCATAGCCGATCCCTCACACCCTGGTCACGTACTGTTTGCCCCCCTCCCCTCAGGTAGAAGACTTCGGTCCATCCAGACTAAAACCTCCCGTCACATGAACAGCTTCTTCCCCTCTGCCATCAGACTGCTGAACACTAAGTGACTTATTGACTCTCGTGCACTATGTACAGCAGCTCAACCAGACTCATGTCAATCATCACTGTTTTCTTCCTGCATTACCGACTGCACTATATGGTTCTCCACATTATCTGCTGCTCGCTAATTTATTTTAACTGCTGACCAGTATTACTCACTCTTATTCTACACTTTATTGCATGTATAGTTTATTTCTTTTATTTTATCATGTTTAATGTTGCAGCATTGCACCGAGACAAATTCCTAGTTTGTGTACTACATGAACAATGGCAATAAATCTGATTCTGATTCCATCAACGACGTGATGGTCCACCTGGAGCTCCTGCTGATGCTTTACATCCACCCCACGTTTCACGTCTCGAAAATCAAGCCCTTCTCCGCCAGCCCTTTCTGTCCACCCCGAAGTCACCTCCTCCTCCCCGGATCCTCGGCGGCCAGACCACCTACACTGTCCAGAGGATTCTGGACATTCGCCATCAGGGCCGGGGCCTGCAGTACCTGGTCCACTGGAAGGGCTATGGCCCCGAAGACAGGTCAAGGAACCCCAGCTTATACTTTCACGACAAGGGGATGGTCCGGACCTTTCACAAAGCCCATCCCAACAAGCCCAGTGGGCCACCAGGAGGCACCCCTTGAGGGTGGGGCACTATCATGATCAGGTGAGCGCGCGCCCCCCTCCCTTCCTGAGAGAGGTTCCCCGGCTCCACAGGTAATCAACACATCTGCATGAGTGGACGCACCTGCTGTATCTGCCTTGCCAGGGCTTATAAGGACCTATTCGTGAATGCTTCAGCGCTGGCTCGTTGGGTATACTGCCTTCAAAAGCAAGCAAGTACGTTTTTATTAATAATCTGAGGAATGTTGTTTAATTCTCTTCTCCTCCTTTTCTCCCCAGGTTGCTGCCATATTTGCAGTGCATCTCGGGGGCTCGTTGTGCGCTCACCTGCTTCATCACTCTCATCACCGCTTCAGCTGTTTATCTCCACCTGGTCAGACACCTCATCCAGCTCCACTCCTTCCCTACTTCATGCCAGCTTCATCCCGCTGGTTTGACTATTCCTGCTGGGTTTCTCTATTGGGTTTTCTGCTCAGCTCTTGTAAGTTATAGTTTGTCATTCCCCTTTCCCGGTCGCCCTCCTCCTACTAACCAGCTCTCCTCTCCTTCTTTACAGGCTGAGTCCTCCTCTGGCAAGTGACGTCTTTCTCTAACTGCGTGTTCCTTTTTGGATTAATAAACTGTGGTTTAACGTAGCTTCTTTGTGTCGTGTGTGTTTTCTCTGGTGTAGCACCCTGCATGTGAGCTGACCATTCTCTCATTTTGACACACTGGTCATGTGTAGGTGTTTAAAACTTGGCATAATGGAATGTTTACAGCAAGAGAACTATATAATCATTTTATGTTTTTACAACACAATTTTTGTTGTACGTTTATTTACGATATACTTAAAGGGCTCATTGTCTGCACTTCTTTCACATTTTAATAGCTTACTTATGTCTTAATGAAGTGCTTGTGACATATTTTGTTCATATTTTCTTTAATTTTTTAATTATTGAATTAAATTTGGTTTTTTTTTCTTGGCTTTCTTCAAATGCTCTGATTTATAGCCTGTCACTTTAAGAAACAGACCAGCTGTTCAACTCCGCCCTCCCTCTTACGTCAGGTAGCCATTAGCTGAGTAGCTTCTAGCCGGTGTTCTGCCAGCAGCTCCTTCCAGCTTGGATGAGCATTGCTGGTTCATCGATCCGCAGTCGTTTGTGCATCTCGCGTCATCTCGGCCCACCCAACAACCCCACCAAGACGCCACATTAAATAGCCAGCACCGCATTCTCCACTGATTGCTGCAAACCGAGGCCAGTGGCCGAGCCACAGGATCTCAAAGGGTAATGTCTCACTCCACAGTCCTCAGCTCCTCTCCCACAGCCAGCCGGGGGCTGGGATTGCCCCGTCACAAAGCAACTCCCCCACGCTACCTGTGAGAGTATGCCCAGAGGATGGTGAGGGAGTTGAGCCAGCAGCTCCAGACAGCACCCACGGGACCCAGGGATGCTGCCTGGGGCTGCTGGCTCTCATCTCCCCGTAACTGCCATGCCAGCGACCTGCCACGAAACCACCGGGAGATGGGCCAAAGCGACGCAAGGCACATTGTGGCCCGTGGACCGGTGAACCAGGTGGTAACGGGGATGGTTATTAGGGTGACTAAGATCTGAAGAAAATAACAATATAAGCCGCCCTCGGTTCGAGCTTCCTGTTAGCAGTGTTGGCTTGGGGGCTAATAGCTCAGGGGCTAATAGGCTACCTTTAGCACCACTTCTATCTACATGACCTATAGAATTTCATTGCTCAGGAAATGTTGCATTTCTTAACTGTGCACATGATAATACAGCCTTCAGATCTTGGATGACAAACGGCTAGGCAGGCCAGTAATAGAGCAATGGGCTGGTCTCAAGGACGGCGGTGGGTTGGCTTTTTCAAAACGTGATGTATACGATTTCCATAAAGTCAAAAATGATTCTGGGAGAGAAAAACAAGAGAAAGGCTGTGTGTGTTTTTTAAGAGAATTGACTGTTCTGAAAATTTTTGGATAATTAGGTGACCAGTAGACTCATTTCAGACAGTTAAAACCTACAAACTCACCATTTTTCAGGCAATGACCCCTTTAATTAATAATAATTGAATTAAAAGTTATTTAAAAGTCTGAAGTTGTGCTTGTGTATACTTGTTAGTGAGGCATAATATAATAAAGAACAGGCCCATTGTCACACACATGAAACCAAACTAAATACTGTCCAATACAGAAGTCGGTGTCCACACATACCTCTTGAGGGCCCATGGGCCAACGTGACTCACACCGATAACCAGCCAGCTGCTCCAGGGGAGCGCGTTACGCAGTCATGACCATGCCATCACCATACAGGGACCATGAATATCTGATCAGGTGCTTAAATACAGCCTTATCTCATTCACACTGTCATCCACTCCCACTGCAAAATAGTTGATGACACAGACAGCAGTCAGAGGTCAACAGCAACCCAGCCTTGCACCCCGCTCTTCCCCTCCCGGCTACCCCAGATGAATCAAGGAGTTAATCATCTCTTACTCTGTGGACAGATACTGTATTTCTTTTTGGTATAAGCCGTTTTTATTTTTCCACCATGTTCTACTGCTTCTGAACAGTTCTGACTGCACTGCTTCCGGGTTGTGGAGTCACACAACCACGTGCACAAGAGATGTCTCAAAGGGGCAGTACATGAAAGCTCTCATATACACACGCACGCAACAGGGAAAAGGGAAGAACTGAAAAAAACTGACAGGAGCAAGATTATGTCGGTTTTATGTCCTGGCCATTGGTTTTGGTTTATTTCGGTTAATTGCCTAGTCCTATTTGTCAGTCTTTTATGTTACAGCTTCCATGCCTATACAACATGTAATTAACAAATTTAAACTATATGTCTATATGTCTTTAGGCATTAGTCTTTTCTGGCATTTATCTGTAAAGGTTTGATTTTCTCTGTCATAATGAAGTGTTGTAGTCCAATGTAAGAGAGCATCTTTACATTCTAGTTGCACTATTATTACAAAATCAAATGAGAACATACTGTACGTAGGTGTAGCAACAAATATATAAAGCTTCAAACGTCTATCCTGGATCTGATAAGCATTAAGCAGTTCTTATCTGTGAATGCTCTTGTCTGTTTTCTTACTCTCAGGTCAAAGCATAGAGACATCTTTTATATATGTGTATATATACTGCTCAAAAAAATAAAGGGAACACTAAAATAACACAACCTAGATCTGAATGAATGAAATATTCTTATTAAATACTTTGTTCTTTACATAATTGAATGTGCTGACAACAAAATCACACAAAAATTATCAGTGGAAATCAAATTTATTAACCCATGGAGGTCTGGATTTGGAGTCGCACTCAAAATTAAAGTGGAAAAACACACTACAGGCTGATCCAACTTTGATGTAATGTCCTTAAAACAAGTCAGAATGAGGCTCAGTAGTGTGTGTGGCCTCCACGTGCCTGTATGACCTCCCTACAACGCCTGGGCATGCTCCTGATGAGGTGGCGGATGGTCTCCTGAGGGATCTCCTCCTAGACCTGGACTAAAGCATCCGCCAACTCCTGAACAGTCTGTGGTGCAATGTGGCGTCGGTGGATGGAGCGAGACAGTCCCAGATGTGCTCAATTGGATTCAGATCTGGGGAATGGGCAGGCCAGTCCATAGCATCAATGCTTTCATCTTGCAGGAACTGCTGACACACTCCAGCCACATGAGGTCTAGCATTGTCTTGCATTAGGAGGAACCCAGGGCCAACCGCACCAGCATATGGTCTCACAAGGGGTCTGAGGATCTCATCTCGGTACCTAATGGCAGTCAGGCTACCTCTGGCGAGCACTTGGAGGGCTGTGCGCCCCCCCCAAAGAAATGCCACCCCACACCATTACTGACCCACTGCCAAACCGGTCATGCTGGAGGATGTTGCAGGCAGCAGAACGTTCTCCATGGCGTCTCCAGACTTTGTCACATGTGCTCAGTCAATCAGTGTTGCTTCCTAAGTGGACAGTTTGATTTCACAGAAGTGTGATTGACTTGGAGTTGCATTGTGTTGTTTAGTGTTCCCTTTATTTTTTGAGCAGCATATATACTGTATATATGCCCCCATCCGCCCAAGCCCTCAGTGTCTAAAATGCAATTAAAATTGAGGTGAGTGCAGCCCCACTGCGCAGCAAAGGTATCCCCTTCGCTGACACAGTGCAGCACACCCCCACCCCAAAGCCCTAAATGTATCCAAGAAGGTGTATATTCCACCCAGAGGGAGGGGGAGGGCGGGAAAATGTTTTAAGGTTTAGTGATAGGATTTTAATCATGATTAATCACCCCAATTAATTGCAGTTAATCGCAATGAATTTGCCATTTGCAGCATGTGGGCAAGAGAGAGTCTTAATCGTCCATAATGCAGCTAATCCATTAAAATGCCCTCCACTCATTTTAACAGAAACCATCTGTGGCTTATTTAGTCTTTGTGAAAGTTCAGCTATGAAAGAGTGTTTCAATCAGTCCGTAAGGTGTAGTCCCACGTTTCTGCCGGGTCGCCAGAAGTATAGTTTTGTTGTGACAGTGATTAAAAATATTTTTCTTTATAGTTTATAGTTTTTTGTTTTTTTTTTTTGTTTTTTTTCTCTCAGTCACACTTTGTCTTAGCTTTGTTCTAAATTGTAATCACTCTTGTCTTGTTTACTCTTTTTTCTTTGAATTCTTGGATGGAATATGGGTGGGCAATATAAGCTGCGGCTTCAGCCATCACCCATTTCAGATAACTCACGTGGAATTGTTTAGTAGAAGGAGTCTTTGTCTAATTTGACCTTGTTGTTATATTATACAGTTTCTTTAACCTGTACTGTATGATCCGAAATAAATTCATTCATTCATTCATTCATTCATTCAAATATTTATAATAAAGGTTGATAGTCTTGGTGTATATGCAGAAATGTGGTCTTATACTGCTGTCACTCATACAGACCTCTAATACAGGGGTTCCCAAACTTTTCAGCCCGCGACCCCCGAAATAACGGTGATAGCGACTGGCGACCCCCTCTATCCCCGGAGGTGACTGATGCATAAGAAAATGTGCGCACAGTTTGATATATCTGTGGATGCATCTAACTGCAACGCATATTTCCCTTTCTTCACTCTGTCGGTCAGCTGACACTTTATGTCCTGGGCCATGTCCGTGACGCACCAGGATATGGTCCCGTCAGACAGCGGCACCGCTTCCAGCTCTCGTGCCCGTTTATCCCCAAGCATTTTCCAACTCACAGCGATAGCAGCAGGTTTTATTAGCGTTTCTCTGATTGTGTGGCATTTTGCCTGTACAATTACATATGCCACCTTTGAGCTTTGGTAGTAGTTTTTGTTTGACTAATTATGACATTCTTTTGGCCTTGCAAGTCTCTTTGTTTTGAAAATTTTTGGATAATCAGGTGACCAGTCAACTCATTTCAGACAGTTAAAACCTGCAAACACACAATTTTTCAGCCAACGGCCCCTTTAACCTAAGCTCAGTGGCACTCCTGAAGTGTATTCACTCCAATAAGTAGCATCTTTTGAACTATTACAGCTGAAAATGCATTTGTTTTAATTATTGATAATTATTTAGTTTTTTTAGCAGTGACCCCTTAGACTAATCTGAGGGTTTTGTGTTGAACATTTGTATTATTGGAGTACACACATTTTAGCAAAGATGTAAAATAAGATGTTCAAAGATGCAAGGTTTTTTATGGAGGAAAAGCTTTTTTTTTTTTGATGCAGCCTGTGAATCATGTTCCCGTTCCCCCACACACTTCAGGCTTCATAGAGGCTTTTTGAGTCAAATTGTTAGAATGGTGTCAGTCGGCACCTGATGTGGGCTGTCAGCCTCACACTTACATGGCCTTGGTATGACCTTATGTAAATTTGCTACAGTCATGAAAAAATTGGTACACCCTTTTAAATATTTATCAGAAGTTGATCTTTTTTCAAATCTTATAAGTGACTGCCAGTCTCTGATATCAACTGGCAGAGTTTCCCCCACTTCTCATAACAGAATTCTTTAAGTTTTGTGACGCTTTTAGGGGTTTCTTGTGCGCACAGCGTATTTTAAGTCATTTCATAGCATCTCAGTAGGATCAAGATCCAGGGTTTGCCTGTGTCATTTCAGAACTCTCCATCACTTTCTTTGGAGCTATTCCTTGTTGCATTTGCGGCAATGTTTTGGGTTGTTTTCATGTTGCATTGTCCGTGTCTCCTTCAGTTTCAGTTACAAACTTTGATAAAATGAAGAATTCATGTTGAATTGTATGATGCTGAGCTGGCCCAAAATACCATCTACCACCTTGCTTCACAGTTGGTATGAGGCTCTTTAGCTCAGATGCTGCGAAATATCTGTCCAAAGCACATTAGTCCCGAAGTCCCAGTCTTTGCCTACGTGCTTAGGTGTCTTAAGTCTTGATCGGCTGTTTTTACAGCAAAGTTGTTTTTTGTTTTTTTTTTTAAATTTCAGTATACTTTATTAATCCCAGGGGGAAATGACAGGAACCTTAACCACATGCTGACTATTGCTTTAAATGCCCTCCACTTGTAAATCTCTATTCATACAGTGGGGTGGCTGATTTCAAATTCTTTTTAGATCTTTATATATCATTTTCCAGGCTCATCTATAATTTTCTTTCTGAAGACCTCAGAGAGCTCTTTGGGTCTCAACATGGTGACGCCGCAGTCAAGAACAAACCAAACTAAATGTGTCAGGTTTCAATAAGACAGCCACCTACAAAATGTCCTCTAATGGTTTTCTAATCACCTACGAGGGGGGCTGAAAAGTTAATAGGCTGACAATGATGCAGTAGTCAGATTTGACCAAATGTGGTTTATTTTTCAACATATTTTTCAACATTTCAACATCGGTGTTGCAGTGCTTGGTGTTCGTGCATCGGTGCATCAGTGCATCGGTGTTCCCTGCGGTATAGAAGCTCTCTTCTTGATCCTCAAAGACATAACTCCTTCTTAGTCAGCCTGTGAACTTTTCAGCGTCCCCCCCCCACCCCCGTACATATGGTTCACCATTCTAACCATTTCAGGTAGTGATGAATAGGGTTTCCTCAGAGGAAATTACTTTTCTGTTATATTTTACAGATAATTTTTCATTGATCTATCTATATTATTCTTATATCTAAATTGGCGCTTGGAATATTAACACGTTAACGTTTTCAATTAATGTGGGCCAATTAACACATAAACAAAAAACTGCTGCGTTCAGATCAGTCTCTGAGGTCGTGTTGGCAGTAGTGACTGGTTTGTCTTTGCAGCTGGCACAGCTTCAGACAAGGGTAGGTCTTCTTTTTTCAGCATTTAAATTTACTGCACATTAAACTGTTCCTCCGGTGCTCAAGGTGACGCCATTCTACACTCACAAACCCCACTTAAAGCACACACACTTATGCAGTCACTCACGCACACCTGGTGTAGCATCATTGATTGGGGCTGATCACTCAAAAGTATGAAAAAAGGGGAGAGTTTCTGTCTGAGTGAGCGGAGAAAAACACACGTTCCAATATAAAATTAAATAAAAGCTTCTCTAGCAGTATTTTTGTTGAATATGAGGGCCACAAGTACATTTTCTGGAGAAAAAAAAAGCAATTAAAAGTTGCTTAAAAATACTTTGTTTTCATTGTTTCTTTAATGTAATTTTAGCAATTAATCACAATTAATTACAGAAAATGCACAATCAATTAGTAAATTTTTAATCAATTCCCAGTCCTAATCTAAATATTGTTAAAATTGAGATCTAACATGTATTGTAATCAATCACAGGTTCTCATGTCATGGCCAATTTTTTCCATAACTACATTTTGTCAGTACTGTCTTTATTAGTCAAGTTCACTGCCTCCTCATCTTACCAGTTAGCTTATCTGAATATATGTACATACTATATAGTGTATAATTATATTATTTCAACAAGCTGATGACTGTCCTTAGGTTAATTGACATCAAACTGGGGATTCTAAATTGTCCTTAGGTATGACTGTGAGAGTGAATGGTTGTCTGTCTCTCTGTGTTGGCCCTGCGATGGACTGGCGATCTGTCCAGGGTGTAGCCTGCCTCTCACCCAAAGATGCTGGGATAGGCTCCAGCCCCCCCGCGACCCGAAAAGGATTAAGCGGAAGAAGATGGATGGATGGATGATGACCGTCCCTCCTAGAAAACATTCTTTGCATTGTTGAGATTACTGGTTATTACTCCAGTGCACACTTGCTATGGGAGTGGTGCTGTCAGACTATAATGAAACCTCTTGATCCCAATCTGTCCAACCTCAGCTCTTTCGGGCTAAACAGCACAATTGTGAGTAAATGTGTAATCACAGCATGCAAGTGGAGACTCTCTGTCACTGGATCTCTCAGAATGCATATCTTATCAAATGTGCATATACGCTCATAAGTGATTAATAATAGCAATCTGTTTAGAATCATTTGAATACATGTATTGTCAAATACAGATAACTGAAACACATTTTTCAGTTTACGTCCCTATGGATATGCTTTCATTTACAGTATGAGAATACTCTTGAAGCATACAGCTGGTAAAGAATAAACAATAGAATATGTACAAAACATGAATCATCAAGTACATTGTGGGACTTCAGTGTGTTTCTTGTAGTATAAACAGATTTTATTGCACAATGCCTGCATTTTGATTAAACAACTTGAAATTTCTAAGATGCTGCTGTATTCTGTACATTCACAACAATAAACCACGAGCCTCTGAGCTCTGATATTCTGGTCAAAAAAACAACCACAGCTACCCCTGGTTTTGTTTTTTTTTTTAATCAGAGAATTAGTTTGTCAGTATTGTGCCAAGTTTAGATATTACACGAAGGGGAGAAGTGGCGTGCGTCACCTTGGTCACATCGGCACCGAGTGACTGAGCAGCAGGGAGAGAAGTGCAACCAGAGAGGCATGATGAGGCTGCCTGTCAGAGTGAAGCAACAGGAAATCATCTGCATCTGATGTCTACCACCTCACACACACGCGCGCGCGCGCACACACACACACACAATGGACAACACATACAGTAAATTCCACCTAAGATGAAATATACAGCACTCACATTAGCAGTGCTATGTTAATGATGAGACGTGCGTTTACAGACACTACAATGGCAGAATCACATACACACACACGCACGCGCGCGCGCACACACACACACACACACACACACACACACGCGCAGCGACCACATGATAGTTTGCTGTCTGAACTTTTGCTGAGCCCAGACTCTTTCTGAAGGAGAACGTGTTTGTGAAGTTCCCTTTCTACTGGTCATCACTTCCTGAGGAAAAACTTGACTACACACACACACACACACACGCATACATACACACTATCGCCCCAGTCCTTTCTCCCGTCACTGTCATTGTCGCTGATGCCGGTCAGTGAGCGGAGACTAAACACTTTCTCTGAACTGAGACGGGAGAAAGAGGGTGAGTGGCCTCCCCTGTGTTTGCGTGTGTGTGTGTGCGCGCGCTGTCAGAATTTCACGTGGTTTTGACATGACAAACTTCTGTCATTTTCCTACAATAAGTGAGGAGAGCAATTTTCATGTTCATTCACAGCAAAGAACATATTTGCACATTTGTGTCCAGTTAGTTGATTTACGGGCAGACATTGGTGCTTATTGGGGGCTATTGTTCAGTTCTGCTTTATGTACAGTATGCCTCACCTCAGACAGTCAGTTAGCTGACAATAAAAGATTAAAAAAACTGCAATTCATAGTGTTTCAATTTACAGAAACAAATTACAAGAGCAGATGACAAAACCCTGAAATTCAAAGTGTGTTAAAAAGTACCAAATTAGAACTTTTAGTGGCAGATTTACTACCGTGCTGCGCCATCGCAAAACCCTGTTTTGGCGTTAAAAAAACTACTGTTGAGATTTACTAAAGGGCACAGGGCAAAATTAGTGGTGGAAAGGTGTGGACTGTGTTAATTTTGCACCTGGCCCACTGTATATGTATTTGTGGGAGTTGTCATGTCAAAGTGTAAATTTGAGGGAGGGGAGTATTTAAGTGACTGGGGCAAGGTGATTTACTACGGTTTGCGGTTGTCAGTCTCCTGCTAAATGTGCCAGGATTTAATGCCCCAAAAAGCTTGTCTTAATTCATTTGTGCCTGATGAGAGTAATCGCTGGTGCCAGGAGACACCAGCAAGAACCGAGGGTGCATGGCCAAAGAGACGGCAGCTTCTCCCCGCGTGTGGCTTGATTTGGCGTGACAGAACAGATTAACATGAACAGAAACGATCTCACAGAGATCAGTGTTGTGCTGAAGTGGACATCCGCCGGCAGGGAATTTTTAAAAAAATTTCATTTGTTTATATATAGCCTAATAATAATAATAATTTATTTCATTTATAACACACTTTACATCTCAGGACAAAATTTCTACACAAATAGGATTAAGAACAAAAATAAAAGCAAGCGTTAAGTACATACAATGACAGACCAGGACATCCCTGGTGAGAATTGCTCTCAGATATTTTACCTGGTAAAATAATGGTCAAATAAATAAAATGAAAAAGCTTTTCTAAACAATGAATTTATATCCATAAAACAGTACAGCCCTTCCTACCTTGAGTGGACAAAAGGAGCACCGATCCATACATCCCCTGACATTACAACATTGTAGTAACTCAGTGACAGCGGTCTCTACTGTGGCTGTCTGAGGAATAAGTGAAATCATGTGTGTTTAATTTTATTACGTTCCAGACTTAAGAAAAGATCAAACGCACATACAGTGTTTGTGAAAAGTCATGGACTGGGAGACCTGTAGATTTTGTTGAAACAAAGTTATTCACATAATAAAGCCCCAGAGTCTCCATCAGACCATCTTGACTGTTCTTGTGTTAAAAAAAGAAACACATTGGTCAAATAATCAATTTATTCATGACTAGTCCTTAATTTATATGTATTAAACAAAGGAGTCTGCCATGTGAAATGAAAATCAAAACTTTGATATATGACAAACAAAAATAAACAATTTTTTGAGGGGGGTTGTGTTTAAACAAAACCTTAAAAAAACTATATTATGCTCCTCCCAACTGGCTGTGCCTTTGGTGATGACCCGCCTCCTCATCAGGTGTGCCTGTGCGCAATTTTGTGGTGCTCTTGATGGATGGGTGGGCATTATTGAAATGAGGTAACCGCGTCTGTGGTCATAATTTTGCATGTTGTTAGTAGATCACTGGCAAAAATTGGCCACTTCCTTGGGTGCTCTGTCTAATTTGCGCACTCGCTAATTTGCACTGCCTTAGTAAATCTGCCCCTTGTTGTACAAACCTCTTTTCCAGTGAAGTTGGGGCATTGTGTAAAACGTAAATAAAACAGAATACAATGATTTGAAAATCCTTTTCAACCTATTTTCAATTGAATACACTACAAAGACAAGATATTTAATGTTTATATTGATAAACTATTGCTTTTGTTGCAAATATTAACTCATTTTGGATTTCATGTCTGAAACACATTCCAAAAAAGCTGGGACGGGGGGATGTTTACCACTGTTACATCGTCTTTCCTTTTAACAACATCAGTAAGCATTTGGGAACTGAGGACACTAATTGTTTAAGCTTTGTTGGTGGAATTCTTTCCCATTCTTGCTTGATGTATGACTTCAGTTGCTCAACAGTTCAGGGTCTCCGTTGTCAAAGTTTGTGCTTCACATTTTCAGTGGGAGACAGGTCTGGACTGCAGGTAGGCCAGTCTAGCACCTGCACTTTTTTACTACGAAGCCACACTGTTGTAACATGTGCAGAATGTGGTTTGGCATTGTTTTGCTGAAATAAACAGGGACGTTCTGCTTGGATGGCAACATATGTTACTCCAAAACCTGTATGTACCGTTCGGCAATAATGGTGCCTTCACAGATGTGAAAGTTAACAATGCCATGGGCACTAACACACCCCCATACTACATATCATAGATGCTGGCTTTTGAACTTTGCTCTGATAATAATCTGGATTGTCCTTTTCCTCTTTAGCCCGGAGAAGATGACATCCATGATTTCTAAAAACAATCTGAAATGTGGACTCATCAGACCACAACGCACTTTTCCACTTTGCATCGGTCCATCTCAGATGAGCTTTAGGCCCAGAGCAGCCGGCTGCATATATGGCTTTCACTTTGCGTGGTAGAGTTTTAACTTGCACTTGTAGATGTAGCGATGAACTACATTAACTGACAATGGTTTTCTGAAATGTTCCTAAGCCCACATGGTAATATCCTTTACAGAATGATGTCAGTTTTTAAAGCAGTGCCACCTTAGGGATCGAAGGTCATTCAGTGCTGGTTTTCAGCCTTGCCACTTACGTACAGAAATTTCTCCAGATTCTCTGAATCTTTTGGTAATATTATGGATTATAGATGATGAAATCCCTAAATTCCTTGCAGTTGTATGTTGAGAAACATTGTTCTTAAACTGTTGGACTATTTGCCCATGCAGATGTTCACAAAGTGGGGAGCATAGCCCCATCCTTGTTTGTGAATCACTGAGACTTTCGGATATACTCCTTTTATGCCCAATCATGGCACTCACCTGTTTCCAATTAACCTGTTCACCTGTTGAATGTTCCAAAAAGGTGATTTTTTTTTTGATTTTTTTTTTTTTTGTTAGCATTCCTCAACTTTCCTAGCCTTTCTTGCCCCCGTCCCAGCTTTTTTGGAATGTGTTGCAGGCATCAAATTCAAAATGAGAGAATATTTTATAAGTTAAATATCTTGTCTCTGTAATGTATTCAATTGAATATAGTTTGAAAAGGATTGGCAAATCATGGCATTCTGTTTTTATTTGTTGTACAAACTGTCCCAACTTCATTGGAATTGGGATTTGTAATTAGGTCATTCCAGGTGATACATATTGAGACCATATTGACATCTTTACGTTTAGAATTATTCCATTAAGGGTTAGCTGGGTATATACTGTATATACTGTATGTGTATTTTTAAATGAAAGTTTGTTTTACTTGTGCCTGTTTTATGAGTGCAGCCATCTTCTCAGGCCTACCTCAAGTTGACCTAATGATAATCACATCTCCCTGGTTTTTAGAATCAGGAAATAAATCACACTCAAATCAGAGAGAGGCTGTCTGGATGGTCGCTTACTCAGAGCGCTTCCAGGCATACAAAAAGTGTGGTTTTTAACCTCGAATTGTACCAGGCTTTGAAGATTCTTAATGAGTAAGCTCAGTACCAACCACGTAAATGGGTTTAGACTCTCATTTCTACTGAGAGGAGAGTCCAGACCTCAGCTTGTCTCTTAGGTGCTCTTGGTTTTCCATTACTCTCCTGTTTGATCAGTCAGGTGCAGAGGGGGGAGGCCCTTTCAAGTAATTCTGCCCATAGTGGCTTCACACCATCAGTTACAAAAAGGTGCAAGTTTCCTGAAGAGTGAGGCAGAATGACTTTTTTTTCTTTTGTGAAGTGCATTCAGCCCTTTATGGTCTGTCTTTTAATGTGCAACACTGAGCACCTGCAAGTTATCTGATTTCTAAAGTGATTCAAATAATTACATGATTCTTTCATGGTTCCACGGTTTCCTTATGCAGGACTAATCAGCCCCCCAAAAATCAAGCGCATTAATCTTTATAAAGAAACTTGTGGGGACTGCGAGACATGCAGGCGGGCATATCTTTGTTTTAGTCACTGACACTGAACCACATGCTGTTTTACATGAAGAGGTCAGGAAGTCACAATCTTTGTGCACTGCTCTTGTTCTCTCCCTGTCATACATAAATACATTTGTGCACAAGAAACTACATTGATGTGTGATACTGTATAAATGGCTTATTATGCAAAAAAAAGAGAGCTAGAGGAAAAAAAACCCACACCTCTTTCTTCAAAGGAAGCACTCTGCAACGTGTCCCCTTATCTTTAGGGTCTGAAAGGTGTAACTAAACCAAGTAAATATGTGAGTCTTCTTTAGGCTTACTGTATATGTATCTGTTGCTGGCTTATCTACTTCCTAATGTTTGAAAAAAAAAATCATACTTGCACTCAAAAACCCCCAACTTTTTTTTTTTTTTTTTTAAATTTATAATGCATTCAGGGGTTTGCATCCAGAGATTTTATGTAGTATGTGACTTCATTTTTCATAAATCTGTTCCTAACAGGATTTTTGGATGAGAGACTGTCTGGCTTGATATGAGCGCTGCTGTCTTTGCCCTCAGAAGATTTCAGCGGTAGTGCCTTGAATGCAGCAGGGCAGGTTCTTTGTTTTGTCGAACACATTACTAAATATACTAAACTGGCTGCTGGTTTGCATGACTCCTGATTTAGTGACACAAGCTTCTAAACCCTGAGAATAAAATGATACCAGCAACAGATTTCTGCGACTTTTGTTTTTTTGTATGTCAGTGTTTGTTGTTCATGTTAGACGGTTAAAACCTCATCCTTAAAGGTGCAACAAAAGTCCCTAGCTGATTTATGTGCAGTAATCTGATCCCCTGCCTTTGCTTCACTCTGTTTTGCTGCAGTGAAGAAACATCAGTGTTCAAAAATATTGCATTTATTTAGCAACTCTGTCCCCAAAGGAGAGATTCCAGCTTTGAGTTTGACCTCTTTTTCCAAAGTTTTCAGCCAGAACAGCATTGTGCTTTTTCTTAAATTCAACAGCTTACTGTTATAGGCGATGCCGCATGTCTCATTCGGCTGATTTGTGCTTTTATTCATTAATTCTGAGATGTTTTACCTGAACTATATGATGCTTTTGAATGCATGTTTGCCCACACACAGACGTAGCCTCTGACACGTACGCGGAGCTTGCCAGACCTGCCTGCCACTTTGCCGTTGGCCCTTTGTTATTAGGTCACGACTGAGGCTACAACCAATAGAAAACACTCCCACATACTCTAGTCTTACCTGGAAGTCAAGTTCTGACTTGTGGAAATTTCAGAATTGGCAAGAGACGGCTGTCCCCCACGTGCTCAGACACACACCGTCAGAAGCGTATTCCTTTCTAGTCATTTGTCACATTTTGTAACATCTGACAGGCTGACTTCCACACAAAACACTCACAGATTCATCAGATCTTGTATTACGGTATATTATAGGAATACAGACCTGTTTTCCCTTTTGACTGCGATATGATTTAAACACCCCGGTTTAACTGCCACTCTGCCGCCCTCTTCTTCCTTTTTTTTCTTCCCATGTCGTGTTGTTGAGTGCAGAATGTAAATTTCCTCAGATAAAGGGTCTGTCCCAGGAGGGCTGTTTGACTTCTGCAAACATTTTTTTTTCTCCTGCTACCCTTTACCAGAGCACTCTCTCTCCCACTAAATTTCTGTCCTCACATGATGACTTGATGCCAACCAGAACACAAGTCCTTTGCGCTTATTTTAGCCCAGGATCAGCAGGCAACTGGCCAGAAAACAGAAAAATAACCAGGTTTCTCAGGTTATTAATAGGGCATGCGGTGGAAGCCGCTGCATGCAAACACACACGGACACACACACTTTCTGTCTCGTGGAACAATGTCACAGTCGTTGTCGATTTTGAGTGGACTTCGCCGCTGATTTTCGCCGCCACATTCCACACGAGTAAAAAGGAAACAATATGTAGTTGAGCGAGGAGGATGTTTGTTCCACGGGGATGTTTTGCCAAGTAATTTGGAATGATTTCAAGCCATTTTTATACACAGGGCCCCTGTGCCACCCGAGTATAGCTATTTTAGTGTTGTCCTGTTGTGTAATTCGTTGCATTCTTTTGATACCTTTTTTTTTTTAACCTAAATCGGATGGTGGAGGTTGATTAGCGTGGATCTGTTTTGAGATTTTGTTGGTAATACAGGTCAGGTGGTTTGTTTCTTGGACCTTTTACTCTGTTGATTGCTTGTAATCTGTTGCAAAATTCTGTGTTTTTGTTTTTGGTCCAAAGTGAAGAAATCAAACACATGACTAAATAAATAGTTAAAAAAACAGTTTTAAATGTTGATATGTTGTGACTCAGCATTCTCAGTCAGCATTCTTATCTTAGCACTTTTCCTTTCAATGAATATATATAAAAATAAACCCACATTAGTACATATGTCTCCTGTTTGGACAAATGTGAGCGTTTTAGTTTACACTGGATAACAAACTGGATCCAATGTGTCTTATAGTGGAATGAGAAAATTATTATTGCTAAAAAAAAAAACTTAATCAAGCTGCAAATGCCTGAACTAGTAGAAGAATACGCTGCTAAAGCATGCAGGAGCAACTATTAGTTTACATTAGTTTTTGACTGTTGAAGTTGGGTGGGTAGTTAATTAATTTCAGGGTTAGTTTAGTGATTGGGCAACTCGGTACTACAGTGGTTAGCACCATTGCAGCACAGCAAAAAGGTTGTGGGTTCTATTCCACCCCCTAGCCAGTGGCGACCCTTCTGTGTGGAGTTTGCATGTTCTCCCTGTGTCTGTGTGGGTTTTCACTGGGTACTCTGGTTTCCTCCCACAGTCCAAACAAAGACTTGCACATTAGGTTAATGGGCATCAACTAGGGATAAACTGTCCTTAGGTATGAACGTGAGAGTGAATGGCTGTCTCTGTGTTGGCCTACGATAGACTGGTGTCTGTCCAGGGTGTACCCTGCCTCTCGCCCAAAGACGCTGAGATAGGCTTCAGCACCCCTAGTGACCCAAAAAAGATTAAGCGGTTGAAGAGAGAATCGTTTAATGATTTGTGGTGACTTCTGTAATCATTATAGTAATTGCAGTTAATTTAGCATAAAAACGTGTTGTATTACATGTCATTAAACTAAGACAGTGTCTGCTGATGTCTCAAACTAGAAAAAGACGTGAAAGCTTGAGTGTGTCCTTTAACATTTGAACAGGCTGAAAATTAATTAAAATCCCTGTGTTCTTGGAAGACACCATCTTATGCAACACTGATAAAATAAGAGATAGATATGAGATAGATGATACCAGAATAGAAACAGTACAGGAAAATGAGTTTCTGGGGGTGACGCTAGTCAATAAAATCTGCTGGAAACTTCACATCAGTCACATCCGGGCCAAGTTGGCAAACTGTATAGGCATACTGGGGAAGACAAGACACATCTTGGACTATAAATCATTGGTCTTACTGTACAATTCACTGTTTCTACCTTATCTTAACTACTGTGTAGAAGTCTGGGGAAACACCTACAAGGCCAACCTACAGTCAATATGCACATTACAAAAAAGAGCTATAAGGATAATAAATAATGTAGGATATAGAGACCATACCAATTTGTTGTTTTTAAAGTCACATGTCATAAAGTTCATCGATTTAGTTAAATTTAAGACAGCACAAGTCATGTACAGGGCAATTAATAATCAACTCCCAACTAATATACAGAAAATATTTAAAAAAAGAGACAATGATCATAATTTGAGAGGAGACTTAAACTTTACAAAACCCAAGATACGAACAACCAAGAAAAGTATGTGCATATCTGTCTGTGGGGTGGATTTGTGGAACAGACTGGAGCCAGAACTGAAACTATGTACAAACAGAAATCAATTCAAAAAGAGGTACAAACATTATTTGCTGAAAGGATATATGTTAGAAGGGTAGTATTTATATGTACGATTCACTATGCTCACTCTGGGACACTATGGAATGGTGGGTGGGACAGCACTGTGTATATCTGTGTTGTTTGAGGCTGGTTTTGATGTATGGACCGTATGTATGTTGGGATGGATGGGTGTTAATGTTGATATGTACAAAATACAGTTAATTGTTTACTTGGGGTCTTAAATGTGGTAATTTGTATATAATTCACATGAGTGTATTTATGGAAAAGAGGAGATGGAATTAATAAGTGTCCACTTCTTTCTTCTCCCTTTCGAACACTGTATACTGTTACTTTATTGCATTTGTCATTTGTTTTGTTTTTGTTATACTTTTTTGTTCGAAATTATCTATCTATCTATCTATCTATCTATCTATCCTTGAAGCAGTATGTCTGTGACTGTGTGCCATTTAGCTCCCCATCTAATCAGCAGAAATACACCTGCAACACCACACATTTCATTATGCCACTCGTCAGCCCTTTCTAGTTTTCCTTCCTGTGGTAGGAAAGCGTTTCGCTGACCTATAGGTGAGGAGCTGTAGCTGCAGGGCTGTCTGTTTATTAGATTGATCAAATAAGTGAATTAGAGCAACAAGGATTTTGACAGTAATTTGCAAGCTTATTATATTAAGACATTTTTCATTGACTGAAAAATTGTGTTTTGTAGATTTTAAATATGTCATGTGACTATCGAAAAAAATATCAAAACATTCTCTTCCCTAAAAAAAACAACACAGCCCTTATATTGTTTTTGTGTCCAATTAGCTATTTTAACTCTTCCAGGTTTCCCTCTGGACATCATAAAATGGTAAACCCAGGCCAGCGCCATCCTTGATGCCTGCCCGCTGCTTTATTATTGGCCAGACTAGCCGTCATGAGAACAGTGTAGAAGTTCACCTACCAAGCGTGGTTTATTCAATTCAATTCAATTCAACTTTATTTATATAGCGCCATTTCACAACAACAGTCATCTCATAGCACTATCAACTGTAGGGAGGACCCCCACAGTTGCAGAAAGACCCCAGCAATCAGGCGATCCCCTGTGAGCAAGCACTTGGCGACGGTGGAGAGGAAAAACTCCCTTTTAACAGGAAGAAACCTCCAGCAGAACCAGGCTCAGGGAGGGGCAGTCATCTGCTGCGACTGGCTGGGGGGTGAGGGGATAGAGAAGAAGAAAAGAACAGACATGTAGAGAGCAAACAGCACAATGGGGACTCAATCTATGGGAGAGAACAAACAAATGTTAATGACCAGCAAAAAAAAAATATTTCATAGAGAGTGAGGAAAGGAGTGAGGCCCAGTGCATTACTGGAGGTCCCCCGGCTGACTAAACCTATTAGCAGCATAACTAAGGGAGGGTTCAGAAAACACATGATCCCTCCCTAATTGTAGGCTATATCAAAAAGGTAGGTTTTAGCCCTATTCTTAAAAACAGAGATCGAGTCTGACTCCCGAATCCAGATTGGCAGCTGATTCCACAGGAGAGGAGCTTGATAACTAAAGGCTCTGCCTCCCATTGTACTTTTGGAGATTCTAGGTATTACAAGTAAACCTGCATTTTGGGAGCGTAGTGCTCTGTTAGGATGATACGGTAGTATCAGATCTTTTAAATAAAAAGGAGCCTGATTGTTTAGAGCTTTGTAAGTAAGAAGAAGGATTTTAAACTTAATTCTAAACTCTATGGGAAGCCAATGAAGGGAGGCCAGAACCGGAGAGATATGATCTCTCTTTCTAGTACCTGTTAAAACTCTTGCTGCAGCATTTTGGATCAGCTGAAGACTTTTTAAAGATGTTTTAGGACAGCCTGATAATAAAGAATTACAATAATCTAATCTCGAGCTAACAAAAGCGTGGATCAGCTTCTCAGCATCACTCTGAGACAAGATGCTCCTAATCTTGGCAATATTACGCAAATGATAGAAGGCAGTCTTAGAAACAAATTTAATATGTGAATTGAAGGACAAATCCTGATCAAAAATAACTCCAAGGTTCCTCACAGAGCTATTAAGAGAAAGAGTAACTGCGTCCAAACTGAAAGTTTGATTTGGAAAGGAATTTCTAAGGTTTTTTGGACCAACAAGAATGACTTCAGTCTTATCTGAATTTAATAGCAGGAAATTACAAGTCATCCAAACTTTGATTTCCTTAAGACAGGCTTCTAACTTGGCTAATTGATTAGTATCATCTGGCTTCATTGACAGGTATAATTGTGTGTCATCTGCATAACAGTGAAAATGTATACAGTGCTTTCTAATAATGTTGCCTAACGGAAGCATATATAAACTAAAAAGAGTAGGGCCAAGCACAGATCCCTGTGGAACTCCATGACTAAGCTTTGAGCTGAGAGAAAACTCATCATTTACATGAACAAACTGGAACCTATCAGATAAATAAGATCTAAACCACTGCAACGAAGTTCCATTAAGTCCAACATAGTGTTCTAATCTATCAAGTAGAATATTATGATCAATAGTATCAAAAGCTGCACTAAGATCTAAAAGGACAAGTACAGAAACTAGTCCATTATCAGATGCAATGAGGAGGTCGTTAGTGACCTTCGCTAAGGCTGTTTCAGTGCTATGATGGATTCTAAACCCAGATTGAAACTCCTCAAATAAACCATTTCCCTGCAGGTGGTCAAATAATTGCGTAGCAACAACTCTTTCTAAGATTTTTGAAATGAAAGGGAGATTAGAGATTGGTCTATAGTTAGCTAAAGCTCCTGGATCTAGCGTTGGCTTTTTGAGTAAGGGTTTAATTACAGCCGTTTTAAAAGCCTGCGGTAGATGGCCTAAAGTTAATGAAGAATTGATTATATGAAGAATAAAGCTACCACCCCCTCATGGATCGTCACCTTATCGTGGTGGGGGGGTTTGCGTGCCCCAGTGATCCCAGGAGCTATGTTGTCCGGGGCAATTTGCCTCTGATAGGGTCTCCCAAGACAAACTGGTCCTGGGTGAAGGGCCAGACGAAGAACGATCCAACAGACTCTCATGATAAATTGTATATCAAGGATTCAGTGTACCCCGCCCGGTATGGGGTTACCGGGGCCCCACCCTGGAGCCAGGCCTGGGGGAGGGGCTCGAAGGCTAGCGTCTGGTGGCCGGGTTTCCACCCATGGGACCCGGCCGGGCTCAGCCCGAAGGAGTTACATGGGTCCGCCCTCCAGTAGGTTCACCACCTGCAGGAGGGATCATGGAAGTCCGGTGCTATGTGGATTAGGTGGCAGTCAAAGGCGGAGACCTTGGCGGACTGATCCCAAGCTTTCTAAACTGGCTTTTGGTACGTGGAATGTCACCTCTCTGGTGGGGAAGGAGCCTGAGCTGGTGTACGAGATTGAGCGATACCGGCTAGATATAGTCGGCCTCACCTCAACACACAGCTCCGGTTCCGGAACCAGTCTCCTGGAGAGGGGCTGGAGCTTGGCCTTTTCTGGAGTTGCCCCGGGCGAGAGGCGACGAGCAGGGGTAGGTATTCTTGTATCGCCCCACCTTGCTGCCTCTATATTGGAGTTTTCCCCGGTGGACGAAAGGGTTGCTTCCCTGCGCCTTCGGGTTGGGAAACGGGTCCTGACCATCATTTGTGCCTATGCACCAAATGATGTTTCAGAGTACCCACCCTTTTTGGAGTCTGTGACTGGGGTGCTGGAGGGTGCTCCTCCTGGAGACTCCATTGTCCTACTGGGGGACTTCAATGCGCACGTGGGCAACGACAGTGAAACCTGGAGGGGGGTGATTGGGAGGAACGGCCTGCCCGATCTGAACCCGAGTGGTGTTCAGTTATTGGACTTCTGTGCTAACCACAGTCTGTCTATAACGAACACCATGTTCAAGCATAAGGGTGTCCATATGTGCACCTGGCACCAGGACACCCTAGGCCGCAGGTCGATGATCGATTTTGTTATCGTATCATCAGACCTGCGACCGTATGTCTTGGACACCCGAGTAAAGAGAGGTGCAGAGCTGTCAACTGATCACCACCTGGTGGTGAGTTGGATCCGATGGCAGGGGAGGAAGCCATTCAGACCTGGTAGACCCAAACGTATAGTGAGGGTGTGCTGGGAGCGTCTGGCTGAGGCCCCTGTCCGGGAGGTCTTCAACTCCCACCTCCGGAAGAACTTCAACCACATTCCGAGGGAGTCTGGAGACATGGAGTCTGAATGGGCCATGTTCTCCACCTCTGTTGTTGAAGCGGCAGCCCAGAGCTGCGGCCGCAAGGTGGTCGGTGCATCTCGTGGTGGCAACCCCCGAACCAAGTGGTGGACACCAGTGGTGAGGGGGGCCATTAAGCTGAAGAAGGAGTCCTATCAAGCTTGGTTGGCTTGTGGGACTCCCGAAGCAGCTGAGGTGTACCGGCAGGCCAAGCGGAGTGCAGCTCGGGTGGTTGCTGAAGCAAAAACCCGGGTATGGGAGGAGTTCGGTGAGGCCATGGAACAAGACTTTCGGTCGGCTTCAAAGAGATTCTGGCAAACTGTTCGGCGGCTCAGGAGGGGAAAGCAGCTCCCCGTCCACACTGTGTATGGTGCGGATGGGACACTGTTGACTTCAACTGGGGATATCGTCGGGCGGTGGAAGGAATACTTCGAGGATCTCCTCAATCCCACTGATACGCCTTCCACAGAGGAAGCAGGGTTTGGGGACGAGGGGGATGACTCGCCTATCACAGGGGCTGAGGTCGCCAAGGTGGTTAAAAATCTCCTTGGTGGCCGGGCCCCGGGGGTGGACGAGATTCGCCCCGAGTACCTCAAGGCCCTGGATGTTGTTGGGTTGTCATGGTTGACACGCCTCTGCAACATTGCGTGGAGGTCGGGGGCAGTGCCTTTGGCATGGCAAACCGGGGTGGTGGTTCCTCTCTTCAAAAAAGGGGACCGGAGGGTGTGCTCCAACTTTAGAGGGATCACACTCCTCAGCCTCCCTGGGAAGGTCTATGCCAAGGTACTGGAGAGGAGAGTCCGGCCGTTGGTCGAACCTCGGATTCAGGAGGAGCAATGTGGTTTTCGTCCTGGCCGTGGCACATCGGACCAACTCTTTACCCTCTCGAGAATTCTTGAGGGTTCGTGGGAGTTTGCCCAACCAGTTTACATGTGTTTTGTGGACTTGGAGAAGGCATTTGACCGCGTCCCTCGTGGATTTTTGTGGGGGGTGCTTCGGGAGTATGGGGTATCGGGCTTGTTGTTACGAGCTATTCGGTCTCTGTACGACCGTTGTGAGAGTTTAGTTCGCATTGCCAACACTCGGTCGGAGTCATTCCCAGTGAGAGTTGGACTCCGCCAGGGCTGCCCTTTGTCACCGGTCCTGTTCATAATTTTTATGGACAGGATTTCTAGGCGCAGCCAGGGAATGGAGGGTGTCATGCTTGGTGACCACAGGATCTCATCTCTGTTGTTTGCAGATGATGTTGTCCTGTTGGCTTCATCCAGCAATGACCTACAGCTCTTGCTGGGACGGTTTGCCGCTGAGTGTGAAGCGGCTGGGATGAGAATCAGCACCTCCAAGTCCGAGTCCATGGTCCTCAGCCGGAAAAAGGTGGATTGTCCTCTCCGGGTTGGGGACAGGCTCCTGCCCCAAGTGGAGGAGTTTAAGTATCTTGGGGTCTTGTTCACGAGTGAGGGGAAAATGGAGCGAGAGATCGACAGACGGATTGGAGCAGCATCTGCAGTGATGCGGACGTTGTACCGGTCTGTTGTGGTGAAGAGGGAGCTTAGTTCTAAGGCAAAGCTGTCGATTTACCAGTCAATCTACGTTCCTACTCTCACCTATGGTCACGAGCTTTGGGTAATGACCGAAAGAACGAGATCGCGGATACAAGCGGCTGAAATGAGCTTTCTCCGTAGGATTGCTGGACTCACCCTCAGAGATAGGGTGAGGAGCTCAGTCATCCGGGAGAGGCTCAGAGTAGAACCGCTGCTCCTCCACATTGAAAGGAGTCAGTTGAGGTGGTATGGGCATCTGATTAGGATGCCTCCTGGACGCCTCCCACTTGAGGTGTTTCAGGCACGTCCCACTGGGAGGAGACCCCGGGGCAGACCTAGGACTCGGTGGAGAGACTATGTCTCCCAGCTAGTCTGGGAACGCCTTGGTATCCCCTCTGAAGAGCTGGAGCAGGTGGCTGGGGAGAGGGAAGTCTGGGCTTCTCTGCTTGAACTGCTGCCTCCGCGACCCGGACCTCCGGAAAAGCGGTAGAAGATGGATGGATGGATGGATAAAGCTACCAATAAGTGGGAAGACTTCTTTAAATAACCTGGTAGGAAATAGGGTCTAAAAGACAAGTTGAAGGTTTGGATGAGGAAACTATTTTGTCTAACTCACAAAGGTCGATTGGAGTAAACTCATCAAGACAGACATCAATAGAAGGAGTTGTAGTAGTTACAGTATTTAAGTTAACTGTGGGAAGAATCTGATTGATTTTATCTCTGATGGATGAAATTTTATTATTGAAAAAGTTCATAAAGTCCTGACTAGTAAGCTCTAAGGGGATGCTAGGATTGACAGAGTCCTGACTCTTTGTCAACCTGGCTACAGTACTGAAAAGAAACCTGGGATTATTCTTGTTCTCTTCTATTAATGCAGAGTAATAACTCGTTCTAGCTTTTCTAAGAGATTTTTTATAAATTAAAAGATGATTTCTCCAAGCTAAATAGATTTCATCTAAATTAGTAGAGCGCCATTTTCTTTCTAATTGACGAGTCTTCTGTTTTAAGCTACGAGTTTCTGTGTTGAACCAAGGAGTTAAAAATCTCTGATTAGACTTTTTCTTTTTTAAGGGGGCCACCAAGTCTAGAGCCTGATGCAGAGAAGCTGAAACACTATCCACCATGTTATCAATTACAGAAGGAGCAAGCTGTCTATAGCTTATTTCCGTTGTGTTGACACATGGCATAGAGGAAACAATCTGCATAAATTTGGAAGCAGCATCATCTGAGAGGCATCTACTGTGATAATATTTTTCTTTAGGAGCCAAATAGTCAGAAATAGTAAAATCAAAGGTTAACAGACAATGGTCTGACAGTACAGGGTTATGAGGAGACACTACAAGATTTTCTATTTCTATGCCATATGTCAGAACAAGGTCCAATGTATGGTGGAGGTAATGAGTAGAATTTCCTACTTTCTGAGAAAACCCAATCGAGTCTAATATTGAATTAAAAGCTACATTAAGGCAGTCATTATAAAGAAAATTTCAAAAACAGTAAAAAAAAATCTGAACTGCTTTAAATTAATTAGATATTACATACCTTACGAAGCAGCTGCACTGTATATGCATTCTATGGTTTTTTCTCATATATCATACTGTTTGACAGTCTGGGCTCAAGCAGCCCCTTCCACAATAAGACATATAGTAGGTTCATTATATAATCAAACCCTAAAAATCTTGGACAAAAAGCCCATTAGGTGGCATCACTGTAATGTTTTAAAAAAATACAACCTATTGAGTTTTGAGAGCTTCATTGACCTCTGTCTTCTGAAATTAACGTTCAAATGTTTCCATAAATCAGCACCCGAGCCACTTGCTGGTTTCGTCCAAAGACAGGACAGCAGCAGAGCCACCAGGAGTTCTGTTAACAATAACTGTAAAATATTCCACCGCAGAACCACATTTGGACAAACAGCTTTCTCTATAAAGGGCAGTCACATCTGGAACACAATGCCAAATGAAATTAAAATAATAACGGACTTTAAAACATTCACTAAAAATGTTAAAAACTGGCTGAAAAATAAACAAGAATGTACTCATGTATGAATTATTTGTCTGCAAAGTGAGAGTGAATGAAGGGAAGGAATAAATGTGTTTGTTTATAGTGAGTGACGGAGGGAGGAAGGCCTGAAATAGGCAAATGTGAGTTATGTTATATGTGTTAAATGTGAGTCAGGCTGTTATATTTGTGTATTTATAATATTTATGTTAAATGTGAGTCAGGCTGTTATATTTGTGTATTTATAATATTTATAATATTTATAATTGTGTATTTATAATTTTTCTGCATTGATGTATGTGGTTATTGTGTATATTTTTTTATCTTGATTCTTTTTTCTAAAGCCCATCCAGGGACAAGAGTTGCAAATTAGCTAATAGCTATACACTCTATGTGCAACACATCAGATTGATTGTCTTTGATTAATTGTCTATGTTTATTGCACTGTCCCTGTCAAATAAACTAATCTACTTCTACTACACTATCTACATCCACATGTATATTAAAGTCCCCTACTATAATTATTCTATCAGATTTCAGCACTAAATCAGCTAAGAAATCAGGAAATTCGGATAAAAATTCTGAATAGGTTGATGGGGGACGATAAACTATGGCAAATAAAATTGGGTTTAACCTGGAATTGCTAAAGTGCCCAATACTGAGGACCAGGCCCTCAAAGGAATTATAACATGTTTTTTGCTTTACATTAACTAGTAATTTGGAATGGTAAATTGATGCTACTCCTCCTCCACGACCAGAACTTCTGGGATTTTGACAGTTTAAATAACCAGAGGGAGTTGATTCATTTAAACCAACATAATCCTCTTGTCCTAACCAAGTCTCTGTAAGGGAAATTAAATCAATCTGATGATCAATTAACAGATCATGGACTAACAGAGACTTGGGAGTTAGAGACCTAATATTTAATAAACCACATTTAATTTTTAAATTATGAGGAGGAACAGAGGCCAAATCATTCAGTTTAGAGGCTTTATGTTTAATTTGAGTTTTACCAATATTTTGCTTTATCACTTTGGGATGCTTATACATTATATTTTTATTTACTTTGGAGGGAGCAGACAACGATTCTCTGATGGGGAAGTCAGGGGCTAAGCTGAGGGGTGGCAGATGAAGAGGAGCTGCAGAGAGGCGTGTAAGACTGCGACTCTGCTTCCTGGTCCCAACTCTGAGTAGTCATGGTTTTGGAAATTTGGATAAAAAAGATGCCAGATTGTTAGATAAATGAGAAGCACCATCCAAAGTGGGATGAATGCTGTCTCGTCTCATAAGACCAGGTTTTCCCCAAAATGAGCTCCAATTGTCAATGTAGCCCACGTCATTTTTAGGACACCACACAGACAGCCAGCGGTTCAAGGATGACGAGCGACTAAACATGTCATCACTGGTCAGATTGGGGAGGGGCCCAGAGAATACTACAGTGGCAGACATCGTTTTGGCAAAGTCACACACCGATTCTACATTAAGTTTCGTGACTTCCGACTGCCGGAGACGGATGTCATTAATGCCGGCGTGAATAACAATTGTGGAATATTTACAGTTACTTTTAGCCAGCATTTTCAAATTTGACTCGATGTCGCCTGCTCTGGCCCCAGGAATGCATGTGACTATGGCCGCTGGAGTCTCTAGGTTCACGTTTCTGACTACAGAGTCGCCAATGATCAGAGTTTTTTCCTCAGCGGGTGTGTCGCTGAGCGGGGAAAAACGATTAGAAACGTGAACAGGTTGGTGGTGAACCGGGGCTTTGCGACTAGGCTTCCTTCTCACCGTCACCCACCCAGTCTCCTCGCTGCTGAGGAGAGCCGGGGAACCGCTGACAGTGGGACCTAAGCTAGCTAGCTCCGCTGCAGCTAAGGGGCGTCCGTCGAGATTAACTGGCGCAGACGGTGTTTCAATGCAGCGGAGCCGGGATTCCAAATCAGACAACCTCGCCTCGAGCGCCTCAAAAAGACAACATTTATTACATTTACCGTTATCACTAAAAGAGGCAGAGGTGTAGCTAAACATCTGACAGAGAGAGCACACCAGAGGAGGAGAGGAAAGAGAGCTAGTAGCCATAGCTAGTGGCTCGAGAGCTGGAGAGCAAATCACACAGGCAGACAGCAAAACAGGAAGTGACGATACGTTACCACAAGGAAGTGACGATCTCAGCCAAGGGGATCCAACACCCTTTATATTGCTATTTTCTACTGATTTCAGTGACCTTAATAGACAGCCCTGTTTCAACCTGGTTCTCTAATCCATAGTTGATAATATGCTGTATCTCCCATCATCCTGGCTTATCTTACTATATTTGGTGGCCTATTGGTTGGGGATGTGGACTGCTGACTGGAGGGTCACCGGTTCAACCCTGGACCAGCAGGATCAGATCTGGGTGGAAAAGATGTTATAGCAATGTTTTCCCCTCCTTCTTTAGCCCCACTGTGGTGCCCTTGAGCAAGGCCCTTAACTCTAGCTGCTCCAGTAGAGCTGCTCAGTGGCCACAGGTCAGTCTGTGGATGTACTGGGCCGCTTCCAGGTGTGAATGTGAACAGGGCGTCTTTAAAAAAGAGAGGTTGACTCTCAGTGGACCTTTCCCTGTATAAATAAGGGTTAAATGAATTAATATATATATATATATATATATATATATATATATTTTTTTTTTTTTTTTTTTTTTTTTCACTGTGATGGTACATCAAGCTATTAGCATTAGTTTGGCTAGGCCAGGTCGGACAGGTGGTGTTATCTTTACTACCGATCCGGCTAGTTTGTATCACTACTTTCTATCAATTCCAATTGAATCCTTGCTCAGCTACCAATATTTGACCATATATGATGCTCTTAGACTTTATTTTTATTAGACATTTTTGCTAGGTGCTTCGGGTGTCAACTAGGTGCTTTGGACCACCACTCACTCATTCCTGAATGTTGTGGCTCAGTTGGTAGAGCATCCGTCCCACACCCGGGAGGCAGGGGTTCAAATCCCAGCCGGGTCATGCCGAAGACCATATAAAAGCGGAACTTCCTGCCGTCCGGCTTGGTGCTCAGCAATAATGGAATGGAGGAGGGAAATCTGTGGCGGCACCTTGCATGGCAGCGGCCCCTCTGATTCTATATGTGTGTGTGTGTGTGTGTGTGAGATTAACACTGTAGATAAGAGAAACACAATTTCATTCTACTGTACATGATTGGCTGTATGGATTGAATGGCAATAAAGGGTGGTTTTAAGGTTGCTGTGTTTATTGTACTCCAGGGAGTGATCGGCCTATCGACCACTGAAACCACACACCCCATCCACCAGTGATGCTTTATTTCATTCATTCTTGATACAAATTCATGTTAGTTGGCTCAGACTCGAGCTTAGCAATAGTGACATAAAGGGGAGGGCAGAGTTAATAGCGGTTCTCAGGCATTTAAAAAGGCTTGCACTGAAACAGTTTGCTCTGAAGTAAGGCTGCAAAAGATGGCTCACATTTATGTTGCAATAGTTAAATATTTATAGAAAATTTTGTCAAAGCATGTCACAAACATTTCATTAAGACCTGTGGGACCTGTCAACGTATGGAAAAGGGGCAATCAGTGACCCGTTTAAGTTAGCTGCTGCATCCTATCCGACCTAGTATTCCTCATAACATAAAAGCTACTGAAGTCCATTGCAAAAACTACACAGAAGTTTTTGAAAAATATATTGTAACAGTTTTTACTGTTTAGGTGATGTACTTGATTACAGTTTTGTCATTCTTTTATTCTCTTGCTCTGTTTAAACAAGCAGGAGCCTGTCTAAAACAGACGTAGCACAAGCATCACCCACACACTACCACTGCTCTTTTTATCCCACACAGTATGCATAATGGCCCTTTTTGGTGGGTGCTTATTACAATTTAGCGCAATATCAAATGAAGGGAACTGATCATTTCAGAGCCCTACAATTTAGAGGCATTTGAACCAATTTTCTATCTCGTCCCTACCAAGTATGAGCTTCATGATTGTGTCTGTGGGTTTGTTAACGTGGTTTGTAGTGGTGAGGAAGACAGATTCTCCTATAAGTTTGTCTTACAGTATGTAAGACAAGGTCACATGTGACCTTGAGCTGTCACATGGTGAGTGGTTGGGTGTGCAGTGAACAGATGGCTGGTCTGTGGCAGGGCCGTCACAGAGACAAACATCTGTACATGCTGACATCCTCACTTACGGTCAGTACAGGATTGTTCTTTAACCTCCTCACATTAAAGTCGTTTGACAGGAAGAACATGTAAACTTGACGGAAAAAGGCACCAAGAAGATGTTTTTATATAGTAGCTTGAACTCTGAGCCAAATGTTGTTTGTCTGTAGATGTTGTTGTTCAGTCTGATGTTGTGTTATCTATTGCTATGACCACTTTAACACTGTAGGACATAAAAAAGGTTTATTACTCCGGCACTGATTTAGTGGCAGTTCTATGAATTTGTTTAAATGGGCATGTTTATATCTGCATTGAATTAGTCCGACATTGTATCTTACCAGTTACTGGGATTCCATCCAATTTATTCATATTTTTCATGGGCATTTCTGATAATTTGCCTAAAGTTGTGTCTGTTTCCATCGGTGCTGGTCAAATTATCTGGGAGGGCGACTACATCTTACATAGTATTACTGTCCAGTTTGGTCATTTTCTGATTGCATATAACTCAGCGTCATGAAGACATCAACAAAATAAAGCAGAAGCCAACGAGAAGCGCTTAAGTGCTTATGTGATTTCAGAAAAATCGCTACTCTTCCTAAAGACAATTGTCTCAATGCTCACCAAACTTACACACATTAATCCTCAGGTGGGTCTGCATCCAGGTTCTGTGGAAAGTCAAGGTCAGGTTTAAAGTTCAGAAGATCTGTGCGCTCAGGGGGTGATTTCGTCTGGCCCAAAGGAGCTACCTGGTTAAAAACCAACAAGAGTTTATAGATATACCGTATATTTAATATTATCTGCTTTGACATGCTGCTAAGTCTGTATATGATGTTGCAGTTGAAAGTCCCTCACAATGGAAACATGATGGTTGGGAGGGCCAGCTACAGTGGCAGCCCTTACTGAAGTACCTGTCCGCTCTGTTTTACCCATAGTTCCTTCAGTGGAAACAGGGTATTATATCTTTGGACGTAATCAAATGTCAACAGGAAAATACAAGATGAAGCACCTAAATTAAAACAAAAAGTAAAATCCTGAGTGTAGGGACAATATCTGTTCTCCAGAGGCACTTTTGAAGGGCTGTGTGCCAGTGATCTGATCAACCGTAGCCACTACTACAAGTTGACGCACGCAACTGAGACGTCATTATTTATGCTCATCAACCTTCTACATCAGCTTCATTCACTTCATTCACACAAGTTTTTACTGCTCATTCGGGAGTTTTATTGATTGACATGCATTTCCATTCAATATTTCACATGCCCATAACATTAATTCATATTAATATAGCTGGACAGAAACACAGTATTTGTACAGCATACAGTAGTTTTCAAGCATTGGTGTTCAGCTTAATTTTGCATACCATATTGTAGAGCTGTTCACCCACTGCAATGGAAATTTTTGAGTTTGGGTATAGCAGTCGAAAAACTTCAAGATATAACATTTATAATTACCAGATATCAGCTGAATAGTTAATAAAACAGTTTAAATTTTCCTACCTTTTATGTTTTTTTTAACTTTTCATTGTAATTTTGAGGGTTTTTTTGTTTGTGTAAAACTGTTAAGGCAACAAAAGCTTAATTTGATTTGCTAACTTACAGTGGTACTTGTACATTTTAAAGAGAAAAAAACTGCTGATGTCATTGGAGAGGTAAACTGGATAGACACTCTGGTGGGCTGTTGGTCTTGCAATAGGCAGTGACATGCTGAAAGCCTGAACTTCAACCTTTGTCAATATTATGTAGCCTTATTTTGGAGTGATCTCTTTTCGTTTGCCTTCAATTGTGAAAAATACTTCTATTGTCATAGACATAGACATTCACAGGATGAGTTATTTTGTAGAATCTTAGTTTAGAAATACCTCTGTAAGAATTAAACACTCCCTAAAAACAACATGCATGACATTGCAACCTTGCTGTGCTTATTTAGCGTTGCGTGTAGTTTGCTTTCACATGGCCCTTAATAACCTCTAATGAGGGGACTTTGATCATCTTGGCTGAATTTTCTTCTTCACTGTTTGCCTATCACCTTCATATCTAAGTACTGGAGATCCCTCATTAATCTGAATAAACAAAGAGGTAAATATCAGGGAGGAGTGTGGTATAATCTACCACCAAGGCTTTATCAAATAATTTGAGTTTTAAAAAGAACAACAAAATACCAGTCTGACTAATATGATGTCAGTACAGCCACTCTGCTCTCTGCCACAGAGTTCCTGTTTTAGCAGTGGGATGTTAATGCTAATGTTAATGTATAGCATTCTATTCAATTCAATTTATTATTCTGCAAGGAACTTCATTTGTGGAAAAAGCATCAGTGCACACACATCTCATCTATGTACACCAAAAACACAGTGAGATACATACGGAAGCTATACATATAAAAACATAAAGTACATGGGTTAAAATTAAGTGTTAAAAAGATTAAAAATAGTAATAGTAAATATTCAAGATTCAAAGGCTTTATTATCATGTGCACTGTTAAGAAATGCTACATTTCCTGAGCAATGAAATTCTTACTTTGCTCTCCGAACGAATGCTAAGGTAATAGGTACAGAAACAACAATTCTAATAAGGTCATGACACACTAACACAGTAACTCAATCCTAATACTAATGGATGCTAATAACGAACACACCAACATACAGTTAGGACTCCTTAAGCACACCTTAATACTAAATACTAAAACTAATGAGTACTAATAACACACACTAGGCAGTCTGGACAGTTAAAGCAGTTAAAGCAGTCAGACAAGAGGAATGAAATTGAAAATTCACTGGATGACTAAAGTGATAGTGGTATATTGATATCAGAGATGACGTGAACCTGAGATGGCATGAACCTATGCACAGTGTGCAAATGAGCATTGTTCAACGAGCAGTGTATAATTACAAATTACAAATTAGCACCCGGTGCTAATTTCTGTACCAGTAGTACCAGTAGACTGTGCATGATAAGTAGCAGCAGAGATGATATGGACATCAGACGGGTGAGACTATATTTACTGTACAGGTGAGCAGTGTGCAAATTTAGCAGCTGGTGTGTGAGTTCCTATATGCAAGCTGTGTTACAGAGTTTTGGGAGTTGTTATCTGTTCAGGAGTCTGATGGCAGTGGGAAAGAAGGAGTTATTCAGTCTGGCTGTCCTGCATTTCACACTTCTGTACCTCTGGCCTGAAGGTAGAAGTGTAAACAGTGTAAACAGTCTAGGGGTGGGTGGGGTCCTGGAGGATGGCTTCAGCTCTCCTTTGGACTCTGCGGTGGTAGATGCTCTGCAGATAGAGGAGAGAGGTAATCACCGGACGGCCACACCTCGGACACAGTTCAAGGACGGATAGTTTTTTCACACATAAGGAGTTGTTCAGAACTCCTTATACAAAGATATAGAGTGATGATAACACAGGGTTACAAAAATAATTTTTTTGTAAGTTGTCTGTGTTTTTTCAGCTGATTTAAGACAATTTTGCACCGCTGAATCTGAAAATGACATCCGTTTCTCTCGATCAGGTCAGGTTTTTATGCTAAGTTGATTTTTAAAAAATCTGATCTTCTGACTAAATCGATTACATTATTGTGACGTTATGGGTTGCTTTTTTAATATTTCTTATCCGACATAGATTTTTAAGAGAAAAAATTGTTTTCTATCACAATTTATTGATTAAATGTTACAAACTTGGATTACTGGAAATTGAATAGTAGACACTGATAAAGGTAAGTACATGTAAATTGAATGTTAGTCATCATTTTTCAAAATTCAGAGCTTCAGCCTCCGTTTATTTGAACCTCTAGAATGCTCAGCAGCAGGGATGTTTCTCTTCAGAGTCCAACAGTAATCAGCCATCATGACAATTTATGACATCATGTCATAAATTGGCACATTCAAACTCTTCAGAGTTCGAGAAATTTCAAGAAATAAAAAAGAATTTTGCATCATATAAAGCGAGAATACCCATACATGTAAACAAAAATGTAAAAAACATGTGGCCATAGTTCAAAAAGTTGACCTGATTGAGCAAAACCAATGTGATTTTTGGATTCAGCACATCAAAATTGTCCTAAATCAGCTAAAAAAAAAAAACCTTAGACAATAAATTTGGTGTTGACCAGTGTAATCAAGTCAGTGGCGGTAATTCACCTGTAAGCTGGTTGCCAACCACCAATTAAATCTAAAAGAAGAATAAGAAGGAAATGCTCTGCAGAGAGGGGAGTGGAGTCCTGATGATCTTCTCCGCTGTCTTCACCACTCTCTGCAGGTGTTTGCGGTCCAGGACAGTGGTGCTGCTGTACCACGCAGTGATGCAGTTGGTCAGGATGCTCTCGATGATGCAGCTGTAGAAATTGTTGAGGATCCTGGAGGACATGCTAAACTTCTTCAGCCTCCTCAGAAAGTACAGTCGCTGTTGAGCTCTCTTAACCAGCTCTGTGGTGTTGTGTGTCCACTTAAGGTCCTCGCTGATGTTGCTGCCCAGGTATGTAAAGCTGCTCACCCTCTCCACCTCAAACTTCTGGATGAACAGCAGCTGATGGGCTCTCCTCCTCCCTTTCCTCATATCCACTATCATCTCCTTTGTCTTGTCCATGTTGAGGGTGAGGTTGTTGTCCTCACACCATGACACCAGGTTGGCCACCTCCCTCTTGAAGGATGCTTCGTCATCACCAGTGATGCGTCCTATCACTGCTGTGTCATCTGCAAACTTTAGGATGATATTGTCCTTGTGGGAGGCAACACAGTCATGGGTGAAGAGGCTGTAGGGGATGGGCTGAGAACACAACCCTGTGGGACACCTGTGTTTGTGATGATGCTGGCTGAGGTCCTGTTACCTATCCTGACAGACTGGGGCCTGCCAGTTAGAAAGTCAAGTAGCCAGTCACAGAAGGTGGGGTGCAGGCCAAGTAAAGACAGTTTGTCAGTGAGTTTGTGGGGGATGACCGTGTTGAAGGCGGAGCTGTAGTCAACAAAGAGCATCCTAATGTAGGAGTCTTTATCTTCCAGGTGGGACAGAGAATAATGGAGTGCTGGAGCAATGGCATCTGAGTTGGACCTCTGAGGTGGGCTGGTAGGCATACTGCAGGGGGTCCAGGATGCTGTCCTGAATGAGGGGCAGCACCACTCTCTCAAAGCACTTCATGATGATTGGAGTGAGTGCTACTGGTCATTATAATCATTCAGACAGGTCGGCGGGCTCCTTTTGGGGAGGGGGATGATGGTTGTTGTTTTGAAGCAGGAGGGGGACTGTGTTCTGATTGAGGTTGAAGATTGCTGTGAGAATGTCGGTCAGCTCGGCAGTACATGCTCTGAGGGCCTGCCCAGGGATGTCTGGTCCTTTAATTTAAATGCACAAGAGCAAGCACGCAGCATCTGATGTACCTGACTGTTGATTCAGGGCTTCTGGTTGGGGAACTTCCTGATCTGTATGGTGGGTACGATGGTAAAAACACACATGCTGATGTACCCAGTCACGTATTCAGCAAAATCCTGTATGTTTACAGAAGAGTCCTCTTGGGTGGCTGCAGCTTTAAACACATCCCATTCTGTGCAGGCAAAACAATCTTGTACGGTGCTCTGTTTCTGGAGTCCAGCGCTTAATTTGCTTAATAACAGCGTTTGTTTGTTTCAGCTTTTGTCTGTAGGCTGGGTACATGAACAGTGAGATGTGATCTGACTGTCCCAAGTGGGGGTGGGGTGCCGCTCTGTAGGCGCCACGTATGTTGGAATAAACATGATCCAATGTGTTTTCATCGCGGGTGGGAATGTCCACATGCTGGTAATGTTTGGAGGGTACAGTCCATAAATTGCACTGGTTAAAGTCGCCAGCAACAATAAAAATAGCATTGGGATGTTTCGTCTCTACTGCACTGATGACGTCATGGAGTTTTAGTGCTACTGTGTAGTTGCTCTGTGGACAAATGTATACAGTGGCCAAAAACACACCGGTAAATTCCCTCGATAGATAATAGAGATGGCATTTCAGCAGTAAAAACTCCACGTCGGGTGAGCAGTGCTTGTAGACAATTCGTACATCTCTGCACCATGAGTGGTTTATAAATACACACACGACCCCACCCCTCGTCTTACCAGAGTCTCCTGTTCTGTCTGCCCGGTGTGTTGAGTGTGTCTGTAGCTGAATAGCACTCTACAGGACTTTGTCTGAAAGCCAGGTCTTGCATAAAATTAGGACACAGCACTCTTTTGTCTCCTGCTGGTCTTCAATCCTTGCTCTTAGTTCGTCTAGCTTATTTTTCAAAGACCAAACGTTTGCCATTAAGAGACTGGGTAGCGGTGGCTGGCTAGGGCGAGCTTTTAGCCGAGCATGTAGCCCTCCTCTTTTGCCTTGCCTTTGGTGCCTTCAGCCTCGCCTCCGACACGCCCTCTTGGGGTCAGCATGCTCACATGGGCTCGGTGCTTCGGGGTCTTCCTGGGCGTGCTGATGGTCACCACGGGGGCGGACGATGCATTGCAGGTCAGGTGGTATAAAGCTAGTAAACTCCGTGTGGCTGTTTGACTTGGCGATATCCAGTAGTGTCTTTTGGTCGTATGTTAGCTGTGCATGACCTCCATGCACTGTAGAAAGAACGGCAACTATGAGGGGGACCTGTACTTATATAGGGCCTTTACTTATATAGCGCTTTTCTAGTCTCAAAGACCACTCAAAGCGCTTCACTAGTACTAACCCTCTATTCTAAGGGCCTATAGGAGACCGATATCTAGGGACAATTTGGAACAACCAATTAACCTAACATGCATGTCTTTGGATTGTGGGAGGAAACCGGAGCCCCCGGAGTGAACCCACACAGCACAGGGAGAACATGCAAACTCCACACAGAAAGGTTCCTACCCCTGCCAGCCTGGGGATTTGAACCTGGAACCTTCTAGCTGTAAGGCAACAGTGCTAACCACTGCACCACCATGCTGCCAACTATGCAAAAAAGGAGAAAAGTCAGTATTCGGGAGTAGAACGAGCAAAGACATTCACCAACGGTGGGCGCCATCTTCTTATGAAATATGAAAATAAATGAGTAAATGAGTAAGTCAGTTGTTCATGAGCCTAATGGAAGTGGGTACAGAGCTCGGTGGTGCAGTGGTTAGCACTGTGGCAACACAACAAGAAGGTCACAGAATCAATCCTCCCCTTCCCCCGACCATCGGTGACCCTTCTGTGTGGAGTTTGTATGTTCTCGTGTCTGCATCGGTTTACCCCGGGCATTCCAGTTTCCTCCCACAGGCCAAAAAACATGCAAGTTAGGTTAATTGGAGACTCTAAGGTGGCCCTAGGTGTGAATGTGTGTGTGTGAATGGTGAAGGGATTGGCACCACACCTTGGCTGCTTCATCCGTCCAGGTGGATGCCCTGTAATTTCCCTCTGGGATTAATAAAGTATACCAAAAAAAAGCTTGACATTGCTCTATTGATCTTGAAGGTGAGTGATCTGTATCTGTGGCCTGAAGGTAAAAGAGTGTATTGGTTGTGGAGTGTATGAGTGGAGTCTGAGACTATTTGTGTTCTTTTTATTTTAGTCCTGTTGTAAATACTAGTAATTGGTTCCTGTCCAATTATCTTGCCGCTCAATGTGATGATCTTATGTGTTGGGCTGTAATGGATGTTGGGCAGTGCTCCCAACTAGGCTGTGATGTTGAAAGTAATTATAGGTTCAATAAAACATTTGTAAAAGGCTGTTAACACTGACTGATGCACCGGGAGTCTGCTGAGTTTCCTTAAAAAAAAAGGTGTTTCTGGCATTTAGAGAAAATAATTTGCATGTTCTGTTGAAAGGCGAGTCTATTATCAATCATGGTCCCAAGATACTTATGACTCCACTCTTTCAATTTGTTGATTGCTTATTGACAGGGTGGGGATGATCGAAGGTGCTTTGTGGAAATCAGTAACCATTTTTTTTGTTTTTGAGGTATTGAGATGTAAGTGGTTAAGCTTGCACCATTCTATAAAGGTGTTCATTTCAGCCTGAAGTAAGTGTTGTCAGTTGGTGGTGTCCATGATCAGTGTCATCAGAATATTTAATGTATGCTATGTCTGGATACGTGCTCCTGCAGTCATTTGTGTATAGTGTGTAAAGAACCGGTGATATTACAGAACCCTGTGAAACTCCTGTGGAGATTGTTATGGATGAGCTGATGTGACCATTGACTCTGTCCCTCTGTGGCCGGTCAGATAGGAATGAGAGAATCCAAAGGACCAGGTGTGGATTGACATCCATGTCTAATAGTTTTTTGTCCATTGCACAGTGTTAAAGATGCTGGAAAAATCCACAAACACTAACCTGAGATGTGACTTTGGCTTGTCAAGGTGGGAGTAGACACTGTGCAGCAGTGTTAGCAGTGCAAACTGAAAAGGGTCAGCATGCACACAGACCTCCTCCTGGAGCTTGGAAAGAAGGAGCCTCTCAAAACATTTCATGACCAGTGATGTTAGTGCCACCGGTCGATAGTCATTGAAACAGGAGGGGTTGCTTTTTTGGGGTACAGGACATAAAATTGAGGATTTCCAGATTTTAGGGACTGAATGTTCTGCCAGAGAGCAGTTGAAGAGAAAACAAAACATCTGGGATAGCTGACTACAGCAGGCCTTTAGCAGGCGGCCACAAATCTGGTCTGGTCCTGGTGCCTTGGTAGGCTTCGTCCTCTTCAGGGTGAGTTCTACCTCTGTCTGCTGTAGTTCCCGGTTGGCCCAAGCAGGTGCCATGCGAGTGAACGTACTTGTTGTCTCCTCTCTCTTCTGCAAGAAGTTAGACCGGTCAAACCTGCAGTAGAATTGGTTGAGTTCTGCTGCCATGGTATCACAGTCTTCTGTTCCAGTGATGGATAACACAGGGCTTCTATTAGAAAGGCCTGCCAGTGTTTTAACACCTTGCCAGGCATCTGTGACTTTAACTTCCCAAAAGAGCCTCTCTACTCTCTCCTTATATGTCTTATATGTATAGCTGCTTTTATTTGTTTATTCAGCTTATTCTGAATGAGTTTAGACTCCGTTCTATTACCACAGTTAAACACAATTTTCTTTTCATTTAATGTTATTTTCAGGGCTTTGGTGATCCAAGGTGTATTATTTGAGAAAACTTTAACAAATATAGTGGGGACAATCATCTCCTCACAGAAGGTGATGTAATCAGAGACCACCTTGGTGGCTTCATCAAGGCTGCTCCCCTCAGTAAGAACCTCCCAGTTTTTGCAGTCAAAACAGCCCTGGACAGTCTCTACCACATTTTCATCCCATAGTTTAACCTGCTTCTTAGCCACTCCCTCTCTCTGCAGTATAGTACGATAAGCAAGGACAAGATAGACAGTGTTATGGTCTGCAGTGCTAAGTGGTGGTTTTTTTTACATGATTTATAAGCATTCTTAATATTACCATAACAGAGGTCAAGAGTTTTGTCCCCTCTTGTAGCTCAAGTGGCATACTGCTGGTAAGTTGGCAGGGTTTTGTTTAGCCTGCATGTGTTAAAATCCCTTAGGATGAGAACAGGTGAGTCTGGGGATGCGCATTCAATTTTATGGACACACGCAGCTATAGCCTCTAACACGCGTATGACGTTACCAGAGGGTGGGATGTAGACAAGCACAAGTTGACCAAATTCACGTGGGAGATATTTGGGTCTGAATGACACAGCAAATAGCTCTAGATCAGGATTACAACATGAGTCCTTAACATCAACAGTTCTGCACCAGTTCTTATTAAAATATACACACATTCCACCCCCGTGCCTCTTCAGGCTACTCACAGTGTCCTGGTCTAGTTGGAGCAGGTCTCAGAAGCCATCCAGACAAACTTCTGAGTCTGCATTCGTATTGTCCAACCATGTTTCTGCAAGACAGATCAGGTTTGCTTCCTTGTACGCCCACTGAAATGAAACATTGGCGTGTGGTTCATGCAGTCTGTTGTGTAATTATTGAGACTCTGCTGCCAAATATTTTATCAAAATTATTTTATCACGTGCTCAAAACTGCCAGTTTGATTTCATGGACTTTATGGCTCAACATTGTTGGCAATCATCAGGTGAATAACTGTAAAGGGAACACAAGTTAGCTTAAGCTGCTTTCAGACCAAACAAGAAGCAAATTTTTGCATGACACAATTACACAGAAAGTCAATGTGAAGACGCATATACAGTACATGATGATGATGGATTAAGCCATCGCCAACGATGGATCTCCCGCCTTCTGGCTGCATTAAATTGCAAGGGGGTGCTTGTGACGGCGATGACTGATGAGGCCGATGCGTGAAGCACATGGCATATCGCAATCGGGACAGATGTACATAATTGGCTGAGTGGATGACACCGACTGCTGTAGGCATCTCTGTTGCTGGGCGGCACCGTGACGTGCTTTATGGCGGGCATCCAAAAGGGCAGTTCTCTCTCTCTCGAAGAGGTCAACACCTTCATGGCAGATCTTTCGCCAAAGGGGACGGTTCTTGGCCTGCATTTCCCATGTCATAGGATCAATCCCACACGACTTGAGTGAGGCTTTGAGCACGTCTTTATACCGCTTCCACTGACCACCCCGTGACCAACTGGCCAAATAACAGGATTTTAGGAATGCGCTGATCTGTCATCCGAATAACGTGGCCGGTCCAGCGCAACTGGGAACGTATGATGAATGGCTCAATGCTGGTGATACTGCACCGGCGGAGGACTTCTGTATTGGCAACTTTGTCTCGCCACATGATTCAACATAGCTTCCTTAAACACCGCATGTGAAACTGTTCAAGTTTCTTCACATGGGGGTGGTAGGTTGTCCACAACTCGCACCCATAGAGAAGTGTAGATAGAACAACGGTGCGATAGACCTTGATCTTGGTGCTTAGACGAATGCCATGGTTCAACCATAGACGATGCTGTAGGTGTCCGTAGGATGCGCTAGCCTTGCTGGTGCGGTAGGTAGCTTGATCATCAATCTTAGCGTTCTGCGAGATGGTGCCCCCCAGGTAGCAGAACTTGTCAACTGCCTTGAGGGGTTCATCACCAATGGTGATAACAGGATTTATTGGGAGCATACCAGGATGAGGTTGATGTAAAACCTCTGTCTTCTTGATAGTTATAGTGATTCCATAACGATTCGCTGCTCTAGCAAAATGGTCAATGATGAACTGTGCATCTTCAAGAGTGTGAGCAATGAGTGCGCAGTCGTCGGCATAGAGAAGCTCTCGCAGCATCATGCATGACGTCTTTGTTTTAGCCTTTAAACGTTGCAAGTTGAATACATTGCCGTCAGTGCAAAACCGGATCCTTACACCACTGTCGCAGTCCTTGAAGGCATCAAGGAGCATTGCAGCAAAGATGATACTAAAGAGCAGTGGGGCCATAACACACCCCTGCTTAGTGCCATTGATGATAGGGAACGGATCGGAGATTAAACCACTCTCAACCACCTGCCCGACCATGCCATCGTGGAATGAGCAGATGACATTGACGATCTTAGGAGGGCACCCGACCCTGGCAAGCAGCTTCCACAGGCCCTCTCTCCCAACAGAATCGAAGGCCTTAGTCAGGTCTACGAACACTATGAACAAATCACAATTTTGTTCTCAGCACTTCTCTTGTATTTGCCTGGCTGCAAACATCATGTCAATGGTGCCTCGTCCTGCTCAAAAGCCGCACTGACTCTCAGGAGTGATGTTGTCGACAACATAGTGATTGAGGCGGTTTATGATCGCACATGCTAGAATCTTACCAGCCATGGCGAGGAGCAATATTCCTCTGTGGTTATCGCAGCAGTGGCGGTTTCCCTTATGCTTATACAAGTGAACAATCATTGCATCCTTGAAGTCTTTTGGAACCGTCTCCTGCTCCCATATAGTGGCAAATAACTGGGCGAGGCGGGCGAGATGATGTTACCGCCACACTTATAGATCTCCAGCGGGATACCATCTCCACCAGCTGCCTTACCACTAGACGTCTGTTTGATGGCATCTTTAATCTCAGTAACCGTCGGTGGGACATTCAGCTCCTCCATGATAGGGCTCTGAGGAAGCTGTGCGATGGCTTCATCAGAGATCACAGATTGGCAATTCAGGATACCATTAAAGTGTTCTACCCAATGCTCCAGGATGAGAGCTGGCTCCCTTATGAGCGTCTGACCGTCCGAAGAGTACACTGGCGTACTGCCCTGTGATGTCGGACCGCCTTCAGGCCATCGTAGAACGCTTTCACGTCGTTCTTGTCAGCAGCTTCCTGAAGGTTCTCAGCTCTAGCAATCCACCACTGGTCCATCATACTACGCAGCGAAACCTGCACTGTCTGCTGGACATGGTGGTAGGTGTCCTTCTCTGCAATCGAGCTCTTATCATTCACATACTTAAGATGGGCATGGTGAAGACGGTCCAACAATTGGATGGCTGCTACATCATTTTCATCGAACCAATCCCGATGCTTGTGTTTAATGAAGCCGAGCACTTCCTCTGCCGCTTCATAGATATTGTCACGAAGTAACGTCCAATGGCTGTCAACGGTCTCAAAAAGGGCATCGTCAAAGTCAGTAAGTTTTGTGACAAGTTGCTGTTTCAGTTGGGTCCTGGAATCCAGTGAGCTGAACTTGGCCACATTGAGCTTCTTCACAGGTGTCTTCTGGACCCTACACCGTGGGGGCTTAAAGGAGAACGCGACTCTCGACCGCAACAACCGGTGGTCTGAGAGATGTTGTTCCCTTCATTGCTCTGGTAAGGTGCACATCCTTGATGTCCCGCTGTCGCATAATGACAAAGTCAATCTGGTGCCAATGGCCTGAACACGGGTGCATCCATGTGGATTTCAGTTTGTTCACCTGTTGCAAGAACGTGTTGGTAATAGATAATTGATGCTGGGTGCACAAGGAGAGGAACAAGGTGCCGTTGGAATTCTCCTTTACAACACCATGGTGGCCAATAACATTCTCCCAGGTGGTCCATGAGGCTCCTACGCGAGCGTTGAAGTCCCCTAGGACCACCAACTTGTCAGTATGAGGAGTGGCTTGAATAACACGGTCTAGTTCCTCATAGAACCATTCCTTGCGCTCATCTGTGTGTGTCATAGTTGGTGCATACGCACTAATGCATGTTATGTACCCAGTAACAAGCTTCAGGCAGAGCACCATAAGTCGATCACTGACCCCATGCGGCAGAGAGTCAAGCAGGTTGACGTAACATGTCTTGATGGCGAAGCCGACTCCTGACTGTCGTGCCTCATCAATCGGGCGCCCACTGCAATAGAACATGTAGCCAGACCCATGCTCAGTGATCTCTGTCAAGTCAGGCAACCGAGTCTCACTAAGGGCAGCTATTGCGATGTAGTAGCGGAGTAATTCTTGTGCAACAATGGCTGTCCGACGTCGCAGGCTGTTGTCACTGTCTTGGATGGTACGGACATTCCAAGCGGCTATGTTTATTGTGTTTTTCACTTTCTTCATTTCTTTCATTTTTTTGACTGCAGACGTGGATGTCCAGCCCACCACGGCTAGCAAGCAAGCCAAAAATGGAGCAAGCTTTCTTTAGGGGTCCTTTTCTCCCCCTCTCTCCGTCTGGAGAAGGCAGTGCTATCCCTAAAAAGGGCTGCCTTGTCATCCGGGCAGGATACGAACTGGGCCATTGCTCCGGGTGGGCACCAGAGTGACCATCACACCCAGACCACCACGCGTGGGGAGACATGACTACAGGCTCCTAGAAGCATCCTCTTCCTGCCCCCGTCGCCACCTCATTCCTCGCCACAGGACTTCTATGCATGTGATAATAATACTGATGGTAAGTAAAGCAGCAGCCAAAAGAAGACACCTGCACCTGATGATTATGGTGGCGGTGGAGTGTACAAGCCCAAGGCCACCCTCTCTTCCTGACACCCAGTTTCGGCGGTAGGGGTGGAAACCGCAACGTGCAGCCACTGGGGCAGGTGCAGCAACCGACCAGGATCCTCATTCTAAGGACTGCCCTCACAGCTGTTGCAAAAGCTGATCATTTAACCCATGACTGGGGGGTACAAGAGGGGGAGGACAGATGTTCCTCCATTCCCCAGCGAGGTCCTCTATGCTGGGTATCCATACGTAGTTTAGCCGGCGAGGCAACGCCGTTGCCCGGGTTGTGGCCGCTACTGTACCCACGGCAGCTACGAGGAGCCATACATATGACCTGGGGTGGGCGTGGGGACCAGGGTATTTGAACCACCCGAAGGGACAGGGCGCCTGTCCTCTTACCAAGGTACTACCCCTCCGCCACCCCCCCCCCCCCCCCCGATGTACATATATAGCCACTCAGTCTTGAGATTTCGCCATCACCAGAGTGACTATCAACAATGGAGAGTTTGAAAATGAAGTCACCACTCTGAGACGGCATGTCTGTAGTTTGTGTCCACCCATGAACTCCTGCTACTGATGTGCTAATGAGGACTAGCAGTTCCTGACACTGGACACCGGCCAGCTTCAATTTAGTGCTGAAAACAAATGTCAGCCAGGTGCAGTTTCTGGAGGAGGCAGTGACATTTTCCTAAGTGTGTGCCCCACTGAACGCAAATTTGCGTGTATTCCCGTCATTTCATTGACTTAATATTTAATTGTGAAGCATGAAAAATTAGTTTTGCATTTGGTCTGAATGCAGCAAGGGCACACCAAGGGCAAAATGGCAGACAACGCAGGCAAAAGAGGAATTTGACAGGTGATTGTCCTACAATGTAATGTTTGATTGCTGCATTGTGATACCCTCTTTATTTAAAGAACATGCAGTATAACAGGATCATGTCATAAGTTATTTTGTGATTTCATATCCATTGTCCATTTCTAATTATTAACAACACATCAGTGAACCAAAGCCATCACTCTGAATGGCATAAACACTGTAATTCATTCTGAGTTAATCCTAGATCTGATCTCTTATTGCTGTGCATACTGTAGATTTGTTATTGTAACCAACAACCGCCAACAAATGCCTTACTTGCACCTGTTTGAAAAAGTTTTTTCTAAAAACCACAGAAGGTTTTTGATCAGTGTTTGTTCACTTGTTTGTATGTGTGCATGTTAAGTGTAATGTAGAGAGTTATGGCTGGATTTTAATAACATTTTTCAAGAGATTTTGGAATAGGCCAAGTACAAATTATTTAAGTTTGGGGTGATTCGGATCACCATCTGGATCAAGGATATTTTTGTAGATATTTTATTTACTGGATTTTACAGGATCTTTGCTGCAAAGAGAGTGCTCACTCTGCTATCATAATAAATTCTTGGAAATAAAAATGAAATTAGTAGCAATTTTTTTTCCTCAAGATAAAAATAAACAAATAATAATTATGGATGAATGGACAGTCATTTTTATTCAGTCTGTATGTTTCATTTATCCATAAAAATCCTATAAAGTATTGTTTAATAAATATGTAAGGGAGCAAATTACCTGCCTCGGTGGAGGCTGCACTCCCTCAATGCTTTCTAGTCAGGAAATGTTTTGTCCTAAAAGAAATTAAATACATTTTTAACCTGTTTCTAAATATTTACATATTTCATAAGAACAAGCTACAGCAGTCTAAAACTACTGAGAAAAAGACAAAACATTAATGGGTTTCTTTTTCCATGAGATTTGTTATCAATAAGAAAACAGATAATCACCAGCTGCATCCTTTCACAAAGCTGACCCAAGTAAAATCTTTGGGATATAAAAATACCACAAGAAGCTTGAAAGGGTTTCAGCATTCAGTTTTCTTAGTCATATTTTAGCATTTGGAAGGTCCAGTCTGCTCGGATCCAAAAAAGAAGAGACTCCTTTATCCTTGGCCTGCTTTCTGTTTCCTTTTATTGGACAGTCATGCAGTGAGCCACCCAAACACCACAGGGAAGATGATGTTTTGAGCAGTGGAGACGTTCCTCAATGTCAGATTTCTGTATTGTACTCCCCGTGACACAATCTGTCTCCTCGTTTACCAGATAACAGAAAGTCTTCAGGAATGAGTAAGAATTGTGGGTAGGCCTACTCCTCATGATCCTTCTGTATGAGGATGGATTTGTGCCTCTTTTCATTTTTCACTGATAAAGACACAATTTTCATTGTATTGCTAATGTATCCATATATTGTTTTTGTCTCCTTACAGCAGACATGGTGGACACACAGCAGCTCCTGGCTTGGCCTGTTGGCTTCAGTCTGAGCACGGTGGACGTGCCAGAGCTGGACACGTTTGACTACGCCTCCGTTTCCTCCTCCTCCATCCCTTCCTCCCTGTCTCCCCCGCTTGTATCCTCCCTGTCTTCCGTTAGTGGGACCTATGACCTCAGCCCACCACAGAGTGAAGAACACCTGACCAACATGGACTACATAAACATGCACAACTACAGATCAGAGCCGTACACACTCAGTAAGTGCACGTCTGAGCGATGAAATGTGGTTTTGCAGGAAAGGACATTTAAAATATATAAATACCTTAAATAAAAACATTTAAATAGGAACACAGATGAGAGTTGAATAAGAAAACCAGATTTACCAAAAACCAAAGATGTGTAGTTATTGTACTTTATTGATTGTGTTTTTGCAGTATATTTTTTAATTTTAATTGAGTACATTCCTGCAGGAAAAAAAACTGTACTCTTATTGAAGCACATGTGGTCATACTCTTTGGACTACATTCGGTTTATATTAGAAGGTACATATTAAATGTTTATACAGTAGAGATCAAAATTAGAGAACAATGTATTAATACTTCATTTATTCTAAAAAAAAAAAAAACGTTATTCTTCATTGTTCAGAATTTGACAGAATATCAGCTGTGGCTATACCACTGCTGTCCTATCATATTTTTGTAAATAATCAAGGCACTTCAACACAAACATTTACTTTGTAAAAAAAAAAAAAAAAAAAGTGACCAAAATTGGAGAACAGTGACCACCTTTTTTTTTTTTTTCTTTTAGGGATATAGGATTCAAAAATTAATAGGAAGTGTAGAGGCCCTTGCTTTGAATGACTTCAGCACATCTGCAACCACAGAACATCACTAGTTTCTCACACAGCTCTTGTTTGTTCTTGGTCTATTCTTCTTGCAGTCTCTTCCACAGTTCAGTAACTGTAGTGGGTTTCTTAGCCACTTCTTTTTCGCCAAGGATTTCCCTGAGATTCTCTATGGGATTGAGAGCTGGACTCTGGGCTGGTCATTTCATTGTTTGTGTTGTTAGATTCAAGGAACTGTTTAACCCGTTTTGCAGTATATTTCACATGGGTTGTATTTATGGAAAAGAGGAATTAGAGTTAAGTGTTCACTTCTTCCTTCTCCCTTTTGAGCACTGTACACTGTCACTTTATTGCACTTGTTATTTGTTTTGGGTTTTTTTTTCACTTTTTTGTTCGAAATAAAGTATGTATCTATCTATCTATCGATCTATCAGTGTGATATGGGACACTGTCTTGCATAAAAATTGCAGGCTGATTGGGAGACAGTTGCAGTGAAGGAATTGAATGTTGCTGAAGGAGGTTCACATAAACATTTGCATTCACCCTGCCATGTACAGTGGTTATAAAAAGTCTACACACCCTTGTTCACGTGCCACGTTTTTGTGATGTAAAAAATGAAACCAAGATAAATCATTTCAAAACTTTTTCCACCATTAATGTGACCTATAACCTGTACAACCCAATTGAAAAACAAACTGAAATATTTTAAGGGGAAAAATAAAAAATGAAAATCTTACAATAACCCATTTGCATAAATATGCACACCCTGTTATAACTGTGGATGTGCCTGTGTTCAGAATTAACTAATCACATTCAAACTCATGTTAAATGGGAGTCACTGCACACCTGCCACCATTTAAAGTGCCTCTGATTAACCCCAAATAAAGTTCAGCTGTTCTAGTAGGCTTTTCCTGACATTTTTGTAGTCACATCTTACAGCACAAGCCATGGTCCACAGAGAGCTTCCAAAGCATCAGAGTGATCTCCTTGTTCAAAGGTATGTCAGGAGAAGGGTACAAAAGAATTTCCAAAGCATTAAATATATCATGGAACACAGTGAAGACAGTCATCATCAAGTGGAGAAAATATGGCACAACAGTGACATTACCAAGAACTGGACGTCCCTCCAAAATTGATGAAAAGACAAGAAGAAAACTGGTCAGAGAGGCTGCCAAGAGGCCAACAGCAACACTGAAGAAGCTGCAGGAATTTCTGGCAAGTACCAGCTGTTTAGTACATGTGACAACAATCTCCTGTCTAGGGTGGCAAGACGGAAGCCTTATCTTACGAAGAAGAACATCCAAACCCGGCTACATTTTGCAAAAAACACATTTGAAATCTCCTAAACACATGTGGAAAAATGTGTTGTGGTCCGATGAAACCAGTGCTGAACTTTTTGACCATAATTCCAAAAGATATATTTCAGAATCAGAATCAGAATCAGGTTTATTGCCATTGTTCATGTAGTACACAAACTAGGAATTTGTCTCGGTACAATGCTGCAACATTAAACATGATAAGATAAGAAATAAACTATACATGTAATAAAGTGTAGGATAAGATTAAGTGATACTGGTCAACAGTTAAAATATATATTAGCCAGCAGCAGATACTGTGGAGAACTATATAGTGCAGTCGGTAATGCAGGAAGAAAACAGTGATGATTGACATGAGTCTGGTTGAGCTGCTGTACATGGTGCACGAGAGTCACTTAGTGTTCAGCAGTCTAATGGCAGAGGGGAAGAAGCTGTTCATGTGACGGGAGGTTTTAGTCTGGATGGACCGAAGTCTTCTACCAGAGGGGAGGGGGGCAACAGTATGTGACCAGGGTGTGAGGGATCGGCTATGATCCGGCCAGCACGCCTCGGGTCCTGGAGATGTACAGATCCTGGAGAGATGGGAGCTTGCAGCCGATCACCTTCTCAGCATTGCGCACGACGCGCTGCAGCCTTAGTCTGTCCCTGGCAGTGGCTCCTGCGTACCACACGGTTATGGAGGTGGTGAGGATGGACTCGATGATGGCTGTGTAGAACTGCACTAACATCTTGGTGGGTAGCTTGAGCTTCCTCAGCTGCCGCAGGAAGAACATCCTCTGCTGGGCTTTTTTGATGAGTGAGCCTGATGGTCAGCTCCCATTTGAGGTCCCTGGTGATGGTAGTGCCTAGGAAAGCGGAAGGAATCAGCAGTGGTGATGGGAGAGCCTGAGAGGGTGAGGGGGGGCAGAGGAGTAGTGACTTTCCTGAAGTCTACAATCATCTCACTGTCTTCAGAGCGTTCAGCTGCAGGTTGTTATTGCTGCACCAGGACGCCAGCTGGGCACCTCTCTCTGTAGGCGGACTCGTCGCCGTTGGAGTTGAGCCCGATGAGGGTGGTGTCGTCCGCAAACCTTGATCAACTGACAGACTGGTGGCTGGAGGTTGCAGGAGTTGGTTGTAAAGGGAGAGAGTAGGGGGTAAAGTACACAGCCCTGGGGTGATCCGGTGCTGATGCTAGTATAGTCTGAGACAGTCTTTCCCAGCCGCACATGCTGCCTCCGGTCCGTCAGGATGTCGATGATCCACCTGCAGAGGATGAAGTCAGGCACGTTAGCAGGGACAGCTTGTCCCGGAGCAGAGCGGGGCGGATGGTGTTGAATGCGGAGCTGAAGTCCACAAACAGGATCCTGGCGTAGGTTCCCGGGGAGTCCAGGTGCTGCAGGATGGAGTGGAGGGCCAGGTTGACTGCATCGTCTACAGACCTGTTGGCTCGGTAGGCAAACTGCAGCGGGTCCAGGAGAGGGGTGGTGATGGACTTGAGGTGGAACAGGACCAGGCGCTCAAAGGACTTCATGACTACAGAGGTGAGCAAACCTATTTGGGGCAAACAACACTGCTCATCACCAAAAGAACACCATACCTACAGTGAAGCATGGTGGAGGCAGCATCGTGCTTTGGGGCTGTTTTTCTTCAGCTGGAACTGGGGGCCTTAGTCAAGGTGGAGGGAATTATGAACAGTTACAAATACCAGTCAGTGTTGGCACCAAACAAAGTATTAGTTTAAGGGTGTGCATATTTATGCAACCAGGTTATTGTGAGGTTGTTTTTTTTTTTCCCTTAAAAGATTTCAGTTTGTTTTTCAATTGGGTTGTAGAGGTTATAGGTCACATTAATGGTGGAAAAAGTTTTGAAATGATTTATCTTGGTTTCATTTTTTACATCACAAAAACCTGGCATTTGAACAGGGGTGTGTAGACTTTTTTATAGCCACTGTAGTTGTACAAGAGGCCCAACTCCTGCTGCAGAAAACATCCCCCAAACTATGACACTTCCTCCTCCAAATTTAACCTGACTTCTTTACACACTTTGGTTCAGTCTTCTCCAGTTTGATGTCAAACATATTGTCCATCAGACCCAAATAACTTGAACTTTCACCCTGAAGTGCCCCTCAGGATCAGTTCTCCTCTGTCCACACAACATGCTACTCAGCAAAGGCAAGTCTAGCCTTTTTATTCTTTCTGCTGGTGAGAGGTTTGGTCACTGCAGAGTGAGTTTTGAGTCCAAATTGTCCTAAATGGTGAGGCACTGTGTGCCAAGACAGATGTTTGCCCTGTTCAGCAGTGAAATGATCACTGGTGGTCACTGTTCTCCAGAGTTGGGTAAGTTACTAAAAAATGGTAACTAATTACAGTTACTAGTTACTTCTTTTCAAAAGTAATTGAGTTACTTTACCAATTACTGCATGATTAAAGTAATTAGTTACTTGAAAAAGTAACTTTCACATTACTTTTAAATGCATACTTAAGTCATCTTGCACACATAGCAAGATAATTTAATTAATTGATTACATTACGGGCTTATTAATGTCAGGCTGAAAACAAACAGTTTCAGACAGAACTTTTAGAACATGTTCAGTCTGCTTTATCCTGCCTTGAGAGCTCTTATTGTGGGAAAAATCTGAAGAAAATCATCATGAAATTGCCGGTAATTTCCTCACTTTGGCGTGAGAAATAGGGTTTGTGAAGTGAGGGAAATGGAAAAAGAGTGAGAATCAGCAACACTGTATAAAGCTAACAATGTTTATCTTACCTTTATGATATGGATTAATCTGATGTACAGTGATCCAAAGAAAATGTCCATTATCCACAGTCCAGATGTCTGCTGTGACAGAGACAGGATCCAGTCCCTCAAATTCCTTTTGGAAATCAAAATTCATTTTTGAATAATCTTTATCCATGTAGCAAGTTAGTGCATTTTAATTTCCGTGGATCACAGTCCAGGGTCTTAGTCACAAACTGTCCAGATGCATACCTGTGCTTGAAACCCAGCCGTGGGTGTTGAGACAAGAGTATTTCCACTTTACATCCAGCTGTGGCTGTTCAAATAGCGCAGATCCACTAACACAGTGTTGTTAGCATAGCATAACACTAGCTTTGTTGGAGCTTTGTTGCTGTTTTCAAGCGCTTCTCAAGATTACAGTAGGTCTCAACCGGCACTTTAGTTTGCAACCCACCAATATGCTTTTGTCTTTAACCATGACAAAGGAAAAATAATCTATTTCCACAAAAACAAGTAGCTTCATCTTTTCCTCCACTCGGTAGTGAAGACTCTCAGGCTCTTTGCAACAGGTCATGTCGACTGACGGCTGCGTCAGCTATGGTAGGGTCCGTTTGTATTGACCCTACCATACATAATATTTATTTGCGCTAAAAATATCTACCCATATTAATAAAATGAGTAACGAGTAAGGCATCTGATGAAATTTCAGTAACAGTAACACATTACTGAATTTTTAAACATTAATTTTGTTATATAGCACATTGCTGCAAAAGTAGTGCCGTTACAGTAACGCGTTACGCCCAACGCTGCTGTTCTCTAATTTTCCTCACTGTTTTTCTTTTACAAAATAAATGTTTGTGTTGAAGTGCCTTGATTATTTAAAAAAAACGTGCTAGCACAGCAGTGGTATAGACACAGCTGATATTCTGTCAAATTCTGAACAATGAAGAATAATATTTCAGAATAAATCAAGTATTAATACATTGTTCTCTAAATTTGATCTCCACTGTAGATTATTTTCCTCAGACTAAACATATTTAAGAGGAAATAAAGCAAACAAACTCATAAGAGTAAAGTTGCACATTTACAGTATGCACAAAAGCAATCACAGATTTACTTAAAAAAAACTTGCAAATTTTATAAGGAATTATAAATCATGAATTTACAAGAAAAATGTCTCAAATGTGTGAGAAAAATGTCACAATTTGTGAGAATAAAGTTTCAAACTTAGGAGAAAAAAATCAGCTTTATAGTGAAAGAGTACATATTTATAAGAAAAACGTTGCAAATTTGTAACTCAGTTGTTTCAGATTTACAGGACGAAGTTGCAAATTTATGGGGAAAAATGCAAATGTTCTGAGAAAATGGTTACAAATTTAAGAAAGAAACTTCACCAGAGTACTTGAGTATTCACTAATCAAGTAACTTTTTTAGTAGATACTGTCTTAGGCAGTTTCTATAGCGGCTACTCTTAGTTAAGGTAGTACAGTATGTCACTGGGCAACAACAGCTTGCAATAAGTTGGAGATCAAAAAAATGTAATTAGCATGTTTGCTTATTTCATGAATACTGTACAAATGTCACACAAACTTGCATACATGCCATGGGCATGTTGCATGACATTCATGCAAGAGGCGGGTAACAAAATTGTGCATTTTTTTACATTTACGATTGTCCCACAATGGCCATGCAAATCCTGTGCTACACTCACACAACAGTTGTCCATTATAATTGCAAATTCAGGACCATATCTCCCCATTCCAGCAGTCATTTTATCATCAGATGTCTCATGAGATCAACCGCAGGGAAGAAGTGCAGAGACTGCTGGATGAGGAGGCTGCCACCGAGTCCTCCGCATCAGACACAGCAGGCCCTGGAACCGATTCTGCTTCCTCTGTAGGGCCCCACGGGGCAGGCAGAGCAGCCCCCCCCCCCCCCAGCCTTGCCCTTCAAGCCCTTGGGTGGCATGGTGACACAGTTGGTTACAGTTGTGTCAGCATGTGCTAGAAAATAACTGGGCCATTCGCGCCTGTCTCTTGTGCAATATCTTGTCCTTTTTGTCTCCAGTCAGTCACAATAGATTCACATGAGGGGGGGCTGAAAAGTTCATAGTGGTCAAATTTAACCAAATGTGGTTTATTTTTCAACCACAGGGATCCAAGCGCTGTAACACCAATGGAAGAAAGGTGTGGACCGAAGGAGAGACTATGTTGAAAAATAAAGCTGATTGACATGAGAGCCGGATGAGGGGAGTGACTGCCCAGTGCGAACCTCTGGGGAAGACGGGGAGCTCCCGATGTCTTCAGCCAACAATAGAGACCCCTCACCAACCTTGGGCGGAGACGTAGCACCCACGGAGGCCTCGGACGGAGCCGTAGCATTCACAGTGTCCTCGGAAAGAGACGTAGCACCCACGATGACGTCCAGCGAAGATGGCAGACCCGTGAGGAGCCCAGGTGAGATGAAATGGCTGACCCGTGAGGACATCCAGCAAAGAAGATGGTCGATCAACGGGGAGCCAGACGAAGGCAGAGTAGAAGAACCCACAGAAACCTCTGGTGGAGGAGGAGGGCCCACGAAGACCTCTAGCAGAGAGGAGGGACCCATGGAGGCCTCTAGCAGAGAGGAGGGACCCACAGAGACCTCTAGCAGAGAGCAAGAACCCACGGAGACCTTAGGCGAAAGTAGAGGACCCACGGCGACCTCAGGCGAGGATGGGGATCCACGGTGACCTTAGGAGAAGGCTCGGACAAACAGGACACAGACACCGGGTCAGGGTCACCGGCAGCAGTGGAGCCCAGTGAGGAGGGCCCAGGTGCAACTGATGGTTGCACTTGGTCCTCCCTACCAAGAGCCAGGCAAGATCTCTCTAAGACAGATAAAGTGAAAACTCAGGCTCCACCGCAGTCCAGGACTTCGGCAACTCCACTGCAGCAACACCTGCAGCAGGCATGATGGTAGGTGCAGTCCAACGACCTCTAGGCGTGACGACCCATGCCGGTGGGTCTTCCAGCATGGCTGTAGGCGCTGAAGATCTTCTCACTGGTGGCGCTGAGTCTCGTGCTGATGAAGCCAGGGGGACACTCTTCTGTTGGCTCAGGCTTCCGACCATCGGGGGGTGCGCTCCTCCCATCCTGTATATAGCTGTGGGGCTGGCCTCTCCATTGTCCGGCAGCTCCCTCCCAGGACCGGTGGACACTCAGGGGAATTGGAGAAGGACGTGGGAGAAGCAGGTGAGGATGAAATTACAGCAGCAGATGGTGAAAGCTCAGCCAAATCAGACCGCTGCTGCTGAGCTTCACCACCGGGAATCAGGCAAGACAATTCATTATAAGATGTAGATAAATGAAAAGGTACTTGCCTTAAATCCTGGGGCTTGGTGGTGACTGCTGTGGGACCAGATGACGTCTCTTTGGGAGCTGTGAAGGTCATCTGGCAAGATGGGCAGAGCACCAGAGTCAGGGGACACACAAACTCCGCTCTGCCTAGTGAAGATCCCTCCAGCTGCTGCAGAAACTCAGGAAGGAGCCACAGCTTGTAATCCAAAATGAGCTCCTTCTCTGCTGCCAAAACCCGCTGGCGCTCCTCCAGTTCCTCTGCGCTGGGACCATCAGAGGGCACGAGGGCTGCGTACCCCATGCGGCAGGTGGCAGGCCACTGTTCAGGAGGAGAAGCCGAGGCTGCAGCTGGATGACAGCGCCGGGCTCAAGACTTCCGTACCTGGGGACATTTCTTCGTCAGCACAGGTGTGGATGGGGAAGAGGTTTCCCCCAGCCCACGGAGCCGGTGTTGAGTGTGGAAAACTGAGGTAAGGAGACCCATAAGTTCTGGATAGCTCCACAGGCTAAGGTACGCCTCCACTACCTGTGCCGCGCTATCCCAAACCTGCAGCCCCTCCTCGGGAGTGTGGGTTAGATGAACATCTGAGACGATATCCTCCACCAGCTCAGCTGCCCAACAGTCCTCTTCATCCAGCCCAAAAATACTATAGTCCGTGCGGCCAGACAAACCGCAACAGAACAGATGATGACAGCAAACAGGAGGAAAAAATACAATACGGGAGGGAAAGGGGGGGGAAAAAGCAAAAACCTGCAGCGGCTGGTGTCCACACACGGTCGTGTCCTTCTGTCATAAACTGCCCTTTTCAAGGGCTATGAAAGGACACCAAACGCACGCTGTGGTTTTGCACATTTATTAACATAAAGACGAACACTACACGAAACACTAAACTTACATATAACGAGATGAAGGTGCCAGAGGAGAGTGGGGCTCATGGCTAGGAAGGGGGAGACCAGTCTGCGGGAAATACTGGCTGAGGCGCTCGGGGAGACCGAGGAGAAGCAACAACTTCAGCCGGAGAACACCCGAAGAGAAGCGGGGCTCACGGCTGAAGGAGTTTGGAAAAGGGATAAATTACCTGGTCAGAGCGCACCCATTCTCCTCTATGGCCAACCAAAAACACTGAGTCTGGCAGAGAACTGCTGAGGAAGGTAACGGTAGGGCACAACGACAGGGGAATGTTGTCGTGCCTTTAAATAGTGAAATGAGACAATCCTTGATGCATAACAGGTGTGAGTACATGAGCGAGGAAAGTAACATAAGTGACAGCTGTGCAGCCAGCAAAACAGTTTGACAGCCGGAAGCTGCACAGCGCTGTCAAAATAAAAGCACAACCTGGAAACCAAATAATACAAGAATAAGACAACACAACCCCAATTTGTAAATAATACTAGAAATACAAAATGACAATAACAAGACAGGACAATAAGGACGAGATTAAGAGCACTGACAACTCATAATTACACAGGAACTAAATACAACAGACCGTAAGAAACAAACAAACAGAAAAAGACTAAACTTGAACTGAGGTTGAGCATGGCACCCCTCCCCCCCCATGCTCAGGATCAAGACAGTTACTCAGCATTTTGAAGAGAGCTTGTCCTATTTAAACCTCAGACATTTACGTAGTTTGGTGTGCTCCTGACTGTTGAAGTGAGAGTGAACACAGGGGCGGCAGTGGCTCAGGAGGTAGAGCAGGTCGTCCAATAACCGCATGGTTGGTGGTTCGAATCCCGCTCTCCCTGGATATCCTGCCGTTGTGTCCCTGGGCAAGACACTTCACCCCTAATTGCTCCTGGTGGGTCTGGAAGCGCCATGTTAGGTAGCATGCCGCCATCAGTGTGTGAATGTGTGTGTGAACGGGTGGATAGCAGGATCTGTAAAGCGCTTTGGTCATCAAGAGATGAGAATAAAAGCGCTATATAAGTGAATGCCATTTACCATTACCATGGTGAGATCAAAAGAGCTGTCTAAGGCCTTCAGAAAGAAAATTGTAGCAGCTTATGAGTCTGGTAAGGGATTTAAAAAGATCTCAAAAGTTTATTGGTTTATTTGTCAGGAACCATGTACAGAAAAAAACATTAAACACAGGGTAAAGATGCTCTGTACCAGATTATAGCGTTCTCACTAATTTCCATCTGTAGTCCCTGAGGCAGACAGGAAAATATTAAAAGAAAAACAGCACATATAGAAAGCAATTCAGGTCGAGTTTCAGAATCTGTTGTCCCTGAAACAAGCAGGGAGTAAATTTAAAGAGAGTCAATGCTGGCAGGCTTGATTACTTAAAGTCCATTTTTTAGTCTCTGGAAAAGTCTCTGTAATTTGTTCTGGTCTTCAAATCAGTGGGGAGCTTGTTTCATTCCGTTGTAGCTTTGTATGAGAAGGCTGATTGTCCAAAAGCAGTTTTATGTAGGGGGATGCAACAATGCCACCTAGAGGAAGTCCTTGTTATTCTGGAATTTTGTTCAGAAGTTAAGTACACAAAAATCTTTAGAGGTGGAAGGAAAGAACTTGAAATCTGCCATTCCACTGTCTGGAAAATGGTCTACAAGTGGAGGACATTCAAAACAAATTGTCATGATTCGAGTGCCGATCTCATCCGCGCTCGGGTCATACATCATCTTTTTCAGGCTTTGACAGCAGTGTGTCCCTTCTGGCTCCCCGGGCTCTTATTGTGACAGGGCCCGGTGGAGCTTCCTGCTGTCAAAGCCGAACAGCTGTGCTGCATTCGGGGTCATTAGTGTCCGGCGTTAAAAGCGGACGCTGAATGCACCCCGATGCAGCAGTCTCTGTTAAACCTCCGTGAAAACTCTTCATCATCTGACGCATCAGGCATCCCCCGGCTCAGACGCTGTCTACTTGTCGTTACGATTGTAAGTTTACCCTGTTGTTATCCCGTTCCCATTATAGTGTGTTTTAGCCCACCGTGGCTCTTTACTTTGTACTTCACGTTACCTTCTATTATCCTCTGTTCTTTACCCTGAATAAACACCATTGCAAACTCACCGGTGACTTGCTGGCGTCTTATGGTGGCTCGCGAGGGCCACCGTGACAGTAGACTGCTGCCAGGACATCTAAATAGAGGCGCCACACCGAGATGCCGTTCCCGGTGAGTTTTGCTGTTGGACTGTGCTCCTTCCTGTCTGGGTACCACGCTGGAAGCATGCCGTCACGGAGGGTCCGCGCTCCGAGTCAGAGCAACGAGCTGGCGGACGCCCTCGTGTCGATGAAACCCTCATCGCCGCCTCCCTCCTCGACTTCCACAGCGACGTGCACCGGTACCTGGACCAAGCTGAGGACATTCTTAACCATCTCCCCCGCTTCACTAATCACCCTGAAGTCAGCGTGAGGAGAGATGACATCACCGCGCATCGCGAGATTCTCCGTGGGCTGGAGGGAAATCCCAGCAGGAAGCCGAATTGGAGGCATCCTCGCTCCCCACGTCCGGATCCCATTCCTGTCGCCATTCCGGTCCAGGAGTTTGCACCGCCTCGGGGTGATCCCCGCCGGAGAGTGTCGTCATTCGGGAATCCCCCGGAGAAGCTACAACTCGCAGCTGTTTCCATCTGGAACCGAGTGGCGGCAGCTCGTTCCGCTGTTCACCCCACACAAATAATCAAGCATGTGACGGCGGCTGTCAGACTGGTGGAGAGGAACCCCGAATTAAGTGACTTCCCTGAGTTCGCCGACCTGCTCACCTCTGTCTCCGCACAAGAGTGGCGATTCCCGGACCTCACCTTCGCCTCGCCCTCTGCTAGAAACCGTCGTCACATCTGCTTTCAACCTCAGCATGAACCCCGTCCGGGTCCAGTTCCAGGTCGCTGCAAAGGCTCTACCTCCCACACAGCTGTCACTCCCGCGCCTCGTCAGAAGGGAATCCCCACAGCCTCTCCCCCCGGGCCATCTTCTCCCGCTGTCACGTCAGCGCACCATGCCCAGCTCGTTCCGGCTGTCGCCCCCTCCTCCTCAACGCCTTTCCCGGCTGCTGTGTGTGCCTGGAGTCCTGTTTCTGCGAGCCCCGTCCTGGAACCTTCGCGAGCAGCTCCCCTCATCCTCCCAGGGGGCCCTCTGTCACCTTCCGTCGGGGAAAGGGAGGAGCAACGTCCGCTATAGCAGGCACCATCCTGCCTCCGGGAGACAGGCAAGTCCAAGTTCACTTATATCCTCTTCATTGTGGTTTGCCTTGTCTGACTCCTGGGGGTGGAGTTCGGGGTTCGCAGCCCCCCGAGCTCCCACCACCTGCTGTAGCTTTAATTGTTAATCCCGCTTCCTCTGTGTCTCCCTCCGCTGAGTGGTCCTCGACGCCAGGCCAACATCGCCGGATGAGGACGGGGCCTGTGGTTCTGGAGAGCCTGGTTCCGGTCCCGCAGCCACGTTGTGGGAGGAGGAGGAGCACGGACTGCAGCATGGAACCTGCACCGACGAAGAAGCGTCCCCGAGTCTCCACGGATGAGCGGTTCAGTCCAGCGGGTCGAGGGTCTCCTGCCACCACGCCGTGCGGGTCGTCGGCATGGACATCTGTGCTGGAGGGTCCTCAGGCTGCGGGCACCATCATGCCAGCTGCGGAGCCCGACATAGCTGAGTGGGAGCCACATGACGACCTCCTGCCGTCTGAGCCCGGATTGTTGGAGTCCTGGACGGCGGAGATCAGGCAAGTGCTCTGTGTTGTCTTTCTGTTTTCCATTTTAGAGCATTTTTGCCTGTCTCTTGGGGAGGCAAGCCGGGTGCAGCCGCCCGCTGCATCCGAGCTTGTCTCGCCGGGTTCTGGCACTACCGGTGATCTTGATCCCGGTTCTTTTCTCTCTCCCGAGCCTTCTCCCAGGGTCGCCGGCACGGAGCTGATTTCGTTCGCTGTGCCAGAGGTTCCGGGTTTGGGGTTGGAGGTCGGTACTGGTGCAGCGCCGACCCAATTGGGGTCCATCGCGGGTGCAGCCGTGACCCAATCGGGGTCCGTGGCGGGTGCAACCGTGACCCAGTCAGGGTCCGATGAGGGTGCAGCACCAGCAGAATCGAAGGTCGGTGAGGGAGCTGCAGATCCCCAGCTGCCGGACACTGGACTGGCTCATCTTCCTCCTCATCTTCATCCTCATCAGCGTCACCCTCATCTTCCCCCCAAGCCTTCTCCACCAGATGCCGTTTGGACCCCTCATCTTCAGCCCGGCTCACCCTCGCTATTCCCCTCTGCAGGGAGGCCGTTGCACTCTCTCCCCTGCGGTCCTGGTAGCTAAGCGATGCGGGTCGGCTGCCAGAAGGACTGCCGTGCCCATTTGGCTCTCTGGGCCGGCCACCCGACCCGCTGGACTACCTGTTTGGCGACCTGGTCCGGCCACCTGAAATTCTTTGTTTCCGGGCATGGGACTGGGGTAGGCCACCCGAACTGTCACTTTTTCCCCCTGCCTGCGTTATGGCCGTTTGATGCTGGGCGGCCCCCCGAACTATCAGCCTCCATGCCTCAGAACCAGGACTGCTGTCATCCCGGGTTTTTCCATCTTCATTATGTCTGTAAACTTTTGGGATGTGCGGGGGGCTTTGTGTCTGTAATTATGCATCTCTCACTTTTTCCTTAGCCGGTACTTTGTGTTCGGTTTTTTTTTTTCCCTCTGTCTAATGTCCATTTATTGCCTGAAACAGTTGGTGTATGTGTTGCCTTTTGGGATATTGTTTTCTCTATTGTCATACCCTGTAGTGGTGTTATTCTTTCAATCTGCCTCGTTCGTGGTGTGTTTTTGTAATCTCCTGTTCGCTGTCATTTTGCCTGTGATTGTTCTGCCTCAGTTACAATCTGTGCATGGGAGCGTCGTTTTTTTCTTTTTTTTTCTTCCTCTGTCTGCCTACGCGCTCCTGTGGCCATGTTTTTTTTTCTCTTTTCTGGTTCGCTCCCCCCTGGCCGGTGCCCACTGCCGCCCACCCTGGGGGGGGGGGGGGGGGGGCTTGGGTGTTATTGGGCGTTCTGAGCCCGCCCTCGAGGGGGAGGTACTGTCATGATTCGAGTGCCGATCTCGTCCGCGCTCGGGTCATGCATCATCTTTTTCAGGCTTTGACAGCAGTGTGTCCCTTCTGGCTCCCCAGGCTCTTATTGTGACAGCGCCCGGTGGAGCTTCCTGCTGTCAAAGCCGAACAGCTGTGCTGCATTTGGGGTCATTAGTGTCCGGCATTAAAAGCGGACGCTGATTGCACCCCGATGCAGCAGTCTCTGTTAAACCTCCGTGAAAACTCTTCATCGTCTGACGCATCGGGCATCCCCCGGCTCAGACGCTGTCTACTTGTCGTTACGATTGTAAGTTTTCCCTGTTGTTATCCCGTTCCCATTATAGTGTGTTTTAGCCCACCGTGGCTCTTTACTTTGTACTTCATGTTACCTTCTATTATCCTCTGTTCCTTACCCTGAATAAACACCATTGCAAACTCACTAGTGACTTGTTGGCGTCTTATGGTGGCTCGCCAGGGCCACCGTGACACAAATGCCAACATGCCCAGGTCTGGCCGTTCAAGCAAGTTCACCATGAGAGCAAACCGCAAGATGCTAAAAGAAATCTCCAAAAACCCTAAAATGCTATCACGGACCTACAGCAGGCTCTTGCTGCTGTTGATGTGAAAGTGCATGCCTCTATGATCAGAAAGAGACTGCACAAGTTTAACTTGCATGGGAGGTGTGCAAGGAGGAAGCCTTTGCTCTCTAAGAGAAACATCAAGGCCAGACTGGTTTGCCAAAGAGAACATAAACAAAGGCCGGGGGCCTCGTGTATAAAGGATTGCGCAGCTTTCATACTGAAAGATGGTGTACTCACAAAAAGTACGTGCACACAAAAATTTTCAGATTTATAAAACTGTGTGCACACCCAATTCTCCGCTTCTTTTCTTTATACATCCCACCTCACGTGAAAACCAGCTCACGTGCATGATGGCTTTACTCTGCCTCAGTTCCTCCCACTAATGACTATGTAAATGAAGAAAAACGCCCCTTCTGCCACTCTTCAGTCAAACTATGGTCGTCAATCCTGCCGGAATCGACAATGAAACTAAGTTTACCGAGTGGACCGTGTTACAATGACAGTTAATGCAGCCGGCTCTGACTGAAATAAAATAAAATGGTCTGCCATAAAAGTTAAGGTCAATAGATGGACCACTACTCTATGACAGTGTTGCTGGGGTGATGCAGGGAGTTGGGGGGAGGCCGCAGGCAGTGCTGACACGGGAAAAAAATGCTGTGAAAGAAAGCCCTCGGTAATCGCACAAACAGACGTGATGTTACTGAGTAAAATAAACAAATAAAGACCATTGAATACTATTCCAGTCTTACAGCTGAATTTACACAAGTTACAAACCAAATCTGTGTCAGAATCCAAATTACGCATGACAGCCAGGAGGAGCACATGGAACTGGGCAATATAAAGGTCTTTTATTTCCAAATTATAACCTCCAAGGTACAGCATGTATTGTGTTGGGGATTCTCCTGTTGTCTTCGGGTCAAGACAACAGGTGTTGTAACGGTTTCCCCCGACCCACTTCCCGAGGTCTGAGGAGGCCGAAATGTCAGGGGGAATCTGTTAAGGGTCCCTGGAAATCCGGGTAAATTGCAGCACGAAACTCCCCATGGTCCTCCTTTTATTCAACATTATCCCAGAGGATCTCTCCTTTTTTCTTTGGGTCAAAATTTCTTTGAGTCAAAATTCTTTGGGTCAAAATTACACATTTATAGAAACAGGATCCAGTTAACAGCAGCGCTGGTTGGTCGATGAGTGAGGCAGGTCAATTCATCGGGGTTTCACTGCACTCAATGAGCCGAGTTATGGAGTTAAATCACATAATAATAATCATGTTTTTCACAAACTAATTCATAGACAAAGCATTTTGACTGAAGTGTAAATTTTATTTTAACATATTCTGTGAGTTTCAGCTGTTTTGAAGTGTGAGAATTTTGTGGACAGCCCAACTTCTCATGGCAGGTGGAATCTTTGCAGCTCGGCCCACAGATTCTCAAGTCATGTTTAGTTTTTATACATCCCACTGTGTGCATAAAAATCAGCATACGCTGTGTTTTTGTGCGTGTGCACTGTTTATGCATGAGGCCCCAGAACTTCTGAAATAATGTTCTCTGGACAGATGAGTCTGAAATTGAATTATTTAGACACCAGAACAGAGGACGTGTTTGGCATAGACCAAATACAGCATTCCAGGAAAAGAACCTCATACCATCTGTGTGAAACATGGAGGTGGAAGTGTCATGGTTTAGGGATGCTTTGCTGCAGCAGGACCTGGCCAGCTCACCATCATAGAATCCATCATAAATTCTACCGTGTATCAGAGGGTGCTTGAGGACCACGTGAGACCATCTGTAAAAAATTTTTTAAAAAAACTAACGCTTAAGTGGAACTGGACCCTGCAACATGACAATGACCCAAAACATACCAGTAAATCCACCAAGGACTGGCTGAAAACTAAGAAATGGAGAGTCCTGGAATGGCCAAGTCAAAGCCCAGATCTTAATCTTTTTAATCTTTACTTTTAATCTATCCGAAATAAAGATTCATTCATTCATTCAATCTCAGTGAGATGCTGTGGGATGACTTGAAACGGGCTGTACGTATATGCAAGAAACCCCTCAAACATCTCACAGCGGAAAGAATTCTGCGTTGAGGAGTGGGGCAAACTTTCCTCAGACCGATGTCAGAGACTGGTAGATGGCTACAAGAAGCGTCTCACTGGAGTTATTTCAGCCAAAGGGGGTAACACTAGCTATTAGGTGGTAGGGTGTCCTAACTTTTTCCCTCAGAATACGCATTTTTGTTGATATCTCTTGTTTAATGAGTAAAACAAGGTTAATTTTTATTTACCTGCAATTAAATCACCTTCTTTTCCAGAGATAAATAAAAATAAGATTAGACATCAATATGTGAACATTTCTTAATAAAGAACTGAATATTTAATGGGGTGTCATAATTTTTTCACATGACTGTAAGTTGAAGTTAAACAGTTTTGTCTGTTTTTGTCATGTCCCACCTTCTACCTTCTGTCAGATTCAATCAAGCTGGAGCCAGAGTCGCCTCCACAGTACTCCGACAGTCCTGTGATCTCCAAGCTCCAAGACGACACATCAGCAGCAGCGCTAAACATTGAGTGCCGCGTGTGCGGGGACAAAGCCTCTGGGTTTCACTATGGTGTCCATGCCTGCGAGGGCTGTAAGGTAAGGCTAAAAGATAAATGCTATAGCACCAATCACCAGCAAAAAATTAAGGCAGCATTAGTAGTGTCATGTCCATCCCCACATTGCAGTATTCACTGTCATTTATTGTGAAGCCACAAGCTCAAAACATCTAATATCCAGCATGTGCTGTTGTGTGTAAAAAGACGATAGAAAAATTGGACTAATGAGTGTTCAGTTGCTCTCAAAATGTTCAGTTTCCCTCAAAATTATTAAGTCCCCTATTGCAAATCAAACGAGAAAATAGTTCAACAGATGAACTATTTAAATGTTTCTTGTTTAATTTCTTTGGTAAACACCTTAAAGGTTGTAAATTTTGCAAATAAACAAAACTTTCAATAGAGGTTTAACAATTTCGCATGCAACTGTATATATGCTGATGCAGCAGTGGCTGCGTTAAGTGAGTAAAAAAACTTTGAATATTAATTTTCGAACCATAAAGAGGCAATGTTTCTGGAAGAACCATGAAACACTTAAAAAAAAGTTAATTTGTGAGTTTGTGAATTTGTTTGACACGTTTAAAAAGTTGTGGTTAAGATGAATTTGACAACATAAAAAGACAACCGATACCACCCTTAAGTGGTGTCAGGAAATTGCAACGGGTGCAACAGTTTCTGCTGCGACTCATTAAGTTTGGTTTCTCTGTTACTCTTCTTTTTCTAACACTGGGTGTCAGGTAGGTGATGGCATTGGGTGAATCATGTTTATGGAATAAATAATTCTATAATGCATGGAGAGAGATGTGCACTTTTTTCATCTCTTTGATGTCTGCCACTTCAACCATAATTTTCCACTCTGAGAGGACTCAGTACAGGCATGTGCACAGCCGCCCCTGTCCTGTCTGTCTGTCTGTCTGTTCCTATAGAGTATAAATAACTAATAGTGTGGGTGAAGTTTCACATTTATTTCCATTTTCTTTGAAATTTGAAAACATTATGGTAAGAACATTGTGCTCCTGACATGACCTGAGATGGATTTTCAGAATTGATGCTAGGAACTATTTGTGGTTTGGTTCCAAGAAATTTTTACCTTTTGACATCAAGCTAGTGTTAAAAAAAAACAAAACTTCAGATGCACTGAATGGACACGAAGCAGTATGATGCAACTTCATGCAATTGCAAGAGCCACTATAAATGCTTGTCTGCTTTCTAGAAAAAGTCTAATCAAGTTTTAATCAACAAATTTTGCGAAAGACCAACATCACCAATAGATCTAACTATGTATGTTGTTAATTTTCTGACTTCTATAGTTTACTATTTTGCTCTGTCACTTTGTTAAGCATTTTTTATTAATTAGGATTTTAATTGTAAAAAATCTCTTGTAGTTTAATTGTTGTTATATGATGTAAAATATGCACTGTCTTGGTTTAGAAACTACTTGCTAGCAAAAACTATAGTACCACACAAATATATTTCCTCCTTTTAGAGTAAAACTCCATAAGCATCTTTTTTCTATACAAATCCTAATCTCAGCAATGACAGTACTTGACAGGTTTAACACAAATGTACACGTTGCGCTCACTTTGCTCATACTGAAAAATATTACAGTGGTGCAGACAAATTGGTTTTGCACCAGAGAGACTGATGTGCTTGTTCAGATTAAAAATGTATACAAACATAATTGGTCTGCTCTGCTTGGCATTAAGCCAGGCATTAATTACAGTTAATGCCCAGGCAGTTATTTTATGGAGGAGGAGATGATTGAACTGGATTGAAGTTAAATAATTTCAAAACTTCAATTTTTACTCCTAGCAAATCTCTTATTTAAACTATGGAATATGAGATAAATTATATATCATTCAATTGCCTTTATCTGTATTGGGGGGGGGGGGGGTCATAGTGGTCAAATTTGACCAAATGTGGTTTATTTTTCAGCCACAGGGATCCAAGCACTGCAACACCAATGGAAGAAGTGTGTGGACCAAAGGGCAGATTATGTTGAAAAATAAACCACTTTTGGTCAAATTTGACCACTATGAACTTTTCAGTCTATAAACTTTTCACCCCCCCCTTCCCGTATGATAGGAATATTCTCCACATTTGTTAGTATTCTTCCAAATTGCTTTTTATAATATATCAGTTCATCAACTGCTAAGCATGTTAATAACCCCCTCACTGGAAAGTGACTTTCTATTTTTTCTTCATGTCCTGTCAGGCAGCTAGGTCAGCTGAACAGAAACCTGCTTCCCTTACTGTGCCAAACAGATTTACTTTGCCAAAAGAAGCTTCATACAGTACATATATATATGTACTGTATATTATTTACAGACATGGACAAAATTGTTGGTACCCCTCTGTTAATGAAAGAAAAACCCACAACGGTCACAGAAATAACTTGAATCTGACAAAAGTGGTAATAAATAAAAATTCTATGAAAATTAACCAATGAAAATCAGACAATGCTTTTGAATTGTGGTTCAACAGAATTATTTTAAAAAACAAACTCATCAAACAGGCCTGGACAAAAATGATGGTACCCTTAACTTAATATTTTGTTGTACAACCTTTTGAGGCAATCACTGCAATCAAAACGATTTCTGTAACTGTCAATGAGACTTCTGCACCTCTCAGCAGGTATTTTGGCCCACTCCTCATGAGCAAACTGCTCCAGTTGTCTCAGGTTTGAAGGGTGCCTTCTCCAGACAGCATGTTTCAGCTCCTTCCACAGATGTTCAATAGGATTTAGATCAGGGCTCATAGAAGGCCACTTTAGAATAGTCCAGTGTTTCGCTCTTAGCCATTCTTGGGTGTTTTTAGCTGTGTGTTTTGGGTCATTATCCTGTTGCAAGACCCATGACCTGCGACTGAGACCAAGCTATCTGACACTGGGCAGCACATTTCTCTCTAGAATACCTTGATAGTCTTGAGGTTTCATTGTACCCTGCACAGATTCAAGACACCCTGTGCCAGATGCAGCAAAGCAGCCCCAGAACATAACAGAACCTCCTCCATGTTTCACAGTAGGGACAGTGTTCTTTTCTTGGTATGCTTCAGTTTTGCGTCTGTGAACATAGAGCTGATGTGCCTTGCCAAAAAGTTCCAATTTTGTCTCGTCTGTCCATAGGACATTCTCCCAGAAGCTTTGTGGCTTGACAACATGCAGTTTGCCAAATTCCAGTCTGGCTTTTTTATGATTTGTTTTCAACAGTGGTGTCCTCCTTGGTCGTCTGCCATGAAGTCCACTTTGGCTCAAACAACAACAGATGGTGCAATCTGACACTGATGTACCTTGATCTTGGAGTTCACCATGAATGTGTTTAGAGGTTGTTCTGGGCTCTTTTGTTACCATTCGTATTATCCGTCTCCTCCTGCGGCCACATCCAGGGAGGTTGGCTACAGTCCCGTGGATCTTAAATTTCTGAATAATATGTGCAACTGTAGTCACAGGAACATCAAGCTGCTTGGAGATGGTCTTATAGCCTTTACCTTTAACATGCTTGTCTATAATTTTCTTTCTAATCTCCTGAGACAACTCTCTCCTTTGCTTCCTCTGGTCCATGTTTAGTGTGGTACACACCATGTCACCAAACAGCACAGTGACTACTTGTCACCCTTTAAATAGGCCGACTGACTGATTACAAGTTTGTAGACACCTGTGATGTTAATTAGAGGACACATCTTGGTTGAACATGTCCCTATGGTCACATTATTTTCAATCTTTTCTAGGGGTACCATCATTTTTGTCCAGGCCTGTTTCATGAGTTTGTTTTTTAAAATAATTCTGTTGAACCACAATTCAAAAGCATTGTCTGATTTTCATTAGTTAATTTTCATATAATTTTTATTTATTACCACTTTTGTCAGATTCAAGTTATTTCTGTGACCACTGTGGGTTTTTCTTTCATTAACAGAGGGGTACCAACAATTTTGTCCACGTCTGTATAAACTCCTCTTGTAATAACTTTTAATACTTTAAGTTGTTTTACTCATGAAGGACCCAACGGGGGGCAATGGGGAAAAGAGTCGTGGGGAGGAAAGAAAAAAGAGAGGAATAGACAAGACAAAGAGACTAACAAAACTGAAACAAACGGAAGACAAACTGTTTCTTCTACTGACCAGGTCTCATCACGAGTCTGGTATCTGCACCTATTAAAGTGGGGACGTGTGTGTGTGTGTGTGTGTGTGTGCACGCGCGCGTGCGCGTGCACGTGCATGTGTATGACAGCGAGCACAAAATAAGTGTACGCCTGTGAGTGGTTTGCCAGGGAACATGCAAAGAGGGTGGCAGGTCACAGCAACACCCCCCCTTCCCCGGGAAACCTCAAACAAGCAAGGCAACGCCACCAACACAAGTCCCAGGACAGCTAAGCATCTGCCCCAGGAAGGACGGCTGAGGGAGGCCGGGCCGCCAAGCGGCTGACGCAGCGCCCCCCCCCCCCCCCCCTTCCCCCAGTGGAACCAATGCCAGTCCCCGGGCCCCAGGCACCGGAGAAGTCTGGAAAGGGACTCTCTATTGGAAACCCTCCCTTGTTTTCCAATAGAGAGCCTAAGTCACGCCCCCTCTACTTCCGCACATGGGACCTTAAATCAGAAGAAAATCTCCATTGAAATGAATGGCAAGAGCAAAATTATCTTTTGATCCCGCTTGAATTTTGCCACAAGTTACAAATGATGTATTTCAATTTAAAAGACAATTTTCCACATAAATAGCGGTGTAGGTTGTTGTCTAACTGTTAAGGTATAAGGTTGTGAAAATATGTAAATTAAAAAAACTACAAGCACAGACATCTTAAACTACGTCATCTTTTCAAAGAGCGCCCAGGGTGAAGTAACTAACAGTTTTCTGGATCAGCTCCAGCTCTCAAAATACAAAACAATACCTTTGTTTTCTTTTTCTCCTCTTTGGATCCTTCTTTTGTCAGGAAACAGGAGGTGAGGTTTTAGTAATCTTCTGTCAGGATCTTGTTTGGTGATGTAGGATGAGGGGAGATGTTGTCCGCTAATCATTTTCACAAAAACTAAATATTATTTTGTTATTATACGACAGCCAACAACTTTAATTACGTGAAAAATTATCTTTTAAATTGACAAACACCGTATGTGTAACTCGTGGCAAAATTATCAATGATCAGGATCAAAAGATAATTTCGCTCTTGCCATTCATTACAATGGAGAATTTTTCCTATTTAAGGTCCCATATGCGGAAGTAGAGAGGGCATGACTTAGGCTCTCTATAGAAAGCTATAATTCATATTACATGAACTAAGCAAATATCAACTATTTTATTTTCATATGTGATCTTTTCTGGGCAAAGATCTGGCATACAGTTTTCAGGTAGAATCTTTTAGAAAGAATTTGAGGAATAAGTTCTGTTATTTCCAAATGGTTTGCATCTCCTCACATTTCCATACGCAGTGCAAGAAAGTTAACTTATGGGAGATCATATACAGTATTATGATGCATGATAACTAGCCTGAGGGGTTTTTTTTATTTTCAGTAAATGTAATTGAGAAATTGACAAAAATCCTAATTTTACGTTAGATGTTATATTGAACATGATTATAGCATACAACTGTAGTTTGACGTTTTGACAGCATCATTTAGAAGTGATGTAGGTTTATTAAGTCAAAGGCAGCACAACCTTTAGCCACTACCTTAATTTCCACCACAGAATTGAAACAGCATCTCTCTGACAATGCGCTGCAGTAGAAGTGTTTCCGTCTTTCTGTCCCCCATCATATTGTACTTCAGGGGCTGAATGAAGGTGAGGTACAGTAGTTATTGTTCTGTTAACGTCTCTGGGGAGACTCTCCAGAAGAGGGGGTCAGCCAAGCAGGCAAATACTTAATTGTTTCAAAACAGAAAACATTCTTTATTAAGGTGGAGTCTTGACCCCCTTTAACTTCCTTGTTCTTTAAATAAGCTACGATTAAAAAAAGAAACATCTGGTGCTCATAGGAATGTGCATGCCAAATATACAAGCGTTTACACAGAGTCCAGATGTGAGCGCTTGCAGATCATCATCCTTACAAATTTGGCAGCCCATATGTTTTTCCTTTATTGTGTCTTTAACTGTTTAGCTCTGTTAGCTTGTTCAGGTTAGACAAACACTGCACCCATTAATAAACGCGTGACTGGGTGGGGGTGTGTATTAGGAGTTTGACCATGGCTGTGTATTAATAACTGAGACAAGTTCAGGTCTTATTGCTTCTTTGGTCCTAAGGTTAAAAAGATGAATCCACACAATCTACTTTTCGATGCACTTGTTGGTAGTGTGACTCACTTCCTCAAAGAAGTGGTTGTCTAATAAATGCAAGAATGCACAGAAGAACCGATTTACCAGAAATTAACCTTCATTGTCCATTTACACTGTGGGCGGCAGTGGCTCAGGAGGTAGAGCGGGTCGTCCAATCACCAGAGCGTTGGCGGATCAAATCCCGCTCTCCCCAGCCACCCTGCCGTTGTGTCCCGGGGCAAGACACTTCACCCACCTTGTGTCCATGACACTGGGTATGAATGTGCGTAAATGTTCTGTAGTGGTTGGAGGTTTTGTATTTTACTTCTAAAGCATTTCAACATTCATCCAAATGGCTTTGCCAGTCAGGAATGAATGTTTGTTTATTTATTCATTAACCTTTATTTAACCAGATAAAAATCCCTTTGAGATTAAAAATCACTTTTTCAAAGGAAACCTGGCCAAGTGTCAGTATCAATTCTAGAAAATTTCTAACCTCTCTGGCTTGTAAGCACAAAAGTTAATGTCAGGAAACATGGGTACATTGTGTCCATATAGCAGTCCACAATTAACTTAAACTGGATTAACTTTTATTCAGTAGGAACAATTAAAACTAAATACTTTAATAGTTTGAGGGGGAAGTGACCCAGTCAGATCATATCTGATCTTTTATCTGTTTCTCTGCCTTTACCGTCATTGTTGACTGTTTTTTTTATTTCTCTCCTAGGGTTTCTTCAGACGGACAATCAGGCTAAAGTTGGTGTATGATCACTGTGACCTTCACTGTCGAATTCACAAGAAGTCCCGCAACAAATGCCAATACTGCCGCTTCCAAAAGTGCCTCAACGTTGGCATGTCACACAATGGTAAGATGCTAGATGGCACACTTGTGTTCAACAACACTTGGTGTACAGTCGTTTGAAGGGCATGCATTAAACTCACAGTTACAGGAGTCTAAGCCTCTCTGCATTCAGGTGTTTTGTTTTGTTTTTCATCACACCTGTTATTCAGATAGGAATGAAACCTCACAAATGTGGTCACTAAAAATAAGCGCGTGTAGAAAGATGCAGATGTAAAGAAGACCCATTCGTCTTTGAAATTGTGGCCCAGGAAATGCCTCTTCTCAGGTGCCCTCTGAGAATGCTTCTTGGCCACACTGCTCCTAGTTTAGTCTCGGGGTGGGCTGATAATGTGCGCAGCACTCTGCACCACTGTTTATATGCTGCAATTTGTTTCTTCTGTGGTTTTTGGCCTCTACTGCAACCCTCCTGTCTTTTTTCAGTTCCCATCATTGGTGCAGTATACTTGCCACCCTTAGAGCAAGATTTAAAGATGAGACCGTTATCAATAACTAACTTTAACTCTTAACTTCTACCAGCTTTTGTGGTTTATTCTACATTAGACTGAAATGGCAGAACTGGAAAAAAAAATAAGTCGATCCACCAATTTCCTTAAGTGAAAAAAATATTCTTAAACATATTCTCCCAATTTACCTTTTTCATCCTTAACCATATTGGTTTTGCGAGCTTTTCTGTTCTTGGGAGTGCATGCTCAGTTATGGGTTCCATTTTTATTTGCCAAAGCCCCATGTTTTTTTCTCCACATCATGTTTGCACATTTGCCACATGAGCTGATCCCTTTTTGTTTACATTACAATAAATCCAAGAAACCGCCTTGCTAGTTTTTGAAAAATGGACCAATATATGAAAATGTGTGACGGTAGTACGTGTGTTTCCTTCAAACTTGGGTCCTTTGGGAGTTTGAATGCTTCTATGTTCTGTGAACATAATCTTCATTATTTGTAGAACTGAACTTTTCTCTGTAGGGACTTCTTAGGCTGCAATTTACAAGTAATAAAAACAAATAACAGTATAGTTATACTGATAATTTATTTGAGCTTTGCCCCTTAAAGCCTTTCATGTGCTGCTCATCCAATTACCTGTGAAATCAAACAGTTGTTTTCAGTGACATAACATCTTATCTGCTTTATAGTGAAAAGCAGATAAGATGACCCTTTATAATAAAATCCTTCCCCTGGCCTACCACTGTTTAGCTGCAAAATGGCATTCCTTTGTTGGCTTTTGATGTCCATCGAGGCGCATCAGCAGACCCGTCTGACTCCACCTCCCCAGGTGTGCTACTCTATGAATGTCATGACTGAATAATGCCTATGCACGCCACATTTGGTTTACATTTTTCCTGAGTAGCCTGTTAGTTTGGTTGTAGTGTTTGGGAGGTGCATATGGTGGCCTACAGAGCTCAACGTACTGCAATTTAAGAAAACAACTTAAAATTGAAAAAAAAAAAAAGAATCTAAGACGATATCTTCATCAGAGAGGCAACACGCGGGTGCAGCAAAAAGGGGCAACACTTGGGCATACAGAAACACTCACACCAGCACTTCCCTGCTGACCTGCTGTCATTTCTCCCAGTTGCACTGCATTTCTCTATTTGCATGCGTTGTGAATTTTTGCTTTTGTTTCTCAATATTTGCATGTGTTTTGAAGCATGCAAGTGAACATGAATTTTGCGAAAAATGCAGAACATTTTGAGTATTGGCTCCAGAGTTGTGACTTCTAATCACTTCTCCTCACAAAAATTGTCCCCCAGTTACCAAAACAATGAGTGAAATAGCAGGTTTAACACTGACAAAATAATAGGTTTCCTAGTTGTTGGCAGGACGAATTTGTAAGGTCTGGTGAGCTGCACTTGTGCTCAGAGACAGAGTATGCAGTCAGAGATTTGCAGTATTGTGGCTAAACTTGATGCAGAGATGTTTGCAGAGCAAGAAAATAATATGAAAGGTTGCAACTTTTTTTTATTATAGCATTTTATCTTTTTCTTTACCTCTAGCATCGTTCATATTTTCACTGTGGCCCAGAAGCATTTTTCAAAGGACAATGAGCTCAATTCCCATTTCTAATAAAACTGGTAGGGGAGCCTTTTGATGTTAAAAAAAAAATATAAAAGAAAATAAATTCTTCTCTGGCCTATATTTTCTCTTTTCTTGACCATATTTTGCATCCTAGTTATACTTTAATACCACAATGCTGGTAGAAAAGCAGCAGTATTCTACTATAGCACAAACTATGACACTGATGAAGAAAGAAGAAGAAATGACATGAGTAATAAAGTATTTGCTAAAAACGTTGCTCTGGTAGTAAACAATGACTTTAAAATTTACCCAACTTTAATCTGGTTTATCTTTTAAATGTGCAACTCTTCTTATAAGTATGTTTTCTCATAAATTTGGAACAGTATTTCTTATAAATATTCTCACCTCACCTGTTTTTCTCCATAAATATGTATCAATTTTCTGGTATATATTTTTCTGATTTTTGATTTTTTTTTTCCCCTCATAGATTTGTGACTTGTAGATTAAATTTATCTCATTACTCCCCATCCCTGATGATGACCGATATGAAGCTTCTAATATCTACAATAATACGTTTATCACCTCTCTGTCTCCTTCCCGACTCCACTCGTCTGATATCCCTCTTGCGTGACTGTATGCTTTACACGCGAGGTTAAAAATCTGCCTTGCATGGGTTTATGTTTCATCAATGATTGACACAGACTCCACTAATTTGCCCAGTTTGCTGTGTCACGGCTGCAGGCTCGCTGCCCATTTAATGGCAGGGTGCACTAGTTTGTGTTCATTTGCCTGAGATGTGCATTAGTCATACAGTCAGTATTTCATAATCGCATGCACACTCCAATCAAAGCAGAGCCTGAGTTCAAAAGAGGACAGGGGCTAGTCAATAGCGTAAGTGATTAAAAAAAAAAAAAATAAATCACTGTTTCACAGTCATTTAATTCAACAAAACTTTTAGTAGGATTCAAATACAAAAGTATTTTTGTTTGGGTGAAAACAGAGGTGGGTTTAGAAGCCAGGAGTTATACTTGAAATAATCAAGTAGAAATATTAATGCAGGTTAATGGAAAAAAAAATAATTACTGTAGTGTAAGGAATAGAACTCACCAAAGCAATTACTTGAAAAAGAGCAGAAGTATTTGCTTAAAAAAAAAGTTATTTGGATTGTAACAATTTTACTCTCACCAGTTTGAGAGTTTTCTTAAATATGAATTAAATTTAAATTTGTGACTCTTTTCATAAGATAGCATTTTTACTTCATTAGTTTTTGGGGGGGTTTTGGAGGGGGGGGTCTTTGTTAAATCTAGGACATTTTGGCATGGACTTAATATTTTGGACAATTTGTGATATTTTTTTTTTCTGATAAAGTTTTGACAATTTTTCTTGTAAATTGTGTTTCCTAATTAATTTGTGACTTTTTTTCTGATAAATCTGTAATTTCTTTCATATACATTTGCAACTTCTTTGTTACATTTTTTAATGTGACTTTGTGCTCATAAATTTACAGTTTGTTACTGATAAATTTCTGGGAAAGGGAGGTTGTACATTTGCAACTTTTTATTCCTAAATTTTCACCCTTTGCCCTTTAAGTTTATTTTTGCCATGTTTAGAGTTTTTTCTCCCAAATTTGTTAATTTGATGACAAGATACTCTTCACATGTATCTTCAAATATAATCCAAATTATATATATGTAAAAAAAAAAATCATAAATGGTGGGGAAAAAAAACCCTGAGCCAAAATAGAACAACACTTTTCAAAAACTTGTCAATGTTCAGATAATTCATTAAAAAGTTGTTGTTTTTTTTAAAATAGAGACTTGCAGATCAATCATAAAGTAGGGCTGGAAATATTAACACATTAACTTTTTCAATTAATGTGAGACATTTAACACATTTTTTTTTTTTAAATTACCGCTATCATATGGTGTTGGTAGTGGTGACTGGTTTGTCTCAGGAACTGGCTCAGCTTAAAATAAGAGTATGTCTTGTTTCTCAGTGTTTAATTTTACACCAAGCTAAACTGATTCTCCTGTAGTCAGGACAACCTCATTCTGTACACACATTTTGTTCAATGTAATTTTAGTGATTAATCACAATTAATTGTAGAAAATGTGCAGTCAGTTAGGTAAAATGCTTTGAACAATCCGAGTCCTAATATAAAGTAAACAAAAGCACCAGCTCCAGTTTTAACACCCAAGTGTTTTGCAAAAATTGGGAGTAACTAATACATGTACTCATGTAACTCTTTCACAAAATTGTACTTTGCTGAATATGTTTATTCAAGGATAATTTTTAGTCTTAAGAACATTTATAAAGAAAAATCATCTTTTTGCTTGAGCAAAACATAGATATTTATAAAAATAAGAAATGTAAATCTAATTACAAATGTGAAAATCCTCACAAATTGGTGAGAGTAAAATGATAAATGCACAAGGAAAACATATTTGTGTGGGGGAAAAACTCATAAACCTATGAGTACTGCAAATTTATGGAAGCAAAGAATTCAAACTTTTTTTAAAAAAAAACTGCAAAAATCACAATTTATTACTAAAAGTTTCAAATTTACAGGAACAAGAAAAATGTTACAAAATGATAAGAACCTTAGATTAGGGCAAGAAAAATAACTAATTATTGAATTAAAAAATGTAAACATTTGTAAGAAAAAAGTAGTAAATTTTAGAGAAAACCTCACAAATTGATGAGTGGTGGTAAAGTCATTACTCCCTACTCAAATTACTTTTCAGTTTACACTTTTTTCACTGCCTACTCACACGTAAGTAATTATTATCATAAGGTAACAATACTTTTTCATGAGTACGATTTCTGGCTACTTCACCTAGCTCTTCTCATTTCGTGATTCATTATTTGATAGAAATTTGTTTTATTTCTTTATGCCCAATAAATCAGATCAGTAGTGCACAAAATGACCTAGACTACTGCAAAGCTATGTCATATAACTACAGCGCACGCAGACACACAAAAAAAACCCCAAAGGATTATGGAACAAAGCCTTCCCGATCAAAAACCGTGGTGCCACATACGCTTTAGGTAACAACCCTTAAAATTAGTTCTGATGTAAGCACTCCAGTTCATACAGCAGAGTTAAATAATGGAAAACTTGATCTAAGAGGTCAAACACTTCAGAGTCACATGACTGTTGTGACTCACCATTCCTCCTTTTAGTGAAAGGGACAAATTATTGTCAAACAAGCATGACAAATGATACTGCTGTGATTTTATGAGGAGTGTCTCATGGAGCAATTACAACATCCTGTTTGCTTTGATATTGTACTGGTAACGATGTTTTCACAGCTCACTGAAAAGCTGAAAGGGGATCTCAGTCTGGTATGATTTCTCCTCCCCTTTTCCATGTGATGCTGCAGGTTCCATTTATACCATGGGTGGGTGTGGGTGTGGGTGTGGGTGTTTCTTTTTCAGGTCTTGAAGGCTTTCTGTGAAATTTACTGAATGAAACAACACTGGATCGACATCTTTGCATTGTATTGACAGCAATTTTACAGTATACAAACACATTTAATTTCTTTATTGATTTCTACTTTTTAAATTTGTGATGATTTTTAAAGGGGTCATTGACTATATTTTTCTACATTTTAACAGCTCCCACATGTGAAATGAATGAACTGTTAGTGGCATATTTTTGTCAGATTTTCTTTAATTATATTGCAGCAAAACTGTGAATCATATTTTGCAGCAGAATGGTTCATTTTAGTGCATGTCTCTAATTGCCCAAGAATCGCAGTTAACGCCGCCCTCCCCCTTACATCATTATTGCCAATTTTAGCTGCCTTGCTCCTAGCTCAGGTAGTGAGCCTTAGTCAGCTAATATTATCTTAAAGAATGAATGAAATAATGCATCACTGGTGGACAGGGATGTGTGGCTCCACTGGTCGATGGGATATGACCAGTCCCTGGAGTACAATAAGCACAGAAACATCCGTGAATGAGTGGCTAAACCGCTAGCTTCAGCTAGCCACCTTGGGTCACGGTTAGAGAAGATAATAATGCTATCAGTATGCTGTAGCATCACTGCGAAAATATAACAAAACAAGCCAGAATGACACAAGATATATTATCGACTGTGGATTAGTTAACCTGGTGGAAACAGGGATGTCTATTAGGGTGACTGAAATCTAAAAAAAAATAACAATATAAACTGCACTTGGTAAGCTAACTCGCTAGTACGGTTAGCTGAAGCTTGGGCTCCCCTCTCACATTTGCAACAGACAGCTCGGCTGCAATAGTAATAATAATAATAATATTTCTTAAAAGAAGTGTGCTTTGATTTTTTTTTTTTTTTTTTACAATCATGTGACTGATAGATGCCTTTCAGCAGGTTAAAACCTACAAAAACACAATTTTTCAGTCAGTGATCCCTATAAAAACTGGCAATATTTCTTTTGAACAGAGGTGGACAGTAACTACTTAAGTCAAGTAATTTGTTTGCAAAATTGCACTTTTATTATTGCAGGATACTTGTTCTTACTTGAGTGAATTTTGAAGAACAACCTGTATATCTGCTCAGCTACATTTGGTTATACTCTCTGACTAACTTATTCTCTTTCACTGATGTGAAATGAGCGCAAGTCACAGTAGTTAAAAGAAACATAAAAGTGTGAAATCAAATCCTCAATAGTCCTACAGAAAAAAAAATGTACTTCATGTCAGAAAAGAAATGAAGTTTTGTGAATTAAAATGTTCCCTGGTGATCTTGTTTTGGTAAATGTTTTGAAAAACAGCTTCTTGCAACTATTCTATGTTTTGGTAAGTCTAAAGAAGGAGGATTAAGATGAGGTTAATGTCATGGTGTCTGTGAGTGTTTGATTCTTAAATACATTGCCTTCTTACGTCTTGTTTGTTGCACAAAAAATGTTTTTGAGGTTTTATTGCTAGTTAGTTATTTATTTCTCTACTACTGTGTTCCTGTTTCTTTTCCCAGCTATTCGTTTTGGCCGGATGCCCCAGGCTGAGAAGGAAAAACTGCTGGCCGAGTTCTCATCTGACATGGAGCACATGCACCCGGAGGCAGCAGACCTGAGGGCTCTGGCCCGGCATCTGTACGAAGCCTATCTGAAATACTTCCCCCTCACTAAGGCCAAGGCCAGGGCCATCCTCTCTGGGAAGACCGGAGACAACGTGGTAAGCAGAAATCGTCTTATTTCTCCTTAAATGTTTGACAGTTGCGACAATCCAGTTGAACTTGTGGTTTCTTACAATGCAGTACTGTAATTGTTTGATCAGATGTTTGAAGTGCACATTTATCTGGGCGGTGCGGTGGTGCAGTGGTTAGCACTGCGCCAGCACAGCAATTCACCCTTGGCCATGGGATCCCTGGTTCGATCCCAGCCCCTGACCAACAGTGATCTGTGTGGAGTTTGCATATTCTCCCCGTGTCTGCGTGGGTTTACTCCGGGATTTCTCCGGTTTCCTCCCACAGGCCAAAAGCATGCAGGTTAGGTTAATTGGAGACTCTAAAGTGGCCCTAGGTGTGAATGTGTGTGTGAATGGTTAAGGGATAGCGCCGTACCGTGGCTGCTTCATCCATCCAGGTGGATGTCCTCAATTTCCCCTCTGGGGATCAATAAAGTATTAAAATCAAAAAAAAAAAATCAAAATCTATCTATAAATGCAAGAAATCTGTGTTTGTGTGTCTGTCTGTTCCACACATATCTCTTGAACCGTTTGTCAGACTGGCCTCAGATTTTAAACTTGGTTTCCTGAGGTTACAAGGGTGTCCATCCCCGAATATGGAGTCGCTCAGTCAAAATATATAATTTTTATCAATAAAAGTTAGCCCCCGCTCTGTGACCGCTCTCTGTCTCTTCATGTCCTGGCTTCAAGAAGTGTGGGCGGGGTTTTGGATTGACTCTGTGCTCATTGGACAATACGCTGCATTACGGCCATGCTGATCGAGCAATGCGCAGCATCACGACCACGCTAATTGGATAACACACAGCATCACGACCTGTCAGTCACCATAGCGCTTCGCAAACAAAGATTTTATAAGTGCTTTGCTGCTGATGTTACGAGAGTGTGCATCCCCGAGTATGGAGTTGCTTAGTCAAAATACTGTATATACCATAAAGTTGCTGTGATTGATAATTCGGCATGGAGATCATGGGGGGGGGGGGGTGCGCGCACTGGCGGGGACCCATGGTGTCACAAAGGACATAACTGCCATACGGGTAAAGCAGCAGCTGAGACTCCTGTTAACCGGGCAACACTGTGTCCGACAGGGCGCTCCACGATCATTCGCGGGGAGGCACACTCAGCCTGCCTGGTCACTGGTAGACAACAGTCCCAACTGCTGCTTCACTGGGGAGCAGATTGGCCAGATCAACTGCATATTACATGTGGACTCATATGCACGCTTTGACTAAATGACAACAAGATGCAAAAATGTCCAAGTAACGAAATAAAAATCATTTTTATTTAAATATTTACAGACAAATGAGCAACACTGATACAAAACTTGCAGCCAAACGGCTCATTCTCCTGTGTGTGTGTGTGTGTGTGTGTGTGTGTGTGTGTGTGTGTGTGTGTGTGTGTGTGTGTGTGTGTGTGTGTGTGTGTGCCCCGATGGGATCACCACCTTATTGTGGTGGGGCACTTTGAGCGTCTCCATGACCCCTAGAGCTATGTTGGCCGGAGTCTTGTACTCCTGGCAGGGTCACCCAAGCTGAACAGGTCGAAGGGTAGAGGCCAGACTAAGAGTGATCCCGAAGATGAAGACCTCAACAGTAGAGCAGGCAGAAGCTGGTAGTAATGATAAACATCACAATGGCTGTAAAAGCAGACGAAGGCTAAGGGAGCACACCCTGACAAAAAAGCAAGCTGGTGGTGGCACGCTTTGAGGCGGTTTCCCAAAAACCTGGATTCCGGCAGCCTCCTGCAGTTGTGAGAAGATGCCGGTCGTCTAGGGTCTCCCTTGCCACTGGAACCATCTTCTCTACAATCAAGGTAGTGGCATCGGGAAAAGCGCACCCCCCATGCCACTCTAAAAACCATCACTGCGCAGGTATCTTCTTTACCTGAGTCTCCAACCTCTAAAGTCTGGTGGCGATGGAGCATCCAGTAACGGGGGCAGGTTTGAATGAGCTGGAAGCTCCTAGCTGGAACTCTGCACGTCAGCGGCACAGGACAATGGTTGGTCGTTAGCAGTTGGGATTGAGTGGCAGCTGCTTCCAGCAGACCCCTGTGCGTCTGAGCAGCCCTATTTAGGGACCGCACTGCTCACCCCAACTGGGGAAAGGCCTAGAAAAGGTGGCCTAAACATTGCCCACTCAGCACAGCACCCAGATAGGAAACCGCACCTGTCGGGACATTCCACTATGCGGTCGAAAAACAAAAATAATACCATTTAGAATTGCAGCATGGAACATAAGGACACTCCTGGATGCCAGTCCGGACAGACCACAGCGCAGAACAGCACTTGTTGCCAGCGAGCCGAAGCGCTACAATGTGGATGTGGCAGCACTCAGTGAGACCCGACTCCTCGAGGAAGGCTCACTCAATGAAGTAGGAGAGGGTTATACATTCTTTTGGAAAGGATACCCCATTGGCGGACAGCTCCTTCATGGAGTTGGTTTTGCAATCAAGAACAGCCTCCTGCACAAGCTCACAGAATCACCAGTGGTTGTCAGCGAAAGGCTCATGACTTTTCACATCCCCCTTGCAAAATGCAGGTATGTCACTTTGGTAAGTGCCTATGCACCAACTCTGCCATCGAACGCTGAAGAGAAGGACCGCTTCTACCAGACACTCGATGACATCCTCAGTCACATTCCGAAGGGTGACAAAATCATGCTGCTTGGTGATTTCAATGCAAGAGTCGGAAAGAACTTGCAAAACTGGAATGGTGTAATTGGTGCCCATGGCATTGGAAAAGTCAACCCCAATGGCATGAGACTTCTTAGTCTCTGTGCGGAACATGATCTTACCATCACTAACACAATCTTCCAGCAAAAGAACAAATACAAGGCATCCTGGATGCATCCCAGGTCCAAACATTGGCACCTGATCGACTATGTGATCGTGAGGAGGGCTGACCTCAAGGACGTGCTCATCACAAGAGCTATGCGAGGGGCAGACTGCTGGACCGACCACCGCATGATTCTGACAAAGGTCAGAATGCATGTTCGGCCCCTAGCTCGCCACGGTGGCCCAAAGAGGAAAACACTCCACTGTGCCAGACTCTCTAGCAGCGACATCTGTGACAACTTTCGTCGCTCCCTAGCTGAGAGGCTGGCAGGTATTGAACAACTGATCATCTCAGAGTCTGGGATGGATGAGAAGTGGACCACTCTATCCACCATCCTCTTTGACACTGCAGCCCAAGCCACTGGTTTCAAAACCAAGAAACATCAGGACTGGTTTGACCAGAATGCTGGAGAGATATTCACCCTCCTGGACAGAATGCACAGGGCACACAGAGTCACCTTGAACAACCCACAATCCCAATTCCATAAGAAGCAATGGCAAGCCCTTCGTTCTGAGGTCCAAACAACTCTCAGGAAACTGCAAGATGAGTGGTGGATCTCAAAGGCCAATGAAATCCAGACTCATGCTGATAGAAACAATATGCACAGTTTCTATGTTGCAGTCAAAACCATCTACGGCCCCAGAAACTGCTCCCTGGCACCTGTTAGATCTGCTGATGGATCTTCTTTAATCAAGGATCAGGCCATGATAGTGGAGCGGTGGGCTGAGCATTTTAACACCGTGCTTAACCAGCCCACCTCAGTGGACCCAACTGTCCTTGCAGAGCTCCCTGAACATCCTACCTTGCCACATCTCGACCTCCCCCCAACCTTCAAAGAAATCCTGCATGCAGTAAAAACCCTGAAAAACAATAAATCCCCTGGACCTGACGGCATCCCAGCTGAACTTCTTAAAGAAGGAGGCTACCTCTGTACTCGGACACTGTATCTCTATATCTCAGAGGTGTGGAGACGAGAGTGTGTCCCACAACAGTGGAAATACGGCAACATTGTGACCATCTACAAGAACAAAGAAGACAAATCCATCTGCTCCAATAGTAGGGGTATCTCTCTGTTGGCCATTGCTGGAAAGGTCCTTGCCAAGGTCATGCTCCGCATACTCATCTCTGCAATATCAGAGCGGGTCACCCCAGAGTCACAGTGTGGTTTTCGGAAGGACAGGGGGACAGTTGACATGATCTTTGTGACACGTCAGCTCTAAGAGAAATGTCGGGAGCAGCACAAGGACCTGTTCATTGCCTTTGTCGACCTGTCAAAGGCATTTGACACAGTGAACAGGGAACTACTGTGGCAAGTCCTGAAGAGATTTGTGTGTCCACCCAAGTTCCTCACCCTCCTTGCGCAGTTCCATTCTGGGATGATGGCCCGAGTGGTAGTGGGAAGGCACAGCTCAGAACCTTTTGGAGTGCAAACCAGAGTGAGGCAAGGCTGTGTGCTGGCCCCAGTTCTCTTCAACATCTTCCTTGTCTGTGTAACAACTCTGCTACGTAGGAGGGTGGAGAAGCAAGCTGGAGTTACCATTGACTTCAGGCTTGATGGTAACCTGTTCAACATCAGGAGGCTACAGGTAACTTCCAAGCTGACATCAGAGACCATCATTGAGCTACAATACGCCGATGACTGTGCCCTGGTTGCCCATACACCAGACGCTCTACAAAACATCCTCTCGGCAGCTGTAACTGCATACACCAGAATGGGACTGACAATCAACACCCAGAAGACAGAGGTACTCTGTCAATCCAGTACTGACCCCCCACAAAACCCAATAACCCTCACAGCAACAGGGCAACAGCTGCTCACAGTGCCCACTTTCAAATACCTGGGGAGCATAATGTCTGACACCTGCTCAATGGATGACGAGATCCAGAACCGCCTCAAGCAAGCATCAGCATCTTTTGGTCGTCTAAGGAGAAGGGTTCTTCAGAACAGCAACCTCAAACTCCACACCAAAGTGCTGGTCTACAGAGCTGTATGTATCACCACCTTACTGTATGGATGTGAGGCATGGACTATTTACAGCCACCATCTGAGAAGCCTGGAGACCTTCCATGTAAGATGTCTCCAGAAGATCCTTGGCATCACTTGGAAGGACAGAGTGCCGCACACAGAAGTGCTGGAGAGAGCTGGCAGCTGCAGCGTGGAGTCTATCATGGCCCAGCATCAACTCAGGTGGTTGGGGCATGTCATCCGGATGCCCAGCCACAGACTCCCACGCAGAATCCTGTATGGTCAGTTACACCGAGGCCAATGCAGCGCTGGTGGGCAGAAGAAGCGCTTCAAAGACCAAATGAAGTCCATCCTGAAGAGATGTCGGATCAACCCCTCTTCACTGGAGGAACTCGCTTCCTGCCGAGACATCTGACGCTCCCACTTCTTACAGGGAGTGGATTATATGGAGGAACAGCACACACAACACCGGACAGCAAAGCGTGCAAAGAGGCATGCTCACCAAGTCCCCCCTGCTCCCCGCAACACCTCCTTCACATGCCCGGTCTGTAACCGAATCTGCAGATCCAGGATCAGACTATTCAAACACCAGCAGACTCACAAATAAAGAAGATGGTCATCATCGAATCGATGGACTACCAGAAGAAGTGTGTGTGTGTGTGTGTGTGTGTGTGTGTGTGTGTGTGTGTGTGTGTGTGCGCGCGCGATGCCCTGAATTTCCCTCTGGGGATTAATAAAGTATGCAAGATACAAATACAAAAAAAAAATAATGATAATGTTCGATGTTTTGTACTTATAATGTTGCTAAAATATAAAAGGATGCACTACAGTGGATCTCAAATATTTGTAAACATGTCCTGTTATAGTACTGCGTGAGTTTATTGATGAAAGACTATAAACTACACATATAAGCTAAATTATAATGATGACTGAACAACTCCCATTCCCTAAAGTGCAAGATATAACGTTTATGAATATAACTCGTAAAAGATCGCACAAATAAGTGATCTGACAAAAAAATAAACAAGCGGTTCTTAAACAGTGGCTAATATTGCATGTCCCATTCATTTTCAATTATTCTGTAATTAATATTTGCACAATCAAATCTCAGTTCAGTCCCTTTCATATATGTCAAAGTCTAACGTGATTGACTACATATAGGCTACACTTCTATATTCCACCTTCAAGCACAGCTTACATTTGGGCCTGTAAAGCCTGATTGGGCTACCTGTTTCAGACAGGAATTCTTGCTTTCTACAGTCATGCGCTGGTCTTAATAAGTTTCTGAGATTGTCAGATACCTCCGCCACATTATTGACTTCAACTTTACTAAATATAGTCATTCTTCTCTGATCTGAGCAACTGAAACAATTCCACAGTTGTGTTAATTCTCAGTCACACAGTTCTACACCGATGAACATTTGTGTTTATGTACTGTACAATGGTGGAAAAAACACACCTTGAGACACTTGCTTTGCATCAGTATACTTGCAATTGCTTAAGCACCACTTGCATATCCATTTGAACATGTATTTCAACATAGAATGCAAGCACATACAAGTATATGGGTGCAAATACAAGTGGACATACAGCTATTAGCAGGTATTGATAGGAGAAAGTGCATAGGCACAGGGCATGATCAATGTTGAACATAGTGACAAGCATTCACATGCAAATACTGTATAGTGTTTCCTCTGGCTTAAAGACCTTGGCGCGGTGGCAACATATTTTTCCCGGGGGGGGGGGCAGTAAACATACCAGAATGTGTTAATTTTATACTATTTATTTCTTTTTAAAATTTTACACAGTAACACTGCATATGGAACTTACCATTTGAAGTATTGTACAACCGAGGTTTGAATATTGGGCCAGTTGGGGTCCCACCCAGACATCCTGTGTTTAGACTTTTTAGTGGTGTTGTCCTTCTCTCCTTCCTTTGCTCGAACACTTTCTTCTCCTTGGCTCCTCTCTTCTGTCTCATCTTGCCCTCTCTGAGCTCAGTCTAATTCAGGTTCTCTTTCTGTCTTTGGCGGTATACAAACAGGTTAGAAAATATCAAGTGTCATGTTTTGTCCTGTAGGATTTTTTTTGTCATGGTTTACATAAATGGCAAAAATATGTGTATTTTTTGTATTTTTATTCTAGTGATTCTTTTTTTCCATTGAGAGAGTAGGGAAGGGAAAGAAACATTCATAATAGTAATGTACTCAAGCATACTTAAATTATATGATCAGGTGGGTATAGTAACCAGAAATTCTACTCATGTAAAAGCAGTGCTTTGAAATTAATAATTAAAAGTAGACAACCAAAAATTTCTACTTGAGTTAAGGGTACAAAGAGCACCCACTTAAAAACTTGAGTAATGACTTCGTCTTGAAGGTTTGAGATTTTTCTCCAAAATTTCTAACAATTTTCTTATAGTTTTCTACATTTCTCTGTAAATCTAAAGTTGAAACCATGTTCCTCAAATTTGTAATTTCCTCTTGTAAAATTGACTTTTCTTGTACATTTGAAATTTTATTATAAATTTGTGGATTATTTTATGACTAATTTTTGTCTGTTTTTAAAATAAAATTACTGTTTTTTTTTTTAGATAAATTTGAAACAGACTGTGGTAATTTTTTTTACTTTTTCCTTATAACAATTTACATTTTTGACCATAATTTTGCAGTCAGAACAGAACAATAATTTAACTCTGATTACAAAGAAAAAATATTAATAAAATTATATTTAATGAAAGCACATCGTATTGGCCCACGGAGAGATAAGGGACCGCCGAGGACCTTAATTATGAAGTTTCTTAGCAACAGAGACAGGATGAAGATCTTCAACGCTGCACGTGCTAAAGGAGAGATTAAACACCAGGACCAGCAGGTGCGGTTCTACCCAGATTTGGCCACAGGAATCCAGCAATTGAGGAAGCAGTTTGATCCCGTACGTAAGGAGCTGCGCAACCTTGGGATTCGTCATGGTGTAATCTATCCTGCGAGACTGCTGACCACGTATGAGGGCAGAACCCACATCTTCAAGACCCCAGAGGAGGCGCAGGAGTTCATCAAGAAGATCAAAGAAGAAGAAGAGACTGGTGGGAGCTAAGCATGAACAAAATATAAGGTAGAATAATTAAGCATTTGCACAGGCATCTGACTGACTTGAAGTAAATAGTAAGTTTACAAAATATAGATTGTATTATATATTAAAAAAACAAAAAAACAAAAAAAACAAAAACTATGATGTACAAAGTTGTTAAAAAAAAATTTTGGAGTTAAGTTGGAAAACTACAGAGGAGAGTTAATGTTACGTCATTAAAAGCAGTAGAGTTAGGGTGATTGGGAGGATGAAGAAGGAGTGGCTTAGGCTGTTCCCCGTGGGTGTGGAACGGTCGATGGCTATATCGGGAGACAGAATTTTTCTTTTGATTTTGGGGGGTTTGCCACAAGTGTGGGAAGGGGAAATTTGTTTGTGTGTAGTTTGTAGGATGAATGTTCAACCACTCATGTTTTTGCTTCTCTGTATGAGCATGTTTACACTGCAAGGTAATCCCAAACTCTCTATTGATCATGGACCAAAGTGTTAATCTTAATTTAACTTCATGGAATTGCAGAGGTCTACAAAATTTAAAAAAACTTAAACAAGTTATGAATAAAATAAAGGACATGGGTTCAAGAATTGTGTTTTTACAAGAAACTCATCTGATAGAGGAGGATGTTAAAAGAATTAGGAGTAGATGGCAGGGAAGTGTATTCACCTCTTCATTTTCATCCCGAGCCAGGGGAGTTATGACTCTCATACATAAATCAGTTCCTTTTCAAGTGAAAAATGTAATTGGAGACAAATTTGGAAGATATGTAATCATTCAAGGTTCTTTGCTATTAGAAAATATAAATCTTGTGAACTTATATGGTCCCAATATAGATGATCAGAAGTTCTTTGCTAATTTATTTCTCATCTTATCATCACTTACAGGGCAACATATAATAGCAGGGGATTTTAATTGTACATTGAATCCAGGTGTGGATAGATCAACAGGACTGGATTGTACGCACATTGGATGTAGGATGACTATTAATCATTTTATGAAAGAATTGAGATTGTTAGATATATGGAGAGAAATGAAACCACAAGTTAAAGCCTATTCTTGTTATTCCAGTACCTACAAGACATTCTCACGTATTGATTATTTTTTGATTTCCACAGAATTAAGGTCCAAGATTCAAAACTGCTTTTATGATAACATCTTGATCTCTGATCATGCACCCTGTTGTGTAATATATGTAGATAAAAAATTGACAAAGGAATCAGGTAGATGGCAATTTCAGCATAAATGGCTTCAGGATGAGGAATTTGTCAAGTATATAGAAAAACAGATAGACGAGTTCTTTGACATCAATACTACACAAACATCAGCATGTGTAAAGTGGGAGGCTTTCAAAGCTTTTATTAGGGGACATATTATTAGTTATACAGGATCAAAATCTAAGAAGACTCGAGATGAGAGAGCTAAATTGGAACATAAAATAAAAAGTCTTCAGGAAAAAGTGTATGCAGGAAGTGACCCAAGGTTGGAGAATGAATTACTGATTTTGAGAGCTGAATACGACAAAAAATCAGCGAATAGAGCTGCCTCGAGTCTTCTAAGATTGAAACAATCTTTTTATGAACAAGGTGAAAAATCAGGAAAATTATTAGCATGGCAGATTAAACAATTGGAAATTAAAACACCAATTACCAGTATTATAAGTAACGGACAGGTAGTTATAGATCCTTTAGAAATTAATAGAGCCTTTAGAGATTACTATGAAAAATTATATGATACCAAAAATGAACCTGATTTAACAAAACTAAATGGGTTTTTGAACGAACTATCTATACCGTGTATTCCAAATGAAAATAGGGAGATATTGGAGTCTAAAATTAGTCAAGAAGAAGTTGGGCTAGCCATTGATAATATGAAATCAGGAAAAAGTGCAGGACCAGATGGTCTTCCAGTTGACCTTTATAAAAAATTTAAGAATAAATTAATAAAACCTTTTTTGGAAATGGTTTTAGAAGCATTTCAAAATAATAATTTACCATCATACATAAATAATGCCTTAATTATACTGCTGCCAAAACCAGGTAAGCCCTCTAATAAATGTGAAAATATGAGACCAATAAGCCTATTAAACGCCGACCTTAAGATAATCTGTAAAATTTTAGCAAGACGAATACAAGAAATTTTACCAAATATTATTAATCGAGATCAGAATGGCTTTATAAAGGGTAGACAAGGCTTCCATAATGTAAGAAGACTATTTAATATTATTTATTTTAATAAAGAAGCACCGGATACAGCTCTCCTATCATTGGACGCCGAAAAGGCCTTTGATAGAGTTGAATGGCCCTTTCTTTTTGAAGTCCTACAAAGGTTTGGACTTGGAAATAATTTCATAAAATGGGTTCAAATAATATACAATAATGCTACAGCAGAAATCCTAACAAATAACAATATTTCAAAACCAATAAAAATCAATAGAGGATGTCGACAAGGCTGTCCACTTTCACCTTTACTGTTTACTATGGCAATTGAACCTTTAGCGATAGCGATACGTTTACATTCACAAATATATGGAATTAAAGTTGGACCAACAGAACATAAAATCTCCCTGTACGCCGATGACATAATTTTGTTTATGTCGAATCTAAAAAAATCAATTCCAACCTTGTTGAATTTAATAAAGAATTTTGGGGAAATATCAGGATATAAAATAAATAAAACTAAATCTTCAATATTAATGCTAAATGAGACCCAGAGAAATTACCCAGCCCCTGAGGTAAATCAATTCAATGTTGTAAATCAGTTTAAATATTTAGGAATCCAAATTATGCCTAAGCTAGAATCAGTCGCCAGTGTCAACTATGAAGCCTTAATGTCGGATATCAATGAGTTAACTCAGAGATGGATGTCACTACCAATGTCGATGATCGGGAGAATCAATATACTTAAAAGTAATATTTTACCTAAAATACTTTATTATTTCAATACATTCCCTTATCACCACCTTTAGATCTATTCTCAAGAATAAAAAAAAAGTTAGTGGAATTTATATGGAACAACAGGAGGGCTAGATTACGTTTGTCTTTATTATATTTACCATTTGATCGTGGAGGTCTGAAATGTCCAAATTTTATGTTGTATTATTGGTCGGCACAACTGAGGTCTATGACATATTATTTTTCATCAAATGATCTCCCTCACTGGACTGAAATGGAATCATACAATTTACCTTTACCTCTTCCCATATTCATATACTCAGATTCGGCAAAAAAATTACAAAAACAAGTTAAAAATCCATTTGTAAAGCATATGATCAAAATATGGTGTGAAGCTAAAAACTATTTAAAAGAACCACAGTTATTGTCACAATTTAGTCCAATATGGGGTAATCAATATTTTAAACCAGGGAGAGCGGACGCTGTATTTAAAGTATGGAATTTAAAAGGGATACAAAAGATTCAGGATTTATATTTGCTATGTGCAGACAACATAATGTCTTTTGAAGAGCTGAGGATCAAATTTAATCTCAATAGAACACATTTTTTTAAATATCTTCAACTTAGAAACTTTATTCGATCAAATCAAAATAAAGCTCTCACTCGACCTATTTATTCATCCTTGGAAAAAATGATGATGAAAGATAGTAAAAGAAAGGGTATTATTTCAGAGTTTTATAACTCATTGACACAATCCTCAAGTGAAAATTCACTGAAAAGATTAAACTACTGGAAAGAAGATCTGCAAATTGAAATTTCAGAGGAACAATGGGAATTGGCTTGTACAGAAGCTCAAACCAAATCAATAAATGTACGCCTTAAATTGATACATTTCAAATGGTTAATGCGGATGTATGTTACACCGGAGGAGTTAAATAGATATAACAAAAATATACCAGATACATGCACAAAATGCATGGAAAGTAAAGGAACCCTATTTCATTGTTTATGGGAATGTAGATTAATAAGAATGTTTTGGGAAGAGGTGAGGGTAACAATTGAAAAAATAATCTCAAAACAAATCATATTGAATCCTAAACTGTTTTTGTTGGGTCTGTACCCAGAAAAGCATAATTTTAATAAAAGTGAAAGAACATTCATAGACCTCAGTTTGCTTAATGCCAAAAAATGTATTGCACTATTATGGAAAAAGACTCATAGACCAGATGTGACTCAGTGGTTAAGACAGATGTTAACAAACCTTCCATTAGAAAGAATAACATATATACTGAAATCAAAGGAAATTGTGTTTGAGAATATATGGAGACCTTTTATTGATTATGTAAAAAATTTAAACATAACTCTTGAAGAAGAAGGTGAATGATGTGTGTGGACCTTGTAAATTCCAAACTGGTGAACATAATATGTATACTTATGTATTGGATTGTCTAGACTAAACAGAGGAGCATTGTTGAAGACTTGATTTTGTTGGTGGTTGTTGGTGTTTTTAGTGCATTTTTTTTTTGTAGTACTTTAGTGTTAGTGTTTGATTGTTTGTATCATGTTTGTTAAAAAAAAAAAAAAAAAGGTTCAATAAAGATATTGTGGAAAAAAAAAATTATATTTAATGAAATAAATTAACTTAAATGACCAAGGATGCCGTTATTTCTGTTATAATATTTCTTTATATTTATAGTTTTGTTTTTTTTAAAGAAATCTCCTCACCACCCAGACAGCAGGAAAAACCTCCCTTATTTTGAAATCAAATGTTGACACATTTAGTTTGTCTGAAGGCTGCTGACAGATTAAAGTCATTGACTTCGTGAATTTCGGTCATCTTAACCTGCCAGGTACATAATAGGGAACTGTAGCGGACTCTAAAGACATAATTCACAACAATATGTGTTCATGTACAGAATGATCTGCTAGGCAGTTATAGTGCTCTCAGGCTTTCTCATCAGGCGCCTCTCTAGGCATTTATTTACCTTTTGTTCTTATTATAGACAAAAATAGAAAGGAGATGTTTTTTACCTTCTTTACATGTTTCGACTGTTCACTGCAGCCTTCCTCAGAACAGTCGAAACATGTAAAGAAGGTAAAAAAACATCTCCTTTCTATTTTTGTCTTTAATAAGAACAAAAGGTAAATAATTAAAAGAAGACAAAATGAACCTACGTGAGCTATAGTTAGCTTAATGCTACCTGAAGCGATTGATAAGCTAACACTAGTTAGCTTAATGCTGGCGCCAGTCTCTAAATAACTACCTACAGCGATCGGATATACCTCCGGTGGATTACCCCTTTGATCGCTTTTATCCGGCCACTGTGAGTAAACTGACCAGCGATTCCAGCGCTTCCTTGTGATTCACTGATGTGCCCTACCTGAAGCGATTGCTAAGCTAACGCTAGTTAGCTTAATGCTGGCGCCAGCCATTCCACCTAACACCAGCCTGAATCAAAGCCCAGCTGCGAGGCCCAGCGGAGATACTACCAGGCAGGCGGCTATTTGTTTGACGGGGCTCAGCAGAGATTTCACCCAGGCAGACGGAGGTAGGCGGCGGTGCCCAGCGGAGGACTTACCGTGACTGCAGCGGCGGTGTGCGACGAGACTACCCGAAGCGATTGCTAAGCTAACGCTAGTTAGCTTAATGCTGGCGCCAGTCATTCCACCTTACACCAGCCTGAATCGAAGCCCAGCTGCGAGGCCCAGCGGAGATACTACCAGGCAAGCGGCTATTTGTTGACGGGGCTCAGCAGAGATTTCACCCAGGCAGACGACGGTAGGTGGCGGTGCCTAGCGGAGGATTTACCGTAACCTCAGCGGAGCTCGGTGGCAGCGGCGGTGTGTGACGAGACTCGGTTGGAGGAGCGGGACGGGAGACCAGTTACGGCGACTATGAGCAACGAGACCAGCAACGGAAGGGGCTAGTTGGCTAGCTGAGGCCCAGCTGGATTCGAGGACGATCGGATCAGATTCTGGCGATATAAGCAGAATTTATTTTACTATCCACAGATTTTCCTTTTCCTTCTTTCCAAGAAAGACTGAAGATGGCTGCCACCGGATTAAAAAGTGGGCTGATGGGCACCACTAATAAGCCTTCTCTACTTATCTACTTCCTCTTCGTTTTGTCTTTGTGTGTCTGGACCTGCAACAAGAAGGATTTTCCGACAAACTCAACCAAAGGTGAAGTTAAAAAGTTTTATCTGTATGGATTTGGGCTGGGACATCTCACCCTACACTCTATGTGGTCTTTAAAAGCCCTGAGCAAAAACTTCCAAATTAAGGCAAACATGGCTGTTAAGCAAAAATCACAATATGGCAGAGGATATACAGTTAAAGTTCTGTTAGTTCTGCTACTTCTGGCAGGAGATATTCACCTTAACCCTGGACCTGCCACTATTAAACAGCAGACCACTGGGTTAGCACAAAACCGAGCTGTACAAAAGCAAAAACAACATTTATTTTTCCAAACTGTTAACCATGCACGAGTTCTTTGGGACACCAAGGCTAAACCAAAGGGGATCCTCGGTGGTCATTTAAACATACGGAGCATAATCCCCAAAAGAGATGAGATTTCGGTGTTGCTGTTGGACTCAAATCTGGACTACCTTTGTCTCTCAGAAAGCTGGCTACACAGGAACATAGACACTAATATGATCGATATTGTGGGCTACCAGTGTTTTAGAAAAGACAGGCAGGTAGGGAGGGGAGGAGGTGTTTTAATTTACATCAAAGAGAAATATAAATGTCAACTGGTTGATTTGAATACTTCACTTGAATGTTTAGCTGTTAATGTATGTCTCTCTCCGGTAATGAATTTCAACATTGCAGTAGTGTACAACCCACCGTCACACAACTCTTCCTTTTATAATGAATTAAGTGATCTGGTTAAACAACTTGAGAAGAACAGAGAAACAATAATTCATGGTGACTTTAATATCAACTGGTCTGATAAAAAAGACAAACAAAAACTGAAAAGCCTCATGACTAAATTTAATTACCAGCAAATCATCAAAGGACCCACCAGGATAACCAAACAATCCAGAACACTTATTGACATGGTATTTACTAATAAACCAGAACGAATAACCAGAACCTATAATCTTGTAACTGGTCTCTCAGATCATAACATGGTTCTTGCTGTCAGGAAACTTACTAAAAAGCGACTACAGTATTTTGGGGGAGTCGATATTGACAAATCAAATTTTATTATCCCCAAATCAAAAAATGAGGAGTTTGAACATTACTTAGAGAATCAAAATTGGGAGCAGCTCATGGCAACATGTGAAGTAGATGATTGTTGTAATTTTATAACTGCAACAATCACAAAGTCTATAGAAAAATTTTCAAAGCAAATTAAAAGTAGACAACAGAAGATTAGCCTACCATGGTTAAATAATGAAATAAGAAAACTTATGAAGAGGCGAGACTATGCACTGAAAACATCACTAACCTCCAAACTACAAAATGATCACCTTGTGTACAAAAGTTTAAGAAATAAAGTGGTACATGAGCTGCGAAAATCAAAAATATCTTATTACAATAAACTGATAGATCATGCAAAGGGTAACAACAGTTCCCTATGGAGGCATTTAAATAACTTAACTAATAAAAAAAACGATCAGAAGGGGGTAAAGGAACTTAGAATCAATGGCAAGACCGTCAGTGACAAGGCTACTTTGGCAAATGTATTTAATTCACACTTTGTGGGCTCTGTGGAAGACTTAACAAAAATTTTTGTGCTGCCAAATGTGCTCAACAACACAAATTCCATACTTCCAACAGATACTTTTCACATCGATGAGGTAAATGAGAAGTTAATTGCTGGTATTGTTAAAACACTGTCAAACTCAAAAACTAATGATATCTACAATATGAGCACCTCCTTTCTCAAAATGCACAGCAAAATATTAATCAAACCACTGACTCATCTCATTAATCTCTCCATTAGGTCTAGTACATTTCCATCTGGCTGGAAAAAAGCTGTCGTCATACCAGTTCATAAATCAGGCAGTAAAGACGATATATGCAATTACCGCCCAATCTCTATCTTACCAGTCCTATCTAAGGTTCTTGAAAAAGTTGTAGCTACACAGCTGATAGACTACTTACAAGACAGTCAACTTCTTCATCCACATCAATTTGGTTTTAGACCAGGATACTCAACAGAAACAGCAAATTGTTGCCTTATTGAAAACGTCAAACAGTCCTTGGACAGGGGTAATGTGGTAGGAGCTGTTTTTCTAGATCTCAAAAAGGCTTTCGATACTGTAAACCACAGTTTGCTTTTATCCAAAATGGTATCTTTTAACTTCTCCCCAAATACATTAGAATGGTTTGCATCTTATCTCCAGAATAGAGAACAGTGTGTAAAAGTTCACCAGGATAAATCCTCATTTTTAAACAACCGCATGGGTATCCCACAAGGGTCCATTCTTGGTCCTTTACTTTTCAGCATTTTTATTAATGACTTGCCGTTACACTGCTCAGCTGCAACATGCCAACTTTATGCAGATGATGCAGTTATTTACACAGCTGCCAAGACTCCAGCACAGGCTGCAGATGTACTGTCTACAAGTATGGTTGATGTCCAAGAGTGGCTCCTCAAGAACCATCTATTGCTGAACCTTCAGAAAACGGTCTCAATGTGCTTTTCAATCAAAAAATGTAACCTGCAACATTTTAAAGTTAATATACATGATCATGACATCAGTTTAGCTACAGAATTCAAATACCTTGGCATTGTACTAGATCCTCAACTCAAATTTAATCTTCATATAAAGAAAATTTCAAAAACAGTAAAAAAAAATCTGAACTGCTTTAAATTAATTAGATATTATATACCTTACGAAGCAGCTGCACTGTATATGCATTCTATGGTTTTTTCTCATATATCATACTGTTTGACAGTCTGGGCTCAAGCAGCCCCTTCCACAATAAGACACATAGGTTCATTATATAATCAAACCCTAAAAATCTTGGACAAAAAGCCCATTAGGTGGCATCACTGTAATGTTTTAAAAAAATACAACCTATTGAGTTTTGAGAGCTTCATTGACCTCTGTCTTCTGAAATTAACGTTCAAATGTTTCCATAAATCAGCACCCGAGCCACTTGCTGGTTTCGTCCAAAGACAGGACAGCAGCAGAGCCACCAGGAGTTCTGTTAACAATAACTGTAAAATATTCCACCGCAGAACCACATTTGGACAAACAGCTTTCTCTATAAAGGGCAGTCACATCTGGAACACAATGCCAAATGAAATTAAAATAATAACGGACTTTAAAACATTCACTAAAAATGTTAAAAACTGGCTGAAAAATAAACAAGAATGTACTCATGTATGAATTATTTGTCTGCAAAGTGAGAGTGAATGAAGGGAAGGAATAAATGTGTTTGTTTATAGTGAGTGACGAAGGGAGGAAGGCCTGAAATAGGCAAATGTGAGTTATGTTATGTGTTAAATGTGAGTCAGGCTGTTATATTTGTGTATTTATAATATTTATAATATTTATGTTAAATGTGAGTCAGGCTGTTATATTTGTGTATTTATAATATTTATAATTGTGTATATATAATTTTTCTGCATTGATGTATGTGGTTATTGTGTATATTTTTTATCTTGATTCTTTTTTCTAAAGCCCATCCAGGGACAAGAGTTGCAAATTAGCTAATAGCTATACACTCTATGTGCAACACATCAGATTGATTGTCTTTGATTAATTGTCTATGTTTATTGCACTGTCCCTGTCAAATAAACTAATCTACTACTACTATTACCTCTCTAGGCAGCCGTTGAAGGACCTCAGTTTAGCGTGAAAAGCGAGCTAGCATTTTTAGCTGTTGCTTTTTGTCACTGCCGCTGGAGAATAAAAACGGCATGCCTGCTCGTGCGAGAAAAGAGAGAAATTGCCAGTCTCTTCATTCCTCCAATCCCTACAGAACATAACTTAATACTGTAGTGGCTGGTGAAATACAGTATATCCTCAGCAATTCATCAGTCCCCCACCTTTCCCTTCATATGAAGCCGGCTGCATATGAATTCTAACCAAATCTCTTAGCTAAGCGACTCTTCCATTATTGCTCCCGTTTCCAGCGGGTTAAAACCATGATAAACGCCTCCAGTGCTTACATACCGCTTATAATTTTTTTCTGCGTTTAAAGTACTTTAATAAACTCATGTCTCTGTCGGACAGTCGCGCTTAGCGAGACACTGCCTGCTGACTGACTGGAAAACTCGTGTGAGCGGGCCACTTGTAAACGCCGCACGGATGACGGCCACGCGTGTTGTTCGTGTGCGTGCTTGCAGAAAGTCATTGCTTCATATATTTTTCTTAATAAATTCATATCTCCTTAGCGAGGTGGTAAAATTTCTGGCGAGGCGGCCCGCCGCCGAGAAATTTTACCAGAGGAAACCCTGCTGTATACGTTGTTGATACTTAAAGGTCACATGGGCTTGTGTCTGAAAACTTTCATATATGAGCCTTCATGTCTACAGTCACCTGCAGATACCTGCAACTGCATGCAACAAACATGCAGATATATTTTGAAACTTCTAAAAGTTATTTAAGCAATATTACGCAAGACGGAGTACAGTATCAATGAGTATATAACTGCGCACAATTCTATAACCACAATTATATACTCATTGATACCATACTTCCTCTCATGTAATATTGCTTTTATACAACAGTTGCTTAAGCACAGTTTATTAAATAATAGTGATACAGGACAAAATATGATTTTTATACCAGGGGTGGGAAGTGAAGGCCATTCCACTGCAGGTTTTTTGCTCTCCCAAGTTTCTTCAGCAGACGTTTGCTTTAATTAGCTTCAAGGATTGCTAGTAATTTAAAGTGACACTCCTCCAAAAATCTTATTTTTTTCTTATTAACATGTCTGTAACTTGTTTTTTAATGACTTGCAAGACGTATCAAGAGAAAACTCGCTCAAATGTCTCATATCTTGCTGTGAAGTTTCACTTAAGCGTCACCCCCTACAAAAAAGGCGAGTTGAGAGGGAATGTTTTTGGTGATGTTGTGGAGAGAGGAATAACCAGGCCGAGCGTTGAGAGCAGATGAAACTTTATTCTTCTCCTTCTCACATCCACCAGAATCAAAAACATTAAAAGCTCAGGTTGCAGGCGCTCTCCTTTATATTACAACACTCCTCCGCTACCTGAGGTGCTGTATTAACATATCAACCCCCCATGACAATTCCTCTTGTCCCCCAGCACCGTTGATCTGCCATGCCCTTCAGTCTGAGGGAAAACTACTGAGTGGGTCCCCCACCCAGAATCTCAGACTGAACCTTAACCCTCATGTCCTTTGGGCTTCAGCCTCCGTCCATAGCTGCTGTAATGGAGGATCTTCGGCTCCAAGGTGCTGCTGTGCTGGTGGGGGATTCCTGGGGGTGTGTTCGTCTGTGGGGGGACAATGGGGAGGCACCTTCAGCATGCTCGTATGACTGATCTGACGAGTCATTTACCTGGGGAGTTCTCAATGGGGGTCTTCCGCGCCGAGGAGCTGGGGCCAACACTACCTGTTCGTCTGCTAAAACAAAGGCGGGCTTAAGCCTGTCTATACAGATTGTCTCCCAGCGACCCCCCAAGTTTAACACAAAATGTTTGTCCCCGGGTTCCAGCACTCTGAACAGGCCATCGTAGGGCGTGCACAATGGGGTCTGGTGGGCATCGTGCCTGACAAATACGAACAACGCGTCCTTCAAGGTCTTTGGCACAAAAGTGCGGAGAAAACAGTGGTGGGCCGGGCCGGGTAGCGTCCCTGCCCCTGCGCTATGCCGTGAACGCGGGGACGGATTGGTGTTCGGCACGGGGTTATCTGGCAAAAATTCCCCGGGAAGCCGCAGCGTCTGGGGAAAAAAAACAGTTCTGCTGGGGAGGCCGCCAAATCCTCCTTCGGTGTGGAACACAACCCTAATAGAATCCACGGCAACCGGTCTACCCAATTTCCGTAAGCGAAGCCCTGAGCGCTGCTTTAAGCAATCTATGGAAACGCTTGCATAACCCATTGGCCTGGGGGTTGTACGCGGTCGTGCGATGAATTGTGACGCCCAGGCTCCGGGCCATGGTGGACTAGAGGTCGGAAACAAACTGCGGGCCCCAATCGAACGTGATATCCGAAGGGGCACCGAAATGTGCCTCCCATGTCGCCAAAAAAGCGCGTGCAACTTCTGCGGATGTGGTGGAAGCTAGCGGGACTGCTTCGGGCCAACGCGTGGTGCAGTCCACCACTGTCAGGAGGTGCGTGAACCCCTGCGATGGCAGGAGGGAGCCCACGAGGTCCACGTGAACGTGGTCGAACCGCTTAGCCAGGATATGGAACGACTCCAAGGGGGCCTTTGTGTGCCTGTGCACTTTGGCTCGTTGGCACGCCATGCAGGCTGCCACCCACTGTTTCACCTGTTTGCGCAGGCTCGGCCAGCTGAACTTCATTCCCACCATTTTGACTGATGCGCGCACTCCTGGGTGCACCAGGCATGTGGGACCACCGGGCGCGTGCAGCCCGTGGAGACGTCACAGATTAGGGGGGGGGGCCCCCGTCCTGCAGTACTCTGCTGTCCAGCCTTAACCCTGTTGGTCCAGACTGGAGCACACAAACGTCGGCATCGCCGATCTGCTCAGCAGCCATGGCCGTGTAATCTATCCCCATGTAGACTGGGGCCACTAATGCACGGGAGAGGCAGTCTGCCACCACGTTGAGTTTACCGGCCACATGCTGAATGTCGGTCGTAAACTCTGAGATCGCAGCCAGCTGTCTCTGCTGCCGGCCTGACCATGGTTCCGAAACCTTGGCCATTGTGTACGTTAGCGGCTTGTGGTCCACGAACGCAGTGAAGGTGCTCCCTTCCAGCCAGAACTGGAAGTGGCGTATGGCCAGGTGGAGAGCCAGTAACTCTCTGTCGAACGCACTGTATTTAAGATAAGATAAGATAAGATCAGCCTTTATTAGTCCCGCAATGGGGAAATTCCAGGATTGCAACAGCACAGGGATAGCAACACTCAGAGCAATAATTTAGAAGATAAGAAAATAAGAGCAGTGAATATACATACGTACACATAAATATATAAATATACACGACCGTTCAAAAGTTTGGGGTCACCCAGACAATTATTTTCTGTTTTCCATGAAAAGTCACACTTATTTACCACCATGAGTTGTAAAATGAATAGAAAATATAGTCAAGACTTTGACAAGGTTAGAAATAATGATTTGTATTTGAAATAATAATTTTTTCCTTCAAACTTTGCTTTCCTCAAAGAATTCTCCATTTGCAGCAATTACAGCATTGCAGACCTAACATGATTGCACAAGGGTTTTCTAATCATCCATTAGCCTTCTGATGCAATGAGCAAACACAATGTACCATTAGAACACTGGAGTGATAGTTGCTGGAAATGGGCCTCTATACACCTATGTAAATATTGCACCAAAAACCAGACATTTGCAGCTAGAATAGTCATTTACCACATTAGCAATGTATAGAGTGTATTTCTGATTAGTTTAAAGTTATCTTCATTGAAAAAAGTGCTTTTCTTTCATAAATAAGGAAATTTCTAAGTGACCCCAAACTTTTGAACGGTAGTGTGTGTATATATACTGTGTATGTATATATATATATATATATATATATATATATATATACACACACACAGTGCGGAGCATTCATCGAATCGTTTCACACCAACATGCAGGGAATAGTGCAGCACGATGGCAACGTCTCAGAGCCATTCAACATACGCAGCGGAGTGAAACAGGGCTGTGTACTTGCGCCAACCCTCTTTGGGATTTTCTTTGCTATGCTCCTGAGGCATGCCTTCAGCACAGCAACAGAGGGAATCTACCTGCACACAAGATCTGACGGCAGGCTTTTCAACCTCGCCCGCCTGAAAGGTAGAACCAAAGTACGCAAGGCTCTAATCAGAGACATGCTGTTCGCAGACGACGCTGCAGTCGCAACCCACACACAGCAGGAGCTTCAGACCCTGATGGACCGCTTCTCCCAGGCATGCAAGGACTTCGGGCTTACCATCAGCCTGAAGAAGACTAACGTCTTGGCGCAAGGCACGGAAGCACCACCAACCATCACCATTGATGACTACAAGCTGGAGGTTGTGAATCAGTTCACGTACCTGGGGTCCACGATCAGCAACAACCTCTCCCTTGATACAGAGATCAACAAGAGGATTGGAAAATCAGCCTTCACACTCGCTCGCCTCACCACACGAGTGTGGGAGAATCCCAAACTCTCTGTCAAGACGAAGATGGCAGTGTACAACGCCTGCGTCATCAGCACACTGCTCTATGGGAGTGAGACGTGGACAACATACGCCCGGCAGGAAAAGAGACTGAACTCCTTCCACTTGCGCTGCATTCGCAACATCCTGGACATATCCTGGCAGGACAAAGTGCCCAACACAGAAGTTCTGTCCCGTGCCGGCCTTCCCTCCATGTTCACTCTACTCAGGCAGCGCAGGCTTCGCTGGCTAGGCCACGTTCATCGTATGGAGGATGGCAGAATCCCCAAAGATGTCCTCTATGGAGAACTGGCAACTGGCAGGAGAGACGTTGGCCGCCCACAGCTGCGCTTTAGAGACGTCTGCAAGAGAGACATGAAGGCCCTGGATATCAACACAGAGCGCTGGGAGGACCTTGCAACGGACCGCTCCAAATGGAGAGGCACCCTGACCAGACAGCTCAAGGCGGGTGAAGAGAGACTGACTGCTGCAGCAGATGAAAAAAGGACCCGCAGGAAGAACCGCCACAGACCCAGCAGCACGGAGACCACCCACAAGTGTGACCTGTGTGACAGGGACTGTCATTCGCGCATCGGTCTGTTCAGCCACAGGCGGTGCTGTTCCAGCAGAGTAGACGTTTAGGATTCTCTTCCATGGTCATCATAGACCGACGGAGGCCGACATACGACATACATACACAGTGCGGAGCATTGTAGCTAGATGGACTATACAGCATCACCGTCTATTTAGTTACCCTTCATGGTATGAATATGCACCCATACATATTGTCACCCTCCATAGCGACTGATATTGTCCTAGTTGTATACTGGAGGGGACCATTTGTGTAAGTCTGTTGCGTCTTTTGCATTCAATACTATTAGGTCGTCACGTTTTTTGCTATCTCTGCGAGCAGCCCTGCTTAGGTTATACAGTCTGACAGCCGTAGGTAGGAAGGACCTGCGAAACCTCTCAGTCACGCATCTAGGATGATGTAGTCTACTGCTAAATGAGCTCCTCAGTGCGTCCAGTATGTCCTGCATAGGGTGGGACTCGGACTCCAGCAGAGATGACAGTTTAGCCACCATCCTTCTCTCTCCTATCTCCTCCACTGGGTCAAGGCGTTGCCCCAGGACAGAGCTAGCTTTCTTGATTAGTTTTTTCAGTCTCTTCTTATCGGCTGCTATTTACGCTCACTGTTGCGCAAAGACCTGCTAAAAAAGGTGAGCGGCTGCCAAGAACCGGTGACGTGCTGCTCGACGATGGCCCCTATGGCCACGTCCGAGGCGTCGGTAGTGAGCGCTATCCGAGCCGCCGGGTCCGGGTGCGCCAGCAGTGCGGCGTTCGCCAGGGCTGTTTTAACCTCGGAAAACGCTTGCTCTCGCTCAGGAGTCCAGTTGACTCTGTCCGCCAATTTCCATTTCTTAAGCGTGGCGTACAACGGCTGCATGAGCTGTGCTGCACGGGGGAGGAAACGGTTATAAAAGTTAACCATCCCCAAAAACTCCTGCAGCGCCCTGACCGTCTGAGGCTGGGGAAAATCCGCCACTGCGCGCACCTTGTCCGGCAAAGGAATTGCACCCTCCGGTGAGATGCGGTGGCCCAAAAAATCGATTCCCGTCACTCCAAACTGGCACTTCGCCGGGTTGATTATTAATCCATGCTCCTCCAACCTCTGGAAAATTGTCCTGAGGTGGGCTACGTGTTTGTCCTCGGATGCGCTGGCCACCAGGATGTTGTCCAGATAGACTAACACAAATGGCAGATCGCGCAACACCGCATCCATCATGCGTTGGAATGTCTGCACCGCGCCCTTTAACTCGAAAGGCATGCATAAAAACTCAAAATGACCAAACGAGGTTATTACTGCCGTTTTAGGTATGTCCTCAGCGCGCACCGGGACCTGGTGGTAACCGCGGACCAGGTCTATCTTGGAAAAAATGCGCGCCCCGATGAGGTGAATAGAAAAATTCTGAATATGCAGGATGGGGCAGCCGTCGTGCGCTGTGGCGTTATTTAATCTGTGGCAATCACTGCAAGGTCGCCACGATCCCTCGGCCTTAGGAACCATATGTAGCGGGGACGCCCATGGGCTGTTTGAGCATCTGATGATGCCCAACTTTTCTAAGTTGGCAAACTCCTCGCGTGCTATGGCCAGTTTAGCTGCGTCCAGGCGCTGAGGTCATGCGAAAACAGGCGGCCTCGTGGTGGTAATGAAGTGCTCCACCCCATGTTTAGTAACGGTCACTGAAAACGTCGGGACGGTGAGTGCTGGGTACTGGGTGAGTAGTGTGTGGAACTTACCCCCTGGAGCTGTGACATTGGCTAGTGTTGTGGGCCCGGCTCTTCAAGCTGTACAGGGGAGAGAATCAAAAGACATTGCGTTAATCAGGCATCTGTTAGCAACATCGACTAGTAGTCCGTGTGCACACAAAAATTCAGCGCCTAAAATGGGGAAGCTGCATGCCGCTTTGACGAATGTCCATTGGTATGTACAGCCGTGCAAGGATACAGTCAGTATCCTCTCACCAAAAGTCTTAATGTCTGAGCCGTTTGCGGCCGTCAGTTCGGGGCCGCTAGTTCCCGTCAACCGGTCTGCGTAGGACAGCAGGATGAGACTCTTTTGGGAGCCAGAGTCCAGAAGGAACTGTCTCCCCGAGTGGGAGTCCGTCACATAGAGCAGCTTGCTTGCTTCACAGGCGGTCGCAGCTGCTACCGACTGCCGGCACTGGCATTTCCCAAACGCTTGAATTGGCACGGTGGCACACATCGGCGTGCGTCCTCTCCAAAATGGCAGTGGTAGAAACAGAGCGTGTCTCTCCGATGCTTCTTGGCCTCCGCTGCAGCCACCGTCGCTGGCTCGTCACCTCCGCTGACCATCTCGCTGGGTTCCAACGCCGCTGCGTTCACTGTGAGGGCTCTGGGGGTGAGGATGATCTGATCTGCCTCTTGGGCTAGAGCCCGGTAGTTGCGTGCAGCCAGCAGCGGTGAATTGGCAAGGACCGCCCTGGCCGCTGTCAGGAGGTTCCAGAGGAAAAGGTGGGCAAAGAGGAAATGCCCGTCATCTGTGCCCATCAACGCCAACATCTTCTCCATCAATTCGACCACCGACCCATCTCCCAAGTCGGAGCGCGTCGGGAGCCTCTCCGCTCCCTCACAGTCCGAGAACGTGTAGCGCCAGGTCAGCACGGTTTTGAGAGCACTGTATTTGTCGCGGGCTGGGGGCTGTTGGAGCAGGCTCACCACCTGCTGGGTTGTGCGTGCGTCCAGTGCTGCAACCACGTAGTAGTATCTGGTGTCATCTGCCGTTATTCCCTGGAGCGCAAACTGGGCCTCGGTGTGAAGGAACCAAGACTTCGGGTCGTGTAGCCAAAAGTCTGGAAGTTTGACCAAAACGGCGCACGCATTGCTGGCACTTCCCGTCCGGGTCGTCTCCAGGGTGTTCGCCTGCGTTCCATTGTGCATCAAGGGTCACCAGTGTGGAGAGAGGAATAACCAGGCCGAGCGTTCAGAGCAGATGAAACTTTATTCTTCTCCCTCTCACATCCACCAGAATCAAAAACATTAAAAGCTCAGGTTGCAGGCACTCTCTTTTATATTACAACACTCCTCCACTACCTGAGGTGCTGTATTAACATATCAACCCCCCATGACAATTCCCCTTGTCCCCCAGCACCTTTGATCTGCCATGCCCTTCAGTCTGAGGGAAAACTACTGAGGGAAAACTACTGAGGGAAAACTACTGAGTGGATCCCCCACAACGTAACTATTCGTGGTGTTAGCACGTGGGTAGTGTTGAGCCAATCAGGACACTCTGGCCTAACTGACGTTATCCTCCAGGCCAGTTAGCATTTTTTAACAGCTATTTTGAAAACTTGACCCATATTAAGATTGGCTTACCATTAAACTGCTTTTAAGGACCAATACAGTTTCAGTCATTATCCTGGGCCACCGTGCGTACAACTGGGCATGTCCTTCAACAAGTAAGTGTTTTTATCACAGGATTTATTCTGATAATGTAGTGCTAGCTACTATTAGCCTTGTGGGATGTGGTTGGGCTTAGTAATCACCGATTCTGCCATTTGTGGGGGGGGGGGGGGGGTTGACACAAAACTGTAAGACAATGAAAGTTTTTTGTAGAAAAAAGGGCATAAGATAGCAATTTCTTTATATAGGGGACTTAAAGCCACCGGAGTGCGTCTTTAAAACACCAGCTGAAAACTGGTGGGACAGAAAACCTGCAGTGGAATAGCCCTTCATGGCACATGATTGCCTACCCCAACCACTTATGTTGCTCTGCTGAGAAAAATAGGCCCTTCTGAATGTATCTCGTTATCTGTTGCTAAGCATCTCAATGAGCATAATATAGAATGGAATACTGTAGATCTATTGCTGTTTCACACACATAACTAAATTAAATATTGTCCAGTGCAGAAGTCATTGTTTAAATTCATACTGCGCCACCTGTTGTGTAGTTTTGCGAGTCATGTTGAATCATAGCAGTGGCTAGTTTGTTATTGGCTTGTCAGTGATTTAACTTCAGCGTATCGTCATACTTTCCGCACACTTCGCTCACTTTTTCTTGGCATTTTCAGATGAGACAAAGAGTCCATCACCACAAAGCTATTATGGTTGGCTAATCGAGACAATTAATCCAACTCTAGCTTGTCTATTTTGTTGTAAACAGACGAGAAATATCTAGCCAGATGTTTACAAGGCGGGACTTCCGGGTCATGGACATCTGGATTTTTAGGACCGTCTCTTTTCAAACAGCGCCTCACTGTGGAAATGAAGGTATCCTGCACAGTACTGCAATTCTTGCATTTTATAAGAAGCTGCTGACATTAACTATATTTTAAAGATTGTTAGAACACTGCTGAAGGGTGATACATATCCTGTGAAACGTCTCACAGTGATTATCTAGGATTATAGTAATTCCTGGAACGTCTATTGTCCAGTCAGCTTGCTTCGTCAGAACTAACTGTTGTACTGTATAAACTTCCACATACTTGCATTTACACATCACTACTTTCATGTGGGTAGAGGTATTTACAGGTATTCACAGATACAAGTCTTTGTTACCTTGGACTTGGGAGTTTTTCCTCTTAAAGATGAACTACATAAAAATTGTATCTTTGGGGAAAAAACAGATATAGTCCATTTGAACAGTTTGAAGTGTCATATCAAAGAGGTGTGGAATTATAAAAGAATGATTAATGCGACTTAAACCGAAATAATTACAAGATTTGAAGTAGGAGTATTTGGGGGTTTTTATGCAAGTACTGTATTCATATCATGTTTCAGTTTTGTTCAGACAAGATCTTTTTCACCTTTTACTGCTGCTCTAACACAAATACTGGCTCGACTGGTTTCTGCCCGTCTTGGCTGTTAGAAGACATCTCATATTACAGTGGTCAAGCTGGGAAACAGGCTGATGTGGCTTCTTTTTTTAAACCAGTCTATCGCCGCTAATGTTAAACTAATTTATTAAGACAGTAGGAGATTTCTAAAAGCAGGATGTAGGAAATTTGTTGGCAGAAAAACCACCACAGTACTAAATATTATCTGTTTTTGTACTCATGGTTTTTGAAATGTAAAACCAGAATATTCCACAAACCTAATCAAGTGGGAAAAAAATAACTAATAGATATTTATCACTGATCCACTGCATTTTATAAAAACATGTATTTTTGGCAATTAGATTTACTTCTCAGTGAGTATGATTATTATTTCTAGTATCAGAAAGAAATTTCAGCGCACATCTCCACATTAATATTGCATCATTTTAAGTTACTGTCTCATACTGCTGATACTTGGGATTTCGGGGCAATGTGAGAAAAAAGTGGAGGAAAACTGAATATATGGTTGTCTGTATAGAGTCTCTGTTATTGATGCACAGTAAATCCTGGTCATTTAATCTTTTTTTTCTGCTCAGTGTAGTTAAAAGTGCAGAGTGGGTTACAACGATGTGATCAAAGTCAGTTATTACTTGCCAAATAAAAAAAAAGAGCATTAGGATTTTGAGAAAATATAGAAGCAGCAACTATTTTTCTGTAGTTTCTCACTCTTGGTTGAGTCTATAATCAAGGTTACTGTGCATCTTTTTCATCCACATGTTTTGACTGTTGATCACGTCATTTGCAGGACTGGCTCCTTTCCATTTTTGATCTTTTTTTTTGGTTATTTACTAAACCACAGAAAGCCTCCTAAAACAGACTAGGAGTAAATGATTTTAGTTTTTGTTAAATATTTACATTTTTTGAAACGGTAGACCTTGATATGAGTTGATGCACTGTGTGATCAGCTTTAAATTCCACTGGAACGCCAGACACACCATCTGAGGAAAAGGATGGTGGTATTTTTTTTACCATTTTGTATTACTGATCTAGTTTTAAAAGAATCTACATGACGCCTCTGTGAAGGTTTTTAATCTATCAAACTTCTTCATGTTCTGAAAGTTCAAGTTATTTAATTAAAAAATATTAAAAATAAATGTGTCAGTTTAGCGTTACCTACATTATGCAAATTATCTGGGAGGGTAACCACACTCTACGTAATGCTGCATAATATTCTACATAATCAAATACAACATCAACCTCCACAGTGAAGAAAAACCAGGAGAAGACAAATACCATACCAACTCTTCAGTGGTCATTTTTGTTTTATCACCAATGTTAAACTTTGATGACGGTTCTCAGTCATCCAGGCGGGCCAGTATATTGTATAAAAGTTCAGTCAAGTCAACTGGATTCAAGTATTAAAAAAAAAAAAAAATACTTGAATCCAGTTCACTTGACTGAGCTTTCATACAATTTACATCAATCCTAAAGAAAAAATGTTTCCTTCAGTTTTTATTGGCTTTATTTTCAAAGAATCATCAGTTAGTCAACCTCTTCTAATTGTACAAATTTTTAATGCATAATTTTGCGTTAATCAAGTGCTTCCAGCCAAGGTATCTTTTGAACATAATCAAAACGTTCATGAATGTACTGTAGTTGGATCAAAGTGTCTCACATTTTTAGCTCATTCTGCTGAACCTGAAAGGAGCTAATGCGATGACGTGGCGTCCATGCGTCTGTCCATCTGTTTATCCATCATCCACATTTCACAATCACAAGAATTGCTAATCCCTCGACACTCACCAAACTCACACATGCAATGGTCCTCAAGTAGGTCTGTATCCAGGCAGTGCTCAAGGTCGAGGTCAATGGTTAGGAGATCTGAGCACTCTTGGAGTGATTTGATCAGGCCAGAATGAGCTACTCCATCATTAATGGCCTGGTTGTTACTTTAGTCTGATATTTGATCCAAAATGTCAAAATTTGCAGAATATCCTGGCTCCGGAAGATATAAAGCATCTCCAAAAATTAAAATTTAATTATTTCTAACTTGAGCCTGGTACAATATTGATACATATTTGATCATGTATTTATTCTACACTTCCCTCTTTAATTACTTTCTTTCTTTCTTTATTATTTTCTTTCCTTTCAATCGAGCTTTCAAACAGGGACGAAAATGACACACAAAGCAAACTAATCTGGACAGAAGTAACTCCCATGTTCTTTGTCAAGCACAGCTACCCACTGATACTTTTTTGGCTCAAACAGTAAAATGAAATATTACCAAATGCTAAAAGGTTGCACAAATAGAGGATTATTATACAATAATAGGAAGGGTATGTCTATAATGCAGCATCTGGACATACCAGATCAACTAAGGCGTAGCAGCAAACCAGATTGTCTGTATAAATAAAGGTGTGTTTTAATACTTGTGGATCAGACATTTGTTTTCTAAGAATGCTCATGCTAGTTCTTTCAGACCAGGCACAGTTTTGCTTGCCCAATCAACATAATGCACAGTCTGCACATGCACAAAAAAGCCTGCTCAGTGTAACTGGCGTCACTGCTTCATTTACTCACACTGGAAATGTTTGTATATTTCACAACTTTTGAGGTTTGTGTGCTGTAATTCCTTGTAGGAATTTCCATTATTCATTTTACTGCCATGAAAAAAGGGGATTTAGGTGTATGAATGCCAGCATTCATCTTTCAGGCCAGTGCATGCCAGTGTTTACGCTACCTCAGTTAAGCTTTATTTACCTGGCATTGTGTGAGACTTCATTATATTACCTATCATAAACATTAGATGTCTGCCATTGCAGATCTGCCTGATGAACGAGCCGTGACCAAAGTGCACGGACTCCGTGTGTTGTTACATATGTACCTCCTATTTCCACTGAGTACTAAAGCTGATTCCTTTTCTTTATTTTGTCTCTCCCCCTTATTTATTTTTATTCTCAACTATTCTTCATTTCCAGCCTTTTGTCATCCATGACATGAAATCCCTAATGGAAGGAGAGCAGTTTATTAATTGTAGGCAGATTCCTGCCCAAGAGCATCAGCAGCAGACCTTTACCCTTGCAGGAGGACACGGAGGTTAGTTTTTATTTCTGTACTTTTGTTGCAATGAGCTAATCAAGATTTTGGCTCAGTTACTGTATTCTCATCTCCCAGAAAAGGAGACATAAAGTCAGGTCAAGCCATCACTTGTCATGCATGTTGATGTAGTTTCACAATGTTAAAGTGTTCTTCCATGTTTCCTGGGTTTTTTTTTAACTCACACCTCTCTAACACTTATAGGGAGCAGCGAAGCTCACCATGGCTCAGAATGTGATGTTTATGGAATGACCAGCGTGAGTGGACAGGGACTAGTGAACGCCGCAGAGCTGCGTTTCTTCCACAGCTGTCAGTCACGTTCAGCAGAAGCAGTGAGGGAAGTGACAGAGTTTGCCAAGAGTATCCCAGGATTCGTCAATCTGGATCTCAATGACCAGGTCAGAGATTCATGAATTCACACCTCTTGTCATGGGACAAGTTGGAAGAATAAAGGAATAAAACATTTTTGAAAAGCAAACCTAATTTTGGGGCATTTTGAGCAGATTGTTTAAGTCTGTATCTCATGGAGTTGAATGTTCATGAATGTTGCGGTTGTTGAGGTTTCGGCAGGGTTCTTAAAAGGTTGCACAACAGTTCAGTTTTTCTTGTCGCAAAAAAATTTGAACATGTTCAAAAAATTTTTGCAAATATATTTTTCCACAAACAGTTACAAATGTTTGCAAAATAGCTGGAAGTGGTTGCAGTTGGTTGGAATATGTGGCACCAAGTAGTAAACAGTTGCAACTGTTTAAGAACCTTTACAATAAAACTGTTTAAGACCTTAAAATTGTGTGCAAACTCTTCTGCAACCTTTTACAAACCCTGACAAACTCCTCAAATCGCAACATTCTTGAACATTCCTTATCTGTGAGATGCTACCTTCATTTTCACCAACATCTGTCAGAAAAGTAGGCAGGTCCAAAAATCGCTATGTTCGTCCACATTTGCCATTCCATGAAATACTACCCTTAGGTATAATGATTAATTCAACTTACTCAACACGTACTTTATGAAATCTTGATGGAAATTGTGATGACATCTTTCAGTATTTTCAGATTTTTACTGAGAACAAACTAAAAATTTCTCTCAAACTTGTACGTAAACTCTGCACTCTTGTTTCAGGTAACTCTGCTGAAATACGGCATTATTGAGGTCTTGATAATCATGATGTCACCTCTGATGAACAAAGACGGAACCCTGATCTCCTATGGAGAGATTTTTATGACGCGGGAGTTTCTCAAGAGTCTCAGGAAACCGTTCGGTCAAATGATGGAGCCAAAGTTTGAGTTCTCCGTCAAGTTCAACATGCTGGAGCTGGACGACAGCGACATGGCTCTGTTTCTGGCTGTTATTATTTTGAGTGGTGGTGAGTGCTGTTGATGTTGATTGCGTCATTTGTTTCTTTCCTGTTCCAATCTTCCTTTTTCATTTTCTGGTGAGAGTTAAATCGATGACTGTACGAGTATTTGACGAAAAGCGAGAACAACTAAAGTAAACACACTTTAAATATAGCACATTTATATATGTTCTTTTTACACTTTATATACAGTATAGGGAAAAGTATTGGGACACCTAAGCGTTAGTTCTGACATACCATTCTAAATCCATTTGCTTTTATGAAGTTGGGCCCCTTTGTGGCAACAAGAGCTTCTACTCTTCTGAGAAGACTTCTGTAGGATTTTGAAATGTGTCTGCAGGAATTTTTGTTCAATAATCCAGAAGCACTTTTGTGAGGTCCCACAGTGATGTTGGACCAGAAAGCCTAGCTCACGATCTCCACTCTAGTTTATCCCAAAGTTGCTGGATGGAGTTAAGGTCAGGGCTTTTATGTGGGTCAGTCAAGTTAATCCTCCAGTTTGCTAAACTAAAGCAGTTAGTTTTTACTGGAGTGAAAACACCTAAATTCAACAATTAAGAAGTGTATCCCAATACTTTTGTCCATGGATTATAATTTTGTTTTGTATGCTAAGATAGCTAGCTAAGCTAACTGTGTCCTCTTTCCATATAGCTATATCAGTGTTGCCAACTCTCACTCTTTGAGGGTAATGCTCACTCCCTAACTCTTTCAAACTGTCTCCCTCCACAAAACTGATTTGTCACTCTAAATAAAGGGAAAAGAAGCTTTTAGATACTGTAAATAGGACTGTTTGAACTACCAGCAATATTGTGTAGACCTTGAGAATTTTGCAAAATAACTCCAATTTCCTCTGACTCCGGTTGCGGTCTGTTACGGCTGCAATCTGGTCTCCGCAGCAAATAGTTCCCCATTCTAGTCAATATTCTGCTGCCCACCAAGTCTGGTTCTAGGGGTGGGAAATGCAAGAGACCTCACAATACGATACGTATCACGATACTTGGGTCACAATGTAATACTATCATGATACCTACAATATCACGATATCTATGATTCCTTAAGTATTGTGATGTCCTAATATATACAGTTGGGCTCATAAGTTCACATACCCTGGCGGAATTTGTGATTTATTTTTTTTTAGCCAGTTTTCAGAGAATATGAATGATAATACAAAAACTTTTCTTTCACTCAGTTAGTGGTTGGGTGAAGCCATTTATTATCAGACAATTGTGTTTGCTCTTTTTAAATCATAATGACAACAGAAACTACCCAAATGACCCTGATCAAAAGTTTACATACCCTAGTTCTTAATACCCTTAATTGACACCTTTAACATCAGTGACAGCTTTTGTGGTACTTGTGAACGAGCCACTTTATTTTCTCAGATGGTAAAGCTGCCCATTCTTCTTGGCAAAAAGCCTCCAGTTCCTGTAAATTCTCGAGCTGTCTTTCATGAGCTGCACGTTTGAGATCTCCCCAAAGTGGCTCACTGATATTGAGGTCAGGAGACTGAGAGGGCTACTCCAGAACCTTCACTTTTTTCAGCTGTAGCCAATGACAGGTTGATTTGGCCTTGTGTTTTGGATCACTGTCATGATGGAACGTCCAAGTGCGTCCCATGTGCAGCTTCCGTGCTGATGAGTGCAAATTCTCTCACAATACTTTCTGATAACATGCTGCATTCATCTTGCCATCAATTTTGACCAAGGTACCTGTGCCTTTGTAACTCACACGTCCCCAAAACATCAGTGATCCACCTCCGTGTTTCACGGTAGGGATGGTGTACTTTTCATCATAGGCCTTGTTGACTCTTCTCTAAATGTAGTGTTTATGGTTGTGGCCAGAAAGTTCAATTTTGGTCTCATCACTCCAAATAGCTTTGTTTCAGAAGTTTTGGGGCTTGTTTCTGTACTGTTTGGCATATTGTAAGCGGGCTGCTGTGTGGCATTAGCATAGTAATGGATTTCTTCTGGCGACTCGACCATGCAGCCCATTTTTCTTGAAGTGCCTCCTTATTGTGCATCTTGAAACAGCCACACCACCTTTTTTCAGAGTCCTCTATGTCAGCCGAAGTTGTCTGAGGGTTTTTCTTTGCATCCTGAACAATTTTCCTGGCAGTTGTGGCTGAAATTTTTGTTGGTCTACCTGACCATGGGTTGGTTTCAACAGAATCCTTCATTTTCCACTTCTTAATTAGAGTTTGAACACTGCTGATTGGCACCTTTAATTCCTTGGATAGCTTTTTATATCCTTTTCCTGTTTTATAAAGTTCAACTATTTTCTCTCGCAGGTCCTTTGATAATTCTTTTGCTTTCCCCATGGCTCAGAATCCAGCAATGTCAGTGCAGCACTGGATGAAACATTCAGGGTCTGTCATGAGCCCAGAAACTCATTGACTTTTTATACACACACACTATTTACAAGTAAACAGATCACAGGGGAGAATGATTACCTTTAGTAGCCATTCAAACCCATGTGTGTCAACTTGTGTGTATGTTATCAGGCCAAAACTTCCAGGGTATGTAAACTTTTGATCAGGGTCATTTGGATAGTTTCTGTTGTCATTATGATTTAAAAAGAGCAAACACAACTGTTTGATAATAAACGGCTTCACCCAACCACTAACTATGAGTGAAAGAAAAGTTTTTGCATTATCATTCATATTTTCTGAAAAATGGCCAAAAAATCACAAATTCTGCCAGAGTATGTAAACTTATGAGCACAATTGTATATATATATAATTAATAAAAGATTGGTATGTGTGTTTAGGGATTGGTGCATCAACGCAAGTGTCAAGTATTGCAATGCCACGTCGAATCAATCTTTTGTTCAACCCATAGCACTATCTAATGTACTGACAAGTTAACTAGGTTTTATTACTCTGGTACCTAATAGGTAAATTTGTGTTTGTAACATTTAATTATTTTCAATAAAGTATCACAATACTGTGTCTCTGAATCGATGCAGCATGCTACGGTGCATCGATTCCCTCACCACCCCTATCCGATTCGTTGTTGAACAGATCTGGCTCACCGTATTAGACCACTAGAAATTCACAAGTCTATTTTTGACAGATGCCATACATCCAGCCCACAAGGAAATGCCACAGTATCTACTGTATTTAATAACTATTTGTTCATTAAAAAAACTATTTAAGCATCGCCCATTATGTCAAAGAAGACAAAAACTTTGAATTAACATACAAACACTTCACAGAATTAACATTGCCAGACTACTTACGCATTATTAGAGCACACATTAACCCAGATGGACAGCCAGCACATCTTGTTTCCTTGTTGTTATCACGTGATTGCGATCGGTCCTCCTCGAGCTCTTGCATTATTTTCTATAAATTCTCGCCTGATCTTGTCATGCAGACCTTGTTCTTATCTGCGCTACTTCAAAACACAAATGCAGTTGTTGGGGAGGGCCACAAGGCTGGGACCGGACTGTATCAGCAATGGACCGAAACTGTAGTCATTGTAAATTAGGGGTAAGAGCTCTCAAGGAAGCTGTGGAATGTCAAGATAGAGTCAAGGCTGATTTACATGTTTTTAATTTGAGAGCAAATCAAAACATCTTGGGCTCATACCACAACCAGGGCTTGACATTAACACCTGCCCACCCACAGCTGGGGAGTATATTTTGGCTATGGCGGGTAAGACAGCGACTCCCACTAGCCACTTTGGCGGGCTGTAGTTTTCTCAAATGACATCTAAATAATAAACCTATCGCAAAGCGAGACTACAAAACTACAACTCCCATGAGCACTATCTGTGCACACACAGTGTATTCTCATTGGTCCACTGTTAGTCAGCTGCAGCCCAGGAGCCTGGCTCCGCAGGCCGGCTCATTTTATTTCCACTCTGGAGAAACAGCGATGAACAGACAGCAGCTCTTCTCAGTGATCAGATCACGGGGACAACTGCCCCTGATCTCCTGTTGTCCCAGTGGTGAAAATAACCTGTGCTCTCCCCACATCAGCTCCTACCTCTCTGATTAAATATGAGTATTTTTAGAGCAAGAAGTTTCCGTTTACTGTCCACAATTGTGCAAATTTAAGTTTTCATATGACAAAGAGAAAAAGTGACTAAACTTTGTTGATGTAGAAGAAGATAGAATAGGCTTTATTGTCATTGTACAGTAGTACAGTACAACAAAATTATGGGTGTGCCACCAGGCTACTGCTCAATAAAGTAAGAGAGAAGGATTAGATAAAACACGGTTACAGAACCGTAAAGAGCAAATGAAGCTTTTTCTGAGGTGAACTTTTGTTTATCTGTAATTATCTATGATATTTGTGATTTGCAGCCATTTCATGGAAGTAAAACCTCAGTATGTATTTTTAATGTGCTGGTCCAGGGGTGTCGAACATGTGGCCCGCGCAAGGGCGTAACTTTGTTTCAAACACTGGGGGGGTTGAGATCTCCGCCTGTATCGAGAGCCTAAGTCATGCCGCCTCTACTTCTGCATATTGGACCTTAAATCGGAAAAAAAAAAAAATCTCTATTGAAATGAATGGCAAGAGCAACATTATCTTTTGATCCCGGTCAAATTTGAAACAAGTTACACATATGATGTTTGTCAATTTAAAAGATAACTTTCCATATAATTAAAGTTGTCCGCTGTCCTATAATAACAAAGTAATATTTATTTTTTGTTTAAACTACTAGTGGACAACAGCTCCCATCATCCCACATCACTAAACACAGTTACATTTTAGTGATGTGAAAAGCAGTGATTTCTCATAGCATTGACCCCTGCACTGACAGACAAGTCACTAGGGTTAATCTTAGCCTGACTCTTAGCTAAATCACTATGCAGTAATAATAGCAGAATGGATTTGCCTGACTGCTGCCTTCACCCTGTGTCTCTCTGTGAGGAAATAACACGAACAAAAAGAAACTGTCAATCACTTATCAGGACAAGTCTAAAATTCATTAGTTTGTCCAACAGAACATTATTATGATGATCTAGTCAGCAGTCTGTTCTCTAAGGCACAAAGTTCATTTTTTGTTGTTACCTGGTCACTTGTGTCTCCTGTGCTGCCTAACTCTCCCTCTGGTCACCTGGGCCATCTCTCTCCTCCCTCTATCCCTCTCTCCCTCTTAGTTATCCCTGCTGCCGTCACTTTCATATTCTTGCTCCTAACATAAAATAAGTTCAATTAATGTTCAAATGGTTTAAGAGAGGTACTTCACTGACAGTTTTGGAAGCTGTAATTCATGCAAGAATTTCCCATGCAAAAAACTTGGAAAGCTGTCAAATGTTCCCCCCCTTCTTCCCTCTTAATAGCATCTTAACAGTGCTGTCAGCAGGTGCATTAGTTCATCTAGTTTATTTTGATACCATGATCATCATTCTATCCACAGAACTGAGGTTAATGCAGCTGCTGAATGTGGATGAGGCTGACCACTGTAGCTATTTTTTTTTACCAAGTAGATGAACTAAGGACACTATGTGTGATTTTGTCAGCTAGACTATGACAAAAGTAACAGTTATCCTTCCTGCAGAGGCATTATGAACACAGCACACCACACCATAGGTATGTTATGTTTCACTCATTAAATGATAGTAAATCTGTGAAATTTGTGACAAAATCATCTTGGTATTAAAAAGTTACTCTGGATTCATTACCTGGACATTTAATTTTTTACAGAGGCATTCAGTTTTCAAATTTAGGATTCAGGTACCCCCCCCCCCCCCCCCCCGTAAAAGGTAATTTACGAATTTACAAATTTAGGAGAAAATAGTATAAATTCACAAGAAAAAAAGTAGCAACTTGATGATAGTCAAAAAAAAATATTTAAAAAAAATCTGAAATTTAAATTATTTTGCAAATATGTTAGGAAAAAGGCTTATTTTCCATGACAAATTTAAGAAAAAATGCTACATTTTTGTGAGAAACTGAATTTAGGGGGAAAACAACATGGAGAAAATACTGCATTTTTATACAAAAAGTAGGCAAATTTACAAGAAAAAATGTCTCTGATTTCCAAAAAAAAGCTGTAAAATTGACAAAAAAAAGTTGCACACATGAAAAAGTGACATTAGAAACATCACAGTGCTACATAAAACACTGATGAAGTTTACTAAGGGAGAAAAAAGACTTGACAGAATGTTTGGAGCCCAAAAAGTTGGTAGTGAGGACAGCTCTAACTTTAAATGGGTTTATAATATGTTTGACAGGAAAAGCAACAGGCTGGAGGAGGTGACAAATGCTGCAAAAATGTTGAAAGAAGCATTGCAACTTTTTAGTTATCAATTTATTTACTTTTTTAGCACTCCCTTTATTGCAAATGGACCCTTAAACACCAACAAACTCAAATAATACAGTGTTAAGGTGATGAAACATACTAGGAGCTAAATCACTATACATTGATAATATAATATCTCAAAACAATATCTCAGTGTTTGGTTACTGTCTAATTTGTGTAATGCTGTCTCATGATGAAATAAAATGGGAATGGAAAACTAGAAATGTGATTTTAAGCTCAATAATTAAATTAAATTAATAAATCAGTGATGCTGTACTGTAGTGCTTTTGAACTCATTTTAACACATGTAAAGTTTATAAAAAGTTTAGGAATATGAAATGCATCTGTTCCTTCAATCATCTATTTGGTGTTTATTTCTTATATAATTGTGTAGATCCTCTGTCATGCAGTTGTGGTATTTTAACAGAGGACAGAAGATCTGAAAATGATCTGCAGGGGAAATAATCAATTTATTTTAATGTGGATATTTAAGAATAGCCTTCAGAGTGGGTAAACTTGCTTTTTAATTGAATTTTATAATTATCAAAATCATGACATTTTAAAAATACAGAACAGTTTAAGGTTGACTTGAATTTTGTGGCGATGACAAGCAATATTTAAACGCATTTGTATTTAAGGACCGGTGGTTGGAGCAGATTTTGTTTGAACTTGATAAATGTTCGGAGCTGCTAACATTTTGATGAGTGCTGAAATATACAGAAATTTCACTCTAACAGCTGACAAACAAATCCATTCTGATCACATTTCATGAATGATTAATACAAGGTAAAGACCTTGTATTAATCATCATTAATCATTGTATTAACCTTGTGCATGAGAAAAGCTAATCATTTCTCAGATTAGCTGAATCCTTCCAGGCAGCAGTTATTCTGCAACCAGCTAACTTCACACAACAATTCACAAGCTAAATATGATATTTACCTCGTTTTGGACAGAGGGTTTGGTCCTTTTGTTTGACAAGTTCAACCAATTTAAAATGGTTTGCTGGCCGTGTGGAGCTCGTTTCATGTTCTCTCACTGAGCTGAATGCATTCCACAGCAGCATCCTCACCTGACGCCCTGACAGCTGACTCCTGCTCAGAGAAGGCGCGAGGACCGGTTGGGAAATACCAAGTCTGCAGCAGCAGGGGGGATACATTGTCTGATTATTAGAAATGTTACTTTTTGTTGCTTGCAAATGAAAAAGCGACAACTTCTTTATACTTGCTTGAGTTGTAGATATTTTTTATTAGTTATAATTATATGATTATTGGGGGACTTATATTGGCTGGATTTGATTATTGGGTGGGGTTATAACCCCTCTAACCCCCCCATAAATTATGCCTATGGGCCCGCAGGCCAAAAACGGCCTACCAGGGGGTCCTAGTTTTTCTCTGAATTTACAGCTTTCTTTCTAGTAAATTTGTGACTTTTTCTACTGATTAGAATTGTTCACATAAGTTTGAGACGATTTTCTCAAGATGAGACTTCTTTGTCATTAGTTTTCTTTTTCTTCTTTTTTTTTTTCCCCTAGGGAAAACAGGTAGTGCCCATTTAGATCAGCAACTACTAATGACACCGTGCAGCCGTGAAGGGGTGTCCTAATTCATGGGGGTCATTTTCAAACCCTACCCCTTGGTCTTTGATTTCAAGGACCAAGGGTGGGGGGGGGTAGGGTACAAATGAGAATTTGTACCGACCCCAAATCTACCTGTACTTCACTCTCATACTGCAAATATTTTTCTCAACTGCTTTACAATATTTACTCCTGTTAATAATTAAACTGTGTTCCTCTTGCTATTTTTATGTATGTATAAGGGTCATTTACATTCAAAATGACTGTAAATTTAATTCAAGTCAAATTTGGCATGCGATAGTCAAATCTGATCGTAGCAAATATAATTTTCCAACCACAAAATTGTGGCTAGTGAAAAGGCTGAGTGCCTAGTAACTTTGGAAAATCACTAGCCACAGTAGCCGGTGAGCAAAAAGGTTAATGTCAAGCCCTGATCACAGCGCTGCCCAGCTAGAGCTTATGATGGTAGTTGGGTAACGACAGGTAAACTTGTCTTATCCAGAAGACTACATCATAACATGTGTAGCCTGTAGTCATGCCAAACCACAGTTTAAATGTGCTTATATTATTGCCAGTTAACTTCAGCATTTGCTAAAGAAGTGTGTTTTGGGAAACAAATTGACGTGTGTGAGTGCTAATGCCACCCACCAGTTTTCTGTACGCACAGTTCCCTCTAAATCTCACTCTTTTCTGAAAAGCTGGCTTTATATTTAAAACACAAATGGAAAACTATCAGTTCTTAATCTCAGCTTCCTTAAATCCTTTAGCTCCTTACATCAGATGTGACATCAGATTAATTCGCTGTATATACTAACCTGATCTACACTGTTTTGCTATTAGCATTCCTAAATTATCAATCCTGCACATTCTATGTGCTTTGTTTGGCTAGCCTTGACCCATTTATCTGTGTGCTCCAGGCGCTGCGTATCAATCTAAGGAAAAGTAGAGCAAAGTAAAGGTAAATGAACTGGCTTCACATGAGAAAAATTAAACGGCAACTACGTCATGTTTCATGAGGCTTGCAGACTCTGTAGATGGTAATAAACTGTCACTCAGACATAAGAGAAAAGCAGGTGAGATTTCACAGTCATAAAAAACTTGTCATCAAACTGTGTACATCGTGACGGTTCACACCATATTTGGTCAAATGTTGATACATGAATGGAGTCATTAGTCATCCATTTTTTTATGAACAAATAGATAAAATCTTTACCTGCCCATGTAAAAGATTTGCCAAGTACAATATGTTATTTCTGAACAGATGCTAGCAGTTGATCAGGCATTGATGATTACCACATTACTGCTTGATAAAAAGTCAACCTTTAACAGATTGAGGGTTAAAATCATCCATTTAAGTCAAATATTAACCTAAACAACAACAACTATAGGCTAAGAGATAAACAGGCTTTTATTAATAGTGGTAGTAGTGACGGCCAGAGTGGAAGTGGAAAATTTGTTAAGGTTAGGCACTTTTTCATAATGAATGTGTTTGAATCCTTAAAGCAGTACTGTGTAACATTCTTATTCTGGCAGGAGCACTGAAGAGAGTACAGCTATGGTGACTATGACCTCAGTCCCAACAGCAAATCACAGAGTGCTTTGTTCTTGGTGGCTAAAGTCGTGCCCTGGGATTGGCTGCTCGAAGTGAGGTCATAGTTGCAATAATTGTAGTTTTTCTGTGTTCCTACCAAGAACAGAGCTGTTTCAGGTAATGCAGGCCCACTCAGACTAACAGTGAAGTGACATTCACACAGTCGAAGGTTGATGTACCATCAGAATAATTTTGGAAACATTATTTTTAAGGGAAAAATCTCATAGTGTTGCGTTAATTACTATTTTTCATTTATGCATGATGGGAATGAGCTGTGGTCACAGTATTTTTTTTCCACGTTGCCTTGGAAAAAAAGAGTTTAAAGGTCCTATGTTGTGCATAATGGTGACTTTGTGGGTTTTGATTTTATAAAATACATCCATGGGTCACATGGATATTGTTGAAAAATTAAGACGCACACTTCAGACAAATGACAGTGCCTTTGTTTAGTTAAGCTCTTAAAGAAACAAGCAGATTACACCTCCTTGGTAATATGTCATCATATTCACACGGGCCCTACCTTTAGTAAAACAGCATGTGCCTTTGACTGCCTTTCTACTTCAAACTGGTCCACTCAAACAACCTTTACCCAATCAGATTAGGATCTGTTTTGGAAGGGCTTTACAGGCAGCTTTTTTTTCTTCTGTTTCTTTTTTTGGTGAGCTTTAAAGGTGCAAGAGGCAAGATTCAGACCTCCTGACCAGCAGGTGTCGCACTTACTCTTGCACTAACTAGATGGTAGAGACACGCAACATCAACCCAGTCATACTATTGGCTGTAACTAGCTGTGATATCTTTACCGGTCATAGATATGTAAACATTAGATAGAACATGGCTAGTCGCTAGGCTAGTCATGTTTCATATGCATAGCTTTCTTATGATTACAGTTAATACAATGAACAATTGTTTGTGTATACTGTTATCACAATGCTGAAGGTGCTGTCAACCATTACAATTACCTACAGAATATGGCACCTCCGTTTGCCATGAAAATGTTAGACATGTCCTATCCAGCTATCCTAAGTCTATATTACCGCCACTGTAGACTCATCATCTAACTTCTCAGATATAAATATTATGATTAGTTCAGTCCCATAAAAATTATTAAAATATTTTTTCATCAATATATTATTTTTTTTAAAGAATACAAAGACTTTAATTCTGCACGTTTCTCAACATTTTTGATGTATTTTTTTTTATATTTCTTTTCATGAAAATACAGTCCTGTTCACCTTTAAAACAGCGCAGAAAATTATTGGACCTTAAAAGTATCACATTAACCTTACAGATGCCCTGTTTTAAATTCTCCTCACATCTGTTTCATTGGATCGCCGATATATCTGAATAACTCATTTGTCATTGCTGCCCTTCTCCAGACCGTCCAGGCCTGCTGAATGTGAAGCCCATCGAGCAGATTCAGGAGACGGTTCTTCACTCTCTGGAGCTGCAGCTCAAACTGAACCACCCAGACTCCCTCCAGCTGTTTGCCAAACTACTCCAGAAAATGACAGACCTGCGTCAGATGGTCACCGATCACGTCCACCTCATCCAGCTGCTGAAAAAATCTGAGGTGGACTTGTGCTTACACCCACTGCTGCAAGAGATCATAAAGGACTTGTACTAAAGAGTAGCAGGAGCTGAGGACAATTGGAGAGAAGTGCGAAGAAAACAGAAAATTACGAGATTTTCTTTTTCAGATCATGACTTAAGATAAAGGACTTTATTCTGCTTGTATGAAGCCAGACAAACTGACTTAAGTGAAATGGAGGTAGGGGAGGAAGGAAAGAAGTTCTGAATCTGAGTTAGATCTTGACTAGACCACCTTCATGTGAATAACTTGTGGTGCACACTCATTTAGCCTTTGTTGAGCCTTGGACATTTGGGGATGAACTGGCTGCCATTAAGCTACCACCAGTTGCACCAATCAGATGTAGGGGCTTTTTTTATTAGCCAGGCTTGAGTGGAGTATTACAAAGGTTTAGCACAGCCTGCTTCAAGTGCCTTAAGGAGAAATTATGAATTCACTGTGAATATTTGATACCACGCTTCATGCAATACTATGTGTGCTGTTCTCAGAGGTGGAAAGGGAAAGGAAAGGTAATGTTACCTTATGATATTGATTACTTAAATATAAGTAAGAATAGTGACCAAAGAAATGATTTGAGTAAGAGTAAAAAAATACTGCTAAAAAGCTACTTGAGTAATGAGTAACAACTGTACTCTTGCCAATTTTGTGGCCTGTTTCTTTTAAATTTGACTTTTCTCATAATTTTTTTTCTCTAAAACTGGTGATTTTTTTTCCTCCTAAATCTACAGGTGGGGGGGGGGGGGGTTTCCCTCATGAATTTGAAATTTTTTTTTTCTCCTAAATTAGGGATGGGCAACTGGCGGCCCGCGGGCCACATGCGGCCCCCTGATGTCATCCACTGCAGCCTCCAGTCCATTTCCAAAAATCAATTATTTATTTATATCCCATTTGAACGTATTTAGAACCACATTCTTAAATGCAGTTATAGAGTCCACCAGCAGAGGGAGCTCTAATCGAAATCTAGGTGTCGCTCAGTGCGAGTGGTCGAGCGAGAGTGAGAGAGCCACAGACAGAAGGAGGGGTGTGCCCCAGAGTGCGTCTTTTAAGGTATGTACTGTATGTGTTACATGTTGAGATGCATCAATAGGCTGTCAACAGCAGCAAATGTACAGAGGAGGCTGCTTTTAAACAATAAATGCTACAGCTCCTCACTGAGGAGTATTTACAGTAACAAGTTTCAAACTGAAAGGCAAATTTATGACAGAAAAACTGATTAATTTAGAAAAGAAAAAAAAAGCCTCAGAACAACTAAAACGTTATAATTTTTTAAATAGAATGATGCAAATTTATCAGTAGATGTTTGAACATCTAATAACAAAATGAAATATAGATTTGAAAAAAAATGACTAAACTAGAATTGTAGCATATTTACTTCCGCCAAGGGAGGACGGAGGTAATGTTTTTAGTGGCGTTGGTTGGTTTGCCTGTTGGCAACATAACTCAAAAAGTTATGTACGGATTTTGATGAAATTTTCAAGAAAGGCGTGTAATGGCATGGGGAACAGATGAATAGATTTTGGTGGTGATTCGGATCACAATGTGGATGCAGGGATTTCTTGAATATTATTTTATATATTAATCTGACGTTTTTCATGTACTGCCTCCTTAAGACGTGTCCACTCAGTTACGTGCATGGTCACACCATAGGGCCACGTGCCTCGGCAACCCGGAAGCCAAACACTGCAGAAAAAGTATTAGGGGGCGTGTCCACCAAACTCATTTTTCCTGCTGTGGGTAACTATTTTCTATTCATTCTCTATGTAGTCCAGTGTTTACAGCGCTGAGGGCCCTCAGCGCTGAAACACTTTGAGCGGTGGCCGCTTTTTGTCACGGTGCTCAGGGCTGAAAAAAGTTCAACTTGTCAGACTACTGTACAGCTGTGCTCGTCAATGTCAGGCCTTTCTAAGCAGCCAATCAGAATTGAGGAAGGGTGGGACATTGGACGCCGGTACAGGAAGACGAGAACAGGAGGTGATGTGGAGGAGGTGGAGGCTGAACTTTACTGCATCAAACAATGTGAATTTGTAGTTGATGAACTGCAAAAAAAAAATGGTATGATGTCGCACTGTTGTGTAATATTGCTTAATAATTATGAACCTTGTCAGTAAGCTGTAATGGAGAGGAGAGGAAAAAAAAACAAAAACGAAAACCGACCTGAAAGATTCAATAAACCATGATGTTGATTTAAGGTGGAATTGCCCAGCCCCAATGTATGGTCAATACAATTATGACAGTCTTATTATTATTATTATTGTTATATTATTTTTATTTAGTCATATAATGTAGTCATATTGTTTTTGCGGTCATTTCTTTGTTAATAATAATAATAATAATAATAAGGCTGTGTGTCCACCAAATGCATTTTTTCCATTCTGGGTGATGATTTTCTATTTATTCTCTATGTAGTCCAGCGTTTACAGTGCTGAGCACCCTCGGCGCTGAAACGCTTTGAGCAGTGGCCATTTTTTGTCGTGGCACTCAGGGCGCTCAGCGTTGAAAAAAGTTCAACTTTTCAGACTGCAGCTGAGCTCGTCAGTCAGACCTTTCTAAGCAGCCAATCAGAATAAGGAAGGGCAGGACATAAGACGCCGATACAGTCTCTACTCAGACTCCTGTTTTCCGTGTCCTCATATTTTACATCCAGAGCTGCTGGAATATGTTTCCTGTCCATTGTTATTTAGAGACTGCTATTAAAAAATCAGTAGAAAGTCTGACCATAGGAAAAGGGGAAGTGCTGAGCTGAGAGTGACAAGCTGTTGCTGGGATACAGGGCACAGACTTTTTTTTCCCAGAGCGCAGCGCACAAACGCTGAAAAAAAAAAAATGGTCAGGGTGGTCAGGCGACAAAAAACGCGTTTGGTGGACACGCAGCCTAATAATAATGGATTGCATTTATATAGCGCCTTTCATTCAAATTTTCAGGAAAGGTGTGTAATGGCACACTGAACACATGATTAGATTTTGGTAATGATCTCAAAATGCATACCTCTGCCAAGGCTCTTCTCACAGAGTGTTAGCAACAACACTCCAAAACTATTGGAGAGATTTGGATGAAATTTTCACCAGAGGTGGCCCTTGGCTCAAAGATGACCTCACTAGATGTTGGAGGTGATCCATGAGTGCATACCTCCGCCAAAGTCCTATCTTACAATGTACAGTTGGATGGCGATATGGACGGACAAAGGGATGGAGGGGAGGATGAAGGGAGGGAGGGATGGAGTCTTGACAGAGGTATGCGCTCTCTGAGTGCCCTCTAGTTATCAGTAAAACTATTTTTTACTTTGATCGTTTTCTTCTAATATTTTAATAATTTTTCCATAGGATTGCTGGACTCACCCTTAGAGAGAGGGTGAGGAGCTCAGTCACCTGAGAGAGGCTCAGAGTAGAACCGCTGCTCCTCCACATTGAAAGGAGCCAGTTCAGGTGATTTAGGCATCTGATCAGGATGCCTCCTGGGCGCCTCCCATTTGAGGTGTTTTGGGCATGTCCCACTGGGAGGAGACCCCATGGCAGACCCAGGACTCTCTGGAGAGACTGTGTCTCCCAGGTGGTCTGGGAACGCCTTGGTATCCTCTCTGAAGAGCTGGAGCAGGTGGCTGGGGAGAGGGAGTCTGGGCTTCTCTGCTTGAACTGCTGCCTCTGCGACCCGGACCTCTGGAAAAGCGGTAGAAGATGGATGGATGGATTTTAAAGATATTTTTCTTCGTTGTCATATTTCCTTTTCTTCTTGCCATTTTTGTTAATTACCATCAGAAATTTCTCTTTACTCATCATTTTGATGGACAGAGTTTTAAAAATGAGGTCATGATATGATTTTATCAGTAATTTTAATTCTAATATGATAAACACTGAGTAGCTTTTATTTTCATTTGCATTTTCAGTTTTAATTGTGAAACTTTTGACTTTGAAGAAAATACCCCCCGCCCCCGCAAGGTTTACATGTAAATCTGACCTCCGTAAAGTGAGGACAAAAAAACTGTGGCCCTCACTACCACCAAAGTCACCCATCCCTGTGCTCAATGTATTACTTTTTCTCCATAAATTTGTAGATTTTTTTCTCGCAAATTTGCAACTTTACACCTTTACCAGTTTGTGAGGTTGTTCTCTTAAATGTTATGCTGAAGAAAATCAGATATAAACTAGCATATCTTTTAATATAATGCAGAAGAAGCCATATACAGTAATAATCATTGTCCTGATCCAGAACAGAAAAGTGGGAGAGTATCTCTTGGGAAATCGCCCTTTGATTTTCTGATCATGCTGCTGCATACCACAACAAACTGACTTCCTGTTTTCTCGAATTTTCCAGTTCAGTGAGTCTTGACTTTAGAGAGGTCCTTTGGTTTTCATGTCTCAGCATCTCTTCAAATGCAGAGTGAGGCTGAAGGATGTCCTCCAATTCTTGAACTGAGTAGCAGAATGTTGATGCTCTCACCTCAGCAAGTTGATTTACATCTTCAAATAATGGTTTGGCCATGGTGGGGATCATTGCTGTCCAGTTTTCATTGGGAGCTGCTGTCCAACGTGGCAATAATCCTTGACTTCCTCACAAGGAGGCTCTGATGAAGGCCAATAGTCTGAAATGTTAACATGGCCAAAATAAACTGGTGAAGTTGGCAGTCAAGTCTTGAAGTTTGTGTGCTCTGTCGTCTTACTTTTGAAGAGAAAAACATGATTTGCATTCAGGTCAAATCGGTGAAGCAAAAGAGTATGGCCAAATGAGTATAATCAAGGTTTTTCTACAAAAGCTTCCTCAAGTAAGAGTATGTGTGCTTAAATAAAATTGCTCACCGAAGTACAGTTTTATGAAAAGGTTACATCAGTACATATATTTGAGTAAATGTAGCTAGTTACTTGTACCACCTCTGGATGTTTTTAGGCAGCTTATCTACACAGTGCGTTACAACCATTACAGGCAGCATTAGTGTGTAAGCGCTTCAGTGCGTCTGCACTCACACACTAAAGCATGAATGCTTAACATGCACATACTACACAATGCGCACACAGACACACTCATATGCATGCCTTCATTCTTTGTTTTGGCATCAGGGTGAAGGTGCTATCTCTTTATAATCAGCTTTATCCAAAAATAGAAATCAGATTGTGGCCTGTGTCATATTTTAGACACCTGCAGAAACTGTGAGAAACCAAAGCTGCACTGAAGTGTTCTGTAATGAAAAAAAGAAAAGGAAAAAAAAAAAAAAGAATCAAACTTTATGTACCATATTGTGCCTTCAAGATTTGATGTTTAGCTGTTTTGTGTATATTATACATATAAAATGTATGATATGTTCATGTGTCATTTTTTTGTGTGTGTGGATTTAATTGACTTACTTTGCAACTTTAATTTTGAAGTTTGGACAAAGTGGTCGAGATCTAATTTTTGCTATGAAATAATTTTGTCTGTGTGTGATGATTCAGATGTTGGTGGGGTTTTTAATGGGGGAAAGAGAGACTGAATTAAAACAGTTAGGGGAAAAGAATAAATTTGTTGTAAATAAAATATTTTCTAACTTTTTACTCAGTCTGTTTTGTTTAGTCACAAATTACTCAAATTATCTCCAAACATTTATAAAACATTCCTTAAGTCTCACATTTACTTCACTTTTTCCACGTTTGCAGGTCCCACATGTCTTAATAAAAGGTTTGTGACATACTTTGGTAAAATTACCTTCAATCATGTAATGATTGCAGCATCTTTGTGAATCATCTTTCACAGCTCTCCTCAGAATGGCTCATTTCAGTGCATGTTTCTTTAAATACCCAAGTGCCACAGTTAATTCCACCCCTCCCTCTGTCGTCAATATTGCTAAGTTTAGCTGGCTAGCTCCTAGCTTTGGTTGTGAGCTAACATAAATTCATCTAAAAGAATGAATGAAATAACATATCACTCTTGAACAGGAGAGTGTGATTTCAGTTGTCAATAGGATATGGCCGGTCCCTGGAGTACAATGATCACCTAAACGTTCACAAATGAGTGAATGGCTAAATTGCTAGCATGTGTCTGCCAGCAGCCTTTGATCCCAGGTAGAGATAATGAACTATGGAAGAATAAGGTAAAATAACATCTAAGAATGATGTACAGTCATGTGAAAAAATTAGGACACCCTGTAAAAGCCTGTTGGGGTTTTTTTTTTTACATATTTGGACATATGGATATTTAATATCAATGTAAAAAATACTAGGAGATTCATGTAATACAACTAAACAATTAAAAATGAATTCAATACTTTTTTCAAATTTTCTGTAAAATGTAATTCTAAATAAATCGTGAGGAATAAATTAGGACCCCCTCCCCCCATCTTTTTAGGACACCCCAACATTCATTCCTACTTAAAATTCAATTCAATTCAACTTTATTTATATAGTGCCATTTCAGAACAACAGTCATCTCATAGCACATTCAACTGTAGGGGAAACCCCCACAATTGCAGAAAAACCCCAGCAATCAGGCGATCCCCTGTGAGCAAGCACTTGGCGACGGTGGAGAGAAAAAACTCCCTTTTAACAGGAAGAAACCTCCAGCAGAACCAGGCTCAGGCAGGGGCAGTCAACTGCTGCGACTGGCTGGGGGGTGAGGGGATAGAGGAGAAGATGAAAAGAACAGACATGTAGAGAGGAAACAGCACAACAGGGACTCGATCTATGGGAGAGAAGAAACAGATGTTAATGACCAGCAAAAATATTTTATTGAGAGTGAAGAAAGGCATGAAGTCCAGTGCATTGTTGGAGGTCCCCTGGCTGTCTAAACCTATTAGCAGCATAACTAAGGGAGGGTTCAGGGGCACATGATCCCATCCTAATTATAGGCTATATCAAAAAGGAAGGTTTTAACCCTGTTCTTAAAAACAGAGATCGAGTCTGACTCCCAAATCCAGATTGGCAGCTGGTTCCACAGTAGAGGAGCTTGATAACTGAAGGCTCTGCTTCCCATTGTACTTTTGGAGATTCTAGGTATTACAAGTAATCCTGCATTTTGGGAGTGTAGTGTTCTGTGAGGATAATAGGGTAGTATCACATCTTTTAAACAAAAAGGGGCCTGATTGTTTAGAGCTTTGAAAGTGAGAAGAAGGATTTTAAACTTAATTCTAAACTCTATGGGAAGCCAATGAAGGGAGGCCAGAACCGGAGAGATATGATCTCTCTTTCTAGTACCTGTTAAAACTCTTGCTGCAGCATTTTGGATCAGCTGAAGACTTTTTAGAGATGTTTTAGGACAACTTGATAATAAAGAGTTACAATAATCTAATCTAGAGCTAACAAAAGCGTGGATCAGTTTCTCAGCATCACTCTGAGACAAGATGCTCCTAATCTTGGCAATATTACCCAAATGATAGAAGGCAGTTGTGGTAGACTGCAAGTCTAAATTAAAACATTACTGGCACATGCCTCTAGGGGGAACTACCTGTATTGTTTAGCACTACTTTAAGGGGACACATTAGAATAAGAGTATGAAAACCCCGTGCAGAATGCATGTTCAGTCATCGTGTGTGATGCAAGAATAAATGGCAAGAGTTAGCCAAAGAAATCAACTCAAGTGTGATCATTGCTACACGGTAGGATATCACACAATTGGCGACGAGGATTTAAAAGTTATCAACGAGAAACAGAGAACATTGCAAGTGTGGTGAACTCAAGTGAATCCAGCAGTTCGAGTGCAAGTTCAGAGGAGGAAAACGAGGTTTCCCCACCACGACGAGCAATGGCGGCTGTAATCGGAACGGTAACCCCTTTTGATAACTCGACTCAGTCATGGGAAGAATATAGTGAAATGTTGGACTTTTTCTTCGAAGCTAATGATATTGAGGAGCCAGACAAACGGAAGGCTGTACTGTTGAGTGGAGTTGGTGCAACTACTTACAGCTTGTTGAGAAATTTAGTAAGCCCTGCATTACCGAAAGATAAAACGTACGACCAGCTTACTGCTGAGCTTCAGAAGCACTTCAGCCCCAAACCGAGTGAAATCGTGCAACGATTCAAATTTAATTCACGCATAAGGAGGAACATTGAGTCCATAGCAGAGTATGTGGCAGAATTGAGGAAATTAGCACTGCACTGTGATTACAAAGACTCATTGGAAGAAATGTTAAGAGACAGACTTGTGTGTGGAGTGAATGATGACCGAATGCAACGGCGACTTTTATCTGAAACAAAACTCACTTTTGCAAAGGCTTTGGAATTATGCCAAGCGATGGAAACAGCATCTAAAGATGTGAGAGAAATGCAAGAGAAGCTAGCAGAGGACACAGCAACGCATGCTCGTGTGCCTAAGACCCAAGTAGGTGTCCACAAAGTGTCGACTGACAAAACTCAGCGCAAATTCCCCAGTTGTTATCGCTGCAAAGGCCAGCACAATGCCGCCGAGTGCAAATTTGCCACTGAGCTGTGTCATAATTGTGGCAAGCGAGGGCACATTAAGAAAGCATGTAGAACAAAGGTGGGCAATGCACAGGTGCAGAAGGCAACAGTAAAAGGGCAAAAGAATGAAAACAAGGGCCCAGGAAAGGAACAGCGAGCGAATCAACTTAGAGGGGAGGGAGAAAGGGATACAGAAGACATGGGTTTTCACACAAATTACAACATGTCAGATGAGCTGACCAAGGTAGCGCCCATCACGCGTACCATGAAGGTTAATGGAATGAAAGTAACATTTGAAGTTGATACAGGCTGTGGAGTAACCATATTAAGTAAACAGCAATATACACAACTGTGGAAGAAAACAGACACAGCAGAATTAAATCCCTGTTCATTAAAATTAAAAACATACACAGGAGAGAAGCTAGACGTGCTAGGCATGGCACAAGTGAAGGTGCAACACGAAAACAAAGAAAAGGACTTACCTGTAGTAGTAGTTGGGGGCGAAGGACCAAATCTACTAGGGCGAAGTTGGCTACAAGAACTGGCCATGATTGATCAGTTAGTGAATAAGGTGGAATCTCAGCCCAAATTGCAGCTGGAGGAGATCCTCGAAAGACACGCTGAGGTGTTCAAAGAAGGCTTAGGACAGCTAAAAGGTGTCACTGCAAAGATTAATGTGGACAAGGAGGCCCAACCACGATTCTGCAAACCCCGACCGGTGCCCTATGCAGTCAAGCCACTGGTCGAAAGCGAGCTACAGAGGCTGCTGGATGACAAGATCATTGAGCCAGTGCAGGCTGCAGAATGGGCGGCGCCCATAGTCCCAGTGCGAAAGCCGGATGGCTCCGTTAGAATATGTGGAGATTACAAACTCACTGTCAATCGAGCATCACGGGTGGATCAGTATCCAATTCCTAAAGTGGAGGACCTCTTCGCACAGCTGAATGGCGGTCGACACTTCACGAAATTAGACATGAGTCACGCTTACCAACAGGTAGTCCTGGAAGAAGAATCAAGAAAGTATGTAACCATCAATACACACAAAGGCTTATATACCTACACACGCTTACCATTTGGAGTAGCTTCCAGTCCTGCTATATTCCAGAGAACTATGGAGGGCATCCTAGGTGGAATTCCGAATGTTGCCATTTATTTGGATGACATCCTTTGTACAGGACCAAATGAACAAGAACATCTGAAAACGCTGGAGGAAGTGCTTCAACGGTTGGAGAAAAGCGGTCTGAGGTTGAAAAGAAGCAAGTGTGAGTTCATGGGAAAAGAAGTGGTGTTCCTAGGCCACAAGATCAACGCCAGTGGTCTACACCCTCTGACAGACAAAGTGGAAGCCATTGCGGAGGCGCCTGAGCCACAAAATGTTACTGAGTTAAAAGCCTACCTGGGCTTGTTGAACTATTACCATAGGTTCCTCCCAAAGCTCTCCACGCTGCTGGCACCACTACATACCTTACTTAAGAAGGAAGAAAAATGGTCATGGGGGGTCAAGCAGCAGAAGGCGTTTGAAGAGTCCAAAGCGCTACTTCAGTCCTGTAGTGTGTTAGTGCACTATGATTCAAACAAACCACTCATCCTGGCATGTGACGCATCACCCTACGGTGTGGGAGCTGTACTCTCTCATCGTATGGAGGATGGCTCAGAGAGACCCATAGGGTTCGTCTCAAGAACTCTTAGTGCAGCTGAGAAAAACTACTCCCAGCTAGACAAGGAGGGCCTTGCAGTAGTATTTGGTGTAAAAAAGTTCCACATATACCTGTACGGGAGACAGTTCGCTATAGTGACTGACCACAAGCCACTAATTTCACTGTTCAGTGAAATGAGAGCCATACCCCAGATGACATCTCAGAGAATTCAGAGATGGGCCGTTACATTAGCAGCGTATGAGTACACCCTCGTTTACAAAGCCGGACGGGACCATACGAATGCTGACGTGATGAGTAGGCTACCCTTGGATGGAGGAAGAGACAGCATGCCTGAGGAGGAGGAGAGAGTGCTATTGTTTGAAGATATCGGCATGCCCCTGGTGAACGCACAACAAATAAAGAAGTGGACAGACAAAGACCCTGTTCTAGCAAGAGTGCGAGAATACATCTTGCGAGGATGGCCGAAGATGAACAGTCCTGAGTTCATTCCCTATGCCCGACGACAGGATGAGCTCAGCACCCAGGAAGGTTGTATCCTGTGGGTAGGATGCGTGGTTGTTCCACCACCTGGTCGGAATGCCTTACTGCAACAACTACACCAAGCACACCCTGGCATCACTCGCATGAAAGCGTTGGCGAGGAGTTACATGTGGTGGCCCAACATGGATGCAGAGATGGAGGCGCTTGTGAAGTCATGTGCGGCATGCCAGGAGAACAGGAACAGTCCTCCAGCAGCCCCACTACATCCCTGGGAAGTTCCAGATAAACCATGGAGAAGAATTCACATTGACTACGCAGGTCCATGGATGGGAAGAATGTTCCTGATCATAGTTGATGCATACTCAAAGTGGATCGATGCATATTCTGTGAGTAGCGCTACTTCTACTGTTACCACTGAATGTCTTAGAAAGAGTTTCAGCCAACATGACATACCTGAAATCATAGTATCAGATAACGGTACATGTTTTACGAGTGAACAGTTCCAAGAGTTTTCTGAAAAGAATGGCATACGTCACATCACGACTGCGCCATACCATCCTTCTTCTAATGGCTTAGCCGAGAGGGCCGTGCAGACGTTCAAGTCACTCATGAAAAAGATGGCAGGAGACTCTATTGAAACCCGAATGTCGCGAGCTCTGTTCAGCTATCGAATAACACCCCAATCTACAACTGGCAAGTCACCAGCTGAGCTGTTGTGTGGAAGGAAGTTGAGATCAACATTTGACTTAATACATCCAGACTTCAGAAACAAAGTGCATGACAAACAAGAGAAACAAAAAGGTTATCATGACATGCATGCTAGAGAGAGAATACTGAGAGAAGGAGACTTGGTCTACACCCGCAACTTTGGCTCAGGACCAGCCTGGGTACCAGGAGAAATAACAGAAAAGACAGGCCCTGTGTCATTCAAGGTGACATTAGGCCATGGACAAGTGGTGAGGCGACACATCGACCAAGTTCGTGGTAGGAGCTCCATTCCCCTGCCGATGGCACCAGAGGTGTTGTCTGACACCCATTCTGAGGACAGCATCAACGAACCACCACTTCAGGTGATACCTGAGGTACCCGTCTCTGCAGATTCTACTGGCAGCACTGCAGCAGCCGAAACAGTGGAGCAGTCTGAGTCTTCACCTGCAGTTGGCTCACCAGCCGTGAGAAGATCTCAGCGAGCTAGGAAAGCTCCAGACTACTTGAAGGACTATACTTAGTCAGTAGTGAGTTCCCCAGCCACAGGACAAGAATGCGTCCTGGAACCTCACTGGGATGCGGTAGTCAACCCAAATCCCTAGTTAAACTGTTATGTGTGTTATACATGTATAAAAAAAAAAAAAAAAAAAAGAGAGAAAGAAATTATGTGTATGGCACATGTGTTTTAAGAAGTTAAAAAGTAACTGTGATAGTTTAGGGTTAAATGGGAGTTCCAGGATGTCTAGTATAATTGGCTAGTGTAATTAAGAGTAGTTTAATCTAGAGGGGAGGGATGTGGTAGACTGCAAGTCTAAATTAAAACATTACTGGCACATGCCTCTAGGGGGAACTACCTGTATTGTTTAGCACTACTTTAAGGGGACACATTAGAATAAGAGTATGAAAACCCCGTGCAGAATGCATGTTCAGTCATCGTGTGTGATGCAAGAATAAATGGCAAGAGTTAGCCCAAGAAATCAACTCAAGTGTGATCATTGCTACACGGTAGGATATCACAGCAGTCTTAGAAACAAATTTAATATGTGAATTGAAAAACAGATCTTGATCAAAAATAACCCCAAAGTTCCTCACAGAACTATTCAGAGAAAGAGTAACCGCATCCAAACTAAGTTTGATTTGGAAAGGTATTTCTAAGGTTTTTTTGGGCCAACTAGAATGACTTCAGTCTTATCTGAATTTAATAGCAGGAAATTACAAGTCATCCAAGTTTTGATTTCCTTAAGACAGGCTTCTAACTTGACTGATTACTATCATCTGGCTAAAATAAATGTAAAAAATGCAAATAAAAACAAAAACAAGGTTAGACATAGATATGTGAACATTTCTTGATAAAGAACTGAATATTTAATGGAGTGCCCTAATTTTTTCACATGACTGGATATGGTCACATTTTGTTAGGCTGCATTCACATCAGGATAGTCCGGGGGTCTCGGTTCCATTGGGCGGGGAATTCCGAGAATTTTCACACCTTCGTTTGGTTTGGTTTGCATTCACACTGCAGTGGACCAAACTGCCTGGACAACGTCACGCAGTTACAACAACTGCTCATTTGGGGCGCCATAGCCGAAACCACCACTGACAAGGAAGAAAAAAACCTCTGCGAAGAAGAAAAAGCCAGCTCATCGACTGGCCAGGACTGAAAACGGAAATCCATTCCCTTCAGTTGGGTTGTTTGTCCGCCACAAACAAGACATTTTTTAACTTTTCTCCTTGGCTTTCTCCTGTAAAAGGATTTCTCAGATTCATGTGGTTGTCTTTATTGTTATTTTCTACCTAAAATGCACTATGGTAAACGCCACTTCCTCTTCACAGACTACGTGTTGCTATGGCTACACAAATGCCGAGGGGCACTTCTGCCCTTTGGGCCGCTAGATAGTCTGTTTGCACTCACACTGCAAGTGAAGTGGTCTCGGTTCATTTGCAAGTGAACCAAGAGCCCCTGTTTTCAGGCGGACCAGAGTTCACTTGTTTGGTGCACACCAGAGGTAGAATGCACATTCAGACTGCACCAAATGAACCAAACTAGGTCATATGACCCCCCCAAAAAAAGCATTTTTAAGGTAACACCCACAAACACACCATGTGTGAGTGAATGAGACCTTCAATAGCTTTTTCAATACCTCACACTCAGACTAGAAAGCGGTTTTACTGTTGTTACATCAGCCATCCTCACTGTCTGTTACCTAACACACGCACGAGTGCGCGCGCGTACACACACCCACACACACACACACACACACCCTGTTGGCTCGATTGCCACATCTGAACTGAACTCTGCTAGAAGAGCAAAGTCTGCGGCTACAAATTTGCTCAACAACCAGAAAAATGGTTTGACTTTTCAGAGGTTTGCTGTTGTTGTTTTTTGTTTTGTTACGCCCATGTGATATTTCTTTTGAGTCACCAGAAAACTAGTTAACCGTTACCATGAAACATTTTTCAGGTTTTTTTTGTTTTGTTTTGTTTTTAGCATGGCTAGACTGCCAGTCATATTCAGAACTTTAAACTTTTCCCCCAAAGATACATGGGCTCTTTGCAACAAGTGTCACAGGCTAATTTACATGAAGTCTGTTACTTTGCTCAGAAACAGTTTGACAAAACAGATGTAGAATGATGTCATCACGTCGTCACGTCACGTACGTGGCACACACACACAGCCAGGACTACTGGTATGTACACCTGCTTTCTTCCTGCATCGCTGAATAAAAACATTTGTGAAATAACGCCTTCGGTGCCGTTCTACATGGTGTCAGAAGTAAAGCAGCGGAAACTAATTTTCCTGCCGAACTCTACATAGACCCAGTAAGTCAACTAATTATTTAGTTAGACGTTAGAAGCGTATCCTGTGGTACACGTGTGCCTCCCCCAGCTAACGCTAGCATGGCTGATGGATTCCGCCGTCCGGACCCGCTTGTGTTCAACGACAAAATTGCAGAAAACTGGCGAGTGTTCGAACAAGAATACAACATTTTCATCGCGGCTGCCCACAACGACAAGCCCGACCGAACCAAAGCCTACATACTCCTCAATTTGGCAGGTAGCGAGGCTATTGAAAGGGAACGCACGTTCACCTATGCACCAGCTCAACGGAATAACGAGGGGGAGGAGATCCGCCCGGCAGAGTCACGGGAGGATCCAGAATGCCTAAAAAGAAAGTTCAGATACCTCTGCAGTCCACAGACAAACATCACAATGGAGAGACATGCATTCAACACAAGGAACCAAAAACCCGGTGAGACCATAGAGGCTTATGTAAGCGCACTCCGAAATAAGGCTAAGACGTGTGACTTTGGAGCATTGCATGACGACTTAATTCGTGACCGGCTGGTTGTTGGTATCAGCTCCGACAGCGTGAGGAAGATACTACTGAGAGAGAGCGATTTAACACTACTAAAGGCCATCAAAATATGCCAAATCAATGAACAAACAGAACAACATACTAAAACTCTAGCAACAACACCACGTAGTTCAACAAATGTGGATGCAATACGCCAAGACCGCAGAATGCAAAAAACAGTTCGCCACAAGCAGTACAAAGAACATTACAGTCCCAAATCAGACAACATAAGCTGTACCAACTGTGGACATGAACATCCAGCGAAGAAGGAACTCTGTCTGGCATATGGGAAGCAATGCAATTACTGCAAAAAGCCCAACCATTTCAAAAACTACTGCAGATCGGCAGCAAGAAACAAGCTGTACAAACCTGTCAACCAAATAGCCCAAGCAGACTCCGACAGTGACGGCGAGGACTCTGAATCATTCGACATCAACGGGCTGTCACCAGCCGCAAATAAGATAAACACACTGTCTACTGATGATGTGAAAGAAGAACTACACTGCAATGTAAAACTCAATGGCAAGACACTCAAACTGAAAGTAGACACTGGCGCAAAGTGTAACGTAATCTCCCTAGATGCATTCAGGTATGTGAGAAACACAGAAAAAATAAACAAAGACAACAAGGCCAGGCTCATCGCTTATGGAGGCACGGTGATAAACACTGAGGGGACTGTGTTGTTCAAGTGCCAGACCAGTGACCAAAGATCCTACAACCTGCGTTTCCATGTAGTAAACGGCAAAGTGCAACCACTGCTAGGGCTCCCGGACTGCATGAAGATGGACCTGATGACTCTGAAAGACCAGGTTTTCCAGGTGAACGTGACCGAACCGAGCTCCTCTCAAAAGTGGTTTAATAACTATGCTGAGCTTTTCAATGGCGAACTAGGTTCACTCCCAGTAACCTATCACATGAAACTGGACCAGAATGTGACACCCGTCATCCGGCCCCCTCGCCGCATTCCAGTTGCCATGATGGACAAAGTGAAAGCAGAACTGGAAAACATGGTGCAGCAAGGAGTCATCACACCCATTTCAGAACCCACTGAATGGGTATCCTCAATGGTAGCGACACACAAAAAGGACACTGACAAGATCCGTGTGTGCATCGACCCAAGAGACCTAAATGAAGCAATTATGCGCCCCCATCATCCCATGCGCACAGTCGAGGAAGTTGCTGCACAAATGGCAGGCGCAACCGTGTTTTCTGTGCTTGATGCCAAGAGCTCCTTTTGGCAGGTCAAACTGGACCAAACGTCATCATTCCTCACCACTTTCGCCACTCCATTTGGGCGATATCGATACCTGAGAATGCCATATGGTATCAATGCAGCGTCTGAGGTCTTCCAGAGATCCATGGAGCAAATATTTGCCGGCCTCCCTTGCGCAATAATTGTTGATGACATCATAATCGGTGGAAGAAATCTTAAAGAACACGACGAGAACCTTCAAAAAGTGCTCAACAGGGCAAGGAACGTGAAATTGAGGCTGAACCCCCAAAAATGCAGATTCCAGCTAAAGGAAGTCAGCTACGTGGGCCATGTCTTCACTGAACAAGGGTTGAAACCCGATCCAGCAAAGATCCAAGCGATCACTGACATCCCGGCCCCCCAGGACAAAGCTGCTCTACAACGCTTCCTGGGTACGATAAATTACCTGGGCAAGTTCATTCCAAACCACAGCAACATTGCAGCACCTCTCCACCAGCTCCTGCATAAAGACACAGCATGGACTTGGACTGAACAACAACAAAATGCATTTGACACTCTGAAACAGTGTGTGACGTCACCTCCAGTACTCCGGTACTATGACGTACAAACACCAGTCACTCTGACATGTGACGCCTCGCAGTATGGCCTTGGTGGTGCATGTCTCCAGAATGGCAGTCCTGTCGCATATGCCTCTCGCACTCTTACTGAAACAGAAAGAAAATATGCACAAATTGAAAAAGAGCTGCTTGCTGTCGTTTTCACCTGTTTCAAATTCTATGACTACATATACGGAAAACCAGTGATCGTGGAGACAGACCATCAGCCCCTGGTCTCCATCCTGAAGAAACCTCTCCACACAGCGCCTGCGCATTTACAACGCATGATGCTGAAGCTGCACAAGTTCAACCTCACGCTAGTTTACAAGAAAGGAAAGGAATTGCACTTGGCAGACATGCTGTCCCGTGCACACTGACCACACGCCTGGCCTCCTCGGAGAGCCATCGCTCCCACAAGTCACCGAGACCCCCCTGGCCCGTTCCAGGTTTGGTAGACTCCTGAAGCCTAATCCCAAGTACAATACAGACTGATTGTGACATTTACTGAAGCTGATGTTTTGTAGTTTCGTGTTGAAATATAGACATATTTACAAGCCAGGCATAAGTTCATTTTCAAATTAGATCAGTTATGTTGTGTCACGGGAATTTATTTTATTTGCAAGTCAGGCATTAGTTTATTTTCAAGATAGGTATGTTATGTGGTGCCATTGAAAGTTATTTTACTAGTTGTTTATTCGTCACAGTATACTCACTCTCACAGGAACGTGACATGTTTTCTCATACCAATCCAAGAGTCAATAGTGTTCTCTTTGTACCAAAGTTCTATACTAAAGAAGGGGGATGTAGAATGATGTCATCACGTCGTCACGTCACGTACGTGGCACACACACACAGCCAGGACTACTGGTATGTACACCTGCTTTCTTCCTGCATCGCTGAATAAAAACATTTGTGAAATAACGCCTTCGGTGCCGTTCTACAACAGAAATTTTAAAAAGTTATTTATTCTCCCCAAGAAAGCTCGGTGCTAGAATCCAGTTCTGCAATTGCAAATCTCATTAGGAAGTAAATATGAAAATCATTCACACATTATAACCCGTGTGATGATGAAGCTTATTTAAAGGTTCGTCTGGCTGATGTACTACATGACTCATCTTCTTGTTAGATAATTAATATCAAGTGCCTGTAAAACTGCCAGCATGTCTGTGTAAAAGTTGCATTTGGCATGCCATGGGCAAGCTGTTTAAGGATTTCTGGATTGTCCAACTTAGATAGATGTACTTTACTGATCCCAAAACTGGGAAATTACAGTGTAACAGCAGCATGACAGTAGACAACCAAAACGACAGAGACACACAGCATAACAGACAAAGGGATTACCCATGGAAAGTAAAACTGTTAAAAACTTATATATATCATAGATGAATAGATGACCCGTATAGATACATGAATCATACCTGCTGTACAATGCAGGACTATCAGGTGCAGGGTGAAATGTGAGGTGCCAATTAGACTGCAAGGTGCAGCATAGTTATGACCAGAATACAACATTAGAGTGAGTTACTGTACAGGGACATGGCATGTGGCAGGAAAGATTTCCTGTACCTAACCGTTCGGCAGCGAAGCTGTAGCAGTCTGCTGGAGAAAGTGCTCCAGTGTCTGTCCAGTGTGCGGTGCAGGGGGGTGATCCGGATTGTCCATGATGGATTACAGTTTATTTAGTGTCCTCCTCTCCACCAGTCTCAAAAGTCTCCTGCCTGAGACCAATTACAGATTGATAAATTTGATATTAGAACAGCAAAAAGTATTTATGAGAACAGTTGAGGCAAGAAATAAGTTCTTTAGTTATTACTTGGCATCAACAACTCATTGTTTAAATGTATTTAAAGAATTGACCTGCAGTGTGAAGTGTTTTACATGGACAATGAGTGAAAGGTGGGGAAACCATGGATCAAGTGGACACACATCCACTGCCAGGCACAAGAATAAATAAACATAGTTTACACACTCATTTCATTTGATTCAGCTGCAATGATTGGCGAATGTTTTCAGAGTTGTGTGACTGGCCTACCTGGTGAATTTTATTTCTTTTTTTCACCCTGTGTTATTTATTAATAGCTGTTGGAATGAGAGAACGATTTCAACATATTTGCAATTTTTAAAAAAATAGGATCTAGAAAGGATTACTGGGACTTTAAGTAGTTTCAGGATTTTTCTCTTTCTCACTTGATCCACATTTAAATGGTTCTCGAGATGTGTTCTACCCAATTTTTGGTTAAAAAAATAGTCATATTGCTGGGAGCATTTGTTTCAAACTGGTGAAACCTTACTGCAGGTTACCCTCTTCCTCTTTGTCACTTCCTTTTAAACTGAGCCTCTTTAATATCAATAGGAAACAAGCCTTGGTTATTGTGAATCTGGATCCTTTAATTTCATTCAACTGAGAAAAGATTTGTGCCCTCTTTTCTGCTGCACCTTTGATCTCAATCAACCCCAACAGGTCACTGGTTTGGAGCTGCTCAGACAGAATCAGCTGGAGTTATAATGTTATTTCCAACTGGAATCAGATGTTTCCTCCAGCTAATAATGACATTATAATAGCAGCAAGGGTGATCCAGAGGATGACGGAGCAAAAAAATCTGACGGATGTAACTAAACATTTTAAAATACTTTCAAAACCTTTTCCAACTGAGGTAATCTGACATGCCTTTTTAATCTCTTAATTACTTAAATGTACAAATTATAAGACAAATTCATAAATATAAATATAAACCCCAATTCCAATAAAGTTGGATGTTGTATAAAACGTAAACAAAAACAGAATACAATGATTTGCAAATCATTTTCAACCTATTCAGTTGAATGCCCTACAAAGACAACATATTTAAAGTTCAAACTGATAAACTGTATTGTTCTTTTGCAAATTTTCACTCATTTTGAATTTGATGCCTGCAACACCTTTGACAAAAGCTGGGACAGGGGCAAGAAAAGACTGGGAAAGTTGAGCAATGCTCAACAAAACACATTTTTGGAACCTTACAGGTCAACAGTTTAAATGGAAACGGGTGAGCGTTTCACCTGACGCTTAGTTGTTCACAAGCAAGGGTGAAGCGAGGCTCACCACTTTGTGAACAGCTGCATGGGCAAATAATCCAACAGTTTAAGAACATTTCTCAATGTACAATTGCAAGGAATTTAGGGATTTCATCATCCATAATATCATGAAAAAGTTCAGAGAATTTGGAGAAATTTCTTCTCATAAGCAGCAAGGCCAAAAAACAACATTGAATGCCCGTGACCTTTGATCCCTCAGGCAGTATTGCATTAAAAACTGACATCATTCTGTAAAGATATTACCATGAGGGCTCAGAGATGCTTTGGAAGACCATTTTCAGTTAAGACAGTTTGTCACATGCAAGTTAAAACTCTACCATGCAAAGTGAACACCATTTATAAACAACACCCAGAAATGCAGCCAGTTGCTCTGGGCCTGAGCTCATCTGAGATGGACTGATGCAAAATGGAAGTGTGCTGTGGTCTGACAAGTCCACATTTCAAATTGTTTTTGGAAAAAATTATGGACTTTGTGTCCTCTGGGCTAAAGAGGAAAAGGACCATCCAGATTTTTATCAGTGTAAAGATCAAAAGCCAGCATCTGCAATGATATGGGGATGTGTTAGTGCCCATGGCATGGGTAACTTGCATATCTATGAAAACACCATTAATGCTGAATACAAGTTACGGAGCAACATATGTTGTCATCCAAGCAATCTCTTTTTCAGGGCTGTCCCTGTTTATTTCAACAAGATAATGCCAAGCCACTTTTTGCACGTGCTACAACAGCATGGCTTTGTGGTAAAAGAGTGTGGGTATTAGACTGGCCTACCTGCAGTCCATTCCATTCTCCCATTGAAAATGTGCCACATTAAAAAGTGCAAAATACTCCAATGAGGACCCCGGACTGTTGAGCAACTGAAGTTGTACATCAAGCAAGAATGGGGAAACAATTCCACTTACAAAGCTTCAGCAATTAGTGTCCTCAGTTCCTAAACACTTACTGAGTGTTGTTAAAAGGAAAGGTGACGTAACATTGTGGTAAACATGCCTCTGTCCCAGCTTTTTTTGGAATGTGTTGCAGGTGTAGGGAGCTTGAAATAAGGAAGCGAAGTGATTTTATAAATCAGGTTTATTGTCGGCTTCCAATCCCCAACATGTCTCATCTCAATGCAGAAGCAGAAAAGAGGCTGAGCGCAGTCAGACCTTCGTACTTATACATCACATAACAAAAGACATCGCATAACAAAAGCCAACATCACACATCCGCGTTATCTCCTTCTATTGTCCTCTCTCTCCTTCACCTGACCCTGGGGGGTCAGGAAGTCCATTCAGGTCTCCACCGCTGAGTCTCCGTCTGCTCGTTGATCTTCGCCGGTGGTCGAGACCTATTGTCCTGCTCTGAGACGTGAGGTCATTCCACATATGCAATCTCTAAACATTCCTCTTGTGTCTATACATATGTAGGTATGGATATATGAATAATATAAGCCACAGCCCCCCCCCCCCAAACGTCTAAGAAAAGGACAATAAAATTAAGTTCACAGCTTAAGGTAACATCCATGACATATTATACCGTTATTCACATCAACAGGAAAAAGGGAAAAATATCCTCAGCAGCCATGCTAACCTTCAAGCTATACAGCATGTTAATGTTAAAAATTCAGTGGTAACAACAACAGTATAGTCTATGTCATATGTCAGCCCTAACTCTGTAACGGCAAAATTCGACAGCATAGCTTACAACCCCTTGTCAATTTTACATCAGTCTATGTGTCATCTGGGTTTCAATCTTCTCCCAAATCTGCTGTAGGCCCGCTTTGGCGTCCTGGCGGGGCCGTCCTGAAAGGAATCTGCAGCTTGGGGAGGAGAGTGGTTATTTGGTCCCTGCGGGGGGGTTGAGGTGTGTCTCTTGGGGGGTCTACCCCGTCGAGGTGCTCTCGCCACCCATGCAGGTTCGTCGCTCAACATGAAAGCAGGCTTAAGTCTGTCAATACTGACTGTTTCTTTTCTGTCCCCTAAATCAAGCACAAAATGCTTATCACCAGGTTCCAGCACTCTATATGGTCCATCATAACCCTCCGCGTGGGCGGAGGGTTGGTTTTAAAGCTTCGTGCCTAACAAAAACGAACTCAGCGTTTTTCAAAGCTTGGGGAACAAAAACCCGCGGAAAAGAGTGATGTACGGGTCCGGGGAGCGTGCCCGGTCCCGTGCTGCTTAGGGGCCTCAGGGCTGGGAGGCGCCCGGGCTCTGGATGTTCTGGTAAGAACTCACCCGGGAGCCTGAGAGGTTGTGCGAAAACTAATTCTGCCGGGGAGGCGTCTAGATCCTCCTTAGGCGCAGAACGCAACCCTAATAAAGCCCAGGGAAGTTTATTTACCCAATCTGGATCCGTCAGTGAGGCCCTGAGGGCGGCCTTTAAAGACCTATGAAAACGCTCGCATAACCCGTTAGCCTGAGGGTGATATGCGGTGGTGCGATGAATTGTCGCCCCTAAGCTGCTGGCCATGGCTGACCATAGCTCTGAGACAAATTGAGGCCCCCTATTGGACGTGATGTCCAATGGGACGCCGAAACGCGCCACCCAGGGTGTTAAAAAAATGCGAGCAACTTCCGCGGCCGTGGTTGACGCCAGCGGGACCGCTTCTGGCCAGCGTGTGGTCCGGTCTACCATTGTTAAAAGGTGTGTGAACCCCTGAGACGACAGCAGTGGGCCCACGAGGTCGACGTGTACGTGGTCAAACCTCCTGGCTGGGATTCGGAAGGGTTCCAGAGGAGCTTTCGTGTGTTTGTGAATTTTGGCGCGTTGGCAAGACATGCAAGTCCTCGCCCACTCCTTTACATTTTTACGCAGGCCTGGCCAAACAAACTTCTCCGCGACCATTTTCACCGAGGCACGCACCCCTGGGTGCGCGAGGGAGTGCACCGAGTCAAAAACGCGGCGGCGCCACGCAGCTGGGACTACCAGGCGAGGTCGACCGTCACGCAAACCCCTTTCCTCCAGCCTTATCCCTGTTGGTCCAGACTGGAGCATGCACACGTCCGCGTCACTGCTTTGTTCCGCTGCCATGGCCGCGTAGTCTATCCCTACGTGAATTGGGGCCACGTACGCGTCCGCGTTGGCCATGAGCTCTGCGGCTGCGGTAGTATAATCTGCTTCCTCGTGCCCTGACGATGTCACGGCGCGGGAGAGGCAATCTGCCACCACATTAAGTTTGCCTGCCACGTGTCGAATATCTGTGGTAAACTCTGAAATTGCAGCCAGCTGTCTTTGTTGCCTGCCCAACCACGGTTCTGAAATTTTAGCCATCGCAAAAGTGAGTGCTTTGTGGTCTACAAAAGCCGTGAAACGCCACCCTTCCAGCCAGAACTGGAAATGGCGGATGGATAAATGAAGCGCTAGCAGCTCTCTGTCAAAAGTGCTGTATTTGCGCTCGGTTTGGTTTAAGGATTTGCTAAAAAATGCTAGCGGTTGCCAGGTTCCGCCGACATGTTGTTCCACAACCGCCCCTATGGCCAGGTCTGAAGCGTCTGTGGTCAGCGCTATGCGGGCCGAGGGATCGGGGTGGACTAACAATGCAGCATCCGCTAGTGCTCTTTTTACTTCCGCGAAGGCGCGTTCCCGCTCCGGGGTCCATTTGACCGCGTTGGAGGGCTTTTGTTTTCTGAGCGCGGCATATAGGGGCTGCATGAGTTGAGCTGCGCGAGGGAGGAAACGGTTGTAAAAATTTACCATTCCTAAAAATTCCTGTAGCGATCTGATCGTTTGTGGTCGGGGGAAATTTGCTACCGCACGCACTTTGTCCGGCAATGGAACTGCCCCTTCTGGTGAAACTCTGTGTCCCAAAAAATCAATTTGTGACACGCCGAATCGGCATTTGGCCGGGTTAATTATTAACCCGTGCTCTTCTAGCCTCTGAAAAACCGTAGTGAGGTGTTGTTCGTGTTCTTCCTCCGACGTGCTGGCTACCAGAATATCGTCGAGGTAGACGAACATGAAGGGGAGGTCGCGTAATACTGCGTCCATCATACGCTGAAAAGTTTGAGCAGCGCCTTTGAGGCCAAACGGCATTCGCAAAAATTCAAAAAGACCAAAAGGGGTTATTACAGCCGTTTTAGGGACGTCTTCAGGTCGAACCGGAACTTGGTGGTAGCCGCGGACCAGGTCTATTTTAGAAAAAATGCGCGCACCCGCCAGATGTAGTGAAAAATCCTGAATGTGAGGGATTGGGTAGCGGTCATGTGCTGTCGCATTGTTTAATCTGCGATAATCACCATAAGGTCTCCAGGAACCGTCGGTTTTCGGGACCATATGCAGTGGCGATGCCCAAGGGCTTTTCGAGCGCCGAATAATGCCCAGTTTTTCCAGGCTGGCAAACTCGTCGCGTGCTATGGCGAGCTTGGTCGCGTCTAAGCGCCGAGCTTTAGCGAAAACAGGTGGGCCCGTTGTGGGAATGAAGTGTTCCATCCCGTGTTTCGCTACTGTTGCCAAAAATTTGGGAAATGTGAGTGCTGGAAATTGGGTGAGGAGTTGGTCAAACTTACCTCCTGCTGTGGTGACGCTGGCCTGCACGGGTGGTGGGGACACTCAAGCTGAACAGGGGATAGAAGAAAATGACAGTGCATTAACTAAGCATCTGTTTGCAAGATCGACTAACAACCCATGTGCACATAAGAAATCAACGCCCAACAAGTTAAAACTCACCGCCGCTATAATAAAGGTCCACCTATAGTTGCGGCCGTGAATGGACAGAGGCAGGTTTCTTTCACCAAAAGTGTCAATGATCGAGCCATTAGCTGCCATCGCTCCGTTTCCACGGGGTCCTGTTGCCCGGTCTGCGTAGGACGGGGTGATGAAGCTCATCTGAGCTCCGGTGTCGATGAGGAACTGTCTCCCGGAGCGTCCGTCAGTCTCGTAGAGCAGCTTGTTTGTCTCGCCGAGAGCCGTAGCTGCTAACGGTTCCCGGCTTTGAAGTTTCCCGATGCTCTTGAAACTGCAGGGGGGGCACGCATTTGTATGCCCTCTCGGCGAAACGTCGATGGTAGTAGCAGAGGTCATCCCGTTTGCTGCGCCTTGGTCGCGTCGCTGCCATGGTGGGCGGGTTCTGCTCCATCGCCTGTGATTCTCCGATGCTCTGGGCTTCCACGCCGAGATCTGCCGATGCTGCTGTGGCCATCTGCTCACCACAGGAGTTGATGAGCCGCTGCGCTTCTCGGGTAAGCGCGCGGAAGTCCTGCTGGGTCTTACACCGCATGTTGGCCAGGATCCCTCTCATGTGCGTCGGCAGAGTGCTGAGGAAGATGTGTTGAAAGAGGAAGTTGTCGTTGTCTGCCTCCCTCAGCTGCAGCATGTCTTCCATGAGGGCCATCGGTCTGCGTCCCCGGTGGCCGTAAATCGCCAGTATCCTCCCGGCCCTTTCCTCGGCCGAGGGGACGAAACTCTCGATGAGGGTCGCCTTCAGTTCCTTGTATTTGTCGTTGGCGGGCGGCTGTTATATAAAGCTTCGCGCCCATCGTGCTGTGGCGGCATCGAGCCTGGCGACGATGTGGTAAAATTTGGTCTCGTCAGCCGTCACCCCCGCGAGTGCAAACTGAGCCTCAGCCTGCTGGAACCACGAGTTCGGGTCATTTTGCCAGAACTCTGGGAGTTTGACAGCGACGGCGCTTGCTTGGGCCGCCTCTGACGAGTCTGTAGCACGAGAATGCCTTTCCTCTGTTCTCACAACAGGATTGGGGATGGCGCTTGCTTGGGCCGTCTCCGACGAGTCTGCTGTGGGGGAACGTCTTCCATCTGTTCCCCTGTCAGGGTTGGCAATGGCGCTTGTTTGGGTCGCCTCTGACGAGTCTGTAGCACGAGAACGCCTTTCCTCTGTTCTCACAACAGGATTGGGGATGGCGCTTGCTTGGGCCGTCTCCGACGAGTCTGCTGTGGGGGAACGTCTTCCATCTGTTCCCCTGTCAGGGTTGGCAATGGCGCTTGTTTGGGTCGCCTCTGACGAGCCTGTAGCGGGAGAACGTCTTTCGTCCATTCTCACGTCTGGTCACCAATGTAGGGAGCTTGAAATAAGGAAGCGAAGTGATTTTATAAATCAGGTTTATTGTCGGCTTCCAATCCCCAACATGTCTCATCTCAATGCAGAAGCAGAAAAGAGGCTGAGCGCAGTCAGACCTTCGTACTTATACATCACATAACAAAAGACATCGCATAACAAAAGCCGACATCACACATCCGCGTTATCTCCTTCTATTGTCCTCTCTCTCCTCCACCTGACCCTGGGGGGTCAGGAAGTCCATTCAGGTCTCCACCGCTGAGTCTCCGTCTGCTCATTGATCTTCGCCGGTGGTCGAGACCTATTGTCCTGCTCTGAGACGTGAGGTCATTCCACATATGCAATCTCTAAACATTCCTCTTGTGTCTATACATATGTAGGTATGGATATATGAATAATATAAGCCACAGCAGGCATCAAATTCAAAATTAGTGAATATTTTTTTTAAATATATAGTTTATCAATTTGAATATTAATATTATCTTGTCTCTGTAGTGTATTCAATTTAGGTTGAAAATGATTTGTAAATCCCTGTATTCTGTTTTTATTTACATTTTACACAACACCCCAACTTGGAATTGGGGTTTGTAGCTAATTAAATTCATTTTAGTTTAATTCAGCATTAATTGTATAGTGCCTAATCACACCAAAAAGTAATCTCAAAGCACTAGATACATAAGGCACAAATTATACTGTAAGTAATTCAGAGAAAACCCCAACAACCAAATAATCCCCTGTGAGCAAGCAACAGGCGACAGTGGAAGGAAAAAGCTGGTTAGGGGTGAGGGGAGAGAAGAAGAAGGGAAAGAAGAAACAACTGCTATTCATTTAGATAACATACAGAACAACATTTGTACAGATACGTGTGCAATGTTGAGCCAAAAGCTTTCATTAACCTAGGATTACAGCAGTTTTTAGACTTTTCAAGCTTTTCAAGATAGCTAGCAAGTCTCACAGGAAGCACTACAAGCAGACGCATGCAGCTGCGTCCTAGTGATGTATTGCCCAAACACTACACACACAAACCAGCGGTGTAGCAGTCGACATAGTAGTTAGTAAGATTCATAAATATGATGTGGAAAATCCAATCAAAACTTCTGAATAGCGTCCAATTAAAACATGCTGTTGCCTTCTAGTAAGCCAGCTTGTCACATAGCTCGTATACACAATTAAGCACATGTGCAACAGGCCCCATTAATGCGACCTCACACGATTAGGCTATGCCAGACATTTTTGTCATCTGTCATTCTGCCAGACAGGGTTGTAAAAATTCTTTCATAATGTATTATTACCAGTCATTTTAATTGACATTAATTAGATCACCCTTAGTGTAATCTGTCAAAATGGCAGACAGCTTTCAGATTTAATTTCAACAAAAGTATGTCATTATACTGACTTTGTTGAATTTGTCTCTGTAGGAGTAGTCGGAAACAAATCACAGGATATTGCAACATTTAGGAATGAAATATTAAGAAACAACAAGGAGGTTTGGGTCAAAAAAATATTTATTTTTGTATCACGAATGTGGTTATATGGGTGTGGGCAGGAATGAAGCAAAGTCTGTTTTCTCAACAACTGTGTTTAGGGGCAAAGTTGAGGGAAATGAGCCTAAAATATGAGTGTTTTCATGTGATGCCTCTTCATTTTACAAGATTATTTATGTGCTGTTCCTAGTAGGCTATATATATATATATATATATATATATATATATATATATATATATATATATATACAGAGTGGTTTGAAAAAGTGTTTGCCTCCTTCCTGATTTCTCTATTTTTGGGGGGGATGTTTGTCACACTTAAATGTTTCAGATCAAACAAATTTAAATATTAGACAAAGAAAACACAAATACAAAATGCAGTTTTTAAATGAAGGTGTTTATTATTAAGGGGGAAAAAATCCAACCCTATATGGCCCTGTGTGAAAAAGGGATTGCCCCTCCCTGTTAAAACATAAATTAACTGTGGTTTATCACATCTTTGGAAAGCTGAGTTCAATTTCTCTAGCCACACCCAGGCCTGATTGCTGCCACACCTGTTCTCAATCAAGATATCACTTAAATATGACCTGCCTGACAAAGTGAAATAGACCAAGAGATCCTCAAAAGCTAGACATCATGCTGCAATCCAAAGAAATTCAGGAACAAATGAGAAACAAAGTAATTGAGATCCATCAGTCTGGAAAAAGTTATAAAGCCATTTCTAAGGCTTTGGGACTCCAGTGAACCACAGTGAGAGCCATTATCCACAAATGGCAAAAACATGGAACAGTGGTGAACCTTCCCAGGAGTGGCTTGCTGACCAAAGTTACCCCAAGAGCGTAGCAACGACTCATCCAAGAGGTCACAAAAGACCCCACAACAACATCCAAAGAACTGCAGGCCTCACTTGCCTCAGTTAAGGTCAGTGTTCATGACTCCACCATAAGAAAGAGACTGGGCAAAAATGGCCTGCATGGCAGACTTCCAAGACGAAAACCACTGCTGAGCAAATAGAACATAAAGGCTCCTCTGTTCTGCCAGAAAACATCTTGATGATCCCAAAGACTTCTGGGAAAATACTCTGTGGACTGACGAGACAAAAGTTGAACTTTTTGGAAGGTGTTAGTCCTAGTACATCCGGTGTACAAGTAAAACAGCATTTCAGAAAAAGAACATCATACCAGCAGTAAAATATGTTGGTGGTAGTGTGATGGTCTGGGGCTGTTTTGCTGCTTCGGGACCTGGAAGACTTGCTGTGGTAAATGGAACCATGAATTCTGCTGTCTACCAAAAAATCCTGAAGGAGAATGTCCGGCCATCTGTTTGAGACCTCAGCTGAAGCACACTTGAGTTCTGCAGCAGGACAATGATCCAAAACACACCAGCAAGTCCACCTCTGAATGGCTTAAGAAAAACAAAAACAAAGACTTTGGAGTGGCCTAGTCAAAGTTCTGACTTGAATCTGATTGAGATGCTGTGGCATGACCTTAAAAATGCGGTTCATGCTCGAAAACCCTCCAATGTAGCTGCATTACAACAATTCTGCAAAGATGAGTGGACCAAAATTCCTCCACAGTGCTGTAAAAGACTCATTGCCAGTTATCGCAAACACGTGATTGCAGTTGTTGCTGCTAAGGGTGGCCCAACCAGTTATTAGGTTTAGGGGGCAATCACTTTATCACACAGGGCCATGTAGGTTTGGATTTTTTTTTTCTCCTTAACAATAAAGGCCTTCATTTAAAAACTGTATTTTGTGTTTACTTGTGTTCTCTTTGTCTAATATTTAAATTTGTTTGATGATCTGAAACATTTAAGTGTGACAAACATACAAAAAAATTGAGAAATCAGGAAGGGGGCAAGCACTTTTTCACACCACTGTATGTACCAAAGCAAATCAGATGGCTTAGTGGGTTATAAAAAGGCATAATATCCAGGAGTCATGATATGGAGAATGGGGGGAGGAGGAAAAGTGATTATACAATAGTGATTCTTAAATTTACTTTGACTTATTTCATTTGCAGACAGTATTTTTCATGGTCACTTATATAATCGGCTTTTTTTAATTTGCATTTTCTGTACTGTCATGACTTTTGGGGTCATAATTTTAATTACTATCTAAACATTTCCTCCACCACTCCTGTTTTTATTAGTGATGGAAACCAGAAAATATAGTCATTGAAGTGTATGTGATCTGTGAGGGAAAGCCCTTCAGAGAATAGCCTGGTGGACGTGAGAACGTTGCCAAATAAAGAAGCCATTTGGCCCCTGAAAATAAGCCTTTAAATTGGCAGATGACTGTGGGGATTTCTGGGCCCTAGCCGGATGATCCTCTTGAAATGGTTGAAGATGATGGCCATTAAATGTGCTCTTTATGCTGAGTCAGCATATCCTCACTTTGTTGCTGACCGTCTCTGCTGACCAAATGCTGCCAAGATTTCTGGCCTGATCTGCCAAACAATTTTCAGAAAGCATATATTTGCTGTTTGCGCACTCAGAGCCAAGTCTAAAGATAGTATTTGTGATCTGCACAAAGGAGTTTTGTTTGCATTTAATCTTCTTAAGGAACAGCAGCTTCATTTTTCTTTTGTTTTCGTGTCACAGAGGAATTTTACTCCCTTCAGAGCCTGATACCTGATATGTGTGTGTCTTCATTTCTGAAGTGATACACCTGCCACTGTAAGATGAATTTGGCCCTGGAGACACAATTTAGTTTATTCTGGTGTTTGCGTTGAAAACACCCCAGGATTTTATGTTAAGGCTTCACGTCTTCTTAACATTTTAAACTTTAAAAGAGACTATGTGCTTAAGAGCCAGTTTCTATCATCAAACATTTATATTTATAATGTAATAAAATCAGTGAAAACATTTTTGTGCATATTGCTTTCTTTGATTTATGTAATTTTGCCTTTAATTAATTGCCCAGTACACTTTCCAGAAAATCCAAATACTGTGCATTTCTTGTAATTAAGATCATAAAGTGTTGTTCTATTTTTCCACATTAACTATCAAAAAAAAAAAAACAAAGGAAAAAACGTATCCTTAGCAATATTTTATTTTATTTTTTATTTAAGTTTTTGTAAATATGTCATTACAGCATTGCATTGTTTACATTTTCATCACATGTTCGCTTTTTTTTGTTTTTTGACAACATTGGAAGAATAATTATTACAACACCCTTTTTTTAAGTGAAAGAAAAAGAAAATTAAAGAAAGAAAAAAAACAAACAAAAAACAAAAACAAAACAAAAGAACAAAAATAAATAAATAAATAAATAAATAAAAATAAAAGAGCATCTGAGTAGCATTGGAACAAAGAGAGGTGCCATTATTGAAATGGTATTTGTCAAAGATTAGATCTGATGGAAGACACATATGCGATCCAGGGATGCCAAAAGTTCAAGTGTGGTATATATCACTCATATATTCCATACCTACATTTGTTAGAGCATGTGGAAATGTTTGGGACAGAATATACAAAGGAACTTCACACCTCTGAAAGAACAAAGGAATCTCACCGCCGTGTGAAGATTCATGATGTCACAGGACGCCATGGCAACAGACTCGACACCTTCACCCCTGAGGGAGGAGAAGTTTTCCCATCACCTCCCAAGGCGAAGGGAGGAGTTAACAGGACTAATAAGAGATTTAGATAACGGGGGATTTCAGCTTGTGTTTTGCATGTCTTTGATGTGTGCCTGTATTTAACCAGCGAGCTGGGCAGAATTCTTTCTCTTTGCCTTCTGCCAAGCTCTGCACCAGATGAGACAAGATAGAAGAGATTGTTCATTAAAGACTCTACTTTTGTGATACAAAACCGCCTCGTTATTTCCAGCTCTTCTACACTGGTGACCTTGACGCGAGTATGGACCTGAGGCGTTCTTCAAGCGACTCATCCGCGGCGAATCTGACTTACGCCAGCGACAACGCAGACGAGGGAACAAGCAGACAGCTGTTCCCCCCGGCAGAAGGTACCGAGAGAGCTCAACCGAGCTCCAGCACCGTGAGAGCCGAGGCAAGGCACTCTCACCCAGTGGGCACAACAGTGATGGTGTGCACGAATGCCGTCGCTGTCCAGCTGCCAGACTTCTGGCAAGAAGACCCCGCCTCTTGGTTTCTACAGGCTGAAGCCCAGTTCATACTGGCGGGCATCACAGCAGACGATACAAAATTCTACCATATCGTCTCCAAGCTCGACTCCGCCACTTCGAGGTGTGTGCGGAGCTTGATCCGGCGACCACCGGCCCGGGACAAGTATGAGACGCTCAAGGCGACCATCGTGGCGAACTATGTCCCACCAGCGGAGGAAAGAGCCGAGAGGATCCTGGCGATCTACGGCCACAAAGGGGGCAATCCGAAGGCCCTCATGGAGGATTTGCTGCAGCTTAAGGAGGAGGACAACGACAATTTCCTTTTCCAGTTTATTTTCCAAAGCACGCTTCCACCACACATGAGAGGGACACTCACCAATATGAAGTGCGACACCCACCAAGACTTCCGCACACTGGTCAGCGAGGCTTATCGGCTCGTCAACGCCTGCAAGGAGCGGACACCTACAGCGGCATCCGCGGACCTCAAAACTGACGCCCCGAGCCATGGAGAGCCACAACCCACGGTGACAGCGGCGCGGCCCAAGCGTAACAAACAGATCGACGTCTGTTATTATCACCAACACTTCGCCGATAAAGCCCACAAATGCGTTCCCCCCTGCAAGTTCACGATGTCGGGAAAACGCCCAAGCCGAGGGCCGTTAACGGCAGCGGTTCTCGGCGAGAAAAACAAGCTGTTATACGTGACGGATGGACACACAGGCAAGCAGTTCCTCATCGACACGGGAGCTCAGCTGAGTTTCATCATGCCCTCCCACGCAGATCGAGCCATGGGCACCCGGGGCAATGGAGCAGTGGCAGCCAACGGTTCTGACATCGACACGTTCGGTGAAAAGAGCCTGCACCTCCTCATTCACGGCCGCAGCTACAGATGGACATTTGTTGTAGCGGCGGTGAGTTTTAACTTGTTAGGCGCTGATTTTCTATGTGCACATGGGTTATTAGTTGATCTAGCAAATAGGCGCCTGGTTAATGCACTATCTTTTGCTTCTATTCCATGCTCAGCTCGAGTCTCTCCACCACCTGTGCAGGCCAACGTCACCACGGCAGGAGGTAAGTTTGAGCAACTCCTCACCCAATTTCCAGCACTCACAACCCCCAAATTTTCAGCCACTGTAGCCAAACACGGGGTTAAACACTTCATTCCAACAACGGGACCTCCCGTTTTTGCCAAAGCTCGCCGCTTAGACGCGGCCAAGCTCAACATAGCAAGGGACGAATTTGCAACTCTTGAAAAATTAGGCATTTGCCGACGTTCAAAGAGCCCTTGGGCTTCACCACTTCACATGGTTCCGAAATCCGACGGTTCTTGGAGACCGTGCGGAGATTACCGCAGATTAAACAACGCTACAGCGCATGACCGCTACCCCATCCCTCATATACAGGATTTTTCACTGCATTTAGCGGGCGCGCGCATTTTTTCAAAGATAGACTTAGTCCGCGGTTATCACCAAGTTCCAGTCCGAGCTGAAGACATTCCTAAAACAGCGGTTATAACCCCTTTCGGCCTTTTTGAATTCCTGCGAATGCCTTTCGGCCTCAAAGGTGCTGCTCAGACTTTTCAACGTATGATGGACGCAGTCTTACGCAACCTCCCCTTTGTTTTCGTCTACCTCGACGACATGCTGGTAGCCAGCTCATCGGAGGAAGAGCACGAGCAGCATCTCACTACCGTTTTTCAGAGGCTAGAAGAGCACGGATTAATAATTAATCCAGCCAAATGCAAATTCGGCGTATTGCAAATTGATTTTTTGGGACACAGAGTCTCCCCGAAAGGGGCAGCTCCGCTTCCAGACAAAATTCATGCGATAGAAGGTTTTCCACGGCCCCAAACGGTCAAATCGCTACAGGAATTTTTGGGGATGGTTAATTTTTACAACCGTTTCCTCCCTCATGCAGCTCAGCTCATGCAGCCCCTGTATGACGCGCTTAAAAAAAAGAAAGCTTCCAGCGCGGTCGAATGGACCCCGGAACGCAAACGCGCTTTTGCGGAAGCTAAAAACGCCCTGGCTAACGCCACAATGTTAGTCCATCCAGATCCCTCGGCCCGCATTGCTCTAACCACAGATGCTTCAGACTTGGCCATAGGGGCAGTTGTAGAACAACTTGTCAAGGGGGTCTGGCAACCTTTAGCATTTTTTAGCAAATCGCTAAACCCGACGGAACGCAAATACAGCACTTTTGACAGGGAGCTGCTGGCGCTCCATTTATCCATCCGAGACTTCCAATTTTGGTTAGAAGGGCGGAGTTTCACGGCTTTTGTGGACCATAAACCGCTCACTTTTGCTATGGCTAAAATTTCAGAACCTTGGTCGGGCAGACAACAAAGACAGCTAGCTGCGATTTCAGAGTTCACCACAGACATTCCACATGTAGCGGGCAAACTTAACGTAGTAGCGGACTGTCTCTCTCGCGCTGTGGCACCGCCAGAGCACGAGGAGACAGATTACACTGCTTCAGCAGCTGAGCTTTTCTCTAACGCAAACACATATGCAGCACCTATCCATGAAGGGATAGATTATGCAGCCATGGCGGAAGAACAAGGTAGTGATGCGGACGTGCGCGCGCTCCTGTCTGGACCAACAGGGTTAAGGCTGGAGGAAAAAGGGTTGCGCGACGGCGTGCCCCCCCTAATATGCAATGTTTCAACCGGCCGACCTCGCCCGTTAGTACCAGCTGCTTGGCGCCGCCGCATTTTCGACGCAATTCACTCCCTCGCGCACCCAGGTGTGCGCACCTCGGTCAAAATGGTTGCCGAAAAGTTTGTGTGGCCGGGCCTACGCAAAAACGTAAAAGAATGGGCAAAAACTTGCATTCCTTGTCAGCGCGCCAAAGTACACAAACACACAAAAGCCCCTCTGGAGCCTTTTCCAATCCCTGCTAGAAGGTTCGACCACATTCATGTCGACCTCGTGGGGCCGCTGCCTTCCTCCCAGGGTTTCACACACCTGCTAACAATGATAGACCGCACCACGCGCTGGCCAGAGGCAGTCCCTCTAGCGGCAACTACAGCGGAGGAAGTCGCTCGCGTTTTTCTAACAAATTGGGTGGCACGTTTCGGCGTCCCATCAGACATCACGTCAGATAGGGGGCCTCAATTTGTCTCAGAGCTCTGGTCAGCCATGTCCAACAGTTTAGGGGCAACAATTCACCGTACCACCGCTTATCACCCTCAGGCTAATGGGTTATGCGAGCGTTTTCACAGGTCCTTAAAGGCCGCCCTCAGGGCCTCATTAACGGACACAAATTGGGTAAATAAACTTCCCTGGGTTTTATTGGGGTTGCGTGCGGCACCTAAAGAGGATTTAGACGCTTCCCCTGCAGAATTAGTCTTTGCTCAGCCTATCAGACTCCCAGGTGAATTTTTACCAGAAAACCCGGAACCAGGGCACCTCCCAGTCCCAAGGTTTTTAGGCAGTAACAGTCCGGACTTTCTCCACGGTCCAGCTCATCACTCCTTTCCACGAGTTTTTGTTCCTCAAACTTTAAAAAACGCTGAGTTTGTTTTTGTTAAGCATGAAGCTCTAAAACCAACGTTACGCCCAGTATACGATGGCCCGTATAGAGTGCTGGAAAATGGTGACAAACACTTTGTGCTTGATTATGGGGATAGAAATGAAACGGTCAGCATTGACAGACTCAAACCTGCCTTCTTGTTGAGAGACGAACCCGCACAGCTGGCTCGAGCACCTCGGCGAGGTAGACCCCCCAAGGAAAAAGTCTCAGCCCCCAGGCAGGGAACAGATAATCTCTCTCCTTCCCACACTGCAGATTCCTCACAACAAGGTCCCAGCAGGACGCCTAAACCGACCTACAGCAGCTTTGGGAGAAGATTGAAACCCAGACTACACAGGGACTGATTACACCACTCTGCAAATTTTTGCTAATTGTGCCGCAACAGTTTAGGACTGATTTATGATTATACTATGCTGTTATGTTTTCACTGAACTCTCTTAGGAGCATGGCTGCTTGAAAGTTTCTTCTGTGGCAACGGCTGTAACACGTAGTATGTCTTAGTAATTACCCTAGACTGTGAATCTTTCTGTGTTCCTTCATAGTTGTTTGGGGGGCCTGTGGTATATATCACTCATATATTCCATACCTACATTTGTTAGAGCATGTGGAAATGTTTGGGACAGAATATACAAAGGAACTTCACACCTCTGAAAGAACAAAGGAATCTCACCGCCGTGTGAAGACTCATGACGACGCCATGGCAACAGACTCGACACCTTCACCCCTGAGGGAGGAGAAGTTTTCCCATCACCTCCCAAGGCGAAGGGAGGAGTTAACAGGACTAATAGGAGATTTAGATAACGGGGGATTTCAGCTTGTGTTTTGCATGTCTTTGATGTGTGCCTGTATTTAACCAGCGAGCTGGGCAGAATTCTTTCTCTTTGCCTTCTGCCAAGCTCTGCACCAGATGAGACAAGATAGAAGAGATTGTTCATTAAAGACTCTACTTTTGTGATACAAAACCGCCTCGTTATTTCCAGCTCTTCTACACAAGAACCCATCCATGTCCTGTCTCAGTGCGAATGTCAACTTTTCCATCGAGTAAATGTCTTGAATCACGTTAATCCAATCTTCAGGTGTAGGACAATCCTTCAACATCCATTTTTTAGTTAGAGCTTTTTTTCTTGTCAATATTAAAACAGTGAATAAGTATTTTTCTCCTCGTCTTTCCAGTGATTCCGGTAGTAAACCCAAATACAAAAGTTACAAAAGAAAAAGGGGACTGTTATTTTGAATATTTTCCCCAATATTGTCTGTACATTGGTGCAATATTGGTGGATAACTGGACATGACCAAAACACATGAAAATGATTTGCAGTCTCTTCACCACACAAGCGCCAACAATTCAACCCCTTACGAGTAAATTTGTTTTGTGCAGGTATTCTGAAAGATCTTGCCAAATTTTTCCATCCAAATTCTCTCCACTGCAGGGATTAGGTACTTTTCCATTGTTGTTTATTTAGCTTTTCCCATATTTCCAGTTGTAAAGTGAAATTCCCCTCTTTTTCCCCATCTCTCTTTTATATATGATGTGTTGTCTCCTTTTAAGTCTTGAAGACCTTGGTATATTTTAGAGATGTGTCTGATCCCTGGGATCCCTTTATATGCCATTAAGAAGACCTTCAGAACACCTGACTGGGCCCTTTCCAAATCCTCCTTTTTAAGTATTTTGTTTATATGGTGTCTAAGCTGAAAGAACCTGTAAAGGTCTTGATTTATTAGACCTTGTTTTTTCAAATCTTCAAAACTTCTTAAAATTTGCCCTTTAAAAAAATCGTAATATTTTATCAGTCCGTTCTCTTTCCACTTTTTAAATCTAATGTCTGTTTTATTAGCTAACTAACTAGCTAACTAACCTGCACTTATATAGCGCTTTTCTAGTCACAAAGACCACTCAAAGCGCTTTCATTAATACTAACCCTCTATTCTAAGGGCCTATAGGAAACAGATATCTAGGGACAATTTAGAACAGCCAATTAACCTAACATGCATGTTTTTGGCATGTGGGAGGAAACCGGAGAAATCCCGGAGTAAACCCACGCAACACGGGGAGAACATGCAAACTCCACACAGATCACTGTTGGTCGGGGGCTGGGATCGAACCCACGATCCCACGATCCCCACAATCCCCCGGCCAAGGGTAAACTGTGCTGCCGCAGTGCTAACCACTGCGCCACCGTGCAGCCCCGAGTAAAGATTAGGAGTAAAGTCTTGATCATAGGCAATCCATTGCAGTAATCAATAGGGTTCTTTAGTTTGATTCTCTCTGACTATCTTAAACCAAATTTTTAGCGGGGTCTCTATCCACGGGTTAGTGTTATTCGAAAGTTTAGGTAAGGCATTGTTCCCTATTATCGCCTGTAGGGGGATGTCACTTGTTATTTGGCATTCCATCTCCTTCCATTGTGCAGTGTAGACTGGGTTACATATCTCTACTAAGGTTTTAATTTGTGCGGCTTTAAAATAGTCCCTGATATTTGGCAGCGCGAGCCCACCTTTGTCTTTGTTTAGCTGTAGGGTTCTATATCTGATTCTAGGTCTCTTGTCCTGCCATATGAATCTTGAGATCCTTCTGTCCAGTTCTTGCCATGTTTTTTTGGGAGGTTCTACCGGTATTGTTTGAAAAAGGTATAGAAGACGTGAAGTATATTCATTTTGACTGCTTCTTGGTACCCAAGAATGGTATCATATTCCATCTTGCTAGATCAGATTTTATTTTTGCCGTCAGTGGATCATAGTTCAGTGTTATAATTTTGTTGAGTTGTTTCGGGATATTGACCCCCAGATATTTCATAGATTCCATCTCCCAGTTAGTTTTGAGTTTGCTTAGTAAATATTGATTTGGGTCATAGTTGAATGTTAAAACTTGGGTTTTATGCATGTTTAATTCGTACCCCGATAGATCTCCATACTCTAAAAAAACTGAGATTAGTTCTGAAAAAGAGGTGTCTGGCTGCCCCAGGTATATTAAAATGTCATCAGCAAAGAGTGCTATTTTGTGTTCCTTCTGACCAAGTGTAATACCTCGAATTTTTTGATTCTGTCTTATCCATTGGCTCAGAGGTTCTATGAAGATTGCAAAGAGCAGTGGAGACAAGGGGCAGCCCTGATGACATCCTCTTTCCAGTTCAAAAGATGATGATAATTTACCGTTAATCCTTATTTTAGCTGTTGGTTTTTTATATAATACCTGGATAGTTCTAATGAAGTTGTTATGAAAATTGAAACTGGATAAGATTTTATATAGGAAAGACCAGTCAACCGAATCAAATGCTTTTTCAGCATCTAATCCCAAAATGGCTGCATTTAAGTTATAATTTTTTATATGATGAATTATGTGTAAAGTGCGTCTAATGTTGTCTTGTGTCTATCTTTGTCTTATAAAACCTGTTTGGTCTAAATGAATTAAGTCTGTCAGTATATTTTCTAACCTTTTGGCAAGGATAGTGGTAAAAAGCTTATAGTCCTGATTTGACACACTGATTGGTCTGTAGTTGGAGCAGTCTAGTTTATCCTTTTCAGGTTGAGGTATGACTGCAATGACCCCTTCTCTCCAAGAGGGGGGGATTTCCCCTGAGTGGAGGACATAGTTAAATGTTTTCAGGAGGAGAGGAGATAGTTGCTGTTTAAAGGTTTTGTACCACTCTGCTGTATAGCCATCTGCTCCTGGGGATTTGTTAGCTTTAAGTTTCATAATTGCTTTTTCTAATTCTTTAGGTTGTATTTCTGACAGTAGTTTTTTATTTTGTGACTCAGTAAGTTGGGGAAGGTTTAATGTGTTTAGGAATGTTTCGGATGCGTTTTTATGTTTTTTGAGGGAGTACAAGTTCTTATAGTAGTTCTCGAAGCTTTTAAGAATTTCCTGAATTCTAATTTTATTTCCTTTGATACTGGGTCTCTGATTTTGTAGATTGCTCTCTCCGTTTGTTGTTTCCTCAATTTATAGGCTAGTAATTTTGCCGATTTGCTGCCTGTTTCATAGTATTTTTGTTTCAGAAATGTAAGTTTCTTCTGGATTTCTATTGTGTAGATCTCATTTATTTGTTTTTTAATTTCCTTAATTTTGAGCGAGTCATTAGAATGAGTGTTATCTTTGTGCTCTTTTTCTAGGTTCTTAAGTTCTGACTCTAATGTGATTAGTTTTTCTTGTCTCAGTTTCTTTTGGATTGCCAGTTTTGCGATAATCTTTCCCCTTATTACAGCTTTGCATGCGTCCCACAGTATTAAAGGGGATACTTCTCCATTATCATTTTCTTCCAAATATCTGAGAATATCTGATTCCAATTCATCTTTCAGTGGTCCTTTCAGCACATTTGAATTTAACCTCCAAGAAAATGTATTATTTGTGTATTTTTGGATACTTAGGTCCATATAGATCGGACTGTGGTCAGAGAGATCCATCAGTCCTATTTTACATGTTTTTACTCTTCCAATGTCTCTATTAAACATAAAAAAATAGTCAATCCTTGAGTATAGATGAATGTGGTGCTGAGTAAAATGTATAATCTTTTACACTGGGGTTGAATTCCCTCCACACGTCACAGATTCCCATTTCTTTTAGTAGCATCCGAGTTTTTCTACTTTGAGTGTTATTTTGATGTGGAGAATTACCTGATGCATCCCAGTATGGATTCAGTCTTAGATTGAAGTCTCCACCACATATCACTAAACCTTGGGCTTTAGTTATCATTAGGTCAAATACATTTTCATAAAATTTCCAGTTAGCCCCTGGAGGTGCATATACATTGAGCAGGGTGATATCTTCTCCCTCTAGCCGCCCAAGTACCATACTGTATCTCAATTCTTTATCTTTGTGTTCTGATTTTTTTTCAAATATAATTTTGGTTGAGATCAATGTCGCTACCCCCCTCCTCCTCCCTGACTTATATGAAGATGAAGAGATCATTTTAAACCCTTGTCTATTGAGTTTAGTGCACTCCACTTCTGTTAGGTGGATTTCCTGTAAAAATATTATTCCTGCTTTGTCTTTTTTCATTTTGCCTAGAATCTTGGATCTTTTAACTGGATTCAGGATCCCTTTTACACTATATGAGATTATTTTGGTTACACCCTGTTTCTCCATTGTGTTGTCTTATTTAGTATAACAGTGTGGTGGCCCTCTTTTATGCTACTCAGAAACTGAAAGAACATTAAGAACATAAAAAAACATTAAGATCATAGTATATAAAACTTTAAAACAAAAAACTGACAAAAGATCTTCCTGAGCTGAGGTCTTTTTAGTGACCTTAGAAGAGCCATGATGGTGTGTTGGCTCTGAGGGAAATTCCTCAGATTCCGTTACGTGCTGAGGGCCCTCTCTTACCCCTGTAAGTTGTCCCATGTTTTTAACGTGAATTTCAGATCCCAATCCGAACTTGTAATGATTTTTTTTTTTATGTCTATACCCTATGAAATTGTGCACAACCTCCCACCACCATCACAGCAGACAGTCACGTTAATACAGTATTTGTTAGTGTGGAGAGATCATGTGGTTCATTGTCACATTTCTATTTTAACAAGTTTTTTTTTTTTAAAGACTTATTTGTTTCTAATATTATGTCTGTTCCATAAAATGCTTTACCACGCTGATTCTGCATCTCCTTTAATGTTTGTTACCTTGTAGGAGGAGGGTTGGATGCGCAGATTGACTAAAAATATCGTTATTCCCTCCTGTAAACGGCCAGTTTTTCTTTGTAGCTCTGGCGCTGGGTTTCCTGCTGCTGGCCCATGGATTTTGAGGGCCTCTGTGTGGACCACGTTTGAGCCTTGATTCTTTCGATAGGGTCTGCTGTGGGTTTATACACCGTTACTGGGAGTCCTCTTCTCGCCATATCCGTGGTTGCTTCTTCCGCCGAGTTGTAGAGACACATCTCATCCCCGTAAAAAACCCTCAGCTTCGCCGGAAATGGAGTCTGAAAGCGCAGTTTCTTCTCTCGTAGTATCTTTTTAGCGTCGTTGTATTCCCAATGCTTTTTAAGGACCTCCGGAGCGTAGTCGTGTTCCACAAAAACTTTTCTCTCTTGGTGCATAAATCCTTTTTTCTGCCAAGCCAGTCTTACAACTTCTTCTTTTATTTTGGAGTTGGAGAACTTCACCACCACCAATCTCGGTGGCGCTTCCACCGCCGGCCTAGGGGCTAATGTACGGTGCGCCCTTACTATCTTCAAATCGGTGGTTTGGGGAATATCCAACTTTTCTCTCAGTAAGGACTCCACGCATGCCGCCATTGTGGTGAAACCGTCCTCGACTCCTTCTTTCAGACCATGAATTCTTATGTTATCTCTTCTTAGTCTTTCTTCTTGGTCGGTTAGCTTAGCCTCCAATCTTGACTGGCGTTGCTGTTTGTCCTTTTTATTTCGTCTTTGATTTCACGAAATTCGGCCCAACACTCTCAGCGAAATCGTCTTAATTCCTTAAGTATCATTTTTAAGCTAACCTTGTTGCTAGCTTCATTCAGCTCCTCGTCTTCTGAATGGAAATCCTCCGGATCAGATTCTCTGGCCGATGCGTGTGCTGGCCTGGTAAATGTCGATTTCTTCTGTTTTCCTTTAGGCATTATGACTGTCTTTTGATTTTCACTCTTCCAAAAATCCGTTAAATCTGATTTTCAAGGTATTTTCCTGGATCGGGTCTGGGAGCTTCAGCATTAAGCTGCTATCACCATGGTGTCCAGACCGGAAGTCCCCATCCTTAGCAATATTTTAAACTGCAACTTTAGCATCTTTTTCACTGCAAAAAATGAAATCTTGGGAAAACTAAAATATCTTAAATCAAAGCTTCTTGCGCAGTTTTCTGTAAGAAAATTTTACTTGCTATAAAATAGTTTACTTGTTTTAAACAATTTAATTTTGTTTTCAGTAAAATTGTCGCCAATGGACCAAGAAAATTGGACTTAAATTGCTTAAGACAAGTAAAAAAAAATCAAGGTAGGAATTCTTTAAAATAATAATAATTAAAGAAAAATTTACCAAAATGTCACAAACTTTTTATTAAGATATGGTGTTAAAATGTGGAAAAAGTATTAAATATCTCGCCATCAACTTGTCCCTGAAGCTGTCAAAGTTATTCTCCCTTAATCACACTTCATTACTCAAAACGATACAAGATGACTTAAATCGTTGGTCTAACATCCCTGTCTCCCTTTTTGAACGGATTGTCATCATAAAAATGTCAGTCCTACCTAAAATCAATTATTTATTCTCAGTGATTCCAGTATCTCCTACCCGTATCTGATTTAAATCCTTAAATTCCACTTTGTCAAAATTTTATTGGGAAAAAACTGTCATATTCAGGTGAGCGTGCACTCCCCCTCCCTTCCTGCAAGACTTTCCCTGGCTCCACAGGCAATCACTGCACCTGCGTGATGAGACGCACCTGCTACTTCTTCCCTGCCAGCGACTATAAGGACCATCATGTGAATGCTTCAGCACTGGCTCCTTGGGTATACTGCCTTAACCTCTTGCGCTCCGTTGTACCGCGAGCGGGCAAGTCTCTGCGTCCTAGAGCTCACGAGGGCGCACGAGAGCGCCCTCGTGCGCTCTAGGACGCATGATAGGGATTGTGATGTAGGTGGTGTATAGCGTCCAAGCGCGCACTGAAAATAAAAGCTGCAGACACAGCCGCGAACAGATTAGTTCATCTGATTGACCTCTCATTTGACTAATAAGAGCCTTGAATTGGGTTTCTGAAACCTTGAAGAACCAATGACTGAAAACCTAGCCAGAAGGACCCGCCTACCAAGGCTGTGAATGCAGTGAGCCAATTGAAGCAGAGAAGTTCTCGAGCTGTTTTTTTTAAGGCTGGGTGAAGACTGACTGCTGGAGCGGATCAAAAAAGGACCCGCAGGAAGAACCCCACAGACCCAGCAGCACGGAGACCATCCACAAATGCAACCTGTGTGACAGGGAATGCCATTCGCGCATCGGCATGTTCGGCCAAAGGCGGTGCTTATTTTGTTTTGGTTCCAGCAGAGTAGACGTTATGATTTCTTCCATGGTCATAGACCGACGGAGGCTGACGACGAAGGCTGAGTGACACACACGCCTTCGCCTTCGTCGGCCTCCGTCGGTCTATGATGACCATGGAAGAGAATCCTAAACGTCTACTCTGCTGGAACAGCACCGCCTGTGGCTGAACAGGCCGATGCGCACCGGTGTTCTACCTTCCAGCACTGGGCGTTGGTAGGATTCAAGCCTGGACCGGAAGATATGGAGGACAAGATGTTACCCATGCAGCATGTCCCCCCTCTCCACGTCACTGATGAATCCAAAGGAACAGCAGGGCTGCTATAGTTTGGCACCAGCGCCGTCGCAGGAGCTGCCAGAACGATGTTGAGCACAACAGAGAACTGCCTTAGGGGCTCCGACTCCGGATTTTTCCTCAGGGTTGACTCCCGAAGCCTTTCCTGTGACCGGGTGTGCCGCAAGGCAGCGGAGGTTTGAAATCAGGGTTTACCTTCCCCTAGATGGGCTACCTTCCCAGGTTGACGAGCCACCATCTACCCGAAGCATCTGGTTTTAAGGCGCCAGAGATCCGCCCTCACCCCTTCTCCTATTAGTAAAAGCAGTTCCGCCGGGCTTAGAGACTAAACCACACGGGCAGGCTAGGAGTTGGACTTAGTTGTCAGAGGCTTTTCGAGACGCACGCCGTAAGGAGCATTTTATGAGCACTGGGAGCTTAACCCCAGTATCGCTCCTGGCTATGACAACCTTGGAACGCCTTCGCCAGTCTTTTTTTAATTACTACTGTTATTTGTTTTGAAAAATCATTCGCCAAAAACCACAATTATGGAAGCACAAAACCGCAATAATGGAATTATGTTTTGATCGGGTCGCGAGACCAGAACCACGAGCGGACCAGCATCGCGTTCGTCTGACAATGGGGAAGAGAAGTTCGCCAGGACACTACTGTGAAGAGGTAAGGTGTTATAAGCTAAATTATTCTTTATTCCTGACTATTCTTCTGTAGCGAGGTGGGGGGGAAGCCACGGTGACTGAGCTGCTGTCCCACATCCCACATGAGGCTAATCCGTCATGTAGCGATGGCCGATGTCCATCCTCTGTAGCGAAGGGGGGGGACAACCCCCCCCACACACACACAGACACAGCCCTGAGTGTGACCTTTCATTAGAGCCCAAAATGAAGCTTCTACATTGAAGCATTCAAAAGTTACAGACGTTTTTCCAAACTGTGCCATTTGGCACAATTTGGCACAGTTCCAAAACGCCTGGGAACAGCCTGAGGAAAAAGCTGTGTAATATATTCATTTTTTGTGGTATTGTTACAAAATTTGGACCTCAGCTGGATAACACTTGGTTCTACATTTCTGTTGCATTTTCCAGCCCGGATCTGAAGCTGTGTGTTACTTGCAAGCATTTGTATCCAAAAAAACACCCAGGCCAAATTTATTTTCTTCAAGTTCACTATGTTTAGATGACTGTAACTCAGTGGCCGGAGCACTTAGAGAGATTATGACTGTTTTGCCAAAAAATTCAAAGTGTTTTCTTTTAAATGAGACCAACCCCATGAAGATGCTGCAAAGGGTTAAAGAACAGCTTTCAATTTACTTTGGGCACATTATTTTTTGGCGTTTTTAGGAAAATTGACCGGAGTGCAAGGGGTTAACTAGCAAGTAAGTGTTTAATTCGCTCTTTAAGGAATTGCCATTAAATTCCTTTTCTCTTCTCCTCTTCCAGGTTGCTGCCATCTTTGTGGTGTGTCTCTCCGGGGTTCGTTGTGCGCTCACCTGCCCCATCATCATCACCACTCCTGCCCACCAGCATCCTCTCCTGGTTCACAGTTTCATGCCGGGTTCTACTGCTGGGCTCTCAGCTCATCCTACATGAGTGCTGTCCTATTTTCCCTTCACCTGTCTCCCTCCTATTTCTAACTTGCTCTCGTTTCTCCTTACAGGCTGAGTCCTCCTCTGGCGAGTGGCGTTTTTCATTAATGAATCCTCCTTTTTTGAATCAATAAATTTGTGATAACTAGCTTCTCTGTGTGCTTCGTGTGTTTTCTCTGGTGTCAATCCCTGCACGTGAGCTGCTATTCCTGCTAATCATGACAGAATGAGCCAGCCTGAGTGCAAGCTCAGTGGGAGCGGCATCAGCGAAACACTCCACTTTGGATCGACTCAATGCCACAGAGAGGCTGGTGGCCATGCTTACGCAGCAGCTGCAACCAATTACGCAGCAGCTGGGCGAGGTCGCCGAGCATTTGGCACACCTGTCTCATCCGGGTCCTACCCCCCACCACCTCTTCCCTCCTCTTCTTCCATACGTGGGGGAGGTGGAGGGATGTAAGGGGTTTCTCTGCCATGTTCAGCTTTATTTGGGCCAGGTGGGTGGGAAATACCCGGACGATATATCTAAAATTCATTTTATGACCCTCCTGCGGCAGCACCGGGCCCTCAGCTGGGCCCAATCCATTCTCGACAGTCCGGAGGGCCCTAGCTATTCCTTTGAGAGATTTGTTAATGAATTTGCCCACGCGTTCAACCGGACAGAGAGTGAGGGGGACATCGTGAGCCGGGTAATGTCACTCTGCCAGGGGAGTCGGTCTGCCGTCGACTACTCTGTGGAGTTTTGGGTTTCTGTGGCGGATTCTAGATGGAATGACATTGCGTTACATAACATCTTCCTCCAGGGTTTAAATGAAAACCTCCGGGACAACCTAGCGGTTCATGCAGTTCCATCCTCCCTGGACGGTCTTATTGATCAGGCCATCAGTCTTGACAGCCGACACCGCGAGCGCGCGAAGGAGCGCAAATCCTCCTCTCACCCGGCCGTTGTACGTGTGCTAGTCCAGGCTACTCACACAGGTGGGGCCGACTCCTCCTCTGAACCCATGATGCCTGGCCGAGCCCGTCTGGCTCCGGAAGAGCATCAGTAATGGAGGAGGACCGGGGCGTGCATGTATTGTGTCAAGGACAAATGTCAAGGACAAATATCCTCTGCCCCTGATTAACTCCGCTTTTGAGCTCCTTCAGCGCGCGCGAGTATTTACCAAATTGGATTTGCGGAACACCTACCATCTGGTTTACATTCGCGATGGGGACGAATGGAAGATGGCCTTTAAAACACACTTGGGGCAATTTGAATATCTGGTTATGCCATTCGGGCTCACCAATGCCCCCGCCGTCTTCCAGCGTATGATCAATGATGTCCTCTGCGACATGGTAAATCAATTTGTTTTTGTCTACCTAGACGACATTTTGATTTTTTTCCTGCACGCCAGAGGAGCATGCAGTCCATGTCAGGGCCGTTCTACAATGGCTCCTGGAGAACCAGCTCTATGTTAAAGCCGAGAAGTGTGAGTTTTCCACCTGCTCCACTTTGTTCCTCAGTTTTATAGTAGCTGAGGGGGAACTGAGGGCCGACCTGGCCAAGGTGAAGGCTGTGCTAGACTGGCCAACACCCCATTCCTGCAAGGAGCTTCAGAACTTCTTGGGGTTCGTGAATTTTTATCACCATTTCATTAGAAACTATAATGGGGTAGCACAGCCTCTTACCCAGCTGCTCTCGGTTAAAGTGCCATTCATTTGGTCCGAGGCAGCTGAACAGGCCTTTTTTAAATTAAGGAGCCTGTTCTCTAACGCCCCCATCTTGGCCCAGGTCGACCCCCAGCTCCAGTTTATTCTGGAGGTGGATGCTTCTGACTCGGGGGTGGGCACTGTCCTATCACAGCACTCGGCCTTCGATCAGATGCTCCGATCAGAAGCTCCGATCAGAAGCTCCGCCCATGCGCGTATTTCTCTCAGCGGCTCACACCAGCTGAGAGGAATTACGACGTAGGGGACCGAGAACTCTTGGCCATTAAGTTGGCCCTTGAGGAGTGGAGACACTGACTGGCGGGAGCGGCCCAGCCTGTCATTGTGTGGACCAACCACAAAAATTTAGAATATTTCAGGTCGGCCCGCAGGCTGAATGCCAGGCAGGCCAGTTGGGCCTTATTCTTTGCCATATTTAACCTAACCATCACTTACAGGCCTGGCTCCCGTAATGTTAAATTGGACGCTCTCTCCAGACAGTTACCTACCCTTCCTTCCCTTCCCCAACCCATTGTCCCACCCTCTTGCATCCTTGGAGCTCTCACGTGTGACATCAAGCAGAAGGTCCAGTGGGCTCAATCCACCGAACCCAAGCCTAAGGGGGGTCCCGATGACTGTCTGTTTGTCCCAGCCGTCCTCCGCAGTGACGTCATCAGGTGGGGCCACACCAGCCATTTCGCCTGCCACCCTGGAGTCTCCCGAACCATCAACCTTATCCAGCAGGTATTCTCGTGGCCCACCCTGCGGACGGACATTCGTGACTACGTCAAGGCCTGTCAAGTCTGCACCTGGAATAAATCTGACTCCTTGCCCCTGCTGGCCTCCTCCACCCACTACCCATCCCCAGTCGACCTTGGTCCCACATTGCCCTGGACTTCATCACCGGACTTCCCCCCTCATAAGGCAATACCGTCATTCTCACCTTCGTGGATCGCTTTTCTAAGGCGATCCATCTGGTCCCCCTCCCAAACTGCCTTCCACCTCCAAAACTGCGAACCTCCTCACCACCCACGTCATCCACCTGCACGGCATTTCAGTGGACATTGTGTCTGACCGGGGCCCACAGTTCACCTCCCAGGTCTGGAGATCCTTTTGTCGCTCCTTCGGTTCTACCGTCAGTCTTACATCTGGTTACCATCCACAAAGTAACAGGAAGGCTGAGCGCGCAAACCAATCCTTGGAGGCCGCCCTTTGGTGCGTAGCAGACTCTAACCCGAGTACATGGAGCACCCATCTGACCTGCGTGGAATACTCGCACAATTCCGCAGTCTCAGTGGCTACTGGCCTCACGCCATTTGAAGCTTCCATGGGGTATACTCTCCCCCCCCCCACCATTGCCTATGGCGGAGAGGGAGGTTGCTGTTCCATCGGTGGGGGCCCACGCACATCGCTGCCGCCGACTCTGGAGGGCCACTCAGGTTGCACTCACCCGCTCTGCCAAACAAAACCGCCAGTACACGGACCACAGGCAGACCCCTGCACCCAAATACTCTGTTGGGCAGCACATGTGGTTGTTGACAGACCAGGTGCCCCTCAAGACGGAGTCTAGGAAACTCTCCCCTCACTTCCTGGGCCCGTTCCCCATCTCCCGGGTCATTAATGACATCACAGTCCACTTGAAGCTCCCGCCGACACTTCGGATTCACCCAACCTTCCACGTTTCCACGGTCAAACCCCTCTCCACCAGCCCTCTCTGCCCCCCCCCCCCCGAAGCCGCCTCCTCCCCCTCAGGTCCTTGACAGCCAGACCACCTACACGGTCCAGAGGATTCTGGATGTCTGCCATCGAGGCCAGGGGCTACAATATCTAGTCCACTGGAAGGGCTACGGACCAGAAGAAAGATCTTGGATCCCTGGTGCTAATTTCCACGACAAGGGGATGGTCCGGGCCTTTCATAGGGCTCACCCCAACAAGCTCAGTGGACCGCCATGAGGCGCCCCTTGAGGGGGGGAGGCACTGTCATATTCAGGTGAGCGCGCACTCCCCCTCCCTTCCTGCAAGACTTTCCCCGGTTCCACAGGCAATCACTGCACCTGCGTGATGAGACGCACCTGCTACCTCTTCCCTGCCAGCACATATAAGGACCATCATGCGAATGCTTCAGCGCTAGCTCCTTGGGTATACTGCCTTAATTAGCAAGTAAGGGTTTAATTCGCTCTTTAAGGAATTGCCATTAAATTTCTTTTCTCTTCTCCTCTTCCAGGTTGCTGCCATCTTTGTGGTGTGTCTCTCCGGGGTTCATTGTGCACTCACCTGCCCCATCATCATCATCACCACTTCAGCTTCCTCATTCCACCCGGTCAGACACCTCACCCAGCTCTATTCCTGCCCACCAGCATCCTCTCCTGGTTTGCAGTTTCATGCCGGGTTCTACTGCTGGGCTCTCAGCTCATCCCACATGAGTGCTGTCCTATTTTCCCTTCACCTGTCTCCCTCCTATTTATAACTCGCTCTCGTTTCTCCTTACAGGCTGAGTCCTCCTCTGGCGAGTGGCATTTTTCATTAATGAATCCTCTTTTTTTGAATCAATAAATTTGTGATAACTAGCTTCTTTGTGTGCTTTGTGTGTTTCCTCTGGTGTCAATCCCTGCACGGGAGCTGCTATTCCTGCCAATCATGACACAAACCCCCTCGTATTAAACTTTCAATACTACAAAAACCAAAATCTCAAGGAGGACTAGAAGCCCCTTAACTTTGAATTATATTACCTTGCAAACCGGCTTAACTATATCATTAAATGGTTCAACCACTCTCACCTCAACTGCTCCTGGCTAGATATTGAACAAGCACTTTCTGAAGACATACAATTAGCAGATGTTCCCTTCATTAGTCAGTCAATTAAAAAACATCAGTGCTTCCATAGTATATCAGTAGCCTCAACTCTGACAGTTTGGTGGAAAACACTTCAAATCACCAACTCCACAGTCACGCCGTCCATCCACTCACCGATTTGGAACAATCCAGATTTTTTAATTCAGAACAATCCAGATTTTTTAAAGTCTCCTGAGCCGGTGGACGGAGCCACTGTCTATAGCAGGATACGATACAGCAGAGAACAGCTGCTAGCATTCAACCGCCACCCGGTCCCATTGGAAAAACTCGACATACCGAGTGAACTGAGGCGAAAACGCCGCGGCTGCCGGGCTGGAGTAAGGCGGAGGACAAAAAATATAAGGTACAGACCCTCCCTTCCATCTGTTGTCATGGGAAATGTACGGTCGATACTGGGAAAGTTAGATGAGCTAGCGGCTATCTCCCGTTATGATAGCACATACCGGGAGTGCTCTCTCCTTTTGTTTACTGAGACGTGGCTAACTGAACTAGCAGCAGATGCTAACATTGAGCTGGAGGGTTTTCACATGATACGAGCTGACCGAACACCAGACAGTGGCAAGGCTAGGGGCGGTGGAGTGATCATGTATGTTAACAACAACTGGTGCAGACCGGGACATATCACTGTTAAACAACGACACTGCAGCAAAGACATTGAGTTGCTAGCTGTTAGCATGAGGCCTACATATCTCCCGAGAGAACACTCACACGTGATCTGCATTGTTGTTTATGCAAATCCGACGGCGAACGCTGGGACAGCACGTGACGTCATCCATTCAGTAACCAGCAGGCTGCAGACAGAACACCCAGATGCTCTTCTCCTCATCTCAGGCGATTTCAACCATGTTTCACTGTCTCCCATTCTACCCACGTTCACCCAGTATGTCACATGCCACACTAGAGACAATAAAACACTGGATTTATTCTACGCAAACACTAAGGAGGCGTACACCTCATCACAACTACCCCCACTCGGGAGATCGGATCACAACTTGGTTCATCTCCGGCCGGTGTACAAACCCCTAGTGCACAGACAACCTCCGGCCATGCACACTGTGGAGTTATGGTCTGAGGAGACAATGGACACCCTAAAGGGCTGTTTTGAAGCCACCGCCTGGAAGCAGCTCTGCGATCCACATGGTGAGGACATCGATGGCCTCATTCACACCTTCACGGGCTACCTCAGCTTCTGTGTGGACAAATCCGTTCCCACCAAGACCATACGGCGTCACTCAAACAACAAACCCTGGATCAACCCTGAGATAAAAACACTTCTGAGAGAGAAGAAGAGGATCTTCAGGTCGGGGAACAGGGAGATGCTGAAGTCCGTACAGAGGGAGCTGAGGAGAAAGATCAGAGAAGGCAAGGACAGCTTCAGGAAGAAGATGGAGGACAAGCTGCAACAGAGCGACATCAGCGGGGTCTGGAGAAACCTCAAAACCATCTCGGGGCTCCAGAATACCTCCCCCCAGGCCACAGGGGGCAGGGAGTGGGCGAACAACCTGAATCTGTTTTTCAATAGATTTGACCAACCGCCCTCCCCCCTGACTGCACAACAACCACTGCTGCCTCTAAAGAAATCAAGTCCTGCTGCCCACTCCCCACTCTACCAACACCCCCCCACTCCCAACACACAGCCCCCCATCCTGACCCTGACCAGGACCCAGGTGAGGACGGAGCTGAGGAAGATCAAGGCGAGGAAGGCGCCGGGACCGGACGGCATCAGCGCAAAGCTCCTCAAGTCCTGTGCAGACCAGCTGTGTGGGATTGTGACGTATATCTTCAACATGAGCCTGAAACTGGGGAGGGTACCACAGCTGTGGAAAACATCTTGTGTGGTACCTGTACCAAAAACTTCCCACCCCAAAGACCTGAACAGCTACAGACTGGTGGCCTTGACGTCCCACTTGATGAAGACCCTGGAGAGACTGCTCCTTGCTCACCTCCGCCCCCTGGTGGAACCAGCGATGGATCCACTCCAGTTCGCCTACCAGCATGGCATTGGGGTGGAGGATGCGGTGATCTTCCTCCTTCACCGTTCTCTGTCCCACCTGGAGAAGCCCGGGAATATGGTGAGGATCATGTTCTTTGACTTCTCCAGTGCTTTCAACACCATCCAACCGATGATCCTGAAGGACAAGCTGCTGCGCGCAGGGGTGGACCAGCACCTGTCATCATGGATCCTGGACTACCTCACGAACCGGCCTCAGTTTGTGAGAACCCGGGACTGTGTGTCCGACACGATCATCAGTAGCACGGGGGCCCCCCAGGGAACGGTGCTGGCTCCCTTCCTGTTCACTCTTTATACTGCGGACTTCTCACACAACACAACACACTGCCATCTACAGAAGTTCTCTGATGACTCTGCGATCGTTGGCCTCATCTCCAATGGAGATGAAGCTGAGTACAGAGGGCTTATCCAGGACTTCGTGGACTGGTGCCATCGGAACTGCCTCCAGATCAACGCGAGGAAAACTAAGGAGCTGGTGGTGGACTGCCGCAGGCATGGGCAGCCCCTCACAGTACCAGTAAATATACAGGGAACAGACATCGAGATGGTGACATCCTATAAGTACCTGGGTATTCATCTGAACAATAAACTAGACTGGTCACACAATACTGATGCACTCTACAAGAAGGGACAGCGCAGGCTGTTCCTGCTGAGGAGACTCAGGTCTTTTGGTGTACAAGGGGCGCTGCTGAAGTCATTCTATGACACGGTGGTGGCATCAGCCATCACTTTTGGAGTGGTCTGCTGGGGCAGTGGCATTACTGCAGCCGATAGGAAGAGACTGAACAAACTGATTAAGAAAGCTAGCTCTGTCCTGGGGCAGCGCCTTGATCCGATGGAGGAGATAGGAGAGAGAAGGACGGTGGCTAAACTGTCATCTCTGCTGGAGTCCGAGTTCCACCCTATGCAGGACATACTGAATGCACTGAGGAGCTCATTTAGCAGCAGACTACATCATCCCAGGTGCACAACCGAGAGGTTTCGTAGGTCCTTCCTACCAACGGCTGTCAGACTGTACAACCTAAGCAGGGCTGCTCGCAGAGATAGCAAAAAGACGTAACAAACTAATAGTTTTTTGAATGCAAAAGATGCAATAGACTTACACAATGGTCCTCTCCGGCATACAACTAGGAACATACCGGTCGCTATGGAGGGTGAGAATATGTATGGGCACATAATCATACCATGTAGGATAACTAAGTAGACGGTTATGCTGTTTCATTCCATCTAGCAACAATGCTCTGCACTGTGTGTGTTTATATATTTGCATATTTATTCCATCTAGCTACAATGCTCCGTACTGTGGGTGTTTATATATTTATATATCTACATATTATTCCATCTAGCTACATTGCTCCGCACTGTGTGTGTTTATATACTTGCATATTTATTCCACCTAGCTGCAATGCTCCGTACTGTGGGTGTTTATATATTTACATATTTATTCCATCTAGCTACAATGCTCTGCACTGTGTGTTCATATATTCATATATTTATTCCATCCAGCTACAATGCTCTGCACTGTGTGTCTGTGTGTGTGTGTATATATATATATTTTATAGTAATACGTACATATGTTTATTAGCTGCTCTTGCTTGCTTGTTTTTTTTTTCTTGCCTTCTGATTGTTGCTCTGAGTGTTGCTATCCCTGTGCTGTTGCAATCCTGGAATTTCCCCGTTGTGGGACTAATAAAGGCTTATCTTATCTTATCTTATCTTATCTTAATTAATAAAAGTACATTCAACATAATAAACTGGTAAAGCAAAGGAATAACACACCTTCATCATTTACTTCAAAATAACATTTTCATTAATTTTCTACAAGTAACTAATAAATTTAACATTTGTAGCTCTCAATCTTTGGAATTCTTACAATTAAAAGCAATTACATTGTCGAAAATTAAACAAACTCCCATCATATTTAATTATTCCATCACAGTAAAAAATATTCTAAAACTTAAAGGTCTAAGAAAAACAACATCAAATATTTACAGCATTCTTAAAAATACAGAAACCTCAATATCTCTTCCAATCTTAAAATGGGAAAAAGACCTATCGATCCATACCAATACTGACTTCTGGACACAAATTTGTAACACTACTTTTAATTACCTCAAAAATTCAAATTTACAACATAAAATTATTCAGAGTACACTATACTGGTGACAGATTACATAAAATGGGATTTAATACGCTGATTAAATGTGCACACTGTTCACAAAACACTCCAGACACTTATCTGCATGCTATTTGTCACTGCACTCCAGTCACACAATTTTGGAAGCAGATCACAGATCACCTCTCACATTTATTGGGCTGCTGCATTCAACTTTCCTCACAACTATGCATATTAGGTGACTTATCAACTGTACATTTACAAGGTCCTTCTGTTTGTGCTCTCCTCACAGCCCTATCAAAAAGAAAACCATCCTTTTAAACTGGAAATCCCAAATCAATATTAATGTCATGCAGTGGAAGAATCTATTGATGGATTATATACAGTGGATATAAAAAAAAAGTCTACACACCCCTGTTCAAATGCCAGGTTTTTGTGATGTAAAAAGATGAGACCAAGATAAATCATCTCAAAATTTTTTCCACCACTAATGTGACCTATAATCTGTACAACCCAATTGAAAAACAAACTGAAATCTTTTAAGGGGAAAAATAAAAAAAATTACAATAACCTGTTTGCATAAATATGCACACTGTGGTCTATATTAATCATATATTCCATAACCTACATATGTTGAAGTATGTGGAAATGTTTAGTAATTACATATGTAAAGGACTTCACACCTCTGAAAGGACAAAAGCTCTCAACTGCCGAGTGAAGAACAAAGACGTTCCCAGACACGGCGGAGGAGACCGGAGGAGCCACCCTCACCCCCTAAGGCGAGGAGAGGAAATACCAAGACAATGGGGGGATTAAGATAATGAGGGATGTCAGCCTTTGTTATGCATGTCTTTTGTTGTGTGCAAGTATAAAGGCAGTGAGCGGGAGACATTCTCTCTCTTTTCCCTTCTGCCACTCTGCACCAGATGAGACTTGTTAGAAGAGCTGATTATTAAACTTTGTTTATAAATCAAATCGCCTCTTCATTTCCAAGCTCTTCTACAACACCCTGTTATAACTGGGGATGTGGCTGTGTTCAGAATTAACCAGTCACATTCAGACTCATGTTAAATGGGAGTCAGTACACACCTGCTAACATTTAAAGTGCCTCTGATTAACCCCAAATAAAGTTCAGCTGTTCTAGTACGCTTTTCCTGACATTTTTGTCATCATATCTTACAGCATAAGCCATAGTCCGCAGAGCTCTTCCAAAGTATCAGAGGGATCTCATTGTTCAAAGGTATCGGTCAGGAGACGGGTACAAAAGAATTTCCAAGGCATTAAATATACCATGGAACACAGGGAAAACAGTCATCATCAAGTGAAGAAAATATGGCACAACAGAGACATTACCAAGAACTGGTTGTCCCTCCAAAATTGATGAAAAGATGAGAAGAAAACTGGTCAGGGAGGCTGCCAAGAGGATGACAGCAACATTGAAGGAGCTGCAGGAATTTCTGGCAAGCACTAGCTGTTCAGTTCATGTGACAACAATCTCCCGTCGAGGGTGGCAAGGATGGAAGCCCTATCTTACGAAGAAAGACATCCAAGCCCAGCTACATTTTGCAAAAGCACAATTGAAATCTCCCAAACACATGCGGGAAATGTGTTATGGTCTGTTGAAACCAGTGTTGAACTTTTTGGCCATAATTCCAAAAGGTATATTTAGCACAAACACAACACTGCTCATCACCAAAAGAACACCATACCTACAGTGAAGAATGGTGGTGGCAGCATCATGCTTTGGGGCTATTTTTCTTCAGCTTGAACTGGGGCCTTTGTCAAGGTGGAGGGAATTATGAACAGTTTCAAATACCAGTCACTGTTGGCACCAAACCTTCAGGCTTCTGCTAGAAAGCTGAACTTCATCTTTGAGCACGACAATTACCCAAAGTACACATCCAAATCAACAAAAGGCTTCTGGCTTCACCAGAAGATTAAGGTTTTGGAATGGCCCAGCCAGAGTCCAGACCTGAATTCAATCTAACATCTGTGGGGTGATCTGAAGAGGGCTGTGCACAGGAGACGCCCTTGCAATCTGACAGATTTGGAGTGTTTTTGCAAAGAAGAGTGGGCAAATATTGCCACATCAAGATGTGCCATTCTGATAGACTCCTACCCAAAAAGACTGAGTGCTGTAATAAAAGCCAAAGGTGCTGCAACAAAGTATTAGTTTAAGCATGTGCATATTTATGCAAACAGGTTTGCATAAACAAGTACAAGTTTGCATACAACAAGTTTTTTATTTTTGTTTGTTTTTCAATTGGGTGTACAGGTTATAGGTCACATTAATTGTGGGAAATGTTTTGAAATGATTTATCCTGGTCTCATTCTTTTACATCACAAAAACCTGGCATTTGAACCGGGGTGTGTAGACTTTTTATATCCACTGTATCTCCGGAAAAAACATTGGCATCTTTTAAAAAGAAAAGTGTGGAATTTGACAAGACCTGGTCATCAGTCATTCATAAATTAACCTATGCTGCTACTATCATTATTTGCACAATTATAATTAAATCCTTTCCCTCTATGTTGTGACCCGAGCGCTGGGTTCTGTCCGCGCTCGGGCTAAGCACAGCTCACTGCCAGCCTTGACAGCTGCGGGGTGCATTCTGGCCTCACCGGGCTCTTATTGTGAAGGTACTCGGTGGGGCTTCCGCCTGTCAAGGCTGGTCAGCTGTTTGTCATTACTGCTCGTTAGTGTTCGCCTTTATAAAGCGAGCACTAGCGGCAGTAAAATCGCAGGAGTATTGTCAACTATCCTCATCTAAGCATCGTTTCACCTTCATGTCAGGTTCGTGTTTCATGCCATGTCACAGTTTAGCTCATAGTGGCTGGGGTTAGCCCTACGAGCCCTTGTATTGCTTTATGTGTGTTTTTGCCCTGAGCGGCTCACAGTCTTGTCTTGTCACGTTGTTGTAATAAATCACCATCATCGCAAAACTCACTGGTGGACTCTTGGCGTCTTATGGTGATCCGCGAGGGTCACCGCATGACAGTATACTCCTGCCAGGACGTCTAAACGGAGACACCACACCGAGACGCCTTTTTCACCATGAGTTCTTGCCTTAATTGGACTACTGTTCTTCCCTGTCTGGGTGTCAATTGCTGGGAGAATGCCGTCATCCAGGGGCCGCAGTCGGTGCCTGGGCAAAGAGCTAGCAGAGGCTCTGGAGTATGTGGATGGTACTCTATTCACCGCTGCGCTGTACGACACTCCCAGCGACATACGTCGGCACCTGGACTACGCTGAGGATCTCCTGGACAACCTTCCTCTCCATTACGACAATCACCCGGAGATGATGATGAGGAGAGATGAACTCGCTACGCAGCGCGAGATACTTCGTGGGCTGGAGGAGGAAGAAAGCAGGAAGCAGAGGAGAAGGCATCCTCGCTCCCCGCATTGGAGTCCCGTTCCTGTCCCGGAACTGGTCCAGGAGTTCGCGCCATCTGGGGGCCGACGACGACGTCGGCGCAACAGCCCAGGTAATCCTCAGCAGAATCCCCGGCTGGACCTGCTGCCAGCGAAACCCATCAGCGAACCACTGAGAGCGGCCCCACCTCATCCTTCCAGGGGGCCCTCTGTCGCCATCCAGCGGGGAGAAGGAGAAACAACGTCCCCTACAGCAGGAACCATCTCTTCACTGGGAGGAAGGCAAGTGCATGATAATTTATTACATCATGATTATAATCTGCCTTGTCTGACTCCTGGGGGCGGAGTTCGGGGTTCGCAGCCCTCCGAGCTCCCTCCACCTGCTGTAGAGAAAATAACTAAACCTGCTGCTTCTGTGTCCCCCCCGGTCGAGCGGTCCGCGACGCCAGGCCAACGTCGTCGGATGAAGAGGGGGCCTGCAGTGCTGGAAAGCCTGAATCTGGCCCTGCAGCCACGTCGTGGACAGAGGAGAAGAGCGGACTGCAGCCCGGAGCCTGAGCCGACGATAAAGCGTCCCCGGGTCTCCTCGCCGGAGCGGTCCGAGCCAGTGGGTAGAGGGTCCCCTGCCCCCACGCCATATGGGTCATCGGCGTGGACAGCAGCGCGGGAGGAACTACAGGCTGCAGATGACATCTTGCCAGCTGCGGAGCCCGACGCAGCTGAGTTGGAGCCTGCTGACAAGAGTCGCCGCTCTGAACCTGGATCGTCGAAGTCCTGGGTGGCAACAGAACCCGAGTGCAGGCAAGTGCTCCCTCTTATGTCTCTGTCCCCTGTGTTGGAGCATTTTTGCCTGCCTCTCGGGGAGGCAAGTGAGGAGCAGCTGTCTGCTGCGCCCGAGCTCGTCTCGCTGGGTTCTGTTGCTACCGGTGATTCTGATCCTGGTTTTCTTCCTGTTTGTGAGCCTTGTTGCAGTGTCGCCGGCGTGGAACCAGTCGGAGTCACTGGGTTGGAGGTCCCAGGTTCGGGGGTGGAGATCGTCAGCGGAGCTGCACCGACCCAGTCGGGGTCCGTCGTGGAGGCTGCTGTGGCCCAATCGGGGTCCGACGTGGGTGCACCAGAGGCCCAATAGGGGTCCACCACGGGTGTGGTTCTGGCCCAATCGGGGTCCAATGTGGGTGCACCAGAGGCCCAATCGGGGTCCACTTCAGGGGTGGTTCTGGCCCAATCGGGGTCCGACGTGGGTGCAGCTGGGACCCAATCGGGGTCCAGCGGAGGTGCAGCGCCAGCGTGGTCCATGGATGGGGGAGGAGCTGCAGACCTTTCGCCGTTGGACAGATTACGGGCTCATCCATGCCATCTTTCCCCTCTACTGTGTCACCGCCCCGTGCATCATCGCCGGGGGCCGTGGGGGTTCCTGCTCGCTCGCCCCGGCTCTCCCGAGTTTTGTCCTCGTCGGGGAGGCCGCCGCGGGCTGTCTTTCCCCGGGACTGGTGGCTGAGGGACACGGGTCGGCCGCCTGAGGAACTGTTTTGCCGGTTCGGCGCCTCGGGTCGGCCACCCGACGTGTTATGTGTGTCATTGGGTGACCTGGTTCGACCACCAGAGGAGCGGACGTGCTGGGCGTTGGACTGTGGTGAGCCGCCTGGTCATGTTCCTCCTCTTATGACCACCCGCCGGCTGTTGGACGCGGGGAGACCACCTGAACTGTTCCTGTGGAGCTTGGTCTCCGCCGGTCGGCATAAACTGTTGGGGGGGTAGTGGCCGTTTTTCTGGTGTTGATCCGTCGCAGTGATTGTTCTGGGGTTTTTTTCCCTGCTGTCCTGTGGGCTTTGTGTTATGGTTATGTCTTGCAGTTGCCTTAGTTTGTATCGTGGGTAGTCAGGTATGAGCCAGTAAGTGCTCTGTTTCTGTATTTGGTTTTTTGAAGACTCTCATGAGAATTCACACGGGGGGGAAGTTATTTTCTTGTGTAACATGAGGCCAAGATTTAATTTTCTCGTGCTGTCCGGTGTTTTCTGTAACTTATATGGGGATCCTTGGCAAATGGTATGTTCTACTGTTGCCTTATTTTCCTCTGTGTATTTCACCAGATTTGAATGTTCGGTATTTTGTCACAGTCTTGTGTTTAGTGTTTCTGACCCAGTAGTTCTGTTTTGTTGTTGTTGTTGTTGTTGTTGTTGTTTTCTCCATGTGCATCTTTTTAATTTAATCTGAGTAGTTATTCTTGTCACTGTTTTGTTTCTGGGTTTGGTCTCTCTCCCTCTGCACCTACCCCCAGCCACCCACCCTGGGGGATGGGGGGGGGGGCAGGGTGGTCCTTGGGGCATTCTGAGCCCGCCCTGTTACTGTTACGACCCGAGCGCTGGGTTCTGTCCGCACTCGGGCTAAGCACAGCTCGCTGCCGGCCTTGACAGCTGCGGGGTGCATTCTGGCCTCACCGGGCTCTTATTGTGAAGGCACTCGGTGGGGCTTCCGCCTGGCGCCTGTCAAGGCTGGTCAGCTGTTTGTCATTACTGCTCGTTAGTGTTCGCCTTTATAAAGCGGGCACTAGCGGCAGTAAAATTGCAGGAGTATTGTCAACTATCCTCGTCTAAGCGTCGTTTGACCTTCATGTCAGGTTCGTGTTTTATGCCATGTCACAGTTTAGCTCGTAGTGGCTGGGGTTAGCCCTATGAGCCCTTGTATTGCTTTATGTGTGTTTTTGCCCTGAGCGGCTCACAGTCTTGTCTTGTCACGTTGTTGTAATAAATCACCATCATCGCAAAACTCGCTGGTGGACTTTTGACGTCTTATGGTGATCCGCGAGGGTCACCGCATGACACTCTGTCTGCATTCTGAATTGCATCCCTCTTTTTTATTTATTTTTTAGTCCATTCTTATAAATCTTATTTTGTTGAGTTGGTCTGTTGAGAATCTTATTACTCTGCTCCTTCCATGTGTCATCTTCTTATCATTGCAATTTCTGTGTATGTCTTTGAACAGTTTTAGGTATATCTATATATGAGTGTGTGTGTGTGTGTGTGTGTGTGTGTGTGTGTGTGTGTGTGTGTGTGTGTGTCCTAGGCTACCCTAGCCTCAAAGCAACACTGCATATGTTGTATCTGTACAAATGTTCTACTTTTATGTTGTGTTATCTGTACTAATGCATTGCCCATAGACCACAAGTATTCCTGTCTGAAATAGGTATCCCAATTAGGCTTTACAGGCCCAAATGTAGGCTGTGAAGGCTGTGTACCACATGGGTGAAGGAGAAGCAAGGATTCCCATCTACTACTGACCAGGCAGGCTGGGCATGCCTCCCCGTGAAGGATCATGGTCTGCCTGGTCGGGCCGCTGCTTCTCCCAGCATGTCCTGTTTTAATTTTTAGATACTTGCACGGGAGGGGGGACTCGCAGTCCTGCAAAGTACAGTGGTACCACATGGGTGAAGCAGAAGCAAGGACTCCCATCTACCACTCACTGGACAGGCTTGGCGTCCCTCCTCGTGAAAGACTGTGGTCTGCCTGGTCGGGCCGCTGCTTCTGCCGGCATGTTCTGTGTTGGATACACTGGTGTTCTTTATCAGACCCAGGTCCCCGCTAACGCTCTGCACAGTCTGCTTATACGTCTCATGTTCTCCACATATGCCGAATTATCCTTTAGACCTACGCAATCACAGCAACTTTATGGTATAATTTTTTAAGCATAAGATCTTCAGTATTGTGGGGAGTGTTGGAAATGAGGAGGCAGGTTTACGAACAGACGAAATTTATTAACACTCTCTCATCAGTCATACACATAAAAAGCATGAAACAGTCAAGCCCGGTTTCTCCTTATAAACCCAACAGATCATCTCACATCTGCATGACATTTCACATCACACTGCATGACATCTAACACCACAATACATTCCCCTTAAACCCCCAGCTCCCTCTTCCTGCCAACTCCCCATGACATCCCTGACTATTGTCCTCTATGTTTAACCACTGCATCCTGACTGAGACGCTGTCTGCTGACTCCTCTACAATATGCATTGCTACAACCCCCCCCCCCCCCCAGGCAGAGTTTCAGTCTCCACGTCTTTTGGGCTTCAGTCTCCTCTCATATCTGCTGTAACGGGGTTCTCTGTGCCGGCGGGGGGCTGCTGGACGTGTCTCTGACTGCGGGTGGGCCAAGGCGAGGGGGGGGACTCGCTTTGCCCGTGTGGCTGTCATGGTGAATCGTTTGCCTGGGGAGTTTTCAGTGGGGGTCTTCCACACTGAGGGGCCCGAGCCAGCAGCACTTGCTCATCCACCACTACAAAGGCGGGCTTAAGTCTGTCTATGCATATTTTCTCCCGACGCCCCCCCAAGTCTAAAAAATGCTGTTTCCAGCACTCTGAACGGGCCATCATAGGGTGGGCGCAATGGAGGGCGGTGGGCATCGTGTCTGATGAACACGAACTCCACGTTCCTCAAAGTTTTTGGCATGAAAGCGCGTGGAAAACAGTGGTGGGCCGGGCCGGGCAGCATGCCTGTGTCTGCACTACGCTGCAAACGCTGAGACGGGCAGCTGTCCGGTGCGGGATTATCTGGCAAAAATTCCCCGGGCAGCCGCAGTGGCTGAGAAAAAACCAGCTCAGCCGGGGAAGCCTCTAAATCCCCTTTTGGTGCAGAACACAACCCCAATAAAACTCACGGCAACCGGTCAACCCAATTTGCATCCGTCAACAAAGCCCTGAGTGCTGCTTTCAGTGACCTGTGAAAACGCTTGCATAACCCATTTGCCTGTGGGTTGTACGCGGTTGTGCGATAAATTGCAACACCCAGGCTGTGGGCCATCGTGGACCAAAGTTCGGAAACAAACTGAGGGCCCCTATCGGACGTGATGTCCGACGGGATTCCAAAACGCACCACCCATGTTGTCAAAAAAGCGCGCGCCACGTACACGGATGTGGTTGCCGCCAGTGGGACTGCTTCTGGCCAGCGTGTGGTGCGGTCCACCACTGTCAGAAGGTGCGTGCACCCCTGTGACGGCGGGAGGGGGGCCACAAGGTCAACGTGAACATGGTCGAATCTTTTAGCCGGTATACTAAACGGCTCCAAAGGAGCCTTCGTGTGTCTCGTTGGCACGCTACGCAGGCTGCCGCCCACTCTTTCACTTGTTTGCGCAGGCCTGGCCACACGAATTTCGCTCCCACCATTGTTGACTGACGTGCGCACTCCTGGGTGCACCAGAGCGTGAACTGACTCAAACACGCGGCGGCGCCACGCGACCGAGACCACCGGGCGCAGGCGTCCCGTGGAGACGTCACAGATTGGGGGGGTGGGGCTGCCATCTTGCAGTACTCTGCTGTCCAGCCTTAACCCTGTTGGTCCAGACTGGAGCGCGTGCACGTCCATATCGCTACTTTGTTCTGCGGCCATGACTGTATAATCTATCCCTACGCAGACCGGGGCCACAACCGCGCGCGAGAGGCAGTCCGCCACCACATTCAGTTTACCCGACACATGCTGAACATCGGTCGTAAACTCCAAGATCGCGGCCAGCTGTCTCTACTGCCGGCCTGACCATGGTTCCGAAACCTTGGCCATCGCGAACGTCAGTGGCTTGTGGTCCACGAACGCAGTGAAGCTGCGCCCTTCCAGCCAGAACTGGAAGTGGCATATGGCCAGGTGGAGCGCCAGCAACTCCCTGTCGAACGCGCTGTATTTACGCTCACTGTCGCGCAAAGCCCTGCTGAAAAAAGCGAGCAGCTGCCAAGAACCGGCGACACATTGCTCCACGACGGCCCCTATGGCCAACTCTGAGGCGTCGGTAGTGAGCGCTATCTGGGCCGCCAGGTCTGGGTGCGCCAACAGTGCGGCGTTTGCCAGGGCTGCTTTAACCTCAGAGAACGCCTGCCCTCGCTCCGGAGTCCATTCGACTCCGTCCGCGGGTTTCCGTCTCTTGAGCGCGGCGTACAATGGCTGCATGAGTTGAGCTGCGTGGGGGAGGAATCGGTTATAAAAGTTCACCATCCCCAAAAATTCCTGCAGCGCCCTGACCGTCTGAGGCCGGGGAAAGTTCACCAACGCGCGCAAGGGTATCGCTCCCTCCGGTGAGACGCGGTGCCCCAAAAAATCAATCCCCGTCACGCCGAACTGGCACTTCGCCGGGTTGATTATTAACCCGTGCTCCTCCAACCTCTGGAAAACCGTCCTGAGGTGGGTTACGTGTTCGTCTTCGGACACACTGGCTACCAGGATATCATCCAGGTAGACGAACACAAATGGGAGATCGCGCAGCACCGCGTCCATCATGTGCTGGAACGTCTGTGCCGCTCCTTTTAATCCGAATGGCATGCGCAGAAACTCAAATAAGCCGAATGGAGTTATTACCACTGTTTTGGGTATGTCCTCCGCGTGCACTGGGACCTGGTGGTAACTGTGGACCAGGTCTATTTTAGAAAAAATGCGTGCTCCGGCGAGGTGAACGGAAAAATCCTGAATATGGGGAATCGGATAGCGGTCGTGTGCTGTGGCGTTATTCAACCTGCGGAAATCCCCGCACGGTCACCACGACCCCTCAGCCTTAGGGACCATGTGTAGCGGGGATGCCCATGGGCTGTTCGATCGCCTGATAATGCCGAACCTTTCCAAGTTGGCAAACTCCTCGCGCGCTATGGCCAGTTTAGCTGCGTCCAAGCGCCGAGGTCATGCGAAAACGGGCGGCCCGGTGGTGGTGATAAAGTGCTCCACCCTGTGTTTAGCGATGGTCGCCGAAAACGTCGGGACTGTGAGTGCTGGAAACTGAGTGAGCAGTGTGTGGAACTTACCGCCTGGAGCTGTGACGTTGGCTTGTGTTACTGGCCCGGCCCCTCGAGCTGTACAGGGGAGAGAGTCAAAGGACAGTGCATTAACCAAGCACCTGTTAGCAACATCGACTAGTAAACCATGCGCACACAGAAAATCAGCTCCCAGGATTGGGAACTTCAGTGCTGCTATGACAAAAGTCCACTCGTATGTACGGCCGTGGAGAGATAAAGCCAGTGTTCTCTCACCTAAGGTCTTAATGTCCGAGCCGTTTACTGCCATCAGCCCGGGGCCGCTAGGTCCTGCCACTCAGTCGGCGTAGGTCGGCAGGATGATGCTCTTCTGGGCTCCAGTGTCTACGAGGAACCGTCTCCCCGAGCGCGGGTCCAACACTTAGAGCAGCTTGCTCTCTTCACCGGCGGTCGCAGCTGCTACCGACTGCTGGCCTTGGCGTTTCCCGAGAGCTTGAATTGGCACTGTGGCGCTTATCTGCGTGCGTTCTCTCCGAAGTGGCGGTGGTAGAAGCAGAGCGTGTCTCTCTGGTGCTCCTGGGCCCCTGCTGCCGCTACCGTCGGTGGCTCCTCGCCTCCTCTGGTTGTCTCGCTGGGTTCCGACGTCACCGCGTTGACTGTGGGTGCTCTGGTGGTGAGGATGATCCGGTCTGCCTCCTGGGCTAGCGCACGGTAGTCACGCGTGGCCAGCAATGACGAATTGGCCAGAACCGCTCTCGCCTCTGTTGGAAAGTTCCGGAGGAAAAGGTGGGCGAGCAGAAAATGCCCGTCTCCCGTGCCCATTAATGCCAACATCTTCTCCAACAGATCGAGAGCCAAACCATCTCCTAACTCGGAGCGCCTCAGGAGCCTCTCTGCTCTCACACTGTCCGAGAGTGTGTAGCGCCGGGTCAGCGCAGCCTTGAGAGCTTCGTACCTGTTGTGGGCTGGGGGCTGGTCGAACAGGTTCACTACCTGCTGAGCTGTGTGAGCGTCCAGCGCTGCAACCACATAGTAAAACTTGGTGTCGTCTGCCGATATTCCCCGAAGGGCGAACTGGTCCTCGGTGTGGTGGAAACAAGAGCGCGGGTTGTGCTGCCAAAAGTCCGGTAGCTTGACTGAAACAGCGCACGCGTTGCTGGGGGTTCCCGTCCGGGCCGTCTCCGGGGTTCTTGACTCGTGTTCCATAATTCATCAAAGGGTCACCAGTGTGGGGAGTGTTGGAAATGAGGAGGCAGGTTTACGAACAGACGAAGGTTATTAACACTCGCTAATCAGTCATACACATAAAAAGCATGAAACAGTCAAGCCCGGTTTCTTCACGACTCTGTGATCGTCGGCCTCATCTCTGATGGAGATGATGCGGTGTACAAAGGACTTATCCAGGACTTAGTGGACTGGTGCCAACAGAACTGCCTCCAGATCAATGCGAGGAAAACCAATGAACTGGTGGTGGACTGCCGCAGGCGAGGACAATCCCCCACAGCACCACTAAACATCCAGGGAACAGACATTGAGATGGTGACATCCTACAAGTACCTGGGTGTTCACCTGAACAATAAACTGGACTGGTCACACAACACCAACACACTCTACAAGAAGGGGAAGCGCAGGTTGTTCCTCCTGAGGAGACTCAGGTCTTTTGGAGTGCAAGGGGCACTCCTGAAGACCTTCTACAATTTGGTGGTGGCATCAGTTGTCACATTTGGAGTGGACTGCTGGGGCAGCGGCATCACGGCAGCCAACAAGAAGAGACTGAACAGACTGATCAAAAAAGCTAGCTCTGTTCTGGAGCGACGCCTCGACCCAGTGGAGGAGATAGGAGAGAGAAGGATGGTGGCTAAGCTGTCATCTCTGCTGGAGTCTGAGTCCCACCCCATGCAGGACACACTGAACGCACTGAGGAGCTCATTTAGCTGTAGGCTGTACCATCCTAGGTGCACAACAGAGAGGTTCTGCAGGGCCTTCCTACTTACAGCTGTCAGACTTTATAACCTAACCAAGGCTGCTCGTAGAGGGCGTATTGATTGTATAAAACGTAACAACCTCGTACAATAAATGGTCCCCTCTGTGGGGAGACTTGAATAACGAAACCGAATTGCCTTTCATTCCAGTTTATTCAAGTAATCATTCCACTGTCTGCTCTCATTCCTGAGCAGCGAACAAAGAGGGTGAACACACCAAAGTTCTCTCATTTAAACATTCTGACATCAAACCATTTCCCTCGCGGGGGAAATCACACATCTCTCTCAAAATCTCTTTATTCACATTCATTAGCCTTTTATTTACATAACTCCCCCTTCTCTCCTCTCGAGCCTCAGTGGTCAGGAAGCCTTCTGTCCCCTGTCCTCCGCAGGGGGTCCAGGCTCTGTGGCTCCGCACCGCAGGGGGCTGGCTCTCCTTCATCGTGGTTAAATCACATATGCAGTGTCCAACATATACATGTCTCACAACACAGCCATACCCTCCATTATACAGCTAGGACAATATCAATCATTACTGAGGGTGACAACACGGCTGATTCAAATACAGAATATACTGTCTGGGTACATATTCATATTCTGCAGGGTAACTTAAAAGACCATAATGCTGTCTATACCACCTAGCTGCAATGCTCCTACACTGTGTACAGTATATATCTGTGTACATATGTATATTCATTTGTTCTTATTATCTTATCTTATTAATTATTGCTCTACGTGCTGCTTTCTCTGTGCTGCTGCAATCCTGGAATTTCCCCATCGTGGGACTAATAAAGGCTTATCTTATCTTATCTTGAATTTGTCACTTTTCGCTTCCTTGTTTTGCTCACAGTTTGCTGTGGTTACTGATGCCATGACGTTGCGTATTATCCAATCAGTACGGAGTCGATGCAAAATCCTGCCCACACCTCTAGAAGCCAGAGCATGAGGAGAGAGTGATGACTAAACTTTTATTGATAAAAAATTACATATTTTGACTGAACAGCTCCATCCTCAGGGATGCACACCCTCGTAATCTCAGCAAAACATGTATAAACTCTTAGGTCAGTCTGACGAACGGTTCAAGAGATATGCGTGGAAGAGACACACACAGAGATTCCGTGCATTTATAGATAGATGAATAGAATGCCACTTCTTTAGTATTTTTTTTTTCTCTCTCCCCTCACCACAACCAGTCATGGCAGAAGACTGCCCCTCCCCGAGCCTGGTTCTGCTGGAGGTTTCTTCCTATAAAAGAGTTTTTCCTTCCCACTGTCACCTAGTGTCAAGGCATGGGTTAGAATCACGCCCCCGCTTTAAGTTTGATATTTGGGGTTCTTCTGTATTTATTAGTATTATTAATATTATTATTATCAAGAGTATTATCATGTTCTTGTTTTATGTATCCATGTCTTGTCCTCAGTTCATGGTTTCTTAGTATTATTTTCATCATCATGGTTTTCCATATTTGCAAGATGGCGGTGGCATGTTCACACGCAGTGGCTAGACGCTCCGGACTACTGCGCTCATTTTTGTGTTTTTTCTGCCTTTTTCAGTGTTCCTTCTGTGACAAACTAATTATTTACAGTCGCCAAGAACTTACAGGCATCGGTCGCCAGCTTACCTCCGGCATCTCCAGCGCTCATTCCAGTAGTTACCACCACATCCCTGAAGAGATCGCCAGACCTTCAGGCGCTCCGTGGTTCGTTATGCCCCACAAACGGCACAGATGAAGGGAGACTAAGCAAAACCGAGGCTGCAGGGCTGGCCTCCGTGCCCAGCTGTGCAAACTATGCACCAAACCACCGTTACCTTCAGTTTTTATCACCAATGCCAGATCCCTCGCCAACAAAATGGATGAGCTGCGATCGGAGATCGCCTACAATCGCCAGGTCCAGGACTGTTGTATTCTGATTGTGACCAACTCATGGCTGAACCCACAAATTCCTGTCACCGCTGTGGAGTTACCTGGGCAAACCACATACAGTTTCAACCGCAATGCTGATTCTGGAAAGGGAAGGGGTGGAGGGCTCTGTGTTTATGCGCTTCAGACTTAGTGTAATAACAGCAGAATAATTCATAGCCACTGTTCACCGGACTAAGAGACCGTGTCCTTCTTGTGTAGGCCTTTTTATCTTTATCTTCCCCGCAACCTAATGGCAGTAATTTTAACAACTGTTTTATGTTCCTCCAGACACTAACGTTAGCTTAGCACTCAATCACCTCCAGCACATTGTCAGCAGGCAACTAAGAGATCACCCTGACGCAGTCCACATTATTGCCCGGGATTTTAACAAAGCATGCTTAAAGATTGTACTCCCCAAATTCCACCAACATGTTAAGTCCCCACAAGAGGGGAAAGAACACTGGATCATGTTTACAGCAACATTAAGCATGGCTACAGAGCCACCCCCTCCCCCACCTTGGACAATAAGGCCATGTGTCTCTGCATCTAATACCTGCCTACACCCCCCTTAGGAAGAGTTTCCCCCAACCAAACAAACAATTAAAACCTGGCCTGAAAACGCTCTGCTCCAGCTACAAGACTGCTTTGCCTGCACTGATTGAAGTATCTTTGAACAGCAGGACCTGGACTCCTATGCCGAGTCTGTCCTTTTCTACATCAAATGCTGTGTAGAAAATGTGACAGTCACCAAACACACCCAGGTCTTTCCAAACCGCAAACCCTGGTTGACCAGTGAAGTCCAGGCTCTGATCAGAGCCCACAACTCAGCCTTCAGACAGAGGGACAGATCTGTGTACAGCACTGCTAGAGCAAGCCTGAGGAGAGGCATAAAACTCACTAAGAATGCCTATAGGAGGAAGGTTGAGGGCTTCCTCACTGACAACAACCCCTGACAGATGTGGAGAGGCATCCAGGCCCTCACCAACTACAGGAGCCAGGACCCCCCAACATCAGACAGCAGCCTCACTCTAGCAGAGGAGCTTAACAGCTTATTTGCCCGGTTTGAGCACGCCTCCCCCCAAACTCGCCCCCTTCCCCCTCTCTCTACAGGTGCACGAAGTGAGGAGGCAGCTGAGAGCAGTGAACCCCCACAGAGCTGCTGGTCCAGATGGCATCCCAGGAGCAGTGGTCAAAGCATGTGCAGACCAGCTGGAAGGGATCCTCATCAAGCTGTTAACCTCTCTCTGATGCATGCCACCATCCCCTCCTGCCTCAATGCCTCCACCATCATCCCCATCCCAAAAAAGTCCACAATTGACAGCCTGAATAACTACAGACTCATAGCACTCACGTCTGTTGTCATGAAGTGTTTCAAGCGACTGGTGTCCCAGCACATCAGGAACTGTCTTCCCCCCTCCTTTGACCCCCACCAGTTCACCTACAGGGAGAACCAGAGCGCTGAGCCACCTGGAGAACCCAAGGAGCTACGTGAAGATGCTCTTTGTGGACTACAGCTCAGCTTTCAACACCATCATCGCGGACATCCTGATAAACAAACTGCACCTCTTCCAGTCCCCCCTCCCACCAACCTGCTCCTGGATAAAAAAAAATTCTCACCAACTGCCCACAGTCAGACTTGGCCCACACCACTCCTCCACACTGTCTCTCAGCACTGGCTCCCCACACCAAGGCTGCCTGCTAAGCCCTCTACTGTACTTCCTGTACACCTTTGACTGTATTCCAATCCACCCAACCACCGTCGTCATGAAATACGCGGACAGCACCACCTTGGTTGGGCTCATCACCAATGACGATGAAAAGGCATACAGGGCAGACGTAGAAAATCTGCTGCTGTGGTGCCAAGCAAAAAACCTGAAACTGAATGTCCAAAAAACAAAGAACTCATACTGGACTTCAGGAAGAACAGACAGGACCACCCCCCTCCCCTCCTCATAAATGGCGACCGCGTGGAAAACGTCCCCGCCTTTAGGTTCCTGGGCACCCACATCTCCTTTGACCTCTCCTGGACTGTCAACACCAAGGCCCTGGTGAAGAAACTCCAGCGGCGGCTGCACTTCCTCCGTGTCCTGAGGAAGCACAACCTGGACCAAAAGCTGCTGCTGGCCTTTTATCACTGCTCAGTGGAGAGCGTGCTCACCTACTGTCTGGGAATGTGGTACGCTGACTCCACAGCCGAGAACAGAAAGGCTGTGCAGAAGGTCATCAACACTGCCCAAAAAAATTATTGGCAGCCCTCTGCCCTCCCTGGAAGTCATCGCCAGAGCCTCCTGTCTCAGAAGGATCAAGGCCATCACAGGAGACCCCTCACATCCCGCCCACCACATGTTTGACCTGCTTCCCTCTGGACGACAGGTCAGATCAATCAGGTCCCACACCTCCAGACTGACAAACAGTTTCTTTCCCTGGGCCATCTGAACTGCAAACAGTCAGAGGCCCCACCCCCCTCCCTCCGAACACTCACATGCACAGAACTGAGGACCTTTTAATTATTACAATAACTCACCTGTCTTAACACTCTGCACTTTTATGTATACTGACCAATCCGTGAAATCACTATTGTGCATATTTTCCATAATCCTTGGGCCATTTTACTCAATTGTGTGTTCTGCACTCCACACTCTTATGTACATAGTTCCATCCATGAAGCCCCTACCATACCTGTATATATACCTATGGGTTATTTTAATTTCAGTCGTATGTTTAATCGTGTGTTCTGTAACTGTGTTTTATTTAAATTCTTCTCTCATATTGTGCAGTAGCCTGGTGGAACACCCACAGTTTTGTTGTACTGTACAACTGTACAGTGACAATAAATCCTATTCTATTCTATTCCTCAGTTCTGGTTTGGGCTTTTACTCTGACAGTGTTTCTGTTTATTTCCACCTTAGCCTGAGCCGTGTTGATTATTCACATCTGTTTCTGTTTTAATAATTCAGCCAGCCTTATTTAATGATCACCGCCCATCACCTGGTATGACCTTGAGTCATTTCGGCATTCCACACACACTTCTGCCTGTCTTGTCAGAGAACTCCTGTCAGCCTATTTGCCAAGTCTATCTTGTGTTTTTGTTCAGCCCATGCACTGCTTTACTTTTTGTTCTGCTTAGCACATTAAACTATGATTTATCAAATTCGCATGGCATTTGAGTCCTCATCTTCTTACCCCTGGAGGGGCTCTTATGATACCTAGTGCTTGCTCACAGGGGATTGTTCGATCATTGGGGTCTTTCCTGGTTTATTTATGATTTGTGGCTTGCAAATCCCGGCCGGGTCATGCCGAAGACCATATAAAAGTGGAAGGGGCAGTCATCTGCTTTGACTGGCTGGGGGGGTGAGTGGATAGAGAAAAAGAAGAAAAGAACAGACATGTTGTCATGTCCGCTGCGTAATCTTGCAGTGAACATATAAATTGGAAGCAAGCCCAAAATGCAGTGTAAGTAACGTGTTTATTAACAAAGGGAAAATGTACAGAATGTCCAAATAACAGTTACTGTGAGTAAGAGTAGACAACCTGCTACAACCCTCATAGGCTTAAAGGAAATGCCTCACGCACTCCAGACAGTCAGGAGCGGAAGGGAAAGGCACAAAGGAAGACTTACGAATATGTTAGAGCAGAAAGGCTATAAAACACAACATACAGAGTCCAGGGGAAGGAAGCCCATAATCCAGGGAGTCAGGTTGTTCCATGCTGACGTAAGCTACCACACTGGCTGAGCACACTGCCTCCCAATAAGTACTCAATATACTGATGAAGGCAAGTGGACACAGCTATGTGGCAAGCAGGTGTGTGATAATTGGATAAGTGTGTGTGTGTGTGTGTGTGTGTGTGTGTGTGTGTGTGTGTGTGTGTGTGTGTGTGTGTGTGTGTGAGAGAGAGAAACAATACACACCGGTGAATGTCTGGTGAGGAGGAAGTGTGACTGTAGGACTGGCAGAGAGCAAAGCTCAATCTGTCAGCTGGAATTAATAAGCAATAATTAAAATCGTACAGCCACAGGTCATGGATGGGGTAGAGCAACCCCGAATATGACAGAGCCCCCCCACCCCAAGGGGTGGAAACCAGACACCCACCGTACCATCAAAACGGAAAATACAACCTGCCCTCCCCCCCACTCAAAAGGCCAGTACAACAACCCAGGGCGGTAGGTGGGGAAAAACAGGTTAGGAGGGATAAATCAAGAATAGATAACCACAATACAACACCACAAACAACACTTTACCCAACCCCAAAACTAAACTAACCCACCCCACCCCCAACAGTCCCACAGTTCAGGGGGCCGGCCAGAGTCCAAGGCCCAGCAGGTGGCCGTAAGTTCAGGGGGCCGGCCAAAGTCCCAGGGCCAGCAGGCAGCCTGTAGAACGGTATCAGGAAGCCTGCCAGAGAAAAAGGGCCACTTGACCCAGGAACCCAGTGCTTCAGGTGGCCTGCCCACACGATTAGGCCACCAGGAGTGGAAGGGCAAATGAGGCGGTGGCCTACCCACTGGAAAACTGAGAGGTGGATGGCCAGACAGGGGAAGTGGAACCCCTGCGGTCACTGGCAGCAGAGGGAAAAAGACCCTGACAGTGGCCAGCAGAAGGTGGAGCAACACCCACAGGGCCTCCAAAAGGAAAGGGATGACCCTGGTGTCTCCAAACTGTCCTGTGGCACCCTCGGTGGCCCTAACATGAGCCCAGAACTCTGTAGTACCCGCGATGGGCCATGGCTGCATCTGTGGTGGTCCTGGCCTGGGAAACATTGCACCCACAGTGGACCCCAACCGAGCCATGGCTGCACCCATGGTGGAGTCCGGCTGGACCCCTGCTGCACCCACGGTGGGACCCGATTGAGCCACTGTTGACCCCAACTCCATCTTGGACATGGGCCAGCCGGCCCATATGAGCACCCAAGCCAGGAGGCGAGCGATCACGGGCACCCTGGACTGGTACTGGGTGCCCCCGACAACCACCTCAGCCGGAACCTTGGTGACCTCCAGTTGCGAACCTGGATCCACTGACTCATCCGGCAATGGAGGACTCTCCCCAGCGACTCTGGAAAAGGACTCAGATAGAGAGGAGGAAGGGTCAGAGTCGCCGGCAGTGGCAGAGCCCGGCAAGGCAAGCTCAGGTGCAGCGTTTGTTTGCAGCTGGTTCTCCTCTTCTAAAGCTAGGCAAAAATGCTCTATAATAGAAAAGAGAAACACAAAAGAGAGCACTTGCCTTAGCTCAAGCTCTACCGCTGTCCAGGACTCCGGCGATCCGGGAGACGTCTTCCCAAGTTCGGCCTCCAAAAGGTTTTGCTCGGGTGCTAACTCTGCTGTGGGCAGATGGTCACAGCAGGCATGATGGTCACTGCAGTCTTATCTTCCCCAGTTGCCATGATCCACGCAGGTGACTCCTCCAGCATGGTGGCTGGGACCTGGTTCACTACTGTTTTGGAAGGACAATCCTCCCAGACCTCTGGCTCCTCCTGGTCCTGACCGCTCGGCTCCGGTTCCAGCAGGCAAACAAAGGAGAGTGGAGAGAGGGCTGGTGAACAGTTTTTAACAACAGCAGATGGGGAGAGCTCAGGGGACTGCTTTCCCTGAGCCTCTCTACCGGGAATCAGGCAAGACATTTCATTATTAATGTGAGTCAAATGAAAAATAACTTGTCTGTTTTCCCGGTTTATGATGTTGATTGCAGCTGCTGCCCGGACGTCTTCACCCGTCTGTCCAGGAAAGGCAGCGCTAGGCTCCTTGGTAGAACATATGAGAGCCGCCCCTCTCGTCACAGGAACAGGAGACCCTGGTGAGGAAAGCAAGTGCCCCTCTGCTGCCAGCGAACAAACAGAGGAGGAAGACCTTGCAGAGGATATGGCGGGAGATTCTGCAGACGGGACTGCTTGGAACTGATAATCTGCTGCGGGGGTAACAGGGCTCGGTGTTGGAGCAGGAGTGGTTTGCGGGGCTGAATTGTAATTACCTCCGCCAAAGGGGGAGGTTATGTGATCATCGGCGTTGGTTTGTTTGTTTGTTTGTCTGTCTGTTTGTTTGTTAGCAAGATAACTCAAAAAGTTATGGACGGATTTTCATGAAATTTTCACAGATTGTCACAAATGGGGAATCCTACAGATGATTAGATTTTGGTGGTGATCCGGATCACCGTCCACAAGAAAACCGCCATTACACAAAATGCCATTTTCGTGAATAACTACTAAACCACTAATCCTATCATTGTCAATCCAATTGCTTGTCATATGTTTTCATGGTCAAGGAATCTGAAGACTGTATGGGGGGAACTGTGGCGCTAAACCACCATTACGGAAAATGCCATTTTCGTCAATAACTACTGAACCACTAATGCTATCATTGTCAATCCAATTGCTAGTCATATGTTTTCATGGTCAAGGAATCGGAAAACGTACACACAAACACTGTATGGGGGAACTATGGCGCTTGGTGGAGGTCTGCGCTCTCCGAGTGCTTTTCTAGTTGTAATTGTAATTGGAAATTAGTCAGTGGTGCAGGTCATGAACCATTAGGGTATACCTCCACTCCTAGCCAAGGTGCTAGGGAGGAATTCCTCTTTGGCTCAGTGGTAGAGCAGGAGGTGGTTGGGACCCTGATGGCATGAGTTCAATTCCCAGCCTGGGTAATGAGGTGAGGTCTACCTTGCCCAAGGGTGAAAGTGACTTGTGAGGTGTGGTCTACCTTGCCTAGGGGCAGAAATGACGAGGTGTGGTCTACCTTACTTAAGGGCGAAAATGATGAGGTCAGTCCACTTGACATTAAAGGTTGAAACAGACTTTGTGATTTGTGTGATCCCAGGCTGAGGTTAATATACTGTATAGGCAGTTGGGGCTGTAGCAATTACACAAATGATAGAAGGAAGTCTTAGAAACAAGTTTAATAAGATAAGATTAGTCCCACAATGGGGAAATTCCAGGATTGCAACAGCACAGGGATAGCAACACTCAGAGCAATAATTAAGAAGATACGAAAAATAAAAATAAGAGCAGTGAATATACATACATACATATAAATATGTACTGCAAATACGGGCTGCACGGTGGCGCAGTGGTTTAGCATTGTGGCAGCACAGTTTTACCCTCGGCCGGGGGACCGCGGGGATCATGAGATCGTGGGTTCGATCCCAGCCCCCGACCAACAGTGAACTGTGTGGAGTTTGCATGTTCTCCCCGTGTTGCACGGGTTTACTCCGGGATTTCTCCGGTTTCCTCCCGCACACCAAAAACATGTAGGTTTAGGGCGCTCGCGCACGCAGCGACCAGCAGCCGGTGGCTTGTCACCAGACTGCAAACCAAGTCTACCTACGGGTACAAATAAGTAACAAAATAAATAAATAAATAAATATATAAATATATATACAAAGTGCGGAGCATTGTAGCAAGATGGAATAAACAGCATAACCGTCTACTTAGTTATCCTACATAGTATGAATATGTACCCATACATATTGTCACCCTCCGTAGCGACTGATATTGTCCTAGTTGTATACTGGAGGGGACCATTTGTGTAAGTCTGTTGCATCCTTTGCATTCAATACTATTAGGTCATCACGTTTTTTTGCTATCTCTGCAAGCAGTCCTGCTTAGGTTATACAGTCTGACAGCCGTAGGTAGGAAGGACCTGCGAAACCTCTCGGTCGCGCACCTAGGATGATGTAGTCTACTGCTAAGTGAGCTCCTCAGTGCTTTCAGTATGTCCTGCATAGGGTGGGACTCGGACTCCAGCAGAGATGACAGTTTAGCCACCATCCTTCTCTCTCCCATCTCCTCCACTGGGTCAAGGTGTTGCCCCAGGACAGATCTAGCTTTCTTGATCAGTTTGTTCAGTCTCTTCCTATCGGCTGCTGTAATGCCGTTGCCCCAGCAGACCACTCCAAAAGTGATAGCTGATGCCACCACTGTGTCGTAGAATGTGTTCAGCAGTGCCCCTTGTACACCAAAAGGCCTGAGCCTCCTCAGTAGGAACAGCCTGCGCTGTCCCTTCTTGTAGAGTGCGTCAGTATTGTGTGACCAGTCTAGTTTATTGTTCAGATGAACACCCAGGTACTTGTAGGATGTCACCATCTCAATGTCCGTTCCCTGTATGTTTACTGGTGCTGTGAGGGGTTGTCCTTGCCTGCGGTAGTCCACCACCAGCTCCTTAGTTTTCCTCGCGTTGATCTGGAGACAGTTCCGATGGCACCAGTCCACGAAGTCCTGGATAAGTCCTCTGTACTCAACTTCATCTCCGTTGGAGATGAGGTCAACGATCGCAGAGTCGTCAAAGAACTTCTGTAGATGGCAGTGTGTTGTGTTGTGTGAGAAATCCGCAGTATAAAGGGTGAACAGGAAGGGAGCCAAAACCGTTCCTTGGGGGGCCCCCTTGCTACCGATGATCGTGTCCGACACACAATCTCGGGTTCTCACAAACTGTGGCCGGTTAGTGAGGTAGTCCAGGATCCATGATGACAGGTGCTGGTCCGCCCCTGCGCACAGCAGCTTGTCCTTCAGGATCATCGGTTGGATGGTGTTGAAAGCACTGGAGAAGTCAAAGAACATGATCCTCACGGCATTCCAGGGCTTCTCCAGGTGGGACAGAGAACGGTGAAGGAAGAAGATCACTGCATCCTCCACCCCAATGCCATGCTGGTAGGCTAACTAGAGTGGATCCATCGCTGGTCCCACCAGGGGGCGGAGGTGAGCAATCAGAATCAGAATCAGAATCAGAATCAGATTTATTGCCATTGTTCATGTAGTACACAAACTAGGAATTTGTCTCGGTGCCATGCAGCAACATTAAAAACATGATGAGATAAAGAGATAAACTAAAAAACTAAAAGACTAAAAACATGCAATAAGTGTAGAATAATAAGTAATAATAATAATAATAATAATAATAATAATAATAATGAGTAATACTAGTCAAGGCAGTTTTAAATAAATTAGCAAGTAGCAGATAATATGGGGTACCACAGTGCAGTTGATAATGCAACAGAAAAACAGTGAGGAATGACATGAGTCTGGTTGAGCTGCTGTATATAGTGCACGAGAGTCAATAAGTCACTTAATGTTCAGCAGTCTGATGGCAGAGGGGAAAAAGCTGCTCATGTGCCGGGAGGTTTTAGTCTGAATGGACCGAAGTCTTCTACCTGAGGGAAGGGGGGCAAACAGTACGTGACCAGGGTGTGAAGGATCGGCTATGATCCGGCCTGCACGCCTCCGGGTCCTGGAGATGTACAGGTCCTGGAGAGATGGGAGCTTGCAGCCGATCACCTTCTCAGCAGTGCACACGACGCGCTGCAGCCTTAGTCTGTCCCTGGCAGTGGCTCCTGCGTACCACACGGTTATGGAGGAGGTGAGGATGGACTCGATGATGGCCGTGTAGAACTGCACTAACATCTTGGTGGGTAGCTTGAGCTTCCTCAGCTGCCGCAGAAAGAACATCCTCTGCTGGGCCTTTTTGATGAGGGAGCTGATGGTTGGCTCCCATTTGAGGACCCGGGTGATGGTGGTGCCCAAGAAGCGGAAGGAATCTGCAATGGTGATGGGAGAGCCTGTGATGGTGAGGGGGGGCAGGGGGGTTGTGACTTTCCTGAAGTCCACAATCATCTCTGCTGTCTTCAGAGCGTTCAGCTGCAGGTTGTTGTGGCTGCAGCAGGACACCAGCTGGGCCACCTCTTTCCTGTAGACGGACTCGTCGCCGTTGGAGATGAGCCCGATGAGGGTGGTGTCATCCGCAAACTTGATCAGCTTAACAGACTGGTGGGAGGAGGTGCAGGAGTTGGTATAAAGGGAGAAGAGTAGGGGGGAAAGTACACAGCCCTGGGGTGAACCAATGCTGATGCTAACAGAGTCCGAGACAGACTTCCCCAGCCGCACATGCTGCCTCCGGTCCGTCAGGAAGTCGGTGATCCACCTGCAGAGGGAGTCAGGCACGCCGAGCAGGGGCAGCTTGTCCTGGAGCAGAGCGGGTCGGATGGTGTTGAATGCAGAGCTGAAGTCCACAAACAGGATCCTGGAGTAGGTTCCCGGGGAGTCCAGGTGCTGCAGGATGGAGTGGAGGGCCAGGTTGACTGCGTTGTCCACAGACCTGTTGGCACGGTAGGCAAACTGCAGCGGGTCCAGGAGGGGAGTGGTGATGGACTTGAGGTGAGACAGGACCAGGCGCTCAAAGGACTTCATGACTACAGAGGTGAGCGCTACAGGTCTGTAGTCGTTAAGTCCAGTAATCCGTGGCTTCTTGGGGACAGGGATGATGGTGGAGGATTTGAGGCAGGACGGCACGTGGCATTGCTTAAGGGAGGTGTTAAAAATGTCTGTGAAGACAGGAGCCAGCTCTTTCACACAGTGTCTCAGGGTGGAGGGAGACACACCGTCCGGCCCGGGGGCCTTGCACGGGTTCAGGCTGGAGAATTGTCTGTGCACGTCCTGCTCACTGATGACAAGGGCAGGGGGGGAGGAGGAGGAGGGGGGGCGCTTTTGATGAATTAGGGGCCGAGGAGGCAGTGGAGCTGGGTGGAGTGGGGGAGTTGGACACAGCTGACGAGGTGTCAAAACGGGCGTAATGTTGGGACAGTTTTTGACAAAGGGCTTTGTCATCCTGACCTTTAGAAGCCTGAGGCCGATAGTTGGTGATTTGCCTCAGTCCTCTCCACACAGAAGCCGAGTCATTAGCAGTGAACTGCTGCTGGAGTCTCTCAGAATACGCAGATTTAGCTTTCTTCAGCTCTCTGTTAAACCGATATTTGACCTCCCTGTAGCATTCCCTGTCTCCACTTTTCAACGCTGCTTCCTTCTCCTTCCTGATCTGTCTGAGCTTGGCAGTGAACCAGGGCTTATCATTAGAGTACCTCACCCTGGTGCACGATGGGAGAATGCTCTCCTCACAAAAGTTGATATATGAGTTCACAGTGTCTGTGTACTCATTAAGATCATGTGTGGCTCCTTTAAACATGTCCCAGTCAGATATTTCCATGCATGTGTTCAGTTTCTCTCCAGCTTCACTGGTCAATTTCTTCGTGGTGGTCACAACAGGTTTAGTGAGTTTCAGTCTCTGTCTGTATGTGGGAATGAGGTGGACCATCACGTGATCAGATAGTCCGAGCGCAGCACGGGGAACAGCGCGATATGCGTCCTTCACTGTAGTGTAACAGTGATCCAGCGTGTTTTTTCCTCTGGTTGGACATTTAATAAACTGTTTGTATCGGGGGAGCTCGTGACTCAGATTACTCTGGTTAAAGTCGCCTACCACAATAATCAGAGAGTCTGGAAAAGTCTGCTCCGCATGTAGGATGTGATCTGCGAGCGCGCGCTGGGCCTCGCGCGCGTCCGCGTCGGGAGGGGCGTACACAGCGATCAAAACGAATGATGTGAACTCCCGCGAGGAATAAAATGGCTTGCAGTTAATAAAGAGAAATTCTAGATCGGTAGAACAGTGTTGTGAAATCACCGTTACATCAGAGCACCAGCTGCTGTTAATGTAGAAGCAGACTCCTCCTCCAATAGACTTACCGGAGAGCTCTGTGACACAATCAGCATGAAACAGCTGAAATCCCTCGAGGCTGATCGCGCTGTCCGGTATGTTCCCTTTAAGCCAGGTCTCAGAGAAACAGATGACAGATGAGGAAGCGAGGTCCTTAAATCGCATCAGCAGTCTTAATTCTTCTACCTTGTTCAAGAGAGAATTGGCATTGGATAGAAATATGCCAGGCAAGGCTGTTCGCGTGCCTCTCCTTCGCAGCCGAGCGAGAATCCCCCCTCGCAAGAGCAAGGAGCAGTCTCTTCAGGGTCTTCATCATGTGAGACGTCAGGGCCACTGGTCTGTAGCTGTTCAGATCTTTGGGGGTGGGAAGTCTTTGGTACAGGTACCACACAAGATGTTTTCCACAACTGTGGTACCCTCCCCAGCTTCAGGCTCAGGTTGAAGATGTGCTCCACAATTCCACACAGCTGGTCTGCACAGGACTTGAGGAGCTTCGCGCTGATGCCGTCCGGTCCCGAGGCCTTCCTCGCCTTGATCTTCCTCAGCTCCATCCTCACCTGGGTCTTAGTGAGGGTCAGGTTGGGGGGCTGTGTGCTAGGAGTGGGGGGGGTGTTGGTGGAGTGGGGTGTGGACAGCAGGTCTCAATGACTTTAGAGGCAGCAGTGGTTGTTGTGCAGTCGGGGGGAGGGCGGTTGGTCAACCCTATTAAAAAACAGGTTCAGATTGTTTGCCCACTCCCTGCCCCCCGTGGCCTGGGGGGAGGTATTCTGGAGCCCAGAGATGGTTTTAAGGTTTCTCCAGACCCCGCCGATGTCGCTCTGTTGCAGCTTGTCCTCCATCTTCTTCCTGAAGCTGTCCTTGCCTTCTCTGATCTTCCTCCTCAGCTCCCTCTGTACGGACTTCAGCATCTCCCTGTTCCCCGACCTGAAGATCCTCTTCTTCTCTCGCAGAAGTGTTTTTATCTCAGGGTTGATCCAGGGTTTGTTGTTCGCACAACACCGTATGGTCTTGGTGGGTACGGTGTTGTCCACACAGAAGCTGATGTAGTCCGTGATGGTGTGAGTGAGGCTGTTGATGTCCTCACCATGTGGCTCGCAGAGCTGCTCCCAGGCAGTGGTTTCAAAGCAGTCCTTCAGAGCGTCCATTGCCTCCTCAGACCATAACTTCACTGTGCGCATGACCGGAGGTTGTCTGTGTACTAGGGGTTTGTACACCGGCAGGAGATGAACCAAGTTGTGATCCGATCTCCTGAGTGGGGGGAGTGGTGATGAGGTGTATGCCTCCTTAGTATTTGCATAGAATAAGTCCAGTGTTTTATTGTCTCTAGTGTGGCATGTGACATACTGGGTGAGCGTGGGTAGAATGGAGGACAGTGAAATATGGTTGAAATCACCTGAGATGAGGAGAAGAGCATCTGGGTGTTCTGTCTGCAGCCTGCCAGTTACTGAGTGGATGACGTCAAGTACTGTCCCACCGTTCACCGTCGGATTTGCATAAATAACAATGCAGATCACGTGTGAGTATTCCCTCGGAAGATAGGTAGGCCACATGCTAACAGCTAGCAACTCGATGTCTCTGCTACAGTGCTGTTCCTTAACCGTGATATGCCCCGGTCTGCACCAGTTGTTATTGACATACATTATCACTCCCCCGCCTCTTGCCTTCCCACTGTCTGGTGTCCAGTCTTCCCGTATTGCGTGGAAACCCTCCAGTTCGATGTTAGCATCTGTTGCTAGTTCTGTTAGCCACGTCTCAGTAAACAACAACAGGCTACTCTCTCTGTACACACTCTCGTAGTGGGAGATAGCCGCTAGCTCATCAGTTTTATTGAGTAGCGATCAAACATTCCCCATAATGACAGATGGGAGGACGGGTCTGTACCTTACATTCCTCGCCTGCCGTCTTACTCCAGCTCAACATCCACGCTGTTTCCGTCTTATTTCTCCCGGTATGTCGAGTTTTTGCGTTAGCATCGTGGGCCGGTTAAGTGCTAAAAGCTGTTCTCTATTGTACTGCCTCCTGCAAGAAACAGTGGCTCCGTCCGCTGACTCAGGAGACATTTGGGCGATCTACATGTTTGGATGGAATAAAGGTGTTGCTGGATCAGAAAGATCAGCAAGAGAGCCAGATAGTAAATAGAAATAGGCAGAAATTGATCCGCTGTTGCAAAAAGGCAGCCTACTCGTGTGGCGCTGGAAGTAGGTGTTTGTGTAATAGCGGAAGTAGTAGTAGTAGTAGTAGGAAGTAGGTGTAATATGTGAATTAAAGAACAGATCTTGATCAAAAATAACTCCAAGGTTCTTCACAGAGCTATTAAGAGAAAGAGTAACCCCATCCAATCTAAGAGTTTGATTTGGAAAGGTTTTTTGGACCAACTACAATGAGTTCAGTCTTATCTGAATTTAATAGCAAGAAATTACAAGTCATCCAAGCACTGATTTCCTTAAGATAAGCCTCTAATTTGGCTAATTGATTACTGTCATCTGGCTTCATTGATAAGTATAATTATGTGTCATCTGCATAACAATGAAAATGTATGCAATGCTTTCTAATAATATTGCCTACTAATATTGCCTAATTCTCCATGGCATGTGACAGCTTCGGCCTCACTATCACCACCAAGAAGACCGAAGTTATGCACCAGCCAGCTCCAAATGGCCAACAGGCAGAACCAACTATTACAGTGAAGGGGCAGAGACTGCAAGTTGTAGGCCAATTTACATACCTAGGTAGCACCCTCTCCCAGTCTGCAATAATAGACACTGAAGTCAACCACAGAATAGCCAAGGCCAGCATTGCATTTGGCAGACTCCGCAAAGTTGCATGGGAAAGACGGGGCATTAGCCTAGAAACGAAGCTAAAGGTCTACCGTGCTGTTGTGCTCCCAACACTCCTCTATGATTGTGAAACATGGATGGTGTATGCAAGGCATGCCAGACAGCTCAACCGTTTCCACCTCACCTGTCTTAGAAGGATCTTCAGCATCAAATGGCAGGACAAGGTACCCAACACAGAAGTCCTTGAGTGAGCTAAAATGGAAATGGTCCACACCATGCTAATAAGAGTGCAAGCCAGGTGGGCAGGTCATGTTGTCAGGATGCCTGATGAACACATTCCAAAGCAGCTGTTCTACGGGGAACCCTCAGAAGGAAAAAGGTCGAGAGGAGAACAAAAGAAACGCTACAAGGACACCCTGAAGGCCTCTCTGAAATCCTTCAATATAGACCTGGCCTCCTGGGAAACTCTAGCACAAGACTGCTTGACCTGGCATATGAGCATTAAGGATGGCTACAGAAGTCTAGAAGCCAGACGTATTGCTGGAGCTAAAGCCAAGTGTGAACTGCGCAAGACTAGACAGCCAAGCACATCAGCTAACGTGATGATGCATGCCTGTCCCACATGTGCCAGGATATTCCATGCCAAAATTGGATTGATCAGTCATCTCAGGACTCACCGTCAACCGTCAACTGATCAATAGGATTACGAGGTCATCGTCGACAACGATGGATGAACAACATTGACTACCGGAAGCATTATAAACTAAAAAGAATAGGGCCAAGCAAAGATCCCTGCAGAACTCCATGACTGGACAAACTGCAACCATCCATCCATCCATCCATCTATCCATATTCTTCCGCTTAATCCTTTTCAGGTCGCGGGGAGGCTGGAGCCTATCCCAGCATCTTTTTGGCGAGAGGCAGGGTACACCCTGGACAGATCGCCAGTCCATTGCAGGCAAACTGGAACCTATCAAATAAATAAGATTTAAACCACTGCAACCAAGTTCCATTAAGTCCAGCAAGGTATTCTAATCTATCAAGTAAAATATTATGATTGATAGTATCAAAAGCTGCACTAAGGTCTAAAAGGACACGCACAGAAACAAGTCCATTATCAGATACGATAAGGAGATCATTGGTGACCTTCACTAAAGCTGTTTCAGTACTATGATGAATTCTAAACCCTGATTGAAATTCTTCAAATAAACCATTTCCTTCAAGTGGTCAAATAATTGTGTAGTAACAACTCTTTGTAAGATTTTTGAAATGAAAGGCAGATTAGAGATTGGTCTATAGTTAGCTAAAATTCCTGGATCCAGCATTGGCTTTTTATGTATGTAAGGGTTTAATAAGCCTGCGGTACATGGCCTAATGTTAATGAAGAATTGATTATTTGAAGAATAGAGCTACCAATAAATGGGAAATCTTCTTTAAATAACCTTCTACGAATAGGGTCTAGTAGACAAGTTGAAGGCTTGGATGAGGAAATTATTTTATCTAACTCTAAAAGGTCAGTTGGAGGAAACTCATCCAAACAGATATCATTTGAAGGAGTTGTAGTTGTTACTGTATTTAAGTTAACAGTAGGAAGGATTTGACTGATTTTATCTCTGATAGATGAAATTTTATTATTGAAGAAGTTCATAAAGTCTTGACTAGTAAGCTCTAAGTGTCATGTGCTGGCGAGCGCTCGCCCCCTCCTTCTTGCTCACCTGTCTCCTCATTAGACGCGCCTGCTGTTTCCTGCTGGGCCAGCATTTATAAGGAAGTGCTCTTCAGTGATTCAATGCTGGCTTGTTTGGGTATACTGCTCCAGCAGATAGCTCACTCAGTAAGCGGTTGTGTTGTTTATGACTTTGTCTTACACATGTTCTTCTCCACCTTTTCCAGGTTGCTGCAAATGTAGCGGTGTGTCTCCAAGGATTTGGTGCGCTCGCCAGCCTGTTGCTCCACCTCTATGCTGTTCATCCTCTCCACCCGGTCAGACTCCACACATCATACCCGACTGGCAGTTCTTACCTGCTGGTTCCTTTCCTTCGCTGGGTTTTGTGCTGGTCACTCCTCACCTCCCACGTAAGTGGTATAATTTGACTCCCATTATTTCTCCATTCCTCTCTAATCAGTCTGACATAATTCAGGACCGAGGGGACAAAAGACAGACTCGAGTGAAGTACAATTATCCTTTTATTTGCTAACTGTGCTCGTGTATGCATGCGTGTATGTACAGTGCGTGCAGGGTAGGACTCGTGCTGGGGGAAGAGCAGGACGTCGTTTGGCCTGGCAACCCTATAAAGACAAAGCAGAGGAATTAGCTCAGCTCCTGGGCAAAGGGCGTGATAATAATGACAGCTTACTTTGCAGATGATGGTGGTGAGCTCAGGTTGGCCTTGAGGGCGACAGCCAGGGAGACAGCATCTGGCTCTTGTGCAGGGGAGAGTGCGAGTTACCCTGTGGCAGGAGTGGAGCTGAACCGCCGCCAGGGAGAGAGGAATCTGCCACCAGGGAGATCCACCTGTGCACAGGGGAAGATGAACTTGACAAGGTAAGTCAATGATTGCTTACGTGTGCCAAAGCGTTGGTCTGGAGATCAGACGATGAGCCAGGACGTGGCTGTTGACGAGAGGCGTGTCGTAGGGAGTTTGACAGACGGCTCCGTGCTGAGTCACAGGCAGGTCTGGCTTTTAAAGCCCGCTGATGATTGGCAGCAGGTGTGCGTGCAGCTGAGGTTGATGACGGCCCTGAGGGTGCCATGACACAGTCTCGTCTCTCCTCTGCAGGGCTCCTGCTTTTCTGGCGAGTGACTGACTTTTTCCACAAATGTGCGATTTTGAAAATTCTAATAAAAGGTCAAACGTTCTCTGTGTGTTCTCTTGGTGATTGCACTTTGCACTCAGGTTGCTTGTCCAGTCAATATGACACTAAGGGAATGCTAGATTTGACAGAGTCCTGACTCTTTGTCAGCCTGGCTATAGGGCTGAAAAGAAACCTGGGATTATTTGTGTTCTCTTCTATTAATGCAGAATAACACAGCAGAGAAAAATAAGTATTGAAACATATTTCTGATTGAGCCATTGACCTGAGATTTTCACCAGATATCAGTAACAACCCAAGTAACCCATACATACAAAGGAATCAAGGCAACTGTGTTCACAAAACAAGTTATATTTAATAAAGTGGAATGACGCAGGGAATAAGTATTGAACACATAAAGAAATTAGTGGTTCAGTAGTTATTGACGAAAATAGCATTTTCCGTAATGGCGGTTTATCACCACAGTTCCCCCCATACAGTGTTTGTGTGTACGTTTTCCGATTCCTTGACCATGAAAACATATGACTAGCAATTGGATTCACAATGATAGGATTAGTGGTTCAGTAGTTATTGACGAAAATGGCATTTTCCGTAATGGCGGTTTAGCGCCACAGTTCCCCCCATACAGTCTTCAGATTCCTTGACCATGAAAACATATGACAAGCAATTGGATTGACAATGATAGGATTAGTGGTTTAGTAGTTATTCACGAAAATGGCATTTTGCGTAATGGCGGTTTTCTTGTGGACGGTGATCCGGATCACCACCAAAATCTAATCATCTGTAGGATACCCCATTTCTGACAATCTGTGAGAATTTCATGAAAATCCGTCCATAATTTTTTGAGTTATCTTGCTAACAAACAGACAAACAGACAGACAGACAGACAAACCAACGCCGATGATCACATAACCTCCCCCTTTGGCGGAGGTAAAGATGTACAAAACGGCATAGAAAGCCAAGAAACCAGCTGAAATCCATCAGAATGTAGGAAGCCATCCCATCCCCCATCAGTGCAAATTGACTTCAATTCAATTCAATTCAATTCAATTCAACTTTATTTATATAGCGCCATTTCACAACAACAGTCATCTCATAGCACTATCAACTGTAGGGGGGACCCCCACAGTTGCAGAAAGACCCCAGCAATCAGGCGATCCCCTGTGAGCAAGCACTTGGCGACGGTGGAGAGGAAAAACTCCCTTTTAACAGGAAGAAACCTCCAGCAGAACCAGGCTCAGGGAGGGGCAGTCATCTGCTGCGACTGGCTGGGGGGTGAGGGGATAGAGAAGAAGAAAAGAACAGACATGTAGAGAGCAAACAGCACGATGGGGACTCAATCTATGGGAGAGAACAAACAAATGTTAATGACCAGCAAAAAAAAAAATATTTCATAGAGAGTGAGGAAAGGAGTGAGGCCCAGTGCATTACTGGAGGTCCCCCGGCTGACTAAACCTATTAGCAGCATAACTAAGGGAGGGTTCAGAAACACATGATCCCTCCCTAATTGTAGGCTATATCAAAAAGGTAGGATTTAGCCCTATTCTTAAAAACAGAGATCGAGTCTGACTCCCGAATCCAGATTGGCAGCTGATTCCACAGGAGAGGAGCTTGATAACTGAAGGCTCTGCCTCCCATTGTACTTTTGGAGATTCTAGGTATTACAAGTAATCCTGCATTTTGGGAGCGTAGTGCTCTGTTAGGATAATACGGTAGTATCAGATCTTTTAAATAAAAAGGAGCCTGATTGTTCAGAGCTTTGTAAGTAAGAAGAAGGATTTTAAACTTAATTCTAAACTCTATGGGAAGCCAATGAAGGGAGGCCAGAACCGGAGAGATATGATCTCTCTTTCTAGTACCTGTTAAAACTCTTGCTGCAGCATTTTGGATCAGCTGAAGACTTTTTAAAGATGTTTTAGGACAGCCTGATAATAAAGAATTACAATAATCTAATCTCGAGCTAACAAAAGCGTGGATCAGCTTCTCAGCATCACTCTGAGACAAGATGCTCCTAATCTTGGCAATATTACGCAAATGATAGAAGGCAGTCTTAGAAACAAATTTAATATGTGAATTGAAGGACAAATCCTGATCAAAAATAACTCCAAGGTTCCTCACAGAGCTATTAAGAGAAAGAGTAACTGCATCCAAACTGAAAGTTTGATTTGGAAAGGAATTTCTAAGGTTTTTTGGACCAACAAGAATGACTTCAGTCTTATCTGAATTTAATAGCAGGAAATTACAAGTCATCCAAGCTTTGATTTCCTTAAGACAAGCTTCTAACTTGGCTAATTGATTACTATCATCTGCCTTCATTGACAGGTATAATTGTGTGTCATCTGCATAACAATGAAAATGTATACAGTGCTTTCTAATAATGTTGCCTAACGGAAGCATATATAAACTAAAAAGGGTAGGCCCTAGCACAGATCCCTGTGGAACTCCATGACTAAGCTTTGAGTTGAAAGAAAACTCATTATTTACATGAACAAACTGGAATCTATCAGATAAATAAGATCTAAACCACTGCAACGAAGTTCCATTAAGTCCAACATAGTGTTCTAATCTATCAAGTAGAATATTATGATCGATAGTATCAAAAGCTGCACTAAGGTCTAAAAGGACAAGTACAGAAACTAGTCCATTATCAGATGCAATGAGGAGGTCGTTAGTGACCTTTGCTAAGGCTGTTTCAGTACTATGATGGATTCTAAACCCAGATTGAAACTCTTCAAGTAAACCATTTCCCTGCAGGTGGTCAAATAATTGCGTAGCAACAACTCTTTCTAAGATTTTTGAAATGAAAGGGAGATTAGAGATTGGTCTATAGTTAGCTAAAGCTCCTGGATCTAGCGTTGGCTTTTTGAGTAAGGGTTTAATTACAGCCGTTTTAAAAGCCTGCGGTACATGGCCTAAAGTTAATGAAGAATTGATTATATGAAGAATAAAGCTACCAATAAGTGGGAAGACTTCTTTAAATAACCTGGTAGGAATAGGGTCTAAAAGACAAGTTGAAGGTTTGGATGAGGAAACTATTTTGTCTAACTCACAAAGGTCGATTGGAGTAAACTCATCAAGACAGACATCAAAAGAAGGAGTTGTAGTAGTTACAGTATTTAAGTTAACTGTGGGAAGAATCTGATTGATTTTATCTCTGATGGATGAAATTTTATTATTGAAAAAGTTCATAAAGTCCTGACTAGTAAGCTCTAAGGGAATGCTAGGATTGACAGAGTGCTGACTCTTTGTCAACCTGGCTACAGTACTGAAAAGAAACCTGGGATTATTCTTGTTCTCTTCTATTAATGCAGAGTAATAACTTGTTCTAGCTTTTCTAAGAGATTTTTTATAAATTAAAAGATGATTTCTCCAAGCTAAATAGATTTCATCTAAATTAGTAGAGCGCCATTTTCTTTCTAATTGACGAGTCTTCTGTTTTAAGCTACGAGTTTCTGTGTTGAACCAAGGAGTTAGAACCAAGGAGTTAGAAACAAGTTAGAAACAAGTTAGACTTCACCTGGTTAAGTCCTAAATGCTAGCCTTTTAAAAGGTCTGTGAATATCAGAATGTCACCCCACAAAGAACTCATGATGGGTAGAAGGACAGAGTTCTCTCTAGACCTTCACAACCTCATTGTTGCAAAACATAATGATGGCATTGGTTACAGGCATACTGTATTTCTAAACTGCTGAATGTTCCAGTGAGCACTGTTGGAGCCATAATTCGTAAGTGGAAAGGACATCATTTTACCATAAACCAGCCATGACCAGGAGCTCTTCGTAAGATTTCTGACAGAGGAGTCAAAAGAATTATCAGAAGAGTTATCCAAGAGCCAAAGACCACTCGTGGAGAGCTCCAGAAAGACCTGGAGTTAGCAGGTGCTGCTATTTCAAAGAAAACAATAAGAAATGCACTCAACTGATATGGGCGCTATGCCCGCTCACCTCGCAAGACTCCATTGCTGAAGAAAAAGCATGTTGAAGTGCGTTTAAAGTTTGTTGCACAACATTTGGGCAAGCCAGTAAAATGCTGGGAGAATATAGCCTGGTCAGGTGAGACCAAAATTTAACTTTTTGGATGCCACAACACACAGCATGTTTGGAGGAGAAAGGGCACTGCACATCCCATCATGGTGTGGGTGCGTTTTTCAGCACATGGTACAGGCAGACTTCATATAACTGAAGGAAAGATGAATGGACAAATGTACAGAGACATCCCTGATAAGAACCTGTTGCCACCTGCCAAGATGCTGAAAATGAAATGAGGGTGGACATTTCAGCAAGACAACGATCCCAAACACACAGCCAAGGAAACTCTCAGCTGGCTCCAGAGAAGGAAAATAAAGCTGCTAGAATGGCCCAGTCAGTCACCTGACCTTAATCCAATTGAAAATCTATGGAACGAACTGAAGATCAGAGTTCATAAAAGACACCCACGGAACCTTCAAGATTTGAAGACAGTTTGTGTGGAATAATGGGCCAAAATCACTCCTGAGCAATGCCTGCACCTAGTTTCTCCATACAGGATTTGTCTGGAAGCTGTTATTACTAAAAAAGGTTTTTCTACTAAATATTAAATTAATTTCACCAAGTGTGTTCAATACTTATGTAGGGTTTTAAATGGTAGTTTATTGTTGGTACAAGTATTAATGTAAATATGAATGTGAGTAGGAAGGAAGATTTCTTTTCATTACCAACACACATAAGCTTGTGGGGCACCAGTCCAAAAGAATAGACAATTTTATTAGTAATTATGTATTTGTACCAATAATGAATCAGTCTAAAAAAAAATCAAAACCCTGTGAGTTCTTGCCTGCTTTTTGTCACGATCTGAGCGCAGGGGGATTCCGCCGGGCTCAATTAGTTTGCCTTTTTTCATTTTTGTATTGTGTTGTCATTTTGAGTTATCACCTATTCTATATTGTATCGCAGTGTGATTTATTTTCCCGTTTACTTTCATTATAGTTTGTTTATTGTATTTTTGAGGGTGCTTGTCTCCATTTTCTGCCATCTTATTATATTTGTATTCTGTTGTGTTCTTTTTCTAGGGGTTAACAACTGTCAATGGCTTTCTGGGGTTTTGCTTTGCATGGGCGCAGCCCTGTCAGCTGTCAGCTCCGATGGCTCCCTCATTATTCCCAGCTGGTCTGAACTGTATCTTGTTTTCTCCTGTCCGCTCAGATTACCCACACCTGTTACTACTTGTTTCATTTTGACTGTAGCTTTATTTTAGGGGCTGTGCACCATTGTCGGGCGCAGCACCTTACTCTCGTCCATGAATGTAAGTGTCTCTTCACTTGCCTTCTGTGTTTATCCTTGCGTGCATGCCACGGCTAGTTTCTCCAGGTTTAGCTGGCGACTCCTCTTGCCTTAGCGATTGCCATTCTTGGCTTCTCCTGTTGTCTCCTGCTCCTACTAGTTTTTGGTTTGATCTTGTTTGTGCCTTTGTGTTCTTTCACGATTAAATTTGCAAACTCACAGCCAGCATTTGGTGCCTTTATTCAGCCTTGACAGGGGGATTTATGACACTTTTAATCAAGAAGATTGACATGAAATCAAACAGTCACTCCCTTATGTCTTTTTGATAGTTCAATAAGAAATTTCAGAATAGATTAACACATTCAGATGACTTTAAGACAGGGAATTCAACATGTTTCATGAGCACATTAGACTGGTTGTGGATTACTGAGCATAAAGTGTATTATCAAACATTTGTGGAACCAAAGAAAACCCTAGCTTGAATCGGCACTGTAATGGAAAATGAGGAACCATAAAATAGCATTAGCTAAGGAAAATGGATGCAATTTTATGAAGAAAATGATGCTTGAACTATTTTATAAAAAGGAAAATTGGTGTTACTCTGAAAAGGAACGGAGATTAATGAAAAGACAAATGCATTTGAAGTTCTGGAAGGAGTTTGAAGATATTAAATTTATAGAACTTATACCAGGAATATTCTGAAGAATTAAATCTAATTCGGACAACAGACCTTCAGCACAGCAGAGCCAGATTGTGTCCCGTGTGGTAACAGGTTGTCCATTGGATCTTGTTCCATCTGGACGGGCGTGGATTCTGTTGAAAGAAAATTGCAGATTCTGCCCCACGGCTCGGTCCTTCTCTGGGGATCACCACCATAGAAGCTGGCCAATGTTTATTTATCTACAGCAAAAGGAATTGGGCCAGGTGGTCAAATTCCAAATAATATTTGTTTATCGTTCAAAGTCCAATCAGAAAATCAAACTGGAAAAAAAAAACACAAATCCATTTCTTCTGAAGTGTTGTGGTCAGAACAAAGTTGATTTAAGCTTGGTAAAAATCAAAGGACTGGCGATCTGTCCAGGGTGTACCCTACCTCTCGCCCAAAGATGCTGGAATAGGCTCCAGCCCCACTGCGGCCCAAAACGGATTAAGCAGAAGAAGATGAATGAATGAATGAATGAATGAATGAATGAATGAAAAATCAGAGTCTTCTTAGCATGGTAATTTAAGGAAAATTAGTAAAATAGGAAAAAGTGAATTTTTAAGAAAAGAAAAAGAATTTACAAAGAGCGTGGACTCTGGGCCTACTTAGAAAAAGAAAAAAAATGTTAGAGCAGAAGGTCTGCTCCTTCCAAGAGTCACTCCCTCCCAGCCAGACTCGACTGACCAATTGATGAACAAAGGAAAGTTTTTCCAAGGTGTGGCAGAATGGCACAATAAATTTTATGACAATTGAGCTTGACCAATTACATTCAAAGATCAGGGTTGGATGTGCCCATTAGCATAAACTTTTGACCAATTGCGCTGAGTTTCTTTGTTTCGCAGAGGTCATAAACTGACTAAAAAGGAGCTGCGGGAAGACTTGGAAGTTGATTGGTTGGTTCAAAGTTCTGAAATGTGTGTCTCCCACAGAAAGGGGAGAGAGAATTTGATATGAAACATGCGATCCTCCTAAAACATGTATATGCTGCCTATTGAAGCATAAATTAGCCTATTAAAGCATAAATTCTTTAAAACTTCAGTGACTAAGATATTCTATGTCATGGTCTAAGCGCCGATATCGTCCGCGCTCAGGTCATACAGTATTTTTCCGCAGTTTACCTTATGGCCTTTTCGGGCTCTTATTTTGACAGTGTCTCGGGTGGGCTCCCAGCTGTCAGAGCAGAGTTCCTCTGTGACAGCTGTTTCCCATTTCAGCTGATGACATCCTCATCAGCTGTTTATTCCTCTTTCCTATTTAAGGGAGCAGCTTAGGTTACTCCAGGCTGCGACCTCGCCTTTTCCAGACTGGTTTCCCTACACCCGAAGCCAGTTCCTTTCAGCGTTAGGTTCTGCCCTCGCTATCCATATGTAAGTGTTGTATCCTTGTATCCCGTCAGTCTCCCTAGTTCTCTGTTTATCGTCGGTGTGTTCTAGTCACAGTCTTCATTTGTGTTTTGCCCCACGTGACTCATTATTTTGTACCTTGTTCCTTCCTTTAATAAATACACAAACTCACTGGTCGCCTATAGCGTCTCATTAGTGGTCTGCCAGGACCGCACCATGACATTCTACTTAATAATAAAGGAACAAACAATGTGTCTACATTGTAAATGTGATAATTTCTTTATGGTAGGCATGCAAAAATTAATTCTTCCTGAAAATAATGCAACATATATCAAATCATATCAATAAACGCATTTCAGACCATAATTGTCCATCACAGGGTCCCGCCATATCTTCAATAGCAGATACTGTCTGCGGAGAGGGAGATGAGTTAATTCATTGTTCACAGAGAGAGAAATATTCCTGTGTTATCCATTGGAGGGTAATGTTGGACTTTTGAGTTTCAGTGAGGGGCCTTGGTTTAGCAGGGTCTGTGGAACGTCATTGTAAACCACTTTCACTTTCGCATTCCTTTGGCAAATGGATGTGAGGGGAAATGACTCCAGGTCTTGAGCAGGGATTAACTAATCCACTTTATGGCCTGATGGCGCAGGGTTTCACAGCTCTGATCTTGGGTAAAGAAAAGCAATTCATGACTAGACTTTTGGGTGAAACAATTTTTCCTCAGCAAAGAATGATTTTATAAATTGGAACCCAGCAGTTAACATTACACGTATTCCATGTGTCATTCAATTTTATCAAATAAAACTTATTCTGTGAACACAGTTGCCTTGATTTCTTTGTATGTATGGATTAATTGGATTGCTACTGATATCTGGTGAAAATCTCAGGTCAATGGCTCCATCAGAAATATGTTTAATGAGAAAAATGTTGACGTGTTCAATACTTATTTTTCCTGCTGTAAGTTGTTCTAGCTTTCCTAAGAGATTTTTTCTATATAAATTAGAAGTTGATTTCTCCAAGCTAGATAGATTTCATATAATTTAGTGGAGCACCATTTTCTTTCTAATTGATGAGTCTTCTGTTTTAAGCTGCAAGTTCCGATGTTGAACCCAGGAGTCAGAAATCTCTGATTAGACTTTTTCTTTTTTTTTTTTTTTTTTTAATTTAAGTTTTTGTAAAGGGTATACAGGTCGTTACAGCAATGCAGTGTTTACATTTTCATCACATGTTCCCTTATTTTCTGATATCTGACAACATTGGAAGATTAATTCTTACAACACCCCTTATTTTTTTTTTTTTTAAAGTGAAAGAAAAAGTGAAATTAAAGAGAAAAAAAAACAAAAAACAAATAAAAAAACAAACAAACCAGTAAAAAACAAACAAAAAGAAAAAGTAAGTAAATAAAGATAAAAGAGCATCTGAGTAGCGTTGGAACAAAGATTGGAACCATTATTGAAATGGTATTTGTCAAAGATTAGATCTAATGGAAGACACATATGCGGTCCAGGGTTGCCAAAAGTTCATGAACCCATCCATGTCCTGTCTCAGTGCGAATGTCAACTTTTCCATCGAGTAAATGTCTTGGATCACGTTAGTCCAATCTTCAGGTGTAGGACAGTCCTTCAACATCCATTTTTTAGTTAGAGCTTTTTTGCTTGCCAATATTAAAACATTGAATAAGTATTTTTCTCCTCGTCTTTCCAGTGAGTCCGGTAGTAAACCCAAATACAAAGTTACAAAAGAAAAGGGAACTGTAATTTTGAATATTTTCCCCAATATTGTCTGTACATTGGTCCAATATTGGTGGATAACTGGGCATGACCAAAACACATGAAAATGATTTGCAGTCTTTTCACCACACAAGCGCCAACAGTTCAATCCCTTATGGGTAAATTTGTTTTGTGCAGGTGTTCTGAAAAATCTTGCCAAGTTTTTCCATCCAAATTCTCTCCACTGCAGGGATGAGGTACTTTTCCATTGCTGTTTATTTAGCTTTTCCCATATTTCCAGATGTAAAGTGAAATTCCCCTCTTTTTCCCATCTCTCTTTTATATAAGATGTGTTGTCTCCTTTTAAGTCTTGAAGACCTTGGTATATTTTAGAAATGTATCTGATCCCTGGGATCCCTTTATATGCCATTAAGAAGACCTTCAGAACACCTGACTGGGCCCTTTCCAAAACCTCCTTTTTAAGTATATTGTTTATGTGGTGTCTAAGCTGGAAGAACCTGTAAAGGTCTTGATTTATTAGGCCTTGTTTTTTCAAATCTTCAAAACTTCTTAAGATTTGCCCTTTAAAAAAATCGTAATATTTTATCAGCCCCTTCTCCTTCCACTTTTTAAATCTGGTGTCTGTTTTATTAGGAGTAAAGTCCTGATCATAGGCGATCCATTGCAGAAGTCGATAGGGCTCTTTAGTTTGATTCTCTCTGACTATCTTAAACCAAATTTTTAGCGGGGTCTCTATCCACGGGTTAGTGTTATTCAAAAGCTTAGGTAAGACATTGTTCCCTATTATCGCCTGTAGGGGGATGTCACTTGTTATTTGGCATTCGATCTCCTTCCATTGTGCAGAGTAGACTGGGTTACATATCTCTACTAAAGTTTTAATTTGTGCGGCTTTAAAGTAGTCCCTGATATTTGGCAGCGCGAGCCCACCTTTGTCTTTGTTTAGCTGTAGGGTTCTATATCTGATTCTAGGTCTCTTGCCCTGCCATATGAATCTTGAGATCCTTCTGTCCAGCTCCTGCCATGTTTTTTTGGGAGGTTCTACCGGTATTGTTTGGAAAAGGTATAGAAGACGTGGAAGTATATTCATTTTGACTGCTTCAATTCTTTGTGCAATACCCAAGAATGGTATCATATTCCATCTTGCTAGGTCAGATTTTATTTTTGTCACCAGTGGATCATAGTTTAGTGATATAATTTTGTTGAGTTGTTTCGGGATATTGACCCCCAGATATTTCATAGATTCCGACTCCCAGTTAGTTTTGAGTTTGCTTAGTGAATAATGATTTGGGTCATAGTTGAATGTTAAAACTTGGGTTTTATGCATATTTAATTTGTACCCCGATAAATCTCCATACTCTGAAAAAACTGAGGTTAGTTCTGGTAAAGAAGTGTCCGGCTGCCCTAGGTATATTAAAATGTCGTCAGCAAAGAGTGCTATTTTATGTTCCTTCTGACCAAGTGTAATACCTTGAATTTTTTGGTTTTGTCTTATCCATTGGCTCAGAGGTTCTATGAAGATTGCAAAGAGCAGTGGAGACAGGGGGCAGCCCTGACGACATCCTCTTTCCAGTTCAAAAGATGATGATAAATTACCGTTAATCCTTATTTTAGCTGTTGGTTTTTTATATAATGCCTGTATAGTTCTAATGAAGTTGTTATGAAAATTGAAACTGGATAAGATTCTGTATAGAAAAGACCAGTCAACCGAATCGAATGCTTTTTCAGCATCTAATCCTAATATGACTGCATTTAAGTTATATTTTTTTATATGATGAATTATGTGTAAAGTGCGTCGAATGTTGTCTTGTGTCTGTCTTTGTCTTATAAAACCTGTTTGGTCTAAATGAATTAGGTCTGTCAGTATATTCTCTAACCTTTTGGCAAGGATAATGGTAAAAAGCTTATAGTCCTGATTTAGTACACTGATTGGTCTGTAGTTGGAGCACTCTAGTTTATCCTTTTCAGGTTTAGGTATAACTGCAATGACCCCTTCTCTCCAGGAGGGGGGATTTCCCCTGTGTGGAGGACATAATTAAATGTTTTCAGGAGGAGAGGAGATAGTTGCTGTTTAAAGGTTTTGTACCACTCTGCTGTATAGCCATCAGCTCCTGGGGATTTGTTAGCTTTAAGTTTCATAATTGCTTTTTCCAATTCTTTAGGATGTATTTCTGACAGTAGTGTTTTATTTTGTGACTCCGTAAGTTGGGGAAGGTTTAATGTGTTTAGGAATGCCTCGGATGCGTTTTTATGTTTTTTGTGGGAGTATAAGTTCTTATAGTAATTCTCGAAGTTTTTAAGAATATCCTGAATTCTGAATTTTATTTCCTTTGATACTGGGTCTCTGATTTTGTAGATTGCTCTTTCTGTTTGATGTTTCCTCAATTTATAGGCTAGCAATTTTGCCGATTTACTGCCTGCTTCATAGTATTTTTGTTTCAGAAATGTAAGTTTCTTCTGGATTTCTATTGTGTAGATCTCATTTATTTGGTTTTTAATTTCCTTAATCTTGAGCGAGTCAGTAGAATGAGTGTTGCCTTTGTGTTCTTTTTCTAGGTTCCTAAGTTCTGACTCTAATGTGGATAGTTTTTCTTGTCTTAGTTTCTTTTGGGTTGCCAGTTTTGCAATAATCTTTCCTCTTATTACAGCTTTACATGCATCCCACAGTATTAAAGGGGATACTTCTCCATTATCGTTATCTTCCAAATATCTGAGAATATCTGACTCCAATTCATCTTTCAATGGTCCTTTCAGGACATTTGAATTTAACCTCCAAGAAAATGTATTATTTGTGTATTTTTGGATATTTAAGTCCATGTAGATCGGACTGTGGTCGGAGAGATCCATCAGTCCTATTTTACATGTTTTTACTCTACCAATGTCTCTATTAAACATAAAAAAATAGTCAATCCTTGAGTAAGATGAATGTGGAGTTGAGTAAAATGTATAGTCTTTTACACTGGGGTTGAGTTCCCTCCACACGTCACAGACTCCCAATTCTTTTAGTAGCATCCGAGTCTTCCTGTTTTGGGTGTTATTTTGATGTGGGGAATTACCAGAAGCATCCCAGTATGGATTCAGTCTAAGATTGAAGTCCCCACCACATATCACTAAACCTTGAGCTTTAGTTATCATTAGGTCGAGTACATTTTTATAAAATTTCCAGTTAGCCCCTGGGGGAGCATACACATTCTGCAGGGTGATATCTTCTCCCTCTAGCCGCCCAGTTACCAAACTGTATCTCCCTTCTTTATCTTTGTGTTCTGATTTTTTTTCAAATGTAATTTTGGTTGATATCAATGTCGCTACTCCCCTCCTCCTCCCTGATTTATATGAAGATGAAGAGATCATTTTAAACCCTTGTCTACTGAGTTTATTGTGTTCCACGTCTGTTAGGTGGGTTTCTTGTAAAAGTATTATTCCTGCTTTGTCTTTTTTCATTTTGCCTAGAATCTTGGATCTTTTAACTGGATTCAGGATTCCTTTTACATTATATGAAATTATTTTGGTTACACCCTGTTTCTCCATTGTGTTGTTTTGTTTAGTATAACTGTGTGGTGGCCCTCTTTTGTGCTACTCAGAAACTGAAAGAACATTAAAAACAAGAAAAACATTAAGAACATAGTGTAAAAAACTTTAAAACAAAAAGCTGTCAAAAGAACTTCCTGAGCTGAGGTCTTTTTAAAGACCCTGTAAGAGCCTTGATGGAGTGAAGGCTCTGAGGGAGATTCCTCAAACTCTGTTACGTGTTGAGGGCCCTCTCTTACCACTGAAAGTAGTCCCATGCTTTTAACGTGAGTTTCAGAACCCAATCCAAACTTGTAATGATTTTTTTTTTTTCCTTTTATGCCTAAACCCTGTGAAATTGTGTGCACCCTCCCACCCCCATCACATCAAACATTCACGCAAAAACAGTATTTGTTAGTATGAGGAGAACATGTGGATTATTGTCACATTTCTATTTTAACAAGTTTTTTTTTTTTTTTTTTTTTTTATTACAAAGACTTATTTGTTTCAAATAATATAATTGTTCCATGAAATGTTTTACCACATGCTGAATATGCATCTCCTTTAATGTTTGTTACCTTGTGTGAGGGGCGTTGGATGTGCGGATTGATTCAAGAGGAAAAAAAAAAAAAAAAAAAAAGGTCGCTATTCCAACCTGAAAACGGATAGTTTATCCGCGACGCTCTGGTGCTGGGTTTCCCGCTGCTGGTCCGTGGATTTTGAGGGTCTTTGTGTTGTCCATGTTTGCGCTTTGATCTTCACACTCGGGTCTGCCGCGGGTTTAAATACCGTTACCGGGAGCCCTCTTTTCGCCATGTCAGCTGTTGCTTCTTCCGCCGAATTATAGAGACACGTTTCATCGCCGTAGAAGACCCTTAACTTCGCAGGAAATGGTGTCTGAAAGCGCAATTTCTTCTCTCTTAACACCTTTTTCGCGTCATTGTATTCCCTGCGCTTTTTAAGGACCTCCGGGGCGTAATCGTGTTCCACGTAGACTTTTCTCTCCTGGTGCATAAATCCTTTTTTCTGCCAGGCCAGTCTTACAACCTCTTGTTTTATTTTGAAATTGGAAAATCTTACCAACACCAAACGTGGGGGCGCTTCCGCCGCCGGCCTAGCGGCTAATGAACGATGTGCCTTTTCTATCTTCAAGTCGGTGGTTTGTGGAATATCCAATTTCTCTCTTAGTAAGGATTCCACGCATTCTGCCATTGAGTTAAAACCATTTTCGGTTCCTTCTATCAGACCATGAATTCTTATGTTGTCTCTTCTTTGTTTTCCTTCTTGGTCGGTTAGCTTAGCCTCTATAGCTGCTTGTCTTTTGCGTAGGTCCAGCACAGAATCTTCGAGCACTTTTATTCGATCCTCTGTTTCCAAGATTCGGTTCTCGGCCTGGTCCACTCTGCTGTTTGTCCTTTTCAATTCTTCTCTGAATTCCCGAAATTCGGCCGTAACATCTCAGCGAAATCGTCGTAGTTCCTCAAATAGTGATTTCAGGCTAACCCTTTTGTTAGCTATCACCAGCTCCTCGTCTTCTGAACGGGGATCTTCCAGTTCAGATTCTCCGGCCGATACGTGTCCTGGCCTGGAGAATTTCAGTTTCTTCTGTTTTCCTTTAGACATGATGATTTTGTCTTTTGATTTTCACTCCTCCAAAAATCCGTTAAGTTTGATTTTCAAGGTGTTATCCTGGATTGAGTCTGAGAGCTTCAGTGTTAAGCTGCAGTCGCCATGGCGTCCAGACCGGAAGTCCCAGACTTTTTCTTTTTTAAAGGGGCCATCATGTCTAGAGTCTGATGCAAAGAAGCTGTAACACTACCTACCATGCTATCAATTGCAGAAGGAGTAAAATCTCCATAACTTGTCTCCGCTGTGTTGACACATGGCATTGAGGAAACAATCTGCTTAAATTTGGTAACATCTGAGAGACATCTATTGTAGTAACATTTTTCTTTAGGAGCCAAATAGAAACAGTAAAATCAAAAGTTAACAGATAATGGTCTGACAGTACAGGGTTATGAGGAGACACTATGAACTTTTCTGTTTCTATGCCATATGTCAGAACAAGGTCCAACGTGTAGTGGAGATAATGAGTAGAATTTCCTGTTTTCTGAGAAAACCCCATCAAGTCTAATATTGAAAAATAATGCTGTATTAAGGCAATATATCTACATCTACATGTATATTGAAGTCCCCTACTATAATTATTCTATCTGATTTAAGCACTAAATCAGCTAAGAACTCACCGAATTCTTGTACTACCGGACCACATCGCCACATCTTAAAAGAAACTGTTGCGTAAAAATAATGTAGAAAACATCTTATTTGAAATGTCACAGCATGCTTTCCGCCCACTACGTTTTTCCCCATTGGCTGTGTGTCTTCAGTCATGAATAGCTGAGGTTTCAACAATTCATTACCTTTGTCAGGTAGATTTTTTTCCAAGTGATTCATTCATTTGTGTGCTCTTCAGTGATATTAATAGCACGAGTGGAAAGGTATGGTAAAATTCCACCTGGTTAAATGTGATTCACATGTTAGGATTGGTGATGCAATCACTAATGATGAAAGGCTGACATTAGTATAAAATCATTTTAAAATTTCCACTTACAGACATATCAGCTACTTTCAGAGGTGGGTATAGTAATGATTTACTCAAGTACTGTACATGCTTCCTAGTCCCCCCCCCCCCCCCCCCGTAACTGTACTTTACTGAGAAGTTTTTTGGTTGTTTTTTACCTATACTTGCACTCAAGTACAATTGGTCTTCACTAGCCTGGTTTTCACTTATTTAAAAGGTACCGGTACTGGTTATTATAACAACATTAATCATGCTTTAGATATTATAAAAAAAGATGTGCTTATTCAGTAAAAATAACACCATAAAGCCAGTATACTGAACAATTTTATTCCATGAATTACCCACTCGGATAGATGGGGAGCAGACATTGCCGGCCGGAAGTGACGTACAGTCGTTGATTCCAGCTTACCACGGACAAGTAAACAACGTGTTCAGCAGATGCTCAGTGGGTTGAGATCTGAATTGAAAAAAGCACAAAATTTGCATGAATATATACTGCACAAACCATCCTTAGAAATGGCCTTCATTGACAGCATGATCTGCAGGTACCTCCGGGGACCAGCAGCTGAAGGGGACCTGACAAACAAGCAAGTTCCCAGTTAAGTAACTTCCAAGCACTTTAAATAAATCTTGATATACTAGAATTTTATTTCATTAAATTATATGTGGGTAGATTTGCTTGTACATTGTTGTAAAAAATTTCATAAAATTCTAATGTTAAAACTTTGTTCACTGCTATACTGCAGCCCAATCAATCACACAAAGCAACAACTGTGTGTCACCACTGGTGCTGGAACAGCCCATGTGGGAGGCAACATGTCACTGACCATGCCTGACTGACGAAGCAGTGACTTGGAACTCACGTGTACTTGACAAGGACTCATGACCAACATTATGAACCACGACAGAACCACTAGTATCATACTTGATCCTTTGAAATAGCTATTTATTAAAATTCACTGCAGGTACCCTTTAAATTGTGTGTGTCATTTTTCCTCATAGTCAGACACTGAATGTCTGCTTCAGCTCTAAAGTAGCTACAAAAGCCAATAATTTAAACAAAATACTGTTTTGCATGCCCCCATTCTGTTCTGCTGTACATCTCTTCCGCTCTCAGGTGTGATGATTTAAGTGAGGGGAGAAAATTTGCCAGACTAGCAGAAGCAGAGAAGAAGCTGTCCTCACCTCTGCTGTTACCATGTTTCCTTTTTCTTATGAAGATGGAAATATCAGTAGTCACTGCTTTCAAGCTTTTCTTTTTCTTGGAGTTTAGGGTTTTTTTTTTCTTTTTTTCGGTTAAAGCAGTGTTTTTCAACTTTTCTGAGCCATGGCACCCTTCTTACACTGAAAAAAATCCAACAACCAAAATTTGTTACACAATGACACACTGTAGCCTATAACAGCATATCTAACGATAATCTAGTCTTGTAATTAGGCCTGTAACAATATCAAATTTTGGCAGACAATAATTTTTAATGGTAATTTTTTCATTTATCCCCATCATATTTATACTGTATCTGCATTGTTGGTCAAAGGCTCCTTTATATAAGACTGTGGAAATGGTAGGGCTCTGCATGTCTGAGTGCAGTTTTGATCCCACTGGAAAAAAATTGAGTGGGATGGTTATGCTTATAATTCAGTTTTCAGTTTTCAAATATAGAGCTCCTTGACATTACTGGGCTCTCCTCTCTCATTTGGCTTCAGTCCAAAATGCTCCCACACCAGAGCTTTGGAATTCAATTTTGTAGTTATTCTTCCAAAGTTTCTGGAATTGTGCAGCTGTCAGGAACCTCAGTCACAAGTAGTTCTGCTGCACTCACAATATAATTTGTTTATACTCAGTGTGAACTGCAGCATGAATATTGTGACGTTTCACGGGTTCACACAATGGTGAGAAAGGATTTGGAACATAGTAGGCATTTATTTCATCACTGCCAAATTATACAGAACGGAGGGGAGGTCATTCACACAGACACTCATCTCACTCAGGGTGATACAGACACATAATCTATCACACACAGGGAAAACAACACTATCACACCCGGACTTATAGCCCAAATATTAACAGTACAACAACAGCGCTCAGAAACAGGAATAACAGTCTTTGAATCCCCCAGGGCACAAAGCATGCAGGAAAATCCCCGCCCCTTATCATAGCCCCAACGCTGACGTAAGATGCAGAGTCTACAATTAGATGGTTAGTTGACTGATATTTGTTTGGGCCACTTAAGCCTTATTCATGCTGCATTTCCCCTCTAGTCTGCTTTGGTCCGTGTGCACTTTGGATGAGCCCGGCACGCAGGTGGTACTGTTCATGCTCACTTTTTTCATCTACCCAGTCCAAGTGGTTGACACATGCGCACAACCATCATTTGTAGTTTCACTCTCACCTGACAGGTAGCGCCAATGTGCTGACGCTCCAGGATTTTCACCAACAAAGAAACACTGCTTGCTTTCTGCTACTTGACTTCCCGGTTTTCACTCCTTTTCCACGAAGATGCTACTGCTGTTGCTGCTGAAATATTCATGGATGATTCATGTATGTTTATTCTCATCTTCCGCTTCTTCGTTGTCTTCTTCCTCTACTTTGTCTTGGTATGCAGTGCCGATATCACCACCTCGTGAATGGGACGTTCAGTCTTGCACATGCGCTCTTCAACACGTTCAGGTCGTGGGCAGGCGGCGCGGTCACAAAATTTGGGCTGCACGCAGTCGTGGAGACATCACAGATTGGGGGGGGGGGGGGTCCCATCTTGCAGTACTCTGCTCTCCAGCCTTAACCCTGTTGGTCCAGACTGGAGCGCGCAAACGCCCGCATCGCCAATCTGCTCAGCGGCCATGGCCATGTAATCTATCCCCACGTAGACTGGGGCCACTAATGTGCGCAAGAGGAAGTCCACCACCACGTTGAGTTTACCGGCCACATGCTGAATGTCGGTCGTAAACTCTGAGATCGCGGCCAGTTGTTTCTGCTGCCGGCCTGACCATGGTTCCGAAACCTTGGCCATAGCATACGTTAGCGGCTTGTGGTCTACGAACACAGTGAAGGTGCGCCCTTCCAGCCAGAACTGGAAGTGGTGTATGGCCAGGTGGAGAGCCAGTAATTCCCTGTCGAACGTGCTGTATTTACGCTCACTGTCGTGCAAAGACCTGCTAAAAAAAAGCAAGCAGCTGCCAAGAACCTGCAACACGCTGCTCCACGATGGCCTCTATGGCCACATCCGAGGCGTCGGTAGTGAGCGCTATCCAAGCCGCCAGGTCTGAGTGCACCAGTAGTGCGGCATTCGCCAGGGCTGTTTTAACCTTGGAAAACGCCTGCTCTTGCTCAGGAGTCCAGTCGACTCTGTCTGCCGGTTTCCATTTCTTAAGCGCGGCGTACAATGGCTGCATGAGCTGGGCTGTGTGGGGGAGGAAACGGTTGTAAAAGTTAACCATCCCCAAAAACTCCTGCAGCGCCCTGACCGTCTGAGGCCGGGGAAAATCTGCCACTGCGCGCATTTTGTCCGGTAAGGGTATTGCGCCCACCGGTGAGATGCGGTGGCCCAAAAAATCGATTCCCATCATCCAGAACTGGCACTTCGCCGGGTTGATTATTAATCTGTGCTCCTCGAACCTCTGGAAAACTGTCCTGAGGTGAGCTACGTGTTCGTCCTCAGATGCGCTGGCCACCAGGATGTCGTCCAGTCAGACGAACACAAACGGCAGATCGCGCAACACCCCATCCATCATGTGTTGGAATGTCTGTGCCTTTTAACACAAAAGGCATGCGTAAAAACTCAAAATGACCAAACGGGGTTATTACCGCCGTCTTAGGTATGTCCTCAGCATGCACCAGGACCTGGTGGTAACCGTGGACAAGGTCTATATTGGAAAAAATGCATTCCCTGGTGAGGTGAATGGAAAAATCCTGAATATGGGGGATCGGGTAGCGGTCGTGCGCTGTGACATTGTTCAATCTGCGGAAATCTCCGCACGGTCATCACGATCCCTTGGCTTTAGGAACCATATGTAGCAGGGACGCTTATGGGCTGTTTGAGCATCTGATGATGCCCAACTTTTCCAAGTTGGCAAACTCCTCGCCCGCTATGGCCAGTTTAGCTGCGTCCAGGCGCTGAGGTCGTGCGAAAATGGGCGGCCCCGTGGTGGTAATGAAGTGCTCCACCCCATGTTTAGTGACGGTCGCCGAAAAAGTCGGGATCGTGAGTGCTGGGAACTGGGTGAGTAGTGTGTGGAACTTACCCCCTGGAGCTGTGACGTTGGCTAGCGTTGTGGGCCCGGCTCCTCTAGCTGTACAGGGGAGAGAATCAAAAGACATTGCATTAATCAGGTGTCTGTTAGCCACATCAACTAGTAAACCGTGTGCACACAAAAAATCAGCGCCCAAAATGGGGAAGCTGCATGCCGCTGTGACGAATGTCTATTGGTATGTACAGCCGTGCAAGGATAGAGTCAGTGTCCTCTCACCAAAAGTCTTAATGTCTGAGCCGTTTGCAGCCGTCAGCTCAGGGCTACTAGTTCCCGCCAGCCAGTCTACGTAGGACGGCAGGATGAGACTCTTTTGGGAGCCGGAGTCCACAAGGAACCATCTCCCTGAGTGTGAGTCTGTCACATAGAGCAGCTTGCTTGCTTCACCGGCGGTCGCAGCTGCTACCGACTGCCGGCCCTGGCGTTTCCCGAGTGCTTGAATTGGCATAGTGGCATGCATCAGCGTGCGTCTTCTCCAAAACGGCAGTGGTAGAAGTAGAGTTTGTCTCTCCGGTGCTTCTTGGCTTCCGCTGCAGCCACCGTCATTGGCTCCTCGCCCCCGCTGGCTGTCTCGCTGGGTTCCGACGCCGCTGCGTTCACTGCGAGGGCTCTGGTGGTGAGGATAATCCGATCCACTTCTTGCGCTAGCGCCCGGTAGTTGCACGCGGCCAGCAGCGGCGAATTGGCAAGGACCGCCCTGGCTGCCGTCGGGAGGTTCTGGAGGAAAAGGTGGGCAAAGAGGAAATGCCCGTCATCTGTGCCCATCAGCGCCAACATCTTCTCCATTAACTCGACCGCCGACCCGTCTCCCAACTCGGAGCGCATCAGGAGCCTTTCCACTCTCTCGCAGTCTGAGAGCATATAGCACCGGGTCAGCGTGGTTTTGAGAGCCTCGTATTTGTCGTGGGCTGGGGGCTGTTGGAGCAGGCTCGCCACCTGCTCAGATGTGCGTGTGTCCAGTGCTGCAACCACGTAGTAGTATCTGGTGTCATCTGCTGTTATTCCCCAGAGCACGAACTGGGCCTCGGTGTGGAGGAACCAAGACTTCAGGTTGTGTAGCCAAAAGTCTGGGAGTTTGACCGAAATGACGCACGCGTTGCCGGCACATCCAGTCGGGGTCATCTCCGGGGTGTTTGCCTTGAGTTCCATTGTGCGTCAAGGGTCACCAGTGTGGAGAGAGGAATAACCAGGCAGAGCGGTCCAGAACAAAGCAGGCTTTATTAATTTCTCTCTCTCACATCATCCAGAATCACAAGCATCAGAAAAAGTCACAGGTCGCAGGCACCTCTCCTTTTATAGCCTACAACCAGCTCAGTCACCTGTGGTGCTGCAGTCACATGAAAGACTTTGCAATTCCCATTCTCTTTGTCACTGTTTGCATCAACACACCAACCCCCCATGACGATTCCCCTTGTTTTTCCGTCTGAGTGGAAACACACTGACATATTGAGTGGGCTCCCACAATATTTCCACCACCACCAAAGGCCCCACTCACCTGACATTACAGATTGGCCTGGCTGCCCCTCATCTTTTATTATTTTTGGCTGGGCTTCCAGACTGTCTGGGGGGGGGGGGGGGGGGTTAAATCAAGACAATTCCAATTGCTCCACCCTTATGTCAAAATGTCTCCTTTATTAATGCAGCCACAGAATTTAAACCTAGCCATTCTTTTTTTTTTTCTTGTTATGGTCATAACATAATTTGAAGTCTGGATTTGTAAGCCGTTCTGTGATGTTAAAACATCAGAACAGTGTAATACTGGTATATACTGTACTTTACACCAAAATGTTCAAATATTTTCCCTGTTTTCGCCACGTAAGTAACAAATACACTATAACTGTGGGCAGCAGAATTAAACATTTATAGTAAGCAAGGACAACCCCTCACAGCACCAGTAAACATACGGGGAACAGACATTGAGATGGTGACATCCTACAAGTACCTTGGTGTTCATCTGAACAATAAACTAGACTGGTCACACAATACCGACGCACTCTACAAGAAGGGACAGCGCAGGCTGTTCCTACTAAGGTGGCTCAGGTCTTTTGGTGTACAAGGGGCGCTGCTGAAGACATTCTACGACACAGTGGTGGCATCAGCCATCACTTTTGGAGTGGTCTGCTGGGGCAACGGCATTACAGCAGCCGATAGGAAGAGACTGAACAAACTGATCAAGAAAGCTAGATCTGTCCTGGGGCAACGCCTTGACCCAGTGGAGGAGATAGGAGAGAGAAGGATGGTGGCTAAGCTGTCATCTCTGCTGGAGTCCGAGTCCCACCCTATGCAGGACATATTGAACGCACTGAGGAGCTCATTTAGCAGTAGACTGCATCATCCTAGGTGCGCAACCGAGACGTTTCGCAGGTCTTTCCTACCTACGGCTGTCAGACTGTATAACCTAAGCAGGGCTGCTCACAGAGATAGCAAGAAAACGTGACAACCTAGTAGTATTGAATGCAAAAGACACAACAGACTTACACAAATGGTCCCCTCCAGTATACAACTAGAACAATATCAGTCACTACGTAGGGTGACAATATGTATGGGTACATATTCATACTATGTAGGATAACTAAGTAGACAGTTATGCTGTTTATTACCTCCGCCAAGGAGGTTATGTTTTCATCGGCGTTAGTTTGTCTGTCTGTCTGTCTGTCTGTCTGTTTGTTTGTTTGTTTGTTAGCACGATAACTCAAAAAGTTATGGACGGATTTTCATGAAATTTTTTTTTTTTGAGATTGTCAGAAATGGGGTATCCTACAGATGATTACATTTTGGTGGTGATCCAGATTACCGTCTGGATCCAGGAATTTTTTTTACTTATTGGGATTTCCAAAACGGGAATCACAGTAATTTGCATAATACAGGACAAGTTTTCAACAGCTTCTCCAAGACATTTAAGACCTAAGGAAATGGAATAAATCTGGATAATGATGCAAAAAAATGAACAAATAGGGAACCTTTGAAATTTTTAAAAGAACAAATGAAGCTATAAACACGCAACAAGCATCAGAGTGTAGCTAATATATGCCACTTGCGAATGACATTTTTTTCATGGTCAAGGAATCTATGAAGTTAGACAAAATAAATGGAGGATTAATATTTATTATGTTAAACACTGTATGGGGGGAACTGTGGCGCTTGGCGGAGGTCTGCGCTCTCCGAGTGCTTTTCTAGTTCCATCTTGCTACAATGCTTCGCACTTTGTATATATATTTATGTGTACGTATGTATATCCACTGCTCTTATTTATATTTTTTTGTATCTTCTTAATTATTGAGTGTTGCTATCCCTGTGCTGTTGCAATCCTGGAATTTCCCCATTGTGGGACTAATAAAGGCTTATCTTATCTTATCTTATCTTATCTTAAATATATGCTTATTCATGAAAATGCTCAACAAGAGAAATTTAATTGTAAATGGGTTTGTTTATGTTGCAATATGCTGTAAGCATCATAAGAGTCCAACAGACTCTCATGATAAACTCTATATCAAAGATCCAAGATGGCGCCCACAGCGGTCGACATGGTGCTTCGCTGCGCTCTTTGTTTGTTTTTGTTTGTCAATTGTGTGTCTGCTTGCACTTATACCCGTGAAGAACTTCTAAATATCAGGACTTTCACCCCCACGGACCTCCTCCCAGTTTTTCTAGCCCCTGCCGCCGATCTGGTTTATTGTTTGGCTCGGAAAGTGAGACGGCGAAAGAGAGGAAGACGAGCGGGCGCTCTCGTACGACTTCGCAGGAGAGGCTCGCGAACGGCGCTGCCTGGCATATTTCTGTCCAATACCAACTCTCTCTCTAACAAGGTAGATGAACTGAGACTGCTGATGCGTTTTAAGGACCTCGCCTCCTCAGCTGTCCTCTGCTTTACTGAGACCTGGCTCCGGGAAAATATACCGGACAGCGCGCTGCGCCTCGACGGCTTTCAGCTCTTCCGTGCTGATCGTGACACAGAGCTTTCCGGCAAGACCACAGGAGGCGGTGTCTGCTTCTACATCAACTGCAGCTGGTGCTCTGATGTAACGGTAATTTCCAAACACTGTTCTCCTGCCTTGGAATTTCTTGTTATCAATTGCAAGCCCTTCTATTCCCCGCGGGAGTTTGCTTCTTTCATAATGATCGCTGTGTACGCCCCTCCCGACGCGGACACGCGCGAAGCTCAGCGCGTGCTCGCGGATCACATTCAACACACAGAGCGGAGTTTTCCAGACTCGCTGATTATTGTGGCTGGCGACTTTAATCAGTGCAATCTGAGCCACGATCTCCCCCGCTACAAACAGTTTATTAAATGCCCCACCAGAGGATTAAACACACTGGATCACTGTTACACCACAGTGAAAGACGCATATCGCGCTGTCCCTCGAGCTGCGCTGGGATTATCTGATCACGTGATGGTTCACCTCATTCCCACAAACAGACAGAGATTGAAGCTCACTAAACCTGTTGTGAGCACTACGAAGATACGGACCAGTGATGCTGAGGAGAAGCTGGAAACATGCATGGAAATATCTGACTGGGGCATGCTTAAAGGAGCCACGCATGATCTGGATGAGTACACGGACACTGTGAACTCATATATCCACTTTTGTGAAGAGAACATTCTTCCATCACGCACCAGGGTGAGTTACTCTAATGACAAACCCTGGTTCACAGCTAAGCTCAGACAGATCAGGAAGGAGAAGGAAGCAGCGCTGAAAAGTGGAGACAGGGACTGCTACAGGGAGGTTAAATACCGGTTTAACAGAGAGCTGAAGAGGGCTAAATCTCTATACTCAGAGAGACTCCAGCAGCAGTTCACTGCTAATGATTCGGCTTCCGTGTGGAGAGGACTGAGGCAAATCACCAACTATCGACCTAAGGCTCCTAAAGGTCAGGATGACAAAGCCCTTTGTCAAAGACTGTCCCAACACTATGCCCGTTTTGACACCTCGTCATCTGTGTCCAACTCCCCCCCTCCCTCCAGCTCCACAGCCTCCACATTCCCTACTTCATTTAAGGCACCCCCCCCCTCCTCCCCCCCTCCCCTTATCATCAGTGAGCAGGATGTGCTCAAACAGTTCTCCAGACTGAACCCGCGCAAGGCCCCCGGCCCAGACGGCGTGTCTCCCTCCACCCTGAGACTCTGTGCGAAACAGCTGGCTCCTGTATTCACAGACATTTTTAACACCTCCCTTAAGTTATGCCACGTGCCGTCCTGCCTCAAATCCTCCACCATCATCCCTGTCCCCAAGAAGCCACGGATCACTGGACTTAATGACTACAGACCTGTAGCGCTCACCTCTGTAGTCATGAAGTCCTTTGAGCGCCTGGTCCTGTCCCACCTCAAGTCCATCACCACCCCTCTCCTGGACCCGCTGCAGTTTGCCTACCGAGCCAACAGGTCTGTAGACGATGCAGTCAACCTGGCCCTCCACTCCATCCTGCAGCACCTGGACTCCCCGGGAACCTACGCCAGGATCCTGTTTGTGGACTTCAGCTCCGCATTCAACACCATCCGCCCCGCTCTGCTCCGGGACAAGCTGTCCCTGCTCAACGTGCCTGACTCCCTCTGCAGGTGGATCATCGACTTCCTGACGGACCGGAGGCAGCATGTGCGGCTGGGAAAGACTGTCTCAGACTATACTAGCATCAGCACCGGATCACCCCAGGGCTGTGTACTTTCCCCCCTACTCTTCTCCCTTTACACCAACTCCTGCACCTCCAGCCACCAGTCTGTCAAGTTGATCAAGTTTGCGGACGACACCACCCTCATCGGGCTCATCTCCAACAGCGACGAGTCCGCCTACAGGAGAGAGGTGGCCCAGCTGGCGTCCTGGTGCAGCCACAACAACCTGCAGCTGAACGCTCTGAAGACAGTGGAGATGATTGTAGACTTCAGGAAAGTCACTACTCCTCTGCCCCCCCTCACCCTCTCAGGCTCTCCCATCACCACTGCTGATTCCTTCCGCTTCCTAGGCACTACCATCACCAGGGACCTCAAATGGGAGCTGACCATCAGCTCACTCATCAAAAAAGCCCAGCAGAGGATGTTCTTCCTGCGGCAGCTGAGGAAGCTCAAGCTACCCACCAAGATGTTAGTGCAGTTCTACACAGCCATCATCGAGTCCATCCTCACCACCTCCATAACCGTGTGGTACGCAGGAGCCACTGCCAGGGACAGACTAAGGCTGCAGCGCGTCGTGCGCACTGCTGAGAAGGTGATCGGCTGCAAGCTCCCATCTCTCCAGGATCTGTACATCTCCAGGACCCGGAGGCGTGCTGGCCGGATCATAGCCGATCCCTCACACCCTGGTCACGTACTGTTTGCCCCCCTCCCCTCTGGTAGAAGACTTCGGTCCATCCAGACTAAAACCTCCCGTCACATGAACAGCTTCTTCCCCTCTGCCATTAGACTGCTGAACACTAAGTGACTTATTGACTCTCGTGCACCATGTACAGCAGCTCAACCAGACTCATGTCAATCATCACTGTTTTCTTCCTGCATTACCGACTGCACTATATAGTTCTCCACAGTATCTGCTGCTGGCTAATATATATTTTAACTGTTGACCAGTATCACTTAATCTTATCCTACACTTTATTACATGTATAGTTTATTTCTCTTATCTTATCATGTTTAATGTTGCAGCATTGTACCGAGACAAATTCCTAGTTTGTGTACTACATGAACAATGGCAATAAACCTGATTCTGATTCTGATTCTGATTCTGATCAAGGATTCAGTGTACCCCGCCCAGTATGGGGTTACCGGGGCCCCACCCTGGAGCCAGGCCTGGGGGAGGGGCTCGATGGCTAGCGTCTGGTGGCCAGGTTTCCACCCATGGGACCCGGCCGGGCTCAGCCCGAAGGAGTTACATGGGTCCGCCCTCCAGTGGGCTCACCACCTGCAGGAGGGATCATGGGGGTCCGGTGCTATGTGGATTAGGTGGCGGTCAAAGGCGGAGACCTTGGTAGACTGATCCCAAGCTTTCTAAACTGGCTTTTGGTATGTGGAATGTCACCTCTCTGGTGGGGAAGGAGCCTGAGCTGGTGTACGAGGTTGAGAGATACCGGCTAGATATAGTCGGCCTCACCTCAGCACACAGCTCCGGTTCCAGAACCAGTCTCCTGGAGAGGGGCTAGAGCTTGGCCTTTTCTGGAGTTGCCCCGGGCGAGAGGCAACGAGCAGGGGTGGGTATTCTTGTATCCCCCCACCTTGCTGCCTCTATATTGGAGTTTTCCCCGGTGGATGAAAGGGTTGTTTCCCTGCACCTTTGGGTGGGAAACGGGTCCTGACCATCATTTGTGCCTATGCACCAAATGATGTTTCAGAGTACCCACCCTTTTTGGAGACTCTGACTGGGGTGCTGGAGGGTGCTCCTCTTGGAAACTCCATTGTCCTACTGGGGGACTTCAATGCAGACGTGGGCAATGACAGTGAAACCTGGAGGGGGGTGATTGGGAGGAACAGCCTGCCCAATCTGAACCCGAGTGGTGTTCAGTTATTGGACTTCTGTGCTAACCACAGTTTGTCCATAACAAACACCATGTTCAAGCATAATGATGTCCATATGTGCACCTGGCACCAGGACACCCTAGGTCGCAGGTCGATGATCGATTTTGTTATCGTGTCATCAGACCTGCGACCGTATGTCTTGGACACTAGGGTAAAGAGAGGTGCAGAGCTGTCAACTGATCACCACCTGGTGGTGAGTTGGATCCGATGGCAGGGGAGGAAGCCATTCAGACCTGGTAGACCCAAACATATAGTGAGGGTGTGCTGGGAACGTCTGGCTGAGGCCCCTGTCCAGGAGGTCTTCAACTCCCACCTCTGGAAGAACTTCAACCACATTCCGAGGGAGTCTGGAGACATGGAGTCTGAATGGGCCATGTTCTCCACCTCTGTTGTTGAAGCGGCGGCCCAGAGCTGCGGCCGCAAGGTGGTCAGTGCATCTCGTGGTGGCAACCCCCAAGCCAAGTGGTGGATACCAGTAGTGAGGGGGGCCATAAAGCTGAAGAAGGAGTCCTATCAGGCTTGGTTGGCTTTTGGGACTCCCGAAGCAGCTGAGGTGTACCGGCAGGCCAAGCAGAGTGCAGCTCGGGTGGTTGCTGAAGAAAAAACCTGGGTATAGGAGGAGTTCGGTGAGGCCATGGAACAAGACTTTCGGTCGGTCTCGAAGAGATTCTGGCAAGCTGTCCGGCGGCTCAGGAGGGGAAAGCAGCTCCCTGTCCACACTGTGTATGGTGCGGATGGGGCACTGTTGACTTTGACTGGGGATATCGTCGGGCGGTGGAAGGAATACTTCGAGGATCTCCTCAATCCCACTGATACGCCTTCCACAGAGGAAGCAGGGTTTGTGGACGAGGGGGATGACTCGCCTATCACAGGGGCTGAGGTCGCCAAGGTGGTTAAAAATCTCATTGGTGGCTGGGTCCCGGGAGTGGACGAGATTCATCCTGAGTACCTCAAGGCCCTGGATGTTGTTGGGCTGTCATGGTTGACACGCCTCTGCAACATTGCGTGGAGGTCGGGGGCAGTGCCTTTGGCATGGCAAACCGGGGTGGTGGTTCCTCTTTTCAAAAAAGGGGACCGGAGGGTGTGCTGCAACTTTAGAGGGATCACACTCCTCAGCCTCCCTGGGAAGGTCTATACCAAGGTACTGGAGAGGAGAGTCCGGCCGTTGGTCGAACCTTGGATTCAGGAGGAGCAATGTGGTTTTCGTCCTGGCCGTGGCACATCGGACCAGCTCTTTACCCTCTCGAGAATTCTCGAGGGTTCGTGGGAGTTTGCCCAACCAGGTTACATGTGTTTTGTGGACTTGGAGAAGGCATTTGACCGCGTCCCTCGTGGTTTTTTGTGGGGGGGGGGGGGTGCTTCGGGAGTATGGGGTATCGGGCTTGTTGTTACAAGCTATTCAGTCTCTGTACGACCGTTGTGAGAGTTTGGTTCATATTGCCAACACTCGGTCAGACTCATTCCCAGTGAGAGTTGGACTCCGCCAGGGCTGCCCTTTGTCACTGATCCTGTTCATAATTTTTATGGACAGGATTTCTAGGCGCAGCCAGGGATTGGAGGGCATCATGCTTGGTGACTACAGGATCTCATCTCTGTTGTTTGCAGATGATGATGTCCTGTTGGCTTCATCCAGCAATGACCTACGGCTCTTGCTGGGATGGGTTGCCGCTGAGTGTGAAGCGGCTGGGATGAGAATCAGCACCTCCAAGTCCGAGTCCATGGTCCTCAGCCGGAAAAAGGTGGATTGTCCTCTCTGGGTTGGGGACAGGCTCCTGCCCCAAGTGGAGGAGTTTAAGTATCTTGGGGTCTTATTCCTAAGTGAGGGGAAAATGGAGCAAGAGATTGACAGACGGATTGGAGCAGTATCTGCAGTGATGCAGACGTTGTACCGGTCTGTTGTGGTGAAGAGAGAGCTGAGTTCTAAGGCAAAGCTGTCGATTTACCAGTCAATCTACGTTCCTACTCTCACCTATGGGCACGAGCTTTGGGTAGTGACCGAAAGAACAAGATCACGGATACAAGAGGCTGAAATGAACTTTCTCCGTAGGATTGCTGGACTCACCCTCAGAGATAGGGTGTGGAGCTCAGTCATCTGGGAGAGGCTCAGAGTAGAACCGCTGCTCCTCCACATCGAAAAGAGTCAGTTGAGGTGGTATGGGCATCTGATTAGGATGCCTCCTGGATCCCTCCCACTTTTTTTTCAAAAGTCAAAGTGCCTTTATTGTCATTCCATTGTTAATGAACAATGCAACGAAACTGAGATACACTTGAGGTGTTTCTGGCACGTCCCACTGGGAGGAGACCCCGGGGCAGACCTAGGACTGGGTGGAGAGACTATGTCTCCCAGCTGGTCTGGGAACGCCTTGGTATCCCCTCTGAAGAGCTGGAGCAGGTGGCTGGGGAGAGGGAAGTCTGGGCTTCTCTGCTTGAACTGCTTCCTCCGCGACCCGGACCTCCGGAAAAGCGGTAGAAGATGGATGGATGGATGGATATGCTGTAAGTATCAGAATATAGTTAGTTTTGTCAATTCATAATTTTATTGAATTCAAATCACATTGTTTTTAAATTCTGGGTCATGAAATATTCAGTTTATTATCATTTCTTTATATGATTTGGGTTACAGCACGTGTCTAGTTTGTAACCTATTTTCCAGTTAAAGAATAAACTTGGTTAAAGTTACTTTTCAAGTAACTTTTTAGTAGATATTTTCTTACTCTTTCTCAAATAATTATTTTGCTGACTGCTGTTAATAACTTGAATAATAATTATAAGGTAGTGTTATGTCGGTGATAGGAGCCAAGGATGAGGCCAGGTGTTGAGCTGAATACAGGTTTATTAGGAGACCTTCCACAAAACAATAGCGTACCCGCCAGGCAGAAAGGTGGCCAAGAGACCGCCCCTCCCGCTTCCTGCTCTCTTATACCCTGGGCTGTGGTGGAACCGGAAAGATGGAGCCACCACCCATGTCTCACAAATAAAAGTCCCCAAACTACAACACAACCCCCCCCCCCCCACACACACACACACACACAAGACTGTAAGGTCACACACACACAATTCAAGCCCACCCTAAGTTGGAACCCGAAACACACTCTAAAGACAGTAACATAACAAAAGTGGCCTAACACAGTCATACTTAAAAAAACTACACTAGGGGGAGATGGGTAGACTGCCTTCTCACCCCCACACAGCGAAGCGGCTTATTCTGCCGCATATATACCATAACAAACCATATAACACAAAATACCGCTGTGCCTTAATCTAAACAATACATGCAAGAAATTCCCTCTTGAACATAGCCAACCAATAAATTTGAGAGTGTTTTTTTAAACAACTTAGAACAAATTAAACATCAAAACATATCCCTGGTCCCCCTTCTCCTTCAGTGAACCGTCCAACCATCAGTCTGCCCCAGGTGAAGCACCACCCACCGTGTCACCGCTGGCTTATCCGATTCCAGTGCGCCTCCTCTTCACCACCCTCAGGGAGGTCCCTTGTTCAAGCTCAAGCCCACCAATCTCCTCCCAGGCGCGCCGCAGCTCATTCAGATGCCTCCATGAGCCATCTGATAGCTGGAGATAGGCATCTTCCCGTACTGCCACCACCTGCAGTTGCCCCTGGTGTTCTTCCATCCGATGCTTGGCCCGACTCCTCCGCAACGCACCTCCTCCCCGGCCCGGACCACAACCGCAACCCCCAGAGGAGCCCTACTCATCTTACAGTGTTTCTGTTTGGCACGTCGTTCTACCGTGCCAGCTGGTCCTGCCCCGACCAATTCATTTCCGCTGCCGCCCTTGCCGTTGTGACTCCATGTCCACCGGTCCCTTCCAGACAACATCCGGGAACACATGGAGCCAGCCACTTGGTGCCACCCGCCATCACAGGTGTCCCGCCGTGCCGCCCAGTTCCCTCATCTAGGGTACTTGGGCTCTGGCACAGGAACCCTCCTGCGATGGCCCTGGGTGGGGTTGGTCCTGCTCACTCTCCAGGGTGCCAGGCAAGTTCTCGTCCCACACAGCTCCGTCCACCGTTCTTGGGATTGGCTGGTCCCACAAACCACAGCCCGACCACTCCTCTCCAGTACTGCTGTTGATGATGAAGCCCAGGCCATAAAAGAAATCACATCTCATAATGTTCTCTCGATGGGCAGTCACGGTGAACTTCAAGTTACACACATCAGCCGACTTGTAGAGAGCCATCAGTCTCACCATTCCCACCGTGGCCAATCTCCCTCCACCATAACCACAGAGTGGCACCGGATCACCTCCAATCCTATAATGTGGGAAAAAGTTCCTCACGGTTGCCCAATTTAACATGGAGCCCACTGCTCCCGTGTCACTCAGCAACCGTACTGTTACCCCGTCCAGCTCCACCATACAGTAGGAGCATCCGTTGGTACTTGAGAACGCAGCGTAAATAACTGTGGGAACAGGAGAATCCTCCTTGTGCTTTGGACTCCCTCGCTCGAACTTGTGGCATGCCCTGGTGAAATAATGCAAGAGTCCGCATTTGCCGCAACGTTTCCCTCTCACCGGACACTTCCTGACCTTATAGCAGTGCTTTGTGGACCCACAATCCAAACACATAGGCGTTCCTGGGGCGGACCTCATCTTTACAGCATTAGTGTAGCCTCCATCACCCTCCACGCTGTCGTCGCTGTCTGGGTCCGCTGCCTGCGCCGTCGATTGGGGAACAGACTGTCGGTGTAACACACTCTGACTGAGCTCCTGTGATAGCTTGAATTCAATTCAATTCAATTCAACTTTATTTATATAGCGCCATTTCACAACAACAGTCATCTCATAGCACTATCAACTGTAGGGGGGACCCTCACAGTTGCAGAAAGACCCCAGCAATCAGGCGATCCCCTGTGAGCAAGCACTTGGCGACGGTGGAGAGGAAAAACTCCCTTTTAACAGGAAGAAACCTCCAGCAGAACCAGGCTCAGGGAGGGGCAGTCATCTGCTGCGACTGGCTGGGGGGTGAGGGGATAGAGAAGAAGAAAAGAACAGACATGTAGAGAGCAAACAGCACGATGGGGACTCAATCTATGGGAGAGAACAAACAAATGTTAATGACCAGCAAAAAAAAAAATATTTCATAGAGAGTGAGGAAAGGAGTGAGGCCCAGTGCATTACTGGAGGTCCCCCGGCTGACTAAACCTATTAGCAGCATAACTAAGGGAGGGTTCAGAAACACATGATCCCTCCCTAATTGTAGGCTAGATCAAAAAGGTAGGTTTTAGCCCTATTCTTAAAAACAGAGATCGAGTCTGACTCCCGAATCCAGATTGGCAACTGATTCCACAGGAGAGGAGCTTGATAACTGAAGGCTCTGCCTCCCATTGTACTTTTGGAGATTCTAGGTATTACAAGTAATCCTGCATTTTGGGAGCGTAGTGCTCTGTTAGGATAATACGGTAGTATCAGATCTTTTAAATAAAAAGGAGCCTGATTGTTTAGAGCTTTGTAAGTGAGAAGAAGGATTTTAAACTTAATTCTAAACTCTATGGGAAGCCAATGAAGGGAGGCCAGAACCGGAGAGATATGATCTCTCTTTCTAGTACCTGTTAAAACTCTTGCTGCAGCATTTTGGATCAGCTGAAGACTTTTTAAAGATGTTTTAGGACAGCCTGATAATAAAGAATTACAATAATCTAATCTCGAGCTAACAAAAGCGTGGATCAGCTTCTCAGCATCACTCTGAGACAAGATGCTCCTAATCTTGGCAATATTACGCAAATGATAGAAGGCAGTCTTAGAAACAAATTTAATATGTGAATTGAAGGACAAATCCTGATCAAAAATAACTCCAAGGTTCCTCACAGAGCTATTAAGAGAAAGAGTAACTGCGTCCAAACTGAAAGTTTGATTTGGAAAGGAATTTCTAAGGTTTTTTGGACCAACAAGAATGACTTCAGTCTTATCTGAATTTAATAGCAGGAAATTACAAGTCATCCAAGCTTTGATTTCCTTAAGACAGGCTTCTAACTTGGCTAATTGATTAGTATCATCTGGCTTCATTGACAGGTATAATTGTGTGTCATCTGCATAACAATGAAAATGTATACAGTGCTTTCTAATAATGTTGCCTAACGGAAGCATATATAAACTAAAAAGAGTAGGGCCTAGCACAGATCCCTGTGGAACTCCATGACTAAGCTTTGAGCTGAAAGAAAACTCATCATTTACATGAACAAACTGGAACCTATCAGATAAATAAGATCTAAACCACTGCAACGAAGTTCCATTAAGTCCAACATAGTGTTCTAATCTATCAAGTAGAATATTATGATCAATAGTATCAAAAGCTGCACTAAGATCTAAAAGGACAAGTACAGAAACTAGTCCATTATCAGATGCAATGAGGAGGTCGTTAGTGACCTTCGCTAAGGCTGTTTCAGTACTATGATGGATTCTAAACCCAGATTGAAACTCTTCAAGTAAACCATTTCCCTGCAGGTGGTCAAATAATTGCGTAGCAACAACTCTTTCTAGGATTTTTGAAATGAAAGGGAGATTAGAGATTGGTCTATAGTTAGCTAAAGCTCCTGGATCTAGCGTTGGCTTTTTGAGTAAGGGTTTAATTACAGCCGTTTTAAAAGCCTGCGGTACATGGCCTAAAGTTAATGAAGAATTGATTATATGAAGAATAAAGCTACCAATAAGTGGGAAGCCTTCTTTAAATAACCTGGTAGGAATAGGATCTAAAAGACAAGTTGAAGGTTTGGATGAGGAAACTACTTTGTCTAACTCACAAAGGTCGATTGGAGTAAACTCATCAAGACAGACATCAATAGAAGGAGTTGTAGTAGTTACAGTATTTAAGTTAACTGTGGGAAGAATCTGATTGATTTTATCTCTGATGGATGAAATTTTATTATTGAAAAAGTTCATAAAGTCCTGACTAGTAAGCTCTAAGGGGATGCTAGGATTGACAGAGTGCTGACTCTTTGTCAACCTGGCTACAGTACTGAAAAGAAACCTGGGATTATTCTTGTTCTCTTCTATTAATGCAGAGTAATAACTCGTTCTAGCTTTTCTAAGAGATTTTTTATAAATTAAAAGATGATTTCTCCAAGCTAAATAGATTTCATCTTAAATTAGTAGAGCGCCATTTTCTTTCTAATTGACGAGTCTTCTGTTTTAAGCTACGAGTTTCTGTGTTGAACCAAGGAGTTAAAAATCTCTGATTAGACTTTTTCTTTTTAAGGGGGCCACCAAGTCTAGAGCCTGATGCAGAGAAGCTGAAACACTATCCACCATGTTATCAATTACAGAAGGAGCAAGCTGTCTATAGCTTATTTCCGTTGTGTTGACACATGGCATAGAGGAAACAATCTGCATAAATTTGGAAACAGCATCATCTGAGAGGCATCTACTGTGATAATATTTTTCTTTAGGAGCCAAATAGTCAGAAATAGTAAAATCAAAGGTTAACAGACAATGGTCTGACAGTACAGGGTTATGAGGAGACACTACAAGATTTTCTATTTCTATGCCATATGTCAGAACAAGGTCCAATGTATGGTGGAGGTAATGAGTAGAATTTCCTACTTTCTGAGAAAACCCAATCGAGTCTAATATTGAATTAAAAGCCACATTAAGGCAGTCACTATCTACATCCACATGTATATTAAAGTCCCCTACTATAATTATTCTATCAGATTTCAACACTAAATCAGCTAAGAAATCAGCAAATTCGGATAAAAATTCTGAATAGGTTGATGGGGGACGATAAACAATGGCAAATAAAATTGGGTTTAACCTGAAATTGCTAAAGTGCCCAATACTGAGGACCAGGCCCTCAAAGGAATTATAACATGTTTTTTGCTTTACATTAACTAGTAATTTGGAATGGTAAATTGTTGCTACTCCTCCTCCACGACCAGAACTTCTGGGATTTTGACAGTTTAAATAACCAGAGGGGGTTGATTCATTTAAACCAACATAATCCTCTTGTCCTAACCAAGTCTCTGTAAGGGAAATTAAATCAATCTGATGATCAATTAACAGGTCATGGACTAACAGAGACTTGGGAGTTAGAGACCTAATATTTAACAAACCACATTTAATTTTTAAATTATGAGGAGGAACAGAGGCCAAATCATTCAATTTAGAGGCTTTATGTTTAATTTGAGTTTTACCAATATTTTGCTTTGTCACTTTGGGATGCTTATACATTATATTTTTATTCACTTTGGAGGGAGCAGACAACGATTCTCTGATGGGGAAGACAGGGGCTAAACTGAGGGGTGGCGGATGAAGAGGAGCTGCAGAGAGGCGTGTAAGACTGAGACTCTGCTTGCCTGCCGCCTCGAACTGTTGAGCTAAATCGATGGCCATGGATAACGTCAGTTTGCCCGAGAATGTAAGCAGCTTCGACCTTGTAGCAGGGCAGACAGTATGTTCCGCCAGCTGGTCACAAACCATCTCTTCTTCCAGTGATCCAAACTGACAGTCCCTGGCCAGTTGACGCAGGTCCGCCACAAACCGCTGCACCAACTTGCCGACCGGCTGGTGGCACTGCCAAAACTGAAGCCTGCGAATGATGACGTTTTCCGAGGTGTGAAAATGTCACGCCATTAGCTCCACTACTTCCTCAAAGCTATCACGTTTGCCCAAAGTACTCAAAATATGTAGTCCTTCCATTCCCAAATTATGAACCAACAGTGCACGTGCTCTCAATTTCTCCAATCTCCCAAGATCCAGCGCCACCAAATACGTCTGAAATGCAGCGAACCATCTCACCCAAGGGACAGGCGGCTCACCAGGAAGCTCCAGAAATGGCCGGATGGATGTCACACACACGGCCATGCCTTTTATGTTCTTTGCCAAATGTTATGTCGGTGACAGGAGCCAAGGACAAGGTCAGGTGTTGAGCTGAACACAGGTTTATTAGGAGACCATCCACAATACAATAGCGTACCCGCCAGGCAGAGAGGTGGCCAAGAGACCGCCCCTCCTGCTCACTGCTCTCTTATACCCTGGGTGGTGACGAACCCAGAAAGGTGGAGTCACCACCAGTGTCTCACAAATAAAGGTCCCCAAACTACAACACAACAGGTAGTTCTACTTTTAACTGTTATGAACTGAGTTTGGATTTTCCTCCAAACTCAGGTTCATTGCTTTTCTCTGTCTGTATATCTACCTGTTGTATTTTTTGGTTCCTTTTTTGAGTTGTTCCTGCCCTTTGTTTGTCTGTTTAGGTTTCAGGTTGTTGTGATTATCGCTTGCTTTATTTGTAGTTATTCACTAGTCTGTATTGAGCTTTGTTTATATTTGTTTATGTGGGCTGGCAGCTGGGAGGTGACGTTCCAGGGTTGTTTTGATGCCGCCTGTCAAAGCGGTCAGCCGTTCCTCCCTCTCATCATCTCCAGCTGATTCTAATTATTAGTTGTTGTTACCTTTCCCCCTGCTCAGGTGCTCACACCTGTGATCACTCTTGTAATTTTACATTCACTATTTAAGCTCAGTTTGTTCACTTTGGTACTGTCGCAACATTGAATGTCAAACTGGTTCCTATCAGCTATTCTCCTACTCTAATCCTGCATCTGCTGGGCAATGCCAGCCCAGGGACGCCCGCTGTAAGTTTATTCTTGTTCAGTAATTTTTGTATGTACAGCACCATTTTTGCACTGTTACTTTCTTTTTGTTAATAAATGCACGACACCATCCAGCACATGGGCTTGTCCTCTCTGCCCCATAGGGGTATATACAGTGGGGCAAAAAAGTATTTAGTCATCCACCAATTGTGCAAGTTCTCCCACTTAAAAGATGAGAGAGGTCTCCAATTTTCATCATAGGTATACTTCAACTATGAGAGACAAAATAAGAAAAAAAAAATCCGGAAAATCACATTGAAGGATTTTTAATGAATTAATTGGTAAATTCCTCAGTAAAATAAGTATTTGATCAATAACAAAAGTTCATCTCAATACTTTGTTATATAACCTTTGTTGGCAATGACAGAGGTCAAACGTTTTCTGTAAGTTTTCACAAGGTTTTCATACACTGTTGCTGGTATTTTGGTCCATTCCTCCATGCAGATCTCCTCTAGAGCAGTGATGTTTTGGGGCTGTCGCTGGGCAACATGGACTTTCAACTCCCTCCAAAGATTTTCTATGGGGTTGAGATCTGGAGACTGGCTAGGCCACTCCAGGACCTTGAAATGCTTCTTACGAAGCCACTCCTTCGTTGCCCGGGCAGTGAGTTTGGGATCATTGTCATGCTGAAAGACCCAGCCACGTTTCATCTTCAATGCCCTTGCTGGTGGAAGGAGGTTTTCACTCAAAATCTCACGATACATGGCCCCATTCATTCTTTCCTTTACACGAATCAGTCGTCCTGGTCCCTTTGCAGAAAAACAGCCCCAAAGTATGATGTTTCCACCCCCATGCTTCACAGTAGGTATGGTGTTCTTTCTCCTCCAAACACGACAAGTTGAGTTTTTACCAAAAAGTTCTGTTTTGGTTTCATCTGACCGTATGACATTCTCCCAATCCTATTCTGGATCATCCAAATGCTCTCTAGCAAACTTTAGACGGGCCTGGACATGTACTGGCTTAAGCAGGGGTACACGTCTGGCAAAGCAGGATTTGAGTCCCTGGTGACGTAGTGTGTTTCTGATGTAGCCTTTGTTACTTTGGTCCCAGCTCTCTGCAGGTCATTCACTAGGGCCCCCCATGTGGTTCTGGGATTTTTGCTCACCATTCTCGTGATCATTTTGACCCCACGGGGTTGAGATCTCGCGTGGAGCCCCAGATCGAGGGAGATTATCAGTGGTCTTGTATGTCTTCCATTTTCTAATAATTGCTCCCACAGTTGATTTCTTCACACCAAGCTGCTTACCTATTGCAGATTCAGTCTTCCCAGCCTGGTGCAGGTCTACAATTTTGTTTCTGGTGTCCGTTGACAGCTCTTTGGTCTTGGCCATAGTGGAGTTTGGAGTCTGACTGTTTGAGGTTGTGGACAGGTGTCTTTTATACTGATAACGAGTTCAGACAGGTGCCATTAATACAGGTAACGAGTGGAGGACAGAGGAGCCTCTTAAAGAAGAAGTTACAGGTCTGTGAGAGCCAGAAATCTTGCTTGTTTGTAGGTGACCAAATATTCATTTTACTGAGGAACTTACCAATTAATTCATTAAAAATCCTTCAATGGGATTTTCTGGATTTTTTTTTTTCTCATTTTGTCTCTCATAGTTGAGGTATACCTATGATGAAAATTGGAGACCTCTCTCATCTTTTGCGTGGGAGAACTTGCACAATTGGTGGCTGACTAAATACTTTTTTGCCCCACTGTATGACCTTAACTGAGTACAATTTCTTTCTACTCTACTGTTCTAGCTGTCGCTCTGTTTCAAGCCAACTACTGTAACCCTACATTCTTCCTGTCAAAAAAAACCCTCAGATGACCCATATATCTTCATGATGAAGTTTCAACAACCCCATTGTCTTTGTCAGGTGAATTTTTTCCAAGTGATTCATTCATTCATGTGCTCTTCAGAGATAATAATGGCACTACTTATGGCAAAATTCCACCCAGTTAAGTTGTTCTGTCATGTGATTCACATGATGGAATGGTGATGTAATCATTGATGATGCACTTTTTAAAGGGCTATTAGTATTACAGTGCATCTAGAAAGTATTCACAGCACTTCTCTTTTTCCACATTTTGTTATGTTACAACCTTTTTCCAAAATGGAATAAATTCATTTTTTCCTCAAAATTCTACACACAATACCCCATAATGACAATGTGAAAAAGATTTTTGAGATTTTTGCAAATTTATTAAAAATAAAAAACAAAGAAATCAGACGTACATAAGTATTCACAGCCTTTGCTCAATACTTTGTTGAGGCACCTTTGGTAGCAATTACAGCCTCGTCTTTTTGAATATAATGCTACAAGCTTGGCACACCTACCTTTTTGCAGTTTCGCCCATTCCTCTTTGCAGCACCTCTCAAGCTCCATCAGGTTGGATGGGAAGTATCGGTGCACAGCCATTTTCAGATCTCTCCAGAGATGTTCAATTGGATTCAAGTCTGGACTCTGGCTGGGCCACTCAAAGACATTCAAAGAGTTGTCCTGAAGCCACTCATTTGATATCTTGGCTGTGTGCTTAGGGTTGTTGTCCTGCTGAAAGATGAACCGTCGCCCCAGTCTGAGGTCAAGAGCGCTCCAGAGCAGGTTTTCATTCAGGATATCTTTGTACATTGCTGCATTCACCTTTCCCTCTATTCTGACTAGTCTCCCAGTTCCTGCCACTGAAAAACATTCCCACAGCATGATGCTGCCACCACCACGCTTCACTGTAGAGATGGTATTGGCTTGGTGATGAACGGTACCTAGTTTGCTCCAAACATGATGCCTGGCATTCACACCAAAGAGTTCAATCTTTGTCTCATCAGACCAGAGAATTTTGTTTCTGATGGTCTGAGAGTCTTTCAGGTGCCTTTTGGCAAACTCCAGGAAGGCTACCATGTGCCTTTTACGATGGAGTGGCTTCCGTCTGGCCACTCTACCATACAGGCCTGATTGGTGGATTGCTGCAGAGATGGCTGTCTTTGTCATGGGTCGTGCGCCAATCTCGTCCGCCCTCGAACCATGCATTATCGTTACCAGGTTTGACAGCAGTGTTTACCTTCTGGCTCCCCAAGCTTTTATTGTGACAGTGCTCAGAGGGGCTTCCTGCTGTCAAGCCTGACAGCTGTGCTGCATTATCGGCTCATCAGCAGCCCTGCATTTAAGTGGGCTCTGGGAGCTGAATAATGCGGCAGTCTTGTCAATGTCAATGAATGTCAACGAAGTGTCAATGTCAACGAATGGTCAACATTTGATCAAAGAATTATTCCTTGCCAGACGTTGCGCGAGCGTTCCCTCGGCTCAGACGTCAACGAGTGTTCCATGGTCATGTTTGTAAGTGTGCTTCTTTATTGCCTCATGTGTATGTAGTGTTGTGCGTTTCAGCCCACCGTGGCTCATTGCTTTGTGTTTCTTTGTTTCTTTTGTTAATAATAAACATCTATGCAAACCTCACCGGCTACTCTTGGCATCTTATGGTGGCTCGCGAGGGCCACCGCATGACAGTAGACTGCCGCCAGACTGAGACGCCTGTCCCGGTGAGTTTTTGTTTAATTGGACATTTGTTCTTCCCTGTCTGGGTAACTGCGTGCAGGGAGAATGTCGTCTTTCAGGCGCCGCGTTCGGCACCTGGGCTACGAGCTAACGGAGGCCCTGGTCTACGTAGATGGAACGCTCCTCGCCGCTACGTTCGACGACACCCCCAACGATATGCGCTGGCACCTGGACTATGCTGAGTATCTCCTCAATAACCTTCCTTGCTACTTCGACCACCCGGAAGTGATGACGAGGAGGGCAGAGATCGCCTCCCAACGCCAGGTGCTCCGTGGGCTGGAGGGAAACGCTGGCAGGAAGCCGAAGAGGAGGCATCGTCGCTCCTCGTTTCGAGATCCCGTTCCTGTCCCCGATCCGGTCCAGGAATTCGCACCATCCGGGGGCCACCCAAGACATCGGCGCCATGCCCAAGGTGATCCTCAGCTAGGCCCCCGTCTGAATCCGCTTCCGGCAAAGCCCGTGAGTGGACCCTCATGAGCGGCTCCTCCTCATCCTTCCAGGGGGCCCTCTGTCTCCACCCAGCTGGGAAAGGGAGGAACAACGTCCCCTACAGCAGGCACCATCCTTCCTCCAGGAAACAGGCAAGTGCAAGTTCCTTCTTCTCATCATAGTTGTGATTTGCCTTGTCTGACTCCTGGGGGCGGAGTTCGGGGTTCGCAGCCCCCCGAGCTCCCACCGCCTGCTGTAGCTCTTATTACTAAACCTGCTGCCTCTGTGTCTCCCTCCGCTGAGCGATCCACGATGCCAGGCCTACATCGCCGGACGGGGAGGGGGCCTGCGGTTCTGGAGAGCCTGGTTCCAGCTCCACAGCCATGTCGTGGGCAGAGGAGAAGAGCGGACTGCAGCCTGGAGCCTGCACCGACGATAAAGCGTCCCCGGAGTCTCCACGTTGGAACAGTTCGAGCCAGCGGGTCCAGGGTCCCCTGCCACCACGCCGTGCGGGTTATCGGCGTGGACGTCAGCGCTGGAGGATCCACAGACTGCAGAGACCATCATGCCTGCTGCGGAACCCGCCATGGCCGAGTGGGAGCCTGAAGACGAACTTCTCCGTCCTGAGCCTGGATCGACGAAGTCCTGGACGGCGACAGAACCCGAGCGCAGGCAAGTGCTCTACCTTGTGTTTCTCCTTTCTGTCTTGGAGCATTTCTGCCTGCCTCTCGGGGAGGCGAGTCAGGGGCAGCCGTCTGCTGCGCCCTAGCTCGTCTCACTGGGCTCTGTCGCCACCAGTGATTCTGATCCCGGTTCTTTCTTGTCTTCCGAGCCTTCTTCCAGAGTCACCGGTGCGGAGCCAGTCGTGGTCGCTGTGCTGGAGGTTCCAGGTTCGGGGTCCAAGGTCATCACCGGTGCTGCGCCGACCCAGTCGGGGTCCGACGCGGGTGCAGCCGAGACCCGATCGGGGTCCGACGCAGGTGCAGCTGAGACCCAGTCAGGGTCCAACAAGACCCAGTGGGGGTCCGACGCGGGTACAGCCGAGACCCAGTCGGGGTCTGACGAGACCCAGTCGGGGCCCAACGCGGGTGCAGCCGCGAGTGCAGTATCAGTATGGGTCAAGGTCGGTGGAGGAGCTGCAGACCCTTCGCCGCCTGACGTTGTGCGGGCTCATCATCGTCATCATCACCCTCATCAGAATCACCAACCCAGCTCATCATCGCCGGGGGCTGTTGGGGGGCCTCTACGTTCAGCCCGGCTCTTCCATGTCTTTCCCCCACTAGGGGGGCCGCCGCAGGCTGTCTTCCCACGGTTCTGGTGGCAGAGGGATGCGGGTCAGCCACCCAAGGAACTGTTTCGCCGGTTCGGCGCCCTGGGTCGGCCACCCGACATACTGTGTTTGCAACTGGGCGACCTGGTTCGGCCACCGGAGGATTTGACTTTCCGGGCCTGGGACTGGGGTAGGCCGCCCAATCATGTCCTGTCCCCTGAAATCGCCCGTTGGCCATTGGACGCAGGGAGATCACCGGAACTGTCTCCGTTATTTTTGGGCTCTGCCTGTCATCATTTCTGTTGAGTTGTGTGGGTTAAAGGTCAATTGGTGTGATAATTCTGCTCTGTGTTCTTGGCTTGTTAGTAATTTTTTTTTGTTTTGTTTTTTTTCTTTCTCTCCCCTCTTCTGTTTGAGGGACGTAACGTGTTTTTCTGGTTGTTGTTTTTTTTCTTGCCCTGTGTGTTAATGTGCTTTATGGAGTATTGTATTTTTTTGTTACCGTGCTCTGTATTGCTTCATTTGTATCTGCTTCGATTTTGGTTTGTGCATTATGGGGTATCGTATTTTCCGTTAATCGTGCTCTGTAATTGCTTCATTTATGCCCTGAGTTAACTTTGGTTTGTGCATTAGGGAGTATTGTGTTTTTTCTGGGAAGTTTATTCTGTAATTGTCACTGTGCTCCCGGCCATCGTCGTGGTGTTTTTTTTCTGTTGTGGGTCCTCTCCCTCCGGGCCCACTCCCCCATCCGCCCACCCTGGTGGGGGGGTGGGGGGGGGCTTGGGTATCATTGGGTGTTCGGAGCCCGGCCTTGGGGGGGAGGTACTGTCATGGGTCGTGCACCGATCTCGTCCGCGCTCGAACCATGTATTATCGTTACCAGGTTTGACAGCAGTGTTTACCTTCTGGCTCCCCAAGCTTTTATTGTGACAGCACTCGGAGGGGCTTCCTGCTGTCAAGCCTGACAACTGTGCTGCATTATCGGCTCATCAGCAGCCCTGCATTTAAGTGGACTCTGGGAGCTGAATAATGCGGCAGTCTTGTCAATGTCAGCGAATGTCGATGAAGTGTCAATGTCAACAGATGGTCAACAATTGATCAAAGAATTATTCCTTGCCAGACGTTGAGCGAGCATTCCCTCAGCTCAGACGTCAACAAGTGTTCCATGGCCATGTTTGTAAGTGTGCTTCTTTATTGCCTCATGTGTATGTAGTGCTGTGCGTTTCAGCCCACCGTGGCTCATTGCTTTGTGTTTCTTTGTTTCTTTTGTTAATAATAAACATCTATGCAAACCTCACTGGCGACTCTTGGTATCTTATGGTGGCTCACGAGGGCCACCGCATGACAGTCCTTCTGGAAGGTTCTCCTCTCTCCACAGAGGAACGCTGGAGTTCTGACAGAGTGACCATGGGGTTCTTGGTCACCTCCATGACTAAGGCCCTTCTCCCCCGATCGCTCAGTTTAGACGGCCGGCCAGCTATAGGAAGAGTCCTGTTGGTTCCGAACCTCTTCCATTTATGGATGATGGAGGCCACTGTGCTCATTGGGACCTTCAAAGCAGCAGAAATTTTTCTGTACCCTTCCCCAGATTTGTGTCTTGAGACAATCCTGTCTTGGAGGTCTACAAACAATTCCTTTGACTTCATGCTTGGTTTGTGCTCTGACATGCACTTCTTCTTTTAGATTTGATTGGCAGTTGGCAACCAGCTTACAGGTGCATTACCGCCACGCACTTCACTCTATATCATCACTCTATCTGGTCAGACACTGTAGTCCTTCTATCATCATTGCTGTGTCCAATCAAACCTCAACTCTATCTTCAGACATCACTCTTCTTCGTCTCCTCATACTTTATTCTATATCATCACTTCACTCTATATCATTACTTTACACATCTTGGCCGTGGCCACGGCCAAGATATCGACTGCCCAGGCAGGTCTCCAGCCTGACTAGTGCACTTTTGACAACCCACTGTCAACTGTGGGACCTTATATAGACTGGTGTGTGCCTTTCCAAATCATGTCCAATCAATTGAATTTACCACAGGTGGACTCCAGTTAATCTGTAGAAACATCTCAAGGATGATCAGTGGAAACAGGATGCTCCTCAGCTCAATTTTGAGGTTTGTGCCAAAGGCTGTGAATACTTATATACATGTGATTTCTTTGTTTTTTTTATTTTTAATAAATGTGTAAAAATCTCAAAAAAACAAATCACGTTGTCATTATGGGGTATTGTGTGTAGAATTCTGAGGAAAAATGAATTTAATCCATTTTGGAATAAGGCATTGTTACGTATGGCTCTGGCGAGCCATAAATAAGAGCCAAGGTGCTGACCGGTGAGTTTGCGTAATTTATTAATGATAGGTAGGGAACAAAGGAAAAGAGCCTTGTGGGGCAAAACACAAACAACACAAAAGGTACACTTACAAATGATGATGAAGGATGAGAGGAGGACTGGAGCCGGACGTAGGGGCTCCAGCCTAATCCACACCGGGAGACAAGCGTGGATCATAAGCGAGGTCACAGCGCTGAGTAATCAGGGCCGCTCCCTTTTATAGTAGTTGACAGCGCCTCAGCTGATGAGAGGTAATTGGCCTCCAGCCGTCCCTTAGAGCTTGACAGCTGGAAGCCCGCTGAGACGCTGCCATAATAAGAGCTGGGCTGAGGAGGAATATGGCCTGAGCGTGGATGACATTGGCGCACAGACCATTATGACAGGCATAACAAAATGTGGGAAAAGTGAAACGCTGTGAATACTTTCCAGATGCACTATAGGTCATTTTTAAATTGCCACATACAGACATGTCAGCTATTTTCAAAATGTATTCAAAATATAGCCTGCTCCAGTAACTTTTCCCCAGAATTGTACTTTACTGGGTAATCACTCTATAAATTCAAGAAATCTCTGTGTGTCTGTCTCTGTGTCACGCTCATCGGACATCATAGGACAGCCTATGATGTCCTATGATGATCCTATGATGTCCAGGCTACATAGGACTCGCGATGCCATCATATAGGCGATGCCTTCATATAAGCAATAGGACTGGCTACCTATGATGTAGTGTCCTATGATGCCTGCCTTGATGTCTTTATGATGTCATATAGAGCATCACTCACAATGCCTGCCTTGATGTCTTTGTGATGTCATATAGATCATCACTCACCAAAGAAGAGATACTCATCATCCGATTACGAATAGGACACACAGCACTTTAAACCACACCTGCAATTCAAAAGCATGTAAACTGTGGAATGGGAGCTGCCAGAAACAGGAAAGAATAGATACTCATCACCCGATTAAGAATAGGACACACTAATTTAAACCAGACGCTACGTAAATGGAGAGCAATACAGTGAGGAGAACTGTTGCACGTCAGGAAAGATTCCGTGAAGATGCCATAGCTGAGGTTCAAGCAGTACCTCCCAGACATGACTGTGTTGCACGTCAGAAAAGATGCCGTGAAGATGAAACACCTGAGTTTCAAGCACGTCAGAAAAGATCCAGTGAAGATGACACAGCTGAGGTTTGAGCAGTACCTCCCAGGCATGACTGTGTTGCATGTCAGAAAGGATGCCGTGAAGATGAAACACCTGCGGTTCGAGCAGTACGTTGCAGGCATGACTGTGTTGCACGTCAAAAAAGATGCCGTGAAGATGAAACACCTGAGGTTTGAGCAGTACGTCGCAGGCATGACTGTGAACAACACACCCGTCTGAGACAGGAGGAGACCCTTCACCAGCATAGGGTATGACAGACAAGGGATGCACAGACAGGAAACATGTGGCAGTCCACCATGCGAGCAACGCTGCACGCCAGGCAAGGCACAGACAAGCTGAGATGGAGGAGATGCGGAATAGTTGGCTGGTCGCCACACTGCATGCCAGACAAGGCACAGAGAGGCTGAGATCGAATAGGACACACTACTTTAAACCACACCCATTCGAAGCAGTAAATCTGGAAATCTCACTCAGTAAGGCAGAAGGCACTCTATAAGTTCAAGAAATCTCTGTCAGTCTGTCAGTCTGTCACCCGATTAAGAATAGGACACACTACTTTAAACCACACCCATTCAAAGCAGTACCCATGAAGAATGGCAGTCTACACTATAAATGTGTAAAATGCCAAGCAAAACGCTGATTTTCTCCGGGTCCTCCGGTTTCTGGGTTTCGTCGGGCATGCACAGGTCTTCCTGAACAGGGTCGAAAGACACTTTTTGCTCAGATCCTGTCCTGTCCATGAACTGGAATTACAATGCACCGATCCCTCAACCAGTGGTCTGAACAAAGAAGAAGAAGAACAAGACGACCCACCAGATGGAAAGCAATAGAGTGAGGAGAACTGTTGCATGTCAGAAAAGATGCTGTGAAGATGAAACACCTCGGGTTCAAGCAGTACGCCGCAGGCATGACTGTGAACAACACAGCCGTCTGAGACAAGAGGACACCCTTCAGCAAAGGGCATGCAGAAATACTTGCTTATACTTGGTTTCTACGGGCATGGATGGGTATGTACTAATTTTATTAAAAGATACATTTTACCTGTACTTACACACGTGGACAAAATTGTTGGTACCCCTCTGTTAATGAAAGAAAAACCCACAATGGTCACAGAAATAACTTGAATCTGACAAAAGTGGTAATAAATAAAAATTCTATGAAAATTAACAAATGAAAATCAGACAATGCTTTTGAATTGTGGTTCAACAGAATTATTTTAAAAAACAAACTCATGAAACAGGCCTGGACAAAAATGATGGTACCCCTAGAAAAGATGGAAAATAATGTGGCCATAGGGATATGTTCAACCAAGATGTGTCTTCTAATTAACATCACAGGTGTCTACAAACTTGTAATCAGTCAGTCGGCCTATTTAAAGGGTGACAAGTAGTCACTGTGCTGTTTGTCGACATGGTGTGTACCACACTAAACATGGACCAAAGGAAGCAAAGGAGAGAGTTGTCTCAGGAGATTAGAAAGAAAATTATAGACAAGCATGTTAAAGGTAAAGGCTATAAGGCCATCTCCAAGCAGCTTGATGTTCCTGTGACTACAGTTGCACATACCGTATTATTCAGAAATTTACCTCCCTGGATGTGGCCACAGGAGGAAACTTGATGAAAAATGGAAGAGACGGATAATGCGAATGGTAACAAAAGAGCCCAGAACAACCTCTAAACACATTCATGGTGAACTCCAAGGACAAGGTACATCAGTGTCAGATCGCACCATCCGTCATTGTTTGAGCCAAAGTGGACTTCATGGGAGACGACCAAGGAGGACACCACTGTTGAAAACAAATCATAAAAAAGCCAGACTGGAATTTGCCAAACTGCATGTTGACAAGCCACAAAGCTTCTGGGAGAATGTCCTATGCACAGACGAGACAAAACTGCAACTTTTTGGCAAGGCACATCAGCTCTATGTTCACAGACGCAAAACTGAAGCATACCAAGAAAAGAACACTGTCCCTACTGTGAAACATGGAGGAGGTTCTGTTATGTTCTGGGGCTGCTTTGCTGCATCTGGCACAGGGTGTCTTGAATCTGTGCAGGGTACAATGAAATCTCAAGACTATCAAGGTATTCGAGAGAAATGTGTTGCCCAGTGTCAGACAGCTTGGTCACAGTCGCAGGTCATGGGTCTTGCAACAGGATAATGACCCAAAACACACAGCTAAAAACACCCAAGAATGGCTAAGAGTGAAACATTGGACTATTCTAAAGTGGCCTTGTATGAGCCCTGATCTAAATCCTATTGAACATCTGTGGAAGGAGCTGAAACATGCCATCTGGAGAAGGCACCCTTCAAACCTGAGACAACTGGAGCAGTTTGCTCAAGAGGAGTGAGCCAAAATACCTGCTGAGAGGAGCAGAAGTCTCATTGACAGTTACAGAAATCGTTTTGATTGCCTCAAAAGGTTGTGCAACAAAATATTAAGTTAAGGGTACCATCATTTTTGTCCAGGCCTGTTTCATGAGTTTGGTTTTTTTAAATAATTCTGTTGAACCACAATTCAAAAGCATTGTATGATTTTCATTGGTTAATTTTCATAGAATTTTTATTTATTACCACTTTTGTCAGATTCAAGTTATTTTTGTGACCATTGTAGGTTTTTCTTTCATTAACAGAGGGGTACCAACAATTTTGTCCACGGCTGTATATACTGAAGTACATTTGGTCATACTGTTTGAGTTATTGAGTGTTTCCAGTCCTCTCATTGTCAGATACTGTCTGCTTCAGTTCTGAAATAGCTGAAGTAGCATATCATCCTTTAATCAGAACACAGCAACGTTAGAATTTGTTGTCAGACTCTGGGCATGGTCTGGGGACCGTGCCCATGCTTTCTGTTAATTTTTGTTTCTCTGTGATGATTATTATTATTAGTATTACTAGTGCATACCTGTGCATGCCCATAGAAAGCAAGTGTATGCAAGCATTTCTGCATGCCCGTAGAAAGTTACTGTTACCATGGCAACAGTAACCATGGTGAAACCTGCCTTTGATCTTTGACATCACCACTCGTTCAGTTATGCCTGCCTTTGATCTTTGATGATATCATAGCGAGTCCCATGATCATTTTGCGAGTCCTATGATTGTGAGTGATGCCTGCCTTTGTTCTCATAGCGAGTCCTATGATCTTTTAGCGAGTCCTATGATTGTGACATTGTGACAAGACAGATTTCTGGAATTATACACCCCTGACCATCAGTGACCCTTCTGTGTGGAGTTTGCATGCTCTCCCCATGTCTGCGTGGGTTTACTCCGGGTACTTGGGTTTCCTCCTACTGGCCAAAAACATGCAAGTTAGGTTAATTGGAGACTCTAAAGTGACCCTGGGTGTGAATGTGTGAGTGTGACTGGTGAAGGGATTGGTGCCGTACCGTGGCTGCCTCATCCATCCAGGTCGATGCCCTGTTATTTCCTCATTTGTGGGACTAATAAAGGATTATAAAATCAACATAATATAAGGTGATGATACGCAGCAGAATTTTATGTATGTACAGTATATCATCACTCTATATATAATTCAAGAAATCTCTGTCTCTGGGAGTCTGTGTGTCTGTCTGTGTATCACGACCATAGGACTCGCTAAAAGATCATAGGATCACCTATGATGTTCCTATGATGTCTATATGACATCATATAGACACCATAGTATAGATTTGCCTATGATGTTCCTATGATGTCTACATGATGTATACGTAGTATACAGTAGAGTGATTCAAGGGATGGTGTCTATATGATGTCACATAGACAGCATAGGCACCTCATAGGCTCAGTGATGCATCAAAACTTTGTAAACAAGCAAAACAATACAATGGAGTGGGTGGGGCCTGCTGGTTGAGTTTGATAACGACGCCATCTTGTGACTAATAAGAATGTAAAATTATAAGCAGATATTGATTTAGTAATGCACCTTTAGCTGGTTGCCAACGCCAATCAAATCTAAAAGAAGGAGATATAGAGTGAAGAAGACGAAGAAGAGGTTGCCAACTGAGAAGAATTCTGACTTTTGATATATAGAGTGATGTTTACTGAGTGAAGTACGTGGCGGTAAGGACTACAGCTCCTGACCAGATAGAGGGATGATATAGAGTGAAGTAAGTGGTGGTAATGCATCTGTAAGCTGGTTGCCAACGGCCAATCAAATCTAAAAGAAGAAGAAGAAGAAGAAAGAGCAGGTTTAGTTTTAGAGGTTTGCTACCACGGAAAAAATGCCCTGTGAGAAGTAAAAACAAACAAATTCAGCCTTCAACTCAAAAGTGAGAGGATGTACTTTGATTGTTAAAGTAAATCAAGAAGAAGAATCGCATTGCGATAGAGTGATAAGCAGTTGGACAAAGAGGAAGAGTGATACAAAGTGAAGTATGTGGTGGTAATGCACCTGTAAGCTGGTTGCCAACTGCCAATCAAATCTAAAAGAAGAAGAAAACAATGCACTGGCAATGGCAAGTATTGGCATTAAGGAGATCCCTATGCCTGGCTTGGGCGGGCATGCAGAAATACTTGCTTATCCTTGGTTTCTACGGGCATGGACAAGTATGCACTAGTGTATATAATTTTTGTAATTGCTTGAACTTCCTATTATATTTCTACGTAAATTCAGATTTTTCTATTTGCAGACGTCTTTATTTGAACTGACATGGACAAATCACAGAATCAGAAATCTTTATCTTACCACTAATAAATGTCATGGCTTGCTTTAGTGCATGCAAAGATTTAGATGAGCTGCCATGTCCAGAACTCCTGTAGTAATTAATCAAGTCCACTTATTCCTCACCGTAGGGGTGGGATTTAAAAACTTAAATATAGAGGGACACCTCAGTAGAGTAAGAAGTGGTTTGTTTAATAATAATTTTTAAAGTTCAACAAGTGTGCAAAGGCTTGCTGAGCAGATAAGGCTTGAAATGCTAAGAATATTACTTGAGCCATAGTTTTCGCTTCAATGGTGAAATGGCTCCATCTGCAGTCTGGAAAGAGATGATTAAGTTGTTCACAGCAGCTATACCAAACCGAGCTGCACCACTCTGTGGTGGCCTGACTACAGATAATAATAATAATAATAATAATAATAATAATAATAATAATAATAATAATAATAATAATAATAATAATAATAATAGATTGCATTTATGTAAGGCTTTTCATGGTACCCAAAGATGCTTTACAGTGAGTCCATTATTCCTTCACTCCACAGTGGTAAGCTACTTCTGTAGCCACAGCTGCCCTTGATGGAAACGTGGCTGCCAATCCACGCCAATGGCCTCTCTGACCACCACCAAAAACATTTATTCACATTATACACCAGTATGAACACTGGACATATCTCTGCAGTTGATGGCTCTGAGAGGGAATGACCCTTATTGTGATAATGACTTAGGAAAGATTTGATTAAAGGTCAGCGCCTCAAGTCAGGAATAAAGCCTAATTAGCCGTAAATACACTGTTATCCATCTAATTCAGGGATGTCAAATCACGTACCATGGAAGGCCAAAACATTAGAAGTTTTCCTCCCAGCCATTCTCTTCAACACATCATTTCACCAAATCCCTTCCCACTGATTGCTGATCAGTAACTGTCTGGAAGAAAACCGGCAAGGTCCCATCTCTCTATGGCACAAATGATGTGACAGCCCTGAAATGAGAAATAATATAATTCGTTTTTCTTCCGAACGTTGGGGGCGCTAATGGGGAACTAATGGAAGGTTATCGTAGAAGAAAACGATCCGGAAGGAAGCTTTGTTTTGGTCGGTGCTGGGGCGGGAAAGGTCTACTGAGGAGCTAAAACTACCTGGTGAGTTTAATGTTTGATGTCGAGGCGCAAAATCTTTTGTGTGTGTGTTTGCTACTCTAGGAGTGTTGAGTGTTTCAATCAGATTAATTAATGATTTAATTGACAATACATTACTGGAGAGAAACCAACCGCCGAATAAGAAGAGCACGGGCGTCCAGTGATTTGTCTCGGTATCAGGACACTCCGTCCCCTAATCACAATGTACCCTAGACGTTCCCTACCCGCATAATTAAGTACTTACCCAACCAAAATATTGTTGTTGTGGTTTTATTTTTGATGTCAAAATGTGATTCAAAACAGAAAAAAAGAATTGACAACAACAAATACAACAATAAAAATTTCAGATCACACCATATAAAATATTGGACAGCTCACTCAGTTGGTCCATAGATTTTCCCGCAAGCCTACTTCATACTGGTCCCAAAGATCGCTTTGTGCATTCTGGTATGTTTTGTGTTAGTACCGTTTGACTTTATTTTCACTATTAATCTCATCTGTAGGGAAACTACTTTACTTTAAGAAGTGGCAGAAGAATGTAAAATGGAAAAGAGAGAGTCATTTTATTTATGCTATTGTATACCTGTGCATGCCCGTAGAAACCAACTATAAGCAAGTATTTCTGCATGCCCGTAGAAAGCAGGGGTAAGCAAGGGTGTAAGCAAGCACGTCAGCACTCGGTTCAGTGATGCCTGCCTTTGATCTTTGATGGTGTCATAGGCAAGTCCTAGTATACTAGTATACTTTATTGATCCCCAGAGGGGAAACGGTGAGGGTCATCCACCACCTGGATGGATGAAGCAGCCACGATACGGCACTATCCCTTAACCATTCACACACACATTCACACCTAGGGCCACTTTAGAGTCTCCAATTAACCTAACCTGCATGTTTTTTGGCATGTGGGAGGAAACCGGAGAAATCCCGGGGTAAACCCACGCATACACGGGGAGAACATGCAAACTCCACACAGATCACTGTTGGTCGGGGGCTAGGATCGAACCCACGATCCCCATGATCCCCCGGCCAAGGGTAAACTGTGCTGCCGCAGTGCTAACCACTGCGCCACCGTGCAGCCCCAATCCTATGATCTTTGATGTCAGCGAGTCGTATGATCGTGAGTCATGCCTGCGTTTGATCTTTGATGATGTCATAGTGAGTCCTATGATGCCTGCATTTGATCTTTGATGATGTCATAGCGAGTCCCATTATCATGAGTCATGTCTGCATTTGATCTTTGATGATGTCATAGTGAGTCCTATGATCGTGAGTGATGCCTGCCTTTGATCTTTGATGTCCTATGATCCTGAGTGAGCGTGAGTGATGCCTGCCTTTGATCTTTGATGATGTCATAGCGAGTCCTATGATCATGAGTGATGCCTGCCTTTGATCTTTGATGTCCTGCGATCGTGAGTGATGCCTGCCTTTGATCTTTGGGCTTGGGCTGCACGGTGGCGCAGTGGTTTAGCACTGTGGCAGCACAGTTTACCCTCGGCCGGGGGATCGCGGGGATCATGAGATCGTGGGTTCGATCCCAGCCCCCGACCAACAGTGAGCTGTGTGGAGTTTGCATGTTCTCCCCGTGTTGCGTGGGTTTACTCCGGGATTTCTCCGGTTTCCTCTCGCATACCAAAAACATGTAGGTTTAGGGCGCTACCGTACGCAGTGACCGGCAGCCGGTGGCTTGTCACCAGACTGCAAACCAAATCTACCTACAGGTACAGATAAGTAACAAAAAGAAAAAAACCTTTGATGGTGTCATAGCGAGTCCTATGATTGTGAGTGATGCCTGCTTTGATCTTTGATGTCCCATGATCCATCATATACACCATTGTCATAGACACTGACACGCACAGATTTTCTTGAATCACCCCATGTGATGGTGTCTATATGACGTCATATAGACACCATGTAGGCATCATAGGAACATCATAGGCGACTCTCTTGATGATGTCATCCTGTGATCATGAGTGATGCCTGCCTTTGATCTTTGATGTCCTGTGATCCATCATATAGACATCATAGTCATAGACTCTGTGACACACACAGATTTTCTTGAATCACTGTATACTATGGTGTCTATATGGCATCATGTAGACGTCATAGGCAATCCTATGATCTATATGACGTCTTCTAAACATCATGTAGAGATCATAGGAACATCATAGGCGATCCTATGATCTTTTAGCGAGTCCTATGGTCGTGACAGACACACAGATTTCTTGAATTATATATGAGTGATTCTTGAATTATATATAGAGATTAAACAAGCAGAATAGTTGGTGGCAGAGGCTCCTCTGAGTAGGACACAGTCCAAGGACGGGTAATTTTTTCACACATAAGGAGTTGTTCAGAACTCCTTATAAGAACTCCTTATACAAAGATAGAATGATGATAATCAAGTCAGTGGCGGTAATGCACCTATAAGCTGGTTGCCAACCGCCAATCAAATCTACAAGAAGAAGAAGAGGACGGGTAATTTGCATGTAAAGATAGTGTTCAACAAGGAAAAGCAATCAGAGTCAATAAGTTGGAGGGGGAAAATGTGCAGTGTTCAGTATTGGAAGGAAATAAGGCAATGAGAGGAGTTATATCGGGCATTTCAACGGCTGTCTCGAGCAAAAGTGACAGAGGTACAAAGATTGAAAACTAATAGAAATGGTGAAAAATGTGATAGTCTGTCAGTAATGTTAAAATTTCATGAAACAAAGACTGCCAAGTAAGGTGTATATTGGCTACATGAGCTATGAAGTCAGACTTTACATTCCTCCTCCACTCAGATGTTTCAAATGTCAAAAGTTTGGTCATGTAGCAGCGATATGCAAAGGTAGACAACAATGTGCCCGATGCTCCGGTGAACATGAATATGGCAAGTGTGAAAGAGGAGCCAAATTAAAGTGCTGTAACTGCAGTGGTGAACATAGCTCTGCATATTGAGGTTGTTTTTTCATTCATCTTCTTCCGCTTAATCCTTTTTGGGTCGCAGGGGGGCTGGAGCCTATCCCAGCATCTTTGGGCAAGAGGCAGGGTACACCCTGGACAGATCGCCAGTCCATCACAGGGCCAACACAGAGAGACAGACAACCATTCACTCTCACAGTCATACCTAAGGACAATTTAGAATCCCCAGTTTTGATGCCAGTTAACCTAACTTGCATGTTTTTGGCATGTGGGAGGAAACCGGAGAAATCCCGGAGTAAACCCACGCAGACACGGGGAGAACATGCAAACTCCACACAGATCACTGTTGGTCGGGGGCTGGGATCGAACCCAGGATCCCCCGGCCAAGGGTGAGTTGCTGTGCTGCCACAGTGCTAACCACTCTGCCACCGTGCTGCCCATATTGAGGTTGTGAAGCCAGCAAAAGAGCAGCAGAAATTCAGCAGATAAAAGTCTTCAAGGGATTAACATATGCAGAAACTACAAAAAAGGTGCCAGCTAAAAAAGTGGGAGTGGACTCTAAAGCCGCTTTTCCACTAGCACAGCTCACCTCGCCTCGTTTCGCTACTACTCGGTTCGGCCTCGGTTTTGTCTCCATAGCAGCCGGGTAAAGCGGGGTTAAGCTGGGGTGGGCGGGATTTTTTTCACAGCAAGGCGGCGCCACACTCCCGTGATGTAAAACACGCCACCCAAGCAAAACATAACATGGCGGCTGTACAAGGCGACTCCTCGGTCTGTGGGTTTTTTCACCGTAAATGCCAAAAAGGACCACCAGACAAGGGTACAGGCAGCGAGACGAAACACTCTGGAATAGTTCTGCAGCTTCTGGGAGAGCTGAAGACGTGAGGATACAAACTAGGTCATATATGACGGTAAGCTAATGGTTGCTAATGCTAGTTTGCTATAAGTACGTCGTACTACACTGTAATGTCTGCAAGTTATCGCTGTTAGGTACTAAAATATGTATGCTGTGTGTGTTTCAGATGGCTCTGTTGTGGGAAAATTACCGCTTCAAACGGTCGGTCTGGGCGTTCAACACAGCCTGTCACTGATGTCAGCACAGCTTCACAAACGATCAGTGGTTATAGAGCTTAAGAATGTCTGTAGAAACGTTTATTTCCTGTGCAACAAATTGCTCTGATCTGCGTGAAAATCATGGAGAGACTGTTGAGACATCATGGGACGTACCTGCTCCAGCAGTACTGAGTTTGAGGTGGTGTCATAGCAAAAAATGATAAGCTGACACAACTTGATCACCAGGTTAATAACTATATTAGCCACAAAATATATATTCAAAAAGTAAACAGTACTGACTTAGGTGTAATAAGATATATTTGACAGTTATGATGCATTTTAGGCCAAAACAAACTTGATCTAGGATTAAAAGCAATTAAAATAATGCAGTCACAAGGTTACATGGAAAATGCTTGATTTACTAGATACATGTACTGTAGAAATATATATTCTCTGCATCAACAATGTACTATACATGCATTCATGTAGTATTGCACTGACAATAAACCTGTGAAGTTTTTGCAGATGTCTCTTTTTTTATATGTGAAGGTTACTACCATGTGACATAAATTTAATGCTGACAGATTGGAAAAGCTGTCTTAAGAACAATCCAGCAGTTTGAGAAATCACTTTTGGTTTGGTGTAAGTCTGTCAACAGGATTATGAACCATAAAGCAGTTTGTGTTAAAATGTTAAATCCCATTAAACTCTAACCCACAGGTGTCCAATTATGTGTCATGGAGGGCCAAGACCCTGCAGGTTCTCTCTTCTACCCAGTCTCTTCAGCAGGTGTTTTCACTGATCTGCAGTCAGTGGAATCTGCTGTTGAAGACACTGGTTGGAGGTAAAGCCTGCAGGGTCTTGGCCCTCCATGGCACATGATTGGACACCCCTGCCCAAACCCATTATGATGAAGAGCAGATGCTAATATGACCCAGAATTCCTCCATATACTGGTACTGTCACTAAAGTGTGCAGGGTCTTCTGCGGTGGCACATCCAACAATACAGTCTTCAGTTAATAATTGTCTTGGTTACTTTTCTTAAAAATGAGCCATTATTTTCAAGCTCACCCATTAATGGTTTGTACTATTGACTCTTTTCCCACCAGTGTGTTAACAGACAAAAGTAGAAATCATGATGCAAACACATAAGTCACTAAATTGTTTATTACAATCAGCAGCAAATTCCAGATTATTCAGAATGTGCAAAATTCAAACTGCAAGACTGGGTCACTCAGCAGCTGGGATGTGCAGCTCACACTGGTCCCAGTTCTGCAGATCTTAGGCCTGCATCTCTGTAAATAGTGACGCAAGGTCCAGTTTGGGGCGGATTGTTTCCCTCTTGCCTAGACAAAAGACAGAAATGGGTGGTGGTTAAATTAAGGAAGTTTAAAACATATTTGGGAAATACACTTGTTGCTAAAAGCCAGTGGTGGAATGTGAATGAATGAATGAATCTTTATTTTGGATAGATTGAAAGTAAAGATTAAAAGAAAATAGAATAATATAACAAAGGTGAAAAAAAATCTAACAAGGTCGAATTAAACAATAACTCTTCTGATTATACAATTCAACATAGGTTATCTGAAATGGGTGATGGCTGAAGCTGCAGCTTATATTGCCCACCCATATTCCATCCAAGAATTCAAAAAAAAAAACAAAAAACAGGAGCGATTCCAATTCCAATGTGAATATAAAGTACTTCGTTGTTGTATTTAACCACAATTTTCATGTAGCTGCGCTTCAGTCGAGTAGATTTTATAAGGGCTGCGTTACATTTAAAATCATCTGTTTTACTGTGGCCTCAGCAATCAGAATGAATTAATACATTCACTTGAATGGAATCTAGTACTTTAACTGAGGGTGTGCATCACCGAGTATGGAGTCGCTCAGTCAAAATATGGAGTTTTTATCAATAAAAGTTTGTCTTGTCTGTAAAAGTGTCTCTTCTTGCCCTGGCTTCAAGTGTGGGCGGTGTTTTGTACTTGTATTGCTAAAATATAAAAGGAAGCACTACAATGGGTCTCAAATATTTGTAATGTGTCCTGTTACTGCATGAGTTTATTGATGATAGACTATAAACTACACATATAAACTAAGTTATATATGACTGAACAACTCCCATTCCCCAAAAGATACAGTTATGAACATAACTCACAAAGGATCACACAAGTGATCTGACAAAAAAATAAATACATTAACAAGCGGTTTATTTTACAGTTGATGTGCCATTCATTTTCAATTATTCTGTAATTAATATTCACACAATCAAATAAATCGCAGTTCAGTCCCTTTTATATTAAGTGGAAATTGTGCTACTTTGGTTGTACTACTTTGGTTTTGACACTTTACCTATAAAAGCAAAGGATTTCAGTACTTTCCACAGTGGCGAGGTCCGTTGTGGGTCGGCTGTGTTTCCTTTCCTCCTGCCTAGACGAACGACAGAAATGGATGTTGATTAGTTAAAGCAAGTTCAACACTTATACAGGCACATCTCAAAAATTATAATATCATGAAAAACTTCAATATTTTTGTGACTCATTTCAGAAAGTGAAACCCATATATAGATTCATTACACGGACAGTGATATATTGCAAGTGTTTATTTTAATTTTGATGATTATGGCTACAGCCCATATTAACCAACACCTCAGCGGCCAACATTTCCATTTAAAAACTTAAATTCTATTAAAATAAATAAACGCTTGAAATATATCACTGTCTGTGTAATGAATGTACTGTATATGATAACAAGTTCCCATAGCTAAATAAAATAATAACCCATCGAACATGAGTTGGAAACTTTAACTTGACAGTTTAATTAGAAGTGTTTGAAGCAACATAATTATAGATGCTAAAGGGCAGTCTTTTAACCCCAAAAATAAAATGCAAAAACTCAAATAGCAGCTTTGCTGCTTCATAAAGGGCTGTTGTAACTCTGTATGTTCAAAACAAACGAGTAATATTCAAGATAAGATAAGCCTTTTTTAGTCCCACAATGGGGAAATTCCAGGATTGCAACAGCACAGGGATAGCAACACTCAGAGCAGTAATTTAGAAGATAGAAAATAAGAGCAGTGAATATACATGTGTACACATAAATATATAAATATATATATATATACACAGTGCGGAGCATTGTAGCTAGATGGAATTAAACAGCATAACCATCTATTTAGTTACCCACATAATATGAATATGTACCCATACATATTGTCACCCTCTGTAGCAATTGATATTGTCCTAGTTGTATACTGGAGGGGACCATTTTGTGTAAGTCTGTTGCGTCTTTTGCATTCAATACTATTAGGTCGTCACGTTTTTTTGCTATCTCTGCACGCAGCTCTGCTTAGGTTATAAACTCTGACAGCTGTAGGTAGGAAAGACCTGCAAAACCTCTCAGTCACACACCTAGGGTGATGTAGCCTACTGCTAAATGAGCTCCTCAGTGCATTCAGTATGTCCTGCATAGGGTTGGACTCGGACTCCAGCAGAGATGACAGCTTAGCCACCATCCTTCTCTCTCCTATCTCCTCCACTAGGTCAAGGCGCTGCCCCAGGACAGAGCTAGCTTTCTTGATTAGTTTGTTTAGTCTCTTCCTATCGGCTGCTGTGATGCCACTGCCCCAGCAGACCGCTTCAAAAGTGATGGCTGATGCCACCACCGAATCGTAGAATGTCTTCAGGAGCACCCCTTGTACACCAAAAGACCTGAGCCTCCCCAGTAGGAGCAGCCTGCGCTGTCCCTTCTTGTAGAGTGCGTCGGTATTGTGTGACCAGTCCAGTTTATTATTCAAATGAACACCCAGGTACTTGTAGGATGTCACTATCTCAATGTCTGTTCCCTGGATGTTTACTGGTGCTGTGAGGGGTTGTCCTTGCCTGCGGCAGCCCACCACCAGCTCCTTAGTTTTCCTCGCGTTGATCTGGAGGCAGTTCCGATGGCACCAGTCCACGAAGTCCTGGATAAGTCCTCTGTACTCAGCTTCATCTCCGTTGGAGATGAGGCCGACGATCACAGAGTCGTCAGAGAACTTCTGCAGATGGCAGTGTGCTGTGTTGTGTGAGAAATCCGCAGTATAAAGGGTGAACAGGAAGGGAGCCAAAACTGTTCCCTGGGGGGCCCCCGTGCTACCGATGATCGTGTCGGACACACAATCCCGAGTTCTCACAAACTGTGGCCGGTTTGTGAGGTAGTCCAGGATCCACGATGACAGGTGCTGGTCCACCCCTGCGCACAGCAGCTTGTCCCTCAGGATCATCGGTTGGATGGTGTTGAAAGCACTGAAGAAGTCAAAGAACATGATCCTCACCGCGTTCCCAGGCTTCTCCAGGTGGGACAGGGAACAGTGAAGAAGGAAGATCACTGCATCTTCCACCCTGATGCCATGCTGGTAGGCGAATTGGAGTGGATCCATCGCTGGTCCCACCAGGGGGCAGAGGTGAGCAAGGAGCAGTCTCTCCAGGGTCTTCATTAGGTGAGACGTCAGGGCCACTGGCCTGTAGCTGTTCAGGTCTCTGGGGTGGGACGTCTTTGGTACGGGTACCACACAAGATGTTTTCCACAACTGTGGTTCAACTCCATTAACCGATTGAACTCGGGAGATTCCGCGGGCGGTCACGTCTGTGCGTCTTAGTGCGTCTCAGGACGCACTGAAAAAAAAAGCTGTATTTCCGGTCTTCTAGTACAGACACAGCCCTAAACAGAAAGCTAAAGGAGAGTTTGATTGGTTTAGAATGAGACTGACATCTCATTCGACCAACAAGAGCCTTGATTTGGGTTTTTAAACCTTGAATAACCAATGATCGTAAACCTAGCAAGAAGTATCTGCCCATCAATGACCGCAAATACAACAAGCCAATTGAAGCCGAGTAATCTGACGATGGACGTATCGTTTAGCCAATCAATTTCTGACTTCAATGACATCCTACATGCCTAGTTCAGTGTTTATATTTCCGGTAAAATACCATGCGTTCTCATGCGTAAAATGTCTTTTGACTCCGCCGCTGTGTGACGCGCAGTCCTTTGTGATACTGTGCAGAAGGGTCAGGGTAAGATTAGCCATTATTTTACTTGTTTTGAAAAATGGGTCACAAAATAAACCGAAAGGGCCCGCATGAAATCGTAGATGTCTTTGACCGGGTCCAGTGACTAGACGACGGATCAGTAAACAATGGAGGTTTCCATTGATCAACGGTGACGATCGTCACATGCCAGTGGACAGTACCAGCGACAGTGCGGTTGTGGACAGGTAAGTCTTATAATCTAAATTATTCTTTATTGATAAAATTAGTAATAAAAATAACTTTTGACCAGTCGCGGTAATACAAGGGTCCCGCATGGCGACGTTTTTGTGTGCGCCATGGGGGGGGGGGGGGTTATTTGTTACTGTGTATATTGCAGAAAAATTTAATAATTCCATCCATCTTCTTTGTAGGCTATTTTTTCCTGTAAAAAAAAAGGAACTGTGCTGTGTATGTCTGGGTTATTATGCCTTTGTTTTACTGTGTAAACATGATCTGGTGAAATGGAGCCCTGACCATGTGAGCACACTAATGTGAGCACCCCAGGTGGACCCCGGTATTCAATCTGTACATTTTCAATCCAGTGATTTACAAAGTGATTCATAATTTTCTAAAGCCTCATTCAGAACATTATAGTCCCACAGACTGGTTTTCATCTGGGGCAGCATTTATAAATCACTGGATGGAGAATGTACCTGTACATGTACAGATTGGATTCCGTGGTCCACTTGGGGTGCGCACTTGGTCAGGGGTGCACACTTGGTCAGGGGTCCAGTTGACCTGTATCTGTGTAAACTGGTGAGATAGTGAACTCTGGAAAAATTGGAGGGGGAAGAGGGTTGTTTTTGTGTATACTTTAGTGAAATGTATTAATTTTTCTTACACTGTAGGCTATTTTTGCTTGTAAAAAAAAAAAAAACAGGAACTGTGCTGTGTATGTGTGGGTTGTTACCCCTTGGTTTTACTGTGCAAACTGCTGAGATTGTGAACTCTGGAACATAGCCTTCCAAACTGTGCCATTTGGCACAGTTCAAGAACGCCTTGTTACAACCTGATAAAAAAGCTGTGTAATATATTCATTTTTTGTGGTATTGTTACAAAATTTTGACCTGAGCTTGAAAACACTTGGTTCTACATTTCTGTTCTTTTCCAGCAAGTTTCACACAGCTGTATGTTATTTGCAAGCATTTATATCTTAAAAAAAACACCCAGGCAAACTTTATTTTCTTCAAATTCAGTATGTTTATTGTTACTCAGTGGCAGGAGCACTTAGAGAGATTATGACTGTTTTGCCAAAAAATTCAGAGTGTTTTCTTTTAAATGACACCAACCCCATGAAGATGCTGCAAAGGGTTGAAGAACAGCTTTTGATTTACTTTGGGCATGTTATTTTTAGGCGTTTTTAAAGAAATTGACCAGAGTTCAACAGGTTAAAGTAAAAAAAAAGAAAATAACAAGCTAGTCCATCCTGTTTGAAACCTTGCTGGATCTAGAAGTTTAAAAGTTTAATTAGGCTTCAGATGAAAATTAAAATAACTTCTTCCATTCCAAGATAAATTTCCAAACACTTTAAATATCAGTGCAGGAATGTGAGCCTTCACCACACATACAGTGAAACATTTATCAAGCTGTTTTAATTTATTTGTGATTATTATGGTTATCCTTTTTTAATTAAATTACAAATCATGGTATTCTAATTTACTGAGATGCACTAATATTCAGAATGAAGGCTGATATTACCACGACAATAATAGAGAATACAAAAAAGAGCAAGCTGCTCATGTAATTCACCCATTTACTGCAGTTAATATATTAGCCAGCATAACGGAAGCAGCTCAGCTGTCAGCAACCATCATCAAAGAGAGATTATTGTCCAACAGCAGATAAACTATTTAAACAGCATGTACTAATAGTGTGGTCAGTTTTCTAAAGCTGAGAGAGTCGCTCATTGAAAATAAGAAGCGCTAACGTTACTCACTAACCTTACCGGTCCAGTCCACTCACACGTGGCCGGAGACGGAGGAACGGAGAGGAGGGGGGAATGGATGCATTGCTGTAGTACAACTGTGGTACGGCAACACTGCTTTACATTCTACATTTAACTTGTTTCATTTATTTATTTTTAGTAAAATCCTCCCATACTTTGGAAACTTTTGGCCTTCTCTGTTATTTTCTCTCCGTGTCGTCATGATGTGCTCCTCTTCTTCTTCGCTGGAACAGTTAAACTGAACATTTCTGCAGCATGCATACAAACTTTAAAATTAAACGACTCGTTGACAATAAAAATGTGTCAACAAATTTTTATGATCGACGTTATTGACGTCGACTAATCATCGCAGCCCTACAAAACATTCTCTAAATTTGTACATAATGTTCCTGGGAGTATTCCAGAAAGGAGGTTCTACAAACTCTGAGCCCAATTCTAAACTAGAGGGCACTCAAGAGTGCATACCTCTACCAAGGCCCCATCTCTCAGAGTATTGAGTATTGGTTTGTCTGTTTTTCAGCAGGATTACCCAAAAGCTACCTTGCAGATTTTGATGAAATGTTCACCAGAGGTGACTCATGAACTACGGATGAACCCATTAGATTTTGGAGGTGATCCAGTTCAGGATGCAGATTCTGGATCACTTTTTCACTTTCTTTAATGTTGCAAGATAGGGCCTTGGTGAAGGTATACGTTCTGTGAGTGCTCTCTTATTCTTTTACGTACATACCATGAATGCATACGTCTGCCAAAGCCCTATCTTCCACTGTTAAAGAAAGTGAAAAAGTGATCCAGAATCTGCATCCTGACCCAGATCATCTCCAAAATCTAATGGTTTCATCTATAGTGCAAGGGCCACGTCTGGTAAAAATTTAATCAAAATCCGTCTACTGTTGTTTTTGCACAATCCTGCTAACAAACAGACAAACCATCCATCATGAAAACTCCGCCTCCGGTGAAGGTACTTATTGATTATCTGGTTCCAGAACCATTTATAATGATTAGTTCAATCAACTCTGAATATGTTCACCTTGAGTTAAGACTGCAGTAAAAAAGGCAAATATTCATGGAGCCCTGATGCATTGATTCACCCTGATGCATTGATTCACCATGGCAACCACCGCAAATAAGAGATCAACTTACTTTACCCTGCTGGAACTGGAGGTCCTCATGAGTGCCTATGGCAAATATGAAAATATAGTTTTCAAGAAAAGTAACATAACTGCAGCAGTTAAAGCAAGAGAAGCACCATGGCAGGAAAAGTCCAGTGACTGAACATTTAGCTGCTCTTTATTACTGTTGCAGCTCACAGGTGGAAAAAATGGTGGACTGAATAAATTGAATAAAAGTAATTTTTTGATTAAAATCTGATTCTCATTTAGGTACAATCCCACAGGACATGAGAGAAACGTATTTAGAAGCCGCTGAAAATAAAATACAAAAACATAATTCAAAAAGGTAATTTCCTTACATTATTTTTTAATGATTATTGTTGTTTTTGTTGCAAAGACAAAGAAAAAAAATAAGAAAGGAACAACAAAAAGTAAAATTAAAAAATGCTATTTGCTAAGCTGTCATTGTAAAGTGTCAGAGTAGGTGCTTCACTATATTGTTTTTTTTTTCTTTCCATTAGATCCCCCCTTCACTTACATATCTTCACCATGTCTTCAAAAAAGCAAGATGTGGCCAAACCAGCTTTCTCCCCTGTTCTCTTCATGACTGTGGATGGTGAGCCAATGTGTTTTTATCTGCGACCGGGTCCCATCAAACACAGGCTCCAGCCACTCATCACTGCTGGAGGAGGGATGATGTGTAGTTTCCAAAAACCAGGAGCGATCCTGCTGATGGATCCCGAGGAGAGACGCTCCAGTCCCAAAACTACTGCTCACTTGTAGGTGCTTGAAAAAGAAAGGAATAGAGACATGTATAATTGTTAATAATAGCTAATAAAGGGTTAAATTACTCCTGTTTGACTTTTTTATTCATATTTTGATGTTTACTGCATATCCATGGCAACACTGGGATAACTTCAGTGCAAAGATGTAATTTGTTTTTATCTTCAGACAATATCACACATGCCTTGTTTTAACACTTGATGACTCAGACTCGTGTCTGGTGTGTCAGTGGTGTCTGAGAAGAAGAGATTAATTTTATGCTGACATTGTGATTTTTTTTCCAAGTTGCATTAAAAAAAGAGCTAATTTCGCCCATAATTTTAATAGAAAGATTGTTGGGTCACCAGAGATCTTATTTTATGAATATGTACATTATTGACTCTGTGTTTAAATTCCAAGATTCCTGTGCTCTCTGTCCTGATTTCTTTAATCTTGGGAGCTGAATTCCATTTCTGCCCTAGAGTGACCTAGTGTGGAGCCGCTTCATAGCCCATGTTTGAGACAACAGTGTTTTAAGATGAGATTTTTTTTTTTTTCCAGGTTTGTGTCTGTGCAGTATATTTATGACTGTATTGAGAAGGATGAACAGCTGGATCTGGACGACTACAGGCTGAATCCTGAAGTTCCTCAGAGGCAATCTCCTCGACTCGGTGCTGCCAAAGAAAGTTCTTCCCGACTGACAGGAGGTATGATGTAAACACCAAACTTTGCACTTAGTGAGAATCTTAACTGAAGAGTTTCACCAGGATTCTGTGATGATTTAATCCAGTGTCAGTGGATATACTGTGGCATGTACACTTTCTTAAATTAAGTACAATGTTTCTTCAGGCATTATTGATCCCCCATCCCACTCCAATATAACGATATGAGAAACACTGATGTGTTAATAGTAATATACAGTATATGCTTTGTGGCAACAAATACAAAGAAATCGTGAGCTGCTTCTCTACCATCATTTCACTGATGTTGTCCACTCGACAGCAGTTTCATTAAAACTGGGAAAAAAAGACATACTGTAGGTACACATGGATGACACAAGGGAAACAAACAAAAAAAAACATCCATGTGGATCCACAAAAGCTGTAGAAACCACTGTTGCATGCCAGGCCAGTTTGCAGTTTGTTTATGCATTTTCATGTTGGGCTTAAAAAGCTAAAGTTGGTTAGAAATGCATTTTGGCTTCCTCTTTTATAATTTCAACAAATCTACCTAGCGGAACTGATGGAGAGGAAATCTTTGTCCTCGGTATGTGGATCTGCCTGTTATTACCTGCATTGTTTATTCTTAAATTAAAAATACATGAACCTAGTTAAAATTCAAATCCACTCATCCATTCACATGTTGTTATACTTTGATTAGGCAGGATTGGTTACTCCCCTGAAGAGGATGCTGCCATTTTGGACTATGTTAGCAGTCGCATGAATGAGACTGGGGGGAACCGGCTTTGGCGGGAGATGGAGAATGAGCGTGTGACCAGTCACCCATGGCAGTCGATGAAGTATCACTACAAAGAAATACTGGCTAAGAAACAGTCGGCAGCCATGGAGGTGAAAGAAAAAGAACAGAAAAAGATGGTGGAAGAGGAAAGGACTGTGGTAATAAACTGTCTAGATGCCATTGGCAGTTTTGTGTTTTTTGTTTTTATTTTGTGAAACATGTTTCTCTTAACAAGGCTAGTGTCAAATCCAGTCAAGTGCATTGTAAATAATTATTATTTTTTTATTCCAAATAAAGTTAAATGAAGTATAGCTTTTAATTAGAATCAAAGTTTAATCATGATCAACAGGAGAATTTTACCCCTGGCACTGGTTTAAACAAGAGCACTGTGAGGCGAGTGCAATATCCCCCCCCCCCCACCTCCGTTTTCTTTGAAGATCCCAACACTTACTGACGGAGAGCAGTTTTCAACTTGTCGATATAATTACTGTGGCAGAACCAAATTCTGATAAGCCCATCATCCACAAATATGCAACAAAGTATGCAACCCATAGTTGTAGGTCAGGATGGTAGTATGGTGACCCAAGAGAGCTTTACATGTTCTGTAGTAAGATCATAGGGAGTGCCAACCTTGACCTTTGACCTTTTGACCCCAGACCTGTAGTCAAAGGTTATGATTTCAGAGTGAACCTGTGTACCAAGTTTGGTGACCCTAGCTTTCTTTGTTGTTGAGATACAGTTTATAAGCCGTGTTGATGTTGACCTTTGAACTTGCAATCCCAAAACCACAGTCATACTTCAGGGTCACAGGAAAAAGTGAATTTAATCCCTTTTGGAATAAGGCTGTAGCATAACAAAATGTGAAAAAAGTGAAGCGCTGTGAATACTTTCCAGATGCACTGTATGGCAGGCTAATCTGAGCTGTACTGAGTGCATCAATTTTTAACCATCAGATAATTTAAGAAGACCTTTTTTTCCTTCTTTAACAAGTTCACTGTCGTCGTGGGCCTCCGTCGGTCTATAATGACCATGGAAGAGAATCCTAAACGTCTACTCTGCTGGAACAGCACCGCCTGTGGCTGAACAGGCCGATGCGCACCGGTGTTCTACCTTCCAGCGTTGGGCGTTGGTAGGATTCAAGCCTGGGCAGGAAGGTATGGAGGACAAGATGTTACCCATGCAGCATGTCCCCCCTCTCCACGTCACTGATGAATCCAAAGGAACAGCAGGGCTGCTATAGTTTGGCACCAGCGCCGTCGCAGGAGCTGCCAGAACGATGTTGAGCACAACAGAGAACTGCCTTAGGGGCTCCGACTCCGGATTTTTCCTCAGGGTTGACTCCCGAAGCCTTTCCCGTGACCGGGTGTGCCGCAAGGCAGCGGAGGTTTGAAATCAGGGTTTACCTTCCCCTAGATGGGCTACCTTCCCAGGTTGACGAGCCACCATCTACCCGAAGTATCTGGTTTTAAGGCGCCAGAGATCCGCCCTCGCCCCTTCTCCCATTAGTAAAAGCAGTTCCGCCGGGCTTAGAGACTAAACCACACGGGCAGGCTAGGAGTTGGACTTGGTTGTCAGAGGCTTTTTGAGACGCACGCCGTAAGGAGCATTTTATGAGCACTGGGAGCTTAACCCCAGTACCGCTCCTGGCTATGACAACCTTGGAACCAAGTTCACTGTATGGACAAAAATATTGGGCCATACCACTTAATCATGAATTCAGGTGTTTCATTCCCGGAGAATCTTTATGCATTTTGGACAGCTCTACTTCCAATTTTGTGGGAACAGTTTGGAGAAGGCCCTTTTCTGTTGTAACATGACTCTAGCCAGCACACAAGCAAATCCATAAAGGCATGGTTGAATGAGTTTGGTGTGGGAGAACTGGACTGGCCCACACAGAGCCCTGGCCTTAACCCCATCCAGCACCTTTGGAATGAACTAGAGCAGAAATTGCAAGCCAGGCCCTCTGGTCCAACATCAGTGTCTGACCTCACAAATGCTCTTCTAAAAGAGCAAAAAAAAAAAAAACCCAATATACAGTATATCACACAGACACATTCCAAATCTCAGAATTGACTCCTAGGATAGTGGAAGCTGTTATAGCGACAAAGGGGGGCCAACTCCTTATTTATGCCTATGAATTTAGTATTGAATTTTATAAAAGTAATGTGCAGGTTCCTCGGTACTTTTATCCAAATATTTCATAGACAGGAGACTAAAGCTTCGTATTTGTCTGCAGCTGGAAGGAGTTCCAGGAACAAAACAAGAGGCCAATCCTCCTCAAACATGTTCAGTAGATACAGACCAGACACAGGTAAATTACTACCCACAACCCACTGCTAATATATTGCATACTTGGTTGTTCATAATGATAATGCTTGTATGTGATTTCATCATTTCCTGTAAGTAGAACTATACAGAACTGGTGTCTCCACAGGTGGACTCCCAGTTACTACCTGCTGAAAGCACAACTGCCAGAACAGAAGCTCAAGTATCCACCTCTCCTAAAGAAAAGCAACAGACAGATGAAAACCAAGCTGAAAGCTCACAACCACAAACTGTAGAGAGTGAAGCATCCCCCAGTGCTGAGGGGCCTTGTGAGGACCTAGAGGCAGATACACAGCTTATTACATACGAGGCCGCAGAACCTCCAACAACCGTCACTCCTCAAGAACAAAGTTTGCCGGAGGATTCCTCTCCAGTGGAGCCTAAAGGTTCCCAAGCAAAAAAATCCAGTGAGAAGCAGAAGACCTCCCCTGCACCGGATCCTCCTCTGCGCCGAATGACTCGCAGGCAGCTTCAGCTTGAACCTTTCAGTAAAAGACTTAGATCATCATCATCCCTACATGCTACACTATCCACATCTTTTCCCCAGCCCTTAAGGAAAACTAAATCAACAGTCAAGTCCACGTTTCCAAAAGAAATCATAGCCCAGCCTCCTGCAAAAAAAGCCAAAGAGATGAGTGTGTCAGCAGAGCCACAGATTCAGCAGGAGGAGGGCAGGCCAACTGCAGTCTCTATACTGCCACATACAGGTCTGTCATATTTTAATACACGTTTCACAAGCCTTTATGGAAAAAAATCAAGATGTGACAACTGGGGCTCTTAATCACTTCTGTTTTTCAGATGAGCCCAATTTAGAACCACAAAAAGCAGAAGAGAAGAAAACGGAAAAGAGAAAGTTGGGGGTTCTTGAAATGGCGACAAAGGAGTTGGAGGATGATAGTGAGGTAGATACATTAAAGTCATTCACTATGATCAGTATGAGGCTGGTATGAAAGGGACATGTCATCTTACTAACTTTTTATGGTTATGTGTAACTTAGATTGATGGTAGTACATTGGGGCTGTTGTTCTTTGGTTCTACATTGTTGCACTTGTGTACAGTCGTAAATGAAACTTTTTAGACTCGCCTCTTATCACTACCGCTTGACACAAGCATGTCTATGAACAAAAGTTTCCAAGCCAGGAGGTTGCCCCAGCTTTGAAGCTAGAGCTGCTTTTCGCCTATTGCATCTCTCGTCCTTGGTTTTCTGGTGAGGTCTTAATTCTGTCATGGACCGTATTCCTCCATAGAAGTCTGGTATTTGGTGCCAAGGCTCAATCACAAATCTCACACACATAGTTCTCTTAAGGGCACCCTTGTACCTTTTCTTGGTAGTGCCAATGCTTCTTATTCCTGTGAAGAGCTGGCTAAAGAGGAGCTGTTCAGGAACGTGGTTTTCACCTATTCTAACCAAGTGACCATACCATCTAAGCCTACTTTGGTGGAGTATAGCCTCTATGCTCATTAGGGAGGCTCTATCAAGAATTTCAGCACTGGTAACACTTAACCTTCATCATCAAATGCAAATATCTTTGATGACATTTCTGAATTACCTTTATTTGGTATTGGTACAAAGTCCACATTTCTGCTCCATACAAAAGTGCAGGTATTATGATAGCTTGGTACATCTGTATTTTGGTTTCCAGCTTAAGGTCATGATTGTCAAAGACACATTTATGTAATTTTCCATGTTTATTTCATGATCATGAGAGACATCACTGGAGAAATGGCAGCCAAGGTATTTATAATGTGGAACTACCCTGAGTACGCTGACATTAATCCACAGAGATTGTCCAATGGGAAAAAAAATCTTAGTTGGCTAATTTTTCATTAATCATTTAGTTGGAGGGAGGGTGTTGAGGCACAGATTGATCATCACTAGCTGGGACAGGAGCCACTTACTGATGTTAAAAAAATTCTTTGACATATGTTGTTTATATGTCACCAATTAAATGGATATATCTAAGTACAACAAATTGACTGACCAGGAATATTTTTAGTCGAGGGTAGTGCTAGAAACTTGACTCTATGAAACGATAAGATTAGACTGTATTAAGAACAGAATTACAAAGAATGGAAAAGACTTGGAGACTTTCTCTTTTTTGTAAATTTGTGTCTTTTTATCATTAAGTTGTGACTTTTGGTTGTGGGGTAGGGACTAATTTCAGGTGTTTTAATTAAACAACTTATCCAGTGGGCAAGTAGAAGTTTAATGCAAGTTAGACTGATGAACAAAGATTTGATAAATAGGTAAACAATTGGACAAAACTGTTGTAATGTAGTTGCACGCTTCTTGCCATTTTGCAAATGTAAAGTCTTAAATTTGAACAAGTGTCCTAAAAAAGGTCCATAAGAAGTCCTGAATTTAACCTTCAGACAGCTTCATTGTCAACAGACTTGCTATCCATCCTTAAAAAAAAAAAGTTTACCAATTACAGTGGTTTTGGTGAGTCTGCCATCAGTTTAAAAACTTCACCTCTAGAATATGCAGAGGTGTGAAAAAGTGTTTGCCCCCTTCCTTATTTCTCATTTTTTTGTATGTTTGTCACACTTAAATGTTTCAGATCATCAAACAAATTTAAATATTAGACAAAGATAACACAAGTAAACACAAAATGCAGTTTTTAAATGGTGTTTATTATTAAGTATAAAAAAAAAATCCAAACCTACATGGCCGTCAGGAAGGAGGCAAACACTTTTTCACATCACTGTAAATATTTGATTACGGTTATAAACAAAAGGAGAGACAAAAAAATCATGTTTGATAGGGGTGTAACAGTACGCCTATAATCACGGTTCAGTACATAGCTTGGCTTTAAGGTCACAGTTCAGGTCATTTTCGGTGCAGTAAGGAAACAAAATGCAAAACATAAAATGCTGGATTACTTGCGTAATTCCTGGCTCTTTGATAACACAGTGAGGTGTTTCACTATGGGAATTGCCTTAGGCGTGACCATCTACGGAAGCTCCAATGACACCACGTCTGTCAGTGACAGATAGTTTATTATGGTTATCTTTTTTTTAAAATTCAATTACAAATCATGGCATTCTAGCTTCCTGAGATGCACTAATATTCAGAATGATGGCTTATATTATAATAGAGAAGATGAAAGCCTAGCCTACAATTAGGGAGGGATCATGTGTTTCTGAACCCTCCCTTAGTTATGCTGCTAATAGGTTTAGTCAGCCGGGGGACCTCCAGTAATGCACTGGGCCTCACTCCTTTCCTCATTCTCTATGAAATATTTTTTTTTGCTGGTCATTAACATTTGTTTGTTCTCTCCCATAGATTGAGTCCCCATCGTGCTGTTTGCTCTCTACATGTCTGTTCTTTTCTTCTTCTCTATCCCCTCACCCCCCAGCCAGTCGCAGCAGATGACTGCCCCTCCCTGAGCCTGGTTCTGCTGGAGGTTTCTTCCTGTTAAAAGGGAGTTTTTCCTCTCCACCGTCGCCAAGTGCTTGCTCACAGGGGATCGCCTGATTGCTGGGGTCTTTCTGCAACTGTGGGGGTCCCCCCTACAGTTGATAGTGCTATGAGATGACTGTTGTTGTGAAATGGCGCTATATAAATAAAGTTGAATTGAATTGAATTGAATTGAAAAAGAGTAAGCTGCTCATGTAATTCACATGTTTACTGCAGTCACAAGCAGAACTGAAACAGCTCAGCCGTCGGTAACTATCATCCAAGAGAGATTATTTTCCAACAGGTTAACAGGTTGGCACGTGCCAACAGTTTAATCAGTTTTCTAAAGCCGAAATAGTCGCTCATTGAAAATAAGAAGTGCTAACTTTACTCGCTAAAACTTGCTAATCTTACCGGTGTGGTGTTTAGAAGTAGCCGGACTTCAGTCGTTCATCCCTGGGTCAGAGAGCATCAGATGAGGTAGTGGAGGAGGAGGCAGTGTGATGTGACAGTTACACTTTCTGTTCATCACTCAATATAGTCTGTGTCCATATCTCAGTACACCTCTGTACCATACCATGGGTGGCGTACCGAAAAATCTGAATACAAATACATGTACCATTACACCCCTAATGTTTGATAATAATTGTAATCCTAAATTGATATTTAAACAGTTTTCCATCTCTTAGTCTGATGAAGGGGAAGCTACCGATCTTCAAAATGCTGCTGAAACTGAAGCCACATCCAAAGACCCCCTTCCCCCATCTTCAAACACAGCTGTGGATTCTGAGTCCACACAACTGGACCCCCAGCCTGGACCTAGCCAGACTCCAGCTGAGGCTCACGCTTCCACGGAACCTTCTGGATCCAAGCCAGTCAAACCGTCTGAGGCTGCCACCGCTGACCCTGTTGTCTCAGAGCCTGTGGGCGTCACCTCCAAGGTCCACCTATTCATATTCGAGAGTGAGAGTGAATCTCGAGAGGAAGACTCTCAGAGTGTTGGTGAACAACCGGCATCTCCATCCAGCCCACAGGCAAAAGTGAATGAAGTGGCTCCATTTTCTCTGACCCAGGACCAGTTGGAGGAGGACAAGCAGAAAATCAGAGACCTGATGAACGAGACAGAGCAGGTGTGTGTACTTTTTTAAACTGTAGCTCCTTATCAGCATGTTGACCCCCTAATATAAGGGCAGCGTGGTGGCGGAGTGGTTAGCACTGCGGCAGCACAGCAACTCACCCTTAGCCGGGGGATACTGGGTTCAATCCCAGCCCCTGACCAACAGTGATCTGTGTGGAGTTTGCATGTCCTCCCCATGTCTGCATGGGTTTACTCCGGGATTTCTCCGGTTTCCTCCCACATCCCAAAAACATGCAAGTTAGGTTAATTGGCATCAACTGGGGATTCTAAATTGTCCGTAGGTATGACTGTGAGAGTGAATGGTTGTCTGTCTCTCTGTGTTGGCCCTGCGATGGACTGGCGATCTGTCCGGGGTGTACCCTGCCTCTCGCCCAAAGATACTGGGATAGGCTCCAGCCCCCCTGCGACCCAAAAAGGATTAAGTGGAAGAAGATGGATGGATGGACCCTAATATAAATCTTGTTTCATGATGTTGACACAGATGAGGAATATTTCGGTCCACTGTAGTATGTGATGACTGGGAAAGTACAGCAGAAATATTGAGGGAAATGGGTAGAAAGGTATGTGGTTTATCCTCTGGACAGAGGAAGAAAGGAAGACAAGGAGGCTTGGTAGTGGAATGAGGAGGTACAGGAAGATATTCAAAGGAAGAGGTTGGCAAAGAAAAAGTGGTATAGTCAGGGAGATGAAGAAAGTAGACAGGAGTATTTGAAATCTAAGCGCATGGCAGAGGAAAAGGCATATAGTGAGTTGTATGAGAGGCTGGACACTAAGGAAGGAGAAAAGGACTTGCACTGATTAGCTAAACACAGAGGTTGAGCTGGAAAGGATGTGCAGCAAGTTAGGTTGATTAAGGACATAAATGGTAATGTACTAACAAATGATGAGTCTGTTGAGAAGGTGGAAGGAGAACTCTGAGGAGCTAATGAATGAAGAAAATGAGAGAGGAGGATGGATAAAGGAAAGATGGTGAACAAGGAAGTCCCATGGATTAGCAAGGCAGAAGTGAAGGAAGGTGGTTGGCCCAGATGGCATACCTGTGGAGGTATGGAGATGTTTAGGAGAGATGGTAGTGCACTTTGTAACCAGATTGTTTGGGGAATTGAGAAGAAGTGTTGTGGTACCAATTTTCAAGAACAAGGGTGATCTTCAAAGCTGTAGTAAATACAGAGGCATAAATTTGATCAGCCACACTGAAGGTATGAGAAAGAGTTGTTGAAGCCAGGTTAAGAGGAGAGGTGATAGTCAGTGAGCAGCAGTATGGTTTCATGCCAAGAAAGAGTACTACATGCTTGCTTTAAGAGTATTGATGGAGAAGTTCAGAGAAGGTCAGAAGGAGTTGCACTGTGTCTTTCTGGATCTAGAGAAAGCGCGTGATAGGGTGTCAAGAGAGGAAGTGTGGTACTGTATGAGAAAGTCAGGAGTCACAGAGAAGTATGTGGTGCAGGATGTGTGATGACAGTGAGACGGTGGTGAGGTGTACTGTAGGAGTGCCAGATGGATTCAGGGTGAGGGTGGGGTTACACCAGGTATCAGCTCTGAGCCTTTTCTTGTTTGCCATGGTGATGGACAGGCTAATAGATGAGGTCAGGCAGGAGGCTCAGAGGACCATGATGTTTGCAGATGATGTGATCTGGATAAAAATATTTTATTTGTATCAGACAGGGAAAAAAGGTTTTTACCTTAACATGTTTCAGCCACTTCTTGCAGCCTTTCTCAGAAGGCTCACGTGATGTTACTAGGATTTTTGTTGTTGTTGATTTATTACCTCCGCCAAGGAGGTTATGTTTTCATCAGCGTTGGTTTGTCTGTCTGTCTGTCTGTTTGTTAGCAAGATAACTCAAAAAGTTATGGACGGATTTTCATGAAATTTTCAGAGATTGTCAGAAATTGGGTATCCTACAGATGATTAGATTTTGGTGATGATCTCAGAGTGCATACCTCCACCAAGGGCTTTGTTTGTATTTGTGCAGCAGGATTACACAAAAACTATTGCATGGATTTGGATGAAATTTTTACCAGAGGTGGTTCTTGGGCTAGAGAGGAGCCCATTATATTTTGGTGATGATCTGAGAATGCATACCTCAGCCAAGGCTCTTATCTTCTCACAGTGTGTTAGCAACAATACTCCAAAACGGATGGACAGACTTTGATGCAATTTTCACCACAAGTGGCTATAGGCCTACACACAAACCCATTACATTTTGGAGGTGATCCATGACAAACAGAAGGAGCCTTGGCGGAGGTATGTGCTCTATGAGTGCTTTTCTAGTTCATCATCAAAATAACATTGTATACAAGTACAACATACATTAAAACAATGGAATAACACAAAAAGTGTACATACTTATTTCCATTGTGGTCCCTTGAATGGGAACAGACAGCAGAGGCGTAGTCATCCTCTGCTGTCTGGTAAACCTGGATAAAACAGCTGATGAAACAGCTGACTGTCACAACAACATCACGTGACCCTTCTGAGGAAGGCTGCAAGAAGTAGCCGAAACATGTTAAAGTTTTTAGAAGACACTATGAGCCATTTTGGATTATTGTGATCTGTAGTGAGAGTAGGGAGCAGGTGGAAGAGAACCTGGAGAGGTGGAGGTATGTTCTGGAGAGAAGAGGAATGAAAGTCAGTAGAAGTAAGACAGAATACATGAGTATGAATGAGAGGGAGCGGGTGTAATAGTGAAGATGCAAGGAGAAGAGGTAGTGAAGGTAAATGAGTTTAAATATCTGGGGTCAACCATCCAAAGCAAAGAAAATGCATAAGAGAGGTGAAGAAGAGAGTGCAGGCAGGGTGGAGTGAGTGGAGACGAGTGTCAGGGGTGATTTGTGACAGAAAGATAGCAGCTAGAGTGAAAGGGAAGATTTACAAGACAGTAGTGACACCTGCTATGATGTATGGTTTGGAGATGGTGGCAGTGACAAAAAGACAGAAGGCGGAGCCGGAAGTGGCAGAATTGAAGATGCTAAGATTCTCATTGAGAGTGACTAGGAGGGGCAGGATTAGAAATGAGTATATCAGAGGGATAGCTCAGGTTGAGCGGTTTGGAGACAAAAGTAAGAGAGGCAAGGCTGGGATCGTTTTTTTTTGTTTTTTTTTGTTTTTTTTTTTGTTACTTATTTGTACCCGTAGGTAGATTTGGTTTGCAGTCTGGTGACAAGCCACCGGCTGCCGGTCGCTGCGTGCGCGAGCGCCCTAAACCTACATGTTTTTGGTATGCGGGAGGAAACCGGAGAAATCCCGGAGTAAACCCACGCAACACGGGGAGAACATGCAAACTCCACACAGCTCACTGTTGGTCGGGGGCTGGGATCGAACCCACGATCACACGATCCCCGCGATCCCCCGGCCGAGGGTAAACTGTGCTGCCGCAGTGCTAAACCACTGCGCCACCGTGCAGCCACGGACGTGTGGGACGTTTGGACGTGTGCAGAGAAGGGACAGTGGATATATTGGACAAAGGAGGTTGAAGATGGAGCAGCCAGGCAGGAGGAAAAGAGGAAGACCACAGAGAAGATTCATGGATGTAGTGAAGGACACAGAGAGAGTTGGTGTTACAGAGGAAGATGCAAGGGATAGGGTGAGATGGAGGCAGATGATCCGCTGTGGCGACCCCTAAAGGGAGCAGCTGGAAGAAGAAGAAGTAGTATGTGTGTTTTTGCCAAATAGTTTCACCATTTTTATTTTTATTTCAGGATCTGGTGACTGTGATCAAAGTTTTATTAAAGACCAGTGGAGATTTCTCCGCTGCACGCCTCCTGCTCTTGAATCCCTTATCTGTTACTGGACCTATTTGGAATCGCCAGGACGACAGTCTGTTGCTTTCAGCCGATCCCGACACCCTCCGGCAACTTCAGGAGAAATATGGTGAAGAGAGTGTTGCCAAAAGGATTATGTTCCTTGAAATTGAGGGATGAAGTAATTTATTCATTTTAATTGTCAAATTGGGGGAAATTTTTTACAGGAAATAAATCTCACTTTTTTTTCCTTTTTTTTTTTGCATTTCCTGCACAACTAATTTTTATTTTTTATTTTTTTTGGGGGGGGGCGGTTCCTGTGTTATGTCTTGTTTTAAAAGCATGTTTAATGATCTTAAGCTTAAAATAATTATTCTTAAAATGCAGAATAAATCTATTTTTAAAAATATTTAGTTCAGCCACAGTTGTTTTTTTTTCCTGTGCTTTCACTGATTCAGTTGAAAATGTGAAACTCCTATATTATATACATTCATTACACACACAGTGATATATTTCAAGCGGAACTTTATTTCTTTTCATTTTGATGGTTATGGCTTACATCTAATTAAAACCCCAAATTCAGTTTCTCAAAAAAATAGAATATTACATACATATGATTAATTTTTAAAAATTCATTTTTAATAGAAATGTTGGCCCACTGAAAAGTATGTCCATGTACACGTTCAATACTTGGTCGGGGCTCTAAAATTCCCTGGTAGATGACCACGCTCACTTTGGACCTTGATTTCCACATGGTGTCGGTCCACTGTGTTTTATCAAGTTGAGAGTCAGTGCAGTCGTCCACCAGGAAATCTTAGCGCACTTCATACGTCCCTCTGGTGACAAGCTTTATGGAGATGCTGATTTCATTTTCTAGCAGGACTCGGCACCTGCTCACCCTGCCAAAAGTACCAATACTTGGTTTATTGACCATGGTATCATTGCCAGATTGGCCAGCAAACTGGCCTGGCCTAAACCCCATAGACGGTCTGTGGGGTATTGTCAAGAGGAAGATGAGACACCAGACCCAAAAGTGCAGATGAGCTGAAGGCCGCTATCAAAGCAACCTGGGCTTCCATAACACCTCAGCAGTAACACAGGCTGATCACCTCCATGACATGCTGCTTTGATGTAGTAGTTCATGCAAAAGGAGCCCCGACCACGTATGGAGTGTGTACATGGACATACTCTTCAGTCAGCTAACATTTCTATTAATTTTTTTTTTTAATTTTATGTAATATTCTAATTTTTTGAGAAACTGAATTTTGGGTTTTAATTAGCAGTAAGCCATAATCATCAAAATTAAAATATATAAAATGATATATATCACCCTGTGTGTAATGAAAGTTAGGTTAATTGGCATCAAAACTGGGGATTCTAAATTGTCCTTAGGTATGACTGTGAGTAGACGAGTTTCATTTTTTGGATTAAATTACTGAAATAAATGTCCTTTTCAGTGACATTCTAATTTACCGAGATGCACCTGTAGGTGTAAATAAGACAATTATTAAAAAAAATCAGCCTTTACAGTTAAGCTATAAGATGTTGTCCAGCAGTTTCAGAGGGTATCAAGCCTGGCGGTCCATAGATACCATCTCTGCTTTTTGGTTTCATCAGGCAGTGATCTCCAACTACCTTTGGTCTGGGTTGAGAAGTAGCATTTCCAAACCTGAGGACATAGTTCTCACCCGGGAAAAGGAGTGAATTGGTCTTTCTGGGGTAAGGATAAGTTTCTGCCTCATATATAGGAGTCTGAATATCTTAGGGTCTTAAACATGAGTGAGGGAAAAGGGGAGTGTGAAACAGGGAGACAAACTGGCAGCCATTGTACCAGTCTGTTGTGAACGGAGGGTGAGTGTGAAGGCTACCCTCAACAGTGACCGCAAGTGTAAAGCAACACAAAGTCAGATTTTCACCTTAAACAGGGTTCCCACGGTCCTTGAAAATTCTGGAAAGTCCTGGAAAAAAAAAGTGATCCTGGAAAGTCATGGAAAAGTCCTGAAATACTGCCAAAAATCAGGTGGTCCTGGAAATAGGATTACCAGCTAAAAAAGTCATTGAAAGTCCTTGAATTGAGTGTTGCATGGATGTTGGTTGTGCTCAATATTCTACAGTGTGTAGTGTCTGCACCTATCACATGGCTATGGCAGCCTTCCAGTTTCTAATCTTTGCATTACATTATGCAGTGGACTCTCCTATGTAGTGCACTTCTTGCCATACTTGTACATGTAACCTTGTTTGGGTCTTTGGTTTAGTGTAGTATGTAGGTTTAGAAAAGCTGGAATGCTGAAAGGGTTTGGCATCCCTTGCCTCCAGAGCTATTTGTCACACATCTATAGGCAATACAGTGGCTGCTTGTCACCCCACTGTACTGTCTGTGGTGGTGGTGGTACATATATCAGGCGAGACATGATTGATTTTTAGCTTGCCTGAACTTCCCAGGCTTTTTCTGAGGAGTGATTTAAACAAAAAAGAAAACAAGCAAATGATTGGCAAAGTTTTCATCCTGAAGTTGGAATTAGAAATATGTATGTTAAACTAAAATTGCAATAAGCCTTCTTGTGTGAAGCAAACTGCAATGTCATTGTTTTATTACAAGTTAGGCCACAGTTTCTTGATTCCTTGTTGCACAGAACCGCCGCTCCAGGTTGCAACTGCCGCTCAAGAAATAAATTTGCCATTCAGTTTTATTTTTTCCGACCGCCACTAGGGGGCTACGTGTCGTTTTTCCTGTGGCGCTCCTAGTGGCAGGGGCAGAAACTAGCCTGATCACTATTTTTTTTTTACCGATGCTCAAATGAAATGATTTTTTATTTTAATTGCCGACCGACCGACTGCTTCAGAAGGCTCTGAGAGAGTTCTGTGCAACAAGGAATCCAAAAACCGTGGCCTTATTTGTACTTATAGGCGCCAGATCTATGAAGTTGAAAAGCAATTATGTCTCGCCTTATAGCGTTGTAGATGCATGTCTGGGTTTTAACATGAATTTCCTTTGTTTGTACTAGAAAATTGTTTCAGAAATACCGTTCAAAGTCCTGGAAATTGGATGATTTTTATCCTGGAATATCCTGGAAAAGTCCTGGAATTTAGTTTTCAATTTTCAGTGGGAACCCTGTTAAAATAATATCTTCAAAAGTATTTTGATGCTACACCAATTTGACCGAGTGAATGCCACTTCCTCTATAGCCTAAGTGGGCCCAAATGTCCTGCCACAGCTGTTCTTGGTAGGAACACTGAAAGGACTACAACTATGGCAACTCTGACCAGAGACCCAATAGCCAATCACAGGGCACAACTTCAGCCACCAACAACAAAGCGCCCTGTGATTGGCTGTTGGAAGTGAGGTCATGGTCACCATAGTTGTAATCTTTGCAGTGCACCTACCCACAACAAGAAAGTCGTATAGTGCTGCTTTCAGGGGGGACTGAATGAACAAGTGGTCAAAACAGACTGTCTGCAGGGTAGCTTGGGTCATGGTTAGAGATTTGAGTAAGGATCTCAGATTAGAGCTGCTGCTCCTCCTCTACATCCACATCAAAAAGGAGCTGGATGAGGTAGTCCGGTCATTTGGATGCCTGCTAGGTGAAGTGACCCCGGATATGATAAGAGAGTCTCCATTGGCCTGGATACGCCTTGCTTTACTCCCAGAAGAGCTGGAAGAGATAGCTGGGGGGCCTGGAGTTTGAACATGGTCTGTGGTTAGACTGCAGCCCCCAATGCCCAGACAAGTGGCAGAGAATGAATGGACAGATACATTATATTGCCAAAAGTACTGGGACACCACTCCAAATCACTGGGCACCAATGTACAAAGCAAGGTCCGTACAGATATGAATGATGAATTAGAGTGGGGCCTGTGAGCCTGGACTTCCCGTCTAATATCAGTGCCTGAGATCACAAATGCGCTTCTGATCAAAAATTCCCATAAACACCCTCCTAAACCTTGTGGAATGCCTTCCCAGAACAGTTGAAGCTGTTAAAGCTGCAAAGAGTGGCTCCACACCAAACTCGCTCATCTGTGTCTTTACAGACCTTGCTCTGTGCTTTGGTGCCCAGTCATTTGGAGGGATGTCTCACCTGAGTAGTACTGTGTGAGCTTGGTGAGCATCTGGGCAATCGCCAAGGAGGAGATAATGAACACAGCACATTGGCACTTTAGCCCATTTTGTTTTTGCCGTAATGAACTAACCAGAAGGTAATGCATTTTTTAAAGACTCCAAGTAGCCTTTATTTTTTTATCCAATACATCATTTTATTTCATTTGACCCAAATATCAATCAAGTTCATTCATGAAACAGAATCTGCCCTTGACCCACATAAATACATTGTAGTAATGGTTCAAACAAATAATAAATGTACAAATTTAGAAGAAATAATTAAAATATATAATGAACAATTTAAAGTTAACAGGAATGACCATAAGGACCGGTGTTCAACACAGTTCAGTAGATATTACCCAGATATGGCCACAAGTAATTGCTGCACCTTTTTAACTCCCCACTGAAATAACGGCAAACAGAAATGCAGATGAACACGTAAAACTGTGTTGACAACGGCTAACTCAACCATAAAATCCATGTGCCTTGCTGATAAAAACCACTTGTATAAAACACCCTTTTATTTTAAAGTATGAAACATTCACGTCCAACAGGACCTCGTTTGCATACATCAAGGTCACATACTGTAAGTTGATTAGGTTTAGCACAGCAAAACATACCAAGGTCTCCAGTAAGTAACAGCACACCATGTATCCCTGGATTTTAACAGCTACAAGTTTTTAAGGTTAAAGAATGAATCAAGCTACATTCAAAAGAGCTGATACAGCAGTGTTTTTTCAAAATGATAAAACCGGCCTGCTTCAATGGATGAAGACTGCAGATGATGCTCTACTTTGCAAGAATATCAAAACACATGAAATCTGCATCCGTCGCTTATATGCACAGACTGTGCATATTATTAATAGGATTCATAGCTTGATATTCTTCTGTCGAGTCACTGTACACATTTGCTTTGGTTGGCTGCTCAGAGCTGCTGTCTCTACGCGTCACAGCCATACAGTCATTGAATGTTTGGAGTCATCACTACCCAGTACAGTACCAATAAATCTATGGCTCTTTGATCAGGCTGGTTTTATATCAACTCCACAAGAAAAGTATGACGTTTGCGAGTAAGGCCATCCGTCACTCGCATCAGATATAATTAGGTTTGGGGTTTTTTTAGTATGGGCGATCAGTTCTAGTCAAATGATTAAAACATCTAGTATACGTTAAATAAAAGTTAAATATGGTGACTTCAACTCAGTTGACACCATTTCTGGTTAACACAGGATAGATAAAAACTGTAAAAATATATTTTCTGCAACAAAATTACTGGCATAGATACTTTTAAATATAAAACACAGCACACAGTCTGCACTGTAGCTTTTACGTTCAAAATCTGATTTTAAAGGGGGGAGAAAAAAAAGATCCACAGCTCGTTTTCTCCCCACATGCATGCTGAAACAATTTTTTTTTTAAACATTCTACTTCTGTAAAACTACCAAGATCGAAGTAGCTCTTAATCTTCCAGCAAAACTGGACGTACATTATGATACAAAGAGGTGATTACTTCTGTTCCCATGCGTCGATCACCATCAGAACAGCAAAATTGTCAGACATCTCCATCTGTCACAACAGGACAGTTATAAAACAAACACAAAAAGGCCTCTGGGGTATCCCATCTCATGCCCACAAACCTACAAAATCAAATGGTTCAAGCTCCGAGCTGATGGAGACGGAGCAGGATGTGCAGCCTGTCTGAGTCTATAGTCAGTCATGGAACCACTCGGGATGAAAGTATTCATGACAGAAAAAAGCCCTAACTGCCCATGGAAGTGAGGAGTAAAAATGATGAGATTAAAGTGAAATGGAAGCTTTTAACACATGTCCTTTGGTATTGCTTAAAGTGTAGGGGAATAGTTGGGTTTTAATTATAATGATCATCATTTTGTCTCAATGTCATAGATGGACACAGCTTCCAGCAGGTGTGACAAATAAAACCAGCACAAATTAGCTAGAATATGTAGTCTTTCTGATGGCCAGCAGAGGGGCAGAGGTTTCTGAGGAAAATTACTTCAATGGTCTCAAGCACTTTCCCATAATAATTAGTTTTTATGTTTTAATCTAATAATTGTGGTCCCATTTGGAGTCGTAATGTTGGCTATATTTGGGAGGGGTTAGAGCGCAGCTGACAAATTGCTCCGTCATTGGCAAAGGACAAAACAGGGCCTCAAAATGTGATGCTTTACATCATGGTAGCTATGTCCATCTTTAGCTCTTCGGGTGTATGGTTGATATCCTCAAACTTCACAAAAATGTGCATTTTAGTTAGACTGATGCACTGCCTGTTTCAGCAGCATGACAGTGGGTGCCGTTCCTGTTTAATGTTCATGAAGATGATGGGAAAAAAAAGTCTCTTACGAAGGTTATATCATACACAAACAAGAGCTCGTAAGCTGATACATACTGTAGAAAACACCTGCTTTGTCTAAAAGGCTGATGGCTCTAGGAGAAGCGAGGAGGGGTGAAAGCCAGTCTGAAAATAAGGCCAGCTGAATTGCATAGAACTTCAGTAGTGCACTGATGCATCAAAAGGCTGTGCTCCTTTCCTCTGTCAGCTTTGGCAACCCGGCAGAGTTCCCTCAGAAACCTCCAGAACCCCAACGGCATTTGTTTCCACTTGTTTTTGTCTTCTTGACAGAAGACACTTAACACCCCCCATTGAAACTGTTTAGTTTGGATTGCACAAACCACACCTGGACCCAAATAATCCAAGACCGTGACATTATTCTGAATGATCAAGGACAACCATTTTTCCCCAGTCTGGTCAGTAAAAGATGAGTGTGTTTTGTTTTTGTTGAATAACAATTTTGCTGTTTACCAAAATCCAGAGCACAATATGTACTATATTCAATTCCTTTAGAAAAAAAGGATCTTAATTTAGTAGAAAATACTTCTCAGCCCATTAAAATATTTTTTTTCTCTCCAAAATCATGTGAAGCTCTGGACTAGCATCCAGTGAGGCAGCAGTAAGGAAGAGAGCACAGCTTGGTTTCTATATGCACTCTTCTCTTTGCAAAGCAAAGACACCCCCCACCACCACGTTATAAACAACAGAAATAGTGTAAAAGCACCAGTTCTGGGACTACACCAGCAAGCCTGACCATCAGAAATTAGTTTATAGGTCAAGAAGGCCCACGTTTAGGTTGGTCCATCTCCTTAGCAGGGTTTTAAATCCTGCAAGAACCAGGAGCAGACAGAAGCAGCTGGGACAAAGCCCCACATCGCATTCATCAACTAACGGGTACTTCAGCATCTGCGTCCTTGTCTGAAATCTCATCCTGGATCTCGTCTGAGTTCCCTGAGTCGCTGCTGGCCACCGAGCTGAAAGAAGGCGAGTTCCTGCCACCTTTAATCATCCGCCGACAGGTCTCCATCTGCACGTCAAGGCCTCTTTTCATGCTGCACATCTCCATGTACTCGTGCAGATGCCGGTTCATGTCGCTTTTTGCTGTTGCCAATTCCAGCTGGAGGAATCAAAATTGATTAAATGGTGAGAAGATGAAGCAAAATGAGATGCAGACATACACAAGTTAAACTGCTAAGCAGGTTTAACTTAACATGCTTACTAGCATTTGCTAACAAATGCAAAGCTGAATTTTAAACAAATTAGCATTTAATAATCAAAATTTAACTCTGCTTATGGTGTTTTTCCACATGTTGACAGCCTCCACAGGTCTTAATTAAATGTTTGTGACAGACTGTTCAAATTTTCTTTAATTATTGCAGCATAATTGTGAATCGTTTGTAGCCTTCCTCAGAACTGCTTGTTTCAGTGCATGTTATTCCCAAGAACCACAATGAACTCCGTCCTCCCTCTTACATCACTACTACTAATCTTAGCTGGCTAGCTCCTAGATTGGATCGCGAGCCTGAGCCAACTAACCTAAATTTGTCTTAAAGAATGAATGAAATAATTACTAACTAGCTAACCTGCACTTATATAGCGCTTTTCTAGTCACAAAGACCACTCAAAGCGCTTTCACTAGTACTAACCCTCTATTCTAAGGGCCTATAGGAAACAGATATCTAGGGACAATTTAGAACAACCAATTAACCTAACATGCATGTCTTTGGATTGTGGGAGGAAACCGGAGCCCCCGGAGTAAACCCACGCAGCACAGGGAGAACATGCAAACTCCACACAGAAAGGTTCCAACCCCTGCCAGCCTGGGGATTCGAACCAGGAACCTTCTAGCTGTAAGGCAACAGTGCTAACCACTGCACCACCATGCTGCCCCATGTTAAGAACTCTATCAAATAGTTGCTAAATCATTTCAGGCAGGATTATGGACAAATTTTGGATAATGAAACGGAGCAGAGGCGTACTGTAAATGTCTCCCACACATCCTAACAACAAAGAAAAAGACATTTGAAGAGACAGCCACAGACCTGTATCCACTCTGTGCCATTGCTGTCATTTTTTGGGCCCCTGACTCATAGCACATTGGTGCCTGGGAGCCTGTTCAGTAATTTTTCTGTTCTGGACCCAAAGTGGTGAACTGACAAAACAGTGTGCCACATGCATACCTAAAACTACATCAGCTCAAGTACTTCTGTACTCAGTGTTTCAGTATTCCTTTCACAGACACACACAGATCAGAGTACCTCAATCTGGCCGATGGTTGCCTGGTACTCCTGCTCTCTGGTCTTAAATAGTGACTCTGTTTCATCAATGAGGCTGCCAAGACTTCCATCCTGGGAGTCCTTAGAGAGGACAGACAGAGACCTCATTCATCATGCATGAGCAAACATCTGACACAGCAGTGATCTATGTACAAAAGAGCATATACTGTTACTGTCAAAGCGTCTTAAAGCAGACAAGGACTCACAGGATCTGTGGCTTCACCGCCACCATCATTAGGGCAGGTGGTTGTGCAGGTGCCCGGAGCGATGGTGCACGGCACATTGTAGTTTGTGAAGTCCTCCCACAGCAGCAGAGTCTCCTCGTTCTCCTCCCACGTCAGACTGTCACATTCGTCGTCAATTTCAAACGTTTCGCGCCTGGCAACAAAGGAGTTATCTGAACAATGTCTGGGTAGGGCAAAGGGCAGATAGTGGAAAGAGGGGAAGGGAAGGAAAGCAAAGAGAAGTATAACAGCCACCAAATTCAGCAAAGGTCACATGCAAAAGAGATGTGCTTGTGGAAGGGCTCTTTTACGCTCCCTTTATGGAGAAAAAAGATACATCTGTTTTAAATGTTAGAACCATTACTTCCATGTGTACCTTGCGTTGGCATGTGTGTTAAGCAATAAATTCAGTAAAGGGTGGTAAGAAGACAACGCATGCGGACATATTGATAATGTATCTGTAAACAGAGAATTGGCGGTAATACACCCTTTCTTGAACTGATGGCTACGCTGCCTGCCCCTGCCCCCACAAGTTCTGGTGGTACTGCCAAGTTTGGTCTATAAGCTTTCAGAGAACGTGCAGCAATGCGGACAAAAGGAACAGAGTACAGCTAGAAGGCTCCCCGTATGCACATCTAACACAGAGCATAAAAGAGCCTTAAAAGATGAATGGGAGGAAGTTTACGAAGAACAAGAGCAGTCAAGATACAGCCAAGCGTCTCTTATAACCACACACGTATGCTATGTGGCAGCGATGAGAACATGGGCTTTAAAGAGTATAGTCACTCTATACAACAGAGAGAGATAGAGAACACAGTAAACCACTGTAGGATAACTGCAGTGTGTGCAGTGTCACTCACAGCTGGTTAAGCATGCGTTTCATTTCATCGGTGATGTTGAGCGACCCCGGGGGGTCGGATTCAGAAAGGCTCGGCTCTGCATCCATCTCTGAATTCTCCTCATCAGACACAGCTTTGCGCTCTTTTCGCCGACAGCAGGCCGCAGCACCCTGAAAAACACACAGAAAGATGTCGTTAAGAGTTCACAGAAAACCTGATGAATACTGTTAGTTGTTTAGTTGGCTGTAGAGTTGTTGTTTTTTTAAATGTGTACATCTACCATTAAGGAAGAGTCACTTAAGCACCCAGGAAGCTGTTTTTGCATGTGATTTATAGATTGTACACGTATGCCGTGCTTCAGGCTTAGGCCTGCATATATTGTCTCATAACTGAACCTACAGATCGATATTTACTGCCTTCCAAACAGTAAAAACTGACAGATTTTTATTGGAGTTAGAGATGCATAATAACATATGACACATGAGAAGCCACCAGTTTGACTCACAGAGGATTTAAAATTGGGCTTGAGCCAGCAATGTCGACGCAATGTGATAACGCTGTGTGCAGCCAGGAGTTGCCACATCAGCATTTCACTTTTCTGTGTGTACATAGATGTGCGTGCCTACTGTACGCAACGTTACCCACTGTAAGTGTTCTGCATGTTTATATGACTTAATGTTTGTGACTCTGCAGCCACATACACCTGCACATTTAGAGGGGCCACTGAGTTCATCCCTAGGAAGCGACTGACAGCTCCGATTTCATTCGTGCTGAACATCTCCACAACAACAAATTCATAAGATGGGTACTTGCCTTTTCTGGCAGAGACCTGGCAGAACTGACATTGAACATCTTCGACATGTCCTCCGAGTTGCGTTGCTGAGCCACATCGCACAGTTTGGCCGTGATGTCGATCCGCCTGCATATATCCATGTCCACCCGCCGGGCTTTCTCCTGAATCTTGGAGTCCAACTCAGACATTTGCTGCTTGAAGGATGGAGAAGATTTTTTTTTAGGCCACATGTACAGAGCAACTTAACTTTTAGAAAGCTGTGTCAGTTAAAATATTTTCCTGTATTTCCAAATATGTAACAGTGAATCTGACTTTATATTGTAGATGGGATATGAATGTTTTAAGCTTTGCATTACATCTTTTGGTTTAACAGGATTATGCAGATTTTACACAAAAAGCTTTAAACATTATGCTGAACACATGTTAAGAGCAATTTTCAGCATTTTAATTGTGTAACAATTTTCCATCCATTTGGATCCAAACGTTTTCAAATACTGATAGTTAATGTGATTTCCATTTGTCAGTCAAACATTAATGAATTGCATAAAAATGACAATTATGGTATTTAAATTCATATCAACAGGTTTATGTAGCTGTTATAACCCAATTCATTTTATTCTGTGGTCATACTTTTTAAGAAAAATTAATCTGGCTTGCTTCACAGTATATCATATCTCAACTTTTAACAGATCAAATTAAATTGTTTTCAAAATTGATAAATTTATCCTTATTCTGAACAATCTGAATAAAACAAATTTATAAATAAAGTAACCCAAATAAAACTGATGCAAATACTTAAATGTTTTAGATAGCACTGTGATGAAAACAAATATTAAAAAAAACATCAAAAATGTTAAGAAAGGTGCAGAATTTAAGTCTTTAGATTATTTTAAAAAATACTTTAAAAAATTGATGAAAAAATATTCATTTCTTAATGGGTCCAAAGCAATCATATTTACATCTGAGCAGTTGAATGACGAGACTAGGGTAGTTGGTAACATGGATACACACAAACACTAGACAGGACATGGCTAGGCAGTAGGCTAGTTGCATTTGGGCAAGCACAGCTGGCCACCATGCTAATCAGGTGAAGAAACACCAATAAGTCATTGTGCCACACAGGCATGCACTGCATTTTCTTCATTCTAATTCATTTATTACCTACAGAATATGGTGCCATGAAAATGTCCTACTATTTGTATATATCTATGGTCAGTAAGGACACTGCAGCCCAACCCCAGAGCACAACTGCCTTGATGTCATGTGTCTCTGCTAACCAGTTGGGGCAAGAGTAAGTGTGACATCTTCTGGCCAGGAGGTCATAATGTTGGTTTCTATCACCTTTAACAGATTACTCCACAGTTTATTTATCAAGTGTACATACTTTGTGTCTATTTATGGATATGCCTTTCTTACAAAGTGGAGACTCACTTGCTGAGACTTCATGGAGTTCACAAAAAAAATAATACTACCTTCATATACTACAGCGGTGTGAAAAAGTATTTGCCCAGCCCCCGACCAACAGTAATCTGTGTGGAGTTTGCATGTTCTCACCGTGTCTGCGTGGGTTTACTCCAGGATTTCGCCGATTTCCTCCCACAGGCCAAAAACATGCAAGTTGGGTTAATTGGCATCAACTGGGGATTCTAAATTGTCCTTAGGTATGGATGTGAGAGTGAATGTTTGTCTGTCTGTGATGGCCCTGTGATGGACTGGCGATCTGTCCAGGGTGTACCCTGCCTCTCGCCCAAAGATGCTGGGATAGGCTCCAGCACCCCCACGACCCGAAAAGGATTAAGTGGAAGCAGATGGATGGGTGTTTGTCACACTTAAATGTTTCAGATCATCAAACAAATTTAAACATTAGACAAAGATAACACAAGTAAACACAAAATGCAGTTTTTAAATGAAGGTGTTTATTATTAAGGGTAAAATAAAAATCCAAACCTACATGGCTCTGTGTGAAAAAGTGATTGCCCCCCCACCGGTTAAAACATAAATTGACTGTGGTTTATCACATCTTTGGGAAGCCGAGATCAATTTCTCTAGCCACACCCAGGCCTGATTACTGCCACACCTGTTCTCAATCAAGAAATCACTTCAACAGAACTTGCCTGACAAAGTGAAGTAGACCAAAAGATCCTCAAAATTTAGACATCATGCTGCAATCCAAAGAAATTCAGGAACAAATGAGAAACAAAGTAACAGATCTATCGGTCTGGAAAAGTTTATAAAACCATTTCTAAAGCTTTGGGACTCCAGCGCGAGAGCCATTATCCACAAATGGCGAAAACACGGAACAGTGGTGAACCTTCCCAGGAGTGGCCGGCCAACCAAAATTACTCAAGAGTACAGCAACGACTCGTCCAAGAGGTCACAAAACACCCCACAACAACATTTAAAGAATTGCAGGCCTCACTTGCCTCAGTTAAGGTCAGTGTTCATGACTCCAGCATAAGAGACTGGGCAAAAATGGCTTGCATGGCAGACTTCCCCAACAAAAAACCACTGCTGAGAAAAAAAGAACATAAAGGCTCATCTCGGTTTTGCCAGAAAACACCTTGATGATGCCCAAGACTTTTGGGAAAATACTCTGTGGACTGATGAGACAAAAGTTGAACTTTTTGGAAGGTGTGTGTCCCATTACGTCTGGTGTAAAAGTAACACAGCATTTCAGAAAAGGAACATCATACCAACAGTAAAATATGGTGGTGGCAGTAGTGTGATGGTCTGGGGCTGTTTTGCTGCTTCAGAACCTGGAAGACTTGCTGTGGTAAATGGAACTATGAATTCTGCTGTCTACCAAAACATCCTGAAGGAGCATGTCCGACCATCTGTTTGTGACCTCAAGCTGAAGCGCACTTGGGTTCTGCAGCAGGACAATGATCCAAAACACACCAGCAAGTCCACCTCTGAAAGGCTTAAGAAAAACAAAATGAAGACTTTGAAGTGGCCTGATCAAAGTCCTGACTTGAATCCGATTGAGATGCTGTGGCATGACCTTAAAAAGGCGGTTCATGCTTGAAAACCCTCCAATGTAGCTGAATTACAACTCTGCAAAGATGAGTGGGCCAAAATTCCTCCACAGCGCTGTAAAAGACTCATTGCTAGTTATCACAAACACTTGATTGTAGTTGTTGCTGCTAAGGGTGGCCCAACCAGTTATTAGGTTTAAGGGGCAATCACTTTTTCACAGAAGGCCATGTAGGTTTGGATTTTTTTAACCCTTAATAATAAACACCTTCCTTTAAAAACTGCATTTTGTGTTTACTTGTTTTATCTTTGTCTAATATTTAAATTTGTTTGATGATCTGAAACATTTAAATGTGACAAACATACAAAAAATGAGAAATCAGGAAGGGGGCAAACACTTTTTCACACCACTGTAGTTAGTGGTTTTGTACTTGATTTCTTAGGGTTACCTTCCGTTTTCTTTCATTCAGCCCCCATCAGCTGCAACATTAAAATTTTAACCTTCTCCTCTTGGGATCCACACACCCAGTCAATACAGAAACACCACGCAATATCACTAATATTTTAGAAGATACAAAACTGCAGTAAAACTAATACTAAAGAACTAGTAACATTTACATCCAGTTGACTGCTATTCCACTGAAACAACAAATGCAATGGCCAGCAGCAGGGGGAGCTGTTCTGTTCCAGCATGTACAGTCTTTCTATCAATTCCTCTTAACCCTTACAGCACACATGGCAAATCTCTGCCAGATGCAGATTCATTGTGAATGAGGCCAAAAAAAACTGAGTGCTCTAAGAGTTGTTTTTTTTTTTTTTTTTTAAGTTCAGTGGCTAGCTATATACTGTGTATATATATATATATATATATATATATATATATATATATACACACACACACACACACACAGAGGTAGATTATCACATGCTCTTATTCACATCAAGCTGTCCTGAAATTTTTCTGGAAGAAAGGAGAAGGAAACAACCTCTGGATGTGTGCCTCATATTAAATTTATGCCCACTGCTTCTGTATTGGAACTGATGATATGGAACATTTTGAATTTAAAAGGTGATTTTCTTTCTTATAATACAGAGGATAGAAGTCACGGTCCTGTCAGTCAGGGTCCCTTTACACAGTATGGAGACTGCTGAGAGATTGGGCCAGTTTTTGATCTTTGGGAGATCTTTGTGTGTTTTGAACTGAATCAGAACTTTGAGGAGACCGTGGCAACTGTGATTACTGAAGATCATTGATAGATCAAAAACCGTTACAGAAGACTGTTACACAGGGTTAGGGCTATCATTAGCCAGTCTGACCATGTTTTTAAAAGTGAATTTGTTTTAATGCCCTCAGGCCAACGCTACCTTGCACCCCGGAGGAGGTCTGGCCGTTACTCCAACTCTTTTATTCCTTCAGCTATTAAGCTGTTGAATGTCCACTGTTAAAGGAGGTTGTGTCTTTCCCCACCTTCTGACTTGCTTGGGACCCTACGCTGAGCTGTTTCTCACTGAATACTGAATGTTGGGTGCGAGTATGTATGCAGAGGTTATTGTTTGTGTCTTTATGGCTGGGACTGTAAACTGAATTGCCCAACAAGGGACAAATAAAGTTATCTGAATCTGAGATCTCTCAATGATCTCCACTCCTGTGTAAAGAGGGTATAACAATTTAAAGGTCATTAACCCGCAAGTTGAAAAATGAACAAGTAAAACAGTTTTATGTTTCAAATGTTTTCACTGTTTTGTTTTTTTCCTCCCCAAAATCAGAAAAGGTTTACTACCGAATCACCATGATGAACAGTCTGGAAAACCTCCACGTTTGTGCGTGATTTGTAGATTGGCTAGGAGGACTGTCCACCTGCCTTGTGCGTTTAGCAGCACAAATGTTGGGTATGAACGAGAATAAATGGGTAGGAATGAGAGCTGGTCCTACAAAGAGCACCAAGGTTCTGAAACTCTGAAGCCAGAACAAGAGCCAGTATGGAGTCATGCCAGTCTGTGAGGAATCCATGTACTCTTCGTTCTTTAAATACTTCATTTCTGAAATCGGAACAGAGTGGAAGATCCGTTATATGGCTTGGGCCTTGTCAAAATAACGTCAGAACTGAGCTAAAATGGGATAACAGATCTGATTTCATTAGTTGTTCGTTTTATTGTTTTGGTCACAATCGAAAGAAAGAGATGGAAGCTACAAAAAAAAAACTGTGTCTTTACAATTTGTATTATGTTAATTTATTGAAAAGTCAATGTGATAATTTCTGTAAAACAAACAATACCATAAAACAAACAATACCGCCAAAAGCAACAGCTAAATCTGATGCTTTACAAAAATGGATAAGTAGGTGTAAATATGAAGAAAAAAAATTAGTGCACTTCCAACTGTGACCAAAACAATAAAATGAAAACAAACGTTATCTTTCTGGAATTTCCCCATTGTGGGACTAAGAAAGGCTTATCTTATCTCGTTTTGGTTCAATTCCAATTATATTTTAACAAGGCTGAAACCATATGACGGCTATTTCTGGTTGTTTTGTTTTCACAGAAATGAAATATTGAAAGAATGAAGAGTCGATGGATTGTGAGGGCTGTCTTTTATGTTTTAACTTTGTTCCACGTTCTGCTTCGCACTGCTTCACTGGAATAAAGGCTGGTGGATCTTCCTCTGCGTTTGTTTGGTCCTCATCACTACCATGCTTCCAGACTTCCTGTTTCTAGTTTTCACAGCCTGTACAATATTTTGCTTGAGTGACGCGTTAGCCAAAAAACATATACGTAAATGTATTGAGATATTGACAATAAACAAATGTCCCATCCTGAGCATGATGTCAAGCTGTATTCTGCACTATTAACACCCAATTTCACATTCACACACACACTATCTACAGCACTTCTAACCGCTATAAAGCCTGTACACCACATATTGCTACATCACTTACCCTCCTCTTGGTTCACACATCGGTGATGAAGTAAAGCACAAAGAATAAAATAAAGCACGCAAAGATGACAATGTAATAATAAGCAGCCAAACGGATCTGACTGCATTTGTCACGGAGCAAACTGTGTGGGCACGGTGCAGTTTATCACATCTGTACTGTACATCACAGCAAGGAGGTCTGTCAGCACATAATACAGGGCTGCACTGAACAGGAAGGGCTCTAAATCTGCAGCTGTCATTTTCAATGAATGCTCGTCCTGGAGGCTTTATGGTAATACATTTAGATCTGTGAATGCAAATAAGAAAGGAAGGAAGTGCGTCTTTGTTTCGCGTCTTTGAGACGGCTCCTAAATAACATAAGAAAGCTTGGGGATGTGCAGGAACACAGTTTCCTGATTGCTTTGGGAGTTAACAGCATTATTTGAAAGAATGAAAAGCTTTGTCAAAGCTGATATGACTTCATCTGCTGAACAAACACTTACATCACTCATCAGGCTCTTGAAGACCACAAGTTCAGCTTTCAGTCTGTCCACCTTCTCGCTCAGCTCATCCTGGATCTCTGATGACTCCCGGACGCTCTGAGAGGACAGAACGAGCAAGGAGTTAAACTTGCATAAATGGAATATTCCTGGGAACAGTAATCTAAATATACAGCCAGTATTTATGAAATCCAATTCCATAATAAATTCAAATCATCATTTACTGGCTAGATAGTCGCAATGTCTTCATACATAGACATTTATGATAAGCTTTTGGGTAAATACAAAATAGACTCAAACTACTTTCTGATAAGCCTCATGGAAGCAAATAAAGCTTTCCAATGAAACCATTTTACATTATTCCTGGTTTCAGTTTATCTAAATCCAAAGAAACTTCAGTTCCTTGTTTCTATTCATATTTACATAGACAAAGATCAGAATTCAATGGAAGCATTTAGAGATTTTACATAACTGGATCATAAACTGGATAAATTATTTATACTGTTTTATTTAGCCTATGAGCTGGACTTGATGCTGTAAAAAGGTAATAAAAGAGAACTGCAGACTAAAACGTGTATTTTAATTAGAAACCAAACAACTAGTGGCTTGTTAAGGTGACACGTCATCAAAAGTTCACTAATAAATAATTATTATTTTGTTTGTTCTGTCCAGTCAATGTGTGTTGCAAATGTATGTTTAAAAAAAGAAAAATCACAAGAAAACTACAAAGAAATTAACTTTTTTTTCCCAGTACTTAGATAAACTAAACACACTAAAACATACATCTACTCTATTTAAGCGTTTCACTAACATTAAGAGACACAAACTGACACTCACAACTGTTAGCATATTAGCACTGAGGCTAAATAAATATTTTCACACCTGACAGACAATAAACACGATATACAGCTCCGGAAAAAAAAATGAGACCACTACAAAAGCGTTCCTAAATTAGCATCTCTACAGGTATGGCAGCCATTCAACTGGAGTATCTGTTGAATTCCAACACAAGGACACCTCAGTCTGCTGAAGGAGGGACTGATTAGGTGGTCATCTCAGTATGGTTAGATGCATGAAAGCTGTGAATAAAAATCAGTTATTACACAAATACAGATTTATGAGTTCTTCCCAAGTTAAAACTGAAGTATTGTAGTATTTAAGAATGAACATGAACTTGTTTTCTTTGCATTATTTGATCTAAAAGAAACATCTTTTTTGTTGTTTTGGCCAGTTGTCATTTTCTATAAATAAACGCTCTAAATGATGATATTCTGATTTGGAGTTCGGGTGAGTTGCTTTCAGTTTGTTAAAGAATAAAACAAAATTGCTCATTTTACTCAAACATCATCATCATCATCATAGCAGTCTGTCGTGGGCGACAATGACTGTTTCATTTAGGTCTGATCAGATTCCTCCACACAGCTCTGTCCTTAGCCTTCCACTGCCAGGAACCCCTGTCTGTGTCCAACTTCTTCAAGTTTCTTTTACAGTGTCTCTAAATCTGAGCCTTAGTCTATCCTGATTGTGTTTACCCTCGCATAACTGTGAGTAGAGTAACTGCCGAGGGAGACGCTGTGGTCCATCCTCTCAACATGTCCGAGCCATCTCAGGTTCATCTGTATTAGCATGGCCTCCATTGATGGTAGACCAGCTCATTTCAACACTTCTATGTTGGTTATCTTGTCTTTCTATGAGATGTTCATTATGGCTCGAAGGTGTCTCGTCATGTACACGTGGAGTTTCTTCACCTGCACTCTGTAGACAGTCCAAGTTTCAGCACCGTATAATAGAGTAGCCAGTACTGTCGCTCTGTATACTTTGCATTTTACACGGATAGACACATGTCGATTGTTCCACAGTCTCTCCCACAAGTTTCCAAACACAGCACTCGCTCTTCCCATTCTGAGAGACAGTTCATCCTCCAGCCTAGCATTCTCTGAAACAGTACTCCCTAGGTACTTGAAAGTCTTGCACTTGACTAGTGGCTCTGTACCAATGCTGATCTCTTCTGGTAGTGATGTTGATAATTGGAACTTTGGTGGTTGATAAAGGCATTCTGTCTTCTTGATGTTGATTTGGAGGCTGAATTGGCTAACTGCTCTTGCAAATTTCTCCACTAAAGGTTGCATATCTTCCATGCTGTGTGCAACTAGAGCACTGTCGTCGGCAAAGAGCATTTCTCTTACTACCTTTATCGATGTCTTACTCTTGGCTTTAAACTGTGCCACATTGAACAAGTCTGCTTCTTTCCTTGTTTGAATGTATACTCCTTCTGAAGTGTCTTTGAAGGCCACCTCAAGCATGGCTGCCAGATATAGCGAGAAGAGTGTAGGCGCCAGCACACACCCTTGTTTTGCCCCGTTGCTTACTGAAAAGTCTTTAGATACTGAACCACTCATTGCCACGTTTGCTTGCATACCTGTATGGAGTGCCTCAATCAGGCTGACAAACTTCTCTGTACAACCATATTTCTTGAGTACCTGCCAAAGTCCTTGTCGTGAAACAGTATCGAAGGCTTTACTGAAGTCTATGAAGACTACATAAAGCGGCATGTTCTGTTCGATACACTTTTCTTGAACCTGTTTCAAGCAGAAAATCATGTCCATTGTGCTTCTTCCACTTCTAAAGCCGCACTGGGTTTCCGGTAGTACATTCTGTGAGATGTGTTCACTGAGTCTGTTAAGTAGTACACGTGAGAGAATCTTACCAACAGTGGCTAGCAGTGATATACCTCTGTAATTTCCACAATCTTTCCTGTCACCTTTCTTGAACAAAGGCACAATACTTGCATCCTTCCAGTCTTGAGGTACTTTCTGGGCATCCCATATCTCTTGGATGAGCTTGTGCAGGCAGTTGATCAGCTGAACACCACCAAATTTTCACACTTCTGCTGGAATTCCATCCCTTCCTGGAGCTTTACCATCCTGTGTTGACCTGATAGCTGCCATTAGTTCATCAAAATTTGGTGGTTCATCCTGACTTGATACAGCTGGTCGCTGCACTAGAGCTTCTTTAGCCTCTTCAGTGAGATCTCCAGGGTTGTTTAGTAGTTGGTCAAAGTGGTCTGCAAATCTGTCCAGGATCTTGTCTTTCTCCTGCAAAACCGTTTCACCATCCATAGCCTTTAGTTGGATCAATCCTCTTGGTTTAGGGCCGTGGATTTCTCTCAAACCTGTGAAGAATGTTTTCATGTCCTTCCTGTCTGCTGCAGTTTGAAGTTTCTCCACTTTTTCATCCCACCAGTTGGACTTCATCTCTCTGGTGTACTTCTGTAGCTCACTCTGAGCCTTTGAGTATTTCATCTTCTTCGACCTTGTGTTACACTGTAGGTTTTCCTGCCTAGCTGTATTCCTCGCTTCTAGTAGTTTCTTCAGGTGTTCATCATGCTCATCAAACCAATCTTGACGTTTCCTCTCAGGGTAGCCTAATACATCACTCGCAGTCTGATACACCGTATCTTTCAGTGTTGCCCATTTCTCTTACACTCACCGGCCACTTTATTAGGTACACCATGCTAGTAACGGGTTGGACCCCCTTTTGCCTTCAGAACTGCCTCAATTCTTCGTGGCATAGATTCAACAAGGTGCTGGAAGCATTCCTCAGAGAGTTTGGTCCATATTGACATGATGGCATCACACAGTTGGCGCAGATTTGTCGGCTGCACATCCATGATGCGAATCTCCCGTTCCACCACATCCCAAAGATGCTCTATTGGATTGAGATCTGGTGACTGTGGAGGCCATTTGAGTACAGTGAACTCATTGTCATGTTCAAGAAACCAGTCTGAGATGATTCCAGCTTTATGACATGGCGCATTATCCTGCTGAAAGTAGCCATCAGAAGTTGGGTACACTGTGGTCATAAAGGGATGGACATGGTCAGCAACAATACTCAGGTAGGCTGTAGCGTTGCAACGATGCTCAATTGGTACCAAGGGGCCCAAAGAGTGGCAAGAAAATATTCCCCACACCATTACACCACCACCACCAGCCTGAACCATTGATACAAGGCAGGATGGATCCATGCTTTCATGTTGTTGACGCCAAATTCTGACCCTACCATCCGAATGTCGCAGCAGAAATCGAGACTCATCAGACCAGGCAACGTTTTTCCAATCTTCTATTGTCCAATTTCGATGAGCTTGTGCAAATTGTAGCCTCAGTTTCCTGTTCTTAGCTGAAAGGAGTGGCACCCGGCGTGGTCTTCTGCTGCTGTAGCCCATCTGCCTCAAAGTTCGACGTACTGTGCGTTCAGAGATGCTCTTCTGCCTACCTTGGTTGTAACGGGTGGTTATTTGAGTCACTGTTGCCTTTCTATCAGCTCGAACCAGTCTGGCCATTCTCCTCTGACCTCTGGCATCAACAAGGCATTTCCGCCCACAGAACTGCCGCTCACTGGATATTTTTTCTTTTTCGGACCATTCTCTGTAAACCCTAGAGATGGTTGTGCGTGAAAATCCCAGTAGATCAGCAGTTTCTGAAATACTCAGACCAGCCCTTCTGGCACCAACAACCATGCCACGTTCAAAGTCACTCAAATCACCTTTCTTCCCCATACTGATGCTCGGTTTGAACTGCAGGAGATTGTCTTGACCATGTCTACATGCCTAAATGCACTGAGTTGCCGCCATGTGATTGGCTGATTAGAAATTAAGTGTTAACGAGCAGTTGGACAGGTGTACCTAATAAAGTGGCCGGTGAGTGTATATGTCATTCTCTGAGTTGTTGCTGTCCCAGTCTTTCAAGTTTTCATCCATTTCCTGTGTACGTTCTTCCTGTTTCTTTTGGCCTTTCAGTGCACTAGTGTTTAGCTTCCGTGGTGGCTTCGCACCCGTCCTGCAGTGCTGTTTTCGTCTGCAAATCCTTAATCTATATCTCAGCATAACATGATCAGTACCACAGTCCGCGCCTCTCATTGCTCTGGTGTCCAATACATCCCTTATGTCTCTCTGCCTGACTATGATGTAGTCTAATAAGTGCCAGTGCTTGGATCTTGGGTGCATCCATGTCTTCTTGTGTGTGTCCTTGTGCTTAAATAGAGTGTTGGTTATCACAAGGATGTACTCTGAACATAGCGCAAGTAGAAGTTCTCCATTACCATTACACTTGCCTACTCCATGACTGCCTAGCACTCCTTTCCATTTCTCAGTGTCCAAACCAACTCTGGCATTAAAATTTCCAACGAGTATCAGCCTGTCATCAGTCGGTACACACCTGATAGTCTCACGTAAATCACTGTAGAACTCTTCCTTCACCTCCTCTGTGTTGGTCATTGTTGGGGCATATACACTGATGAGTGTGGCATACATCTTCCGCTGTAGTGGAAGTCTCAGTCATTATCCTGTCGTTGATTGGCACCGGTTCCTCATCAAGCACTGCTGCTATCTCCTTTCTAACTGCAAAGCCCACTCCTGCTTCTCTCCTTTCTTAGTTGATCTCCCACTCCAAAAGAAGATGTACCCATGGTCTTCCAAGCTGTCATATCCAGGCAATCTTGTTTCACTAAGTGCAGCTATGTCTACATTGTACCTGTTCATTTCCAGGGCCACAAGCGCCGTCTGTCTTTCTGGGCGCTGTGATGTTGTTCTGTCCAACAGAGTGTGTACATTCCATTCTGCTACACACAAGGCTGCTGTTTTTCTCTTCTTTTGTCTTCCTGCTCCTAGCTTACTTTTTGCTGCCTGTCGGAGTGTGAACAGATCAGACACGTATAAATACAAAATAAAGTGATAATTTTGTAGCGGTCCCTCTGGATTCCCAGGTTTTCCATAATGCATTTTGCCAGAGTTGACAGACTTTTCAGAAAAGGCTTGTAGGGAACTGTGCACAGGGGAAACTCGGCAGAGTGAGCGTCAGACAATACATTTATTTTTTTCTATGCATACACTTCTTTACCTCAGAATAAGTTTTATAACATGTTCCGTCTGCTTTATTTAATGTTTGTGCTGAATTAATTTGTAAGGAGTGGGACAAGTGGGACGCCTCCCACTTGAGGTGTTTCAGGCACGTCCCACTGGGAGGAGACCCCGGGGCAGACCCAGGACTCGGTGGAGAGACTATGTCTCCCAGCTGGTCTGGAAACGCCTTGGTATCCCCTCTGAAGAGCTGGAGCAGGTGGCTGGGGAGAGGGAAGTCTGGGCTTCTCTGCTTGAACTGCTGCCTTCGCGACCCGGACCTCCGGAAAAGCGGTAGAAGATGGATGGATGGATGGATGGAATTTGTAAGGAAAGTTGATCTTCTGGATAAGACAAGTTTACCTAACGTTACATATTGTAAACTACGTCAAACAAAAGCATGCAAACCTCTGGTTACTATCATCACGAGATCTAACACGGCATTATTGTGAGAAAATTTGAAGGAAGTCAACATGATATTACCAGTATTTTTCTCATTTTGGAGTGAGAAATAGGGTTTGTGGTGTGAGAGTGTGAATGAGGACCAACCAAAGAGTGAGAGTTGGCAACACTGAAGTTGCAACCTGTACATGTTAAGTTAACTGGAAAAACAAATGAATCCATTGACATTCTGACAATTGTCTAACTGCCCACTAGACAGTTTCAATGAGTCAAACAGTAATCAAATGCCATCCAAAAATTGTTTTATCCACATCTGATATCCAGAAGAAAAAAATACAAAGATAACATGCTTCTGCAAGAAAAACAACCACTTCCTGTTTCTTATTTAGTGGGCAGCTGACAATCCTGCTGCCCCCTACTGTTCTGGAGTGAAAAAAATGCTGTTTGTATGATGAGGATAAGACTTCATTGCTCTTCATCACTCTATAAATTCACAAAATCTCTGTGTGTCTGTCACGTTTATAGGACATCACAGGACGGCCCAAGGTGTCTGCCTGATGTCCTGTGATGCATCATAGGCCGTCCTATGATCTCTGGCATCATAGGACTCGCGATGCCGTCATAAAGAGATGTCTATATGACGGCATCGCTTATACTTGGTTTCTACGGGCATGCACAGGTATGCATGGGCATGCGATGCTGTCATATACACATCACTGAACAAGTGCTGACGTGCTTACTTACACCCTTGCTTACACCTGCTTTCCACGGGCATGCAGAAATACTTGCTTATACTTGGTTTCTATGGGCATGCACAGGTATGTACTAGTATTTAAAAAGCAAGCAACACAATAAATGTGTTTGTACTTCTTTCATTTAGTGCAGTTATTTCCCAAAGATTGGATATTTTGTTTTACTTAGTTTATTATTTTGCAAGATTATACAGTGGTGTAACTGCCTTATGAGGAGATCTGTGATCTTTTGGCAGAGGTATGCACTCGCTGAATAGTTTTTTTTTTTTCATCTTTTCAGCAAGACAGAAATAAAGTCTTAATATATAGTGTTTCCTTATGACTACATAGATGTATATTCTATTTGGAGAGCAAATATAAAAGCAGTGCTCTAAAAGTGAAAATTAAGACAAATTCAGTTTAATTCATCCCCAGAACGGTGCTTGTTTTTGCTTTTGTAATACTGCATGGTAACAGTCCTCTGGCTCTGGGGCCCTTAACAATAAACGGCTGTTTTCAGGGAAAATTTACCATCTTTGCACACGTTTCTGTTTCTGCTACACACAGTGACATCTGCCCGAGTGTTCTAAAAGGTTAAAGCCCTCAGGGGGATGGAACTCCACCTCTCTATCTGGGGTTTTGCTGACCCAGAATCTGAGGCAAACACGCATGCTTTCACCGATCGATTTGTGCAAAAGCAAGGAGAAAAAAAGAAACAGGCTGGATGTAGATGTAGATGAGGCAGTAACGGCAGCCAGGATGGTGCACGTATTGTGATTGGGATAGAGCCTTAAGGTGTGACGCTTTAAATTGGTTTCACCTCTGCATCCATTTCCTCTGAACAGAAAGATTTATCGGTAGGTGGCTGGTGATATCGGATGTTGATGTGTACAGTACATCAGCTGTACTATATCAGGCCACAGGCTCCTGTTGATGAGTTTGTAACTTGTTTTTCCAAAACTGACCGACATCCTCTTGGTCTTAGCTGCTTCTAAGCCACAGTGCTTAACGAGATACCAAATGTTTATTCATTATATGTACTGTAGTAACAACTTTAGAACACATTCTTTCACAATTAGTTTACACTCCTTGTGCCCTTGTGATAAATGACTCCTGGCAAGACCTCAAATTGCGGTGTCTTCGTATGTCAATGGAACACACTTCATTGTTGATGTTTCCCAACCTGCTGCAGGGATTCCACCGTGGACTCCAGCTGCTCTCGTTTGGACACCTCTTCCTCCCATCTGCAAACACAAAAGCATAGAGGTGGGTCAGTTACTGCTGGGCCCGGTACCCCGAGGCCCTCCAGACAGGGTAATGCTACTTTTGTGGGATAATACTCCCATCTCCGATTACAAAACGTCCTTGACAGCGCGGGACCACACCCAGCACCCCTCCTCCCATTTTTGAGCTTTTGTCTCCCTCTCCTTCACACAGGTAGCTTTACAACCCCACTACCTCAGCACAGATAATAATGAAAACAAAATAAGGCTCCGTCCTTTTACAAATATGACAAACAGGGTGGAGTATCTCCACAGTCGTGTGCATTTATGATAGCTTTCATGCTTGTGTCTCAAGTGTGGGAAATAAAAACAAATGCAATTTTTATTCAATTCACATACTGTGTACAAGGGGAGGGGGCTGAAAAGTTCTTAGTGGTCAAATTTGACCAAATGTGGTTTTATTTTTCAACTGCAGGGATCCAAGCGCTGCAATACCAATGGAAGAAGTGTGTGGACTGAAGGGCAGACTATGTTGAAAAATAACCACATTTGGTCAAATGTGATCACTATGAACTTTTCAGCCTCCTTCATACACAGTGTAGCTTAAAGCTGGCAATGCAAATCAACAAAGTCCCAATTAATACTGAAAATTTTACATATCATGTTGAGCTGGGGAGAAAAGAAGACAACAGAGAAAGAAAGCTCAGTTTTTCTTTAAAGTGTGTAATAATTCTTTTGTAATTGTCATGCAAAAGGTTATAATTTAATTCAACATCCCAGATCTGTAGTTCTATACCTTTGTGTCTGAGGTCAGCTGTATGCTTTAAATATTTAGAATTAAAATGGCAGGCATATTAAACACCAGGACCAGCAGGTGCGGTTCTACCCAGATTTGGCCACAGGAATCCAGCAATTGAGGAAGCAGTTTGATCCCATACGTAAGGAGCTGCGCAACCTTGGGATTCGTCATGGTGTAATCTATCCTGCGAGACTGCTGACCACGTATGAGGGCAGAACCCACATCTTCAAGACCCCAGAGGAGGCGCAGGAGTTCATCAAGAAGATCAAAGAAGAAGAAGAGACTGGTGGGAGCTAAGCATGAACAAAATATAAGGTAGAATAATTAAGCATTTGCACAGGCATCTGACTGACTTGAAGTAAATAGTAAGTTTACAAAATATAGATTGTATTATATATTAAAAAAACAAAACAAAAACAAAACAAACAAAAAAAACTATGATGTACAAAGTTGTTAAAAATTTTGGAGTTAAGTTGGAAAACTACAGAGGAGAGTTAATGTTACGTCATTAAAAGCAGTAGAGTTAGGGTGATTGGGAGGATGAAGAAGGAGTGGCTTAGGCTGTTCCCCGTGGGTGTGGAACGGTCGATGGCTATATCGGGAGACGGAATTTTTCTTTTGATTTTGGGGGGTTTGCCACAAGTGTGGGAAGGGGAAATTTGTTTGTGTGTAGTTTGTAGGATGAATGTTCAACCACTCATGTTTTTGCTTCTCTGTATGAGCATGTTTACACTGCAAGGTAATCCCAAACTCTCTATTGATCATAAACCAAAGTGTTAATCTTAATTTAACTTCATGGAATTGCAGAGGTCTACAAAATTTAAAAAAACTTAAACAAGTTATGAATAAAATAAAAGACATGGGTTCAAAAATTGTGTTTTTACAAGAAACTCATCTAATAGAGGAGGATGTTAAAAGAATTAGGAGTAGATGGCAAGGAAGTGTATTCACCTCTTCATTTTCATCCTGAGCCAGGGGAGTTATGACTCTCATACATAAATCAGTTCCTTTTCAAGTGAAAAATGTAATTGGAGACAAATTTGGAAGATATGTAATCATTCAAGGTTCTTTGTTATTAGAAAATATAAATCTTGTGAACTTATATGGTCCCAATATAGATGATCAGAAGTTCTTTGCTAATTTATTTCTTATCTTATCATCACTTACAGGGCAACATATAATAGCAGGGGATTTTAATTGTACATTGAATCCAGGTATAGATAGATCAACAGGACTGGATTGTACGCACATTGGATGTAGGATGACTATTAATCATTTTATGAAAGAATTGAGATTGTTAGATATATGGAGAGAAATGAAACCACAAGTTAAAGCCTATTCTTGTTATTCCAGTACCTACAAGACATTCTCACGTATTGATTATTTTTTGATTTCCACAGAATTAAGGTCCAAGATTCAAAACTGCTTTTATGATAACATCGTGATCTCTGATCATGCACCCTGTTGTCTAATATATGTAGATAAAAAATTGACAAAGGAATCAGGTAGATGGCAATTTCAGCATAAATGGCTTCAGGATGAGGAATTTGTCAAGTATATAGAAAAACAGATAGACGAGTTGTTTGACATCAATACTACACAAACATCAGCATGTGTAAAGTGGGAGGCTTTCAAAGCTTTTATTAGGGGACATATTATTAGTTATACAGGATCAAAATCTAAGAAGACTCGAGAGGAGAGAGCTAAATTGGAACATAAAATAAAAAGTCTTCAGGAAAAAGTGTATGCAGGAAGTGACCCAAGGTTGGAGAATGAATTACTGATTTTGAGAGCTGAATACGACAAAAAATCAGCGAATAGAGCTGCCTCGAGTCTTCTAAGATTGAAACAATCTTTTTATGAACAAGGTGAAAAATCAGGAAAATTATTAGCATGGCAGATTAAACAATTAGAAATTAAAACACCAATTACCAGTATTATAAGTAATGGACAGGTAGTTATAGATCCTTTAGAAATTAATAGAACCTTTAGAGATTACTATGAAAAATTATATGATACCAAAAATGAACCTGATTTAACAAAACTAAATGGGTTTTTGAACGAACTATCTATACCGTGTATTCCAAATGAAAACAGGGAGATATTGGAGTCTAAAATTAGTCAAGAAGAAGTTGGGCTAGCCATTGATAATATGAAATCAGGAAAAAGTGCAGGACCAGATGGTCTTCCAGTTGACCTTTATAAAAAATTTAAGAATAAATTAATAAAACCTTTTTTGGAAATGGTTTTAGAAGCATTTCAAAATAATAATTTACCATCATACATAAATAATGCCTTAATTATACTGCTGCCAAAACCAGGTAAGCCCTCTAATAAATGTGAAAATATGAGACCAATAAGCCTATTAAACGCCGACCTTAAGATAATCTGTAAAATTTTAGCAAGACGAATACAAGAAATTTTACCAAATATTATTAATCGAGATCAGAATGGCTTTATAAAGGGTAGACAAGGCTTCCATAATGTAAGAAGACTATTTAATATTATTTATTTTAATAAAGAAGCACCGGATACAGCTCTCCTATCATTGGACGCCGAAAAGGCCTTTGATAGAGTTGAATGGCCCTTTCTTTTTGAAGTCCTACAAAGGTTTGGACTTGGAAATAATTTCATAAAATGGGTTCAAATAATATACAATAATGCTACAGCAGAAATCCTAACAAATAACAATATTTCAAAACCAATAAAAATCAATAGAGGATGTCGACAAGGCTGTCCACTTTCACCTTTACTGTTTACTATGGCAATTGAACCTTTAGCGATAGCGATACGTTTACATTCACAAATATATGGAATTAAAGTTGGACCAACAGAACATAAAATCTCCCTGTACGCCGATGACATAATTTTGTTTATGTCGAATCTAAAAAAATCAATTCCAACCTTGTTGAATTTAATAAAGAATTTTGGGGAAATATCAGGATATAAAATAAATAAAACTAAATCTTCAATATTAATGCTAAATGAGACCCAGAGAAATTACCCAGCCCCTGAGGTAAATCAATTCAATGTTGTAAATCAGTTTAAATATTTAGGAATCCAAATTGTGCCTAAGCTAGAATCAGTCGCCAGTGTCAACTATGAAGCCTTAATGTCAGATATCAATGAGTTAACTCAGAGATGGATGTCACTACCAATGTCGATGATCGGGAGAATCAATATACTTAAAAGTAATATTTTACCTAAAATACTTTATTTATTTCAATACATTCCCTTATCACCACCTTTAGATCTATTCTCAAGAATAAAAAAAAAGTTAGTGGAATTTATATGGAACAACAGGAGGGCTAGATTACGTTTGTCTTTATTATATTTACCATTTGATCGTGGAGGTCTGAAATGTCCAAATTTTATGTTGTATTATTGGTCGGCACAACTGAGGTCTATGACATATTATTTTTCATCAAATGATCTCCCTCACTGGACTGAAATGGAATCATACAATTTACCTTTACCTCTTCCCATATTCATATACTCAGATTCGGCAAAAAAATTACAAAAACAAGTTAAAAATCCATTTGTAAAGCATATGATCAAAATATGGTGTGAAGCTAAAAACTATTTAAAAGAACCACAGTTATTGTCACAATTTAGTCCAATATGGGGTAATCAATATTTTAAACCAGGGAGAGCGGACGCTGTATTTAAAGTATGGAATTTAAAAGGGATACAAAAGATTCAGGATTTATATTTGCCACGTGCAGATAACATAATGTCTTTTGAAGAGCTGAGGATCAAATTTAATCTCAATAGAACACATTTTTTTAAATATCTTCAACTTAGAAACTTTATTCGATCAAATCAAAATAAAGCTCTCACTCGACCTATTTATTCATCCTTGGAAAAAATGATGATGAAAGATAGTAAAAGAAAGGGTATTATTTCAGAGTTTTATAACTCATTGACACTATCTTCAAGTGAAAATTCACTGAAAAGATTAAACTACTGGAAAGAAGATCTGCAAACTGAAATTTCAGAGGAACAATGGGAATTGGCTTGTACAGAAGCTCAAACCAAATCAATAAATGCACGCCTTAAATTGATACATTTCAAATGGTTAATGCGGATGTATGTTACACCGGAGGAGTTAAATAGATATAACAAAAATATACCAGATACATGCACAAAATGCATGGAAAGTAAAGGAACCCTATTTCATTGTTTATGGGAATGTAGATTAATAAGAATGTTTTGGGAAGAGGTGAGGGTAACAATTGAAAAAATAATCTCAAAACAAATCATATTGAATCCTAAACTGTTTTTGTTGGGTCTGTACCCAGAAAAGCATAATTTTAATAAAAGTGAAAGAACATTCATAGACCTCAGTTTGCTTAATGCCAAAAAATGTATTGCACTATTATGGAAAAAGACTCATAGACCAGATGTGACTCAGTGGTTAAGACAGATGTTAACAAACCTTCCATTAGAAAGAATAACATATATACTGAAATCAAAGGAAATTGTGTTTGAGAATATATGGAGACCTTTTATTGATTATGTAAAAAATTTAAACATAACTCTTGAAGAAGAAGGTGAATGAAGTGTGTGGACCTTGTAAATTCCAAACTGGTGAACATAATATGTATACTTATGTATTGGATTGTCTAGACTAAACACAGGAGCATTGTTGAAGATTTGATTTTGTTGGTGGTTGTTGGTGTTTTTAGTGCATTTTTTTTTTTTTGTAGTACTTTAGTGTTAGTGTTTGATTGTTTGTATCATGTTTGTTAAAAAAAAAAAGGTTCAATAAAGATATTGTGGAAAAAAAAAATGGCAGGCATGGTAACATTTGCTAATTATGATGAAAATGGTGGCTGTTCATATTAAACAAGGTCAGCTTTTCAAATAACTATATGAGCCACTCCTAACATGTTGGGTTTCTGGCAGTTTTCTTTTCCTGCTCAATAGGATCAATCCAACATTGTGTCTTTATGTTTGTTATTTTAATGCAGCACCACCCATATGATGTCAAAATGCAATTACGAGGCACAGACATGAAATGTTCATTTAAAGGAAGAAAGGCCAAACAAAACAAATATAGAGCTGATTATGTGCATGCACTGGTGTTTAATCATGATTGAGACTGTCCTTCAACAGAAAATCCCGTACAGGCATTACGACCTATATGTAATGTACATGTAGATTTTGATATTGAGCCACCTCTAGTGGTAGGAAAAGTAATGACATGAAGCGACATGTCAGAGGGTTGCAACATGTATGAATTAGAACCTCTAATCCTCACCATTTCCCGAACCTTAACCACCTAAGAATATGTATTTAATACCTGTCGGAAGTTCATTATGAATCCAGAGTGAGTGGAGAATATGGAGGCGAAGGTAAATACTGTATTGATGGCAGTGACAAAATGGCAAGACAAGGACTTGAGCTTGTTGCTTTATGGTGCTAGTAGGGCTGGGAAATTTGACCTTAAATCAACACCATCAGGGTTTCTGCTGGCAACATTTCTGGCCAGCGTGGTGGCCCAGAGACCTAAGCCACCACGCTAAAGAAAATAAATGGAAGGAATGAGCTTTGCAAGTGCACATGTGACAGTCACCCGTGCATCGGAGTTCTGGAGCGTGCCGCCCGCGTGACCGTTCCAGTCAGCAGGTAGACCTGTCTAGCGTCGCTGTCCAAGAGACAGACCTGATTCCGCGTCAGAGTAAAGCACGAGCTTATTTAAGCACTTTAACGAGGTGAAAAAAAAGGCAGAATTGGTATGCAAGCAATTTTACCACAATCTGTTTCAAATTTCTAACCCCCACCCCACCCCCATAATTTTATTTTAAAAATGGACAAAAATTAGCCATAAAATAATCCAAAAATTTATAATAAAGTCTCATATGTACAAGAAGAGTCATAATTTTACAAGAGGAAATTACAAATTTGAGGAAAATGGTTTCAAATTTAGATAAATTCAGAGAGAAAAGTAGAAAACTATATGAAAATGGTTATAAATTTTGGAGAATGGTAAATGGCGTTCACTTATATAGCGCTTTTTACTCATCCCCGGATGACCAAAGCACTTTACAGATCCTGGAGAAAAACCTCAAAACTTTCAAGACTGAAGTCATTATTCAAGTTTTTAAGTGGGTACTTTTTGTACCCTTACTCAACTCAACTAGAAATTTTTTGGTGTCTACTTTTAATTATTAATTTCATAAGATAGCACTGCTTTTACATGAGCAGCATTTCTAGCTACTATACCCACCCCTGGTCATATATTAAGTATGTGTATGACACTTGGCATTTTCTAGCCTGTTTCTATACCACCATAGACAGAGAACCTGAATAAAACAGGGCTCAGAGAGGGCAAGATGAGACAGAAGAGAGGAGCCAAGGAGAGGAAAGTATTCAGGCAGAGGGTGCATGAGAGGAAGGAGAGAAGGATAACATCAGTAAAAAGTTCAAACACAGGACGTCTGGGTGGGACCCCAACTGGCCCAATATTCCAAGATTCAAGCCTTAATTGTACAATACTTCAAATGGTAAGACCCATGTGCAAAGTTACTGTGCAAAATTAAAAAAAGAAATAAATAGTATAAAATTAACGTATTGTAGTTACAATAGTGCCATGTGTTTTCTGACACACCCCCCCCCCCGGAAAAATATGTTGCCACCACGTCAAGATCTTTAATTAATCCAGAGGAAATGCTGCATCATGATTAACTGAACCTTTCACATCGGTTCCATTTTTTGTGAGATTTTTTCCCCTCCTTTCTTCTCCCTTATAGTTCACTGACAAGGCTCATAATTAAGCAATATTACACAAGTGTGTGGTATCAATGAATTTATCACTCTGGTGATTCGGTACTAAATGAGCATAATATAATACAGTAAATTCACACACACATGTAACCAAATTAAATATTGTCCAGTGCAGAAGTCTGTGCTGATATACGTACATACCTCTTGAGGGTTTGTGGCACTGGTGGCTAATTAGCCTATTAGCTGTGTGGATAGTGGTTAGCAGATAATAGTGTATTTGGGACATTTATGCGTTAGTTTAAGTGCACTTCGCTCACTTTTTCTTGGCATCTTCAGATGAAATAAAGAGCCAATCATCACTATGTGGAGGGACGCTGGATTTCTTTTCGATACAAGCCGTTTTGATTTTTCTGCCGTGTTCTGCTGCTTCCAAACAGCATTGACTGTACAGCTTCTGGGGTGCAGAGTCACATGACCATACACGCAAGACATGTTTTAAAAGGGTAGGATGTGAAAGCTCTCATATACACATGTGCACAAGAGGGAGAGGGAAAAAAAAAATTGGCATGAGCAAGATGACGTTGGTTTTACATCCCAAACGTCAGTTTTGGTTTTATGCCGCTTAAAGGCTGTGACATCACCATCTTTGAGACAATCCTATCCAAAAGTTAGGAACTTATGATCTATTTTGATGTATTAGACAAATTGTTGTCAAATCCGCATACTGTGTAAGCACTGTGCTGATAAGATTTGCTCCTTTGTGGACATTTATTATCAGCACAGTATGTCATAGGAATCCATCCACATGTGGTGGATCAACCAGGCCACCAGCTGACATTGCCATCCATAGAGTCACACCACCACCAGCGTAGCTAAAAATAAAGTGCCAGACTCTGTCCATAGCTGCGGGCCATGATTAGCTGTACAGTTCTTCATTTCCTTCTATCCTTCCATTTTTTTCACATCACTCTTCTGCACCAAACAGCTCTCTATAAACAAATTAGGAGACTATTCACTTTGCCTTCCAGTGTGCAGCACAGACGGCTCAGCTCACTGCATCAGCCGGTTTAGTATACTCTTAATGCATACTCATTTCGTGCTCTGAGATATCACATAGTGGGTATGCTGAGTCACGGATGCTTGCCCAAACAAGTGGAGGATTAGAACAGGTTTTAGAAAAAAAAAACAAACTCAAATTCATGATGTAATCTCACTGAAATGGACAGCCACTCTCTCTGATTTGTAGGCTTTTCTTGCAAATTTCTGATTTTTGTGCCACCTCCATCAACGGAGCTGAGGAAGATCAAGGCGAGGAAGGCGTCGGGACCGGACGGCATCAGCGCAAAGCTCCTCAAGTCCTGTGCAGACCAGCTGTGTGGGATTGTGACGTACATCTTCAACCTCAGCCTGAAGCTGGGGAGGGTACCACAGCTGTGGAAAACATCTTGTGTGGTACCTGTACCAAAAACTTCCCACCCCAAAGACCTGAACAGCTACAGACCGGTGGCCTTGACGTCCCACTTGATGAAGACCCTGGAGAGACTGCTCCTTGCTCACCTCCGCCCCCTGGTGGAACCAGGGATGGATCCTCTCCAGTTCACCTACCAGCATGGCATTGGGGTGGAGGATACGGTGATCTTCCTCCTTCACCGTTCTCTGTCCCACCTGGAGAAGCCCGGGAATATGGTGAGGATCATGTTCTTTGACTTCTCCAGTGCTTTCAACACCATCCAACCGATGATCCTGAAGGACAAGCTGCTGCGCGCAGGGGTGGACCAGCACCTGTCATCATGGATCCTGGACTACCTCACGAACCGGCCTCAGTTTGTGAGAACCCGGGACTGTGTGTCCAACACGATCATCAGTAGCACGGGGGCCCCCCAGGGAACGGTGCTGGCTCCCTTCCTGTTCACTCTTTATACTGCGGACTTCTCACACAACACAACACACTGCCATCTACAGAAGTTCTCTGATGACTCTGCGATCGTTGGCCTCATCTCCAATGGAGATGAAGCTGAGTACAGAGGGCTTATCCAGGACTTCGTAGACTGGTGCCATCAGAACTGCCTCCAGATCAACGCAAGGAAAACTAAGGAGCTGGTGGTGGACTGCCGCAGGCATGGGCAGCCCCTCACAGCACCAGTAAATATACAGGGAACAGACATCGAGATGGTGACATCCTATAAGTACCTGGGTGTTCATCTGAACAATAAACTAGACTGGTCACACAATACTGACGCACTCTACAAGAAGGGACAGCGCAGGCTGTTCCTGCTGAGGAGACTCAGGTCTTTTGGTGTACAAGGGGCGCTGCTGAAGTCATTCTATGACACGGTGGTGGCATCAGCCATCACTTTTGGAGTGGTCTGCTGGGGCAGTGGCATTACTGCAGCCGATAGGAAGAGACTGAACAAACTGATTAAGAAAGCTAGCTCTGTCCTGGGGCAGCGCCTTGATCCGGTGGAGGAGATAGGAGAGAGAAGGACAGTGGCTAAACTGTCATCTCTGCTGGAGTCCGAGTTCCACCCTATGCAGGACATACTGAATGCACTGAGGAGCTCATTTAGCAGCAGACTACATCATCCCAGGTGCACAACCGAGAGGTTTCGTAGGTCCTTCCTACCAACGGCTGTCAGACTGTACAACCTAAGCAGGGCTGCTCGCAGAGATAGCAAAAGACGTAACAAACTAATAGTTTTTTGAATGCAAAAGATGCAATAGACTTATGTCCCCTCCGGCATACAGCTAGGAAAATACCGGTCGCTATGGAGGGTGAGAATATGTATGGGCACATAATCATACCATGTAGGATAACTAAGTAGATGGTTATGCTGTTTCATCCCATCTAGCTACAATGCTCAGCACTGGGTGTGTTTATATTTATATATCTATATATTTATTCCATCTAGCTACAATGCTCCGCTCTGTGTTTTTATATATCTACATATTTATTCCACCTAGCTGCAATGCTCCGTACTGTGGGTGTTTATATATTTACATATTTATTCCATCCAGCTACAATGCTCTGCACTGTGTGTCTGTGTGTGTGTATATATATATATTTTATAGTAATATGTACATATGTATATTAGCTGCTCTTGCTTGCTTGTTTTTGTTTTTTTTTTGTTTTTTTTTTTTCTTGCCTTCTGATTGTTGCTCTGAGTGTTGCTATCCCTGTGCTGTTGCAATCCTGGAATTTCCCCATTGTGGGACTAATAAAGGCTTATCTTATCTTATCTTTTTTCACATTTTTTTACTTGTAAATCTGCAACTTCTTCATGAAAATGTATAATTTTTTTCAAGTAAATTTGTGTCTTTTTACTTGTGCAATTGCATTTTTTTCTCATAAATGTATGACTTCAGGCAAATTAGTGACTTTTAACAAAAGGGGTTTTTTTTAAAGCTACGATAAGCCTTTATTAGTCCCACAATGGGGAAATTACGGGATTGCAGCAAGAAAGGGATGGCAGCACTCAGAGCAATAGTAAATAAGATAATAAGATAAGAATAGGTGAGCCAAAGCAGTAAATAAATATACATATGTACACAGTTATATACAGGTACATCTCAAAAAATTAGAATATCATGAAAAAGTTAAATATTTTTTGTCACTCATTTCAGAAAATGAAACCCATATATTATATAGATTCATTACACAGAGAGTGCTATATTTCGTGTTTATTTATTTTAATTTTGATGATTATGGCTTACAGCACATGAAAACCCCAAATTCAGTTTCTCAAAAAATTAGAATATTACATAAAATTAATTTTTAATTTTTAATTATTTTTTTTAAAGAAATGTTGGTCGACTGAAAAGTCTGTCCATGTACACACTCAGTACTTGGTCAGGGCTCCTTTTGGATTAATTACTGTATCAATGTGGCGTGGCATGGAGGAGATCACCCTGTGGCACTGCTGAGGTGTTATGAAGGTCCAGGTTGCTTTGATAGTGACCTTCAGCTCGTCTGCATTGTTGGGTCTGGTGTCTCATCTTCCTCTTGACAATACTCAATAGATTCTCGATGGGGTTTAGGTCAGGAGAGTTTGCTGGCCAATCAAACACAGTGATGCCATGGTCATTAAACCAGGTTTTGATACTTTTGGCAGTGTGGGGGGGTGCCAAGTCCTGCTGGAAAATGAAATCAGCTTCTCCATAAAACTTGTCAGCACAGGGAAGCATGAAGTGCTCTAAAATTTCCTGGTAGACGACTGCACTGACTTTGGTCTTGATAAAACACAGTGGACAAACATCAGCAGATGACCTCTGTTCAGATAAAAGTAAATTTTCCTTTTCATTTGGAGATCAAAGTCCCAGCATCTGGAGAAAGAGTGGAGAGGCACAGAATCTAAGTTGCTTGAGGTTTCGTGTGCAGTTTCCACAGTCAATGATGATTTGAGGAACTATGTCATCTGCTGGTGTTGGTCCGCTGTGTTTTCTCAGTGCCCCAGTGATCCCAGGAGCTATGTTGTCTGGGGCAATTTGCCTCTGATAGGGTCACCCAAGACAAACTGGTCCTAGGTGAAGGGCCAGACTAAGAACGATCCAATAGACTCTCATGATAAATTCTATATCAAGGATTCAGTGTACCCACCCGGTATGGGGTTACCGGGGCCTCACCCTGGAGCCAGGCCTGGGGGAGGGGCTCGATGGCTAGCGTCTGGTGGCCAGGTTTCCACCCATGGGACCCGGCCAGGCTCAGCCCGAAGGAGTTACATGGGTCCGCCCTCCAGTGGGCTCACCACCTGCAGGAGGGATCATGGGGGTCCGGTGCTATGTGGATTAGGTGGCGGTCAAAGGCGGAGACCTTGGTGGACTGATCCCGAGCTTTCTAAACTGGCTTTTGGTACGTGGAATGTCACCTCTCTGGTGGGGAAGGAGCCTGAGCTGGTGTACGAGGTTGAGAGATACCGGCTAGATATAGTCGGCCTCACCTTAACACACAGCTCTGGTTCCGGAACCAGTCTCCTGGAGAGGGGCTGGAGCTTGGCCTTTTCTGGAGTTGCCCTGGGTGAGAGGCGACGAGCAGGGGTGGGTATTCTTGTATCCCCCCACCTTGCTGCCTCTATATTGGAGTTTTCCCCGGTGGACGAAAGGGTTGCTTCCCTGCGCCTTCGGGTTGGGAAACGGGTCCTGACCATCATTTGTGCCTATGCACCAAATGATGTTTCAGAGTACCCACCCTTTTTGGAGTCTGTGACTGGGGTGCTGGAGGGTGCTCCTCTTGGAGACTCCGTTGTCCTACTGGGGGACTTCAATGTGCATGTGGGAAACGACAGTGAAACCTGGAGGGGGGTGATTGGGAGGAACGGCCTGCCTGATCTGAACCCGAATGGTGTTCAGTTATTGGACTTCTGTGCTAACCATAGTTTGTCCATAACGAATACCATGTTCAAGCATAAGGGTGTCCATATGTGCACCTGGCACAAGGACACCCTAGGTCGCAGGTCGATGATCGATTTTGTTATTGTGTCATCAGACCTGCGACCGTATGTCTTGGACACCCAGGTAAAGAGAGGTGCAGAGCTGTCAACTGATCACCACCTGGTGGTGAGTTGGATCTGATGGCAGGGGAGAAAGCCATTCAGACCTGGTAGACCCAAACGTATAGTGAGGGTGTGCTGGGAACGTCTGGCTGAGGCCCCTGTCCAGGAGGTCTTCAACTCCCACCTCCGGAAGAACTTCAACCACATTCCGAGGGAGTCTGGAGACATGGAGTCTGAATGGGCCATGTTCTCCACCTCTGTTGTTGGAGCGGCGGCCCAGAGCTGCGGCCGCAAGGTGGTCGGTGCATCTCGTGGTGGCAACCCCCGAACCAAGTGGTGGAGACCAGTGGTGAGGGGGGCCATTAAGCTGAAGAAGGACTCCTATCAGGCTTGGTTGGCTTGTGGGACTCCCGAAGCAGCTGAGGTGTACCGGCAGGCCAAGCGGAGTGCAGCTCGGGTGGTTGCTGAAGAAAAAACCCGGGTATGGGAGGAGTTCGGTGAGGCCATGGAACAAGACTTTCGGTCAGCCTCAAAGAGATTCTGGCAAACTGTCCGGCGGCTCAGGAGGGGAAAGCAGCTCCCTGTCCACACCGTGTATGATGCAGATGGGGCACTGTTGACTTCGACTGGGGATATCGTCGGGCGGTGGAAGGAATACTTCGAGGATCTCCTCAATCCCACTGATACGCCTTCCACAGAGGAAGCAGGGTTTGGGGACGAGGGGGATGACTCGCCTATCACAGGGGCTGAGGTCACCAAGGTGGTTAAAAATCTCCTTCGTGGCCGGGCCCCGGGGGTGAACGAGATTCGCCCTGAGTACCTCAAGGCCCTGGATGTTGTTGGGCTGTCATGGTTGACACGCCTCTGCAACATTGCGTGGAGGTCGGGGGCAGTGCCTTTGGCATAGCAAACCGGGGTGGTGGTTCCTCTCTTCAAAAAAAGGGGACCGGAGGGTGTGCTCCAACTTTAGAGGGATCACACTCCTCAGCCTCCCTGGGAAGGTCTATACCAAGGTACTGGAGAGGAGAATCCGGCCGTTGGTCGAACCTCCGATTCAGGAGGAGCAATGTGGTTTTCATCCTGGCCGTGGCACATCGGCCCAGCTCTTTACCCTCTCGAGAATTCTTGAGGGTTCGTGGGAATTTGCCCAACCAGTTTACATGTGTTTTGTGGACTTGGAGAAGGCATTTGACCACGTCCCTCGTGGTTTTTTTTTGTGGGGGGTGCTTTGGGAGTATGGAGTATCGGGCTTGTTGTTACGAACTATTCGGTCTCTGTACGACCGTTGTGAGAGTTTGGTTCGTATTGCCAACACTCAGTCGGAGTCATTCCCAGTGAGAGTTGGACTCCGCCAGGGCTGCCCTTTGTTACCGATCCTGTTCATAATTTTTATGGACAGGATTTCTAGGTGGAGCCAGGGAATGGAAGGTGTCATGCTTGGTGACCACAGGTTCTCATCTGTTGTTTGCAGATGATGTTGTCCTGTTGGCTTCATCCAGCAATGACCTATAGCTCTTGCTGGGACTGTTTGCCGCTGAGTGTGAAGCGGCTGGGATGAGAATCAGCACCTCCAAGTCCGAGTCCATGGTCCTCAGCCGGAAAAAGGTGGATTGTCCTCACTGGGTTGGGGACAGGCTCCTGCCCCAAGTGGAGGAGTTTAAGTATCTTGGGGTCTTGTTCACGAGTGAGGGGAAAATGGAGCGAGAGATTGACAGACGGATTGGAGCAGCATCTGCAGTGATGCAGACGTTGTACCGGTCTGTTGTGGTGAAGAGGGAGCTTAGTTCTAAGGCAAAGCTGTCGATTTACCAGTCAATCTACGTTCCTACTCTCACCTATGGTCACGAGCTTTGGGTAATGACCGAAAGAACAAGATCGCGGATACAAGCGGCTGAAATGAGCTTTCTCCATAGGATTGCTGGACTCACCCTCAGAGATAGGGTGAGGAGCTCAGTCATCCGGGAGAGGCTCAGAGTAGAACCGCTGCTCCTCCACATTGAAAGGAGTCAGTTGAGGTGGTATGGGCATCTGATTAGGATGCCTCTTGGACGCCTCCCACATGAGGTGTTTCGGTCACGTCCCACTGGGAGGAGACCCCTGGGCAGACCCAGGACTCGGTGTAGAGACTATGTCTCTCAGCTGGTCTGGGAACGCCTTGGTATCCTCTCTGAAGTGCTGGAGCAAGTGGCTGGGGAGAGGGAAGTCTGGGCTTCTCTGCTTGAGCTGCTGCCTCCGTGACCCAGACCTCCGGAAAAGCGGTAGAAGATGGATGGATGGATGAATTTGGGGTTTTCATGGGCTATAAGCCACAACCATCAAAATTAAAATAAATAAATGAAATATATCACTCTCTGTGTAATGAATCTATATAATATATGGGTTTGGGAAATGAGTGACCAAAAATATTTAACTTTTTCATGATATTCTAATTTTTTGAGATGTACCTGTACACAGTGCAGGAGCATTGCAGTTTAATGGTATCAACAGCATTGCAGTTATTTATATTTTGCCGGGTAATTTAACTATTGACCCAGACAGTATATTTCACATTGAATGAACAGTGTTGTTGCCGCCCTTATCAATAATTGTAATTGTCTTAGTTGTGTATTGAGAGGATGATCTCTACTGCACAGAGTTGTGACATTTAACACGGCTTCTAACGAGCAGCACCGGTTAGATTATAAAGTCTAACAGCAGCAGGTAGGAAGGACCTGTGGAATCTCTCCCTGAAGCACTTAGGATGGCGCAGCCTACTGCTAAATGAGCTCCTCAGTGCGTTCAGCGTGTCCTGCATGGGGTGGGATTCGGACTCCAGCAGAGATGACAGCTTAGCTACCATCCTCCTCTCTTCTATCTCCTCCACTGGGTCGAGGTGTCACCCCTAGAACAGAGCTGGCTTTTTTGATCATCCAGTTCAGTTTCTTGCTCTCAGCTGCTGTGATGCCACTGCCCCAGCAGACCGCTCCATACGTAAAGGCTGATGCTACCACAGAATCATAGAAGGTCTTCAGGAGTGCCCCCCGCACTCCAAAAGACTCGAGTCTCCTCAAGAGGAACAGCCTGCGCTGCCCCTTCTTGTAGAGCACGTTGGAGTTGTGTGACCAGTCCAGTTTATTGTTCAGGAGAACAGCCAGGTACTTGTAAGATGTCACCATCTCAATGTCTGTTCCCTGGATGTTTACCAGTGCTGTGGGGGGTTGTTCCATGACTGCAGCAGTCCACCACCAGTTCTTTGGTTTTCCTCGCATTGATCTGGAGGCAGTTCTGCAGGGACCAGTCCACAAAGTTTTCTCATAAATTTGTAACAGTTCTATCAAATTTTCCATTTTAACATAAATTTGCAATTTCTTTTAATTATAAATTTGCTGATTTTCTCATAAGTTTCTGAGGTTTTCTTTCTCACAATTTTGAATTTTTTCAATAAAATTGTGACTTTTAATGGCAATTTTGTAACAATTGTAAATTTGCATATTAATTTAATCAGAAATTCCCAACTTTTGATGTCGTCATGTCAAGACATGGTCTCTAACCATGTCCATGCATTCTGTTGTTTTGGAACTGGTTGCACTTTTATTCTGTTTTCATTCGTTTGTTGGGTTATCCCTAGTTTCTTGGTTCGGCTATGTTTTCTAGGATCCCCCGTTGTTTTCCCTTATCTGTAGCCTCTTTCCCTGGTTTTTCGTTCAACTCTTAATTTGTCCCCCAGCTGTGCTGTGTTAGTTCATTTTCTGTGTGGTCACCAGGAGAAATGTTTTCATTTCTCCCAGTGGCAACATTACAGAACCTTTCCTCCAGTTTGTGTTCATCGTCCGTGAGTGTCTGTAATTAAACCTGCTCCTTTCATTCCCAGCCCCCGTAATGAACTGAGTTATTTAGCTTGTTTAATAAATCTTTTTTCACACTTAAAATCCTACCAGCCTGAAGGAGTCATTATTCCTGTTCTGCTGGAGGTTGGGTCGGACAGAATGTTGTCACCAAGAGACTCCGCGAGTACAGACTTTAGTGTTTATGGTGTGGATGAGGATGAGTGTTGGACTGCGGGGGTAGTGGGAGGATTTCATCTCAGACACCCAGATTTCCCACACTCCCGAGGCAGCCCTGAGGTACCTGGATGGCACAGCGCAGGTAACAGAGGCATACCCCAGCCTGTGGAGCTACCCAGGATTCACTAGGCTCCTCATCTTGGTCCCCAATCTCCAGCAAATGCTCCGCAGGCTGGTGAGAAGCTCTCCCTAGTCTGTACCTATGCCAACGATGATGCATCCTCTGGTGAAGACACCTCCTGCTTCTCACCATCCTCCAGCTACGGGATCCTCACCACGCCACCCTCCAGCTCTGGTACCTCCATCCCGCCTGTCGTCAGCTCCTGCCTCCGCTCCTTGCCATTCCCCAACACCAGCTCCTCGCCACCTCCTGGACGCTCCCCACCAGGTGCGCTCCGCTGCCATATGGAGCATTTCTTCTGGTTTTCCTTTGGCAGTCCCAGGGGTAGCAGCGTCCTCAGCGGCAGCGGAGCGGGATCGACACTTCACTCCTCCAACAGCAGCTAATAGTAATACTATTATGATACTAATAGTATCATATCATGCGGCCTCTGGTGATTCCCACCCATAGTAAATGTGACATTTTTACCTCTGCTAAAGAGGCAATGTAATCGTGGCGTTTGTTTGTTTGTCTCTTTGTTCGCAGGATTACACAAAAACTACTCATCGGATTTTGATGAAATTTTCACCACAGTTGTGCCTTAGCCTGAGGATGAACCCATTAGAGTGTGAAGTTGATACAAGAGTGTATTCCTCTGCCAAGGCCTTTGTTTGTTTTTGTGCAGCAGAATTACACAAAAAAAAAAAAACCTACTGAATGGATTTTGATGAAATTTTCACAAGTGGTGGTCCTTGGGCTACAGATGAACCCATTACATTTTGGAGGTAATTTGGGAGCACATACCTCTCCCAAATGCTCTTCTCACAATGTTTTAGCAGGATTACGCAAAAACTACTTCAGGTTCAGGTTACTTTATTTGTACCCGTAGGTAGATATTTTTTTTGCAGTCAGGTGACATCCATATTTACAAACCACAATTACATTCAACATGAGCAGCCCAGCAACTCACCCTTGGCCGGGGGATCCTGGGTTCGATCCCAGCCCCCGACCAACAGTGATCTGTGTGGAGTTTGCATGTTCTCCCCGTGTCTGCATGGGTTTACTCCGGGATTTCTCCGGTTTCCTCCCACATGCCAAAAACATGCATGTTAGGTTAATTGGCATCAAACTGGGGATTCTGAATTGTCTTTAGGTATGACTGTGAGCGTGAATGGTTGTCTGTCTCTCTGTGTTGGCCCTGTGATGGACTGGCGATCTGTCCAGGGTGTACCCTGCCTCTTGCCCAAAGACACTGGGATAGGCTCCAGCCCCCCTGCGAACCAAAAAGGATTAAGCGGAAGAAGATCAATGAATGAATGAACAAACACAGGCACACATGAAGCTGACTATAAACATGATAAAAATACTCAAGGCTCCACCAATCAGGACATAGGACAAAGAGATAAGAGAAAAAACAAAGAGATAAGAGAGAAGGGTCATATTAAAAAGTTAAAGACTAGTCAAAGAGGTTAAAAACTCAAAGGTCTAAAACCCAATAAAAGATTTAGAACCTAAATAAAAAAAACCTACAAAAATAAGAAAATATAAACTAAAATTAATAAATAGGTAACTAAATTATGTGCAATATATTGTTACATCTTGTTCAACTCTTTAACAGCAGCAGGAACAAAGCTGTTTTTGTAGCGCTGGGTTTTACTTTTTGGGACAGCAAACCTCCGTCTTGAGGGAAGAAGCTGAAGGTGGCAGTGCAAAGGGTGGGAGTCATCATTTAAAATGGAGGTAGCAATCCTCTGTACCTGTCTGGTGTACAGGGATGTCAGGCTCAGCTGTGACTCACCAAGCAAACGACTGGACCAATCCTTGGATCTAACAACCTGATCCAAGGATTTCCTCTGTTTCAGTTTTATCTGACCAAACCATGACATTAAAGAAAAGGATAAAACAGATTCAATAAAAGCCCGATAAAACATTGTCATTATGGTTCGGTCAATTTGCTAGCGTGCACCACCGAAGTGGTGGCTCAGTTGGTAGAGCATCCGCCCCACACCCGGGAGGCAGGGGTTCAAATCCCGGCCGGGTCATGCCAAAGACCATATAAAAGTGGAACTTCCTGCCGTCCAGCTTGGTGCTCAGCAAAAAAAATGGAATGGAGGAGGGAAATTTGTGGCGGCGCCTTGCATGGCAGCAGCCCTCTGATTCTACACTTGGTGTGTGTGTGATTAACACAGTAGATAGGTAAAGCATAATCTTGTTCTACTGTACATGATTGGTTGTACAGTTGAATGACAATAAAGGGTGATTTAATTTAAATTTAAATTTAAATTTTAAGTTTCCTTAAACAATGCAAATGTTGCTGACCCTTTTTGCACACCCTTTTACAGTTCTCTTCAAAATTTAAATTACTATCAATAATTGTCCCAAGATATTTGTAGGATTGTACACATTCAGTGGTCTGGCCTTTTAGTACAGTGACTTCGTGCCTGGGAATTTTCCTCCTAAAGTCAATAATCATATCTTTAGTTTTTGTCGTATTCAGCTGCAGGTAGAAATCCTCACACCAGTGAACAAAATTATCAACTACTGGGCCGTGGCCACTCTCACCATCCTGGAAGAGACTGACAACAACTGAATCATCAGCATACTTTACAATGTGTCTGTTGTCATGTCTGCTCCAACACATGTTTGTGTACAGGATGAAGAGTAGTGGTGACAACACACACCCCTGAGGAGAGCCAGTAGAAGAACTCTTTTGGTCAGACAATGTACCATTGACCCTTACTCTCTATGTCCTGTTGGTTAAAAAATCCAGAATCCAACCCACCAGATTATTACTCAAATCAAATTGTTGCAGGAGCCTTTCAACTAAAATATAAGGTTGGATTGTATTAAAGGCGGAAGAAAAGTCCACAAATAAAAGCATGGTGTGTGTCCCATTAAAATCCAGATGTTTAAAAAGCATGTTAAACAGAGTGACAGTGGCGTCCTCCACTCCTCTGTGAGGCCTATAGGCAAACTGCAGAGGATCCAACGCATGCTCAGTCTGCTTTAGGACCTCAAATCTGACCAGTTTTTCAAAAATTTTCATTAAAATTGAGTTACATTTGTTGTAAAAAGTTACATTTAGAAAGGACTATTTTTTTTCTCAGCTGCACAAAATAACTGATTAAACAAACAAATTATAATATTTTGTCCAGTGCTGCTGTCATTTAATAAACTGTGCTTGCGGATCTGTTGTATAAAAGCAACATTACACTCAAGGTCATGATGGTATCATGAATATATTAGCTAAGAGTGTGATATGTATAATGCCCTCCATCATTGATACCATACTCCCTCTCATGTAATATTGCTTAAACAGACTTAGCAACAGAGCATAGTCGATTTCTATATGCATCTAGCTGGAAGGCCTTTGCTAATGTCAAACCCTGACGACAAGGATAAAACGGGAGGGATTTTCTGTATGAGACTGTCTTCATGGGAAGATCTGTGTGCGCTGGTGTAAGCAGCAAATGCCTTGATTCAAATATTTACTGTAAGAGAGAATACTTCCAATGTCCATGACTGAATTCTGACATTAGCTAATCATCAGCTTTTATCATGGATAAATCACAAAGTCAGAAGTCAAAACATGCGTCAACTGAGAGTCACTTTCCCAACAACGCTCAGCCTTGTTTCCTTTCAGGACCCACTGAATGCACACTGTCTAATTAGAGAGAAGTATTCCTGAAAGAGTGCGCCAGCTCATTCTCTGATTGAAGCCTTGTTCTAAAAACTGCTGGCAATGGAGCTTTACTTTGCCCAAAAACATTCAGCCCGTCTGCCGCAGGACTCTGACTCAGGTCAATGGAGTTCACAGCGGCATCACGTCCTCTGCAGACACAACACCATCCCCTGTGTTGTCATTTCCTGCCCGCCACAACCTTTCCTTCCACATAGTGGCTTTTGATTTAATCAGCCTGCTCTCCATCAACCATATGTCAGCGCTCTTCATATCATTTATCAGAAGCAGTAATTCTATGCATGTTTTTAGAAATCAAAATGCATACATATCCTATTGAGGAGCAACAACAATTTTTTTATGATCTCTCATGATTTTTTTTTTTTTCAATCAATGGTGACACTACAGCACAGCAAAGATATTCTGTATTTCCTCTCAGTTAAAAGTACAGATCCATAGTCACGACAAAGTGAAGACAAACACACCAGAGTCTCCTTACAAGGACAAATGCAGCAGGAGGGTTGGCGCCTGTGTCAGCTTAAGGCCTGTCTCCTGCCAAAAAACATCCTCAGAAATATCTTTGTAATAAATCAAAAACTGTGGTATGGACAATGCTTTACTTCTGTCAACAAAACCAACTGAAACTGCATCAATAATAAAATGTTTTCATGCTAAATACAGCATAGGCCGTTTGTGTGATTTTTATGATTCTGGAGGAAGGTTAGATGAACTTGCGCCAAGAAGTTTTGTCTGTTCGTCCACGATTCGGTATATTCGCTACTCCCCCTAGACAACTGCTCACCACTCTGACATGCAATGATCTTTAGGTTGGTCTGCGTTCATGCTTTCACAGTGATCACAGCTCAGTGGTTCTGGGGTTAAATCTTGTGTTTACCCTTTGGTGCGGAAATTGTATCTCCTTCCTGAGCCTCTGTGGGCTAAAGGGCAGCAGATTACAGTAACTGGTGATTCTTAACTGGACACATGGGTGTGGATTCCAGTGTGTGACTTCTGTCCATGTCAGCCCTGCAATGTTGCCTTTTGACAGCTGAGATACTGTAGGCTCCTGCCCACTATGTAGCATAATTTATAATTATGAATCTAATCTAGTTTGACAAATTTTATGCCACATTATTCAAAATATTGAATTATTTTAACTGGATATGCTGACATTATTTAGCTAAAGGAAGCATGAATTTACTGTAACAAGAATTACTTTGTTTCCTGAGGGTAAAACATGTCTTACATGACAGATCATGTGTGTTTGAGAGTTATTACCATTATCCAAAACTTTATAGTAAAACTGCAGGAATTTCAAATCGGCTTGAATTAAATTAGTTGTGGGTGAATGAGTGTCTGGCTGTGGTTCTCTGTGTGTTGGCCCTGTGACAAGATCCTCGTTCTTCTCTCTGTGACCCTGAACTGCATAAAGAGTCAAGAAAAACTGTTTTCAATTAGACTTGTGTGACAGAAACAAACAACTCTGCTTCAGCTTTGTGATTCATGTAAATCTGTGTTTTCAGAGAATCCCCTGGTGCAGCAATGGCAACAAAATCAATTTTCTCACATTAGACATTTCCACAGACATATTTGTCTGTTGAACAATAGCATTCCAGCAGCGCTTGCCAACTAACACTCCCTGCCTTGTTGGGTTGTGTCTGGGAGTTATGTTTGCACGCGAGTTTGCCATAATGTTTTTTTTTTTTTTTTCATTTCTGTGCCTGAGGACACGATCAATCACAACACAACATGGATGAATCCCTGTGATTGATCTTTACAACTGATGGTAGTGCTCACACAGTTTCTACTCAATTTTTTTTTTTTATTGTCAAGAATGATTTATTTCTATCAAATTCAAAATAACTGGAGGTGATCAAAGTGACTGTTTTAATTATCAACTAGCTGATGTTAAATTCCAAAGGTCTCTTATGTGACAGGCAGTAAATACCTAATGGAATATGACGAAAACACTGAGGTGTGGTTGTGTAGAAAACCACAAAGCTTCTGCCGCTCATCGCAAATAAAAGTTTGAGCCAGACAACACCCCGTTTCCTTTATACATGGTACTGGAAAGCTTGTGAAAGTTCTCAGCAACTAAACATCAGTTTAGTAGATCAACACAGATCCTACTGATTAGTGTGTATTAAGTTTCTGCTGGTATATAAATGTTACACACGATATCAGGTGTCAAGATGTGACAGGGTTTTTTGTCCTAACTTTATCTTCTTTATGATAATTTCAATTTTACTTTTAGATGCAACCACAAAGGTACTCAGCCCAGAATTACGGGAATTCTCCTGAATAATATAAAACTCAAAGAATGTCTGGTTTTCAATTTTCAGGAACCTTTAGCAGCCAATAAATGGCTCTGATCAGGACTAGGTACTTCAGCGTGGCTATGAAAACTGCTGGGTGGGGCTTAGGATTGACTCAGTGCTGACTGGATAAAACTCAGCCGGAGCGCTTCGTGCAGCACTGCCTTTGTGAACAAACCACACAGAAATGAACAGCAGTAAATTTGACCAGAAAAGGATAATAGTGAAGACCCAATGCTTAATAAAATTATTCTATAATGTTGCCATGATTGCGAAGAATCTAAGCGACTATTCAGCATATGTGGAGAACAGGAGTATTACAGTGGAGGGGCACGGCATATACACTGACTGCTACCACTGTCCTTTCCTGAGATGTGAGCTCATAGAGCTGCCCAACAGCTGCACCTATAATATCTAAAAATTTAAACGTTAATACTGCCGTGAATGTGAACCGGAAGAGCCACATCAACTGTATATCACATGTGGCCACATATGCATCAGGATAGCACAAACACAGCAAAGAGGCAAGGCTGGCAGCTCGGGCTGTTTGTAGCAGAGCTGCTGACCCATGTCAGCCTGCTGGGGACAGGGTGCCCCGCTGATACTGCTCACGCAGGTTCGGTCCTCTCCACAATTAAAAAACAGCAAGTTGGTTCCATTCATTCCATTTAGCATTAATCATTTCTGTATGATTTCACTGTATTTTACATGCATTTTACTTTGCCACGCTGCATCAGGGCTGAAATTGTCAGATGATTACGTCATCTACAAATCCTCTAGAGAATGACAGTTCCTACCCCTTAAGGGGGGCATGATGGGAGAGAGGACCAAATACAGGAACAGCCCTTAAGAAGTCCCTGGCAGCCTCAATTGGTTCCTGTTTCCAGGGGGAAACGGGGCCTTAGCCTGTGGTAATTACCATTTTTGGAGGGGGCTTCCAGTTTGGCTAGAGGATAACCAGGCAAGGATTTTTATTTCCACCCACCACTAATGGTTTACAGTATAGCTAGATTTTAAAAAAGAAATCAATTGATGGACCTCCATTGCACTTCAGCCATTGGACCTCTGCTCTCCACAGGGGCTGTTTATCTGTATACAACCAAAGTTTTTTGTCTATATAGGTTATTGCGATCAGTACTAAAATATAACTCTAGCAAGAATTCCTCATCCCAAGTAACTAATACCTAGTTTGATAAATTAACTTGTGTCTTTGTTCGTAAAGACTATTCATTTTACTGTAACTTGAAAAAAATGTAAATCCTTATGCACTTTTAAGATGAGACCCTACAAAGGTAAATCAGATTTTTTATTACCACTAAATGACTTTTTCGATAGCATGATAATTACTCCTCCTTAGAGGAGGCAATTATAAAGCAAAAAGTGTTGCATGATAACAGGAGCACAGATCAATATGTGTGGCTACATGCAGGGCAAACCGTCATCTACCGTAACTGGGCTGCCTGTATGAAATGAAACCACTGACAGCCTTGATAAATTATGTCAGAGCACATGTGAGTCCTTCCATGAAGCTTTACAGGCGTCTATATCAGCCTCCTCAGGGAGGAACCTGCTGGTAAGATGCATCTGTGCCACAGAAACATGAATTAGGGAGGAAAGTATGATTTTCATGACCATGACCGCAGTGGGTCATCGACTACATGTCATGATGCTCTGTAATCTATAGCTTCTTCAGACTCCACACAGACAGACACATGTGTGGCCTGCTAATGAAGCAACTGAAGGAGCTGGATCAGATCGCCAGACAGCTCAGGAGCCGCCACCCGGCTGCTCAGGGGTCTATAGCGAGAAGACATCCCAAGGTCGACGCTTATTTCATCTTTCTGCTCCAACAGACTCCACCTCCCTCTGTGACTTTATCAACAGCAAAACCATTCTCACACACTCATAGTTCTCAATCATGCCATCTTCTCAAACCATATTTCCATGGAAACGGTGTCAATGGTTTGCAGTCTATGTGTATGCAGATTAATTCCTGGCTCAATCAATTATGTAAATTGCACACACAGAGGACTGTGGTTCACTACTGGATGGCTTTTTTTGCTGTACATTCCACAAGGATCTCCTGTCTTAAATAGAACACTCCTAACCCAGACAGGACACTGACACCAGCAGGAGGAATGTCGGTGCTGCTGAGTGAGGCGCCATTATCAACGGCCCTCAGGGAACAAACAGATTTTGGTTGTTAAAAAGTGAACAATATAAAAAACAAAAATTAACCTTGCTGTTTGTCATAAAATAATTTTAAAGTTTTGGGGAATTTCTCTCAAATTAATTTTAAATATGCTCACATTTTTAATCCTTTAATTTTGTGGATACTGTATGTGCACAATATGTGCATGTAAATTAGTGCAATAACATTTTTACATAAACAACACAATAACTGTCATGATCCTGGGCACGGGTGGGGGCCATGCCCAGTCTCCAGTTTGAGTTTTAGTCTTTTTGTTTGTTTCTTTGTTTATTATGATCTGCTGTATTTGATTGCTACGCCATCTGCTTGAGTGGCTCCAGAACCTTGGTAGGCCACCGAACTTGTTCCACCGCATAATCACATGGTCTTGGGACTCTGGTAGGCCACCCAAACTGCCTCATTTACTTATCCAGTGGTCCAAGAGTCCTGTGCTACCACCTGTTGTACAGTGTTGTGGGTCATGAATGTTTTCTTTTGTTTTCTGGTTGGTTTCGGTCCCTCCGTGCCTAGTTCCCCCTCCTCCCGCCTAGGGTGGGTTGTTTTTCTTGTTGGGGGGGGGGGGGTCTCCTTTGTGAGCGGGTCCTCTTTTCTTTTTTGATGTTGCCCTGGGATGTCTGGGACACCCCTTGGGGGGGGGCGGGCACTGTCATGATCCTGGGCACGGGTGGGGGCCATGCCGTCTCCAGTTTGAGTTTTAGTCTTTTTCTTTTTGTTTGTTTCTTTGTTTATTATGAGCTGCTGTATTTGGTCTCTGTTTATGAGTTGTTTGTATTCTTATAGTCCTGTCCATTTATTGTGCATCATTTTGTATCCTTGGTCTTATTGGTATCTTTTGGGGTTGTGTATCATATTCTTGTTTTATTATTTAGCTTCCGGTCTGTGCTTTTACTTTGACAGTGCCCTGTGCAGCTTCCGCCTGTCAAACTGTTTCGTGGGCTGCACAGTTGTCACTCGTTTGATTATTTCCTTATTCATGTACCCACACCTGTTATGCATTACTCAGCTGTTCATTCGCCTATTTAAGAACACGGCAACACTTCCCCGTTGAGTGTCCTACTGTTTTCCTCCTCAGTAGTTCAGTCTCACTCTGAGGAATATTGGGTTTGTCGTAGAGGTGAACGGGAATGCTCCGACCAGGTACATTTATCCTTTACCATTTCTCTCAGCCGTGAGCCCCGTTTCCTTTCGAGTGCAACTCTAGCTGAGTTAATCTCTTTTTTTCCCGGTGTGTTCAAGCGCCTCAGCTGGTGTTTCTCCAAGGCTGTTCTCCTGCCTCCTGGTCGTGAGCCCCGCTCTCCTCCGGAGCCTTCATCATCTCATTATATGTAAGTGTAGTGTTTTTCTGTATGTTCGCGTTTTTGTTAATAATGTGCAAAACTCACAGTGTGCATTTAGTGTCCTTCATAACCCTTAAAAAGGCTTGGCTTATGACAGAAGGGCACGGCCAGTGTGTGTGGACACCAGCTGCTGTGGTTTTTGCATTTTTTTCCCTCTTTTCTCTTTTTTTTTTTTTCCTTTCAGTAATTATTTTTTCCTCCTTTTTGCCGTCATCCCATGCCTGCCGAGATGTCAGTAGGCGAAGACAGGACCCACTGAGCTTGGGGTGGGAGCTCCGCACAGCTCTTCTGGAGATGTACAAATATTTCAGATGCTCATCAATCTTCCACTCCTCAAGATGTTCTGTGGTGTTTGGGTCTCGCGGAGGCGACTCTGCAGCACCGTCCTCGGCTGGTATTACATGCCGAGGGGAGGGAAAGAATTTTCCTGATGGAGGATCTGCTGGGGGAGTATCAAGGGAAGAGCCCCGCCAGCAAATCAAGGTCTGCACCGACGAAAGAACGGTCCCAGACTTCAGTGCCATCGGCTCCCCGCCAGCCCCCAGCTCCAGTGTCCGTCCCGACAGCTTCTCAGCCACTCCGCGGGAGGAGGTCCAGCAGACCATCTCCGCCGAGGTCTGTGTCGACAAATGAGCGTCCCCAGACTCTGGTGTCTTGGCTGCCTCCTCCTCTTTGCCCGGTGACCTTCACAGCCTCCGCCTTTCCAGCAGTCTCTTCCTTGCCTCTCTGGAGAACCACAGCAGCAGCCTCCTCGCCATTCGTGAACTGTTTACCCTTGGCTGCTCCGTCAGTCACCTCCTCTCCATCTACCGCTGCGGTCTCCTCCTCCTCCAAGGCGTCACGTCCTACTGCTGAGTGGCATGCCATTAGCATGTCTGCAGGGCTGTCCCCTTCATTTTCTATAGTGGTGCCCACGCCCACTGCAGCCATAAAGAGGGAGTCACCTGGGTCTTCAGCAGCAGTTACCATCCTGCCCCGGGAAATAAGGCAAGTACATTTTCATTCTCAAACACTATTTGATGAAATGCCTCGTCTTATTCCCGATGATGAGGCTCAGCAACAGCAGCCTAATTTAGCTGAGTCCTCAGCACCTGCTGCTGTTATACAGTATATCCCTCACCTGCTTCTCCCGTGTCCCCCTCTGTGTGTCCTGTGTGTCCGTCGGTCCCGAGAGAGCGCTGCTGGATGACGGAGGGGCCTGCAGCCCTGGAGGATTCCATTCCAGCCCCGCAGTCATGTTTAGGATGGGAGAGGAGCGCCCCTCGTGCGCTGAAGACTAAGCTGACAGCAGAGTGTCCTCTGGCTTCAGCTGCACGGGTCTCTGTGCCAGCGGTGAGGCAACCCCCTGCATTAACCGCCACGCCGGGAGGTCCACCAGCATTGGTCGCCACATCTGAAGGCTACTTGGCAGCAGATACCACACGCCACGGGAATTAAGACAAGTACCTTTTCATTCTATTATATTTGAAGATGAAATGCCTTGCCTTATTCCCAGTGGAGAGGCTCAGCATCAGCAGCCCACATTAGCTGAGCCCTTGCCGCTTGCTGCTGACACCTGTTCCTCACCCGTCTCCCCCGTGTCTCCTCCTGTGTTCCCTGAGTGCCCGCCGGTCCTGGGATGGAGCCACTGGACGACAGAAAAGCCTGTGACCCTGGAAGATGCCGTTCCAGCCCCGCAGCCACACACCGAATGGGAGGAGAACGTTACCTGTGTCCTGAATTCTGAACCAACAGGAGAGCGTCCCCTTGTTTCAGCAGCACGGGAGCCAGCATCATCGATGAGGTAACCTCCAGTTTCTGCCGCCACATCGGGAGCTCCACCTGCGTCAGTCGCCACGCCTGGAGGTTCTTAGGCTGCATCCACCATCATGCCTGCTGCTGGGGTAGTCACAGCAGAGTCGCCGGAGTCCTGGGCAGTGGTGGAGCCTGAGTCCAGGCAAGTACTCTGTTCTTTTCCAACACCTGCAGATCTAGAGAAATCTTGTCTGGCTCATGGTGAGAAGAACTGTCTACAGATGTCCTCTGCTCCTGAATTCTCCTCGCCAAGCTCCACCACTGCCAGTAACTATGTTCCGGTGTTTTTCTCTTCCTCCCCATCTGAGGTGGCCAAGCCGGGGTGGAAACGCCAGAAGAATGAGTCGAGATGTCCCAGCCAAAGTCACTGGAGTCCTGGATGGTGGTGGAGCTTGAGCTAAGGCAAGTTCTCTTCTTTGTCTTCACACTATCAGTATTAGAAAAATCTTGCTTAGCTCTTGGTGAGGAGAACCAGTCGCAGCCGTTGGCTGCCCCTGAATTCTCCTTGACAAATACAACATCTTGAGGCCAGAGCTCTACAGCCTGTGGCTAAGGACCCATGTGTAGCTTTTTGTCCCTAAAAAGCTGTAAATTTATGAGATGAAAAAGCAAGCCAATAACAAGAAAAAGAAATTGGAAATTTACATGAATAAAGCCACACACAAAAAGCCACAAGTTTATGAAAAAAACAAGTTTATGAGAACATTTGCATATTTAAAACAAACCAGATGATCAGTGACAGAGTAGCTCATTCTGGCCTGAAGAAATCACCCCTAGAGGGCTCAAATCTCCTGACTGTTGACCTTGACCTTAAGCACCGCTTAGCCGCAGACCCATCTAGGATGTGGTTAAGGTCATGGTCAGTAGGAGAAGTAACAGTTTTTCTTAAATCATAAATGCAAAGATCTCCTGACCTTTGACAATGACCTTGACCTTGCACTCAACTGGATGCAAACAAGCCTGAGGATTGTTATGAGTGAATTTAGTAAGAATCAAGGTAATTACCTAGGAGGAGTAGTGATTTCTGACATCACATAAGTACCCACATTGCCTGACCTTTGACCTTGAGCACAACCTGGATACAGATCCACCTGAGGATCATTGTGCATAAGTTTGGTGAGCATCGGAGCAAATGCCTAGGAGGAGTAGCAACTCCCGTGAAATGTGAACGGACGGACAGACGGACAGATGACACATGTTGCGTCACTGCATTAGCTCCTTTTAGCTTTGCCAGAATGAGCTAAAAATTCAACAAAAGCCTAAAAACTGCCAGAAAAATTTAGATTTATGAGAAAAAAGGTTGCAAATTTATGAGACAAAATAGCATGTTCAACTGAAAAAAAACTGCCAAATAATAATGCTGACACTGACAGGACTGTTTACACTTACATCGAAGTTGTTTAACCTTCTTTTAAAAGATCAGATATGTTTTGTGGTTTCAGACTTTATGGCCAAAAATGGCTCTTTCCCTAGAGGTTGTAAACCTTTATTTTAGGTGATAATAACTAAACAATGTCTCAGGTTTTTTATACTAATAATACATTCAGATAAAAGTAGAAGTCACATATGTACAGACTGACTAATATATTGCATGTTTGTATTTCCACTACGTCTGTTCAACTGTAATCAGTTCGAATCCCACTCTCCCCAGCCATCCTGACATTGTGTCCCTGGGCAAGACACTTCACCCACCTTGAATATGTATAAATGTTCAGTCGTGGTAGGAGAGGCCGTTGTTGCAGATTGGCAGCCACGTTTCCGTTGGTCTGTAGGTTGTGGCTACAGAGGTAGCTTGCCACTATCAGTGTCTGTCTGGAGTGAATGAATAATGGACTCACTGTAAGCACTTTGAAATGTCACTTGACATGTAAGGCACCATATAAATCTAATCCAGTATTATTTATTAATAATCAATCGTTAAGATGGTGTTTATCTATTCATGAAATATCTTTCAAGAAATTTCTACAGGTTCAGTTAAGAAAAATAAACAACCTGGAGTCACTGAATCCCATTAAGGTAACAAAAAAAACCAAATCTGGTACATAAATTATGTTCTGTGTTCCATGATAGACTGAGTTACACAGATCAAAGCAACTATCTGAATAGACAGCTTGGTACAACAAAAGTTAATCCACCCTTCATATTAATGGACGGGTGGATAATTGGCTTCCAGTGTTGTAACATGTCTAGAACCAAATCGTGACCTGGCCCCACATTACTGCACTGATTTTTCCCCAACAACATCGGAGTGAACTTCACTTGTTTGATCTGTGCTCCAGCCCGATGCACTTTTTTTTTTGGCCAAATGGATGTTGTTGTAGACAAAACAAAACTGTAATAGAGCTGTTCATAGGTAATTACCATCAGTTTTTCCACTGATGGGCATGACCCGAGTACGCCCAGGTAGAAGTGCTTTTTTGTTCTTTTAAAGTTGTTTATAATGGCAGTTATTCTTCAAACCGCTGCAACCTCTAAAGGTATTTGCTGCTGTGAAAAACATTCAAACTTAATAGTTTGTTTATAGTTGAAATGGTTGGCAGTTAAACGTCATTCATTAAAAAGGTGGCAGAAAGTCAACAACATTTCACAATAACTATTAAGTAACTGAAAGTGCTTTAGTTTATGACTGTCTTGCACAAATCCTGGGTTATGGGTTACAGTGGTGTGAAAGTATTTGCTCCCTTCCCGATTTCTCATTTTTGTATGTTTGTCACACTTAAATGTTTCAGCTCATCAAACAAATTTAAATAATAGACAAAGATAACACAAGTAAACACAAAATGCAGTTTTTAAATGAAGGTGTTTATTATTAAGGGGAAAAAATCCAAACCTACATGGCCCTGTGTGAAAAAGTGATTACCCCCTAAACCTAATAACTGGTTGGGCCACCCTTAGCAGCAACAACTGCAATCAAGTGTTTGAGACAACTGGCAATGAGTCTTTTACAGTGCTGTGGAGGAATTTTGGCCCACTCATCTTTGCAGAATTGTTGTAATTTGGCCACACTGGAGGGATTTCGAGCATGAACCACCTTTTTAAGGTCATGTCACAGCATCTTAATCAGATTCAGGTCAGGACTTTGACTAGGCCACTTCAAAGTCTTCATTTTGCTTTTCTTAAGCCATTCAGAGGTGGACTTGCTGGTGTGTTTTGGATCATTGTCCTGCTGCAGAACCCAAGTGCGCTTCAGCTTGAGGACACGAACAGATGGTCAGACATTCTCCTTCGGGATTTTTTGTTAGACAACAGAATTCATGGTTCCATTTACCACAGCAAGTCTTCCAGGTCCTGAAGCAGCAAAACAGCCCCAGACCATCACACTACCACCACCATATTTTACTGCTGGTATGATGTTCCTTTTCTGAAATGCTGTGTTACTTTTACACCAGATGTAATGGGACATACACCTTCCAAAAAGTTCAACTTTTGTCTCGTCAGTCCACAGAGTATTTTCCCAAAAGTCTTGGGCATCATCAAGATGTTTTCTGGCAAAACTGAGACAAGCCTTTATGTTCTTTTTGCTCAGCAGTGGTTTTCGTCTTGGAAGTCTGCCATGCAGGCCATTTTTGCCCAGTCTCTTCCTTATGCTGGAGTCATGAACACTGACCTTAACTGAGGCAAGTGAGGCCTGCAGTTCTTTGGAAGTTGTTGTGGGGTCTTTTGTGACCTCTTGGATGAGTCGTCGCTGTGCTCTTGGGGTAATTTTGGTTGGCTGGCCACTCCTGGGAAGGTTCATCGCTGTTCCATGTTTTCGCCATTTGTGGATAATGGCTCTCACTGTGGTTCACTGGAGTCCCAAAGCTTTAGAAATGGCTTTATAACCTGTTCCAGACTGATAGATCTCAATTACTTTGTTTTTCATTTGTTCCTGAATTTCTTTGGATCACAGCAGGATGTCTAGCTTTTGAGGATCTTTTGGTCTACTTCACATTGTCAGGCAAGCTCTATTGAAATGATTTCTTGATTGAGAACAGGTGTGGCAGTAATCAGGCCTGGGTGTGGCTAGAGAAATTGAAATCAACTTTCCAAAGATGTGATAAATCACAGTTAATTTGTGTTTCAACAGTGGGGGCAATCACTTTTTCACACAGGGCCATGCAGGTTTGGATTTATTTTTTTTTTTACCCTTAATAATAAGCCCATTCATTTAAAAACTGCATTTTGTGTTTACTTGTGTTATCTTTGTCTAATATTTGAATTTGTTTGACGATCTGAAACATTTAAGTGTGACAAACATACAAAAAAATGAGAAATCAGGAAGGGGGCAAACACTTTTTCACACCACTGTATATTTGTGCCTTCCCTTTAAAGTTGATGAAAACAGAAAAATTCCATTGTGCATTGTATTTGAAGTATGCAAGATAGCAAGTGAGCACTGTGACAGAAAATCAGTTTTCTCTGCAGTCTTTCTGTCCCACACTGCAAACTGGCCCCACCCAGCATCCTCCAGAACACAGCACTGTGATGGTAAGCTAGTTCTCACTGCTTTAATTTGCTCCTGTGCATAATCATAAAAACACTATAATCTGTCCAGGGCTCCTGGCTTCTGACATTTAATTGGCCCAAACACTGTAAAGAGTTGTAAAAAGACTTCACTAAAGCTGGTTGTCTTAATAGTCTTACAGTGGGGAAAATTTAAGTCAGATGTTCTGCTTGACAAATGACATGGATTTGTAAGATTTCTTGCACATGCATTACAACAAAAGAACAAACAATGGCTTGCAAGCCCAGGCCATGTTTGGGTGGAGCTGCACTGGGAGTGACATCCTCATCAAAGAGAAACAAAAATGAAGATGTTCATATCTGGCACGATTCCTTGCTGGCCAGGGTGTGTTCTGTGAAATTATGTGACACATAAAGCTACGAGACAGCTCGACACCGCAAATGTTCTTTGTAGTGCTGGGTACACACACCTGTTTCCTGACCACAGTTTCGTTTCAATTAAATCAGACAAAAAAAACCCAAACAAAATCTAACAGCCACTAGGCCCAAAGACAGATCCACAGAGTCAAGATGAAGTTCACAATGGATGCATTTATAGTTCACTTTCATCAAAAGAACTTCACAAGCACGCAACACTGGTGGGAGTAAACAATCGAGGAAAAGCATCAACCTAAATCCCCAGTTACACTGGCCTGCATGCATGAATCCCTGGGAATACTAAATGTAGTTTAGGTGGGATGCAGGCGGGTGGGCAGATGGAAAATTTTTAACAGTTTTAAAAAGGTTTTCACTCGCCCATACCTGTATACACTTCGGATTGTATACGCTACACTTCCGAATAATCACATTTAAGCATCACCTACTCTGCACACTTGCATCCCAGCAGCATCACAGGTGTATAGAGGTGTTCACAAGTATGGACAGAAGTATTCACAGATATTCACCCATACAGGTCTGCGTGACTGGGGCTTCACAGCTGCTTTAGCATCTCTACAACAGCAGCAGGGAAGCGAGTCCAATTAATAGAGGATAACAACAGCCACAAGTAAAAAGTAATCATTTAGTTTTATGATTTTATACTGGTGGTGCCATCTATTACTGAAGTGACTCGTATAAAAATCACTTTAAACAACTGAATTTTTTTCTGGATTTCATGAACCAAACATTTAATATTTAATACTAATTTATACATAAAATATTTCTCTTTTAATACTTCATTTCACAAAATTTGTCCACAATGCAAACTACAAGTACAAGAAGACTAATGAGAAACACTGTAAGATTTTAAACCACACCATCAATGACGAAGTGGTTCATCCTGGTCTGATGAAATCACCCTGAGAGTGCTCACATCTCCTGACCTTTGATCCTGAACCTGACCTTGAGCACAGCCTGGATGCAGACCCACCTGTTGATCACTGTGTGTGAGCTTGGTGAGCATCAGCGCAATTCCCTAGGGGGAATAGTGATTCCCTGTTAAATGTGGATGGACGGACGAACGGATGAATGTGCAACCCTTTACACTGTTTAAGGGGCTGCACTTTAATTTCGTTGTGCAATATACAATGACAACGAAAATGTCCTATTCTGTTCTATTGTGATGAGTGACGGATGTCACGTCATCACATCAGCTCCTTTCAGCTTCACTGAAATGAGCTAACAACCAAGTTACAAAATATATTACAGTAATGCAAATACAATTCAGCAGAAAGCTTAATGGTGCAGTGGTTTGCACTGTGGCAGCACAGCAAGAAGGTCACGGGATCGATTCCACCCCTGACCATCGTGGGTCCGATCCCACGCCCTGACCATCAATGACCCTTCTGTGTGGAGTTTGCATGTTCTTCCCGTGTCTACGTGGGTGTACTCCGGTTTCCTCCCACAGACCAAAAACATGCAAGTTAGGTTAAATGGAGACTCTAAAGTGGCCCTAGGTGTGAATGTGTGTGTGATGGGATTGGCGCTGCACCATCCAGGTGGATGACCTGAATTTCCCTCTGGGATTAATAAAGTATACAAATAAATAATTTCTACTAGAAGATGACAATAAGACAAAGCAACACTACATAAGATTTTCACTTTATAATAATATTTCAAAAATGTGTATGATGGTGCATTAGCTTTTGACTGGATAAATGTCACTTCCCCCATAGCCTGAGTGGGACCGCATTGCCTGCAACAGCTCTGATCTTGGTAAGAACGCTGAAAAGACAAACTATAGTGACTATGACCTTAATCCTAACAGCCAATCATAGGGTGCCGAGTGTGTGGTGGCTTAAGTTATGCCCTGTGATTGGTTGATGGGACTCAGGCCATAGTCACCATAGTTGTAGTCTTTTCAATGTTCCTACACGGCACAAGAAAATTGCATCATGCTGCTTTAATGAAAAAATAAATACCACTGTTGATCATTATATATACTTTCAATGTACTTTTTTGTAGTTATAGTTACCTCTCCCAAGGAGGTAATGTAATCAGGGTGGTTTGTCTGTCCGTCTGTCTATTTACAGTAGTTTTTGCATAATCCTGCTAAAAAACAAACAGACAAACCACCCTGACCACATTACCTCCTTGGCGGAGGTAAAAATATACTGGCGCAAACGACAGGGTGAACTGTGTGTAAACTAATAAATACTGTACAGGGAGTGTTTTATTGTAAGAAATCCACATTTTCATTCGTGAAATTATGCAGTGTTGGCAATAAAACTAACCATTTTTTTCTCCATATACAATCACTATGTTTTTCTGATGTTTTCCTGTACAAAACCACGTTCAACTACCTGATAAATACTCAACTCACCACACAATTTTCCCCACATATTTTCAAAGTTAGAGCAGCTTAAGAGAGTATCTTCTGTCCTCTGAATATATCCAGGAAATCAAATCATGAGGCATTTTTAATAACAAGGACATGATCAAATTTCTATTCCCATAAATAGCTCTTTTGGCTACAAAACCATACCAAATCTAAGAGCCAGCTGACTTTCACATGATAGCTGAAAGAAGAGCCAGATTAGTCAAGGGTAGCTTACTTCTCAAATATGACACAATACCAGAGAAACACATCCTACAATATAAGAACACTGGAACAGAAAATGTCCAATTGTCAGCCACACACTTGTCATCATCTATAAATGCAAGGAACCTCTGTCTGTGTGTGTGTCTGTGTGTCTGTTCCTTGCATATCTCTCAAACTGGTGCATGTGGCTGCACGGTGGCGCAGTGGTTAGCACTGTGGCAGCACAGTTTTATCCTCGGCCGGGGGATCGCGGGGACCGTGAGATCGTGGGTTCGATCCCTGCCCCCGGCCAACAGTGATCTGTGTGGAGTTTGCATGTTCTCCCCGTGTTTGCGTGGGTTTACTCCGGGATTTCTCCGGTTTCCTCCCACATGCCAAAAACATGCAGGTTAGGGAGTTAAGGGGCGCTTGCGCACGCAGCGACCGGCAGCTGGTGGTTTGTCACCAGATTGCAAAACAAATCTACCTACGGGTACAAAATAAGTAATTAAAAAAAAAAAAATGTTTGTCAGACTGACCTCACATTTTATAAGTGCTTTGCTGGGGTTACAAGGGTGTGGATTCCCAAGTATGGAGTTGTTCAGTCAAAATATGTAATTTTTATCATTAAAAATTTAGCCATCATGTTACACCAGTGGAATTAAATAGATATAACAAAAACATACCAGATACATGCACAAAATGTATGGAAAGTAAAGGAACCCTATTTCACCGTTTATGGGAATGTAGAAAAATCAGAATGTTTTGGGAAGAGGTGAGGGTAACAATTGAAAAAATAATTTCAAAACAAATCACATTGAACCCTAAACTGTTTTTGTTGGGTCTGTATCCAGAAAAACATAACTTTAATAAGAGTGAAAGAGCATTCATAGACCTCAGTTTGCTTAATGCCAAAAAATATATTGCACTACTGTGGAAAAAGACTCATAGACCAGATGTGACTCAGTGGTTAAGACAGATGTTAACAAACCTTCCACTAGAAAGAATAACATATATACTGAAATCAAAGGAAAATGTGTTTGAGAATATATGGAGACCTTTCATTGATTATGTAAAGAATTTAAACATAACATCTGAAGAAGAAGGTGAATGACATGTGTGGACCTTGCAAATTCCAAGCTGTTGAATGTATATTATGTATTCTTATGTAATAGATTACCTAGACTAAACAGAGGAGCATTGTTGTTGGCCTGTTTTTGTTAATGGTTGTTGTTGTTTTTATTACACAATTTTTTTATTTTTTTTTTTGTTATTGTTCTTTTTAATTTTTAAATTACTTTTGTGTTAGTGTCTGATTGTTTGTGTCATGTTTGTAAAAAAAAAAAAAAAAAAAAGGTTCAATAAAAAATATTGTGGGGGAAAAAAAAAAAAGTTTAGCCATCGCTCTGTCTCCTCATGCCCTTGCTTCTAGAAGTGTAGGCGGGGTTTCAGATTGACTCCGTATTGATTGGATAACAACATCCATCCATCCATCCATCCATCTTCTACCGCTTTTCCGGAGGTCCGGGTCGCGGAGGCAGCAGTTCAAGCAGAGAAGCCCAGACTTCCCTCTCCCCAGCCACCTGCTCCAGCTCTTCAGAGGGGATACCAAGGCGTTCCCAGACTAGCTGGGAGACATAGTCTCTCCACCGAGTCCTGGGTCTGCCCCGGGGTCTCCTCCCAGTGGGACGTGCCTGAAACACCTCAAGTGGGAGGCGTCCAGGAGGCATCCTAATCAGATGCCCATACCACCTCAACTGACTCCTTTCAATGTGGAGGAGCAGCGGTTCTACTCTGAGCCTCTCCCGGATGACTGAGCTCCTCACCCTATCTCTGAGGGTGAGTCCAGCAATCCTACGGAGAAAGCTCATTTCAGCCGCTTGTATCCGCGATCTCGTTCTTTCGGTCATTACCCAAAGCTCGTGACCATAGGTGAGAGTAGGAACGTAGATTGACTGGTAAATCGACAGCTTTGCCTTAGAACTAAGCTCCCTCTTCACCACAACAGACCGGTACAACGTCCGCATCACTGCAGATGCTGCTCCAATCCGTCTGTCGATCTCTCGCTCCATTTTCCCCTCACTCGTGAACAAGACCCCAAGATACTTAAACTCCTCCACTTGGGGCAGGAGCCTGTCCCCAACCCGGAGAGGATCGTCACCTTATCGTGGTGGGGGGGTTTGCGTGCCCCAGTGATCCCAGGAGCTATGTTGTCCGGGGCAATTTGCCTCTGATAGGGTCTCCCAAGACAAACTGGTCCTGGGTGAAGGGCCAGACGAAGAACGATCCAACAGACTCTCATGATAAATTGTATATCAAGGATTCAGTGTACCCCGCCCGGTATGGGGTTACCGGGGCCCCACCCTGGAGCCAGGCCTGGGAGAGGGGCTCGAAGGCTAGCGTCTGGTGGCCGGGTTTCCACCCATGGGACCCGGCCGGGCTCAGCCCGAAGGAGTTACATGGGTCCGCCCTCCAGTAGGTTCACCACCTGCAGGAGGGATCATGGAAGTCCGGTGCTATGTGGATTAGGTGGCAGTCAAAGGCGGAGACCTTGGCGGACTGATCCCAAGCTTTCTAAACTGGCTTTTGGTACGTGGAATGGATAACAACATAACAAAAATAATTTTTTTGTTATGTTGTGTTATGTCTGTGTTTTTTCAACTGATTTAAGACAATTTTGCACCGCTGAATCCGAAAATGACATCCGTTTCTCTCAATCAGGTCAGGTTTTTATGTTAAGTTATATGCAGTTATACAGGTGTACTGTAAATTGAATAGTAGACACTGATAAAGGTAAGTCCATGTAAATTGAATGTTACGTCATCATTGTTCAAAATTCAGAGAACTTCAAGAAATAAAAAAGAATTTTACATCATATAAAGTGAAAATACCCGTACATGTAAACAAAAATGTAAGAAAACATGTGGCCATAGTTCAAAAAGTTGACCTGATTGAGCAAAACCAATGTGACTTTTGGATTCAGCACATCAAAATTGTCCTAAATCAGCTAAAAAAAAACTTGGACAATAAATTTGGTGTTGACCAGTGTAATATGCAGCATCACCACCAGTCACCACAGCACTCCATGAAACAAAACAAGGAAGTGAAGAGTGACAAATTTGACCAGAAAAAAGATAATACTGTAGATTTAATGCTTAAAAAATTATACTATAATGTTGTTGTGACTGCATAGGGTCTTAATGATAATTCGGCTTACAGTACATGGAGAACACGAGGTGCGCAAGTACACTGGGAGGGGTGCCAGCGGGGACCCGGGGTATGGCAAAGACCACCGGTGTATCAAACACACAACACACCGGGAGAAGTAGCAGCTGGACCGGCCAACCGCGGTCCTTTGCGGGGAGGCAAGCTCAGCCTGCCCAGTCAATGGTAGACAGGAGTCCCGGCTGCTGCTTTACCCGTGTGCCACCACTGTCCTTTGCAGGACCACAAGTCCCCGATGGCACTCCTCCCAGTGTGCTCACATGGCTATCTAAAAATTAAATGTTAATAATAATACCGCCATGATTGTGGAGCGGAATGAGCAGATCAATTGCATATCATATGCAGCCACATATGCACAGTTTGACTAAAGAACGACAGTCACCAAACTGGACACAAAAACGCACAAATAACAAAATAAATCATTTTTAGTTAAATATTTACAGACAAATGGGCAACACTGATGCACCGGTTGGAGCCAAACGGCTCCTTCTGCTGTGTGTAATAATGTTGGGTGTTTTCTACTTATAAGATAAGATAAGATAAGATAAGATAAGCCTTTATTAGTCCCACAACGGGGAAATTCCAGGATTGCAACAGCACAGGGATAGCAACACTCAGAGCAACAATCAGAAGGCAAGAAAAAAAAACAAGCAAGCAAGAGCAGCTAATAAACATATGTACGTATTACTATAAAATATATATATATACACACACACACAGACACACAGTGCAGAGCATTGTAGCTGGATGGAATAAATATATGAATATATGAACACACAGTGCAGAGCATTGTAGCTAGATGGAATAAATATGTAAATATATAAACACCCACAGTACGGAGCATTGCAGCTAGGTGGAATAAATATGCAAGTATATAAACACACACAGTGCGGAGCAATGTAGCTAGATGGAATAACATGTAGATATATAAATATATAAACACCCACAGTACGGAGCATTGCAGCTAGACGGAACAAATATGCAAATATATAAACACACACAGTGCAGAGCATTGCCGCTAGATGGAATGAAACAGCATAACCGTCTACCCAGCTATCCTGCATGGTATGATTATGTGCCCATACACACTCTCACCCTCCATAGCGACCGGCATGCTCCTAGTTGTATGCCGGAGAGGACCACTGTGTAAGTCTATTGCATCTTCTGCATTCAAAAAACTATTAGTTTGTTACGTCTTTTTTGCTATCTCTGCGAGCAGCCCTGCTTAGGTTGTACAGTCTGACAGCCGTTGGTAGGAAGGACCTACGAAACCTCTCGGTTGTGCACCTGGGATGATGTAGTCTGCTGCTAAATGAGCTCCTCAGTGCATTCAGTATGTCCTGCATAGGGTGGAACTCGGACTCCAGCAGAGATGACAGTTTAGCCACCGTCCTTCTCTCTCCTATCTCCTCCATCGGATCAAGGCGCTGCCCCAGGACAGAGCTAGCTTTCTTAATCAGTTTGTTCAGTCTCTTCCTATCGGCTGCAGTAATGCCACTGCCCCAGCAGACCACTCCAAAAGTGATGGCTGATGCCACCACCGTGTCATAGAATGACTTCAGCAGCGCCCCTTGTACACCAAAAGACCTGAGTCTCCTCAGCAGGAACAGCCTGCGCTGTCCCTTCTTGTAGAGTGCATCAGTATTGTGTGACCAGTCTAGTTTATTGTTCAGATGAATACCCAGGTACTTATAGGATGTCACCATCTCGATGTCTGTTCCCTGTATATTTACTGGTACTGTGAGGGGCTGCCCATGCCTGCGGCAGTCCACCACCAGCTCCTTAGTTTTCCTCGCGTTGATCTGGAGGCAGTTCCGATGGCACCAGTCCACGAAGTCCTGGATAAGCCCTCTGTACTCAGCTTCATCTCCAATGGAGATGAGGCCAACGATCGCAGAGTCATCAGAGAACTTCTGTAGATGGCAGTGTGTTGTGTTGTGTGAGAAGTCCGCAGTATAAAGAGTGAACAGGAAGGGAGCCAGCACCGTTCCCTGGGGGGCCCCCGTGCTACTGATGATCGTGTCGGACACACAGTCCCGGGTTCTCACAAACTGAGGCCGGTTCGTGAGGTAGTCCAGGATCCATGATGACAGGTGCTGGTCCACCCCTGCGCGCAGCAGCTTGTCCTTCAGGATCATCGGTTGGATGGTGTTGAAAGCACTGGAGAAGTCAAAGAACATGATCCTCACCATATTCCCGGGCTTCTCCAGGTGGGACAGAGAACGGTGAAGGAGGAAGATCACCGCATCCTCCACCCCAATGCCATGCTGGTAGGCGAACTGGAGTGGATCCATCGCTGGTTCCACCAGGGGGCGGAGGTGAGCAAGGAGCAGTATTGCTAAAATATAAAAGTATGCACTGTAATGAGTCTCAAATATTTGTAAATCTGTCGTGCTATAGTACTGCACGAGTTTATTGACAATACACAGAAGAAATTCAGTATTACACTTAACTCCATCACTGTTCTGACACAGTCACTAATATTGGATGTCCTATTCGTTTTCAATAATTAGGTATTCTGTAATTAATATTCACAAAAACTGTCAAAAGTCTAACATGTGACTGCCTACATACAGTATAGACTACACCTCTTTGTATTCCACTTTCAACCACACCCTACATTTGGGCCTGTAAAGCCTAATTGGGATACCTGCTTCAGACAGGAATGCTTGTTTTCTACTGGCAATGCACTCGTCTACTGTAAATGAAGATAGGACCCAGTATAACCAAAGGTGGCACATGGGTCCGCCCTCCGGTGGGCTCACTACCTGCAGGAGGGATATGGGGATCATGGTGCTATGTGACCCAGGCGGAAATCCGGGCTACTCTGCCCGGACTGATGCCCCCAGAACCCGGATAAGTGGTAAAAGTTTTATTTACAATAAAAAGTCACATATTTAGCATAAGAAAGTTTCAACTTTATGAGAAAAAAGTGAAAAATTAGTGAAAAAAAACAACTCATGAATGAGAGTGGAGGAAACAAATTTCCACAAAAGAAAGTCAGAAATTTACAAGACAAAAAAAACAATGGCAAATTTACAAGAACAAAAGCTGCACATTTGTATAAATCATTTTACTTTTTTGTTCAAAAATTTCAAATTTTCTGGTGAGACTGCTTGTGAACTTGAATTATTCCTGGAAATGTATAACTTTTTCTGATAAATTTTCACATTTTTCTCTCAAATTTGGGACTTTTTTTAAAAATTAGTAATATTTTGTGATAAATTTGTAACATTTTTTTCAACACAAAGATGCACAAATTTAAACTTTTTTCTTTTAAATTTGCAGCTTTTTTCCCCCCCTCATAATTTGCTAACATTTTTCTTGTACTTTCACTGCTTTACTGTAACCAATTCATGGCTTATTTGGTTGTACTGTACGAACCACCTTGGATCTCTTTATGTGGATGGGGGAATGGCAGCTTAATGGGGAAGATGGTTTTTAGGCCATTTTGCGAGCAAGGGGGATGGCATCCCCTTCATATCACTTACTGTATATATCCCATTTTCAAATGTGGCATGTTTAGGAGAAGAAAAGTGAGCATCTGATTAAACTGTGACCAATAAAATAGGAGGCCAATGTTGTCCTATAGGAAGGATAAATGAGTTAAAACTGATTAATAATTGAGTTGAAACTGAATAATATGCTTTAAAAAGAATAGTCATTTTTAAAAATTTTGACGGCAAAAGCAAAAAAAGAAACCCAGGACTAATGATTCCTGTACAGGAAATTAGTGCAATAACTCAATCATTTAACCATTTTTTTAATTTTAGTGTCAAATGAATTACTACCAAACAATAAATTAGCATTTAAAACAGCATTTCTCACTACTATCATGTATTATTTATTACTAATATAAAAAAGAGTTTGGCTACACTACACATACCATGAATAATAATTGAAATTTACATTATGCATTTTTAACATGAGGTACTTTTTCACTACTATGAGAGCTGTAATAAAAATGCTGTCACAGAAGGTTGAATCACGTTATCCAGCAGTACGTGGGGGGATATCTGTGGTGTCTGCTATATTTTAAGGTCAAGCATGTAGGAGCAAGGAGTCAGATTTAACACCATTGTCAAGACTCTTGCACCAAGCTCTCACACATATAAAGTAATATATTGCAGACGCACATGTGACTGCTGGGTAAACCAGCTTGTCCCCCTGGACTAACAAGCTCTTGAAATATAGACTTGATTATATTGGCACGCTGTAATTACAATCCTTGAGAAAAGGTGCAGCAGGAGCTTTTCAAACTCTTAAACCTAAATGTAAGAGTGTCAACCTGGATTAGATCTGATTATGGGGAACTTAAGTGTGATCATCAGATGTCCTGAGAGCTGCTGGAACACTCTGCACAGCTTTGCCAAAATAAATAAATAAATGAGCAAATATACAGTGGTGTGAAAAAGTCTTTTCCCCCTTCCTGATTTTTCATTTTTTTGTATGTTTGTCAAACGTAAATGTTTCAGATCATCAAGCAAATTTAAATATTTGACAAAGATAACACAAGTAAACACAAAATGCAGTTTTTAAATGAAGGTGTTTATTATTAAGGGGAAAAAAATCCAAACCTACATGGCCCTGTGTGAAAAAGTGATTGCCCCCTAAACCTAATAACTGGTTGGGCCACCCTTAGCAGCAACAACTGCAATCAAGCGTTTGTGATAACTGGCAATGAGTCTTTTACAGCGCTGTGGTGGAATTTTGGCCCACTCATCTTTGCAGAATTGTTGTAATTCAGCCACATTGGAGGGTTTTCGAGCATGAACTGCCTTTTTAAGGTCATGTCACAGCATCTTAATTGGATTCAGGTCAGGACTTTGACTAGGCCACTCCAAAGTCTTCATTTTGTTTTTCTTAAGCCATTCAGAGGTGGACTTGCTGGTGTGTTCTGGATCATTGTCCTGCTGCAGAACCCAAGTGCACTTCAGCTTGAGGTCACAAACAGATGGCCGGACATTCTCCTTCAAGATTTTTTGGTAGACAGCAGAATTCATGGTTCCATTTACCACAGCAAGTCTTCCAAGTCGTGAAGCAGCAAAACAGCTCCAGACCATCACACTACCACCACCATATTTTACTGTTGGTATGATGTTCCTTTTCTGAAATGCTGTGTTACTTTTATGTGGGATGTAATGGGACACACACCTTCCAAAAAGTTCATCTTTTGTCTCATCAGTCCACAGAGTATTTTCCCAAAAGTCTTGGGGATCATCAAGATGTTTTCTGGCAAAACTGAGATAAGCCTTTATGTTCTTTTGCCTCAGCAGTGGTTTCTGTCTCGGAACTCTGCCATGCAGGCCATTTTTGCCCAGTCTCTTTCTTATGATGGAGTTTGGAATGAGGCCTGCAGTTCTTTGGATGTTGTTGTGGGGTCTTTTGTGACCTCTTGGATGAGTTGTTGCTGCGCTCTTGGGGTAATTTTTAGTCGGCCGGCAACTCCTGGGAAGGTTAACAACTGTTCCATGTTTTTGCCATTTGTGCATAATGGCTCTCACTGTGGTTCGCTGGAGTTCCGAAGCTTTAGAAATGGCTTTATAACCTTTTCCAGGCTGATAGATCTCAATTACTTTGTTTCTCATTTGTTCCTGAATTTCTTTGGATTGCAACATGACGTCTAGCTTTTGAGGATCTTTTGGTCTACTTCATTTGTCAGGCAGGTCCTATTTAAGTGATTTCTTGATTGAGAACAGGTGTGGCAGTAATCAGGCCTGGGTGTGGCTAGAGAAATTGAACTCAGTTTTCCAAAGATGTGATAAACCACAGTTAATTTATGTTTTAACATGGGGGCAATCACTTTTTCACACAGGGCCATGTAGGTTTGGATTTTTTTTACCCTTAGTAATAAACACCTTCATTTAAAAACTGCATTTTGTGTTTACTTGTGCTACCTTTGTCTAATATTTAAATTTGTTTGATGATCTGAAACATTTAAGTGTGACAAACATACAAAAAAAATGAGAACTCAGGAAGGGGGCAAACACTTTTTCACACCACTGTACCTCCACTACAGTTAAGTCTTCCCTTACCTTGCAGTCACTGCTGACAAAAGACAGGTGCATTCCAGCATTTTTACATATGGCAATGCACCACTGCCCAGCTGTATCAATACCCATGAATAATCAACAACAGCTGCCCAGCAGCATCCACACACATTAGGACTAAGGGACACTGGAAGCAGAATGGGAAACACTATAGACTGTAAACCTGTTTTACAGTATAATGATCTTTTTCCATGTGTGATTAGGTGTTTGGCTTTTTGCTGGCTCATGAGTTTCTGAATAAAATCTGTCTCGATAAACAAATCTCACTAAAAAGACCAAACTCAACAATTAGTCAGATTGTCAATATTTGCACTTCTCCATACTGCATTTGTTGCTCTACAAAAGAGCTAATCAACAATATACTGAGTTAAAAGTAAAAAAACAACTCAGTAACTTCTTTAAACTAAAGTAATTGCTGTTAAAAAGAAACTGGATTGCCAATGATGAAGCAGCTCATTCAAACATGGAGAACACACCCTAGGGTCACCAAGACCCCAGACCTTTGACCTTAACCATGAGCACAAGTTAGATTCAGACCCACCTGAGGATCATTGTGTGTGAGCTTGGTGAGCCTCTGGACAACTGCCTCAGAATTAGCATTTTTCTGAATTGAGGACGGACAGATGGACTGACAGATGGAAGGAGCACCATGGCATTAGTTCAATTTGTCATTGTTGCAATGAGCTAAAAATTAAGGTACAGCACTGACATTTGAATCAGCACAGTTCTGACTGTATCGCTTGAAATAATTCAATAAAGGGGTCACCAACTGCATTTTTTCCACATTTTAACAGCTCTCAATAAAATGTCTTAATAAAGCGTTTGTGATATATTGTGGTACATTTTTTATTTAATTATATTAATTATGAATATATTAATTATATTATATAATATTACATTAATTATTATAGTGCAGTTATTTATCATTTTTTGCAGCATTTCTGAGAACAGCTGGTTTCAGTACATGTCTCTTTAAATCTCCAAGGCTGCATTTAACTTCACCCTCACTCTTACGTCACTATTGCTAATCTTAACTTACAGGATCCTAATTTGAAGCCAACAAACATAAATTTGTCTTCACGAATGAATGAAATAATGCATCACTGTAGTTTCAGTGGTTGACAGGATATGATCGGTCCCTGGAGTACAATAAGCACAGAAACATTCTGTTAGCTTCAGCTAGCCACCTTGGTTGTGCTAACAGTTCAATGTAGTAGCACGGCAAAAATATAACAAAATAAGCCAGAATGATGCAAGATTTATTATCAACTGTGGAACCGTGAACCAGGTAGAAACAGTTATGTCTGTTAGGGTGACTGAAATCTTGAAAAAATAAAAATAAATAAAAACAAGAGCTTCCTAGTACTACTGTTAGCTCTTAAGCAAATACCGTTGACTCCCCACCCATCTACATGACAGACATTTAGGCTGGCCAATAGTAGAGCAGCGGGTGGGTCTCAAGGCTAGTGACTTTGCCTTTTAGTAACGTTTTCCATTTCTTGAGTCACAGGAAAATACCCAGAATAAGGATGTTAATGATTAATTGACTTTTGATTAATTGTTGATAAGAATTTAGTCAACTAAATTAAATTAGTTGTCAATTAAGTGATAACTCAGCAGTCCTTTTCAATGGGAGCTTATTCTATGAAATGTAGTGGCATCACCATCCAGGCAGGGGCGCACACAGTCACCCACTGCCGCCTTTCAACTAAAACTAAAGAAAAAGCAGAAGAAGACGCCAAGTCCCCAGAACACATGTGCTGTGCAGAGCGAACAAACTCACCCTTCCGGGTTACGTTGGAAAGCCACAACAAGTTCCAGTGGTACACGAGCTTGAACAGCCATCCGCCTGCTTCAAATCAGCAGGGCAGAGAAACGGACTGAAGCAAGGAAGAAACTACATGAGCGCAAAAACCCATCCTCACTGACTTGAACCCGCCGCTACACAGGAAAGCAGGCCAGACTCAAGTTACCACTGAGGTAACGGACAACAGGAGGAGCCCAGATCATACCGAGTTTGTCTGGATTGCTGGGGTACTGTGATAATATTTAACATGCAACAGATGAAGCAGCTCACAATTTCTTTTCTGGCTAAAACAGTTTACCAGTGTGTCTCAGTTAATTAGAACATGAAAGTTATTTTTTTGTAATGTAGAGAGAGGAATGAGCAGGCGAGGCAGTGAGCTGCATCAGAGTAGGCTTTATTCTCTCTCTATCCATCAGTCAACCAGAAGAATAACCCAGGTCGCTGGCATCTCTCTTTTATACCTTAAAACCTCGCCTCGCGACCTGGGGGGTTTACATTACAATACATACACTTACAATTACAATCCCCTTTGTCACCCAGCCTGTCAGCCCGTTATTATGCAGTCTGGAGGAGAACGTGTATTATCATGCAGTCCTATGAAGAAAACCACGGTCTGTCCTGCATATCTGTTTAACAGCCTTTAAGCATCGCCTCCTGTGCCATTCAGTCTGAGTGGAGAATGTAATGTCTGGGTCCCCCACAGTAATATAATTAAAAAGGTACATTTTATGATAGTGGTAATAGTTTTTAAAATAAATTTAAAATCATGACATTTGTAATTTACTGAGATGTACCAGCACATAGTACACACTATAAAGTACTAAATTTGTTAAACTACAAAAAATGCCACTGCCTGTAGTAAAATTCTCAGGAAAATTGCTGCTTATCAATTAATTGATCAATAAGGTGAATCAACTAATGATTAATGAATTAATCGATAACTTGCATCCCTAATCCAGAAGCATTAAAATGGCTTCTTGGAGAGAAAAACTAGATAAAGGCTGTGTGCTTTTTAAAAGAAAAGTGTTTAGATTTTTTGCTTTGTTTTGTTTTTGAAAATCACAATTCACACAGTTCAAAAGGTTAAAACCTACAAAAACACTATTTTTCAGTCAATGACCTCTTTAAGTTGAACAAATGGATGTTCATATTAAATGTGGTTTTAAATATCATCTCAAAAACCTCAACTTCCCACCTTTTTTATACTCTTGGATCTTTGTTAGGGCAAAAAGAGGAGATAGCCATAGTATGATCATCCCAATGCACTCATTCTTCAAACCTGTCGTTTGGGAAAGGCAGCCAATCAGAGGAAAGCTGGCTTAAAGGCAGGTTGAGCACAAATGCAAGGTGCCAAAACGGCTTGTTTCAGACAGTTCACCACTGCCCATTGTAAGATAAGTAGGATTGCTTTGAACAGTGAATGAAGTGAAACTACTCTTGCAGATAGTAAAAACAGTGGAGCTGGAATTTAGCCTAATATATCTGTTTTATGAAGAAATGTCAGCTTGGATCCTGGACTATCTCACAAACCGACCAGTTTGTGAGAACCCAGGACTGTGTGTCTGATACCATCATCTGCAGTACGGGGCCCCCCAGGGAACGGTTCTGGCTTCCTTCCTGTTCACCTTCTACACTGCTGACTTTTCACACAACACACCACACTGCCATCTACAGAAGTTCTCTGACGACTCTGCGATCGTTGGCCTCATCTCTGACGGGGATGATGCAGAGTACAGAGGACTTATCCAGGACTTCGTGGACTGGTGCCTATGGAACTGCCTCCAGATCAATGCGATCAAAACTAAGGAACTGGTGGTGGACTGCCGCAGGACAAGACAACCTCCCACAGCACCAGTAAACATCCAGGAAACAGACATTGAGATGGTGACATCCTAAAAGTACCTGGGTGTTCACCTGAACAATAAATTGGACTGGTCACACAAGGCTGTTCCTCTTGAGGAGACTCGGGTCTTTTGGAGTGCGGAGGGGGCACTCCTAAAGACCTATGATTCTGTGGTGGCATCAGCCATCACATATGGAGTGGTCTGCTGGGGCAGCGGCAGGAAGAGACTGAATAGATTGATCAAAAAAGCTAGCTCTGTTCTGGGGCGATGCCTCAACCCAGTGGAGGAGATAGGAGAGAGGAGGATGGTGGCTAAGCTGTCATCTCTGCTGAAGTCCGAGTCCCACCCCATGCAGGACATGCTGAATGCACTGAGGAGCTCCTTTAGCGGTGGGCTGTGCAGGGTTTCCTCTGGTAACATTTCTGGGTGGCGGCCCACCACACCTGAAAAACTTCCGCCACTCTGTGAGGATACGTATATAAATTTAAGAAAAATATATGAAGCAATGACAGTCCGCAAGCACGCACACAAACAACGCACGGAGTTCAGAGGTGCCCCGCCCGTGTGTTCCAGCTAGCAAGCAGTGTCTCGCTACGAGTGTCGCAGTCCAAGAGAAACACGAGCTTATTAAAGTACTTCAAATGCAGAAAAATCAGAAGAGATATGTAAGCAGTGAAGGCATTTATCATGGTTTTAATCCGCTGGTAATGGGCACAATAATGGAAGAGTCACTTAGCTAACACGTGTGGTTAGTTTTTTGTTTTTCTTATTTCAGGCAAGAATAAAAAGGAGGTGTTTTTACGTTTACTTTAGTTAATATTAATTAACTAATTTATGTTCATTATTATGTACCTGGCAAGTTAAGATGACCGAAATTCACGAAGTCAATGACTTTAATCCGTCAGCAGCCTTCAAACTAAACATGCCAACATTTGGATTTCAAAATAAGGGAGGTTTTTCCTGCTGTCTAGGTGGTGAGGAGAATTCTAAAGAAAAAAAAAAACTATAAATATATAGAAATATTATAACAGAAATAACTGCATCTTTGGTCATTTAAGTTAATTTATTACATTAAATACAATTTTATTAATATGTTTCTTTCTTTGAAATCAGAGTTAATAGTTGTTCTGTTCTGGCTCTGCAAAATTATGGTCAAAAATGTAAATTGTTATTAAAAAAAGTAAAGAAAAATACCACAGTCTGTTTCAAATTTATTTTAAAAAACAGTAATTTTATTTTAAAAAAATAGAAAAAAAATTAGCCATAAAATGATACACAAATTTATAATAAAGTCTCAAACGTTCAAGAAAAGTCAATTTTACAAGAGGAAATTACAAATTTGAGGAAAATTGTTTCAGATTTAGATAAATTTAGAGAAAAGTACAAAACTATAAGAAAGTTGTTACACATTTTGGAGAAAAACCTCAAACCTTCAAGACTGAAGTCATTACTCAAGTTTTTAAGTGGGTGCTCTTTGTACCCTTAACAAGAAATTTTTGGTTGTCTACTTTTAATTTACATGACACCTGATATTTTCTAACCTGTTTGTATACCACCGTAGACGGAGAGAGAACCTGAGTTAGATGGGGCTCAGAAAGGGCAAGATGAGACAGAAGAGAGGAGCCAAGGAGAGGAAAGTGTTCAGGCAGACGGTCCAGGAGAAGTGAGAGCAGAGGGAGGAGAGAAGGATGACACCAGTAAAAAGTCCAAACACAGGACGTCTGGGTGGGACCCCAACTGACCCAATATTCCAACATTCAAGCCTCGGTTGTACAATACTTCAAATGGCAAGTTCTATATGCAAAGTTACTGTGCAAAATTTTTTAAAAAGAAATAAATATTATAAAATTAACATATTCCAGTTACAATAGTGTCATTTGCCCCCCCGGAAAAATATGTTGCCACCGCGCTAAGGTCTTTAAGCCTGAGGAAACACTGCTGTGCCATCCTAAGTGCGCGACAGAGAGGTTCCGCAGGTCCTTCCTACCTACAGCTGTCAGACTTCATAAACTAACCAAGGCTGTTCGTAGAGGTCGTATTGAATGTACTAAACGTAACAACTTTGCACAATAAAAATCGTCCCCTCCAATATGCAACTAAGACAATAACAATCATTACTGAGGGTGGCAACAACAGTGTGTTTAATACGAAATATACTGTCTGGTACATATGTATTCATATTCTGCAGGGTAACTTAACAAACCGTAATGCTGTTTATTCCATCTAGCTGCAATGCTGCTGCACTGTTTATATCTCTGTGTATATATGTATATTCATTTACTGCTTTGGCTAACCAGTTTTTATTATCTTATTAACTACTGCTCTGAATGCTGCTATCCCTTTGCTGCTGTAATTCTGGAATCTCCCCATTGTTGGACTAATAAAGGCTTATCTTATCTTGTAAGTCCTGCTGACTCTTCAGGCCTATAGCATGGAATGAAATGAAATGAGTCATATCAACAAACTTTTGCTATTTCCACTGGGAACAATCCAGGTTGCTAAAGGTGATGACAGCAACAAAATGAACAACTGAACTATATAATGGAGACGACTAGTGTTAAAAAAGAAAAAGTGTATGTTGAAAAAAATAAAGACCAGAAGAGAAGCTAAATAGTCTGTAAGGCTTGATGGTAACATAAGATTTCTCTTTTTCTTTCTCACTGTATTTCAGCAGCGGGGCACCTCACTTTGAGAGGCCCTGGTTCAGTGTGTGCCAGGAGGCAGCAGGGCTGGCTGGATGTTGGAGCCTTGGTGCTAGGTGACGGCTTAGAGAAAATCCCTTTCCTGAATAGACGGCCTAGATTATAAGCAGGGCAGGTCATCACCGGAGACACACAAACAAGCTAAAGAGATCACCAGTGAAACACGGTGCTCTTTATGAGTGAATAAAAAATTATGAACATAATGCATCCCTCAACTTTGAAATTCCGGTTTGAATCACCGTGTAAACACTTTTATATCTTTACTAAGAAAACCCTGATTTGTTCTCTCTAAAAAAAGAGGCTCGGCTGTGCTTTTGATCCCCTCTTAAGCACAGGAACCAGGATCAAAGCCTTGGGAAGTGTCTTCATTGAAATCCCATTGCATTGATCCACACGTGGATAAATTCAGCTACGTGTGAATTATTCATGCAGGAAGAACATGCCCAGGAGGCCCAGAGACCGTCTGGGTTCACTCTGCCTCCTGAAACAGCCAGTGTGAACCAGCAGGACAGTTGCGTGGCCTCTGATCTGAATTAGGAGTAGACAGAGCAATGACCGGGGATCTCCAATCTCAAACCCTCGGCCTGTCACTGTCATACCCTAGCAGTTGCAGCATTTTGGCTGCTTCATTTTCTTTCTATTGCCCCAAATGCTGTCTTCTATGGCACTATTTCACAGGTATTAATATTAGCCACAGTATCAAACATGTGCTGTCATTTTATATTAATGCAAGTTATTTGATGTGGACTGTGCTTATCGTTATGAATATGTCTGCATATTTTTGAATGTACAAGTGCCATCTTTTATCTATGTCCATGTGCGCAAATTTACATAAGGCTAAAGCTGCCTGTAATGGTTCTTCAGAAACAGGTATAACATGCAAATTCTAAACAAATGTTAGCTTTCTGGTCACATATAACAGATGCCACAAGCAATTAAGACAGTAATCTGTGTTAGTGTGTATTTATCATGCAGTTTGCTGTCAGTTCATTAATGTTGGCCACTGTTCAGACAGCAATTAAACATTATTATCACTTGCCAGTGGTGACTGTGGTGGTGACAGTCTTAATTTCTGTGATGTAAGACAGTAGAATAAAACAGTGTGGGTGAGGGTACAGATGCTGACCTTTCTCCCATGTTTCTTAGCACAGATGTCAGGTAACTCGCCCAACAGCACAAACCCTGTGGCACTAATTTGGGCATCCATATAAGCTGGTTGGCTGATTTATGACACCTGCCCTTTTGCAGAGAGGTACAAGATCTTTGTGTGTTACAGACTGGTGAAGGGTGTGTGTCAGCAGAGCCATGGCAGCAGCAGATAAACACACATGTACGGTAAATTTTGGAGTAAAACCTGGATTTAAAAAAAAAAAAAATATCTCAAAAATGTAGAGTTGAAACCTGAAATACAAATAGTAACTCTGGTTAAAACATTATCCTTTAGGGATAATGCAACTGATTATGAAACAGAATTGGGATTTTTTTGGAGGAATTAACTTTGAACAGTTATGCTAAAACACAGAAACAGCAGATTTTTAACTACTGCATGAAAGTCTGAATAAACGTATAATTGGTCCATTTATAAAGAATAGCAACCCTTTGAATAGCCATTGAATCAGAGGTCAACATATTTAAAAATCCTTTAAAACACCAGGTTAAGATAAGAAGTTACTGAGTAATACATGAATAGACACATTTCTATATTCCTTACTTAAGTTGAACACCATAGAATATACGTATAAAGTACATACAGTAATCTTCTGGCAGTTGTGTGACACATTAACAATTTTAATATTTATTTAGAATGTACCGTTTTAAAACAATATATACTGAAAAGATACTGTAGAGATCTGTTTGTGCTTGCAATAACCATGTTTGTGGTTTCTATTGCATCAGATTTAAAGGTAAAATATAGGTGAAAACTTTAAGAAGTTAGGAATTTTATTTTGAATGTCTTTATTTAAAGTTTATTTTTAAGAACATATTCGCAAATCTTTTTATTTTGTATTTTTCTACAGTTTATCGAAACGTGCATTTCTCTTTTGCATTTCGACTCTTCCATTGAGAGTGAACATTGATTAACAAGAAAGATGATAGCCTAACATTTGAAATGGGTTCTGTTATAGTACAAATGTTAATCTAGGAGTCCAAATTAAAAGAAAGAAATCTTTTGTGTTGTCTTTTTCAGTTATGTTCATCATTGTCCTGCTGCAGAACTCACGAACAGATGGCTGAACATTCTCTTCAAGAATTTTGGTAGACAGCAGAATTCATGGTTCCATTTACCACAGCAAGTCTTCCAGGTCCTGAAGCAGCAAAACAGTCCCAGACCATCACACTACCACCACCATATTTTACTGCTGGTATGATGTTCCTTTTCTGAAATGCTGTTACTTTTATGCCAGATGAGAATTCCACAACAATATTTTGGTGATTTGAAACCATTTTGGCATTTTAAATTATTTTGATAATAATACAATTTAATAAAATAGTAATTCAAACTAAACTGATGCACATATTTATATTCTGCAATTATTTTTGAGTGTACTGAGACAGCAGAAAAACAAAACAAAAAAGCTCTGAATTTAAAAACTTATTTTAAACATAATTAAAATGTGAAATTTAGTAATTCTTTTCCAGTAGAACCAGAATGTGATTTAGAAAGCAACATTTACATCCTCTTGTAAAAGAGATCTTTGATCTCAATGAGATTTTTTTTTCCCTCTCCTGGTAAAATAAAGGTGAAATAAAATAAATAAAAAAATATATAATGTGGATTATTTCTTGCTAATAAACTAAGAGTGACGTGACATCTTTACAGTTTATTAAACACTGTATTGAAAATTACTTAATTTAACAGGGATCAGTCAAAATAACCAACAATATTAAAATTCTGGGGAAAACTAGGCCAACTATTGGCTCAGATAACTGGGTCAATCCCTAGTTTTTAACCAGACAAGCATGCTTTCTCATTAGCTTTACATTATATATTTAGAACAAATGGCAAATTCCACCATTCTTACTGTATATCACACTCTTGACATAAAGAAAAGGTATGCTGTAAAATGGCATGAAGAAAACATACAAATAAATCGAGATAAATATGTTGGAATGCAAGTGACCGAATCAGAAAGTGGTCATCCGTCTCTGTGTGTCCATGCTTGTAAAACTTTAATAAATCACCAGGGCTGTGTGGGAGCAGTGGGGTGGCCTCTGTTGGGGAATGACGACGCCTTACAAAGCAGTCTGTATGACAGCGAGGAGCGCAGGGGTGGAGGGGGTTTTGTATCAGGGTGGAGTGGAGGAATGGCTGCACACAAAGAGCGCAGAAGAGAAAAGGCATGGCAGGCCGGGGCAGAGGGACTGAATGCTGAAACGTGACTGTAGTAAAGAGGATTTAGACCGAGACACAGACAGGAAGAAAGAAACTGGGCAGTGAACTCAGTGGTGATGCAATTACTGAGCTCAGAGCAAGGAGGCAGGAAGAAGGGCAGAGAAGATGATTGATTATCATGATTACAAGCTAATAATAAAAAGGCCAGACACGTGTCCTCTTCCTCACTTTTCCAGATGTAAAAGGAATTCGCTCGACACTTGAGATCATCAGCAAAAGAAAATAAAGTAGGGAAAAAAAAAAAAACAGAACATCTGGAGGCATAGCACATAAAAAAGTGAATGTGAAAACACAGCAACTCAAAATTTGCTACCTTGAATCTATCCTTGTCAGGAAGTAATTAAATTAACAACCAAATGAGTCTCCCATTATTGGCCGGTTTTTGAATTTCAGTAGCATTTATTTGGCTGCTGTCCCAGCCGCTGCCGTTCATCCTCCACGACACAAATGCACAAAAAAGGAAATGCTGGTGTTACAGGGGGTGACTGGACAGGATATCCAGTTTCCCAGAAGAGTGGGAAGAGCACACACATTTCTCTGTCACTAAGTCACTGGAAGTCAGCATTCACGTTGGCAAACCTCTAAGAGCACACGGAAGGCTGTTAAAATGCCTCTCCGCTTGAATCACAACGACAAACAGAAGCAGCCGGTTGCTCGGCACCTCACCCTCCAGTGGCTGGCCAAGTCGACCAGCAGGCCGACCGGCGTGGCTGCTGTGAGTCCTCAAAGAAACACAATCAACATGACTAGAGGAGGAACAATTGGTGGAGACTGAGCCATGCAAAGGAATTTCCTCAATATTATGGGAAAGGCAGGTTCAGCTCAGATCAATTAAAATATTGAGCAGCCATAAAAGATTTGACATCCTTCATGTTTAGAAGTGATTCTGTCTTTGTTATGACTGTCATCCTTCACCAAAACATGAAGAGAAGTAATACATAATATTCATTAATGGTTACTGTATTTCAGTTTGACTCAGTGGCCATTTTGATTTATAAAACATCCGAAACAGGGAAAATGTTGAACATCAGCAAACCACATAAATCAGTGAAAAGGATTATCATTGTAATTAGACAGAAACTGATATATTTACAACTATTTAAAAGTAAACATAAAGTGACACTCCGGCAAAAATCAAGTTTTTTCTGTTGTTAACATGTGTGCAACATGTTTTTGTGACTTACAAGACATATCAATTGCAAAATCTCACCACAGTCTTAAGTCTGTGTTTTTCTGCTATGAATTTCCAGTTTGGTAACGCCCCCTCCCGAAACGGGCGAGTTTGGACAGACAGTTAGTAGCTACATAAGCATTCCTGCTTAATCTGGTTGGTTATAACATTAACCAGTTAAGACAGATACGCTTGGCTACCTCAGGGGAAGAGGGAGGAGCCGAGGAGCAGCAGGACTGAGGCAGAGTGGGTTGGGGTAGCAGCAGAGACAGAGAGTGGAGAGAGGCAGTCTCGCACAGCCACATTCAAATCAAGCTGCTCTTGACTCACTTCACTGGCAGATGGGCGTAGTACTGTAAGCTGAGCGCAGCCACATTCAAATTGCCCCCCCCCCCCCCCGCTCAGTTGCCAGCGGACGGGGGACTGGTTGTTAGTAAAAAGTAACACATATTTGGCAAGTACACATTTATCTCTTGCCTCAACCATTTTCAGAAAAATGTTTCACTTTTTACTTTTGAAGGTATAGGCAAAACTTTTAACGTCTGAAAGCGTCGTGAACAGACTAGCAGCCAGGAGCTGCGGCGACCAATCACATGCAAGCCCTGCAAGCCACTAATTAGAATATTCATAGATTGCGCATACTTAAGTAGGTGAAAGAATTAATTAACTAAATGCTCTTTCCAAGCAATTTTAAGGCAATGAAAGTTTTTTGTGGGTAAAACGCCACAATACAGTGATCCCTCGCTACTTCGCACTTCACCTTTCGCGCCCTCAGTGCATCGCGGATTTTTAAAAAATATTCATCAAAAATTCAAAATTGAGAAAAAATGGGCGGGCGCTAGCAGAAGGCAGGGAGCCTACATTAGAACATCAGGTATCAACACGGAGAGCCCGCACAACTCAAAATCCACCTCTCTGTTCGCTGTTCTCGTGTTGGCTCGGCTCGGGAATCTCGCAAGCTGATTGGCCGAGACGTTTCACCCCGCAAGCTGATTGGCCGAGACGTTTTACCCAGCTTCTCTCCCTGCCGAGCGCCCATACCCAGCAAGGGAAGACCGCATTCATTGTTCTTTATCGCTCGTGTTGCTTAGTCTCGCCGCGTGGAACTTTTCGCTGTTCTCTTGTGCCTTTTTGTGTGAAATAGTCTTCCCGTCGAGGCACTACGCCACCTCCTGCAGCTTCTCCAGCTCTATCGGAAGCTGCCCTCGATGATCCTGCGCCTCTAGCACCTGACGATGAGGCGTCACCTGAGGAGCAGTAAAGCTCTCATTAACCTGTGCAGTAAATCATCTTCATCTTGAGTTACGTATCTTGTTATAAGAATAAAAGAGTTCTAAAAACATATTTATGTACACTTACACACACACACGCGTATCATATGAGAGAGAGAGTGAGAGAATGAACGTACGTATTATTTATGGGTGACGTCATTAGGGGTGACGCTACTTCGCAGTTTTTCACTTTTCGTGGTCGGTTCTGGAACCCATTAACCGCGATAAGTGAGGGATCACTGTATACTGTTTTGGGCAATACATATTTGCTATTGAGGTGGTTTTAGAGCTGCTGGAGTGCATCTTTAAGTATTGGCGACTTATTTTAGTTCTAGTATTCTATGTTATTTCTTAACATGAGTAATCTTCAAGAGCGATGTTCAAAATGTTGACAGATTTGCCCTGGAAGTAATGAATTATAGCATGGGCTCCTCATTTAAAACCAGACAGCTGACATCCTTATACAATCAGGGCCTGAAAGTTATGGACAAAAACCTCTTTAGTGGCATAGTTTTGAGAGTTTTATTCTTTTCTCTTTTATTAGACTAGTTTTTTGTTTGTTTTTTAATAATGGTCTTGCGTTGGAACTCCTCTCCAGATTTGTCCAAAAAACATGGCAGCAGCAGAGGACCAGAAGTACAGTGAATTTTAAAAAAAAAAATCAAATTGCAGATGTACATTTTAAAGTTTTCTTAATCACAGACATTACATTTCGTCTAAAGGTAAATGGATGGTTAACAGCAGCTATTTACTGTAAACAGGTTGAGTTAAACTGTTAACTTGTGCTAAGTGTTTGGCTGCAGCACTATAATATACAGGCCTGCTCAGTACAACGTGGGGTGATAAGAGGAAAATGTGGAGTCTGTGACTCTGCACTATCTACTCATTTCCAGCATCCTTGTCATTTCCGTGGAGCTATAACAGAGCAGTGATTATGGATTAAAGGTTTTCAGTTACAGTGTCCTGTTCGTCTAAAAGAAGTGGCCCTACAACAATAATCACTCATTACCTTCAACATCCCCACCATGTGCCACATCACGGGCCCACACCGGAACCTGGACACTTGACACCTGATCGCATGACTTTAGAAAATCTCCAGCTGATTCCACTTACTTTCTCTTGTATTCATCCCTCTCCCGTTTGACTTTGGCCAGCACGTTATACAGAGCCCTCACTTCGGGCGTGATGGTGTCTATCTGCACCCCAACTCCGTCCGGATGCGTCCACGTCACCCCGGGCCCCTGCAGGGTCTCCAAGCGCTCCCCGTGCCTGCGGACGTGGGTGAAGCTCCAGATGGTGCCCGGCAGTCTGGACTCGGGGCCGTCCGTCTGAACGGCCACCTCCCGGGTGTAGAGGTGTCGGTACAGCGGTCTCTGCAGGGCTTGCTGCAGCTGCGTCTCCAGCACCTTGTTCCTCCTCTCCAGCTCGTGGACTTTGGCGAGGAAGCAGCGGAATCGCAGGTTGAGGGTCTTCAGGACGTGGATGTTGGAGCCCAGGTCGTTACGCAGGGCGCTGGTCACGGCGCCCGACCCGGCGGAGACGCTACATACCGGACCGGGCGGAGTATCGGAGAAAAACATCGAGTTCATATCGATAACCCAACACAACAGTGGCTACCAGAATAACGCAAAAAAAAAAAAACCTGTTGATGGTTTTATCTTCGCATATTCGCTGGAACCCCCTCCTCCTCTTGGCCCCTGGGACTAGTTTCTCTTTACAATGCAGAGGCTGGGGGGACCATCACCGTCCCTACTCCTAAACGTTTACTCACATTGACCCATGCAGCACAAGCACACGATAATACACCCTAAAAAGTCCTTTATGAGGCACAGTGGGCATCATCTCCTGAAGGGGTTTTGACGCAGACCGCAATGATAGCCTCCAGACTGAGCTCCGGCGGCACTTCCCGTGCCCCTCATCTCCGCCGGCGTCTCTGCTTTGTCAGGAGCTGCTGATGCTGTCCGGGTTCATATAATCTGCAGGCGGCAGATGAAAACGGTCCACCTCCTTTCTTTATCATGCCCGCTTTTTCACAGCGGCTCTATCCGGTCTCCATGTGGTGCGGGGATACAGGATGCGGCACCGCAGAGCCCGGCCTCTCCGAGGATCATGTTGCAAAGTGCTAAACTAGGCACTATCACCGACTCCAGCCCCTCCCACCCTTCACTCCCTCCACTCCCTCCCTTCACATGACCAGCAGCGTCCAGGCTGGCTGGGGCTGAGCCTAGTTCACTGGGCTAAATTAATCCCCACACAGTAGGAAACGTTTTAATTTGGTTTTAGCTGCTATTTTGTAAAGTCAACTTTGTTTACAGCTAATATGACAAACTGGACAAAATACGAATCACACAAAAGGAAAGCTCACATAATTTACTTATACACAGGCGGATTTAGAGGAGGGCAAGGAGGCGATGCACCCCCCCCCCCCTCACAATTATCAGAAATTATGACTAAAGACCCCTCTATAGTGGCTAAAACGAGAACGTTCGCCATTGGCTGCCCTTCACTTGGGGAAAATGACTAAGCCTTTATGCAATCAATTATGACAGTGTGCCCTTTAAAATACAAAAATCTGATGTGGTTTAATTAATGAATGCCATTCTAGGGGAGAAAATCTGATGCTGGCCTACATAAGGAGCACTTCTAATGGAATAGAGTGACTTCCATACTGCCCATGCCCCTCTGACAGTCAAAACCTGACGCTGCTTAAAAATATTTAAGGTCTCATATTTTGTTTTTCAAAGGATCAGTTTTAAAGAGGTCATTGACTGAACAATTGTGTTTATGCAGGTTTTAACCTACATTTACTTTAACCCTCACTCATTTTTCTTAAAAAAAACAGCCCCTATATATTTTTTTCTAATCTATTGAAAAGTCATTTTAATTCTTCCAGGTTTGTTCCTCCACATCAAGGTAAGCCCAGCCTTGATACCCGCCCCCTGCTCCATTACTGACCAGCCTATGTATTGTGTTGTTAATGGGACGTATTATTGTGTGACACAGCTGGTGGCTCCACCTTTCCAGTTCCGCTGCCACCCGGGGTATAAGAGGGCTGTGGGGAAGAGGGGCGGTCTCTTGACCTCCTCTCAGCCTGATGGGAGCACCTTATATGTTAACAGTGAGTCCACAATAAAGTCGTGTTCAGTTCACCATTCAGTCTCGTCCTTGGTTCACGTTTTATTGGCATAAACATTTGGCAACGAGGATAAAAGTATGGACATGGGAGTTGCTTCAATTCGACCGTTTCTGGAGACTCCTGGTGAGCCGCCCGTCCCTTAGGAGAGGTGGTCTGCCGCTTTCCTAAATTACTTAGTGGCATGGGACCTTGGAAGACTGGAGAAGTTGCGGGTACAAGCACTGTTGGTTCACAACTTGGGAATGGAAGGACAACGTATCTTTAGTACTTTAGGGGAGGGTGATAGTTTTGAAGAAGTGGTTGAGCTAATGGCACAACATTTTCATGCCCCAGAAAACGTCATCATCTGGAGGATCCAGTTTCAGTACCGCCGCCAGCGGACTGGCGAATCAGTGCAGCGGTATGTAACAGACCTACGTCAGCTGGCCAAGGACTTTCAGTTTGGACCATTAGAGGAAGAGATGGTCTACAACCATTTGGCGGAATATACTGTTTACCCTGCAACAAGATCGAAGCTCCTCACACACTCGGGCGAGCTGACATTAGCCATGTCCATCAAGTTAGCTCAGCAGTTTGAGGCAGCAGACAAGCTATCACGGGAGTGTAGTGTTGTTAATAGGACATATTATGGTACGACACGGGTGGTGGCTTCACCTTCCGGTTCGGCCGCCACACGGAGTATAAGAGGGCTGTGCAGTAGAGGGGCAGTGTCTTCGACCACCTCTCAGCCTAGCAGGAGCATCTCTGTATGTACAATGAGTCTATAATAAAGTCCTGTGTAGATCATCACTCACCTCACCACTGGTCCATGTTTTATACACATAACATTTGGCGACGAGGATAAAGTTATGGATGCTGGCGTGACTTCAATTCGGCCATTTTTGGAGTCTCCGGGAGAGCCTCCGGTCCCTTGGGTGAGATGGTTCACCGCATTTCAAAATTACTTGGTGGCATTAAACCTTGGTGAACTGAAGAAGGTACGGGCACGGGCAATTCTGGTCCGCAATTTAGGTATGGAAGGACAGCATATCCTTGCTACCTTGGGTGCTAGCTAGCGATAGCTTTGAGGCGGTGGTTGAGCTAATGGCGCAACATTTCCGCGCGCCTGCAAGCGGAGCGGTGAGTCAGTACAACATTATGTTGCGGACCTGCGGCAGCTGGTCAGAGACTGCCAGTTTGGTGATTTAGAGGAAGAGATGGTCCGCGACCAGTTGGTGGAGCACACACTTTGCTCATCAGCATGGTTGAGGCTCCTCATGTACTCCAGCAAACTGACATTAGCCACAGCTGTAGAGATAGCTCAACAATGTGAAGCAGCGGACAAATTATCACGCAACCTCAGTGAGAGAGCTATGCTACACCGCTCTGACTCACAATCAACGGCGCAGGCTGCAGACCCGGACAGCGATGATAGCGAACAAGAGGAATGCACTGCAGCTGTGAAGATGAGGTCCACTCTGGGATCGCCCAGGTGTTCGGATGTGGGTCCACTAAGCACCGGTATAAGGCTAGAGAGTGTCCAGCAAGAGGTAAACGCTGTGGCAAGTGCGGACTCCTGTATCACTTTGCCAGGCCCTGTTATAGATTCGAGCAAGGGGAACAGTGACACAAAGCGGACACCTCTGCTCCAACTACCACAGTTATCCACACCGTCTCTCCAGACACCGGCGGCCATACGTATTGTATGGTGGAACTGGATGGAGTGGAAGAACCATTGCTGATTGACACGGGCACAGTGAGGTCTGTGTTGAATTGGCCCACCGTGAGGAGTTTCTTCCCATACTATCAAGTGAGAGGTCATTTGGTGCCATTATGTGCTTATGGAGGAAAAAGGCTGTCCATTGTGGGTTCGATGGAGCTGACAGCTCGATACAAGTCAGCGGTGGTCACCAAATTGAAGTTTATAGTGACTGCCAGTGGCGAGAATGTGATAAGCTGTGATCTCTTTTATGGACTAGGTTTCACCATCACCAGCGGCGTTGGAGAACAGTGGTTGGGCCATGGCTTGTGGGACCGACCGGTGCCGTGAGTGGTGGACGATGCTGGATGGGACGAACCTTGGCCTAGTATCCTGGGAGGTGAGCAGGGCCAACCATCGCGGGAGGGTTCCTGCACCAGAGCCCAAGTTACCCTAGCTGAGGGAATTGAGCAGAGCGGTGGGATGCCCGTGACGGCGGGTGGAACCAAGTGGCTGACCCATCCTGTTTCCGGAGTTCGGCTGGGAGGTACCGAGAAACAAGGGGTCACAACGGCTTTGCCAGCATCTCAAATGAAAGTGAGTGGGACAGAACTGGCTGGCACGGTAAAACGACGTGCCACTCAGGAACACTGGAGGCCGAGTCAGGCTCCTCTGGGGATCGCTGATGTGGTCCGGCCTAGAGACAAAGATGCTCTGGTCGGGACCCACCTGATGGGTCTCCAGGGTGTGGGTTCTCCACTGTGACTGACTAGTAATGAGGGGCAATGTGTTTAATGTATGTTGTTGGTGTATAAATTGCCCAGGTTTAAACAATTATGCATGGTGCTGAAATGAGTGTTATTCATGTTGTTTATTGAGTTTATCAATAGAAGTATAACCTGTTTGTACAGTGGTGTGAAAAAGTGTTTGCCCCCTTCCTGATTTCTCATTTTTTTGTATGTTTGTCACACTTAAATGTTTCAGATCATCAAACAATTTTTTTTTTTTTACCTTTATTTAACCAGGAAAAAAAACCGTTGAGATTAAAAACCTCTTATTCAAGGGAGTCCTGGCCAAGAGGCAGCAAAAAAATCACAAATACACTTACAATGACATACAAATCATATAAAACAGTTACAAATTAGTGAGGCCGTCTCAAGTGTTCTCAATCTGGATATAAAGTCGTTCAATGAAACAAGTTCCGTTAGTTTCCAGTCTTTTTGCAACATGTTCCATGTAGAGGGGGCTGAGAACATGAAAGCTCTTTTTCCCAGCTCAGTACGGGCAAATGGAACAGAAAGCAACAAATGATCATTAGAACGCAAACCATAAGAATCAACACTTCTCAGTGTGATCAAATTACAAATGTAAGGGGGCAACAGTCCAAGCATGGCCTTGTAAATAAAAATGTACCAGTGAGTCAACCTCCTGGTGGACACAGAGGGCCATCCCACTCTAGAATACAGTTCACAGTGATGGGTCAAGGCTCTACAGTTTGTAACAAACCTCAAAACAGCATGATATACAGAGTCAATCTTATCTAATAATTTAAATATTAGACAAAGATAACACAAGTAAACACAAAATGCAATTTTTAAATGAAGGTGTTTGTTATTAAGGGTAAAAAAAAAATCCAAACCTAAATGGCCCTGTATGGAAAAAATGATTGCCCCCCCCCCAATTCAAACATAAATTAACTTATGAAATTAACTTAAATTAACTTAAATTATAACATCTTTGGAAAACTGAGTCCAATTTCTCTAGCCACACCCAGGCCTGATTACTGCCACACCTGTTCTCAATCAAGAAATCACTTAAAGAGGACCTGCCTGACAAAGTGAAGTAGACCAAAAGATCCTCAAAAGCTTGACATCATGCTGCGATCCAAAGACATTCAAGAACAAATGAGAAACAAAGTAATTGAGAGCTATCAGTTTGGAAAAGGTTATAAAGCCATTTCTAAAGCTTCGGGACTCCAGCAAACCACAGTGAGAGTCATTATCCACAAATGGTGAAAACATGGAACAGTGGTGAACCTTCCCAGGAGTGGCCAGCTGACCAAAATTACCCCAAGAGCACAGCAACGATTCATCCAAGAGGTCACAAAAGACCCCACAACAACATCCAAAGAACTGCAGGCCTCACTTGCCTCAGTTAAGGTCAGTATTCATGACTCCACCATAACAAAGAGACTGGGCAAAAATGACCTGCACGGCAGAGTTCCAAGACAAAAACCACTAATGAGCAAAAAGAACATAAAGGCTCGTCTCAGTTTTACCAGAAAACATCTTGATGATCCCAAAGACTTTTGGGAAAATACCCTGTGGACTGACGAGACAAAAGTTGAACTTTTTGGAAGTTATGTGTCCCATTACATCCGGCATAAAAGTAACATCATTTCAGAAAAGGAACATCATACCAACATTAAAATATGGTGGTGGTAGTGTGATGGTGTCATGAACTGGGCCAGTTTGTCCTTTTGGCCCGGTTCCGTGACTCTTTTCTGTGTGTCTGTTTATCTAGGTATTGTGTTATTTTGTATCTGTTCTAGTTCTGAGTTTACTGTGTGTTTTGGTTCTCTGACTGACAGGCTGTCAGGCTGCTCGTTTAGCCTACACTTGGTGTGGGCAGGCCTGTCAGTCTGCCAGCCAGACCACACCTCCCTCTCTTGGCTGTCAGGTGATTCCACTCCCTGTAATTACTCTTTCCGCTCCTCGCTCGGGTGTACCTAATTATATCTGTCATTAGTGTTTGTACTTCAGTAGCTCATTGTCTGTTAAGCGTTGCTGGATTATTGTTTCTGTCCTGGCCACGTTATGCCATGGTCTGCTTCGTTTGTTCTCTGCCATGTTACGCCATGGTCTCCTACAACACATCACGTCATGTTAACTGTAAGTGTGTCTCTTTGTATTTTTGTACGCCTACACTATTTTTTGGAACTGTCAGTCTTTACTTTAATAAATGTGTCTGTGGTGTAACCCTGCACATAATTCCGTCTCTCTTCTCCTCCATGCGCTTCTAAGCAGTGCACGGGGAATTCATGACAGAATAATCCAGCCATATAAGGATTTAGCGGGTTACACCCAGATGTCATTTTTTTCTTTTTGAACTGTTTCTTGGTTTACCTGGTCTGGCATTTGTCATGGATGCAGTGCATCTCCTGGAAGACATTTGGTCACAGGCATGGGTCTCTCACTCCCCAATGACGGTCCAGAGGTGCCGGAACAACGCAGCCCATGTTATGCAGGTGTTCCCTAGTCTGTGGAACCATCCAAGAGTGGAAAAATTCTCTCCTCCATTTTTTCCCTGCCAGGTGAGGGGCCAGTGGAGATGACTCCTGCACCTGCACTGATTCCTGCACGCTCATTGCCAACTCCAGTACCTACGCGACATAGTTATCCTGTGTCCAAACACTGGAGGAAGACCTTCTCTTCGACAGCCACTTCTCCCTCGTCAGGTCAGACTACTCCTGCTGCAGAGCCGTCCTCATGCTCAGTATATTTCGCAGCTGCAGTGCTCCCACTCACCGTGACGAGTCCTCCCGCTGTCGAGAGATCTTCCAGGCCTCCTTCGGCTACGTCCACCTCCGTCGCCATGGAGATGACTCCTCCACTCCTTATTACGAGGCCTGAATCCACCATAGGCACGGAGGGAGATGACTGCCTACTGTCTGCAGCTGTTAACATCGGGGGCCAGGATGACAGGCAAGTGTTTTTTCATTCTATTCAATTAAATCACGACAAACCTTGTCTGTCTCCCGAGGAAGAGGCCCAATCTCAGCAGTCCACTGGGTCCTCTCCTCCAGCTACAAATGTTGACTCTATTCCTATTCTCTCTGTTTCGCCTCCATTTTCTCCTGAGCATCCATCAGTCCAGGAACAGAGCCGTCGGACAGTGGAGGAGCCGGTGGCCCCGGAGGATCCTGCTCCGGAGCCAGCACGGAGCTGTTCCCCAGCTACCACACCGGAGGAGTTTCCAGTGTTGCAGCTGCTGCTGGGGAACTGCAGGACTGCTACCACCATCATTGCCAGCTGCGGAGGCAATCGCGGTGGAATGGGAGCCAGAGCTGGACCTGTTGGAGGCCGGGCGCGAGACAACATCGCCAAGTTCGACGAAGTCCTGGACAGTGGTGGAGCTCGAGCTCAGGCAAGTTATCTCTCTTATGTTTCTAATGTCAGTTTTGGAGAGATCTTGTCTGGCTCTAGGTGAGGAGAGTCAGATGCAGCCCTCAGCCACATCTGAACTCCCTTCGCCGGGCTCCACCACTGCCAGCGACCCTAACCACATTTCTTCTCCTGTTATTGCTGAGCTTCCTCCTAGGGTCACCGGAGATGATCCACCATCGCCAGGGGTCTCCGTGGATCCGGTCTCACCGCCAGGCGACGTCACGGATCCAGCTCCCCTTCTGCCTGAGGCTGTCATGTGGGTCCCTCCGCAGGCTAAATCTCCGTGGGTACAACGTCCAGGTCTGGGACCCTCGTGTGGGCTGCGCCCCAGTGTTAGCCCGACATGGGTGCTGCATGGACCCATCATGGGGGCTAAGCTCCAGCCCGGTGCTGACCGGGCCGGGGTCCACCAAGGGTGCAGCCATAGACCAGATGGGTCCCATTGTGGAAGCAACACTGGCCCAGTCAGGGCCCATCGAGGGTACAGCTGTGTCCCAAGCCGGGACCACCGAAGGTGCAGCTGTGTCCCAAGCCGGGACCACCGAGGCTGCAGCTGTGTCCCAAGCCGGGACCACCGAGGGTGCTACCGGCCAGCCTGAGGACGCCGGGGCCTTCTCTCCTCAGGTAGACGCCGTTGTGGCCCCCTCCTCTTCCTTGTCTGATGCCATGGGGGTTCCCTTCCTACAGTCCGGTCACCCACCAGTGAGCTTCCCAGTGGGCAGGCCGCCTCCTGCTTCACACCTCCAGTCCTGGTGGCTCAACAGCACTGGCCAGCTGCCTGAAGGACTGAGTCTCTGGGCCAGATGGCCCATGTTTTCCGGCAGGCCACTGGACTCTGTTCGCTGGACCGTCTGCTGGTCCTGGGACTTGGGGCGGCCTTCCGAGCCTCCACGCTTTTGGACTTGGAGGGGGGGAGGGGATTGTTGTTTTTCCATTGTGGTCCCTGAGCGGGGTTGTTTTTGTTCCCTCCTGACCTGTTTACCCCCACCTACCACCTTGGGTTGATAATTGTTGTTGTGCCTGTTGGGGGGGGGGGGGGCTTCCTTTCTTTGTGATGTTACTTTGGGTGTCTGGAATCCACCCCTGGAGAGGGGGGCTCTGTCAAGAACCAAGCCGGTTTGTCCTTTTGGCCCGGTTCCGTGACTCTTCTCTGTGTGTTTATTTATCTAGGTATTGTGTTATTTTGTATCTGTTCTAGTTCTGAGTTTACTGTGTGTTTTGGTTCTCTGACTGACAGGTTGTCAGGCTGCTCGTTTAGCCTATACTTGGTGTGGGCAGGCCTTTCAGTCTGCCAGCCAGACCACACCTCCCTCTCTTGGCTTTTAGGTGATTCCACTCCCTGTAATTACTCTTTCCGCTCCTCGCTCGGGTGTACCTAATTATTCTGTCTTTAGTTTTTGTACTTAAGCAGCTCATTGTCTGTTAAGCATTGCTGGATTATTGTTTCTGTCCTGGCCACGTTATGCCATGGTCTTCTTCCTTTGTTCTCTGCCATGTTACGCCATGGTCTCCTACAACACATCATAAGATAAGATAAGATAAGATAAGATAAGCCTTTATTAGTCCCACAACGGGGAAATTCCAGGATTGCAACAGCACAGGGATAGCAACACTCAGAGCAACAATCAGAAGGCAAGAAAAAAAAAAAAAACAAGCAAGCAAGAGCAGCTAATATACATATGTACATATTACTATAAAATATATATATATACACACACACACACACACAGACACACAGTGCAGAGCATTGTAGCTGGATGGAATAAATATATGAATATATGAACACAGTGCAGAGCATTGTAGCTAGATGGAATAAATATGTAAATATATAAACACCCACAGTACGGAGCATTGCAGCTAGGTGGAATAAATATGCAAGTATATAAACACACACAGTGCGGAGCAATGTAGCTAGATGGAATAATATGTAGATATATAAAAACACAGTGCGGAGCATTGTAGCTAGATGGAATAAATATATAGATATATAAATATAAACACACCCAGTGCTGAGCATTGTAGCTAGATGGAATAAATATATAGATATATAAATATAAACACACCCAGTGCAGAACATTGTAGCTAGATGGAATAAATATGTAAATATATAAACACACACAGTGCAGACCATTGTTGCTAGGTGGGATGAAACAGCATAACCGTCTATTTAGTTATCCTACATGGTATGATTATGTGCCCATACATATTCTCACCCTCCATAGCGACCGGTATGTTCCTAGTTGTATGCCGGAGAGGACCATTGTGTAAGTCTATTGCATCTTTTGCATTCAAAAAAAAACTATTAGTTTGTTACGTCTTTTGCTATCTCTGCGAGCAGCCCTGCTTAGGTTGTACAGTCTGACAGCCGTTGGTAGGAAGGACCTACGAAACCTCTCGGTTGTGCACCTGGGATGATGTAGTCTGCTGCTAAATGAGCTCCTCAGTGCATCCAGTATGTCCTGCATAGGGTGGAACTCGGACTCCAGCAGAGATGACAGTTTAGCCACCGTTCTTCTCTCTCCTATCTCCTCCATCGGATCAAGGCGTTGCCCCAGGACAGAGCTAGCTTTCTTAATCAGTTTGTTCAGTCTCTTCCTATCGGCTGCAGTAATGCCACTGCCCCAGCAGACCACTCCAAAAGTGATGGCTGATGCCACCACCGTGTCATAGAATGACTTCAGCAGCGCCCCTTGTACACCAAAAGACCTGAGTCTCCTCAGCAGGAACAGCCTGCGCTGTCCCTTCTTGTAGAGTGCGTCAGTATTGTGTGACCAGTCTAGTTTATTGTTCAGATGAATACCCAGGTACTTGTAGGATGTCACCATCTCGATGTCTGTTCCCTGTATATTTACTGGTGCTGTGAGGGGCTGCCCATGCCTGCGGCAGTCCACCACCAGCTCCTTAGTTTTCCTCGCGTTGATCTGGAGGCAGTTCCGATGGCACCAGTCCACAAAGTCCTGGATAAGCCCTCTGTACTCAGCTTCATCTCCGCTGAAGATGAGACCAACGATCGCAGAGTCATCAGAGAACTTCTGTAGATGGCAATGTGTTGTGTTGTGTGAGAAGTCCGCAGTATAAAGAGTGAACAGGAAGGGAGCCAGCACCGTTCCCTGGGGGGCCCCCGTGCTACTGATGATCGTGTCGGAAACACAGTCCCGGGTTCTCACAAACTGAGGCCGGTTCGTGAGGTAGTCCAGGATCCATGATGACAGGTGCTGGTCCACCCCTGCGCGCAGCAGCTTGTCCTTCAGGATCATCGGTTGGATGGTGTTGAAAGCACTGGAGAAGTCAAAGAACATGATCCTCACCATATTCCCGGGCTTCTCCAGGTGGGACAGAGAACGGTGAAGGAGGAAGATCACCGCATCCTCCACCCCAATGCCATGCTGGTAGGCGAACTGGAGTGGATCCATCGCTGGTTCCACCAGGGGGCGGAGATGAGCAAGGAGCAGTCTCTCCAGGGTCTTCATCAAGTGGGACGTCAAGGCCACCAGTCTGAAGCTGTTCAGGTCTTTGGGGTGGGAAGTTTTTGGTACAGGTACCACACAAGATGTTTTCCACAGCTGTGGTACCCTCCCCAGTTTCAGGCTCATGTTGAAGATATATGTCACAATCCCACACAGCTGGTCTGCACAGGACTTGAGGAGCTTTGCGCTGATGCCGTCCGGTCCCGACGCTTTCCTCGCCTTGATCTTCCTCAGCTCCGTCCTCACCTGGGTCTTGGTCAGGGTCAGGATGGGGGGCTGTGTGTTGGGAGTGGGGGGGGTGTCGGTGGAGTGGGGAGTGGGTAGCAGGACTTGATTTCTTAGGGGCAGCAGTGGTTGTTGTGCAGACAGGGGGGAGGGCGGTTGGTCAAATCTATTGAAAAACAGATTCAGGTTGTTCGCCCACTCCCTGCCCCCCGTGGCCTGGGGGGAGGTATTCTGGAGCCCCGAGATGGTTTTGAGGTTTCTCCAGACCCCGCTGATGTCGCTCTGTTGCAGCTTGTCCTCCATCTTCTTCCTGAAGCTGTCCTTGCCTTCTCTGATCTTTCTCCTCAGCTCCCTCTGTACGGACTTCAGCATCTCCCTGTTCCCCGACCTGAAGATCCTCTTCTTCTCTCTCAGAAGTGTTTTTATCTCAGGGTTGATCCAGGGTTTGTTGTTTGAGTGACGCCGTATGGTCTTGGTGGGAACGGATTTGTCCACACAGAAGCTGAGGTAGCCCGTGAAGGTGTGAATGAGGCCATCGATGTCCTCACCATGTGGATCGCAGAGCTGCTTCCAGGCAGTGGCTTCAAAACAGTCCTTTAGAGTGTCCATTGTCTCCTCAGACCATAACTCCACAGTGTGCATGGCCGGAGGTTGTCTGTGCACTAGGGGTTTGTACACCGGTCGGAGATGAACCAAGTTGTGATCCGATCTCCCAAGTGGGGGGAGTTGTGATGAGGTGTACGCCTCCTTAGTGTTTGCGTAGAACAAATCCAGTGTTTTATTGTCTCTAGTGTGGCATGTGACATACTGGGTGAAAGTGGGCAGAATGGGAGACAGTGAAACGTGGTTGAAATCGCCTGAGATGAGGAGAAGAGCATCTGGGTGTTCTGTCTGCAGCCTGCTGGTTACTGAATGGATGACGTCACGCACTGTCCCAGCGTTCGCCGTCGGATTTGCATAAACAACAATGCAGATCACGTGTGAGTGTTCTCTCGGGAGATATGTAGGCCTCATGCTAACAGCTAGCAACTCAATGTCTTTGCTGCAGTGTCGTTGTTTAACAGTGATATGTCCCGGTCTACACCAGTTGTTGTTAACATACATTATCACTCCACCGCCCCTAGTTTTGCCACTCTCTGGTGTTCGGTCAGCTCGTATCATGTGAAAACCCTCCAGCTCAATGTTAGCATCTGCTGCTAGTTCAGTTAGCCACGTCTCAGTAAACAAAAGGAGAGAGCACTCCCGGTAAGTGCTATCATAACGGGAGATAGCCGCTAGCTCATCTAACTTTCCCAGTATCGACCGTACATTTCCCATGACAACAGATGGAAGGGAGGGTCTGTACCTTATATTTTTTGTCCTCCGCCTTACTCCAGCCCGGCAGCCGCGGCGTTTTCGCCTCAGTTCTCTCGGTATGTCGAGTTTTTCCAGTGGGACCGGGTGGCGGTTAACTGTAAATGTCGTTAACCGCCATGTCGTGTTATGTTATGTCATGTCGTGTTAACTGTAAATGTGTCTCTTTGTATTTTTGTACGCCTGCACTATTTTTTGGAACTGTCAGTCTTCACTTTAATAAATGTGTCTGTGGTGTAACCCTGCATGTAAATCTGTCTCTCTTCTCCCACGTGCGCTTCTACGCAGTGCATGGGGAACTCATGACAGATGGTCTGGAGCTGTTTTGCTGCTTCAGGACCTGGAAGACTTGCTGTGGTAAATGGAACCATGAATTCTGCTGTCTACCAAAAAATCCTGAAGGAGAATGTCCGGCCATCTGTTCATGACCTCAAGCTGAAGTGCACTTGGGTTCTGCAGTAGGACAATGATTCAAAACGCACCAGCAAGTCTACCTCTGAATGGTGTAAGAAAAACAAGATGAAGACTTTGAAGTGGCCTAGTCAAAGTCCTGACCTGAATCTGATTGAGATGCTGTGGCATGACCTTAAATAGGCGGTTCATGCTCAAAAACCCTCCAGTGTGGCTGAATTACAACAATTCTGCAAAGATGAGGGGCCAAAATTTCTCCATAGCGCTGTAAAAGACTCATTGCCAATTATCGCAAACGCTTAATTGCAGTTGTTGCTGCTAAGGGTGGCCCAACCAGTTATTAGGTTTAGGGGCAATCACTTTTTCACAAAGGGCCATGTAGGTTTGGATTTTTTTTCCCCCTTAATAATAAACACCTTCATTTAAAAACTGCATTTTGTGTTTACTTGTGTTATCTTTGTCTAATATTTAAATTTTTTTGATGATCTTGTGGGGGCCATTCTCCACTCACACTGAAGGACTGTATGTTAATGGTGCATTGTGATAATGTGTGTTGTGGTGTGAGCCTCCAGGTTGCCAGTAGGTTCATGGTGCTGAAGGACTGTATGGTAATGAGCCGACAAGCATTGTGATAATGGTATTGTGATGTGAGTGTAACCTAGTGTTAGAAACACGAATGGAAATATGAATACTGATACTGCTTTTGAAGAGAAAAACACCCATTTCACAATGGGAGTAAATAATTTAAAGATGAATATTTACATAAATATATATTCATAAAACAGTAGGGAACATTTTCTGGGGAGTTTTGATGGGGTTCCGAATGTTTTTGTTTGGTGTTTTGAGCAGCCAGCGGTTGCATCTTTTGTTTGGCAGCAACAGCCAATGGGGTCACGCCAGCCAATGGGGTCACGCACTTTCTCGCTTGGTCTTGGTGTAATCCGCAGAACGCTGTCAGTCGCAGTAGACATCGACCGAGAGAGCACGTTCCCTTACGGAGACAGTGAGCTAGCGTGCTAATAGCAGTCTTTGTCTCGGATAAAACTTGAGATTGATTGGGATCCAAAAGCTGTTAATGCCGTTGAGTGAGGGAACCACATGACGCACGTGTCGCTTAGCTTGGTCAGGTTTTTTGTTTGGACTGGATTACAAGCGTGGATTCTCCAGATCTGGATGGCGAGCCGAAGCCTGAACCCGATTGACTGGTAAAGGTGATCAAATTGGTCACCTGGGACAGATACTAGAAGGACTGTATATATTATAAATATATTTGGAGTATATTTTGGGTATTCTATTTTATTTTTATTTTTTTATCTATTATTGTGACAAGTGTGTGTTTTTTGATTAAATGTACATATCTGTAAATAATACACATTTGTAAAAAGAAATATATATAGTCGCAAGTTCCATATATCGGTGTGTGAGTCATCTGTTGTTGCACCTCCCAGGCTCCTACGAACCCTGTAGTCAATCTGACCTGGCCCAATTGTCCCTTCTGTCCAGGTAGTAGGTTAAAGGTAACTACACTGCCATACCCAGTACTACCAAAAGGGTACAAGACTGCACCTAAAGTAATATTACACACAAGTGAGTGTTACATGAGCCTCCAGGTCGTTAGGCAGGGCATGTAACATATAAAAGAGAGATGCCCAGCGACCTGGTTTTATTCTTGTTGACTTGAGGATAGAGAGAAATAAAGTCCACACCGATCAAGTTCACTGCCTGGCCTGCTCATTTCCCTCTACACTGGTAACCTTTGACGTGAACTGGAATTCGAGGCAAACACCCCGGAGACGGCCCAGATTGGAAGCGCCAGCACTGCATGCACCGTTTCAGTCAAGCTCCCAGACTTTTGGCTGCACGACCTGACGGCTTGGTTCCTCCGTACCGAGGCCCAGTTCACGCTCTGTGGAGTGATGGCAGATGACACCAAGTACTACTACGTGGTTGCAGTGCTGGACGCACGCACAACACAACAGGTGGCGAGCCTGCTCCAACGGCCCCCAGCCCACGGCAAATATGACGCTCTCAAGACAGCACTGACCCAACGCTACATGCTCTCGGACTGTGAGAGAGCGGAAAGGCTCCTGACGCACTCAGAGTTGGGAGACAGGTCGGTGGTTGAATTAATGGAGAAAATGTTGGTGTTGATGGGCACAGATGGCGAGCCGTTCCTGTTTGCCCACCTTTTCCTCCGGAAACTCCCAACAGCGGCCACAGCGGTCCTCGCCAATTTACCGCTGCTGGCCACGCAGAATTACCGGACGCTGGCACAAGAGGTGGACCGGATTATCCTGGCGACCAGAACCTTCGTAGTGAACGCAGTGACGCCCCATCGATGGTGGTTTCTGCGGAGGCCAAGAAGCACCGGAGGGGCACACTCTGCTTCTACCACCGCCGCTTCGGAGAAGACACACGGCGATGCATGCCACCATGCCAGTTCAAACGCTTGGGAAACGCCAGGACCGGCAGCTGGTAGCAGCTGCGACCGCCAGTGACACAACCAAGCTGCTCTATGTGATGGACTCACGCTCGGGGAGACAGTTCCTCATGGACTCCGGCTCCCAAAAGAGCCTCATCCTGCCGTCCTACGCAGACCGGCTGGCAGGAAGTAGCGGCCCCGAGCTCACAGCCACAAACGGCTCAGACATTAAGACTTTTGGTGAGAGGACACTGACCATATGTTTGCACTGCCGTAACTACCAATGATCCTTCGTTATAGCGGCATGCAACTCCCCCATTTTGGGTGCAGATTTCCTGTGTGCTCACAGGCTATTAGTCGATGTGGCTAACAGATGCCTGATTAACGCTATGTCTTTTGATTCTCTGCCCTGTACAGCTTGAGGAGCCGGGTCCACAACACTGGCCAACATCACAGCTCCAGGGGGTAAGTTCCACACACTACTCACCCAGTTCCCAGCATTCACGGTTCCGACGTTTTCGTCAGCCGTCACGAAGCATGGGGTAGAGCACTTTATTACCACCACGGGGCCGCCCGTTTTTGCACGATCTCGGCGCCTGGACGCAGCTAAACTGGCCAGTGCGCGCGAGGAGTTCGCCAACTTGGAAAGGTTGGGCATCATCAGGCGCTCAAACAGCCCATGGGCATCCCCGCTACATATGGTGCCTAAAGCCGAGGGATCGTGGCGACCATGCAGAGTTTTCCGCAGATTAAACAACGCCACAGCGCACGATCGCTACCCAATCCCTCATATTCAGGATTTTTCCACCCACCTCACCGGGGCACACATTTTTTCCAAGGTGGACCTGGTCCATGGGTACCACCAGGTCCCGGTGCACGCAGAAGACATACCCAAAACGGCAGTAATAACCCCGTTCGGTCTTTTTGAGTTCCTACGCATGCCTTTCGGGTTAAAAGGCACAGTGCAGACCTTCCAACGCATGATGGATGCTGTGCTGTGCGATCTGCCTTTTGTGTTTGTCTACCTGGACGGCATCCCGGTGGCCAGCGCATCCGAGGACAAACACGTAGCCCACCTCAGGACGGTCTTCCAGAGGATGGAGGAGCATGGGTTGATCATCAACCCGGCGAAGTGCCAGTTTGGGGTTACAGTAATCGACTTTTTGGGCCACTGCATCTCACTGGAGGTCGCAATACCCCTGCCGGACAAAGTGCCCGTAGTGGCAGATTTTCCCCGGCCTCAGACGGTCAGGGCGCTGCAGGAGTTTTTAGGGATGGTTAACTTTTACAACTGTTTCCTCCCCTGCACAGCCCAGCTCATGCAGCTGTTGTATGCCGCACTTAAGAAACAGAAACCGGCGGACAGCATCGAATGGATCCCCGAGCGGGAGCAGGCGTTTTCCGATGCCAAAACAACCCTAGCGAACGCTGCACTTCTGGCGCACCCGGACCTGGGGGCTAGGATAGCACTCACTACCGACACATCGGACGTGGCCATAGGGGCAGTTGTGGAGCAGTGCTTCGCCGGTTCTTGGCAGCCACTTGCCTTTTTCAGCAGGTATTTGCGCGACAATGAGCGTAAATACAGCACATTCGACAGAGAATTACTGGCTCTCCACCTGGCCATACGCCACTTCCAGTTCTGGTTGGAAGGGCACAGCTTCACTGCGTTTGTAGACCACAAGCCGCTAACGTACGCTATGGCCAAGGTTTCGGAACCATGGTCGGCCCGGCAGCAGAGACAACTGGCCGCTATCTCGGAGTTTACGACCGACATTCAGCATGTGGCCAGTAAACTCAACGTGGTGGTAGACTGCCTCTCGCGTGCATTAGTGGCCCCAGTCTACGTAGGGATAGATTACACGGCCATGGCCGCAGAGCAAGTCGACGACGCGGATGTTTGCGCGCTCCAGTCTGGACCAATAGGGTAAAGGCTGGAGAGCAGAGTACTGCAAGATGCCCCCCCCCACTCTGTGACGTTTCCACAGGCCGCCCACACCTGGTGGTTCCACGCGCTTGGCGCCACCACATTTTTGACTCGGTTCACTCCCTGGCGCACCTTGGAGTGCGCGCGTCAGTCAAAATGGTGGGAGCAAAGTTTGTCTGGCCGCACCTGCGTAACCAGGTGAAAGAGTGGGCTGCAGCCTGTGTAGCGTGCCAACGAGCCAAGTTGCACAGGCATACAAAGGCCCCCCTCGAGCCGTTCCACGTCCCGGCTAAGAGGTTCGACCACATTCACATGGACCTCGTGAGGCCCCTTCCACAATCTCAGGGGTTTACGCACCTCCTGACAGTAGTGGACCGCACCACGCGCTGGCCCGAAGCGGTGCCGCTAGCTTCCACCACGTCTACGGAAGTCGCACGTGCTTTTTTGGTGACATGGGTGGCACGTTTTGGCGCCCCTTCGGACATCATGTCCGACAGGGGTCTGCAGTTCGTTTCTGACCTGTGGTCCGCGATGGCCCGGAGCCTGGGCGTCACCATTCATCGCACGACTGCGTACAACCCCCAGGCCAACAGGTTATGTGAGCGTTTCCATAGGTCGCTTAATGCAGCTCTCAGGGCTTCGCTTATGGACGCAAATTGGGTGGACTGGCAGCCGTGGGTTCTGTTAGGGCTGCGTTCAGCACCAAAGGAGGATTTGGCGGCCTCCCCAGCAGAACTTGTTTTTTTCCCAGCCGCTGCGGCTCCCTGGTGAATTTTTGCCTGACAATCCCATGCCAAACACCATCCCATCCCCGCCTTCACTACGTACAGCACAGGCAGGGACAGTACCGGGCCCGGCCCACCATCATTTTCCCCATGTTTTCGTCCCAAGGACTTTGAAGGATGCGTTGTTCGTGTTTGTCAGGCACGATGCCCACCGGACCACGTTGCGCCCGCCCTACGATGGCCCATTCAGAGTGTTGGAACCTGGGACTAAACATTTCGAGTTAGACTTGGGGGGACGCAGAGAAACAGTCTGCATAGACAGGCTTAAGCCAGCGTTCGTATTAACAGACGAGCAGGTGGTGTTGGCCCGGGCTCCTCAGTGTGGACGACCCCCACTTAGAGCTCCCCAGGTAAATGACTTGTCAGCTCAGGCACAAGGGCATGGTGTAGATGTGTTTTCCCCCCTCCCCAATGTCTCCCCACAGACAGACGCGCCTCCAGGAGCACCACACCAGCACAGCAGCGCCTCGGAGCCAGGGACCCCCCGTTACAGCCGCTACAGACGGCGGCTAAAGCTCACAGGACATCAAGGTTAAGGTCCATTCTGAGTGTTCGGTGGGGGGGGCGGTGTGGGGGCCATTCTCCACTCACACTGAAGGACTGTATGTTAATGGTGCATTGTAGACATTACATCCTCCACTCACACTGAAGGACTGTATGTTAATGGTGCATTGTGATAATGTGTATTGTGGTGTGAGCCTCCAGGTTGCCTGTAAGTTAATGGTGCTGAAGGACTGTATGGTAATGAGCCGACAGGCATTGTGATAATGGTATTGTGATGTGAGCCTCCGGGTCGCTAGGCAAGGCATGTAACATATTAAAAAGAGAGATGCCCAGCGACCTGGTTTTATTCTTGTTGACTTGTGGATAGAGAGAAATAAAGTCCATGCTAATCCAGCTCACTGCCTCGCCTGCTCATTTCCCTCTACAGTCTGAAATATTTCAGTGTGACAAACATACAAAAAAATGAGAAATCAGGAAGGAGGCAAACACTTTTTCACACCACTGTATATATGTTCATTAGAATAATGGGATTGTTTTATGTTTTAGATTAGGAACACAGCAACTTTTTTATTTAACAGACAATATTTTAGCAGAGACGGCAGAATAATCCGTCTAGCCGTGTGGGGGTGGAACAGTAGTCCATCTGTTCCCCCCCTAGCCTTAGTTGTTTTGTGTGAATGTTGTAAGCCTTTACAAATTTTCTGTTTAATTGTAGTGTGTGATTTGGGTTCCAAATTGGGGAGGGTCTCAATTGTATGTGTGTTTTTGACCTTTTTTTTGGGGGGGGGGGGATAGTGTTGTTAATAGGACATATTATGGTGTGACACGGGTGGTGGTTTCACCTTCCGGTTCCGCCACCACCCAGAGTATAAGAGGGCTGTGCGATAGAGGGGCAGTCTCTTCAACCACCTCTCAGCCTAGTGGGAGCATCTCTGTATGTGCAGTGAGTCTATAATAAAGTTCTGTGTAGTTCACCATTCACCTCAACATTGTTCCACATTTTATAGATATAACAGGGAGCTTGGTGAGAAAGCGGTACACCACCATTTTGAACCACAGTTGACGGCGCAAGCAGTGGACCCGGACAGCAACAATGGCGTGGATGGTGAGGAGGAGCATGCCAATGCCGCGAAGATAAGGTCCGCCCCAGGATCGCCCAGGTATTTGGGTTGTGGGTCCACCAAGCACCATTATAAGGCTAGAGAGTGTCGGGCAAGAGGAACACACTGTGCCACATGCAGACTCTTGCATCATTTTGCCAGGGCATGTTACAGGTTCAAGCGAGGTGGGTCCAAGACACATGGAGGATCACCCCACCTCACCTCCCACGGTTGTTCGCAGTGTTTCCCCAAGTGACAACGGCCGTTCTTACTGTATGGTAGAACTAGACGGGGTCACGGTGCCGTTGCTGGTTGACACAGAAGCAGAAAGATCTGGGTTGGATCGGGCAACCGTGTGGAGTTCCTTCTCACAGTTTCGGATTGGAGAAGAGCGGTTGGGCTGTGGTTTGTGGGACCAGCCTGTTCCGCGAACGATGGACAGAGCTGTGTGGGTCGAACCTTTGCCTAGTAATCTGGACAATGAGCAGGACCAATTTCCCTCAGGGCCATCGTGGGAGGGTCCCAGCGTCAGCGCCCAAGTAACCCTAGTTGAGGGAACTGGGTGACGCAGTCGGATGCCTGTGACGGCGGGTGGAGCCGAGTGGATAGCCCATTCTGCTTCTGGAGTTCGGCTGGAAGGTACTGAGGAGCAAGGGGTCACAACGGCTTTGCCGTGGGCGAAAATGAAAGTGAGTGGGGCAGGACCAGCTGGCACAGTAAATCGGCGTGCCACACAGGGACACTGGAAGCCGAGTCGGGCTCCTCTGGGGGTTGCTGATGTAGTCCGATCCAAAGAGGTGGCCCTGTCAAGAGGTGTTTGGGACAAACGCCAATGGCAAGATGACCACGGGCAGCTGCAGGTGGTGGCTGTTAAGGGCCTTTTCCACTAGCACGCTTTAGCGCAACACGGGACGGCTCAGCACGCTTTGTACGCTTTTCCACAAGCCCCAACACGGTTTCACAGCCGCAATTCTCAGCCCCGCTGAAGGGCAGGGTACAGCAGTGCTGAGCTGTGCCGTGTTGTGACGTTAACAGACTGGTCGCCGCTGATTGGTCAGGTCGTAACCGGCGCTGATTGGTCAGGTTGTAACCGCCCCTCTCCTCCTCCTCATCTACCAAATCTTCACGACCTTCTCAATAAAGTTTTTGAAAAAAAAAAAAAAGAATCTTCACGACCGCCTTTACTCAGCACGCAACCACTGTTGGCGGTTCCTTTCAGTGTATTGCTGTGCTATTTTCATTTATTCTCTATCAAAAATGGCTTCGCGTAATAAGGGTGTTCCATGGACCAGTAAGGAGCTGCAGTGGCTGCTCACTGCATTGTCAGACGAACGTATGCAGCGCGAGTTAGACGGAGCTGCCCGGAATGAAAAAATATACCGGGAGGTCTCGACATCGGAGTCCTTTAACGGTGAGTTTTAATTTTTTTTTTATTGTGCGTTTTTTCGCAAATATATTCGGTAAGACGCTCAGTTTATTTATGCAATAAAAAAGCTGTTCATTTGTGGATGTATCGCTGCTTTATTGCAGCACAATGCGGACTCAAGCTTTTATTTTAATTATTCATGTGAACAATACGCTGAAATAAGCTTATGTATTCTTGTTAAAAACTATTGTGCTGTATTTTATTGTGTGCATTTTCCTTGTAGAATCATCCCACGCGTCCGCCGCGACAGCCCGCACGGATTATTCAACGGAGCCTTCCTGACCCACAGCTGGCAGAGACGCCTTCATTCATCCGAGTCGTGACCCAGTTTGGGAAGCTGGTGTAGACACTCAGTGGTCGGCGTGTATAAAATGTCGATTAACCTTCATGTTGTGTTGCAAAGTTTTTTCTTTTAATATTTTGTATATAATAAAATGGAATTGTTTTGGAAAGTGTGGTTTGTCTGTTATAACACTGAATTATAAAACAGTATAATTTCATAGAAATTCCATTGCCTAATCTGATCAAAATGATACTGATCTTCCTGTCAGGTTCAACCATTGTAAAGGTAATGTAATTTTTAACTAGACCAAAAAACAAATGTTTTTGTAAGCTTTCTGTTCTTTTTATTGAAATATCATAAAAAATTAGCCCCACATGATCCAGTTCTAAACTTTGGGTACATTTTTTATGTTAACTTATAAGAAGTTGCACAGTTGGACTTTAAAATGCAGCAGGAGAGACTGATCAAGCTTACAAGTCAATGTAAAAAAGTAAGTATATGTAAATTGAATGTTCTATCGGCATTCCAAATTCAGAGAATTACAATACTTTAGAAGGAGTGTAGCATCATCTAAACGGAAAATAATAATACTGTTGTTCCAAACGTTGACCTGAAGGTGAAAAACATGATTTTTTTTTAATTCAGTACATCCAAAATGCCCTAGGATGTAAAAAATAATAATTTGGTGTAGGCCAGTGTGCCACGTCTCATTATTTAATACAAATAAAAACAAGTTTCAGCTCTTTATTTCTAGGTCATTTGGCAGTTAATTCAAAACAAAAGTGACTTGTGTTGTTGCAGCTTAATTATGAGATAAAATTAATTGTGAGATAAATCCACAGAGCGAGCAAGGCAATAATCCTTGAATCCTTTTTTGTCTCGTGTAAATAAGGACTCAGTCGGGTGCGTAACGTCACGGGAGTGTGGCCCCGCCTCGCTCAGAATCTGCTGCTGCCCCGCTTCTAAAACCTCCTAACAAACCATCACAGCACAAGCACAACACCAATGGAGACAGAAGCATTCCGAGCCGTACTGAAGTGAACCGAGCCGTACCGAGGTGTGCTGGGCTAGTGGAAAACAGGCTTTAGTTAAGTGTCAAATATGTATGCTTACATTAGGCCATCATTTCCATCAAATGAAAAATTCAAGGAACTCACCAGAATACGAGCCTGCTCTGGAGTTAACACATCTCCCTCCTTACAGACTTGGTCGTCTTTTAGCAGCGTCACCACTCCTTACATAACAGAGGATACAGATGTGATTTATATTTACAAATGAAAAACAGTAACGACACAGGAAGTCTGACACTGCAATGACTGCAATTAACGACAGTAATACAGGTGCATCTCAGTAAATTAGAATGTCATTGAAAAGTTGATTTATTTCAATAATTCAATTCAAAAAGTGAAACTCATAGATTCATTACACACAGTGATATATTTCAAGTGTTTATTTCTTTTAATTTTGATGGTTATGGCTTGTAGCAAATGAAAACCCCAAATTCAGTTTCCCACAAAATTTGAATATTACATAAAATTCATTCATTCATCTTCTTCCGCTTAGTCCTTTTCGGGTCGCGGGGGGGTGGGGGGGGTTAAATAAAAAAATAGATTTTTTAATAGAAATGTTGGCGGATTAAAAAGTATGTCCATGTACACACTCAATACTTGGTCAGGGCTCCTTTTGCATAATTACTGCATCAATGCTGCATGGCATGGAAGCTATCAGTCTGTGTTACTGCTGAGGTGTTATGGAGGCCCAGGTTGCTTTGATAGCGGCCTTCAGCTTGTCTGCATTATTGGGTCTGGTGTATTTCATCTTCCTCTAGACAATACTGCATAGATTCTCTATGGGATTTAGGTCAGGAGAGTTTGCTGGCTAATCAAGCACAGTGATACCATGGTCATTAAACCAGTTATTTGTACTTTTGGCAGTGTGGGCAGCTGCCAAGTCCTGCTGGAAAATGAAATCAGCATCTCCATGAAGCTTGTCAGCAGAGGGAAGCATGAAGTGCTCTAAAATTTCCTGTTAGATGGCTGCACTGACATTGGACTTGATTAAACACAGTGGAAAAACACCAGCAGATGGCATGGCTCCACATATCATCATTGACTGAGGAAACTTCACACTGGACCTCAAGCAACTTGGATTCTGTGCCTGTTCACTCTTCCTCCAGACTCTGGGACCTTGATTTCCAAGTGACAGGACTTGGCACCTGATTTGGGGAGCCATGTCATCTGCTGGTGTTAGTCCACTGTGTTTTATCAAGTCCAAAGTCAATGCAGCTGTCTACCAGGACATTTTAGAGCACTTCATGCTTCCCTCTGCTGACAAGGTTTATGGAGATGCTGATTTCATTTTCCAGCAGGACTTAGCACCTGCCCACACTGCCAAAAGTACCAAAGCCTGGTTTCATGACCATGGTATCACTGTGCGTGATTGGCCAGCAAACTCTCCTGACCTAAACCCCATAGAGACTCTATGGATTATTGTCAAGAGGAAGATGAGACACACCATACCCAACAATGCAGACGAGCTGAAGGCTGCTATCAAAGCAACCTGGGCCTCCCTAACACCTCAGCAGTACCACATAGTAGAGTCATTTTGGGGGGTTTCGTGACCAACCTTCCAGGACCTTTTTTTCTCACTGGATTTAGCATTCTAGACCCATTTTAATGAAAATAAGCTCCCATGTACCTCCCAAAAATTACGGGAAACCTTTTTTTTGCCCAAAATTCAAAATGGCCACCAAAATGCATACCACCACCTATATCTCAGTAACTAATTCAGCTAGGAGGTTGATTTTGGTGTCTAGACATAGGTTTTTGGGGTCAAGCATTCTATTAATGCTATTAGTTTACTTGTGAAACAAACCCATCACGATGAAATCCAATATGGCCGCCAATATGGCCACCGATTAACATTTTTTTTGTTTCTTGACTACTAAGGCACCTAGAAAGCTGATGTTGGTGTCAAAACAGAGGTTTAAGGGGTCATACTATCTGTTTATTCCAATAAAAGTGTGTTTAAATGATTACATAATCGAGAAATCCAAGATGGCGGCCGGCTGTCATTTTCACATGCAATGGACTTTTTCATATCTGTCACCAAATGAGCTAAAAATGTCAAATGAGGTATCCTTACATTCATTTTTAATAATTATTAGAAAGCTCCTGCATTGATTCAGTGATTTCACTGAGGAACACTTGGGTAATCCCCTTAGGATTCCCGGAATCCTATGCTTGATTCATTGATTCCTTTTTGCATAGCAAGAGAGAGGATGCAGTGATTTTGTAACATCTGTGCTGCCATAATATGTAGTCCTAATCTTTCCAATTTAACCAAGGTTGCCAGGTATGTATAAATTTAGCTTTAAACTTATCTGGAGAGGTTAGAATTCTGAATCTTGTTCCATACTGTATAGTCAGGTAATGTTAGCATATTGACCATGCTGCTTGCTTAATGCTACCGTAATGACAGTAGATAGTACAAGGGCCTTTGACTCTAGGTCTTGTCATCCCTCCTTTTTCTCTCCTCTGTTCTGATAATGACAAATTTGTTTTTGTTTTCAGACACTTATTCATATAAAGTGAGGGATAAAATGGATACTGCAAGTGACAACGATGAATTACCATCAACGTCTTCCGGTGAATACGAATGCATTCTACGTTGTGGTCAACCATGTACCAAAAGTGACTCTTTGGATAATACCAAGGACCAAAAATGGAATTCAATTCGTGAAAAAACTCTACGATGGAAAGGACTTGATCGGTTTCAATGTGGGAATATTGATTGGGCCAAAGGGCCAAAAGGGCATTATATGCACCAGACATGTTACACCACGTTATCTAACAAGCGTTGTCTATCTCAAGCCGAGAAACGTAAGCATAAATTAGAGGTAGATCTTGAAAGAGACAATCAATCAGTTCAGGGGGATCCATCTCCATCTGCTTCTCTCTTTTCACCGAAGAGGCTCTGGTCCAGCATTGGTATTGTGCATGACAAGAACCTATGCGTGTGGTGCAATAAGGGACCACAGAAAAGCAGTCACCGAGACTGGAAACAATTGCTCCTAATATCAACAAAGGACGCCTGGAGAAAATTCAAGTTACACACTGTACACCTGAATGATCCGGTCCTGAGGTCGAGGCTCAACACGCTGATTGCATCCATTCCAGACTGTGAAACAGCTTTCGGGTGGGAAATCCGTTACCATCGCGGCTGCTGGAAACACTACATTCCCGATTCCCAGCCTCTTACAGAAGAAGTCACTCAGCACCTGCAGGATGTAAATCTGCGAGAAGCACAAGCCATCTTCTTCAATCATGTTCGTAAGGTGATCTTTGATGAACATGAATTTCGGACATTGCAGAGTCTACTGGAGGACTATCAACAAATTATCTTAAATCATGGACATGACGCAAAAGTAAAGTCGAATTATGTGAAGGGAATTCTTATAAAGGAATTTGAGGAGGACATTGGCTTCCATAGACGTAGTCGGTTAAATGAGAGTGAACTGGTATATGACAAGAAAGCTGCAGCTACCTATGTAGAAGCAGCACTATCTTCCTTAGGCATAAGCGAGGATCAGTTGGTGAAGAACGTGGCAGTACAACTCAAAGAGCAAGTTGAAGCGACTGATACTGTTCCCTGGCCTCCATATGTATTAGAGTTGGAGAAAAAGGAGGACCTAAATGGGCTACTCCTAAAGCTAATAACATGGCTAAAACACCCAAGTAAATCAGAAGTTGATGACAACCCATCTATCTGGACCATTGGGTCGATCCTCACGAGCTACATCACAGGAAGGCGCACTTCCTTTGAGGTGAATCTCTCTGTCTTGCTACATGGAATGACCAAAAGTAGAGAGATCGTAGACCTGCTGCACAAAGATGGCCTAGGCATCAGCTACAATGACGTCCTCATGTTGCGAGACTTCTGGGTGTTCAGTGATCTCAAGTCCTCCCCGAATTGTCCCTCCGAACTTGCCTTTGGGAAGCCTGCAATCGCTGTAGTTGACAATGATGACTTTAAGAGTGATAAATTGACTGGTGTTGGCCAGGCGCATTAACATAAAGTCTAGAGAAAATGTGCCTGCGTAAAGTGTATTCCAAGATGGCGGCTGGGGGCCATTTTGAGCTTGATAGACAATGAGGGTACTAATGAACACAATGGATGGTTCACAGGAGCCTCACTTGACTTTTTTTAGCTCATTTGGTGACGGATATGAAAAAGTCCATTGCATGTGAAAATGACAGCCAGCCGCCATCTTGGATTTCTCGATTATGTAATCATTTAAACACACTTTTATTGGAATAAACAGATAGTATGACCCCTTAAACCTCTGTTTTGACACCAACATCAGCTTTCTAGGTGCCTTAGTAGTCAAGAAACAAAAAAAATGTTAATCGGTGGCCATATTGGCGGCCATATTGGATTTCATCGTGATGGGTTTGTTTCACAAGTAAACTAATAGCATTAATGGAATGCTTGACCCCAAAAACCTATGTCTAGACACCAAAATCAACCTCCTAGCTGAATTAGTTACTGAGATATAGGTGGTGGTATGCATTTTGGTGGCCATTTTGAATTTTGGGCAAAAAAAAGGTTTCCCGTAATTTTTGGGAGGTACATGGGAGCTTATTTTCATTAAAATGGGTCTAGAATGCTAAATCCAGTGAGAAAAAAAGGTCCTGGGAGGTTGGTCACGAAACCCCCAAAACTGACTCTACTAACAAACAGGCTGATCACCTTCATGCCATGCGACACTGATGCAGTAATTCATGCAAAAGGAACCCTGACCAAGTATTGAGTGCGTACATGGACATACTTTTCAGCCAGCCAATATTTCTATTAAAAATCAATTTTTTTTAATTAATTTTACGTAATATAATTTTTTGAGAAATTGAATTTAAGGTTTTCATGGGCTATAAGCCATAACCATCAAACTTAAAAGAAATAAACACTTGAAATATATCACTCTGTGTGTAATGAATCTATATAATGTAGGAGTGTCACTTTTTGAATTGAATTATTGAAATGAATCAACGTTTCGATGACATTCCAATTTACTGAGATGCACCTGTACAGTTTAGTGCCAAATATACACACTGCAGTGTCAGATGTATCTTCTTATTTCGGCTGCTCCCTTTAGGGGTCGCCACAGTGGATCATCCATCTCCTTCTCACCCTACCTCTTGCATCTTCCTCTGCAACACCAGCCCTCTCCATGTCCTCCTTCACTACATCCATGAGTCTTCTCTGTGGTTTTCTCCTTTTCCTCCTGCCTGGCAGCTTCATCTTCAACATCCTTTGTCCAGTATATCCACTATCCCTCCTCTGCACATGTCCAAACCATCTCAGTTTTGCCTCTCTTGCTTTGTCTCCAAACCGCTCAACCCGGGCTGTCCCTCTGATATACTCATTTCTAATGTTGTCCCTCCTAGTCACTCCCAATGAAAATCTTAGCATCTTCAACTCTGCCACCTCCAGCTCCATCTCCTGTCTTTTTGTCAGCACCACCATCTCCAAACCATACATTATAGCAGGTCTCACTACAGTCTTGTAAATCTTCCCTTTCACTCTTGCTGCTACCCTTCTGTCACAAATCACCCAGCACTCGCCTCCACCCACTCCAGCCTGCCTGCACTTTTTTCTTCACCTTGCTTGTGCATTTTCCATTGCTTTGTATGGTTGACCCCAGGTATTTAAAATCATCTACTTTCACTACCGCCACTCCTTTCATCTTCATCATTACACCTGCCTCCCTCTCATTCACACTCATGTATTATGTCTTGCTTCTACTGACTTTCATTCCTCTTTTCTCCAGAGCATACCTCCACTTCTCCAGGTTCTCTTCCACCTGCTTCTTACTTTCACTCCAGATCACAATGTTGTCTGCAAACATCATGGTCCACGGAGACTTCTGCCTGACCTCATCTGTCAGCCTGTCCTTCACCATGGCAAACAAAATGTCAGATGTATGATTTTCTAAAATATATAGATTGAGGAGGAATTGACTAACTAAAAAAACAGATGTATAATTCTTTCATATCAGATTTTTATTATGAGTGTAAATCAGTTAAGGGCATTTTAATAGATATGATCACTTTTGGTCTCTGCTTCAAAATTGTTCAACACCTAAAAATTCCTTGTGATTGTTATTATTCCAGAAATAAGCCATATTTTATTTGCCAGAAAAAAATAATAATAGAAAGCAATAGCTTTGGGGCCACAGACCGTGTATGAGTCACAAAATGTTGAGAAAGGAACATACTGATGTATTTTTACAATCATAATAAAACTTTGGAAAACTATGTAACTTTAATATTAATCCCACCTTTCTTGAGAGCTGTGGGAAGCCCAAGTTGTCTCAAATGGGGCTCCATAGAGTGAGGAAACTGTTCAAGAGGTCCCTCATCCAGTGCTACATCCATCTGTGCTGGGTTGCCTGCCCGAGCATAATCCATCTCTTTGAAATGATTGAAATACCTATGGACAAAGAGCATTGCTCATTTTAAACTATGACTTGTATTTAATGAATCACTGCAATAGCGGTGAGTTAATCTTACTCTTGTACTTCATCCTTTGTTTTGTTTGTGAAGAGTACACCAACTTCACCACGCAAATGCTTGCCAATCTGAAAATGATCAACACAGAAGAGTAAGTCTCTGTAACAGAGTAATGGTTATCCTTTTGAGGCTGGCACCCTTTACAACGTTGCTTACCTTGTGCAAGTTATCCTTGTATTCATCTGTCTCTCTCTTTCCCAAAGCAACAATCATTACTTTATTTTTACCAAAGAAAAATCTGCGGAAAAAGGTAAAAAAAAAAAAAAAAAAAAAAAGGTCACTACAAAGATGCCAGAGACACTTATGACTTAATATTCAAGATTATACAGTAAGATTCAATATCTGTGTATATATTTAAGTCTTGTGTTCAGAAGAGAATAATTTCAATGGTATGAAAACAAAAACACAACTCCTAACTGCCCATGAACCAGGTCACAGATAACTGGCGCTAATGCAGCTTAAAAACTTAAAAGCGCCAGCTCAGTAATTTTGTATCCAATAATGTCAAGCACATTTTGAACACGTCATTATATCAAAGGCTGCAATACTAACATGTTACCAGGCATTATTTAAGGGGGTCATTGACTGGAAAATGATGTGTTTATAGGTTTTAATCATCTGAAATGTGCCAATTGGTCACATGATTATTGGAAAAATATCAAAACACTCACTTTTCTTAAAAAAAACCAAAAACATGCTTTGTCTTGTTTTTCTCTCCAAGAAGCCGTTTTGACTCTTCCAGGGTTTTTTGTTGTACATCAAGAAATGGTAAACCCAGCTCCCCTTCAAATCCATCGTTCGCCCGCACCCACCTCCCCCTCCCCGTAATCCCAGAGCATACCCTGGTGGCCGAATTGACTTGTATTTGGCTGAAGATATATCAAAGCCAGTGCCATTGATCCGAGCTAAAGGGTAGGAGCTAGGCAACTAATGGCAAGGCCTGGTGCACAAGACGTTTTCGTTTAGACCCAGACAGAAACATCTGCATGTACATGACACGTCACAAAAGCAACCACACATGCACACGGATCCACTGAAGGTGTGAAAACTGCTGTTGGATGGATGACAAGTAGAAGAGACTTTGAGATTTTGGGGGTGTGGTTATGGTGCTGAACTGAACGGACGTGTTTGTGAGTGCTCCTGAATAAATTTCTGAAAATATCCTTCAAAAAGCGGAGTTAAAAGCCAATTCTTTGCCCTAACTGCGACAAGCCACTAAAACGACATCATGCCACCGAAAAAAGAGAAGAAAAGCAGAAGTAACATATTTGACAGTGCACAAGGAAGACAAGGAGGATAATATCAGCATTGCTAGCTCAACTGGCAATGCTAGCCCAGTGGAACAGCAACATACGGCCTCAGCTGCAATGACCCAAAACACAGATATCATGCAAAAGCTAGACATGATACAGAATTGTTTTGACAAAAAAATGGAAGGAGTTCTTTTGGCAATTCAAGACGTTAAAGCAGACGTTTGTAACTTCACAGGGCACATGGATGAGGCAGAACGGCGTATCAGCAATCTAGAGGACTTCTCCAACTCAAAAAAAGGCAAAGTCAAAGAGTTAATGAAACAAATCAACCTCCTCACGAGCAAGTTAAACCAGGCTGAAAATATCTCCCGGAGGTATAGTCTCAGATTGGTAAATATGCATGAAAAAGTGGGAAAAAAAACCGACCCGGTCACCTTTCTGGAAAAGTGGCTGCCCAAAGTGTTGGGGCTAGATACCTTCTCTTCACCGCCACTCACTGAAATCGCACATTGTCTCCCGACACGGAATCAGTCCAAGCCCAGAACCCTCATATTTAAATTTCTGAACTTCCAAGACAAAGTCCGAGCGATGCAAGCAGCCAAGGCCAAAGGGAAGGTAATGTTTGCAGAACAGGTGGTGATGTTTTTCCCGGACATGCCGTCAGAAATACACCGCCAGAGGAGAAGCTTCAATGGGGTAAAACAACAGTTAAGATCCCTTAACATTCAGTATGGCATACTGTATCCAGCCAAATTTCGCCTGATGGCAGATGGGAAGACATGAGTTTGAATCACTGGAGGACGCTGAGAAGTTTATCTGGGACTTGCAAAGCAGAGGAAGTCAGTAAAGAACTAAAAATATACCCAATCAAAGCCCTGCTGAGGCTGGATGCTTGATGGCAAATGATAGGACATGATTAGTTTTGTAAAAATATTGTTCTGTTCACAGAAACACCTAAAACAAGTTACAGAAAAATATGCTGAGTTACATACCACTTTTTTTTCCCACAATATTTTTATTGAACCTTTTTACAAACAAAACACAAACAATCAAACACTAACACTAAAATAATTAAAAAAAATACTGAAAACACCAACAACCACTAACAAAGGCAGGTCTTCAACAATGCTCCTCTATTTAGTCTAGGCAATCCATTACATAAGTATACATACTATACATTCACCAATTTGGAATTTACAAGGTCCACACACATCATTCACCTTCTTCTTCAAAAGTTATGTTTAAATTCTTTACATAATCAATGAAAGGTCTCCATATATTCTCAAACACAATTTCTTTTGATTTCAGTATGTATGTTATTCTTTCTAGTGGAAGGTTTGTTAACATCTGTCTTAACCACTGAGTCACATCTGGTCTATGAGTCTTTTTCCACAATAGTGCAATACATTTTTTGGCGTTAAACAAACTGAGGTCTATGAATGCTCTCTCACTCTTGTTAAAGTTATGCTTTTCTGGATAAAGACCCAACAAAAACAGTTTAGGATTCAATATGATTTGTTTTGAAATTATTTTTTCAGTTGTTACCCTCACCTCTTCCCAAAACATTCTAATTTTTCTACATTCCCATAAACAATGAAATAGGGTTACTTTACTTTCCATACATTTTGTGCACGTATCTGGTATGTTTTTGTTATATCTATTTAACTCCACCGGTGTAACATACATCCGCATTAACCATTTAAAATGTATCAATTTAAGACGTACATTTATTGATTTGGTTTGAGCTTCTGCACAAGCCATTTCCCATTGTTCCTCTGAAATTTCAGTTTGCAGGTCTTCTTTCCAATAATTCAGTCTTTTCTGTGAGTTTTCACTTGAGGATAATGTCAATGAGTTATAAAACTCTGAAATAATACCCTTTCTCTTACTATCTTTCGTCAAGATTTTTTCCAAGGATGAATAAGTAGGTCGGATGAGAGCATTATTTTGATTTGATCGAATAAAGTTCCTAAGCTGAAGATATTTAAAAAAATATGTTCTATTAAGATTAAATTTGATCCTCAGTTCTTCAAAAGACATTATGTTATCTGAACCTGACAAATATAAGTCTCGAATCTTTTGAATCCCTTTTAAATTCCATACTTTAAATACAGCATCCGCTCTCCCTGGTTTAAAATATTGATTATCCCATATTGGGCTAAATTGTGACAATAAGTGTGGGTTTTTTTAGATATTTTTTGGTTTCACACCATATTTTGATCATATGCTTTACAATTGGATTTTTAACTTGTTTCTGTAATTTTTTTAGCCGAGTCTGAGTATATGAATAAGGGAAGAGGTAAAGGTAAATTGTATGATTCCATTTCAGTCCAGTGAGGGAGATCATTTGATGAAAAATAATATGTCATAGACCTCAGTTGTGCTGACCAGTAATACAACATAAAGTTTGGACATTTCAGACCTCCACGATCAAATGGTAAATATAGTAAGGACAGACGTAATCTACCCTTCCTATTGTTCCATATAAATTCCACTAACTTTTTTTTAATTCTTAAGAATAGATCTGAAGGTGGTGGTTGTCATATAATGTGATAATTGTGTGTGCTGTGTCTTTAAGACTGTGGTGACATCACAGGTCAGAGTTGACCTTCACCGAGTGAATATGTATGAAAATGGCGATGTGTTGATGTTGCCGCCTGTTAATGTTCCCGCTCCTAGTTTTAAAAGAGAACTTTGTTGAAACCACTATTCGTGTGGACCTCAGTTCTTTACATGGTGTCAGAAGTGCTTGACGGACGCTCTGCTTCAGTAAGATGGCCAAGTTTAATCCCCCGGGAAGTTTTCCTTTTCATCGTCCAAATGAATGGGCGGGCTGGAAAGAGCGCTTTCTGCGTTTCCGGACGGCTACAAAACTGAATAAAGAGGACGGCGAAATTCAGGTCAGTTCACTGATTTACGCCATGGGCCCCGAAGCTGAAAACATCTTCAAATCATTCTCATTTACTGAGGAAGCGGATCAAAAGAAGTTTGACGTTGTGTTAGGAAAATACGACGAGTACTTCTGTCCTAAACGGAACGTGATCCATGAGCGCGCTTGTTTTCACCAGAGGCTGCAGCGGCCCGGTGAGAAAGTGGAAATGTTTATCAGAGCCCTTTTTGAGATGTCAGAACACTGTGACTTTGGTGTAAAGAGAGATGAACATATCCGTGACCGAATTGTTGTGGGCATCCTTGATAAAGAGCTGTCACGTAAACTGCAGATGATGGCTGATCTAACGCTTGCCCAAACTGTTCAGACAGTTCGCCAGTCCGAGGAGGTTGTCCTCCAGGTTCACCAGCAGGGGGAAGCACACGCCACGGTGCAGGAGATCCAGGGAAAAACAGCAGGCAGAGGAAGATCTCCATTTAAACCAAGGAAGGGAAAAAGTGGAGAGCAAAAAGACTCATGGTGTGGAAGATGTGGAAAATTTAAACACAGAGATGCTGAAAAGTGCCCAGCCATGAAGTCAACATGCAACAAGTGTAAAAAGGTGGGTCACTGGGAAAAGAAATGTCACAGTAAATCAGTCAGAGAAGTCACTGAAGAGACAGTTTCCCAGACACCATTTTTTTTGGGCGCAGTCACAAAAACAGACAGAAATGATGACCCATGGACCATACAGCTTACAATTGGAACAACACCAGTCAATTTTAAAATTGATACGGGTGCAGATGCAAACATTATGGGACAAAAGACATTTAACGAACTAGTTCCTAAGAAGGAATTAGAGCCATCTAATGTCACACTGTGCAGCCCGGGTGGTCAGTTGGACTGTATAGGGAAATTTCAAGCCTTCACAGAATACAAAGAAAAACCATATACTTTTCCTGTGTATGTCATCAGTGGCAATAATGCAAACAATTTGCTGGGCAGAGACACAGCAATGTCGATGGGGCTTGTGAAGCGTGTTGAAGAAGTACACAAAGCATTTGGTGAGCATGGAACACTTAAAACAGAACCAGTTAAAATCCTGTTAAAAGAGAATGCTCAGCCATACACAGTGCACACTGCCCGTCGTGTCCCTTTGCCACTTTTGCAGAAGGTTAAAGAGGAATTGCAGCGTATGGAGGAGAATAATGTGATTGAAGCTGTGATTGATCCTACAGATTGGTGCGCGCCAATGGTGCCAGTCCCAAGGAAAAATGGAAAAGTGCGGATCTGTGTCGATTTAAAGAGGTTAAATGAAGCTGTACGAAGAGAGAGGTATGTTCTTCCTACTGCAGAGGAAATCACTGCAAAACTTAGTGGAGCAACCACATTCACATCATTGGATGCTGCCTCCGGGTTTTGGCAGATTCCTCTCCATCCAGAAAGCAGTAAATTAACAACCTTTATCACACCCTTTGGGAGATATGCATTCAAACGTCTTCCATTTGGGATCACAAGCGCTCCTGAAATTTTTCAGCGCAAAATGACAGAAACCCTCAACGGCCTGGAAGGCGTGGCTATCTACATGGATGACATACTGGTGTACGGCGACACTCCTGAACAGCACGACCAGCGTCTCAGCAAGGTACTGGAAAGGATCGAGTCAGCCGGACTTAAACTGAACAGAGAAAAATGTAAGTTTAGACAAAACAAGCTTCACTTCTTGGGCCAAGAAATTGACAAATCAGGCGTGAGACCCGACCCTGATAAAGTCAAGGCAATCCACGAGCTCCCTTCACCACAGAACGTGCATGACCTCAAGCGTGTCCTAGGCATGTTTAACTACCTAGGGAAATATATCCCAAATCTGTCGACAATGGGCCAGCCACTATATGAACTGTTGAAATCCAAGTCAGTGTGGATGTGGGACCATTCTCAGCAGGAGGCATTTCAACGCATCAAAGACATTCTGTCTACTTCTCCAGTTCTGAAATTCTATGATGTGAATCGACCTACTGCCGTATCAGCCGATGCCAGCAGCTATGGTATAGGTGGAGTACTACTGCAACTGCACGATGGAAACTGGAAACCTGTGGCATACTGCTCACGTCGTCTGTCAGAGGCCGAGACTAGATATGCACAGATAGAGAAGGAGTGTTTGGCGAGTGTCTGGGCATGCGAGAGATTCGAGAAGTACCTCTGTGGTCTGGAAGATTTTAAGTTGGTTACAGATCACAAACCCTTGGTGCCTCTCATGAACAAAAAGGACCTGGACAATGTGCCAATACGGTGCCAAAGGCTACTTATGAGACTTATGAGGTTCAAACCGACAGCCGAATATGCTCCGGGAAAGACCTTGGTAGTAGCTGATACACTCTCAAGAAGTCCACTACAGTGCGTAGAAAACGAGACTGATTCTCACTCTGATGTAGCGTGCTACATAGCAGCAGTTATTGATAACTTGCCAGCTACTACACATAAAATAGACACTATAAAGACTGCTACAGCAGCTGACTGTAACCTACAGTTGGTGTTGCGGTACATTAAGTCAGGATGGCCAGAATACATAGGCAATGTCCCAGCAGCTATCAGAGACTATTTTCCCATTAAAAATGAACTGTCTGAATGCGATGGAATTATCACCAGAGGAAGCCGCATGTTGATTCCGGATGTGCTCAGAGCAGACATCTTGGATCGAATACATGATGGACATCAAGGTCTGACAAAATGCAGAGAGCGGGCCTGCACATCTGTGTGGTGGCCTGGCATCTCATCTGAAATCAAACGCAAAGTCCAGTCCTGTCAGGTGTGTCGTGAGATGAGACCAGCTCAGCGAAAAGAGCCTCTCTTGTCAACCCCTCTACCTGATCGACCCTGGAAGAGACTTGCTGTTGACCTGTGTGAGCATAACAAGCACACTTACCTTGTTGTGTCAGACTATTTCTCTCGGTTCCTCGAGATACTTCATCTGCCAGTAACCACTGCTTCTCAGATGATCTTAAAGCTGAAGGCAGTGTTCGCGAGGTTTGGTTGTCCAGATGTGGTTGTATCTGACAATGGGCCTCAATTCTCATGCCAAGAATTTAAAAAGTTTGCAAGTGAGTTTGACTTTTTGCACATCACCTCAAGTCCACACAACCCCCAAGGAAACGGACATGCAGAGAGGGGAGTTCAAACAGCAAAAAGAATCTTAAAGCAGCAAGATCCTTTGCTCGCCCTCATGTGCTTTCGATCAACGCCCTGCACCACCACAGGCGTGAGTCCCGCAGAGCTACTTATGGGTCGAAAGATCAAAACAACTCTTCCTACACTCGAAGTGAATCTTCAGCCCCGATGGCCTGATCTGGAAGTCGTCAGGAATAAGGATGCAATGGAGAAACAGAAACAAGCATTCTACTTCAATCAGCGCCATGGAGCTAAACCCCTACCTTCGTTGAAGCCAGGAGATTCAGTCCTCACAAAGCTGGACCATCAGAAATCCTGGAAAACACCCGCTGTTGTCACAGGAGAAAGCAGCACACCTCGCTCCTTTTTTATTGAAACACCCCAGGGAGCAACTTTGCGACGCAACCGCCGTCACTTGCAACATGATCCTGAATCAGCCAGAGAGATACCCTCTTCAGCTCCAAATGACCTGCAGCCAGAGATTGTCGATCAGCAGCCTGAAACTGCAGCTGCTGCTGACACTATTTTACCAGAATCCAGTGTCAAACCGCCAGACCCAAAGCAAGGACTGTTGTTTACCCGGTCTGGTAGAATGATTAAACCTGTGCAAAGACTAGATTTGTAGAGAAAAAAAAAAAAAAGAAAAATGAAAAGAGAGAAATTCACGTGTTCACTGTGATAAGTGTGGTTATATTTGGTTCAATGATTAAGCCATGGGCTGTGGGGAAGGGTGAAATGGAAATGAAAAAAATGTTTGAATTGAAAAATTGTTTTGTTCTGAAAAAAACAAACAAACTAAAAACTAAAAAGGGGGAGATGTCATATAATGTGATAATTGTGTGTGCTGTGTCTTTAAGACTGTGGTGACGTCACAGGTCAGAGTTGACCTTCACCGAGTGAATATGTATGAAAATGGCGATGTGTTGATGTTGCCGCCTGTTAATGTTCCCGCTCCTAGTTTTAAAAGAGAACTTTGTTGAAACCACTATTCGTGTGGACCTCAGTTCTTTACAGTGGTAAAGGAATGTATTGAAATAAATAAAGCATTTTGGGTAGGATATTACTTTTAAGTATAATAATTCTCCCAATCATCAACATTGGTAGTGACATCCATCTCTGAAGTAACTCATTAATGTCTATCATTAAGGCTTCATAGTTGGCGCTGGCGACTAATTCTAGCATAGGCAAAATTTGAATTCCTAAATATTTAAACTGATTTACAACTTTGAATTGATTTACCTCAGGACCTGGGTGATTTCTCTGGGTCTCATTTAGCATTAATATTGAAGATTTAGTTTTATTTATTTTATATCCTGATATTTCCCCAAAATTCTTTATTAAATTCAACAAAGTCGGAATTGATTTTTTAAGATTCGACATGAACAAAATTATGTCATCAGCATACAGGGAGATTTTATGTTCTGTTGGTCCTATTTTAATTCCATATATTTGTGGATGTAAACGTACTGCCATCGCTAAAGGTTCAATTGCCATAGTAAACAGTAAAGGTGAAAGTGGACAGCCTTGTCGACATCCTCTATTGATTTTTATTGATTTTGAGATATTGCTGTTTGTTAAGATTTCTGCTGTAGCATTATTGTATATTATCTGAACCCATTTTATGAAATTATTTCCAAATCCAAACCTTTGTAGGACTTCAAAAAGAAAGGGCCATTCGACCCTATCAAAGGCCTTTTCGGCGTCCAATGATAGGAGAGCTGTATCCGGTGCTTCTTTATTAGAATAGATAATATTAAATAGTCTTCTTACATTATGGAAGCCTCGTCTTCCCTTTATAAAGCCATTCTGATCTCGGTTAATAATATTTGGTAATATTTCTTGTAGCCTTCTTGCTAAAATTTTACAGATTATCTTAAGGTCAGCATTTAATATTGGTCTCATATTTTCACATTTATTAGAGGGTTTACCTGGTTTTGTCAACAGTATAATTAAGGCATTATTCATGTATAGTGGTAAATTACTATTTTGAAATGCTTCTAAAACCATTTCCAAAAATGGTTTTATTAATTTATTCTTAAATTTTTTATAGAGGTCAACTGCAAGACCATCTGGTCCTGCACTTTTTCCTGATTTCATATCATCAATGGCTAGCCCAACTTCTTCTTGACTAATTTTAGACTCCAGTATCTCCCTGTTTTCATTTGGAATGCAAGGTATAGATAATTCGTCCAAAAACCCATTTAGTTTTGTTAAGTCAGCTTCATTTTTTGTGTCATATAGTTTTTCATAATAATCTCTAAAGGCACTGTTAATTTCTAAAGGATCTACAACTGCCTGTCCGTTACTTATAATACTGGTAATTGGTGTTTTAAATTCTAATTGTTTAATCTGCCATGCCAATAATTTCCCTGATTTTTCACCTTGTTCATAAAAAGATTGCTTCAATCTTAGAAGACTCGAGGCAGCTCTATTCACTGATTTTTTGTCATATTCAGCTCTCAGAATCAGTAATTCGTTCTCTAACTTTGGGTCACTTCCTGCATACACTTTTTCTTGGAGAATTTTTATTTTATGTTCCAACTGGACTCTCTCCTCTCGAGTCTTCTTAGATTTTGAACCTGTATAACTAATAATATGCCCCCTAATAAAAGCTTTGAAAGCCTCCCACTTTATACATGCTGATGTTTGTGTAGTATTGATATCAAAGAACTCATCTGTTTTTCTATGTACTTAACAAATTCCTCGTCCTGAAGCCATTTATGCTGAAATTGCCACCTACCTGGTTCCTTTGTCAATTTCTTATCTACATATATTAGACAGCAGGGTACATGATCAGAGATCACAATGTTATCATAGAAACAGTTTTGAATCTTGGACCTTAATTCTGTGGAGATCAAAAAATAGTCAATACGTGAGAATGTCTTGTAGGTATTAGAATAACAAGAGTAGGCTTTAACTTGCGGTTTCATTTCTCTCCATATGTCTAGCAATCTCAGTTCTTTCATAAAATGATTAATGATTATCCTGCATCCATTGTGCGTACAGTCCAGTCCTGTTGATCTATTTATGCTGGGATTCAATGTACAATTAAAATCCCCTGCTATTATATGCTGCCCTGTAAGTGATGATAAAATAAGAAATAAATTAGCCAAGAAGTTTTGATCATCTATATTGGGACCGTATAAGTTCACCAGATTTATATTTTCTAATAACAAAGATCCTTGAATGATTAGGTATCTTCCTAATTTGTCTCCAATTACATTTTTCACTTGAAATGGGACTGTTTTGTGTATGAGAGTCATAACTCCCCTGGCTCGAGATGAAAATGATGAGGTGCCATCAGGGACTTGGACCTTGGGGTATACCTGCAATACAGACTTGATGGCTCACTGTTCGACCTCCGCCGACTGAAGGCTAAGACCAAGGTCGCAGAAAAGATTGTCCTGGAAGCGCTTTTCACTGATGACTGTGCCCTCATGGCCCACTCGGAGTTTGATCTCCAGATCATTGTGAATAAGTTTGCAGAAGCCTCCCGCCTTTTTGGTCTTATCATCAGCCTCAGCAAGACAGAGATACTGTTCCAACCAGCACCCACTTCGACCATCCCTCCCCCCTCTAGCTCCATCAAGGGCACCCAACTGAAGACGGTAGACAACTTTAAGTAGCTCGGCAGCACCATCAGCAACGATGGCAGCCTGGATAAGGAGATCAACGCCAGAATCTGCAAGGCCAGTCAAGCTCTCGGTCGTCTCCGAGCTCGTGTCCTGAACCAGCACAACATCCAGCTGTCCATGAAGCTCAAAGTGTACAGGGCCATTGTCCTCACCAGCCTTCTCTACGGATGTGAGACGTGGACCGTGTACAAAAAACACCTGAAGCAGATGGAGAAGTTCCACATGAGAAGCCTATGGATTATCATGAACATTCACTGGCAAGACCGGGTCACAAACCTTGAGGTCCTGGACAGAGCTGAGATGACCAGCATCGAGGCCATGATTCTGAAAGCCCAGCTTCGATGAGTTGGTCATGTGATCCGGATGGATGGCCACAGGCTGCCCAAGCAGCTCATGTATGGCGAACTCTGCTCTGGGAAGTGGAACCAAGGCAGACCATGCAAAATATTCAAAGACTGCATGAAGCTCAACATCAGACACACTGTCGTCCTTCCCAAACAATTATAGCTGCGGGCCATGGACAGGCCAGGCTGGCGCACCCTCACTACCCAGGCGCAAGACTACTTTGAAGAGAAGAGGCGAGCTGATGTAGCTGAAGCATGGGCACGAAAAAAGGTGTTATTACCTGGGCAGTTTCCTTGCCCCTACTGCAGCCATGTCTGCGATCAAGGATCGGCCTAAACAGCCATCTCCGTGCTCACGCAAGAAGAGGACTTAACACATGAGGGATGGTCATCATCAGATTGATGGACAATCAAGACATATATAGAGTCTTAGAAGAACTTTTGCTACCACAGCAATTATAGCAAATCTGAGGCATCTGTTAGGACTACAGTCTATGGCAGGGGTCACCAACTGGCGGACTCTGGTCTGGATCCGGACCCTGAGAGTCCTCCGTCTGGACCCCGAACCCTTTTGATACAATTTGAGGAAAAGAGAGTCTGTTTTATTTTGGTGGGGAAAAAAGCAGAAATGCATCCGTCCGACAGGTTATGGCATGGCAAAAGCCCTTGGGCGCTCTCCTCCTGAGTCCTGCTGCAGACTGCCCTCTTCGCTATACCACGAACGCCACTTTCTGCAGAGACTCTGTGGTTCCAACCGCTCCAGGGAGCAGCTTGAAAAACAGACAGGTTCACTGCCCCCCCCCCCACACACACACAAGGCCGATATGTAAAAACTCCATAAAAGTGCTGTGTGTTACTGAAAATAAAAAGTTCCACCTCCCGTCTCCCTGTAACCAGGAGTTACAGCTCCATCCAACAGTTTACTGTTATATTTTGTCTGTTTTTTGTCTTAGTTTGAAACAGTTTTTTCTGCACTGAAAATACTGTAGAGGTGGACTTTTTGTGAAATGTTTTTTTTAATATATATATTAATCTTTTTTTTAAATGCAATACAATTTAATTTGTGTTCTCCTGTAAAACATTTTTAGGATTTTAGTTGTAGATTTTAGAATTTTAGATCTATTTATTTGGAGTCAACAAACACATTTTTCTTCTGTACTATAAAATTTTATATTACGTTTTGTTTGACATTAAACAAAGAATTCATTTTAATATTTTTGTTTAAAAATTAATATAGTGCTAAAACCCAAGCTTAATAAAGTAATGCCCGAAAGCAAGTTAAATTATACTGGCCTGTCTGGAGACAGCTGCGCTCTTCTGAAAGAATGTCAATTCTTAAAAGCACATTTTGCAATAAATTTGTCCATATTTTTATTTAATGTTTTATTTTAACCTTTATTTATACAGGGTAGTTCCACTGCAACCTCTCTTTTTCAAGGACGCGCTGTTCATTCATAGTTAATTGTTCACACCAGGAAGCTGCCCAGTGCAACCACTATGATTATTTTTGCATAATGACGTCTACTAACCAGCTGAAACAGGGCTGCGTGTGAACGGTGATTTGCTGCCACCTTGTATTCAAACACGGGAATCACAATTGTACACATTATGCAATAAAACCAAAGCAAATATTAGCTTAAAACACGGATGGTTCACAAAAGTGAACTCTAAACAGTCTCAACAGGCCAGCATAACAGTCAAGTGTGTTGTGTGAATTTTACGACGCTTGTGCTCCGTTTTGAAGTCTACTCCACCCTACAGCCTTTGCTCTGAATCGTCTGCTCTCCCCTACGGTAGCATGCTGTGGTCAACAACAGGCGGACGTTGCACAATTCGGCAGGGCCTCGCTGTATCATACGATTGCTGAGGTTTGTGGCCCCGAGGAAAATGTCGTCTGGTGAAGCTAAACGGCCGGTTTCCTTACTGGGAACTAAGGCGTTCGGAGGGCGAGCCGACGCCGAGCAGAGCCTGGAGATGGTGAAGGCTTTCCTGTGCAGGGGGCACAAGCAGCTGGACACAGCCTTCATGTATATGGGCGGAAAGTCGGAGACGGTCATTGGGTGCATGAATCTTCCAAACACCGGTATGTCATGCACACACGTATGCATGGAAGACAGAGTGAGTTAATGGTCACGCTGTGGGTAACCCCCACAGCCTACGGACATGCAGAGCGCTCAGCTGGAGCAATTAGCAGAACAGTGAGATGTATGGACTGATAACAATAAGTGGAGAGGAATTCCGGCCAGTAGTGATGGGTCCATGAGGCGTCATGATGCGTTTCGACACATTGCAAAACTGTATTGATACTGTGTCCCTGAATACTGACACCTGCTGGACCTTAAAAATCCCTACAGGCAACCTAGTTGACAGACTCAACTGACACTGATTTGACGACCTAGTATATACAATATACTGCTCCAAAAAATAAAGGGAACACTGTCCCTCAAAGTGTCCACTTAGGAAGCAACACTGACAATCAATTTCACCTGCTGTTGTGTGATTTTGTTGTCAGCACATTCAACTATGTAAAGAACAAAGTATTTAATAAGAATATTTCATTCAAATCTAGGATGTTTAGTCCATCCATCCATCTTCTACCGCTTTTCCGGAGGTCCGGGTCGCGGAGGCAGCAGTTCAAGCAGAGAAGCCCAGACTTCCCTCTCCCCAGCCACCTGCTCCAGCTCTTCAGAGGGGATACCAAGGTGTTCCCAGACCAGCTGGGAGAAAAACTTGACCCCGGGGCAGACCCAGGATGTTTAGTGTTCCCTTTATTTTTTTGAGCAGTATATAATTTAAGTCATTGTATTTTATATTGTATTATTTCATATCTTCATTTTAATTTCAAATATCATTGATATTTTTAGATACAGTCAATAAATAATGTGAACATGTATCATAACGTGAAATTCTAAGTGAACATGTTGTGAATGAGGATGCTTGTGGACTGGGATTTTTTTTTTTTTACAAATTTTTATTAAAAACAAAAAAGCTTTTCCAACGTTTTGAAATTGAGTCTGTTACGCTTTTTTGATACAACTTCTCCAGCTGTAGAAAACACCCGCTCACATGACACAGATGAGGCTGGAGTGCAGAGAAATTGTAAGGCAAGCTGAAAGAGGTTTGGATAAATGGTCTTTTGGTTGTCCCAGTATCTCATAGGATCCTGGGACCTGGCAATATTGCCCTCTGCCAGGTATCTCTGCACCTCCTGGATGGCATCAGCTGTGGCACTTTTGGTCTGCCTTCCCACTTCAATGTTGAGATGTTGCCAAAGGTTAGCTAAAAAACAACAAAATGGCATTTTAGTACATGATTTCCAAACAACAACAAACAAATAATGCTGAATAACATGGCTGAAGTGGGTTCAGACAGCTGTTGTGAAGACAGTCCCGTCTAAATTGAGACTATGTGCAATGCAAATTGAGTGCCGAATTTGGAGCTGTCTAGTGGATGCAATCATGTTTGGTGCTGCATCGGTCACAAAACACTTTACTTTATTGGTTATGGCCCAGTCCTCCATCATGCCCCTTTTGACTTGGGCCAAATTGTCAGCAGTGTGACTTTGTGGAAAGTACTGCACTCCCAACACAGACATACACAACTGCAAATTCTCATTAATGTGGTGACAGGTGAGAGCCAAGTAAGCCTCCATGTTCACAGATGTCCACATGTCAGCTGTTATACTCACTGCCACAGCTTGCTGTACTTGCATTTTCACTTGTTCCCGTTCCTCCTCGTACTTTTTGGCCACCATTTGTTTGATGGTCTGAAAATTACACCAAGTCAAACCAAAAGCAAATCCATATATTTAAATTAAAGATTAAATAAATTGGATATATCAGCTACTACTTTAGATAATTTCCACAAACCTTTCTGGTTGGCAAAACATGAAGGCTGAAGGGCCTGAATCAGTTCCCTGAACCCTTCACTCTCCACAATGCTGAGGGGCTGGCAGTCCTTCAGGATGACATTGAGCAGAGCCTCATCCAGCATCTGCTTCCTGGAAGCTTGATGGTTAAAAATGAAGTAAAAAATAAATTAATAGGAATTAATTATCAATAAAGAAACTGAGCAAGTTGTAGAATGGCTGTATACCTGAGTCTATCCTGGGTGTATCCGGGACTTCATTTTCATGCCTGGCCCTATAATGGCTCAGCATTGAGGAGGTGCTTTTGTTTAAATACGACAGCTCTGTTGAACAAATGCGACATTTAGCCTGCAGAAAATATGAAGAGTAAACTAAGAGTCACTTTCAAATGAATTTGAATTCAGATAGATCAAGTGGAAACTCTGAGAGGAACAGGATGAAACAACAAGGAAATTAAAACAAAGAAAATAGTATTTTAAAAATACTATTTTTAAATACCTTATTTTCCGATATCAGATCAAAATGGTCCCACACGGTGGAAACCTTTCTTTTTCCATGAGGCTGCTCATGCTCCATAATTTGTGATAAATTTGCACAAGGACCGTCCGCAACACATACGAGAGTCTTTGGACAAATGCATCCCGTTGACAGATGCGCTTCCTTATAAACGCTGGCCCGTCAGTGTTTCGACGCGCTAGCGTCACGTGACCGATACAGGTACTGTATCGGTCACGTGACTTTCTTAAAGCGAGACGCACCGAAACTGGGTTTCGCTCTATGAGCTCGACGCATGCGCCGACGCATCGGTGTTGCCGGACCCATCACTACCGGCCAGTAATCCTGCTATTGTTATGTGTGTCTCTAATGCAAATGTCCTTGCCTTCCTGCCGTTTACTGTGATGCTAATGTGCCATGCATGCATTGTCTAGCTGGGTTTATAAGCCAACCTCATATCGCTTGCTCACTCTCTTTGCCCTCTTGCTGATGACACGCATTACTTGCTGCTTTTAGATACACAGGGCTCGCTCCAGCGCACTGCCACCGCGCTGGGTGGCTCTCGTGATGGAGGATGAATAAAAATCCTTTTAAACTTCAGTTTGCCATGCCTTTATTTCATTCCGCCACACTGGTGACCCCGAATACAAGAACACACTGACGACGAACGAACGCAGCCTCCGGCGGTGACTTCGACGACAAGCGAACGCAGCAGCCTGACGCAAATGGACAGCCCTCCCTTCTGCCACACGGGAGACCTCGACGCAGAACTGACACCAGGCGAACTCCCTCTGAGATCATCCACGACCAGGAAAGCTGCAGAAAGCGTCATTGTGCGATTCACGCCTGAGATCTGCACATCCACGCTGGGGCCGGCTGAGGGAAAAAGAGCGTCTACTCCCTCTCACCGCTCCTCCGCATCCACACGAGCGCGCACGCACCTCGTCCTCTCTCCACAACGGCGACCTCCAGGGCCGACGGAGAACGCAGCGCGTGGACCAGAACGCACCATGACCCGGCACGAGCGAACGACGCAACAGCCCGAACAGGGAGGACCATCGGCGCCGACGACGTTGATCTCCATCAAGCTCCCTGACCCTGATTCGCCTCGTGACAGCGGACCTACCATGCACAGAAGCCCCGCATGAGGACAACGCAGCTGGAAGGTACGTGGCCACAGCGCGCGCCGCGCACCAGAGACAAACTGGCTCTACGGACTTATACATCATCCCCCGCTGCTGCGCACACGGCTCTTCAGGGCTGCTCATACACCTGAAGCACACACGCAGCCCGCACACAGGATTTTGTATGGATCTCAGCCATGGCGCACGATGGGAATTCAGCCGCCTGCTGTCTCTGAAGGCTTTAGGGCTGCACCCGCACCTAAAGCCGAACCGCCAAGCCCTTCACACAGCTTCAGCTTTTGTTTTTTCTTCATGGCCGGACTGAACCGCGAGTGGAGTCAGAGACAATTTTTTCTTCTCACAGCCGCTGTAGCTGTCACAGTGAAAAGGTTTATGTATTTTTGGTTCTTTCTCTGAAATGTTTCTTTGTGGGTGTGTGCGCCAGTGTTGCAGACGTTAGCGGTGTCCTTTTCTCCGCCTTCAATCCCTCCATATCGTGGCGCATATGTGCTCGTGCTGCCAAGCTCGCGGATGAGTCAGAGAGCTCGTGAAGGGGGCTCGTGCAGGTGTCTCGCCCCGCCTATCAGCGCTATTGTGTGAGCGAGTGTCGGAGAGAGGACGGAGTGTTTTTCCTGCAGGCAGCTGGACTGTTAAATGTCCTCCGTGTTTGTGAGGAAAACAGCAGCGGACACGGACGATATGCAAAAATGGGTGGTAGGCATGCACTGTTCACATGCCTGATTAGAAGAGTCACACGGCTGCTGGAGGCTGTCCACAATCAGATGCGGAGAGAGGACTTTGTTTGGGAAATTTGTGACATGACTAACAACTCCTAAATTCTAGGCAGAAGGCGCACATGGTATGTGATTATTTTTGTTTATGAACATTTGTTAAGTGTTATAATTTATTTTGTATTCATGTTTTTTATGTCTGTATTTTTAGTTTTTCACGGTGTTTAAGGGTGAAGATTTGCTGTGGCAAAATAAACAAAAAACTTGTCAACATCAGTTGGAGCGTGGTTTTCTGACCTAGAAGACGACTTTGGGAGCGGTTATAGTGAAAAACGTGCCTAATCCAGGAGTGGAAAACGTGCCTAATCCAGGAGCAAGCAGCAAGATTCCTGCAGGGCCATGCTTCAAGGACTTTGTCCATCCATCCATCCATCTTCTACCGCTTTTCCGGAGCTTTGTTTGCTGAGCAAATAAAAGACGTGCATGCTTCTTCCCACATCCGCTGGACATTCAGCCAGACAGAAGAGGTACCAGAGCGACATTTATGGACAATGCAGTTTGCAAAAGGTCACAACACCTTTAAGGTACCAGGTTAGATGGTACATTTTCTGTTTGGAACTTTTTAATTCCTAAGTTAAATTGAGAAAAGAAACAGAAGTATAAGCTATTCTTGAAGTGTTGTAAATTACTGAAGAGTGTCACTTGTTTCCTATTGTATGTTCTCCCAGCAGTTTTCTAACTTTCCTTTCACTGTAAAATTCCAAAAGTGTTAGTTCAAATCATTTTTGAAAATGGAACAGAGCACAAGTGAGTTTGGTACATTAGAGGAAATACTTGCAGCTCTAGAAGATGAGAAAGTAAGGTTGGAAGAGAAATTAAAAACTGAATCTGTCGACTTAAAAAGATGAGAAATTGAGACACGGATAGGAGAAATAATTGGAGATCTTGAAACACACAAGATAGGGTTATCATCATCATCTCAAGTTGAAACGCAAGTGAGACAATCAGAAAGGGAGAGACACCCTACAGAAAAAATCGTTGAGTTTAAAAGAAAGGAAATAACAGAGAGAGAAAGAAAGTTTATGTCAATGTACAGTGGGGCAAAAAAGTATTTAGTCAGCCACCAATTGTGCAAGTTCTCCCACTTAAAAGATGAGAGAGGTCTCCAATTTTCATCATAGGTATACCTCAAATATGAGAGACAAAATGAGAAAAAAAAAATCCAGACAATCACATTGAAGGATTTTTAATGAATTAATTGGTAAATTCCTCAGTAAAATAAGTATTTGGTCACCTACAAACAAGCAAGATTTCTGGCTGTCACAGACCTGTAACTTCTTCTTTAAGAGGCTCCTCTGTCCTCCACTCGTTACCTGTATTAATGGCACCTGTTTGAACTCGTTGTCAGTATAAAAGACATCTGTCCACAACCTCAAACAGTCAGACTCCAAACTCCACTATGGCCAAGACCAAAGAGCTGTCAAAGGACACCAGAAACAAAATTGTAGACCTGCACCAGGCTGGGAAGACTGAATCTGCAATAGGTAAGCAGCTTGGTGTGAAGAAATCAACTGTGGGAGCAATTATTAGAAAATGGAAGACATACAAGACCACTGATAATCTCCCTCGATCTGGGGCTCCATGCAAGATCTCACCCTGTGGGGACAAAATGATCACGAGAACGGTGATCAAAAATCCCACATCCCCATGGGGGGACCTAGTGAATGACCTGCAGAGAGCTGGGACCAAAGTAACAAAGGCTACATCAGAAACACACTACGTCACCAGGGACTCAAATCCTGCAGTGCCAGACGTGTTCCCCTGCTTAAGCCAGTACATGTCCAGGACCGTCTGAAGTTTGCTAGAGAGCATTTGGATGATCCAGAAGAGGACTGGGAGAATGTCATATGGTCAGATGAAACCAAAATAGAACTTTTTGGTAAAAACTCAACTTGTCGTGTTTGGAGGAGAAAGAACACCATACCTACTGTGAAGCATGGGGGTGGAAACATCATACTTTGGGGCTGTTTTTCTGCAAAGGGACCAGGACGACTGATCCGTGTAAAGGAAAGAATGAATGGGGCCATGTATCTTGAGATTTTGAGTGAAAACCTCCTTCCACCAGCAAGGGCATTGAAGATGAAACGTGGCTGGGTCTTTCAGCAGGACAATGATCCCAAGCACACCACCCGGGCAATGAAGGAGTGGCTTCGTAAGAAGCATTTCAAGGTCCTGGAGTGGCCTAGCCGGTCTTCAGATCTCAACCCCATAGAAAATCTTTGGAGGGAGTTGAAAGTCTGTGTTGCCCAGCGACAGCCCCAAAACATCACTGCTCTAGAGGAGATCTGCATGGAGGAATGGGCCAAAATACCAGCAACAGTGTGTGAAAACCTTGTGAAAACTTACAGAAAACGTTTGACCTCTGTTATTGCCAACAAAGGGTATATAAAAAAGTATTGAGATGAATGTTTGTTATTGACCAAATACTTATTTTACCGAGGAATTTACCAATTAATTCATTTAAAATCCTTCAATGTGATTTTCTGGATTTTTTTCTTTCTTATTTTGTCTCTCATAGTTGAGGTATACCTATGATGAAAACTGGAGACCTCTCTCATCTTTTAAGTGGGAGAACTTGCACAATTGGTGGCTGACTAAATACTTTTTTACCCCACTGTATCTTAACTTTAAAGCAGAGATTCAACTAACAAGATCTAAACTTAAGGAAGAGTGCTCTAAAACTGAGATGGGTGAAATGATCCATTCAATAGAAAAGTGTGAGTCAGAACTAAAGCAAAGGTATGAGAGTTTACGTGCACTTACTTTACCATCTCAAGATATGAGAAGGAAGTTTGATAGCTGTACTTCAGTTACAACTGAAATAATCCTACTCCTGCAGAGATGGTATGCAGATGTTGATACCAAGGAATTTGATGCAGTAGCTGTAAAGGAATCTCTCTTTCAGTTACTCCAAAGAGAAGATGCAAGGTCAATTTATGGATCAACTGTGTCTAGAACTAGTCAAAGCAGTCAGTCAAGTCATAGTCAGCAGGGAAGTCATGTAGCGGCGAAAAGAGCAGATGCAGCTGCACGTTTGGCATCAAAACGGGCTGAAATAAACAGGGAGATGGAAATATCTGCCCAGAGAAAGGAGATTTTGGCTCAGCAAGAAAAACTAAAATGGCTGGAAGATCAAAGGGATCTTGAAGTTATAGAGGCTGAATACAATGTGTATGCTGAAGAGGAATCAAGGTTTAATGCTGAAATAAAGGATGTTGAAGTAAAAAGTACTTTGCCTCCAAATCAGCTTCCAATGCAGCATAGTAGCCCTCCATGCACTCAAGTTCCACAAAATGTATCGGCCCCTCCTTACTCTGAGAGTAAACGTATCAATGTTCCCCACAGTGCATCAGTCCCACACAACTCTGGCAGGATATCTGAGCCCAGAGAGAGCGAGGTCTCACAAGTCCAAGCGCTCAAAGAATCCCTTGCTATGACAAGACTTCCGGCACCAGAGCCTTTCGTGTTTACAGGAGACCCACTTAAATTCACAGAGTGGAGCACTTGCTTCAAGGCTTTGATAGAAACAAGCTGTACAGATCCAGCGCATAAGCTGTTCTATTTGAAAAAATACATAAGTGGAGAAGCGCTTTCAGTGTTAGAAGGAACCTTTTATCGTAGTGATGAAGAAGCGTACACACAGGCTTGGGATGCCTTAAACAAGCGCTATGGCCACCCCTTTGTAGTCCAAAGAGCTTTCAGGGGAAAACTGAGTTCTTGGCCAAAGATTGGACCAAAAGACTCCCTTAAACTAAGAGAGTTCAGTGATTTCCTCATCTCTTGTAAAAATGCCATGCCCCATGTGCAAGGACTTGGAGTTTTGGATGATTGTGAGGAAAATCAGAAATTACTGCTGAAACTTCCAGACTGGGCAACAACTCGCTGGAACAGACATGTCACTAAAACACTGGATGAAGGGAAGGCATATCCAGGTTTCGAAGAGTTTGCACACTTTGTGGCAGAAGAAGCGCACATAGCATGTAATCCTATTTCTTCGCTTTATGCGCTGAAGCATACAAGTGAAAAACTAGAGAAGGAACAAAAACGTGTCAAGGATAGTGTCCTGGTAGCTTCAACAAATGTACCCAATTATCCAAAACAAACCTCAAAGGCCACATCCCAAAGTGGCAAAGGTTCCAAGCCCAGCTCTTTAGAATCTCAGAATAAGAAGCAGATTAAATGTATTTGCTGTCAGCAAGATCACTTTATCTATAAGTGTGACAAGTTTGCAGCAATGCCTCTCAAAGGCAGGAAAAAAAATTGTCATTGATAATAACATGTGTTTTGCTTGCCTTAGAGTTGGTCACATCTCTAAAGACTGTCAACAGAAGGTCACTTGTAATATTTGCAGACGAAGCCACCCCTCTCCACTTCACGAGGAACGTCCTCAAGGAGAAAAGCCAGAAATGCCACCACAAGAGGAAAGCACTTCCACAGTTGCATGTAGTGTAAAGGTGGGCAACAGTGATCGCACTTCAATGATTGTTCCAGTATGGCTCTCTTGTGCAGCAGAAAACAGTCCAGAGACCTTGGTGTATGCACTTCTGGACACTCAAAGCAGAAATACATTCATTGATCAAGATATTTGTGAGAAAGTTCATGCAAAAACAAAACCTGTTAAGTTAAGGTTGACAACAATGACTGACCGGGGTTCAACTGTACATTGCCAAAGAGTAGATGGGCTCAAAGTAAGAGGTTACCATTCACAAGAGTATGTTGTCTTGCCACCTACTTATACAAGGGAATACATTCCACTTGAGAAAAACAGTATCCCAACTCGTGAGATAGCGAAAGAGTGGACTCACCTTCTAAGCATTGCAGAAGCAATGCCAGATCTGTTAGACTGTCCCGCAGGGCTCCTGATTGGCTATGACTGTGCAAGAGCATTAAAACCAAGGAAGGTCATACCAGGAAATGATTATGATCCATATGCAGTCAAAACAGACTTAGGCTGGACTATCGTGGGTTCCATCAAACCATGGACTGGTCTAATGGAGGTGATAGGAGTCTGCAATCGTGTCTCTGTAAAGGAGTTTCCATTCATCACACCTTCCTCTGTGATCAAAGTCCTGGAACGAGATTTCTTGGATACAAATCCAAGAGAAGGAAAAAATCCCAAGTAAGATAAGATAAGATAAGATAAGCTAAGCCTTTATTAGTCCCACAATGGGGAAATTCCAGGATTGCAACAGCATAGGGATAGCAACACTCAGAGCAACAATCAGAAGGCAAGAAAAAACAACATCTAGTAAACATATGTCCATATTACTATAAATGTATATATATAGACACACAGTGCAGAGCATTATGGCTGGTGAATGTGCAGCAGAAAGTCTAAGCTCTCTCTCCGCGGATGCAGCGGGCCCAGCTGGAAGTCCTTTGGGCAGATGGAGACCCCCTTAGCGAACGAAGAGACCCACCAGGTGGGCCTGGTGGGTCTCTTCAAAGAGTACAAAGAGGTCCTGGAGGTGCTACCAGAAACAGAACATGCAAGTGAGAAGAAAGAATGTAAATCTGAATTACACTGAGGTTCCAATGCAGAGTGTACTAGGGATAAAGTGAATGTGGAAGCTGATGTGTTCTCATTCAGTGGTATCCTCAAAGAAAAACCAGCCACCACGAAGCGGAATTCTAGCAATAGGTGCGAGTTGTGTATGACCCACTAGGATTTCTCTCTCCCTTACATCTTGTCTGGCAAACAACTGCTGCAAGACATGTGCAGGCGGGGTGTTGGATGGATGAACCTGTTTCCCCTCAAATCCAGGCCAAGGTGGGAAATCTGGCTCCGGATATGGCAAACTCTTCAAACCATTAAAATACCCAAGATGCTTCATTCCAGAATACTCGGCCATCCAGAAAATTGCGTAGCCTCACTTATCCGCAGGTAGCAGCAGTTGTTATGTACAGTGTTCCTACATCAGGATTGATTCTGATGGTGCAAGCTTCGTTGTGCTTTGTCAAGGGTAAGGCCGAGTGACCCACTCACAAGCATAGTCGCCATCCCACGTCTTGAGCTGACTGCTGCAGCAGTTTCAGCTGGTGTGAGTAACTTTCTCAGAGCAGAGCTCGAGCTGAAGATCGACGAAGAGTTTTTCTGGACAGACTCTCAAGTGGTGCTTGGGTACATCGAGAATGAAGCCCGGCGCTTCCATGTGTTTGTTGCCAATCGCGTCCAGAAAATAAGAAACACTACAGATCCAAAGCAATGGTTCTACGTTGAAACCAATCAAAATCCAGCAGACCATGCTTCTAGAGGTCTCAAGGTGGCAGAGCTGATTGACTCAAACTGGCTCACTGGGCCTGAGTTTTTATGGGAACATGAAATTGTCACAGTTCAACATTCACTAGAGCTTCTCGTAGGTGACCCTGAAGTAAAGGTTTTGAAGACAGATGCTGTTGAAAGAGACAACTTTCTTGAAAGGTTTTCAAGATTTTCTGACTGGAATACAGCCATCAATGTTGTAGCAAGGATTAAAAGACTGGCAAAAGAAGACAGGTCAGGTCCAATTAGTGTAGAGGAGAGAAGAGTTGCCTCTCTCACACTCATTCAGGCAGCACAAAAGGAGGCGTTTGAAGATGAGCTGAAATGGTTCAGTCAAAAGTCAGCTAAACTACCAAAAACTCACAAAATGCATCAGCTTGATCCTGTCCTTGTAGATAACCTCCTTAGAGTTGGAGGGAGGTTGAGAAAGAGATCTAGGGAACAAAGGGTGAACGCTACAGCAAGTCTCAGTTCTTGAGAGACCTGTTCAGAAACTAATAGTTCTAGTTGAAAATGAGTCCTAGACTACAAAGGGAGGACAGAATAAAAACTAAAAGTCAGATGATACAGTAATGACAAAGAAACGCTTAAGTCTAGAAAGTCAATGCTATTAAAGCAACATGTGATTGAAGGTTTACATTATTTCAAGGAAAATTACAAGATTTTATTTTGTTTGTTAAAAGTTGAGTGAATGTAAATCTTTGTAATTTTGGTGGCAGTGTAGCTGTCACAGTGAAAAGGTTTATGTATTTTTGGTTCTTTTTCTGAAATGTTTGTTTATGGGTGTGTGCGCCAGTGTTGCAGACGTTAGCGGTGTCCTTTTCTCCGCCTTCAATCCCTCCATATCGTGGCGCATATGCCGCCTCGTGCTGCCCAAGGGTGTTCAGAGAGCTCGTGAAGGGGACCGTGCAGGTGTCTCGCCCCGCCTATCAGCGCTATTGTGTGAGCGAGTGTCAGAGAGAGGACGGAGTGTTTTTCCTGCAGGCAGCCGGACTGTTAAAATGTCCTCCGTGTTTGTGAGAAAACAGCAGCGGACACGGACGTATGCAACAAATGGGTGGTAGGCATGCACTGTTCACATGCCTGATTAGAAGAGTCACACGGCTGCTGGAGGCTGTCCACAATCAGATGCGGAGAGAGGACTTGGGAAATTTGTGACCTGACCTAACAACTCCTACAATTCTAGGCAGAAGCGCGCACCAGGTATGTGATTATTTTTGTTTATGAACATTTCAAGTGTTATAATTTATTTTGTATTCATGTTTTTTAAGTCTGTATTTTTAGTTTTTCACGGTGTTTTAAGGGTGAAGATTTGCTGTGGCAAAATAAACAAAAAACTTGTCAACATCAGTTGGAGCGTGGTTTTTCTGTCCTAGAGAAGGACTTTGGGAGCGGTATAGCCGCTGTGGATCTCCACACGTTCAACGGGACAGCCCCTCAACACCGTGGATCCACATGCAATTTTTTGCGCAGCCAGACAACTTCGCCGTCCCGGGCCGGCACTTGCTACCCCCCACCCTCCTCCCCTCCCCCTCCTCCGGCACAGAACCCCGCAGCTCGCTCCCAAAGCCGGACGATCGACACCTCAGCCCCAGCTGAGCCCTCTGGGGGGGAGTAGTGTGGGTGACCCCCACAGCCTACGGACATGCAGAGCGCTCAGCTGGAGCAATTAGCAGAACAGTGAGATGTATAGACTGATAACAATAGGTGGAGAGGAATTCCGGCCAGTAATCCGCTATTGTTATGTGTGTCTCTAATGCAAATGTCCTTGCCTTCCTGCCGTTTACTGTGATGCTAATGTGCCATGCATGCATTGTCTAGCTGGGTTTATAAGCCAACTGCATATCGCTTGCTCACTCTCTTTGCCCTCTTGCTGATGACACGCATTACTTGCTGCTTTTAGATACACAGGGCTCGCTCCAGCGCACTGCCACTGCGCTGGGCAGCTCTCGTGATGGAGGATGAATAAAAACCCTTTTAAACTTCAGTTCGCCGTGCCTTTATTTCATTCCGCCACAACGCTACTTGTCGGGGTAACCTAGCAGCGTACCTGCCGATTGGCAGCTCCGCGTGCAGGGCAAACTTAACCTGATTTAAATGACTGTATGACACTTTCAGTATTATAAGTATAATGATGTGTTTATATATAACTTAATAATCCAATTAAAGTTTCCAGGGCTTCCGGTTATGGCCGCCGCGTAGAAGGACGTGCTTCACTCTACTCTGCTCCTAAAAAAAAAATAAAAAAAAAAATCGGCAAATAACTCTCTCATTTGGAACAAAACCTATCCCAACGTTTGGGCGAGGACATGCCGGTAAAGCCTAAGGCTGGGAAATTAGGTGGAGGAAAAACTGAATCGCCGAAACAGTCCAAGTTAACGGACTTTCATGTCCGTGACGAAGCAGAAAAATCTCCAAATATGGCGGAGGAAGCTAGCGGAGGAGCGGTGACTACTGGCGACGGCACAGGTGCGGTGCTCGCTGCCATTAGTTCAATGAGAGCAGACTTTTCCTCTAAACTTGACGGGATTATTGCAGCGATAGAAGGAATGAAAAAGGAGTTAAGCGACTGTATGGAGCGAGTTTCGCAGGTGGAGCTCCAAATTTCCAGTGCTGAGGATGACGTCTCCGGCCTACAATTAAAGGTGCACACATTGGAATTAAAAAATAAACGTCTGGAAGATAATGTTCTGGATTTAGAATCCCGGTCGAGACGGAACAACCTGAGGCTGGTGGGTCTCCCGGAGAGAACGGAGGGTCTGGATCCATGTTCCTTTTTGGAAAAGTGGATCCCAGAAGCGCTGAACAACGCGGAGCTGCAGTCATCAGTCGTCTTAGAAAGCGCCCACCGAATTGGCCCACCGAGAGATAACAAGGCATCACCGAGGACGCTGATTATGAAGTTCCTCAGCTACAGAGACAGGATGACGATCTCCAACGCGGCGCGAGCCAAAGGAGAAATAAAATACCAGGATCAACAGGTGCGGTTCTACCCAGATTTGGCCACAGGAATCCAACAATTAAGGAAACAGTTCGACCCTGCCCGTAAAGAGCTGTGCAACCTTGGGATTCGTCATGGAGTGATTTATCCTGCAAGACTGCTGGTCACGTATAAGGGCAGAACCCACATCTTCAAGACCCCTGAGGAGGCGCAGGAGTTCATCAAGAAGATCCAAGAGGAGACTGGTGGGAGCTAAGCATGAACAAAATATGAGGTAGAATATTTAAGCATTTGCACAGGCATCTGACTGATGTGAAGTATATAGCAAGTTTACAAAATATAGATTGTATTATATATTTTAAAAAAAACAAAAAAAAACCTATGATGTACAAAGTTGCTATAAAATTTAGGAGTTAAATTGGAAAACTACAGAAGAGAGTTAATGTTACGTCATTAAAAGCAGTAGAGTTAGGGTGATTGAGAGGAGAAAGAAAGAGTGGTTTTGACTGATCCTCGCGGGTGTGGAGCAGTCAATGGCTATAGCGGGAGACAGAATTTTTTTTTTGATTTTGGGGGGATTACCACGAATGTGGGAAGGGGGAATTTGTTTGTGTGTAGTTTGTAGGATGAATGTTCAACCACTCATGTTTTTGCTTCTCTGTGTGAGTATGTTTACATTGCGAGGTAATCTCAAACTCCTTATTGATCATAGACCAAAGCGTTAATCTCAATTTAACCTCATGGAATTGCAGAGGTCTACAAAATTTAAAAAAACTTAAACAAGTTATGAATAAAATAAAAGACATGGGTTCAAAAATTGTGTTTTTACAAGAAACTCATCTAATAGAGGAGGATGTAAAAAGAATTAGGAGAAGATGGCAAGGAAGTGTATTCACCTCATCATTTTCATCCCGAGCCAGGGGAGTTATGACTCTCATACATAAATCAGTCCCATTTCAAGTGAAAAATGTAATTGGAGACAAATTTGGAAGATATCTAATCATTCAAGGATCTTTGTTATTAGAAAATATAAATTTGGTGAACTTATACGGTCCCAATATAGATGATCAAAATTTCTTTACTAATTTATTCCTTATTTTATCTTCACTTACAGGGCAACATATAATAGCAGGGGATTTTAATTGTACATTGAATCCCGGTATAGATAGATCAACAGGACTAGACTGTACGCACAATGGATGCAGGATGATCATTAATCATTTTATGAAAGAACTGAGATTGCTAGATATATGGAGAGCAATGAAACCACAAGTTAAAGCCTACTCTTGTTATTCTAATACCTACAAGACATTCTCACGTATTGACTATTTTTTGATCTCCACAGAATTAAGGTCCAAGATTCAAAACTGCTTCTATGATAATATTGTGATCTCTGATCATGCACCCTGCTGCCTAATATATGTAGATAAGAAATTGACAAAGGAACCAGGTAGGTGGCAATTTCAGCATAAATGGCTTCAGGATGAGGAATTTGTTAAGTACATAGAAAAACAGATGAGTTCTTTGATATCAATACTACACAAACATCAGCATGTATAAAGAGGGAGGCTTTCAAAGCTTTTATTAGGTTCAGGTTCAGGTTCAGGTTCAGGTTACTTTATTTGTACCCGTAGGTAGATTTGTTTTGCAGTTGGTGACATCCATATTTACAAGCCACAATTACATTCAACATAGACACAAACACAGGCACACATCTTACAAAATAGGTAAATATAAAATATGTACAATATAATTTTTATAGCTTGTTCAACTCTTTGACAGCAGCAGGGACAAAGCTGTTTTTGTAGCGCTGGGTTCTACTTTTTGGGACAGCAAACCTCCGTCTGGAGGGAAGAAGCTGAAAGTTGCAGTGCAAAGGGTGGGAGTCATCATTTAAAATCGAGTCGGCCATCCTCTGTACTTGTCTGGTGTACAGGGATGTCAGGCTCAGCTGTGACTCACCAAGCAAACGACTGGACCATCTGACTAGGGGGCATATTATTAGTTATACAGGTTCAAAATCAAAGAAGACTCGAGAGGAGAGAGTCCAATTGGAACATAAAATAAAAATTCTTCAAGAAAAAGTGTATGCAGGAAGTGACCCAAAGTTAGAGAACGAATTACTGATTCTGAGGGCTGAATATGACAAAAAATCAGAATCAGAATCAGATTTATTGCCATTGTTCATGTAGTACACAAACTAGGAATTTGTCTCGATGCCATGCTGCAACATTAAAAACATGATGAGAAAAAGAGATAAACTAAAAAACTAAAGGACTGAAAACGTGCAATAAGTGTAGAAAAATAAGTAATAATAAGTAATAATGATAATAATAATAATAACAATACTAATAATAATGAGTAGTACTAGTCAAGGCAGTTTTAAAAAATTAGCAAGTAGCAGATAATGTGAAGTACCACATAGTGCAGTCGATAATGCAACAGAAAACAGTGATGAATGACGTGAGTCTGGTTGAGCTGCTGTACATAGTGCACGAGAGTCAAAAAGTCAGCGAATAGAGCTGCCTCGAGTCTTCTAAGATTGAAGCAATCTTTTTATGAACAAGGTGAAAAATCAGGAAAATTATTGGCATGGCAGATTAAACAATTAGAATTTAAAACACCAATTACCAGTATTATAAGTAACGGACAGCCAGTTGTAGATCCTTTAGAAATTAACAGTGCCATTAGAGATTATTATGAAAAATTATATAATACAAAAAATGAAACTGACTTAACAAAACTAAATGGGTTTTTGGACGGATTATCTATACCGTGTATTCCAAATGAAAACAGGGAGATACTGGAGTCTAAAATTAGTCAAGAAGAAGTTGGGCTAGCCATTGATAATATGAAATCAGGAAAAAGTGCAGGACCAGATGGTCTTCCAGTTGACCTCTATAAAAAAATTTAAGAATAAATTAATAAAACTATTTTTGGAAATGGTTTTAGAAACATTTCAAATTAGTAATTTACCACCATACATGAATAATGCCTTAATTATACTGTTGCCAAAACCAGGTAAACCCTCTAATAAATGTGAAAATATGAGACCAATAAGCCTATTAAAGGCCAAATGTCGCGTAATTTTTTTTTCTAAATGACAACGAATTTAGATAAAATACACATAGCTTAAACCAAATATTCATACCGGAGACCATATCACCCACCTGTATTTACATAATTGCACAAAATACACCAGGTGAAGGCCCCACCTTGCTTGCTGGCTTGTGACAGCCAGTCCAGACCACGCCCATGTTTTTGACATCACCAGTTGTACCCTGGCTGCCCTGCCTATCCACATTCACACTTATCAACATTGGACAATCATGACGGAAAGTGACAGCGATTGTGAACAAATTAGTTTAGTTTTGTCTTTTTTTTTTGTCAGTGGTTCAGACAGTGACAGAGGCATAGAACCTTACAGGTTCGAGCCGTCCGAGATGGAATCAGATGCTTTGTCTGATGACAACAGTTCCAACGATGACCAGAGAGCAGAACCAGTGGAAAATGTCATTGAACTGGACATTAATCGCCTCCAGAATTGCGAAGCCGAAGGGGGTCTGTCGAGGGCGCCCCATAAATATTGATTTTTCGGAAGCCATTATTATTACAGTGGAGGAGAGCCGCTGCTGTCAAGAAATTGACCAGATCAATATGAAAATGGAGGCGCATACCTGTCAAGTGAGACGTTTTCGCCGTATTTTGGTGCCAAGCGCGGCTGTGGGAGACGGCGGAGTGGTTTGGGACACTTTTCTGGGAAATGTTTTAAATGTAGTTCGTGTTGTTATTGTCAAATATTTTAAGGAAAATACGGGGAAAATGCAATTTTAGCAAAAACGGGCGTATTGCCATTTCTGTACGCCCAAAAGAAAAAATATACTGGAAAAAAAACTGAGTGTGTTGAGGAGCCCATCCTGTGTGTGATCAGCCACAGCTGGTGCTGTCAGATCGCTCAGCCTGAGCTATTATCATTTCAATGAGAAGTGTGGAGTAAATCAGTTTGATTGTCTGGGCGGGCTGATCGCTCAGCGTGAGCTATTCGCACTACCATGAGAAGTGTGGAGTCACTCATTAGTCTAATTGTCGGGCGGGCTGATCGCTCAGCTTGAGCTATTCTCACTACAGTGAGAAGTCATTAGGACAATGGTTTAACACGTTGAGCTGTGCAGCGGTTGCGGAACAGACAGAGATCGCCTGACAAATACAGAATTCTGCTTTTTTTTTTTTATTTAGCGCCGGACGCTGAGTTGTGGTGTTATTGTCAAATATCCATGAATCCTTAAAATATTTGACAATAACAACACGAGTTGCATTTGGGGCATTTCCCAGAGAGGTGTCCCTTGTTGCTCCGCCGTTCCTTATAGCCGCTTTTTACGGTGTTGAAGTACGGCGAAAACGTCTCACTTGACAGGTATGAAAACATTTCCCAGAGAAGTGTCCCTTATTACCCAGCTGTCCCTGATAGTCCCGTTTTAAGGTATGGGTGAAATATCCAATTTTTTCTTTCTTGTTGCTCACTTCAACCTTCCAGTCTCCATATAAACAATCAATTGAAATACCCCAAGCATCAAACTAGGGTACAATCGATTTCGTCACTTCCGCCTTCTTCCCCAGGCGATTCCAGGGGCCGTGTCAGGCCAAGCGCGGCAGTTTTAAATTAACGAATATTCCGTTGTTACTGAAGCATATGCACCAAGACCCGAACGGATCGGTTCCCTTTTATATCTAGTTTCAAGATATTTAAAGTACCCTGTTACGTGACATTTCGCCTTTAAATGCTGACCTTAAGATAATCTGTAAAATTTTAGCAAGACGACTACAAGAAATATTACCAAATATCATTAACCAAGATCAGAATGGCTTTATAAAGGGAAGACAAGGCTTCCATAATGTAAGAAGACTATTTAATATTATCTATTCTAATAAAGAAGCACCGGATACAGCTCTCCTATCATTGGACGCCGAAAAGGCCTTTGATAGGGTCGAATGGCCCTTTCTTTTTGAAGTTTTACAAAGGTTTGGTATTGGAAATAATTTCATAAAATGGGTTCAGATAATATACAATAATGCTACAGCAGAAATCCTAACAAACAGCAATATTTCAAAATCAATAAATATCAATAGAGGATGTCGACAAGGCTGCCCACTTTCACCTTTACTGTTTACTATGGCAATTGAACCTTTAGCGATGGCAGTACGTTTACATCCACAAATATATGGAATTAAAGTAGGACCAACAGAACATAAAATCTCCCTGTATGCCGATGACATAATTTTGTTTATGTCGAATCTTAAAAAATCAATTCCGACCTTGTTGAATTTAATAAAGAATTTTGGGGAAATATCAGGATATAAAATAAATAAAACTAAATCTTCAATATTAACACTAAATGAGACCCAGAGAAATCACCCAGCTCCTGAGGTAAATCAATTCAATGTTGTAAATCAGTTTAAATATTTAGGAATCCAAATTGTGCCTAAGCTAGAATTAGTCGCCAGTACCAACTATGAAGCCTTAAAGACAGACATTAATGAGTTACTTCAGAGATGGATGTCACTACCAATGTCGATGATCGGGAGAATCAATATACTTAAAAGTAATATTTTACCCAAAATACTTTATTTATTTCAATACATTCCTTTACCACCACCTTCAGATCTATTCTCAAGAATTAAAAAAAAGTTAGTGGAATTTTTATGGAACAATAGGAAGGCTAGATTACGTCTGTCCTTACTATATTTACCATTTGATCGTGGAGGTCTGAAATGTCCAAACTTTATGTTGTATTACTGGTCAGCACAACTGAGGTCTATGACATATTATTTTTCATCAGGTTCAGGTTACTTTATTTGTACCCGTAGGTAGATTTGTTTTGCAGTCTGGTGACATCCATATTTACAAGCCACTAATTACGTTCAACATAGACACAAACACAGGCACACATCGTACAAAATAAGTAAATATAAAATATGTACAATATATTTTTATGGCTTGTTCAACTCTTTGACAGCAGCAGGGACAAAGCTGTTTTTGTAGCGCTGGGTTTTGCTTTTTGGGACAGCAAACCTCCGTCTGGAGGGAAGAAGCTGAAAGTTGCAGTGCAAAGGGTGGGAGTCATCATTTAAAATAGAGTCAGCCATCCTCTGTACTTGTCTGGTGTACAGGGATGTCAGGCTCAGCTGTGACTCACCAAGCAAACGACTGGACCATCTAACTACCTGATCCAAAGATTTCCTCTGTTTCAGTTTTATCTGACCAAACCATGACATTAAAGAAAAGGATAAAACAGATTCAATAAAAGCCCGATAAAACATAGTCATTATGGTTCGGTCAATTTGGAAGCGTGCCAGTTTCCTCAAACAATGCAAATTTTGCTGACCCTTTTTGCACACCCTTTCACAGTTCACTTCAAAGTTTAATTTACTATCAATAATCGTCCCAAGATATTTGTACGATTGTACACATTCGGTGGTCTGGCCTTTTAGTATGGTGACTTTGTGCCTGGGAGTTTTCCTCCTAAAGTCAATAATCATATCTTTCGTTTTTGTTGTATTCAGCTGCAGGTAGGAATCCTCACACTAGTGAACAAAGTCATCAACTACTGGGCCGTGGCCACTCTCACCATCCTGGAGGAGACTGACAATGACTGAGTCATCAGCATACTTTATAATGTGTCTGTTGTCATGTCTGCTCCGACACATGTTTGTGTACAGGATGAAGAGTAGTGGTGACAACACACACCCCTGAGGAGAGCCAGTAGAAGAGCACTTTAGGTCAGACAATGTACCATTGACCCTTACTCTCTGCGTCCTGTTGGTTAAGAAATCCAGAATCCAACCCACCAGATTATTGCTCAAATCAAATTGTTGCAGGAGCCTTTCAACTAAAATATGAGGTTGGATTGTATTAAAGGCAGAAGAAAGGTCCACAAATAAAAGCCTGGCATGTGTCCCATTAAAATCCAGATGTTTAAAAAGCATGTTAAACAGAGTGACAGTGGCATCCTCCACTCCTCTGTGAGGCCTATAGGCAAACTGCAGGGGATCCAATGCATGTTCAGTCTGCCTTAGGACCTCACATCTGACCAGTTTTTCAAAAATTTTCATTAAAATTGAAGTCAAAGCAACTGGTCTAAAGTCATTTACTGTTTTAGGACAGCTGGATTTTGGAACGGGAACAACCACGGCATCTTTCCAGATCTTAGGCACATGTTGTGTCTGTAAGGACTTATTGAAAATGTAATGAAATATAGGACTCAGTTCATGTGCACAGGACTTTACCAGGTGCCCACATATATTATCAGGGCCCTGACTTTTGTTCACTTTTACAGCGCAGAACTCCCTTTTAACATCCTGCATCTCAATATTAAAGTGCTGATTGTCTTTGAGTTTCTGTTTCAAATCTTGGATTTCTGTGCTGAAATCAAAGGAGTCAAAACGACCATAAAAACAATTAAGAGCATTAGCCAGCTCTGTGTCTGAACTAAAACCATCTAAAAACACACGATTACTGCGCTCTGTGCTCTGAAGGCCTGCAATAGTTTTCATACTGGCCCAGGCTGAACCAAGTTTATTTGCTGCCATCTTGCTTTCCAACTCTGATTTATAACTCTGTTTTGCTCTTAAAATTTCGGCCTTCAGCTCCTTAGTGGCAACCTTAGCTCAGAAACAGACCCCTGTTTAAAGGCAAGTGCTTTCCTCTGTAAGCAGGATTTAACTGATTTAGTAACCCATGGTTTGTTGTTGGGATATATTTTGACACGTTTACGTGGAACAATCTTATTTTGACAGTAAGCCATGTATGAGCATGTGAGCTCAGCCAGAGAGTCCAAATCATCCCTGCAGGCCATTATGAACATCTCCCAGTCTGTACAGTCAAAGCATTCCTGGAGGCTGTGCTCTGAATCTTCTGTCCACACATCAATGTCTCTCGTCTCCACCTTGCCTCTTCTAAGAGCAGTTTTATATGTGGGCAGCAAATGTACACAGTTGTGATCTGAGGATCCTAAAGGAGGAAGGGGGAGTGATTTATAGGCCCTCTCTATGGATCCATAGCACAGGTCCAATGTCTTTTTTCGCCTGGTTGGGCAGGAGACATACTGATGAAAGTTTTTAAGTGTCTTCTTTAAAGAAACATGGTTAAAATCCCCAAGAATGAAGTTTGGCGCCTCTGGAGAAATTGACTGCAGCCGCTGGATCACATCAAAGATGGTTCTGGAAGCGGAGTCAGCGTCTGCCCTCGGATGAATGTACATGGTTGTGATGAAAATTTGGGGAAACTCGCGAGGCAAATAAAAGGGGCATAGTGACACAGACAGCAGCTCCACATCGGGTGTACAGATGCGCTCTCTGACCGTGACAGATGTGCAGTACTGCTTATTAATGTATAAACATACGCCGCCCCCCTGACGCTTCCCCGTTACCTCTTCCTGCCGATCCGAGCGCAGCGGGGCTCCAAAGCCGTCAATCCACAGGTCTGCGTCTCGATCATGCGCAGTAAGCCAAGATTCAGTGAAAGCCATGACGCAGCAGTTCTTAAAATCCTTCTGGTAGCGTACATTCCCTTGAATTTCATCCACCTTGTTTCTCACAGACTGTGCATTGCCAAAAATTATCGAAGGAAGAGGAATGTTACCAAACTGACGTCTCCTAAGGCGCAATTTCACACCTCCACGTCTTCCACGCTTCCTTCTGCCGCCTCTCTTTTCACCGCTGTGTCCGTCTCTCAAAATAAAGTCCGGCAGTTGCGGCTTAGGCTCAATCACAGACGCTGCATCAGCTGTGTTTAAGCGTAGCAACATGTCCCTGGAATATTGTATTCTGCCCGCTATTCTGCTCGCCATGGAGCCGAACGCGTTTACTTCAGAGACAAAGAGCCACAGCACAGATAGCAGCAGTGCGAGAGAGGAGAGGAAATCCATATTGTAGATACCAGGGAGCTCTTCGCCATATATTCCCACAAACACTCCAGGGCAGAAACGACACAGAGGATTTTATAAAAACGTATAAATGTACACAAAAGCACACACACACACACGCACTAATTCACCAGCTGCCAGTCGCTGCGTGCGCATGCGCCCAAGTTCAAATGATCAAATGATCAAATGATCTCCCTCACTGGACTGAAATGGAATCATACAATTTACCTTTATCTCTTCCCATATTCATATACTCAGACTCGGCAAAAAAATTACAGAAACAAGTTAAAAATCCATTTGTAAAGCATATGATCAAAATATGGTGTGAAACCACAAAATATTTAAAAGAACCACACTTACTGTCACAATTTAGCCCAGTATGGGGTAATCAATATTTTAAACCAGGGAGAGTGGATGCTGTATTTAAAGTATGGAATTTAAAAGGGATTCAAAAGATTCAAGACTTATATCTGTCATGTTCAGATAACATAATGTCTTTTGAAGAACTGAGGATCAAATTTAATCTTAATAGAACACATTTTTTTAAATATCTTCAGCTTAGGAACTTTATTCGATCAAATCAAAATAATGCTCTCATCCGACCTACTTATTCATCCTTGGAAAAAATTTTGACGAAAGATAGTAAGAGAAAGGGTATTATTTCAGAGTTTTATAACTCATTGACACTATTCTCAAGTAAAAACTCACAGAAAAGATTGAATTATTGGAAAGAAGACCTGCAAACTGAAATTTCAGAGGAACAATGGGAATTGGCTTGTACAGAAGCTCAAACCAAATCAATAAATGTACGTCTTAAATTGATACATTTTAAATGGTTAATGCGGATGTATGTTACACCGGTGGAGTTAAATAGATATAACAAAAACATACCAGATACGTGCACAAAATGTATGGAAAGTAAAGTAACCCTATTTCATTGTTTATGGGAATGTAGAAAAATTAGAATGTTTTGGAGAAGGTGAGGGTACAATTGAAAAAAATTATTTCAAAACAAATCATATTGAATCCTCACTTCCGGTTATGGCTGCCACGTAGGACGACGTGTCCGCTCTGCTCTGCTCCTGGAGAAAAAAAATCGGCAAATAACTCTCTCATTTGGGACAGAACGTATCCAGCATTTTGGGCGAGGATATGTCGGCGAAGCCTAAGGCTGGAAACCAGGAAAAGGAAAAGCGAGCCGCCGAAACAGTCCAAATTAACGGACTTTCAGGTCTGTGACGCAGCAAACAAAACTCCATATATGGCGGAGGAGGCTGGCAACGGTGCGATGTCTGCGGGGGGGTGGGGAGGCGCAGATGCGCTGATGGCTGCGATGAGTTCAATGAGAGCGGACTTTTCCTCTAGATTTGATGGGATTATGACAGCGTTGGAAGGAATAAGAAAGGAATTGGGTGACTGTGTAGAACGAACGGCGCAGATGGAGCTCCGTCTCGCTAGTGCTGAAGATGACGTCACCCGTCTTCAATTAAAGGTGCGCACTTTGGAAAAAAAAAATAAATCTCTGGAAGATAATATTTTGGATTTGGAATCTCGGTCGAGACAGAATAATTTGAGGCTGGTGGGTCTTTCAGAGGAATCAGAAGGTCGGGACGTATGTCCTTTCTGGAAAAGTGGATTCCGGAGGTCTGGGCAGCGAGGAGTTGCAATCAGCAGTGGTTCTGGAAAAAGCACAACGTATTGGCCCACGGAGAGATAAGGGACCGCCGGAGGACCTTAATTATGAAGTTTCTTAGCAACAGAGACAGGATGAAGATCTTCAACGCTGCACGTGCTAAAGGCGAGATTAACACACCAGACCAGCAGGTGCGGTTCTACCCAGATTTGCCCAGAATCCAGCAATTGAGGAAGCAGTTTGATCCCGTACGTAAGGAGCTGCGCAACCTTGGGATTCGTCATGGTGTAATCTATCCTGCGAGACTGCTGACCACGTATGAGGGCAGAACCCACATCTTCAAGACCCCAGAGGAGGCGCAGGAGTTCATCAAGAAGATCAAAGAAGAAGAAGAGACTGGTGGGAGCTAAGCATGAACAAAATATAAGGTAGAATAATTAAGCATTTGCACAGGCATCTGACTGACTTGAAGTAAATAGTAAGTTTACAAAATATAGATTGTATTATATATTAAAAAAACAAAACAAAAACAAAACAAACAAAAAAAAAAAACTATGATGTACAAAGTTGTTAAAAATTTTGGAGTTAAGTTGGAAAACTACAGAGGAGAGTTAATGTTACGTCATTAAAAGCAGTAGAGTTAGGGTGATTGGGAGGATGAAGAAGGAGTGGCTTAGGCTGTTCCCCGTGGGTGTGGAACGGTCGATGGCTATATCGGGAGACAGAATTTTTCTTTTGATTTTGGGGGGTTTGCCACAAGTGTGGGAAGGGGAAATTTGTTTGTGTGTAGTTTGTAGGATGAATGTTCAACCACTCATGTTTTTGCTTCTCTGTATGAGCATGTTTACACTGCAAGGTAATCCCAAACTCTCTATTGATCATGGACCAAAGTGTTAATCTTAATTTAACTTCATGGAATTGCAGAGGTCTACAAAATTTAAAAAAAACTTAAACAAGTTATGAATAAAATAAAGGACATGGGTTCAAGAATTGTGTTTTTACAAGAAACTCATCTGATAGAGGAGGATGTTAAAAGAATTAGGAGTAGATGGCAGGGAAGTGTATTCACCTCTTCATTTTCATCCCGAGCCAGGGGAGTTATGACTCTCATATATAAATCAGTTCCTTTTCAAGTGAAAAATGTAATTGGAGACAAATTTGGAAGATATGTAATCATTCAAGGTTCTTTGCTATTAGAAAATATAAATCTTGTGAACTTATATGGTCCCAATATAGATGATCAGAAGTTCTTTGCTAATTTATTTCTCATCTTATCATCACTTACAGGGCAACATATAATAGCAGGGGATTTTAATTGTACATTGAATCCAGGTGTGGATAGATCAACAGGACTGGATTGTACGCACATTGGATGTAGGATGACTATTAATCATTTTATGAAAGAATTGAGATTGTTAGATATATGGAGAGAAATGAAACCACAAGTTAAAGCCTATTCTTGTTATTCCAGTACCTACAAGACATTCTCACGTATTGATTATTTTTTGATTTCCACAGAATTAAGGTCCAAGATTCAAAACTGCTTTTATGATAACATCGTGATCTCTGATCATGCACCCTGTTGTCTAATATATGTAGATAAAAAATTGACAAAGGAATCAGGTAGATGGCAATTTCAGCATAAATGGCTTCAGGATGAGGAATTTGTCAAGTATATAGAAAAACAGATAGACGAGTTCTTTGACATCAATACTACACAAACATCAGCATGTGTAAAGTGGGAGGCTTTCAAAGCTTTTATTAGGGGACATATTATTAGTTATACAGGATCAAAATCTAAGAAGACTCGAGAGGAGAGAGCTAAATTGGAACATAAAATAAAAAGTCTTCAGGAAAAAGTGTATGCAGGAAGTGACCCAAGGTTGGAGAATGAATTACTGATTTTGAGAGCTGAATACGACAAAAAATCAGCGAATAGAGCTGCCTCGAGTCTTCTAAGATTGAAACAATCTTTTTATGAACAAGGTGAAAAATCAGGAAAATTATTAGCATGGCAGATTAAACAATTAGAAATTAAAACACCAATTACCAGTATTATAAGTAACGGACAGGTAGTTATAGATCCTTTAGAAATTAATAGAGCCTTTAGAGATTACTATGAAAAATTATATGATACCAAAAATGAACCTGATTTAACAAAACTAAATGGGTTTTTGAACGAACTATCTATACCGTGTATTCCAAATGAAAACAGGGAGATATTGGAGTCTAAAATTAGTCAAGAAGAAGTTGGGCTAGCCATTGATAATATGAAATCAGGAAAAAGTGCAGGACCAGATGGTCTTCCAGTTGACCTTTATAAAAAATTTAAGAATAAATTAATAAAACCTTTTTTGGAAATGGTTTTAGAAGCATTTCAAAATAATAATTTACCATCATACATAAATAATGCCTTAATTATACTGCTGCCAAAACCAGGTAAGCCCTCTAATAAATGTGAAAATATGAGACCAATAAGCCTATTAAACGCCGACCTTAAGATAATCTGTAAAATTTTAGCAAGACGAATACAAGAAATTTTACCAAATATTATTAATCGAGATCAGAATGGCTTTATAAAGGGTAGACAAGGCTTCCATAATGTAAGAAGACTATTTAATATTATTTATTTTAATAAAGAAGCACCGGATACAGCTCTCCTATCATTGGATGCAGAAAAGGCCTTTGATAGAGTTGCATGGCCCTTTCTTTTTGAAGTCCTACAAAGGTTTGGACTTGGAAATAATTTCATAAAATGGGTTCAAATAATATACAATAATGCTACAGCAGAAATCCTAACAAATAACAATATTTCAAAACCAATAAAAATCAATAGAGGATGTCGACAAGGCTGTCCACTTTCACCTTTACTGTTTACTATGGCAATTGAACCTTTAGCGATAGCGATACGTTTACATTCACAATTATATGGAATTAAAGTTGGACCAACAGAACATAAAATCTCCCTGTACGCCGATGATATAATTTTGTTTATGTCGAATCTAAAAAATTCAATTCCAACCTTGTTGAATTTAATAAAGAATTTTGGGGGGGAAAATATCAGGATATAAAATAAATAAAACTAAATCTTCTTCAATATTAATGCTAAATGAGACCCAGAGAAATTACCCAGCCCCTGAGTGTAAATCAATTCCATGTTGGTAAATCAGTTTAAAATATTTAGGAATCCATATTATGCCTAAGCTAGAATCAGTCGCCAGTGTCAACTATGAAGCCTTAATGTCAATATCAATGAGTTAACTCAGAGATGGATGTCACTTACCAATGTCGATGATCGGGAGAATCAATATACTTAAAAGTAATATTTTACCTAAAATACTTATTTATTTCAATACATTCCCTTATCACCACCTTTAGATCTATTCTCAAGAATAAAAAAAAAGTTAGTGGAATTTATATGGAACAACAGGAGGGCTAGATTACGTTTGTCTTTATTATATTTACCATTTGATCGTGGAGGTCTGAAATGTCCAAATTTTATGTTGTATTATTGGTCGGCACAACTGAGGTCTATGACATATTATTTTTCATCAAATGATCTCCCTCACTGGACTGAAATGGAATCATACAATTTACCTTTACCTCTTCCCTTATTCATATACTCAGATTCGGCAAAAAAATTACAAAAACAAGTTAAAAAATCCATTTGTAAAGCATATGATCAAAAATATGGTGTGAAGCTAAAAACTATTTAAAAGAACCACAGTTATTGTCACAATTTAGTCCAATATGGGGTAATCAATATTTTAAACCAGGGAGAGCGGACGCTGTATTTAAAGTATGGAATTTAAAAGGGATACAAAAGATTCAGGATTTATATTTGCCATGTGCAGACAACATAATGTCTTTTGAAGAGCTGAGGATCAAATTTAATCTCAATAGAACCACATTTTTTTAAATATCTTCAACTTAGAAAACTTTATTCGATCAAATCAAAATAAAGCTCTCACTCGACCTATTTTATTCATCCTTGGAAAAAATGATGATGAAAGATAGTAAAAGAAAGGGTATTATTTCAGAGTTTTATAACTCATTGACACTATCTTCAAGTGAAAATTCACTGAAAAGATTAAACTACTGGAAAGAAGATCTGCAAATTGAAATTTCAGAGGAACAATGGGAATTGGCTTGTACAGAAGCTCAAACCAAATCAATAAATGCACGCCTTAAATTGATACATTTCAAATGGTTAATGCGGATGTATGTTACACCGGAGGAGTTAAATAGATATAACAAAAATATACCAGATACATGCACAAAATGCATGGAAAGTAAAGGAACCCTATTTCATTGTTTATGGGAATGTAGATTAATAAGAATGTTTTGGGAAGAGGTGAGGGTAACAATTGAAAAAATAATCTCAAAACAAATCATATTGAATCCTAAACTGTTTTTTGTTGGGTCTGTACCCAGAAAAGCATAATTTTAATAAAAGTGAAAGAACATTCATAGACCTCAGTTTGCTTAATGCCAAAAAATGTATTGCACTATTATGGAAAAAGACTCATAGACCAGATGTGACTCAGTGGTTAAGACAGATGTTAACAAACCTTCCATTAGAAAGAATAACATATATACTGAAATCAAAGGAAATTGTGTTTGAGAATATATGGAGACCTTTTATTGATTATGTAAAAAATTTAAACATAACTCTTGAAGAAGAAGGTGAATGATGTGTGTGGACCTTGTAAATTCCAAACTGGTGAACATAATATGTATACTTATGTATTGGATTGTCTAGACTAAACAGAGGAGCATTGTTGAAGACTTGATTTTGTTGGTGGTTGTTGGTGTTTTTAGTGCATTTTTTTTTTGTAGTACTTTAGTGTTAGTGTTTGATTGTTTGTATCATGTTTGTTAAAAAAAAAAAAAAAGGTTCAATAAAGATATTGTGGAAAAAAAAAATCATATTGAATCCTAAATTGTTTTTGTTGGGTCTGTATCCAGAAAAGCATAGCTTTAATAAGAGTGAAAGAGCATTCATAGACCTCAGTTTGCTTAACCCCAAAAAATGTATTGCACTATTGTGGAAAAAGACTCATAGACCAGATGTGACTCAGTGGTTAAGACAGATGTTAACAAACCTTCCACTAGAAAGAATAACATACATACTGAAATCAAAGGAAATTGTGTTTGAGAATATATGGAGACCTTTCATTGATTATGTAAAGAATTTAAACATAACTTTTGAAGAAGAAGGTGAATGATGTGTGTGGACCTTGTAAATTCCAAACTGGTGAATGTATAATATGTATACTTATGTAATGGATTGCCTAGACTAAACAGAGGAGCATTGTTGAAGACCTGTCTTTGTTAGTGGTTGTTGGTGTTTTTTAGTACAATTTTTATTTTTTTATTTTTTATTTTTTTAAATTACTTTAGTGTTAGTGTTTGATTGTTTGTGTTGTGTTTGTAAAAAAGGTTCAATAAAAAATATTGTGGAAAAAAAAAGTTTCCATGTATGTCCCAAAGCATTGAACGATAAATAGACTGAGTGTGGTGACCCACCACACGCTGCAAGGACATTCCTCACACTCAGCAGGTCTGGAGGAAGCAGAGGACAATTTGCATACAGAGGACAATTCAGATACAGAGAGCCCCTGGGGGCAATCAGAACAAAGGACTGTTGTGTATACATCCCCAGGATGAAGCAGAGGACATTGGGGCACCAGTTGGTCATGCTAATCATGTGTATTGACTGATATGCTAATGTGCCATGCATTTTCTCTTCCTGTATCACTGTATAAAAGAGCTTGTGTGACATGTCTCAACAGCACAGTAGCGCACTGAGCCACAAAGTGCGTCTCATTATGTTGGAGGAAAATAAAACTCTGCAACCTTCCAGCTCGTCGCAACTTGCCTGATCCTATTCCTCCACATGAGAATAGTTATGTTCTCGTAAAACTATTGAAACTGCCTTGATATTAGTGACACATATGTATCCTCTTCATGACGTGCCTCGGTGCAGCTTTTGCTACACAGTCATATCATATTTGGAAGACTACTTATTATTAAACTTCAAAACCACAACTATCATCCCCCCTCCCCAAAAGGAACCCGCTGACCTGCCTGAATGATTACAGACCGGTAGCACTCACTCCAGTCATCATGAAGTGCTTCGAGAGAGTGGTGCTGCCCCTCATTCAGGACAGCATACCGGATACCCTGCAGTACACCTACAAGCCCAACAGGTCCACCTCAGATGCCATTGCTGCAGCACTCCATTATTCTCTCTCCCACCTGGAAGATAGACTCCTACATTAGGATGCTCTTTGTCGACTACAGCTCCACCTTCAGCATAGTCATCCCCCACAAACTCACCGACAAACTGTGTTCACTTGGCCTGCATCCCACCCTCTGCAACTGGCTACTAGACTTTCTAACTGGCAGGCCCCAGTCTGTCAGAATGGGTAACAGGACCTCAGCCAGCATCATTACGAATACAGGTGTCCCACAGGGTTGTGTTCTCAGCCCAATCCTCTACAGCCTCTTCACCCATGACTGTGTTGCCTCCCACAAGGACAATATCATCTTAAAGTTTGCAGATGACACAGCAGTGATAGGACGCATCACTGGTGATGACGAAGCATCCTACAGAAGGGAGGTGGCCAGCCTGGTGTCATGGTGTGAGGACAACAATCTCACCCTCAACACGGACAAGATAAAGATGATGATAGTGGACATGAGGAAGGGGAGGAGGAGACCCCATCGGCCGCTGTTCATCCAGGAGCTTGAGGTGGAGAGGGTGAGCAGCTTTAAATACCTGAGCATCCACATCAGCGAGGACCTTACATGGACACACAACACCACAGAGCTGGTTAAGAGAGCTCAACAGCGGCTGTACTTTCTGAGGAAGCTGAAGAAGTTCGGCATGTCCCTCAGGATCCTCAACAACTTCTATAGCTGCATCATCTAGAGCATCCTGACCAACTGCATCACTGTGTGGTACGGCAGCACCACTGCTCTGGACCGCAAACGCCTGCAGAGAGTGGTGAAGACAGCAGAGATCATCAAGATGCCACTCCCCTCTCTGCACAGCACCTACCATCACAGAGTCCAAAGGAGAGCTGCCGCCATCCTCCGGAACCCCACCCACCCCCAGCACAGAATGTTCACACTTCTACCCTCAGGTCGGAGGTACAGAAGTGTGAAATGCAGGACAGCCAGACTGAAAAACTCCTTCTTTCCCACTGCCATCAGACTCCTGAACAAATAAACTCCCAAAACTCCACAACACAGCTTTGCAAATAGGAACTCACACACCGGTTGCTAAATTTGCATATTGCTCACTTGTACAGTGTACATAGTTTCACCCCATCTGATGTCCATATCATCTCTGCTGCTAATTATCATGTACAGTCTACTGGTATTATCATTATAGAGAAATTCTCACACAGGGTGCTAATTTGTAATTTGTACACTGCTCATTTGCACACTGTACATAGGCTTATGCCATCTCAGGTTCATATCATCCCTGATATCTAACTAACTAACTAACCTACACTTATATAGCACTTTTCTAGTCACAAAGACCACTCAAAGCGCTTTCACTAGTACTAACCCTCTATTCTAAGGGCCTATAGGAAACCGATATCTAGGGACAATTTAGAACAGCCAATTAACCTAACATGAATGTCTTTGGATTGTGGGAGGAAACCGGAGCCCCCGGAGTAAACCCACGCAGCACAGGGAGAACATGCAAACTCCACACAGAAAGGTTCCATTCCCTGCCAGCCTGGGGATTCGAACCAGGAACTTTCTAGCTGTAAGGTAACAGTGCTAACCACTGCACCACCGTGCTGCCCATATATCAATATACACTATCCACAATAGTCATCCAGTGAACTTTCAATTTCACTTGTTTCCTCTAGTTTGACTGCTTTAGCCATCCAAATTGCCTGTGTTATTAGTATTCGTTAGTATTAGTATTTAGTATCAAGGTGTGCTAAGATGTCCTAATTGCCTGTGTGTACAGTGTGTGTTATTCTTTGTGATTCTTGTACTTGTGATGTGTTTTTAAATGTGTTTTATTGATTGTTTTATTCTTGTACAGCGTCCTTGAGTGCCTTGAAAGGCGCCTTAAATAAAATGTATTATTATTATTATTAGTATCCATTAGTATTAGGTGTGTTATTACCTTATTAGTTAGTATGTTGTGTACAAATTACATTGGCATTCGTTCGGAGAGCAGAATAAGAATTTCATTACTCACGAAATATCGCATTTCTTAACTGTGCACATGATAATAAAGCCTTTGAATCTTATTACTTCTGTCAAGGAGGTTATGTAATTGAGGTTATGTAATTGAGGTGGTCTGTTCATCTGTCCCCCCTCATGGATCGTCACCTTATCGTGGTGGGGGGGTTTGCGTGCCCCAGTGATCCCAGGAGCTATGTTGTCCGGGGCAATTTGCCTCTGATAGGGTCTCCCAAGACAAACTGGTCCTGGGTGAAGGGCCAGACTAAGCACGATCCAACAGACTCTCATGATAAATTGTATATCAAGGATTCAGTGTACCCCGCCCGGTATGGGGTTACCGGGGCCCCACCCTGGAGCCAGGCCTGGGGGACGGGCTCGAAGGCTCGCGTCTGGTGGCCGGGTTTCCACCCATGGGACCCAGCCGGGCTCAGCCCGAAGGAGTTACATGGGTCCGCCCTCCAGTGGGCTCACCACCTGCAGGAGGGATCATGGGGGTCCGGTGCTATGTGGATTAGGTGGCGGTCAAAGGCAGAGACCTTGGCGGACTGATCCCAAGCTTTCTAAACTGGCTTTTGGTACGTGGAATGTCACCTCTCTGGTGGGGAAGGAGCCTGAGCTGGTGTACGAAGTTGAGAGATACCGACTAGATATAGTCGGCCTCACCTCAACACACAGCTCCGGTTCTGGAACCAGTCTTCTGGAGAGGGGCTGGAGCTTGGCCTTCTCTGGAGTTGCCCCGGGCGAGAGGCGACGAGCAGGGGTGGGCATTATTGTATCGCCCCACCTTGCTGCCTCTATATTGGAGTTTTCCCCGGTGGACGAAAGGGTTGCTTCCCTGCACCTTCGGGTTGGGAAACGGGTCCTGACCATCATTTGTGCCTATGCACCAAATGATGTTTCAGAGTACCCACCCTTTTTGGAGTCTGTGACTGGGGTGCTGGAGGGTGCTTCTCTTGGAGACTCCATTGTCCTACTGGGGGACTTGAATGTGCACGTGGGCAACGACAGTGAAACCTGGAGGGGGGTGATTGGGAGGAACGGCCTGCCCAATCTGAACCCGAGTGGTGTTCAGTTATTGGACTTCTGTGCTAACCACAGTCTGTCCATAACGAACACCATGTTCAAGCATAAGGGTGTCCATATGTGCACCTGGCACCAGGACACCCTAGGTCACAAGTCAATGATCGATTTTGTTATTGTATCATCAGACCTGCGACCGTATGTCTTGGACACCCAACTAAAGAGAGGTGCAGAGCTGTCAACTGATCACCACCTGGTGGTGAGTTGGATCCGATGGCAGGGGAGGAAGCCATTCAGACCTGGTAGACCCAAACGTATAGTGAAGGTGTGCTGGGAGCGTCTGGCTGAGGCCCCTGTCCGAGGGATCTTCAACTCCCACCTCCCGAAGAACTTCAACCACATTCCGAGGGAGTCTGGAGACATGGAGTCTGAATAGGCCATGTTCTCCACCTCTGTTGTTGAAACGGCAGCCCAGAGCTGCGGCCGCAAGGTGGTCGGTGCATCTCGTGGTGGCAACCCCCGAACCAAGTGGTGGACACCAGTGGTGAGGGGGGCCATTAAGGTGAAGGAGTCCTATCAAGCTTGGTTGGCTTGTGGGACTCCCGAAGCAGCTGAGGTGTACAGGCAGGCCAAGCGGAGTGCAGCTTGGGTGGTTGCTGAAGCAAAAACCTGGGAATGGGAGGAGTTTGGTGAGGCCATGGAACAAGACTTTCGGTCGGCCTCAAAGAGATTCTGGCAAACTGTTCGGCGGCTCAGGAGGGGAAAGCAGCTCCCCGTCCACACTGTGTATGGTGCGGATGGGACACTGTTGACTTCGACTGGGGATATCGTCGGGCGGTGGAAGGAATACTTCGAGGATCTCCTCAATCCCACTGATACACCTTCCACAGAGGAAGCAGGGTTTGGGGACGAGGGGGATGACTCGCCTATCACAGGGGCTGAGGTCGCCAAGGTGGTTAAAAATCTCCTTGGTGGCCGGGCCCCGGAGGTGGACGAGAGTCATGGTTGACACGCCTCTGCAACATTGCGTGGAGGTCGGGGGCAGTGCCTTTGGCATGGCAAACCGGGGTGGTGGTTCCTCTCTTCAAAAAAGGGGACCGGAGGGTGTGCTCCAACTTTAGAGGGATCACACTCCTCAGCCTCCCTGGGAAGGTCTATGCCAAGGTACTGGAGAGGAGAGTCCGACCGTTGGTCGAACCTCGGATTCAGGAGGAGCAATGTGGTTTTCGTCCTGGCCGTGGCACATCGGACCAGCTCTTTACCCTCTCGAGAATTCTTGAGGGTTCGTGGGAGTTTGCCCAACCAGTTTACATGTGTTTTGTGGACTTGGAGAAGGCATTTGACCGCGGCCCTCGTGGAGTTTTGTGGGGGGTGCTTCGGGAGTATGGGGTATCAGGCTTGTTGTTACGAGCTATTCGGTCTCTGTACGACCGTTGTGAGAGTTTGGTTCGTATTGCCAACCCTCGGTCGGAGTCATTCCCAGTGAGAGTTGGACTCCGCCAGGGCTGCCCTTTGTCACCGATCCTGTTCATAATTTTTATGGACAGGATTTCTAGGTGCAGCCAGGGAATGGAGGGTGTCATGGTTGGTGACCACAGGATCTCATCTCTGTTGTTTGCAGATGATGTTGTCCTGTTGGCTTCATCCAGCAATGACCTACAGCTCTTGCTGGGACGGTTTGCCACTGAGTGTGAAGTGGCTGGGATGAGAATCAGCACCTCCAAGTCCGAGTCCATGGTCCTCAGCCGGAAAAAGGTGGATTGTCCTCTCCGGGTTGGGGACAGCCTCCTGCCCCAAGTGGAGAAGTTTAAGTATCTTGGGGTCTTGTTCACGAGTGAGGGGAAAATGGAGCGAGAGATCGACAGACGGATTGGAGCAGCATCTGCAGTGCTGCGGACGTTGTACCGGTCTGTTGTGGTGAAGAGGGAGCTTAGTTCTAAGGCAAAGCTGTCGATTTACCAGTCAATCTACGTTCCTACTCTCACCTATGGTCACGAGCTTTGGGTAATGACCGAAAGAACGAGATTGCGGATACAAGCGGCTGAAATGAGCTTTCTCCGTAGGATTGCTGGACTCACCCTCAGAGATAGGGTGAGGAGCTCAGTCATCTGGGAGAGGCTCAGAGTAGAACCGCTGCTCCTCCACATTGAAAGGAGTCAGTTGAGGTGGTATGGGCATCTGATTAGGATGCCTCCTGGACGCCTCCCACTTGAGGTGTTTCAGGCACGTCCCACTGGGAGGAGACCCCGGGGCAGACCCAGGACTCGGTGGAGAGACTATGTCTCCCAGCTGGTCTGGGAACGCCTTGGTATCCCCTCTGAAGAGCTGGAGCAGGTGGCTGGGGAGAGGGAAGTCTGGGCTTCTCTGCTTGAACTGCTGCCTCCGTGACCCGGACCTCCGGAAAAGCGGTAGAAGATGGATGGATGGATGGATGGATGGATGTTCGTCCGTCCATTTGTTAGCAGGATTACACAAACTACTGGATGGATTTTCATGAAAATTTCACCAGAGGTAGCCCTTGGGCCAAGGATGAACCTATTAAATTTTGGTGATGATCAGAATGCATACCTCCACCAAGGCTCTTATCTTCTCACAGTGTGTTCGCAAGAATCCTCCAAAACTACTGGATAGACTTTCCTGTAATTTTCACAACTGCCTCGTGGCCTACACACAAACGCATTACATTTTGGAGGTGATCCATGACGAATGGAAGGAGCCTTGGCAGAGGTATGCGCTCAGGGCTTTTCTAGTTGTACTATGGGCTTCTAATGGTCATTTTTGGGACTGCTGTTTGAATGAATAGATCTATGTACAAGTATAAGCTATTCAACTGACAAGGCACATTTTTCTAGATTTTAAAAAAATTAGGACACAGTGGTACAACCCTTATTGAACCATAAAATTTTCAAATCAATACATTGTACTTAATGCACTTAAAACATGTTAAATAAATAGTACAAATTCACCAATAAAAGGATAAACTTTAAATTTGGTAGAATGTGAAAATGCTAAAGGGAAAAGGTAGGTAAATAGATGGCCACCAGCTTAGTAGGAAACGATTTCTAAGTTGCACACAAGAAAGGAAAGTTTGAGACTGCAAATGATAAACTTTTAATTCATCCTCAGTAAGCATCGCTACCAAGGCCAATCCCTGGGATGGAAAGACACTGAAGCCAGAGTCTGTTCGCTCCCAGCTGGAGACCTCCCTGAAGAGGCTGAAAACTGACTGTGTGGACCTCTTCTACCTCCATGCCCCTGACCACCAAAACCCCATCCAGGATACCCTCAGGGCCTGCAATGAACTCCACCAAGAGGTGAACATTTTTTAAGCATAACACGGAACTGTTTGTTTACAACCTGTGAATGTTTATTTGCTTATAATACTGCACAAAAAAATCAACTTAAAATATCATCCGCAGGGAAAATTTAAGGAGCTTGGCCTTTCAAACTATGCATCTTGGGAAGTGGCTGAAATAGTGTGCATCTGCAGACATAACAACTGGATAGTCCCCACAGTTTATCAGGTGACGTTTTGGATGTGTCAGAATCAGACATTTACTATTACTTGGATATGACCCTTCTGTCACTCATGTTTATAATCTTTCGTAGGGAATGTACAATGCCACTACAAGACAAGTAGAAACTGAGCTGCTGCCATGCCTGAGATATTATGGAATGAGATTCTATGCTTACAATCCTCTAGCAGGTACTGTGCACCTGTTATCAGCCATGAACAAGTGGTCAGTGGCTCTTTAAAATATTCAGGAGATACAAAACACCATGATAAATGTGACAACTACCATAAACTAGAAATGTTTAGCAAATAAGAACAGCTTCTCTACTTCTAAGATGGGCTCCAGGTTTAAGCTGTTATGGAAATGAATGAATGAGAACTTAAGTACAGTACACCTCACATCCTTAGCATATTAAATGGTGGTACTGGTGATTTTAGCAATCATTTTGTCTTCACATCTAGAACGCACAATGATAATTTTAGGTTCTCAAGAAATACAGTACAACAAGCATCACTGTTGGGGCAGTGGTGGCCTAATGGTTAGGGATGTGGACTGGTGACTGGAGGGTCGCTGGTTCAAATCCCTGGACCGGCAGGATCAGATCTGGGTGGGATAGATGACATAGCAGTGTTTGCCCCACCCTCATTAGCTGTAGTGTCAATGTGCAGGGTCCTTAACCCCAACTGCTCCAGCGGAGCTGCTCAGTGGCCACAGATAAGTCTGTGGTTGTACTGAGCAGCTTCGCATCATTGGTGACTATCCGCCTTAACAAAAATGTGTGTTTCTAAAATTGATGTTGAGAAAGGTAAACATCTCCTGCCCATTACTGCCAGTATACTGTTGATATGGCGTACGCACACGCTGCTGGATTTCTCACATTCACTACTTCTCTGCCAGGTGGCCTTTTGACAGGGAAATATCGCTATGAAGACAAAGATGGTTCTCAGCCTGAAGGACGATTCTTTGGCAACCCCTGGGCAGTAGCACATCGGGACAGGTGAAAGAGAAGCAGATGGGGAATTTTCTCTGCAACGAGTTATGATTTTTGCATGTCGACATACTAGATTAGAAAGTAATAATTCATTTCATCTTCTGTTTAAGATACTGGAAGAAAAGTCAATTCCAGGCCACTGACTTGGTTCTGAAGGCTTTAGAGACTGTGTACAGCTCAGAGAAGCCCTCTTTGACTTCTGCTGCTATGCGCTGGATGTACCATCACTCCAAACTTCAGGTACCCACTGGACATGGTCAGGAGTTAAGTTTTAAAACTGCATTCCTTTTTCAAGGCATGCAAGTTGGATTTGGGGGCAAGACTCTGTAGTATCTCAAGCCGTTAAGTCAGCTTTTTATCTAATGAGTCTGTTGAGACAACGTGACCATTTTAAGAATTCAAAATGGCTGAAATCATGCACTGTACATAAACAGAGAAATCTACTGTTATGGACTATTAGCACTCCTGTTTTTTGCCTCCTCTTGTTGGTAGCGAACATTACTGTTCACCACCTGTCTCTGAACATGTCACTAGTGGTTTATACACAAATTACTGCATTGCCACCTGGCTAGAGCAGGCCAATTTCTCCACCTCACTGATAAAAGTAACTAAAAATAGTTCAAATTTAAAGGGCCTATATCATGCAAAAATCGACTTTTTTGAGCTTTTAAGCATGTTGTAATGTTAATTCCTCACCAAAAATACCCCCAAAGTGGTATTTTGCTCCATTCACGCATCTCTGAGTATTCCTCCTCAACCCTGCTCTCTGAGCTGCTGCTCCGCCCTGTCCCTGATAATGACTGGGTCCCCACGTTCATACCTATGAACGTGGGTGAGCCGCCCACTCCAGGAAGTGCCTGTGCTGCCAGCACCGCCCCCAGGCTAACGCACACACCCACTTTCTCCGCGCAGCAAACGGAGCGGTGATCGACAAAACTCTTTCACTTTAGCATTGACGCTGTGAAGAGGTAGTTCCTCTCGCACCTAATCAGCTCAGTGACAACAACTGTTTGCTTTTTTACGTAAGACAATGTCTTCTAAGTTTTCGTGGGCGGAACCCAGCGACACGCTGCAGCAGCCGGCTCAGGGGTTACGTCATGAAATGGGCGGCAGCCACAAGAAGGAGAGGCTGAGCCTCAGAGATCAAGGCATCTTACTTCTGGGTTGGAAAAGTAGCTCGCGAAAATAACTCATATTTCATAAGAAATTCATTCTCCAGTGTACCAAAGGTAATATACTATCACATACATGCATATAGTTTACTCTGAAAGGCTTAAAATAACATGATATAGGGGACTTCCGGTCTGGACACCATGGTGATAGCAGCTTAACGCTGAAGCTCCCAGACCCCATCCATGAAAATACCATGAAAATCAGATTTAACAGATTTATGGAAGAGTGAAAATCAAAAGACAAAGTCATTATGCCTAAAGGAAAACGGAAGAGATCGACATTCACCAGGCCAAGACACGCATCGGCCGGAAAATCTGACCTGGAAGACAACAACCACTCGGAAATAGAGGAGCAAAATGAGGCTAACAACACGTTAGCTTAAAAACGGTACTTCAAGAATTAAGAGAATTTAGCCGAGAGTGTTGGGCCGAATTTCGTGAAACTAAAGACGAAATAAAAAGGACAAACAACAGAGTGGACCAGGCTGAGGCCCGAATCGTGGAAGCAGAGGAAAGAATAAAAGGGCTGGAAGAAACCACGCTGGAATTACTCAAACAACAGACAAGACTGGAGGCTAAGCTAACCGATCAGGAAGGAAGACTAAGAAGGGACAACATAAGAATTCATGGTCTGAAAGAAGGAGTCGAGGACGGTTTCACCACAATGGCTGCATGCGTGGAATCTATACTGAGAGAGAAGTTGGAAATTCCCCAATCCACCGATTTGAATATAGAAAGGGCGCACCATTCATTAGCCCCAAGGCCGTCGGCGGAAGCCCCCCCGCGATCGGTGGTGGTGAAGTTTTCCAACTTCAGAACAAAAGAAGAGGTTTTGAGACTGGCTTGGCAGAAAAAAGGATTTATGCACCAAGAAAGAAAAGTTTTTGTGGAGCATGACTACGCCCCGGAGGTCCTTAAAAAGCGTCGGGAATACAACGACGCTAAAAAGGTACTAAGAGAGAAGAAATTGCGCTTTCAAACTCCATTTCCAGTGAAGCTGAGGGTTTTTTACGGGGAAGAGACGTGTCTCTACAACTCGGCGGAAGAAGCAACCAGGGATATGGCGAGAAGAGGACTCCCGGTAACGGTGTATAAACCCACAGCAGACCCGACTGAAAGAATCAAGGCTCAAACGTGGTGCACACAGAGACCCTCAAAATCCACGGGCCAGCAGCGGGAAACCCAGCACCAGGGCTATAAGGAAAAACTGGACGCTTTCAGGAGGAAATAACGATATTTTTAGTCAATCTGCACATCCAAACCTCCTCCTACAAGGTAACAAACATTAAAGGAGATGCAGAATCAGCAAATATGAAGTGGTAAAATATTTCATGGAACAGTCATAGTATTAGAAACAAATAAGTCTAAAAAAAAAAACTTGTTAAAATAGAAATGTGACAATGAACCACATGAACTCTCCACACTAACAAATACTGTATTACCGTGATTGTTTGCTGTGATGGTGGTGGGAGGTTGCACACAATTTCATAGGGTATAGGCATTAAAAAAAAAAAATTATTACAAGTTTGGATTGGGATCTGAAATTCACGTTAAAAACATGGGACAACTTACAGGGGTAAGAGAGGGCCCTCAACACGTTACAGAGTTTGAGGAATCTCCCTCAGAGCCAACACACCAACCACAAGGCTCTTCTAAGGTCACTAAAAAGACCTCAGTTCAGGAAGACCTTTTGACAGTTTTTTGTTTTAAAGTTTTATATACTATGTTCTTAATGTTTTCTATGTTATTAATGTTCTTTCAGTTTCTGAGTAGCATAAAAGAGGGCCACTACACTGTTATACTAAATAAGACAATACAATGGAGAAACAGGGTGCAACCAAAATAATCTCTTAATGTAAAAGGGATCCTGAATCCAGTTAAAAGATCCAAGATTCTAGGCAAAATGAAAAAAGACAAAGCAGGAATAATATTTTTTACAGGAAACCCACCTAACAGACTTGGAGCACACTAAACTTAATAGACAAGGGTTTAAACTGATCTCTTCATATAAGTCAGGGAGGAGGAGGGGGGTAGCGACATTGATCTCAACCAAAATTATATTTGAAAAAAATTCAGAACACAAAGATAAAGAAGGGAGATTTAACATGGTACTTGGTCAGCTAGAGGGAGAAGATATCACCCTGCTGAATGTATATGCACCTCCAGGGGCTAACTGGAAATTTTATAAAAATGTATTTGACCTAATGATAACTAAAGCCCAAGGTTTAGTGATATGTGGTGGAGACTTCAGTCTAAGACTGAATCCATACTGGGATGCATCAGGTAATTCTCCACATCAAAATAACATTCAAAGTAGAAAAACTCGGATGCTACTAAAAGAAATGGGAATCTGTGACGTGTGGAGGGAATTCAACACCAGTGTAAAAGATCATACATTTTACTCAGCACCACAATCATCATACTCAAGGACTGACTATTTTTTTATGTTTAATAGAGACATTGGAAGAGTAAAAAACATGTAAAATAGGACTGATGGATCTCTCTGACCACAGTCCGATCTATATGGACTTAAATATCCAAAAATACACAAATAATACATTTTCTTGGAGGTTAAATTCAAATGTGCTGAAAGGACCACTGAAAGATGAATTGGAATCAGATATTCTCAGATATTTGGAAGAAAATGATAATGGAGAAGTATCCCCTTTAATACTGTGGGACGCATGCAAAGCTGTGATAAGGGGAAAGATTATCGCAAAACTGGCACTCCAAAAGAAACTGAGACAAGAAAAACTAATCACATTAGAGTCAGAACTTAAGAAACTAGAAAAAGAGCACAAAGACAACACTCATTCTAATGACTCGCTCAAAATTAAGGAAATTAAAAAAACAAATAAACGAGATCTACACAATAGAAATCCAGAAGAAATTTACATTTCTGAAACAAAAATACTATGAAACAGGTAGCAAATCGGCAAAATTACTAGCCTATAAATTGAGGAAACAACAAACGGAGAGAGCAATCTACAGAATCAGAGACCCAGTATCAAAGGAAATAAAATTTAGAATTCAGGAAATTCTTAAAAGCTTTGAGAATTACTACAAGAACTTGTACTCCCGCAAAAAAACACAAAAATGCATCCGAAGCCTTCCTAAATACATTAAATCTTCCCCAACTTACTGAGTCACAAAATAAAACACTACTGTCAGAAATACAACCTAAAGAATTAGAAAAAGCAATTATGAAACTTAAAGCTAACAAATCCCCAGGAGCAGATGGCTATACAGCAGAGTGGTACAAAACCTTTAAACAGCAACTATCTCCTCTCCTCCTGAAAACATTTAACTATGTCCTCCACACAGGGGAGATCCCCCCCTCCTGGAGAGAAGGGGTCATTGCAGTCATACCTAAACCTGAAAAGGATAAACTAGACTGCTCCAACTACAGACCAGTGTGTTAAATCAGGACTATAAACTTTTTACCGCTATCCTTGCCAAAAGGTTAGAAAATATACTGACAGACTTAATTCATTTAGACCGAACAGGTTTAATAAGACAAAGAGAGACACAAGATAACATTAGACACACTTTACACATAATTCATCATATAAAAAAATATAATTTAAATGCAGCCATATTGGGATTAGATGCTGAAAAAGCATTTGATTCGGTTGACTGTGTGGCTCACATATTTTGACTGCATATGCATAGCACAGTGAGTGAGATGCTTAGGACTGCATGTGTATTTTGTGACCTCACGTCTTTGAAGGAACAATACGTCTGGACCTCCTGGGGATAACAGCAGGAGGTGGAGGTGCCTTTGGCAAGGACTCTGAGAGGACTTCCTGACCTCCTGGGGTCAGATGGAGGACGAAGGGACTTGAGGGGAGAATTATTGTCGATGGGGGGTTTGGTGACAATGTGATTCTGTTCTTTGATGTCCCAGGTATAAAAGTGGGGGTTTGGGGGAGATCGGTCTCTTTTTTGCTGTTGAGAGCATGCTGGAGATGTGAGATCGTCAATAAACCTGAATTGAGAGATAAATTCAGCCTCTTTATTTCACGCTCTCCACAGACTGGTCTTTCCTATATAGAATCTTATCCAGTTTCAATTTTCATAACAACTTCATTAGAACTATCCAGCCATTATATAAAAATCCAACAGTTAAAATAAGGATTAACGGTAAATTATCATCATCTTTTGAACTGGAAAGAGGATGTCGTCAGGGCTGCCCCTTGTCTCCACTGCTCTTTGCAATCTTCATAGAACCTCTGAGCCAATGGATAAGACAGAATCAAAAAATTCAAGGTATTACACTTGGTCAGAAGGAACATAAAATAGCACTCTTTGCTGATGACATTTTAATATACCTGGGGCAGCCGGACACCTCTTTTCCAGAACTAATCTCAGTTTTTTCAGAGTATGGAGAGTTATCGGGGTACGAATTAAACATGCATAAAACCCAAATTTTAACATTCAACTATGACCCAAATCAATATTTACTAAGCAAATTCAAAACTAACTGGGAGATGGAATCTATGAAATATCTGGGGGTCAATATCCTGAAACAACTCAACAAAATTATAACACTAAAACTATGATCCACTGATGGCAAAAATAAAATCTGATCTAGCAAGATGGAATATGATACCATTCTTAGGTACTGCACAAAGAATTGAAGCAGTCAAAATGAATATACTTCCACGTCTTCTATACCTTTTCCAAACAATACTGGTAGAACCTGCCAAAAAAACATGGCAAGAACTGGACAGAAGGATCTCAAGATTCATATGGCAGGGCAAGAGACCTAGAATCAGATATAGAACCCTAGACAAAGGTGGGCTTGCGCTGCCAAAATATTAGGGACTATTTTAAAGCCACGTAAATTAAAACTTTAGTAGAGATATGTAGCCCAGTCTACACTGCACAATGGAAGGAGGTGCAATGCAAATAACAAGTGACATCCCCCTACAGGCGATAATAGGGAACAATGCCTTACCTAAACATCTGAATAACACTAACCCGTGGATAGAGACCCCGCTAAAAATTTGGGTTAAGATAGTCGGAGAGAATCAAACTAAAGAACCCTATCGATTATTGCAATGGATTTCTTATGATCAGGACTTTACTCCTAATAAAACAGACACTAGATTTAAAAAGTGGAAAGAGAACGGACTGATAAAATATTACAATTTTTTTAAAGGGCAAACTTTAAGAAGTTTTGAAGATTTGAAAAAACAAGGCCTAGTAAATCCAGACCTTTACAGGTTCTTTCAGCTTAGACACCACATAAACAAAATACTTAAAAAGGAGGATTTGGAAAGGGCCCAGTCAGGTGTTCTGAAGGTTTTCTTAATGGCATATAAAGGGATCCCAGGGATCAGATACATTTCTAAAATATACCATGGTCTTCAAGACTTAAAAGGAGACAACACATCATACAGTGGGGAAAAAAAGTATTTAGTCAGCCACCAATTGTGCAAGTTCTCCCACTTAAAAGATGAGAGAGGTCTCCAATTTTCATCATAGGTATACCTCAACTATGAGAGACAAAATAAGACAAAAAAATCCAGAAAATCACACTGAAGGATTTTTAATGAATTAATTGGTAAATTCCTTGGTAAAATAAGTATTTGGTCAATAACAAAAGTTAATCTCAATACTTTGTTATATACCCTTTGTTGGCAATGACAGAGGTCAAACGTTTTCTGTAAGTCTTCACAAGGTTTTCACACATTGTTGCTGGTATTTTGGCCCATTCCTCCATGCAGATCAGTTTTACCGTTTTTTTACAGTTTTACCCTCGGCCGGGGGATCGCGGGGATCATGAGATCGTGGGTTCGATCCCAGCCCCTGACCAACAGTGAGCTGTGTGGAGTTTGCATGTTCTCCCCGTGTTGCGTGGGTTTCCTCCGGGATTTCTCCGGTTTCCTCCCGCACACCAAAAACATGTAGGTTTAGGGCGCTCGCGCACGCAGCGACCAGCAGCCGGTGGCTTGTCACCAGACTGCAAACCAAGTCTACCTACGGGTACAAATAAGTAAAAAAAAAAAAAAAAAAAAATTCTCTTCTAGAGCAGTGATGTTTTGGGGCTGTCGCTGAGCAACACTTTCAACTCCCTCCAAAGATTTTCTATGGGGTTGAGATCTGGAGACTGGCTAGGCCACTCCAGGACCTTGAAGTGCTTCTTACGAAGCCACTCCTTCGTTGCCCGGGCAGTGTGTTTGGGATCATTGTCATGCTGAAAGACCCAGCCACGTTTCATCTTCAATGCCTTTGCTGATGGAAGGAGGTTTTCACTGAAAATCTCACGATACATGGCCCCATTCATTCTTTCCTTTACACGGATCAGTCGTCCTGGTCCCTTTGCAGAAAAACAGCCCCAAAGTATGATGTTTCCACCCCCATGCTTCACAGTAGGTATGGTGTTCTTTCTCCTCCAAACACGACAAGTTGAGTTTTTACCAAAAAGTTCTATTTTGGTTTCATCTGACCATATGACATTCTTCCAATCCTCTTCTGGATCATCCAAATGCTCTCTAGCAAACTTCAGACGGGCCTGGACATGTACTGGCTTAAGCAGGGGGACACGTCTGGCACTGCAAGATTTGAGTCCCTGGCGGCGTAGTGTGTTACTGATGTAGCCTTTGTTACTTTGGTCCCAGCTCTCTGCAGGTCATTCACTAGGTCCCCCCGTGTGGTTCTGGGATTTTTGCTCACCGTTCTCATGATCATTTTGACCTCACGGGGTGAGATCTCGCGTGGAGCCCCAGATCGAGGGAGATTATCAGTGGTCTTGTATGTCTTCCATTTTCTAATAATTGCTCCCACAGTTGATTTCTTCACACCAAGCTGCTTACCTATTGCAGATTCAGTCTTCCCAGCCTGGTGCAAGTCTACAATTTTGTTTCTGGTGTCCTTTGACAGCTCTTTGGTCTTGGCCATAGTGGAGTTTGGAGTCTGACTGTTTGAGGTTGTGGACAGGTGTCTTTTATACTGATAATGAGTTCAAAAAGGTGCCATTAATACAGGTAACGAGTGGAGGACAGAGGAGCCTCTTAAAGAGAAGTTACAGGTCTGTGAGAGCCAGAAATCTTGCTTGTTTGTAGGTGACCAAATACTTATTTTACCAAGGAATTTACCAATTAATTCATTAAAAATCCTTCAATGTGATTTTCTGGATTTTTTTTTTTTTATTTTGTCTCTCATAGTTGAGGTATACCTATGATGAAAATTGGAGACCGCTCTCATCTTTTAAGTGGGAGAACTTGCACAATTGGTGGCTGACTAAATACTTTTTTGCCCCACTGTATATAAAAGGGAAATGGGAAAAGGAGGGGAATTTCACTTTACAACTGGAAATATGGGAAAAGCTAAATAAACAACAATGGAAAAGTACTTCATCCCTGCTGTGGAGAGAATCTGGATGGAAAAATTTGGTAAGATTTTTCAGAACACCTCCACAAACCAAATTTACTCGTAAAGGGTTGAATTATTGGCGCTTGTGTGGTGAAAAGACTGCAAATCATTTTCATGTGTTTTGGTCATGCCCAGTTATCCACCAATACTGGACCAATGTACAGACAATATTGGGGAAAATATTCAAAGTAACAGTTCCCTTTTCTTTTGTAACTTTGTATTTGGGTTTACTACCGGAATCACTGGAAAGACGAGGAGAAAAATATTTATTCACTGTTTTAATATTGGCAAGTAAAAATGCACTAACAAAAAAATGGATGTTGAAAGACTGTCCTACACCTGAAGATTGGATTAACGTGATTCAGGACATTTATTTGATGGAAAAGTTGACATTTGCACTGAGACAGGACATGGATGTGTTCTTGAACTTCTGGCAACCCTGGAACGCATATATGTCCTCCATTAGATCTAATCTTTGACAAACACCATTTCAATAATGGCACCTCTCTTTGTTCCAATGGTACTCAGATGCTCTTATTTTTTGTTCTTTTGGGGGTTTTTTTGTTCTTTTCTTTTAATTTCTCTTTTTCTTTCACTTAAAAAAAGGGTGTTGTAATAATTTTTTTCCAATGTTGTCAAAAAACAAAAATAGGGGGAATATGTGACGAAAATGTAAACATTGCAATGCTGTAATGACATGTATACCCTTTACAAAAACTTTTTAAAAAAATAGCATGATATAGGCCCTTTAAAATCTAAAAAACCTGTCCTTAAAGACAAACTGCTTAATTGCTCATATTTGTTTAAATTGTGTATTTTTCTTCAGAAGTTCAGTCTGAAATATACTGTAGTTCTATATGGTTTTCAAAAGGTCCTAGATTTTACTTTACCAATTCCACCATTGTGGGACTAAAAAGTTTCTTATCTTTTGTGCTGCTTAAACATGGTTTTAATGTGATTTAATTGATCACCCTAACCTCTGTGTCCAGGCCGATCAAGGAGATGGAGTCATCATTGGCATGTCGAGCATGGAGCAGCTTCAGCAAAACTTGGCCGCTGCAGAAGAGGGTCCTCTTGATCAGAGAGTCGTAGAAGCGTTCAATGAAGCCTGGAATCTAGTAGCTCATGAGTGTCCAAACTACTTCAGATGAGGACATTGTTCTTATTGTTGTTGGGCCAAAAAAAATCCACCCATCTATTCACATTCTACAGATAACAGACCTGCTCTTTCCATCATCTTCCCCATTTTGGCTTGAAATCAGTTTTATAATTTGATTTTGGATTACAGTAAAATCAAATGGAAAGTTATGTTTTGAAGAAGCAGTTCATTAATAAAGTTAAAATACAATTCCATGTATTTTCAGAAGAAAAACTTTGCCTTGTATCCATTTTCTTTACATGAATATTATACATGTGATTGGGTGGGTGGCTCAGGAAGAATGTGTGGAATTATATAGCTTGCCAAATGGTAAAACTGAGGGGGAAAGTGGCATCAACACTATTACAAATAAAATACAAGACAGTTTCAACCTTTGACTGCAGTGTTTTATGAATAAAAACTCAGTTAAAATTTAGGGGAAGGACAGAAGGTTGTTTTAAAAAAAAGACCTAATGTAGAAAAAACACTTGCAGTCATAGTGAAGGTTTGTAAAACATTGTCCATCTGGATTCAAATCTGTCAAAAGATTTTAAGTGTTCCAGCTTCTGGCCTAGCAGAGGATTCATTCTGTCTCGTCGTCCTCATCTTCATTTTCATCATTATCCTGCATAGATTCTTCTTCACCCCCAAAGTTCTCAAACTCTGCTGTTTCTGAATTCCACATGCATTTGATCTGCACCTTGAATTCTGCCATCTCAATAGCAAAGAGTTTCTGTGGAAAAATGAGCCAATTTAGTTAAGTGTCAAATATGTATGCTTACATTAGGCCATCATTTCCATCAAATGAAAAATTCAAGGAACTCACCAGAATACAAGCCTGCTCTGGAGTTAACACATCTCCCTCCTTACAGACTTGGTAGTCTTTTAGCAGCGTCACCACTCCTTACATAACAGAGGATACAGATGTGATTTATATTTACAAATGAAAAACAGTAACGACACAGGAAGTCTGACACTGCAATGACTGCAATTAAAGACAGTAATACAGGTGCATCTTGGTAAATTAGAATGTCATTGAAAAGTTGATTTATTTCAATAATTCAATTCAAAAAGTGAAACTCATAGATTCATTACACACAGTGATATACAGTATTTCAAGTGTTTATTTCTTTTAATTTTGATGGTTATGGCTTGCAGCAAATGAAAACCCCAAATTCAGTTTCCCACAAAATTTGAATATTACATAAAATTCATTCATTCATCTTCTTCCGCTTAGTCCTTTTCGGGTCGCGGGGGGGCTTAAATAAAAAAATAGATTTTTTAATAGAAATGTTGGCGGATTAAAAAGTATGTCCATGTACACACTCAATACTTGGTCAGGGCTCCTTTTGCATAATTACTGCATCAATGCTGCATGGCATGGAAGCTGTCAGTCTGTGTTACTGCTGAGGTGTTATGGAGGCCCAGGTTGCTTTGATAGCGGCCTTCAGCTCGTCTGCATTATTGGGTCTGGTGTATTTCATCTTCCTCTAGACAATACTCCACAGATTCTCTATGGGATTTAGGTCAGGAGAGTTTGCTGGCTAATCAAGCACAGTGATACCATGGTCATTAAACCAGTTATTTGTACCTTTGGCAGTGTGGGCAGCTGCCAAGTCCTGCTGGAAAATGAAATCAGCATCTCCATGAAGCTTGTCAGCAGAGGGAAGCATGAAGTGCTCTAAAATTTCCTGTTAGATGGCTGCACTGACATTGGACTTGATTAAACACAGTGGAAAAACACCAGCAGATGGCATGGCTCCACATATCATCATTGACTGCGGAAACTTCACACTGGACCTCAAGCAACTTGGATTCCGTGCCTGTTCACTCTTCCTCCAGACTCTGGGACCTTGATTTCCAAGTGACAGGACTTGGCACCTGATTTGGGGAGCCATGTCATCTGCTGGTGTTAGTCCACTGTGTTTTATCAAGTCCAAAGTCAATGCAGCTGTCTACCAGGACATTTTAGAGCACTTCATGCTTCCCTCTGCTGATAAGGTTTATGGAGATGCTGATTTCATTTTCCAGCAGGACTTGGCACCTGCCCACACTGCCAAAAGTACCAAAGCCTGGTTTCATGACCATGGTATCACTGTGCGTGATTGGCCAGCAAACTCTCCTGACCTAAACCCCATAGAGACTCTATGGATTATTGTCAAGAGGAAGATGAGAGACACCAGACCCAACAATGCAGATGAGCTGAAGGCTGCTATCAAAGCAACCTGGGCCTCCCTAACACCTCAGCAGTACCACAGGCTGATCACCTTCATGCCATGCGACACTGATGCAGTAATTCATGCAAAAGGAACCCTGACCAAGTATTGAGTGCGTACATGGACATACTTTTCAGCCAGCCAATATTTCTATTAAAAATCAATTTTTTAAAATTAATTTTACATAATATAATTTTTTGAGAAATTGAATTTAAGGTTTTCATGGGCTATAAGCCATAACCATCAAACTTAAAAGAAATAAACACTTGAAATATATCACTCTGTGTGTAATGAATCTATATAATGTAGGAGTGTCAACGTTTCGATGACAACGTTTCGATGACATCGTTGGATGACATCGTTTCGATGACATCGTTTCGATGACAACGTTTCGATGATCAACGTTTCGATGACATTCCAATTTACTGAGATGCACCTGTACAGTTTAGTGCCAAATATACACACTGCAGTGTCAGATGTATCTTCTTATTTCGGCTGCTCCCTTTAGGGGTCGCCACAGTGGATCATCCGTCTCCTTCTCACCCTACCTCTTGCATCTTCCTCTGCAACACCAGCCCTCTCCATGTCCTCCTTCACTACATCCATGAGTCTTCTCTGTGGTCTCCCTCTTTTCCTCCTGCCTGGCAGCTTCATCTTCAACATCCTTTGTCCAGTATATCCACTATCCCTCCTCTGCACATGTCCAAACCATCTCAGTTTTGCCTCTCTTGCTTTGTCTCCAAACTGCTCAACCCGGGCTGTCCCTCTGATGTACTTGTTTCTAATCTTGTCCCTCCTAGTCACTCCCAATGAAAATCTTAGCATCTTCAACTCTGCCGCCTCCACCTCCAGCTCCATCTCCTGTCTTTTTGTCAGCACCACCATCTCCAAACCATACATTATAGCAGGTCTCACTATAGTCTTGTAAATCTTCCCTTTCACTCTTGCTGCTACCCTTCTGTCACAAATCACCCAACACTCGCCTCCACCCACTCCACCCTGCCTGCACTTTTTTCTTCACCTTGCTTGTGCATTTTCTATTGCTTTGTATGGTTGACCCCAGGTATTTAAAATCATCTACTTTCACTACCGCCACTCCTTTCATCTTCATCATTACACCTGCCTCCCTCTCATTCACACTCATGTATTATGTCTTGCTTCTACTGACTTTCATTCCTCTTTTCTCCAGAGCATACCTCCACTTCTCCAGGTTCTCTTCCACCTGCTTCTTACTTTCACTCCAGATCACAATGTTGTCTGCAAACATCATGGTCCACGGAGACTTCTGCCTGACCTCATCTGTCAGCCTGTCCTTCACCATGGCAAACAAAATGTCAGATGTATAATTTTCTAAAATATATAGATTGAGGAGGAATTGACTAACTAAAAAAACAGATGTATAATTCTTTCATATCAGATTTTTATTATGAGTGTAAATCAGTTAAGGGCATTTTAAAGCTTTACATAGATATCACTTTTTGTCTCTGCTTCAAAATTGTTCAACACCTAAAAATTCCTTGTGATTGTTATTATTCCAGAAATAAGCCATATTTTATTTGCCAGAAAAAAATAATAATAGAAAGCAATAGCTTTGGGGCCACAGACCGTGTATGAGTCACAAAATGTTGAGAAAGGAACATACTGATGTATTTTTACAATCATAATAAAACTTTGGAAAACAATGTAACTTTAATATTAATCCCACCTTTCTTGAGAGCTGTGGGAAGCCCAAGTTGTCTCAACTGGGGCTCCATAGAGTGAGGAAACTGTTCAAGAGGTCCCTCATCCAGTGCTACATCCATCTGTGCTGGGTTGCCTGCCCGAGCATAATCCATCTCTTTGAAATGATTGAAATACCTATGGACAAAGAGCATTGCTCATTTTAAACTATGACTTGTATTTAATGAATCACTGCAATAGCGGTGAGTTAATCTTACTCTTGTACTTCATCCTTTGTTTTGTTTGTGAAGAGTACACCAACTTCACCACGCAAATGCTTGCCAATCTGAAAATGATCAACACAGAAGAGTAAGTCTCTGTAACAGAGTAATGGTTATCCTTTTGAGGCTGGCACCCTTTACAACGTTGCTTACCTTGTGCAAGTTATCCTTGTATTCATCTGTCTCTCTCTTTCCCAAAGCAACAATCATTACTTTACTTTTACCAAAGAAAAATCTGCAGAAAAAGGTAAAAAAAAAAAAAAAAAAAGGGTCACTACAAAGATGCCAGAGACACTTATGACTTAATATTCAAGATTATACAGTAAGATTCAATATCTGTGTATATATTTAAGTCTTGTGTTCAGAAGAGAATAATTTCAATGGTATGAAAACAAAAACACAACTCCTAACTGCCCATGAACCAGGTCACAGATAACTGGCGCTAATGCAGCTTAAAAACTTAAAGCGCCAGCTCAGTAATTTTGTATCCAATAATGTCAAGCACATTTTGAACACGTCATTATATCAAAGGCTGCAATACTAACATGTTACCAGGCATTATTTAAGGGGGTCATTGACTGGAAAATGATGTGTTTATAGGTTTTAATCATCTGAAATGTGCCAATTGGTCACATGATTATTGGAAAAATATCAAAACACTCACTTTTCTTAAAAAAAAACCCCAAAACATGTTTTGTCTTGTTTTTCTCTCCAAGAAGCCGTTTTGACTCTTCCAGGGTTTTTTGTTGTAGGTACATCAAGAAATGGTAAACCCAGCTCCCCTTCAAATCCATCGTTCACCCGCACCCACCTCCCCCTCCCCGTAATCCCAGAGCATACCCTGGTGGCCGAATTGACTTGTATTTGGCTGAAGATATATCAAAGCCAGTGCCATTGATCCGAGCTAAAGGGTAGGAGCTAGGCAACTAATGGCAAGGCCTGGTGCACAAGACGTTTTCGTTTAGACCCAGACAGAAACATCTGCATGTACATGACACGTCACAAAAGCAACCACACATGCACACGGATCCACTGAAGGTGTGAAAACTGCTGTTGGATGGATGACAAGTAGAAGAGACTTTGAGATTTTGGGGGTGTGGTTATGGCGCTGAACTGAACGGACGTGTTTGTGAGTGCTCCTGAATAAATTTCTGAAAATATCCTTCAAAAAGCGGAGTTAAAAGCCAATTCTTTGCCCTAACTTCGACAAGCCACTAAAACGACATCATGCCACCGAAAAAAGAGAAGAAAAGCAGAAGTAACATATTTGACAGTGCAAAAGGAAGACAAGGAGGATAATATCAGCATTGCTAGCTCAACTGGCAATGCTAGCCCAGTGGAACAGCAACATACGGCCTCAGCTGCAATGACCCAAAACACAGATATCATGCAAAAGCTAGACATGATACAGAACTGTTTTGACAAAAAAATGGAAGGAGTTCTTTTGGCAATTCAAGACATTAAAGCAGACGTTCGTAACTTCACAGGGCACATGGACGAGGCAGAACGGCGTATCAGCAATCTAGAGGACTTCTCCAACTCAAAAAAAGGCAAAGTCAAAGAGTTAATGAAACAAATCAACCTCCTCACGAGCAAGTTAAACCAGGCTGAAAATATCTCCCGGAGGTAAGATAAGATAAGATAAGATAAGATAAGCCTTTATTAGTCCCACAACGGGGAAATTCCAGGATTGCAACAGCACAGGGATAGCAACACTCAGAGCAACAATCAGAAGGCAGAAAAAAAACAAGCAAGCAAGAGCAGCTAATATACATAAGATAAGATAAGATAAGATAAGCCTTTATTAGTCCCACAACGGGGAAATTCCAGGATTGCAACAGCACAGGGATAGCAACACTCAGAGCAACAATCAGAAGGCAAGAAAAAAACAAGCAAGCAAGAGCAGCTAATATACATATGTACGTATTACTATAAAATATATATATATATACACACACACAGACACACAGTGCAGAGCATTGTAGCTGGATGGAATAAATATATGAATATATGAACACACAGTGCAGAGCATTGTAGCTAGATGGAATAAATATGCAAGTATATAAACACACACAGTGCGGAGCAATGTAGCTAGATGGAATAATATGTAGATATATAAATATATAAACACACACAGTGCAGAGCATTGTTGCTAGATGGAATGAAACAGCATAACCGTCTACTTAGTTATCCTACATGGTATGATTATGTGCCCATACATATTCTCACCCTCCATAGCGACCGGTATGTTCCACATATGTACATATTACTATAAAATATATATACACACACACACACACAGTGCAGAGCATTGTAGCTGGATGGAATAAATGTATGAATATATGAACACACAGTGCAGAGCATTGTAGCTAGATGGAATAAATATGTAAATATATAAACACCCACAGTACGGAGCATTGCAGCTAGGTGGAATAAATATGCAAGTATATAAACACACAGTGCGGAGCAATGTAGCTAGATGGAATAATATGTAGATATATAAAAACACAGTGCGGAGCATTGTAGCTAGATGGAATAAATATATAGATATATAAATATAAACACACCCAGTGCTGAGCATTGTAGCTAGATGGAATAAATATGTAAATATATAAACACACACAGTGCAGAGCATTGTTGCTAGGTGGGATGAAACAGCATAACCTATGGCTGTGTTGTGAGACATGTATATGTTGGACACTGCATATGTGATTTAACCACGATGAAGGAGAGCCAGCCCCCTGCGGTGCGGAGCCACAGAGCCTGGACCCCCTGCGGAGGACAGGGGACAGAAGACTTCCTGACCACTGAGGCTTGAGAAGAGAGAAGGGGGAGTTATGTAAATAAAAGGCTAATGAATGTGAATAAAGAGACTTTGATATAGATGTGTGATTTCCCCCGCGAGGGAAATGGTTTGATGTGAGAATGTTTAAATGAGAGAACTTTGGTGTGTTCACTCTCTTTGTTCGCTGCTCAAGAATAAGAGCAGACAGTGGAATGATTTCTTGAATAAACTGAAATGGAAGACAATTCGGTTTCGTTATTCAAGTCTCCCCACATTGGTGACTGACGACGTTGAGAATGAACGAAGAAATTCTCAGGGTCCCGGACTCACAGCGCTCAGAGCTGGCGAGCGCAGTGGCCGTTAAGCTGCCTGATTTCTGGCAGGATAACCCACGGTCGTGGTTTCTGCAAGCAGAGTCGCAGTTCGCGCTCGCAGGAGTAACGGTGGATGACACTAAGTTCCACCATGTCATCGCTAAACTGGACAACAGCACAGCTCGGTGCGTGCAAAGCTTGGTGGAGCAGCCACCCGCGACCGACAGGTACGGCAAGCTGAAATCCACCCTCATCAAGTTTTTCACCCCCTCGGCTGAAGTGAGGGCGAGGAGGATCCTGTCTTTGCTAGACCAAGGTGGACACAGGCCGAGCGCCCTGATGGAGGAGATGATACAGCTGAGAGGGTTGGACAACGATGATTTCATTTTTCAGTTCATCTTCCTCTCCAACCTCCCGGCGCATGCGAGAAGCACGCTGGCCGGCAAAAAGTGTCACACCCTGGAGGAGTTCCGGGAGCTGGCCCAGGAGGCAGACGGGATCCTGGACGCCTGCGGCGGGCAAGCAACCACAGCAGCGACCCGAGACAGCGGGGAGCCAGAGGCGGCAGAACCAGACTGGCCGACGACGGCGGCAACACGGCCGCGACGAGGGGGAGCCAATAGCCCGGCGACAGAGGCGCGGGCACGACACAGCGGAGGAGAAGATCTCTGCTTTTACCATCGGAGGTTCGCAGAGAAGGCACGCAGGTGTGTGCCGCCCTGCATCTTCAGGAGTTCGGGAAACGGCAAGACCGGGGGTCGCTAGCAGCTTCGACCCTCGGAGAACGCAACAAGCTGCTCTACATCACGGATGCGCGCTCCGGACGAGTGTTCCTCATTGACACCGGAGCACAAGTGAGCTTCATCACCCCAACATACGCGGACCGGGTAGCTGGACCCCACGGTGACGGAGCTACAGCGGCAAATGGCTCGAACATCAACACCTACGGGAGAAGGACCTTGCCTTTATGCTTACATGGCCGCACATATGAATGGACTTTTGTAGTAGCGGCGGTGAGTTTCAACATGTTGGGCGCGGATTTTTTGTGTTCACACAATCTGTTAGTTGATCTTGCTAATAGACGGCTGGTAAATGCACTCTCTTTTTACTCTCTCCCCTGTTCAGCTCGAGTGTCCCCGCCACCAGTACAGACCCACGTCGCTACAGCAGGTGGTAAGTTTCACACACTCCTCACCCAATTTCCAGCGCTCACTGTGCCCACTTTTTCAGCGACGGTCGCGAAGCACGGGGTGAAACACTTCATCCCCACTTCTGGTCCTCCCGTGTTTGCAAAAGCTCGGCGCTTGGATGCAGTTAAGCTCGCCATTGCGCGCGAGGAGTTCGCCAGCCTGGAGAGGCTGGGCATCGTTCGTAGGTCGAAGAGCCCGTGGGCTTCGCCGCTGCACATGGTACCGAAAGCCGATGGCTCCTGGAGACCGTGCGGGGATTACCGCAGGCTAAACAACGCTACGGCACACGATCGTTATCCCATCCCGCACATTCAGGATTTTTCGGTGCACCTGGCGGGGGCGCGCATTTTTTCAAAGATTGATCTAGTTCGCGGCTATCACCAAGTCCCGGTCCAACCGGAGGACGTTCCTAAAACAGCGGTAATAACCCCGTTCGGACTTTTCGAATTTTTACGCATGCCGTTTGGTCTCAAAGGGGCGGCGCAAACATTTCAGCGGATGATGGATGCCGTGTTACGCGATCTCCCTTTCGTGTTTGTGTACCTCGACGACATTTTGGTCGCGAGTACTTCAGAGGACGAACACGAAACGCACCTCACAGCAGTTTTTAGGAGGCTGGGAGAGCACGGCTTAATAGTTAACCCAGCCAAGTGCCAGTTCGGCGTTGAGCGGATTGATTTTTTGGGTCACCGCGTCTCCCCGGAGGGAGCGGTTCCGTTACCAGAGAAAGTACGCGCGGTAGCGGATTTTCCCCGTCCACAAACGGTCAAATCACTACAGGAATTCTTGGGGATGGTGAATTTTTATAACCGGTTCCTGCCCCACGCAGCTCAAATCATGCAACCGTTATATGCCGCGCTCAAAAAACAAAAGCCGACCCAGGCGGTCGAATGGTCCCCGGAGCGGGAGCGCGCGTTCACAGAGGTTAAAAAAGCCTTGGCTGACGCTGCGCTCCTGGCCCACCCAGACCCTGCAGCACGTATCGCGCTGACGACAGACGCTTCAGATTTAGCCATAGGGGCCGTTATTGAGCAACAGGTAGCCGGAGTTTGGCAGCCTTTGGCTTTCTTTAGCAAATCTTTAAGCGCGGCTGAGCGAAAATACAGCGCGTTTGACAGAGAACTGTTGGCGCTGCATTTGGCTATTCGTCATTTCCAGTTCTGGCTGGAAGGACGGTGCTTCACCGCTTATGTGGACCACAAGCCGCTCACATACGCCATGGCCAAAATTTCAGATCCGTGGTCCGGCAGGCAGCAGAGGCAGCTGGCCGCAATCTCGGAATTTACCACTGACATTAGGCACGTCGCGGGCAAATTCAATGTAGTAGCGGATTGTCTCTCACGCGCGTTCACGACCCCAACACGCGCAGAGGCAGAACGGGCCACCGTGACCGCGCCGCGGGAGAGCGGCACGGTGGCGCGCGCAGCCCCGGTGCACGTGGGTATAGATTACGCAGCCATGGCAGCGGACCAGGGGGCGGACGCAGACGTGCGCGCGCTCCAGTCTGGACCAACAGGGTTGAGGCTGGAGAGCAAGTGTTTACAAACCGGTATGCCCCCCCTGATCTGCGACATGTCGACGGGGCGCCCGCGTCCGGTGGTTCCGGCCACGTGGCGCCGCCGTGTTTTTGACTCGGTCCACTCACTGGCGCACCCGGGGGTGCGCGCGTCGGTGAAACTAGTGGCGGAAAAGTTTGTTTGGCCGTGCCTGCGCAAGCACGTGAAGGAATGGGCAAAAACCTGCATTTCCTGTCAACGGGCCAAAATTCACAGGCACACAAGAGCCCCGTTAGAACCGTTCCGCATTCCGGCCAGAAGGTTCGACCATGTGCACGTCGACCTTGTGGGCCCCCTACCGGCATCACAGGGGTTCACGTATCTTTTGACAATGGTGGACCGCACCACACGTTGGCCGGAAGTGGTCCCACTTGCGACGACCACGGCCGCGGAGGTGGCTCGCGTTTTTTTAACGGCTTGGGTGGCGCGCTTCGGGGTTCCGTCGGACATTACGTCCGATAGAGGACCGCAATTCATCTCTGAGCTGTGGTCAGCGATGGCCAACGGCTTAGGAGCCAAAATTCACCGCACTACGGCTTACCACCCTCAGGCTAATGGTTTATGCGAGCGTTTTCATAGGTCTTTGAAGGCAGCACTCAGAGCGTCGCTCACGGATGCAGATTGGGTAAATAAACTTCCATGGGTTTTATTAGGGTTGCGTTCTGCGCCTAAAGAGGACTTAGACGCCTCCCCAGCGGAGCTGGTATTCGCACAAACTCTGAGGCTGCCGGGCGAGTTTTTACCAGAGCACCCAGAGCCCCCACCTCTCTCTGCTCTGGGACCGTTAGTCGGCACGGGGGCAGACACGCTCCCGGGTCCGGTTCATCACGCTTTTCCACGAGTTTTCGTCCCCAAGGCTTTGAAAAATGCCGATTTCGTTTTTGTCAGGCGCGAAGCCCTTAAAGCAACGCTCAAACCACCTTACGAAGGGCCATTTCGAGTGCTGGAGGCAGGTGATAAGCAATTTGTGCTAGATTTTGGAGACAGAAAAGAGACAGTCAGTATTGACAGACTAAAACCTGCTTTTGTCATGAAGGACGTGTCTGTACCGGTCGCGGTGGCGCCTCGACGAGGCAGGCCCCCGCAGAGGGCAATTAACCACTCTCTTCCTCAGTCAACAGACCCGAAGCAGAACAGCACCGCAGGCAAGGCGGGGCCAACGCACAGCAGATTCGGCAGACGGCTGAAGCCCAAGCGGCGCACAGACTGAATGTTGGTGTTGATTATTCAGTAGTGAGTAAGGTGCTATTAAATTTTGGGAATTAGTCTGTTCTTCATCGGTTGGGGGGGGGTTATATGGCTGTGTTGTGAGACATGTATATGTTGGACACTGCATATGTGATTTAACCACGATGAAGGAGAGCCAGCCCCCTGCGGTGCGGAGCCACAGAGCCTGGACCCCCTGCGGAGGACAGGGGACAGAAGACTTCCTGACCACTGAGGCTTGAGAAGAGAGAAGGGGGAGTTATGTAAATAAAAGGCTAATGAATGTGAATAAAGAGACTTTGATATAGATGTGTGATTTCCCCCGCGAGGGAAATGGTTTGATGTGAGAATGTTTAAATGAGAGAACTTTGGTGTGTTCACTCTCTTTGTTCGCTGCTCAAGAATAAGAGCAGACAGTGGAATGATTTCTTGAATAAACTGAAATGGAAGACAATTCGGTTTCGTTATTCAAGTCTCCCCACATAACCGTCTATTTAGTTATCCTACATGGTATGATTATGTGCCCATACATATTCTCACCCTCCATAGCGACCGGTATGTTCCTAGTTGTATGCCGGAGAGGACCATTGTGTAAGTCTATTGCATCTTTTGCATTCAAAAAAACTATTAGTTTGTTACGTCTTTTTGCTATCTCTGCGAGCAGCCCTGCTTAGGTTGTACAGTCTGACAGCCGTTGGTAGGAAGGACCTACGAAACCTCTCGGTTGTGCACCTGGGATGATGTAGTCTGCTGCTAAATGAGCTCCTCAGTGCATCCAGTATGTCCTGCATAGGGTGGAACTCGGACTCCAGCAGAGATGACAGTTTAGCCACCGTCCTCCTCTCTCCTATCTCCTCCATCGGATCAAGGCGCTGCCCCAGGACAGAGCTAGCTTTCTTAATCAGTTTGTTCAGTCTCTTCCTATCGGCATAGGTATAGTCTCAGATTGGTAAATATGCATGAAAAAGTGGGAAAAAAACCAACCCGGTCACCTTTCTGGAAAAGTGGCTGCCCAAAGTGTTGGGGCTAGATACCTTCTCTTCACCGCCACTCACTGAAATCGCACATTGTCTCCCGACACGGAATCAGTCCAAGCCCAGAACCCTCATATTTAAATTTCTGAACTTCCAAGACAAAGTCCGAGTGATGCAAGCAACCAAGGCCAAAGGGAAGGTAACGTTTGCAGAACAGGTGGTGATGTTTTTCCCGGACATGCCGTCAGAAATACACCGCCAGAGGAGAAGCTTCAATGGGGTAAAACAACAGTTAAGATCCCTTAACATTCAGTATGGCATACTGTATCCAGCCAAACTTCGCCTGATGGCAGATGGGAAGACATGAGTTTGAATCACCGGAGGACGCTGAGAAGTTTATCTGGGACTTGCAAAGCAGAGGAAGTCAGTAAAGAACTAAAAATTTACCCAATCAAAGCCCTGCTGAGGCTGGATGCTTGATGGCAAATGATAGGACATGATTAGTTTTGTAAAAATATTGTTCTGTTCACAGAAACACCTAAAACAAGTTACAGAAAAATATGCTGAGTTACATACCACTTTTACTATGAAAGGTATGCTTTCTTATGCTCATGCTTCCTTAAAGGGTCCGTGACAAGATCTTGGAACTATGCATAAGTATTTAGTATGAATTTATCTTCCATCGTCCACATAGTTGGTTCTGTTGAATTAGAACACTAAATAAGTGGAAAAATATTTCTGTGAATTCAAATTTAGCGCCGTGTTGCACTAATGCAATATCCTGAGACACACCTCGTTTCAGGATATGACGTCATGAGGTGAGTTTCCTCTTGGCTGATCCGTGTGCTGTCAATGTAAACAAACTGTTTAGCTTCTATATCAGCGAAACATCCAAAAAAAATGAGAAATCAATAAGGGGACAAACACTTTTTCACACCACCATACGTACACTCTGGTGTATGTTTTGCGTTGGTACCGTTTAAGTTTATTTTCATGAACTAATCTCATCTGTAGGGAAACTACTTGACTTTCTTTATGAAGAAGTGGCACAAGAATGTAAAACGGCAAGTTGGATGTGCCAGTTTACACCCAACTCGGCCAGTTGTGGAGTTGGCCCATCGATTATGCCAACTCGGCACTTTATTAGTACATATTTGAGTAATAGTCAGTTCTAACTAATTAAGTGATAAATTCTGTATAAATTCTTTGTCTAAAACACGTTGCATTTATACCTATGTTACATACGTAAAATAAAAAAATTTGAATTCTATGGCAAAAAGGATCATAAATAAAAGAATACAGATCTAAGAGCTCTTACTGAGAAGAGCTCTTGCTGAGAGCTCTTAGGCATAATATTTTTTGAGTAAATTTCTGTAACTAATTGTTTCTTTCAAAGGTCTTTTTATTATTATTAATTGAGGTATCAATACAATACAAAGTATTGGAAATTTTCATTTTTGTTTTAACCAAACAGTGCAAAACTAAAATTTAAAACTAACAAATGTGGATGCTTCAAAACACAAAAACCTTTAAATAAACAATAATAAAAAAATACAAAAAGAAAAATTGTGTGTGTGAGGTGGGGGTGGGGTAAAGAGGATATGAGCTACTCAGAAACTATAATTGTGGGTCTTTCAAAGAAATCAAGAAACGGGCGCCATAATTTATAGAATTTGTTTTCAGAGCCACGAACTGTATATCTGATTTTTTCTAAATCCAAACAGGACATTATATCTTTTATCCACTGTAAATGTGAAGGGGGCGAAGAGTCTTTCCACTTCAGTAATACAGCACGTCTAGCCAATAATAATGAAAATTTGAATACTTTTGATTTGGAATTTGGCAAGACAAGTTCTGGAGCCACACCAAAAATGGCGCATAATGGATCAGGTTTGATTTGATATTGCAGGACTTCAGACATAGTGATAAAAACAGAATGCCAAAAATTCATCAATGAAGGGCAGGACCAATACATGTGAAGCAAAGTGCCAGGAGCGCTACCACACTTTTCACAAGTTGGGTCTATATCCGAGTAAATACGTGCTAACTTAACCTTGGACAGGTGCACCCGGTGTTCAATCTTAAATTGAATAAGAGCGTGACGAGCACACATTGATGCAGTGTGAACCTGGCCAAGAATAGAGTCCCACAGTTCATCAGTAAAAGTAAAATTAAGATCTTGTTCCCAATTCAATTTAATAGCGGCCAGAGAAGAAGATTGTAAATTTGAAATTAAATTATATAAAACTGATATTACCCCCTTAGAAGTTGGTTTAACTAATAAAAAATCATCTAGAGGATTATCAGAAGGTTTTTGAGGGAATTGTTTTGTCATGGTTTGCACATAATGTCTGAAGCGGAAAAAATGTGTAGAAGTGATGTGAAATTTAGTGGAAAGTTGAGAAAAACTTGCAAATTGACCATCAAAATATAAATCCGCAAAAGATTTTAAACCTTTTCTGTGCCATATATGAAATGCACTATCAATAGTTGATGGGGTAAATAAATGATTTGTGGCAATTGGACTTTTAATGGAGAAAAACTGAAGACCGAAATTTTTCCTGAATTGAGACCAAATTCTAAGAGACTGACGAACTACTTTGTTATTACCCAGTGTAGACAAAGAAAGGGGAAGTGGTGAACCTAAAACTGCCGGTAGGGAGGTTTGATTGTCCACATGTGACTCCATAAGGATCCAAATGGGTGATTTGGGTTCCAGATAGAAATGTTTCCAATATAACATGCACCTGATATTTGCTGCCCAGTAGTAATATTGAAAGTTAGGCAGAGCCATGCCACCCACTGATTTGGATCTTTGAAGAAAAACTTTCCTCAATCTCGGATGTTTACCATCCCAAATAAATGAGGTAATCAGAGAGTCCAAAGACTTAAAAAAGGATTTAGGAATAAAAATGGGGAGACATTGAAACAAATATAAAAACTTTGGAAGTAACATCATTTTTACAGAATTGATTCTGCCAATTAAAGACAAGGATAATGGGGACCATTTGGAAAGTATTAGCTTGCACTGGTCAAATAAGGGGAGAAAATTATTTTTAAACAAGTAATTAAGTTGTTTAGTAACACATATCCCAAGATAATTAAAATGATCAATAACAACCTTGAAAGGAAAATTTTCAAGATCCTGAACTCGAATCTTTTCATTAATTGGAAACAATTCACTCCTATTAAGATTAATTTTATAACCAGAAAACCTACTAAAACTATCCAAAATGTTAAGTATAGCGGGTAATGAAGTAAGTGGGTTGGAGAGAAATAGTAAAAGATTGTCGGCATAAAGTGAAACCCTATGCTCGATGCCACCCCTACAAATGCCTAGAAAGTCCCGGCTCCCACGGATTGCAATAGCTAACGGCTCAATTGCCAAGGCAAAGAGCAACGGGCTCAAAGGACAGCCTTGCCTCGTACCACGGTAAAGTCTAAAATAGTCAGAATAGCGACAATTAGTTAACACTGAAGCTAAAGGACTAGCATAGAGAAGTTTAATCCAGGAACAGAAGGAAGGACCAAACCGAACCCCTCCCAAGTAAAAAAACAAATACTCCCACTCAACCCTATCGAATGCCTTTTCAGCGTCCAAACTAATAAGACATTCAGGTATGTTGTGGTGAGGAGTATAAATAATATTAAACAACCGCCGCAAGTTAAAAAAAGAATGGCGATTTTTAATGAAACCAGTTTGGTCCTGTGAAATTATAAAAGGAAGAATCTTTTCCAACCTTGAAGCTAACAACTTTGACAAAATTTTAACATCGGTATTTAACAAGGAAATAGGCCTGTAAGAAGCACAATCAACAGGATCCTTGTCTTTTTTAAGCAACACAGTGATACAGGCCTGATAACATGAAGGAGGAAGTGTACCAGAGTCAAGCGACTCTGTAAAAACTTGACAAAGGAAAGGGGCAAGCAAGATCGTCAGAGAATTTTTTGAAAAAATCAGCGGAAAACCCATCAGGTCCTGGAGATTTTCCTGATTGCATGGATGATATTGCCAGCTGAATTTCTTCTTTTGTGATGGGAGCTTCTAGAATTTGCCGAGATTCTGAAGAAATCGAAGGGATATCAATAGAATCAAAAAAAAAATTGCAAATCCTTTAAATTTGTTGTATATTCTGAGGTATATAATTTGGAATAAAATGGCCTGAAAATATCATTAATCACTTGTTGGTCAGATGTCACCTCTCCTTTATCTGTCCTAACTCCAGTAATAATTTGCTTAGCTCTAATACCACGCAGTTGATTAGCTAGAAGTTTACCGGTTTTTTTGCCATGTTCATAAAATTCACTCTTGTTTCTTATTAAACAACCTTCAATTTGTCGAGTAGAAAGTAAATTAAGTTTAGTTTGTAACGTCATACATTCCTTGTACAGAGCGGGTGATGGAGATTGAGCATATTGTCTGTCATTGTCCAAGATTTGATCTAAAATAGCCTTCTGTTCCTGTATTGTGGATCGTCTTTTAAATGCTGCCAATGAAATAAATTCCCCCCTAAGAAATGCCTTCATGGCCTCCCATATCGTTTTGTTTGGCATACCAGGAGTTTTATTTTCTTTCAAAAAAAATTAATTTTAGAAGAAATATTCGCAACCAATTTTTCATCTGTAAGTAATAATGGATCCAGTCTCCAGTGCTTTCTCATGGAGTCACATCCATGGAGCATCATTTTAAGTACAAGAGGGGCATGATCAGAAACCGAGATGCTATCATAACTGCAAGAGCTAAGGTTATTAATTAATAAATTGTCAACAAAAAAATAATCTATTCTGGTATAAGTATGGTGTACGTGAGAGAAAAAAGAATAGTCCCTGCCATTAGGATGTAAAAAACGCCAAGGGTCTGTAAGGCTATATTCCTCAAGAAAAGACTTAACATAAGTTGCAGATTTATTAAGACTAGCAGGTTTTGAGGATGAGCGGTCTAAGATCAGATCCATATACAAATTAAAGTCACCCCCAAGCATTAGAGAATGAGTATTTAAATCTAGAAGCTGCGAAAAAAGTGTACATCATCAAAATTCGGCGCATACAGATTAGCCAAGGTGACATGTTTATTGCCAAGTTTACCTGATACTATTACAAATCGTCCATTTTTATCTAATACAACATTAGAGGGAATAAATGGGATATTTTGATCAATAAGAATAGCAGCGCCCCTGGCCTTAGCTTTAAAATTTGAATGAAAAAATTGTCCTGACTGTGGAGAGCGTGAAAAGATGAGGCTGAGTTTATTTCTCAAATCAGATTTATTCACTTGTCTCCAACATCCTCCAAACAGAAAAAGAGACACATCCTCCCATATCTGTCCTTTTTATACCCGGGACATCAAAGTACAGAGTCACATTGTCTTTAAATCCCAAGACACAATACATCATCCTCCAGGTCTTCTCCCACCCACCTAAAACCACTGGTGGTCAGGAAATCTCTCAAGGCCATCTCTAAAGATCACATTTCACACCCTCCTGTCATCCCCAGGAGACCCAGACCTATTGTTCATTCTGAGACGTGAAGCAAGAGTAATATACATATGCATCCTAAGCAACTCACATATGTGTGCCACATGACCCCCCCCCCCCAAACGTCTAAGATGAAACAATACAACACAGTCTGCATATCATGATAAAATCACAAACATCAGTCCACGTGCTGTTTGGGCTTCAATCGTCTTCCGAACTTGCTGTAAGCGGGCTTTACCACTCCTGCGGCGCCATCCTGCTGTGGATCTGCTATCTGCGGATGAGGACTGTTAGTCAATCCCTGTGGGAGCTCTGGGGAATGCTCCCTAGGAGGTCTGCCGCATCGAGGAGCCCTCGCCAACTGCACAGCTTCGTCAGCCATCACAAAAGCGGGTTTGAGTCTGTCTATGCCAATCATTTCCCTTCTGCCCCCCAAATCTAGCAAAAAGTGCTTATCATCTGTTTCCAGCACTCTAAATGGGCCATCATAAGGCGGTCGCAAGGTTGGGCGATGAGCATCGTGTCTGACAAAAACAAACTCCGCATTTTTTAAAGCCTTAGGTACAAAAACGCACGGAAAACTGTGATGAACGGGGCCAGGAAGCGTGCTCGCTCCCGTGTCGTTCAGTAACCGCTGAGCAGGGGGGCACTCTGGTGCAGGATTATCTGGGAGAAACTCCCCGGGCAGCCGGAGTGGCTGCGCAAAAACCAATTCAGCTGGGGAGGCTTTTAAGTCCTCTTTAGGTGCAGAACGCAACCCCAATAAAACCCATGGTAGCCTGTTTACCCAATTTGCATCCGTAAGCGACGCCCTAAGGGCTGCTTTCAATGACCTATGGAAACGTTCGCATAAACCATTAGCCTGGGGGTGGTACGCGGTAGTGCGGTGGATCGTTACCCCCAGGCTGCGGCCCATCGCTGACCAAAGCTCGGAAACAAATTGAGGACCTCTGTCGGACGTAATATCCGACGGAACTCCAAAACGCGCTACCCAAGCCGTTAAAAACGTGCGCGCCACATCCTCGGCTGTGGTTGATGCCAGTGGGACCACTTCAGGCCAACGCGTGGTGTGGTCCACATTGTCAAAAGATGTGTGCACCCCTGCGACGGCGGGAGGGGGCCTACGAGGTCGACATGCACATGATCGAACCTCTTAGCCGGGATGTGAAACGGCTCCAAGGGGGCTTTAGTGTGTTTGTGTATTTTGGCTCGCTGGCAAGCCATGCAGGCTCTTGCCCACTCCTTAACGTGCTTGCGCAGGCTCGGCCATACAAATTTCTCTCCTACCATTTTGACCGACGCGCGCACCCCGGGGTGTGCCAGAGAATGAATCGAGTCAAAAACGCGGCGGCGCCATGTGGCCGGCACCACGGGACGTGGTCGTCCCGTGGAGACATCGCAGATTAAGGGGCGCATACCACCTTGCAGCACCCTGCTCTCCAGCCTTAACCCCGTTGGTCCAGACTGGAGCGCGCACACGTCTGCGTCACTAACCTGATCCGTGGCCATGGCTACATAATCTACCCCCACGCGGGCTGGAGCCGCGCGCACCTCCGCGCCGCTAGCCTGCTCCGCGGCCATGGCTGCACAATCTACCCCTACGCGGACTGGAGTATTTACGGCGCGCGAGAGACAATCTGCCACTACATTTAGTTTACCCGCTACGTGTTGAATATCGGTAGTAAACTCGGAGATTGCAGCCAGCTGCCTCTGCTGCCGGCTTGACCACGGCTCTGAAACCTTAGCCATCGCGAAAGTCAGCAGCTTGTGGTCGACAAACGCAGTGAAACGGCGTCCTTCCAGCCAGAACTGGAAGTGGTGAATGGCCAAGTGGAGCACTAACAACTCCCTGTCGAACGCGCTGTATTTTCGCTCGGTATCGCGCAAAGTCCTGCTGAAAAAAGCGAGCGGCTGCCAAGCCCCTGCGACCCGCTGCTCCACAACCCCGCCTATGGCCACATCTGACGCGTCAGTAGTAAGCGCTATGCGGGCCGTTGGGTCTGGGTGTGCTAACAACGCAGCGTTTGCCAAGGCGGTTTTAACCTCAGAGAATGTGCGCTCCCGCTCCGGAGACCATTCAATTTTATTTGCAGGTTTTTGTTTTTTAAGCGCGGCATACAGTGGTTTCATAAGCTGCGCTGCGCGGGGGAGGAAACGGTTATAAAAATTCGCCATTCCCAAAAACTCCTGTAATACTTTGACCGTTTGTGGCTGGGGAAAATTTGTTACTGCGCGCACTTTGTCCGGCAGCGGAACTGCTCCTTCTGGAGAGACGCGGTGCCCCAAAAAATCAATCTGCGTCACCCCGAACTGACACTTCGCTGGGTTGATTATTAACCCGTGCTCTCCCAACCTCCGGAAAACTGCCGTGAGGTGTTTTTCATGTTCCTCTTCGGACGCGCTGGCTACCAAAATGTCGTCCAGATAGACGAACACAAAGGGGAGATCGCGCAACACCGCGTCCATCATGCGTTGGAACGTCTGCGCAGCGCCTTTAAGCCCGAACGGCATGTGCAAAAACTCGAAAAGGCCAAACGGAGTTATTACCGCTGTTTTGGGTATGTACTCAGCACGTACTGGGACTTGATGGTACCCGCGGACCAAGTCTATTTTAGAAAAAATGCGCGCCCCCGCCAGATGAACGAAAAAATCTTAGATATGCGGGATTGGGTAGCGGTCGTGCGCTGTAGCGTTGTTCAACCTGCGGAAATCACCGCAAGGTCGCCACGAGCCATCAGCTTTAGGGACCATGTGAAGTGGGGAAGCCCATGGGCTGTTCGAACGCCGGATGATGCCCAACTTTTCAAGGTTGGCGAACTCCTCGCGCGCTATGGTCAGTTTAGCTGCATCCAAGCGCCGAGCTTTTGCAAAAACAGGGGGACCGGTGGTAGTAATAAAATGTTCCACTCCGTGTTTAGCGACGGCTGCTGAAAATGTGGGAACCGTGAGTGCTGGAAACTGAGTGAGGAGTGTGTGGAACTTACCGCTTGCCGTAGCGACGTTGGCTTGTGCTGTGGGCGGGGTCACTCGGGCTGCACAGGGAATAGAGTAAAAAGAGAGTGCATTAACCAAGCGTCTATTGGGAAGATCAACCAACAACCCATGTGAGCACAGAAAATCAGCCCCTAACATGTTGAAGCTCACCGCAGCTATAATAAAAGTCCACTCAAATGTACGGCTTTGCAGGGACAGAAGCAGAGTCTTCTCACCGAAGGTCTTAATGCTCGAGCCGTTCGCTGCCGATGCTCCGTGACTCCCGGGGCCTGCCAGCCGGTCAGCATAGGTTGGCATGATGAAACTCACTTGGGAGCCTGTGTCCACGAGGAATTGCCTCCCCGAACGCGCATCCGTCAAGTAGAGCAGCTTGTTCTGTTCACCGAGGGCTGCGGCTGCTACCGACCCTCGGTTCTGGCGTTTCCCGAGCTCTTGAACTGACACTGTGGTATACACTTGCATGCCCTCTCTGCAAAGCGACGATGGTAGAAACAGAGGTCATCTCCTCCGCGATGTTTGGCCTTCACCGCCACCGTTGCCAGTGGGTCTGCTGCCGCCGCCTCTGGCCCCCTGCCATCTCCAGCCCTCGAGTCGAGTCCTGTCGCTGCTGCGGTGGCCGCGCGCTGTCTGCTGGCGTTGAGAATCCACTGTGCCTCCTGGGCCAGCGCGCGGAAGTCTCGCTGGGCCAACAATGGTGAACCGGCCAGGGTCGCTCTCGTGGCCGACGGTAGGGTTCTCAGGAATATGTGGGTGAAGAGAAAGTCGTCGCCGTCTGAGCCCCTTAGCCTCAGCATGTCTTCCATCAGGTCGACGGGTGTGCTGTCTCCCAAGTCGTTCAGGGCCAGGAGTCTCTCCGCTCTTTCCTGGACTGAGGGAGTGAAACGCTGGATGAGCGCAGCCTTCAACCCGCCGTATTTGTCTTCGGCCGGTGGGCGCTGCACCAGGCTCTGCACATGTCGAGCCGTGCGGTTGTCGAGCTTGGCGATAACGTGGTAGAATTTCGTGTCATCTGCCGTTATTCCCCGGAGAGCGAACTGAGCTTCGGCCAAGAGGAACCAGGAGTCCGGGTTGTCCTGCCAGAAATCTGGTAGTTTGACTGAGACTGCGTTCGCCTGGCTGGTTCCTGGCGAGTCCGGCTCGGGGGAATTTCTTTTGTCCATGATACGTCTTAAGGTCACCAGTGTGGAGAGCGTGAAAAGATGAAGCTGAGTTTATTTCTCAAATCAGATTTATTCACTTGTCTCCAACATCCTCCAAACAGAAAAAGAGACACATCCTCCCACATCTGTCCTTTTTATACCCGGGACATCAAAGTACAGAGTCACATTGTCTTTAAATCCCAAGACACAATACATCATCCTCCAGGTCTTCTCCCACCCACCTAAAACCACTGGTGGTCAGGAAATCTCTCAAGGCCATCTCTAAAGATCACATTTCGCACCCTCCTGTCATCCCCAGGAGACCCAGACCTATTGTTCATTCTGAGACGTGAAGCAAGAGTAGTATACATATGCATCCTAAGCAACTCACATATGTGCCACACTGACCAACATTTTGACAAGCGCAAGTGGTCGGAATCCTGCACATGGGTTTCCTGCAAAAACAGTACCCCAAGCTTAAATTGCGTTAGACGTGACATGACTCTCTTTCGTTTAATTGGATGGTTCAACCCCTTCACATTCCAGCTTACCAAAGTAAGATTACTATTCAAAGAGTAAAATTTATATATTGTGTTGTGTAGCCCAAAAAAGACTGGGGTGAGGTACGGGTAAAAAAATAAATAAATAAAAAGGGGAGGGGGTGAGGGGGGTGTAAATAAATCCATAACAAAAAAAAATTTAAAAAAAATTCAACAACCAAACCTATAACAACACTCCAGCCGGTTGCAAAAAACAGCAACCGCTCCATCTCCTGCTCTATTCTCATCCTAACAAAACACTCCCATACAACTGGCTTCAATCCTGCATACTATGAACATTTTACCCTAAAAAAAAAAAAAAAAAAATTAAGTAAACAACAACGTATAGGGAACCAATTTTACCTTGTTTTGAACATCTAAAAATGCATCAATGTCCAGTAAGTGCAGCTTTAATGAAGTAATAATCAAGAAGTACAGTGTGGTAGTTGGTCAACCCAGGAATGTCCAGTTTAGGGCGAAAATCGCTGATTTCTCTCCATGGTTTGCATGAAGCGGGTGGCCTCCGGAACGGACGCCAGCCACTGGTTTTTGCCGTCTGGAAGAGTTATCCGGAGCCTGGCGGGGAAGAGAAGAGAAGGACGAAAACCTCTCTTGTACAATTCGGACATAACCTCCTTATATTCGGCTTGTTGCTTCTGAACGTCGGCGTTATAGTCCTCGTAAAACTGAAGTTTATGTCCACGATACTCCAAAGTCCCACGGTGTCTCCGCGCTTCTCTCATTACCAAGTCTTTGGCCCGAAACCGGTGGAAACAAATAATGACAGCGCGCGGCTTCCCGTTCGGACCCGGCTTGGGCATGAGGCTGGCGTGGGCTCTATCCAGCTCTGGGGGAGATGGCAAAGTTTGTGTGCCAAAGACGTCCACCAACAGCCGAGAAAAAAATTCAGATGGCCGTGGACCCACATCAAAGGACTCCGGCAGACCCACCAGACGAATATTCAGCCTCCTGCTTCTTCCCTCCAGGTCAGAAAGTTTGTTTTTCCAAAGCTTGTTCTCCTCCTACATTGACTCACACTTAGCTTCAAGCGCCGCTAGGCGCTGGCTGACGTCCTCCGCGTTGTTTTCAAGATCGCCAATGCGTTGCTCCTGGTTCGCCACATCTGCTTGAATCTTGTCCAGCTTACCATTAATAAGTTCAAATGAAGCTTTAAAATCAGCAGCTATGGACATTCTGTGTTGCTCAAGCAAGGCAACAAGTGCAGGGTTAAGGCTTTTATTAGCATCCTCAGTTAAGCTGGTGTTAGCATTGTTCACTGCTGCCTCCTTTTCAGTCTGCTTTCTTGTTTTGGACATATTGTCTCAACTCAAAACAGATTCCGCACGTATTAAACGTCCAAAACGCTGACAGCTTACAGCAAAGTAGGGTTTAAAAAGTAAGACTGAAAAAAAAAATATAGCAGGAGCCAGCAACGCACACACTTACTCCATTACCAGCACACCTGATCGTAACTAATTGTTTCGATTACGGTACTTCAACAATGCGTTCAATCTCCAACACCACGAGTCCTGATTACGGTAATCGATGGGCCAACTCGGCAGTGGGCCAAGTTCGGTGTAAATCATGCCCCAACTCGGTCTGCTTAATGGCGGGCCAAGTCAGCCAGGCCGAGTTGGCAATCGGTCCAGTTGTGCGGCTAGCGATCTGCCTAGCCTGCCATTAATGCGTTGGTTAATTAAAAATCAGCTGCTACTCTTATGCCACTGATTGCCATGACATTTTTGTGAGTTTAATTTCAGTCTTAATTAATTCAGCTTATGTGTTGAATCACATTTTGATACTAATAAACCACAACAACATTTTGGTTTGGAAAGTATTTAATTACACAAGTACGGAAGCGGGTACGGAACGTCTAGGGTATGTTGCGATTTGGGTACGGAGTGTCCAGTAACCCATTACTACAAGCATCCCCATTAGGAATCACCAATTATCCTTGACATACATATATAGGGGGTGTCATGGGGTGTCTGGGAGAGGGATAGTACCTCTGTAGGGGGGGCTTGCCATGTCCTTTTAAGGACAGCTCATTCTACATTGGTTCCCACCTGGCACCCAACTCTCATCTGTGGCTCCTCAAAGTTGTAGCATGTGCAGCGGCCACACCCCGGTAAACCGCTTTGGCAGGCGGGCTGAACCAGGTGAGGGTAGCCAGTCAGGCCTCAAACCCTGCGGTGAGTTAAACAGGGTATGCCTACTTAAGCATGTGAAGACTGTAGTCGGCGGATTGAGTGGATGAGGTCATCTTTTGTCCAAATGGTCATGAAGGCGGTGACAGCAGGCATTGTTGAACGCAAGGGCATGGCAAGGCACTATAGACGTCGTGGTCATCCACTGCAGCCGAGGAAGTCCCTGGTGGTGACGGCTCTTTTTGTACCACCAGATCCTGGCTTTTGAGGCCGAGAGAGTGGACTTGCCCCTGTGCATCAACTTTCCCACTTTTAAAAAACATTCCTGCACAGGTTTTCCTCGTGTGTGTTTGTCCTCACAACCCTACAACAGTCCTGCGGCGATGGGGAACGAGTAAAGCAACAGGTGGAGGTGACCACTGGCAGTTGTAGCTTGAACCCTGCACGCAGGCGGCTTGGCGGCAATAGTCGCTCTCCTTCTGACCCCGGGACAACAGTGGAGCTCGGCGTTCCCCCAGGCGACTGAGCAGCCTCTTTAGGACAGCACTGCTCACCCTCACATGAGGGAGGGGACTAGAAAATGTGTCCCAAACAAATGCTTGTCCCTTCCAATTGGCCAGCATACCACGGCTGGCAGTTCTACCCCCCAAGCGGTCGAAACCAAAGAAGAAAGAAACTAATTCTTGGTGCGTGGAATGTACGCATACTCATGGACAGAGAGGCCTCCTCGAGGCCTGAGAGAAGAACAGCTCTCATTGCAAGGGAACTGGCCCGCTACCGCATTGATATCGCGGCCCTCAGCGAGACCAGACTAGCCGAAGAAGGCTCTGTGACCAAACTAAAAGGTGGCTACACCTTCTTCTGGAAAGGCAAGGCTAAAGATGAAGAGAGGATCCATGGAGTAGGACAGGCCATCAAGACATCAGTTCTCAAGCAACTTCCTGACCTACCAACGTCAGTTAATGAACGGCTGATGAAACTCCGTTTCCCCCTCAACTATAACCGGCACGTTAACCTCACCAGCGCGTACGTCCCAACTCTCACCAGCAGTGATGAAGTGAAGGAAGCCTTTTATGAGGAGCTCAGTACCCTCGTGAAGGACACTCCTCCCAATGACAAACTCATTCTGCTTGGCAATTTCAACGCCAGAGTCAGTACAGACTACTGTAACTGGAAAGGCGTGCTGGGGCCACACAGCACTGGAAAACTGAACTCCAACGGCTTGATGCTCTTGAGCCTTTGTGCTGAAAACCACCTCGCTATCACAAACACACTGTTCTAGCAAGCAGACAAATATAAGACAACATGGATGCACCCAAGATCCAAGCAGTGGCATTTGATAGACTTTGCCATTTGCCATTAGAGAGACATCCGGACGTCAGGATCACCAGGCCATGTGCGGAGCAAAGTGTTGGACGGACCTCCGTCTAGTCAGATCTATCCTATCCCTGCCATATTGCCCCAACACACCGCAAGACGCCGAAAGTCATCAGGCCAGCGTTCAACGTCGCCAAACTTGAACAACCTCAGCAACATAGTGAATTTGCAGAAGATCTGGATGGCCGACTGATTGCCCATGGACCCCTGACTGGCTGTCCAACACAAAGGTGGGAATAGTTTAGAGCACTGGTCACAGAGTCAGCAAAAACCACCATTGGCCCCAGGAAACGAGTGCACCAGGACTGGTGCCGGCGAGAACGACGAGAACATCAAGACACTCCTGGATGACAAGCAGAAGGCCTTTGTTGAGTGGCAGAATGACCCCACTTCCATTTCCAAGCGTGATAGCTTCAAGCACCTCCAGAGACGGGCACAAGCCGAGCTGCGAAAGATGCAGAATGAATGGTGGGAGAAGAAGGCAGATGAGGTACAGAGATATGCCGACACGCAGAATTCCAAGATGTTCTTCAGCATCATCAAGGAAGTATATGGACCTGCCAAGCCATGCACTACCCCACTCCTGTCGGCAGACGGTTCAACTCTGCTGAAGGAGAAGAGCAGCATCAATGCGCGATGGAGTGAGCACTTCAGCTACCTGCTCAACAGCCCCTCACCAGCATCTGGGATGAAGAACAACTGCCCAAAGACTTCAGGGATGCCACTGTTGTCTCCCTGTTCAAGAATAAGGGCAGCAAGTCTGACTGCAGCAATTACCGAGGTATCGCCCTTCTATCTATAGCTGGAAAAATATTGGCCCGGGTCCTCCTCAACCGACTGATTAACAACATCTCTGAAGGGAACCTGACAGAAACACAGTGTGGATTCCACCCAAACCGCAGCACCGTGGACATGATCTTCTCCGTCCGCCAAGTGCAGGAGAAATGTCGAGAACAAAACATGGACTTATATGTGGCCTTTATCGACGTGACTAAGGCCTTCGACACGGTGAACAGGGAGGCCCTCTGGATCATCCTCTCCAAGCTTGGGTGCCGAGACAAATTTGTAAACCTCATACGCCAGTTTCACGACAACATGACTGGGCAGGTTCTCTCAGGTGGAGAGGTATCGGAGCAATTCAATATCAGCAATGGTGTCAAGCAGGGGTGCATACTGGCCCCGGTCCTCTTCAACCTCTTTTTCTCTTGCGTCCTCAACCATGCCATCAGGGACTTGGACCTTGGGGTATACCTGCAATACAGACTTATGGCTCACTGTTCGACCTCCGCCGACTGAAGGCTAAGACCAAGGTCGCAGAAAAGATTGTCCTTGAAGCGCTTTTCACTGACGACTGTGCCCTCATGGCCCACTCGGAGTTTGATCTCCAGGTCATTGTGAATAAGTTTGCAGAAGCCTCCCGCCTTTTTGGTCTTACCATCAGCCTCAGCAAGACAGAGGTACTGTTCCGACCAGCACCCACCTTGACCATCCCTCCCCCCCTCTAGCTCCATCAAGGGTACCCAACTGAAGACGGTAGACAACTTTAAGTACCTCGGCAGCACCATCAGCAACGATGGCAGCCTGGATAAGGAGATCAACGCCAGAATCTGCAAGGCCAGTCAAGCTCTCGGTCGTCTCCGAGCTCGTGTCCTGAACCAGCACAACATCCAGCTGTCCATGAAGCTCAAAGTGTACAGGGCCATTGTCCTCACCAGCCTTCTCTACGGATGTGAGACGTGGACCGTGCACAAAAAACACCTGAAGCAGATGGAGAAGTTCCACATGAGAAGCCTATGGATGATCATGAACATTCACTGGCAAGACCGGGTCACAAACCTTGAGGTCCTGGACAGAGCTGAGATGACCAGCATCGAGGCCATGATTCTGAAAGCCCAGCTTCGATGAGTTGGTCATGTGATCCGGATGGATGGCCACAGGCTGCCCAAGCAGCTCATGTATGGTGAACTCTGCTCTGGGAAGTGGAACCAAGGCAGACCACGCAAAATATTCAAAGACTGCATGAAGCTCAACATCAGACACACTGTCGTCCTTCCCAAACAATTATAGCTGCGGGCTATGGACAGGCCAGGCTGGCGCACCCTCACTACCCAGGCGCAAGACTACTTTGAAGAGAAGAGGCGAGCTGATGTAGCTGAAGCATGGGCACGAAGAAAGGCGTTATTACCTGGGCAGTTTCCTTGCCCCTACTGCAGCCATGTCTGCGATCAAGGATCGGCCTAAACAGCCATCTCCGTGCTCACGCAAGAAGAGGACTTAACACATGAGGGATGGTCATCATCAGATTGATGGACAATCAAGACATATATAGAGTCTTAGAAGAACTTTTGCTACCACAGCAATTATAGCAAATCTGAGGCATCTGTTAAGACTACAGTCTATGGCAGGGGTCACCAACTGGCGGACTCTGGTCTGGATCCAGACCCTGAGAGTCCTCCGTCCGGACCCCAAACCCTTTTGATACAATTTGAGAAAAAGAGAGTGTTTTATTTTGGTGGGGAAAAAAGCAGAAATGAACTGCTGCATCCGTCCGACAGATTATGGCATGGCAAAAACCCTTGGGCGCTCTCCTCCTGAGTCCTGCTGCAGACTGCCCTCTTCGCTATACCACAAATGCCACTTTCTGCAGAGACTCTGTGGTTCCAACCGCTCCAGAGAGCGGCTTGAAAAACAGACAGGTTCACTGCGCCCCCCCACACACACACACACAAGGCTGATATGTAAAAACTCCGTAAAAGTGCTGTGTGTTACTGAAAATAAAAAGTTCCACCTCCCGTCTCCCTGTAACCAGGAGTTACAGCTCCATCCAACAGTTTACTGTTATATTTTGTCTGTTTTTTGTCTTAGTTTGAAACAGTTTTTTCTGCTCTGAAAATACTGTAGAGAGGTGGACTTTTTGTGAAATGGGTTTTTTTTAGATATTAATCTTTTTTTAAATGCAATACAATTTAATTTGTGTTCTCCTGTAAAACATTTTTAGGATTTTAGAATTTTAGACCTATTTATTTGGAGTCAACAAACACATTTAGTGTTCTCCTTGTGGGCTATATTAATCATATATTCCATAACCTACATATGTTGAAGCATGTGGAAATGTTTGGTAATTACATATGTAAAGCAACTTCACACCTCTGAAAGGACAAAGACTCTCAACCGCCAAGTGAAGAACAAAGACGTTCCCAGACACTGCGGTGGAGACCGGAGGAGCTACCCTCACCCCCCTAGGGCGAAGAGAGGAAGTACCAAGACAATGGGGGGATTATGATAATGAGGGATGTCAGCCTTTGTTATGCATGTCTTTTGTTATGTGCAAGTATAAAGTCAGTGAGCCGGAGATATTCGGTCTCTTTTTCCTTCTGCTACCTCTGCACTAGATGAGACTTGTTAGAGAGCTGATAAATAAACTTTGGTTTATATATCAAATCGCCTCATCATTTCAAGCTCTTCTACACTGGTGACCCCTGACGCGAGTATGGACCTGAGGCGTTCCCCCGCAATCGACTCATCCGTGGCGACCCAGGCAGACGCCAGCGCCCACGCAGACAGGGGAACAGATGGACGTCTTTCCCCCCCCGGCAGAAGGGATTGAGAGGGCTCAACCGAGCACCAGCACCGCTGTGAGAGCCGAAGCAAGGCACTCTCACCCTGCGGACACAGCAGTGATGGTATACACGAATGCCGTCGCTGTCAAGCTGCCAGACTTCTGGCAAGAAGACCCCGCCTCGTGGTTTCAGCAAGCTGAAGCCCAGTTTGCACTGGCGGGCATCACAGCTGACGATATGAAATTCTATCATATCGTCTCCAAACTCGATGCCGCCACTTCGAGGTGTGTGCGGAGCATGATCCGGCGGCCGCCTGCCCAAGACAAATATGAAACGCTGAAAGCAACCATTGTGGCAAATTACGTCCCCTCAGCTGAAGAGAGAGCCGAGAAGATCCTGGCGGTCTACGGCCACAGAGGGTGCAAACCTAAAGCCCTCATGGAGGATTTGCTGCAGCTTAAAGAAGAAGACAATGACAACTTCCTCCTCCAATTCATATTCCTCAGCACGCTGCCACCACACATGAGAGGGACACTCGCCAACATGAGATGCAGCACCCAGCAAGACTTCTGCGTGCTCGCCAACGAAGCTCAACGGCTCGTCAACGCCTGCAAGGAGCAGACACCCACAGCAGCATCCGCAGGCCTCAACGCTGATGCCCAGAACAACGAAGAACCACACCCCACTGAGCAGATCCAGCCCGCGGTGACAGCAACACGGCCAAAACGTAACAGACGGAACGACGTCTGTTATTATCACCACCGCTTCGCCGAGAAGGCCCACAAATGCGTTCCCCCCTGCAAATTTACGATTTCGGGAAAACGCCAAAGCCGAGAGCCGTTAACGGCAGCCGTTCTCGGCGAGAAGAGTAAGCTGTTATATGTGACGGATGGACACACCGGCAAGCAGTTCCTCATTGACACAGGAGCTCAGCTGAGTTTCGTCATGCCCTCCCAAGCAGATCGAGCCATGGGCACCCGGGGCAATGGAGCGGTGGCAGCCAACGGCTCCAACATTGACACTTTCGGCGAAAAGAGCCTGCACCTCCACATCCACGGCTGCAACTACAGATGGACATTTGTTGTAGCGGCGGTGAGGTTTAACTTGTTAGGCGCAGATTTTTTATGTGCACATGGGTTATTAGTGGATCTAGCGAATAGACGCTTGGTTAATGCACTGTCTTTTGCTTCTATTCCCTGCTCAGCCCGAGTTTCTCCACCACCTGTGCAGGCTAGCGTCACCACGGCAGGAGGTAAGTTTGAGCAACTCCTCACCCATTTTCCAGCACTCACAATTCCCAAATTCTCAGCTACAGTGGCTAAACACGGGGTTGAACACTTTATTCCCACAACGGGCCCACCCGTATTTGCCAAAGCTCGCCGCTTAGACGCGGCCAAGCTCAACATAGCTCGGGACGAGTTTACTACCCTTGAAAAATTAGGCATTGTTAGACGCTCGAAGAGCCCTTGGGCCTCACCACTTCACATGGTTCCGAAATCCGACGGTTCTTGGAGACCGTGCGGAGATTACCGCAGATTAAACAATGCGACAGCGCATGACCGCTACCCAATTCCTCACATTCAGGATTTTTCACTACATCTGGCGGGTGCGTGCATTTTTTCAAAAATAGACCTGGTCCGCGGTTATCATCAAGTCCCAGTTCGAGCAGAGGACATTCCTAAAACAGCTGTAATAACCCCTTTCGGCCTTTTTGAATTTCTGCGAATGCCTTTCGGCCTCAAATGCGCTGCTCAAACTTTTCAGCGGATGATGGACGCGGTATTACGCGACCTTCCTTTTGTTTTCATCTACCTCGACGACATGCTGGTAGCCAGCTCGTCTGAGGAAGAACATGAGCAGCACCTCACTACGGTTTTTCAGAGACTAGAAGAGCACGGGTTAATAATCAATCCAGCCAAATGCAAATTCGGCGTGTCACAAATTGATTTTTTAGGACACAAAGTCTCTCCGAAAGGGGCAGTCCCACTTCCAGACAAAGTTCACGCGATAAAAAGTTTCCCACGGCCACAAACAGTCAAATCACTGCAAGAATTTTTAGGAATGGTTAATTTTTACAACCGTTTCCTCCCCCATGCAGCTCAGCTCATGCAGCCCCTATATGACGCGCTCAGAAAAAAGAAAGCTTCCAATGCGGTCGAATGGACCCCGGAGCGCGAATGCGCCTTCGCGGAAGTAAAGAGCGCTCTAGCTAACGCCACATTATTAGTTCACCCCGATCCCTCGGCCTGCATTGCACTAACCACAGACGCTTCGGACCTGGCTATAGGGGCAGTTGTAGAACAACATGTCAGCGGGATCTGGCAACCTTTAGCATTCTTCAGCAAATCGCTAAACCAAACTGAGCGTAAGTACAGCACTTTTGACAGGGAGCTGCTAGCGCTTCATTTATCCATCCGCCACTTCCAGTTCTGGTTAGAAGGGCGGAGTTTCATGGCTTTTGTAGACCATAAACCGCTCACCTTTGCTATGGCTAAAATTTCAGAACCATGGTCAGGCAAGCAACAAAGACAGCTGGCTGCGATTACAGAGTTCACCACAGACATTCGACATGTGGCAGGCAAACTTAACGTGGTAGCAGACTGCCTCTCTCGCGTTGTGACATCACCAGAGCGCGAGGAGACAGATTATACTGCCTCAGCCGCAGAACTTTTCACTAACGCAGACACATACGCAGCACCTATCCATGCAGGGATAGATTATGCAGCCATGGCAGAGGAACAAAGCAGTGACGCGGACGTGCGCGCACTCCTGTCTGGACCAACAGGGTTAAGGCTGGAGGAAAAGGGTTCACGCGACGGCGTGCCCCCCCTAATATGCGATATTTCAACCGGCCGACCTCGCCCGTTAGTCCCAGCCACATGGCGCCGCCGTATTTTCGACTCAATTCACTCCCTCGCGCACCCAGGTGTGCGCGCCTCGGTTAAAATGGTCGCTGAAAAGTTTGTGTGGCCAGGCCTGCGCAAAAACGTAAAAGAATGGGCAAAAACTTGCATTTCTTGTCAGCGCGCCAAAATACACAAACACACAAAAGCCCCTCTGGAGCCTTTTCCGATCCCGGCTAGAAGGTTCGACCACGTTCATGTCGACCTCGTAGGGCCACTACCTTCCTCCCAAGGTTTCACACACCTGTTAACAATGATAGACCGCACCACGCGCTGGCCAGAAGCAGTCCCTCTGGCGTCAACTACAGCGGAGGAAGTCGCTCGCGTTTTTTTGACAAACTGGGTGGCACGTTTCGGCGTCCCATCGGACATCACGTCCGATAGAGGGCCTCAATTTGTCTCAGAGCTTTGGTCAGCCATGTCCAGCAGCTTAGGGGCAACAATTCATCGCACCACCGTTTATCACCCTCAGGCTAATGGGTTATGCGAGCGTTTTCACAGGTCTTTAAAAGCCGCCCTCAGAGCCTCACTAACGGATACAAATTGGGTAAATAAACTTCCCTGGGTTTTATTGGGGTTGCGTGCTGCGCCTAAAGAGGATCTAGACGCCTCTCCGGCAGAATTAGTTTTTGCACAACCTCTCAGGTTCCCAGGTTAGATAGATAGATAGATTAGTTTATTTGACAGGGACAGTGCAATAAACATAGACAATTAATCAATGACAATCAATCTGATGTGTTGCACATAGAGTGTATAGCTATTAGCTAATTTGCAACTCTTGTCCCTGGATGGGCTTTAGAAAAGAGAATCAAGTAAAAAAAGAAAAAGAAAATACACAATAACCACATACATCAATGCAAAGAGATTATAAATACACAATTATAAATATTATAAATATTATAAATACACAAATATAACAACCTGATTCACATTTGCCTATTTCAGGCCTCCCTCCCTTCGTCACTCATTATAAACAAACACATTCATTCCTTCCCTTCATTCACTCTCACTTTGCAGGCAATCAATTCATACATGAGTACATTCTTGTTTATTTTTCAGCCAGTTTTTAACCTTTTTAGTGAATGTTTTAAAGTCCGTTATTATTTTAATTACATTTGGCATTGTGTTTCAGATGTGACTGCCCTTTATAGAGAAAGCTGTTTGTCCAAATGTGGTTCTGCGGTGGAATATTTTACAGTTATTGTTAACAGAACTCCTGGTGGCTCTGCTGCTGTCCTGTCTTTGGACGAAACCAGCAAGTGGCTCGGGTGCTGATTTATGGAAACATTTGAACGTTAATTTCAGAAAACAGAGGTCAATGAAACTCTCAAAACTCAATAGGTTGTATTTTTTAAAACATTACAGTGATGCCACCTAATGGGCTTTTGGTCCAAGATTTTTAGGGTTTGATTATATAATGAACCTATATGTCTTATTGTGGAAGGGGCTGCTTGAGCCCAGACTGTCAAACAGTATGATATATGAGAAAAAAACCATAGAATGCATATACAGTACAGCTGCTTCGTAAGGTATGTAATATCTAATTAATTTAAAGCAGTTCAGATTTTTTTTACTGTTTTTGAAATTTTCTTTATATGAAGATTAAATTTGAGTTGAGGATCTAGTACAATGCCAAGGTATTTGAATTCTGTAGCTAAACTGATGTCATGATCATGTATATTAACTTTAAAACGTTGCAGGTTACATTTTTTTGATTGAAAAGCACATTGAGACTGTTTTCTGAAGGTTCAGCAATAGATGGTTCTGGAGGAGCCACTCTTGGACATCAACCATACTTGTAGACAGTACATCTGCAGCCTGTGCTGGAGTCTTGGCAGCTGTGTAAATAACTGCATCATCTGCATAAAGTTGGCATGTTGCAGCTGAGCAGTGTAATGGCAAGTCATTAATAAAAATGCTGAAAAGTAAAGGACCAAGAATGGACCCTTGTGGGATACCCATGCGGTTGTTTAAAAATGAGGATTTATCCTGGTGAACTTTTACACACTGTTCTCTATTCTGGAGATAAGATGCAAACCATTCTAATGTATCTGGGGAGAAGTTAAAAGATACCATTCTGGATAAAAGCAAACTGTGGTTTACAGTATCGAAAGCCTTTTTGAGATCTAGAAAAACAGCTCCTACCACATTACCCCTGTCCAAGGACTGTTTGACGTTTTCAATAAGGCAACAATTTGCTGTTTCTGTTGAGTATCCTGGTCTAAAACCAAATTGATGTGGATGAAGAAGTTGACTGTCTTGTAAGTAGTCTATCAGCTGTGTAGCTACAACTTTTTCAAGAACCTTAGACAGGACTGGTAAAATAGAGATTAGGCGGTAATTGCATATATCGTCTTTACTGCCTGATTTATGAACTGGTATGACGACAGCTTTTTTCCAGCCAGATGGAAATGTACTAGACCTAATGGAGAGATTAATGAGATGAGTCAGTGGTTTGATTAATATTTTGCTGTGCATTTTGAGAAAGGAGGTGCTCATATTGTAGATATCATTAGTTTTTGAGTTTGACAGTGTTTTAACAATACCAGCAATTAACTCCTCATTTACCTCATCGATGTGAAAAGTATCTGTTGGAAGTATGGAATTTGTGTTGTTGAGCACATTTGGAGCACATTTGGAGCACCTGGAGAAGCCCGGGAATATGGTGAGGATCATGTTCTTTGACTTCTCCAGTGCTTTCAACACCATCCAACCGATGATCCTGAAGGACAAGCTGCTGCGCGCAGGGGTGGACCAGCACCTGTCATCATGGATCCTGGACTACCTCACGAACCGGCCTCAGTTTGTGAGAACCCGGGACTGTGTTTCCGACACGATCATCAGTAGCACGGGGGCCCCCCCAGGGAACGGTGCTGGCTCCCTTCCTGTTCACTCTTTATACTGCGGACTTCTCACACAACACAACACATTGCCATCTACAGAAGTTCTCTGATGACTCTGCGATCGTTGGTCTCATCTCCAACGGAGATGAAGCTGAGTACAAGGGGCTTATCCAGGACTTTGTGGACTGGTGCCATCGGAACTGCCTCCAGATCAACGCGAGGAAAACTAAGGAGCTGGTGGTGGACTGCCGCAGGCATGGGCAGCCCCTCACAGCACCAGTAAATATACAGGGAACAGACATCGAGATGGTGACATCCTATAAGTACCTGGGTATTCATCTGAACAATAAACTAGACTGGTCACACAATACTGACGCACTCTACAAGAAGGGACAGCGCAGGCTGTTCCTGCTGAGGAGACTCAGGTCTTTTGGTGTACAAGGGGCGCTGCTGAAGTCATTCTATGACACGGTGGTGGCATCAGCCATCACTTTTGGAGTGGTCTGCTGGGGCAGTGGCATTACTGCAGCCGATAGGAAGAGACTGAACAAACTGATTAAGAAAGCTAGCTCTGTCCTGGGGCAGCGCCTTGATCCGATGGAGGAGATAGGAAAGAGAAGGACGGTGGCTAAACTGTCATCTCTGCTGGAGTCCGAGTTCCACCCTATGCAGGACATACTGGATGCACTGAGGAGCTCATTTAGCAGCAGACTACATCATCCCAGGTGCACAACCGAGAGGTTTCGTAGGTCCTTCCTACCAACGGCTGTCAGACTGTACAACCTAAGCAGGGCTGCTCGCAGAGATAGCAAAAAGACGTAACAAACTAATAGTTTTTTTTGAAAGCAAAAGATGCAATAGACTTACACAATGGTCCCCTCCGCCATACAACTAGGAACATACCGGTCGCTATGGAGGGTGAGAATATGTATGGGCACATAATCATACCATGTAGGATAACTAAGTAGACGGTTATGCTGTTTCATCCCACCTAGCAACAATGCTCTGCACTGTGTGTGTTTATATATTTACATATTTATTCCATCTAGCTACAATGCTCAGCACTGGGTGTGTTTATATTTATATATCTATATATTTATTCCATCTAGCTACAATGCTCCGCACTGTGTTTTTATATATCTACATATTATTCCATCTAGCTACATTGCTCCGCACTGTGTGTGTTTATATACTTGCATATTTATTCCACCTAGCTGCAATGCTCCGTACTGTGGGTGTTTATATATTTACATATTTATTCCATCTAGCTACAATGCTCTGCACTGTGTGTTCATATATTCATATATTTATTCCATCCAGCTACAATGCTCTGCACTGTGTGTCTGTGTGTGTGTGTATATATATATATTTTATAGTAATATGTACATATGTATATTAGCTGCTCTTGCTTGCTTGTTGTTTTTTTTTCTTACCTTCTGATTGTTGCTCTGAGTGTTGCTATCCCTGTGCTGTTGCAATCCTGGAATTTCCCCGTTGTGGGACTAATAAAGGCTTATCTTATCTTATCTTATCTTATTTGGCAGCACAAAATTTTTTGTTAAGTCTTCCACAGAGCCCACAAAGTATGAATTAAATTCATTTGCCAAAGTAGCCTTGTCACTGATGGTCTTGCCATTGATTCTAAGTTCCTTTACCCCCTTCTGATCGTTTTTTTCATTAGTTAAGTTATTTAAATGCCTCCATAGGGAACTGTTGTTACCCTTTGCATGATCTATCAGTTTATTGTAATAAGATACTTTTGATTTTCGCAGCTCATGTACCACTTTATTTCTTAAACTTTTGTACACAAGGTGATCATTTTGCAGTTTAGAGGTTAATGATGTTTTCAATGCATAGTCTCGCCTCTTCATAAGTTTTCTTATTTCATTATTTAACCATGGTAGGCTAATCTTCTGTTGTCTACTTTTAATTTGCATTGTAAATTTTTCTATAGACTTTGTGATTGTTGCAGTTATAAAATTACAACAATCATCTACTTCATATATTGACATGAGCTGCTCCCAATTTTGATTCTCTAAGTAATGTTCAAACTCCTCATTTTTTGATTTGGGAATAATAAAATTTGATTTGTCAATATCGACTCCCCCAAAATACTGTAGTCGCTTTTTAGTAAGTTTTCTGACAGCAAGAACCATGTTATGATCTGAGAGACCAGTTACAAGATTATAGGTTCTGGTTATTCGTTCTGGTTTATTAGTAAATACCATGTCAATAAGTGTTCTGGATTGTTTGGTTATCCTGGTGGGTCCTTTGATCATTTGTTGATAATTAAATTTAGTCATGAGGCTTTTCAGTTTCTGTTTGTCCTTTTTACCAGACCAGTTAATATTAAAGTCACCATGAATTATTGTTTCTCTGTTCTTCTCAAGTTGTTTAACCAGATCACTTAATTCATTATAAAAGGAAGAATTGTGTGAGGGTGGGTTGTACACAACTGCAATGTTGAAATTCATTACCGGAGAGAGACATACATTAACAGCTAAACATTCGAGTGAAGTATTCAAATCAACCAGTTGACATTTATATTTCTCTTTGATGTAAATTAAAACACCTCCTCCCCTCCCTACCTGCCTGTCTTTTCTAAAACACTGATAGCCCACAATATCGATCATATTAGTGTCTATGTTCCTGTGTAGCCAGCTTTCTGAGAGACAAAGGTAGTCCAGATTTGAGTCCAACAGCAACACCGAAATCTCATCTCTTTTGGGGATTATGCTCCGTATGTTTAAATGTCCGCCGAGGATCCCCTTTGGTTTAGCCTTGGTGTCCCAAAGAACTCGTGCATGATTAACAGTTTGGAAAAATAAATGTTGTTTTTGCTTTTGTACAGCTCGGTTTTGTGCTAACCCAGTGGTCTGCTGTTTGATAGTGGCAGGTCCAGGGTTAAGGTGAATATCTCCTGCCAGAAGTAGCAGGAATAACAGTACTTTAACTGCATACCCTCTGCCATATTGTGATTTTTGCTTAACAGCCATGTTTGCCTTATTTTGAAAGCTTTTTCTCAGGGCTTTTAAAGACCACATAGAGTACAGGGTGAGGTGTCCATGTCCAAATCCATATAAATAAAACTTTTTAACTTCACCTTTAGTTGAGTTTGTCGGAAAATCCTTCTTGTTGCAGGTCCAGACACACAAAGACAAAACGAAGAGGAAGTAGATAAGCAGAGAAGGCTTAGAAGTGATGCCCATCAGCCCACTTTTTAATCCGGTGGCAGCCATCTTCAGTCTTTCTTGAAAAGAAAAGGAAAAAGAAAAATCTGTGGATTGTAAAATAAATTCTGCTTATGTCGCCAGTATCCGATCCGATCGTCCTCGAATCCAGCTGGGCCTCAGCTAGCCAACTAGCCCCTTCCGCTGCTGGTCTCGTTGCTCATGGCCGCTGAAACCGAGCTCCTGTCCCGCTCCTCCAACCGAGTCTCGTCGCACACCGCCGCTGCCACTGAGCTCCGCAGGGGTCACGGTAAGTCCTCCGCTGGGCACCGCCACCTACCGCCGTCTGCCTGGGTGAAATCTCTGCTGAGCCCCGTCAACAAATAGCCGCCTGCCTGGTAGTATCTCCGCTGGGCCTCGCAACTGTGCTCCGATTCAGGCTGGTGTTAGGTAGAATGACTGGCGCCAGCGCTGGAAACGCTGGTCAGTTTACTCACAGTGGCTGGAGAAAGGCGATCAAAGGGGTAATCCAACGGAGGTAGAAATTCAGCCCGTGCGTGTCCGTCACGAGCGCCGATCGCTGTAGGTTAGTTATTTAGAGACTGGCGCCAGCATTAAGCTAACTAGCGTTAGCTTAGCAATCGCTTCAGGTAGCATTAAGCTAACTAGCATTAGCTTAGCAATCGCTTCAGGTAAGGTGCATCAGTGAACCACAAAGAAACGCTGGTCGCCGGAGAAAGGCGATTAAAGGGGCAATCCAGCGGAGGTGGTAATTCAGCCCGTGCGTGTCCGTCACGAGCGCCGATCGCTGTAGGTTAGTTATTTTTAATGGCAAAATCAGTGTCTTTGTCTCAGCACTGAAGAAGTGTGACCATCCCGGTCGCCATCTTGGATCCACTCCATCAGGTGAATTTTTACCAGAGAATCCAGAGCCAGGGCATCTTCCAGTCCCAAGGTTTTTAGGCAGCAGCAGACCAGACTCTCTCCCCGGTCCAGCTCAACACTCCTTTCCACGGGTTTTTGTCCCTCAAACTTTAAAAAACGCTGAATTCGTTTTTGTCAGACATGAAGCTTTAAAACCAACTTTCCGCCCAGCATACGATGGGCCATTCAGAGTGCTGGAACATGGTGATAAACACTTTATGCTTGATTTTGGGGATAGAAAAGAAACAGTCAGCATTGACAGACTTAAACCTGCCTTCTTGTTGAAAGACGAGCCTGCACAATTGGCGAGAGCACCTCGGCGGGGTAGACCCCCCAAGAGAAAAGACTCAGCCCCCCTGCAGGGAACAATTAACCTCTCTCCTTCCCACGCTGCAGATTCCTCACAAGAAGGTCCCAGCAGGACGCCTAAACGAACCCACAGCAGTTTTGGGAGAAGATTAAAACCCAGACAGCACAGGGACTGATGCAAACTACTCCACAATTGTTCACTAATTGTGCTGCAACAGTTTAGGACTGACTTATGATTTTACTATGCTGTTATGATTACCACTGAACTCTCTTAGGGGCATGGCTGCTGGAAAGTTTCTTCTGTGGCAAGAGATGTAACACTTAGTATGTCATAGTAATTATCTTAGACTGTGAATTTTTCTATTGTCCTTTCTTAGTCGTTTGGGGGGGGGGGCTGTGGGCTATATTAATCATATATTCCATAACCTACATATGTTGAAGCATGTGGAAATGTTTGGTAATTACATATGTAAAGCAACTTCACACCTAAGAAAGGACAAAGACTCTCAACCGCCAAGTGAAGAACAAAGACGTTCCCAGACACTGCGGTGGAGACCGGAGGAGCTACCCTCACCCCCCTAACTAACTAACTAACTAACCTGCACTTATATAGCGCTTTTCTAGTCACAAAGACCACTCAAAGCGCTTTCATTAATACTAACCCTCTATTCTAAGGGCCTATAGGAAACAAATATCTAGGGACAATTTAGAACAGCCAATTAACCTAACATGCATGTTTTTGGCATGTGGGAGGAAACCGGAGAAATCCCGGAGTAAACCCACGCAACACGGGGAGAACATGCAAACTCCACACAGATCACTGTTGGTCGGGGGCTGGGATCGAACCCACGATCCCACGATCCCCACAATCCCCCGGCCAAGGGTAAACTGTGCTGCCGCAGTGCTAACCACTGCGCCACCGTGCAGCCAAGGTGGCGCAGGTGGCTTCCTCTCTTCGCCCCTAGGGCGAAGAGAGGAAGTACCAAGACAATGGGGGGATTATGATAATGAGGGATGTCAGCCTTTGTTATGCATGTCTTTTGTTATGTGCAAGTATAAAGTCAGTGAGCCGGAGATATTCGGTCTCTTTTTCCTTCTGCTACCTCTGCACTAGATGAGACTTGTTAGAGAGCTGATAAATAAACTTTGGTTTATATATCAAATCGCCTCATCATTTCAAGCTCTTCTACACTCCTGTATTATAAAATTTTATATTACGTTTTGTTTGACATTAAACAAAATAAAGTAATGCCTGAAAGCAAGTTAAATTATACTGGCCTGTCTGGAGACAGCTGCGCTCTTCTGAAAGAATGTCAATTCTTAAAAGCACATTTTGCAATAAATTTGTTCATATTTTTATTTGTTTTATTTTAACCTTTATTTATACAGAGTAGTTCCACTGCAACCTCTCTTTTTCAAGGACGCCCTGTTCATTCATAGTTAATTGTTCACACCAGGAAGCTGCCCAGTGCAACCACTATGATTATTTTTGCATAATGACGTCTACTAACCAGCTGAAACAGGGCTGCGTGTGAACGGTGATTTGCTGCCACCTTGTATTCAAACACGGGAATCACACGTCGACAATTGTACACATTATGCAATAAAACCAAAGCAAATATTAGCTTAAAACACGGATGGTTCACAAAAGTGAACTCTAAACAGTCTCAACAGGCCAGCATAACAGTCAAGTGTGTTGTGTGAATTTTACGACGCTTGTGCTCCGTTTTGAAGTCTACTCCACCCTACAGCCTTTGCTCTGAATCGTCTGCTCTCCCCTACGGTAGCATGCTGTGGTCAACAACAGGCGGACGTTGCACAATTCGGCAGGGCCTCGCTGTATCATACGATTGCTGAGGTTTGTGGCCCCGAGGAAAATGTCGTCTGGTGAAGCTAAACGGCCGGTTTCCTTACTGGGAACTATGGCGTTCGGAGGACGAGCCGACGCCGAGCAGAGCCTGGAGATGGTGAAGGCTTTCCTGTGCAGGGGGCACAAGCAGCTGGACACAGCCTTCATGTATATGGACGGAAAATCGGAGACGGTCATTGGGGGCATGAATCTTCCAAACACCGGTATGTCATGCACACACGTATGCATGGAAGACAGAGTGAGTTAATGGTCACGCTACTTGTCGGGGTAACCTAGCAGCGCAGCCCCGCGTGCAGGGCAAACTTAACCTGATTTAAATGACTGTATGACACTTTCAGTATTATAAGTATAATCATGTGTTTATATACAATTTAATAATCCAATTAAAGTTTCAATGTATGTCCCAAAGCATAGGTGTAATCAAATCACTCTGTTTTCTTTTGTTTGGAGACACTTTTGATAAATAGACTGAGTGTGGTGACCCACCACACGCTGCAAGGACATTCCTCACACTCAGCAGGTCTGGAGGAAGCAGAGGACAATTTGCATACAGAGGACAATTCAGATACAGAGAGCCCCTGGGGGCAATCAGAACAAAGGACTGTTGTGTATACATCCCCAGGATGAAGCAGAGGACATCTGGGTGCCAGTTGGTCATGCTAATCATGTGCATTGACTGATATGCTAATGTGCCATGCATTCTCTCTTCCTGTATCACTGTATAGAAGAGCTTGTGTGACATGTCTCAACAGCACAGTAGCGCACTGAGCCACAAAGTGCGTCTCATTATGTTGGAGGAAAATAAAACTCTGCAACCTTCCAGCTTGTCGCAACTCGCCTGATCCTATTCCTCCACATGAGAATAGTTATGTTCTCGTATAACTATTGAAAATGCCTCGACATTAGTGACACATATGTATCCCAAACATACATCGACGACTCAAATATTGAGTAAATTTATCATTACAAATTCTCACTGAAATCATCTTCATGACGTGCCTCAGTGCAGCTTTTGTTACACAATCATATCATATTTGAAAGACTACTTATTATTAAACTTCAAAACCACAACCATCATCCCCCCTCCCCAAAAGGAACCCACTGACCTGCCTGAATGATTACAGACCGGTAGCACTCACTCCAATCATCATGAGGTGCTTCGAGAGAGTGGTGCTGCCCCTCATTCAGGACAGCATACCGGATACCCTGCAGTAAGTACACCTACAAGCCCAACAGGTCCACCTCAGATGCCATTGCTGCAGCACTCCATTATTCTCTCTCCCACCTGGAAGATAAAGACTCCTACATTAGGATGCTCTTTGTCGACTACAGCTCCACCTTCAACATAGTCATCCCCCACAAACTCACCGACAAACTGTGTTCACTTGGCCTGCATCCCACCCTCTGCAACTGGCTACTAGACTTTCTAACTGGCAGGCCCCAGTCTGTCAGAATGGGTAACAGGACCTCAGCCAGCATCATTACGAATACAGGTGTCCCACAGGGTTGTGTTCTCAGCCCAATCCTCTACAGCCTCTTCACCCATGACTGTGTTGCCTCCCAACACAGGACAATATCATCTTAAAGTTTGCAGATGACACAGCAGTGACAGGACGCATCACTGGTGATGACGAAGCATCCTACAGAAGGGAGGTGGCCAGCCTGGTGTCATGGTGTGAGGACAACAATGTCACCCTCAACACGGACAAGATAAAGATGATGATAGTGGACATGAGGAAGGGGAGGAGGAGACCCCATCGGCCGCTGTTCATCCGGGAGCTTGAGGTGGAGAGGGTGAGCAGCTTTAAATACCTGAGCATCCACATCAGCGAGGACCTTACATGGACACACAACACCACAGAGCTGGTTAAGAGAGCTCAACAGCGGCTGTACTTTCTGAGGAGGCTGAAGAAGTTCGGCATGTCCCTCAGGATCCTCAACAACTTCTACAGCTGCATCATCTAGAGCATCCTGACCAACTGCATCACTGTGTGGTACGGCAGCACCGCTGCTCTGGACCGCAAACGCCTGCAGAGAGTGGTGAAGACAGCAGAGATCATCAAGACGCCACTCCCCTCTCTGCACAGCACCTACCATCACAGAGTCCAAAGGAGAGCTGCCGCCATCCTCCGGAACCCCACCCACCCCCAGCACAGAATGTTCACACTTCTACCCTCAGGTCGGAGGTACAGAAGTGTGAAATGCAGGACAGCCAGACTGAAAAACTCCTTCTTTCCCACTGCCATCAGACTCCTGAACAAACTAGAAAAGCACTCGGAGAGCACAGACCTCCGCCAAGCGCCACAATTCCCTCCATACAGTGTTTGTGTGTACGTTTTCAGATTCCTTGAGCATGTAAACATATGACTAGCAATTGGATTCACAATGATTATTTGTTTATTTGACAGGGACAGTGCAATAAACACACAATTAATCAATGACAATCAATCTGATAGTGATAGGATTAGTGGTTCAGTAGTAAAAGCATTGCCTCCTTGGCGGAGGTAATAAACTGAAGTGTTGCTGTTGTGTCCATCTCCTCCACTGACTGATGCAAATTGGGTAGACAGGTTGCCGTGGGTTTTATATTATATTATTTTGGGGTTTCGCTCCGCGGCAAACGAGAATTTAGAAGCTTTGCCGGCAGAGAGCTCGTTATTGCGCAGCGCGTATGGCTGGCCGGGGAATTTCTGCCAAATGCGCAGCTCCTATGGCTGGCCGGGGAATTTCTGCCAAATGCGCAGCGCCTATGGCTGGTCGGTGAATTTCTGCCAAATGCGCAGCTCCTATGGCTGGCCGGGGAATTTCTGCCAAATGCGCAGCGCCTATGGCTGGCCGGTGAATTTCTGCCAAATGCGCAGCGCCTATGGCTGGCCGGTGAATTTCTGCCAAATGCGTAGCTCCTATGGCTGGCCGGTGAATTTCTGCCAAATGCGCAGCGCCTATGGCTGGCCGGGGAATTTCTGCCAAAGAATCCGTCGGCGGACAGCTGCCCGTGTGAGGTTTTGCAGTTGCGCGCAAACACAAGCACGCTGGCGGGCCCAGGCCAGCAGTGTTTTCCGCGTGCTTTTGTGCCTAAAACGTTGAAGAACGCAGAGTTTGTGTTGCAGACACGACGACCAGCGCCCTCCATTGCGCCTGCGCACATGTTGAAAATGGCCCTATGTCACAGTGTTGAAAAATGCTTTAAAAAAATTCCTGTATCCAGACGGTGAACCGGATCACCCCCAAAATTTAATCAGTTCTTCCTTGTACCATTTCCAACAACGCCTGAAAGTTTCATGCAAATCCGTCCAAGACTTTTTGAGTTATCTTGCTAACCAACAGACAAACAGACAGACAGACAGACAGACAGACAAACAGACAAACACACAAACCCTGGCAAAAACATAACCTCCTCCTGGCCTTTTCGGCCTGGCGGAGGTAATAAACTCCCAAAACTCCACAACACAGCTTTGCAAATAGGAACTCACACACCGGTTGCTAAATTTGCATATTGCTCACTTGTACAGTGTACATAGTTTCACCCCATCTGATGTCCATATCATCTCTGCTGCTAATTATCATGTACAGTCTACTGGTATTATCATTATAGAGAAATTCTCACACAGGGTGCTAATTTGTAATTTGCACACTGCTCATTTGCACACTGTACATAAGCTTATGCCATCTTAGGTTCATATCATCCCTGATATCTAACTAACTAACTAACCTACACTTATATAGCACTTTTCTAGTCACAAAGACCACTCAAAGCGCTTTCAGTAGTACTAACCTTCTATTCTAAGGGCCTATAGGAAACCGATATCTAGGGACAATTTAGAACAGCCAATTAACCTAACATGAATGTCTTTGGATTGTGGGAGGAAACCGGAGCCCCCGGAGTAAACCCACGCAGCACAGGGAGAACATGCAAACTCCACACAGAAAGGTTCCAACCCCTGCCAGCCTGGGGATTAGAACCAGGAACTTTCTAGCTGTAAGGTAACAGTGCTAACCACTGCACCACCGTGCTGCCCACATATCAATATACACTATCCACAATAGTCATCCAGTGAACTTTCAATTTCACTTGTTTCCTCTAGTTTGACTGCTTTAGCCATCCAAATTGCCTGTGTGTTATTAGTATTCGTTAGTATTAGTACTTAGTATCAAGGTGTGCTAAGATGTCCTAATTGCCTGTGTGTACAGTGTGTGTTATTAGTATCTATTAGTATTAGGTGTGTTATTACCTTATTAGTATGTTGTGTACAAATTACCTTGGCATTCGTTCGGAGAGCAGAATAAGAATTTCATTACTCACGAAATGTCGCATTTCTTAACTGTGCACATGATAATAAAGCCTTTGAATCCTATTACTTCTGTCAAGGAGGTTATGTAATTGAGGTGGTCTGTTCGTCCGTCCATTTGTTAGCAGGATTACACAAACTACTGATTTTCATGAAAATTTCACCAGAGGTAGCCCTTGGGCCAAGGATGAACCCATTAAATTTTGGTGATGATCAGAATGCATACCTCCACCAAGGCTCTTATCTTCTCACAGTGTGTTAGCAAGAATAGTCCCAAACTACTGGATAGATATGGATGAAATTTTTACCAGAGGTGGTCCTTGGCCTAGAGAGGAACTCATTATATTTTGGTGATGATCTAAGAATGCATACCTCCACCAAGGCTCTTATCTTCTCACAGTGTGTTCGCAAGAATCCTCCAAAACTATTGGATAGACTTTCCTGTAATTTTCACAACTGCCTCGTGGCCTACACACAAACGCATTACATTTTGGAGGTGATCCATGACGAATGGAAGGAGCCTTGGCAGAGGTATGCGCTCAGGGCTTTTCTAGTTGTACTATGGGCTTCTAATGGTCATTTTTGGGACTGCTGTTTGAATGAATAGATCTATGTACAAGTATAAGCTATTCAACTGATGAGGCACATTTTTCTAGATTTTAAAAAAAAATTAGGACACAGTGGTACAACCCTTATTGAACCATAAAATTTTCAAATCAATACATTGTATTTAATGCACTTAAAACATGTTAAATAAATAGTACAAATTCACCAATAAAAGGATAAACTTTAAATTTGGTAGAATGTGAAAATGCTAAAGGGAAAAGGTAGGTAAATAGATGGCCACCAGCTTAGTAGGAAACGGTTTCTAAGTTGCACACAAGAAAGGAAAGTTTGAGACTGCAAATGATAAACTTTTAATTCATCCACAGTAAGCATCGCTACCAAGGCCAATCCCTGGGATGGAAAGACACTGAAGCCAGAGTCTGTTCGCTCCCAGCTGGAGACCTCCCTGAAGAGGCTGAAAACTGACTGTGTGGACCTCTTCTACCTCCATGCCCCTGACCACCAAAACCCCATCCAGGATACCCTCAGGGCCTGCAATGAACTCCACCAAGAGGTGAACATTTTTTAAGCATAACACGGAACTGTTTGTTTACAACCTGTGAATGTTTATTTGCTTATAATACTGCACAAAAAAATCAACTTAAAATATCATCCACAGGGAAAATTTAAGGAGCTTGGCCTTTCAAACTATGCATCTTGGGAAGTGGCTGAAATAGTGTGCATCTGCAGACATAACAACTGGATAGTCCCCACAGTTTATCAGGTGACTTTTTGGATGTGTCAGAATCAGACATTTACTATTACTTGGATATGACCCTTCTGTCACTCATGTTTATAATCTTTCGTAGGGAATGTACAATGCCACTACAAGACAAGTAGAAACTGAGCTGCTGCCATGCCTGAGATATTATGGAATGAGATTCTATGCTTACAATCCTCTAGCAGGTACTGTGCACCTGTTATCAGCCATGAACAAGTGGTCAGTGGCTCTTTAAAATATTCAGGAGATACAAAACACCATGATAAATGTGACAACTACCATAAACTAGAAATGTTTAGCAAATAAGAACAGCTTCTTTACTTCTGAGATAGGCTTCAGGTTTAAGCTGTTATGGAAATGAATGAATGAGAACTTAAGTACAGTACACCTCACATCCTTAGCATATTAAATGTGGTACTGGTGACTTTAGCAATCATTTTGTCTTCACATCTAGAACTCACAATGATAATTTTAGGTTCTCAATAAATACAGTACAACAAGCATCACTGTTGGGGCAGTGGTGGCCTAATGGTTAGGGATGTGGACTGGTGACTGGAGGGTCACTGGTTCAATCCCTGGACCGGCAGGATCAGATCTGGGTGGGACAGATGACACAGCAGTGTTTGCCCCACCCTCATTAGCTGTAGTGTCAATGTGCAGGGTCCTTAACCCCAACTGCTCCAGCGGAGCTGCTCAGTGGCCACAGGTAGGTCTGTGGTTGTACTGAGCAGCTTCGCATCATTGGTGACTATCCGCCTTAACAAAAATGTGTGTTTCTAAAATTGATGTTGAGAAAGGTAAACATCTCCTGCCCATTACTGCCAGTATACTGTTGATATGGCGTACGCACACGCTGCTGGATTTCTCACATTCACTACTCCTCTGCCAGGTGGCCTTTTGACAGGGAAATATCACTATGAAGACAAAGATGGTTCTCAGCCTGAAGGACGATTCTTTGGCAACCCCTGGGCAGTAGCATATCGGGACAGGTGAAAGATGAGCAGATGGGGAATTTTCTCTGCAACGAGTTATGATTTTTGCATGTCGACATACTAGATTAGAAAGTAATAATTCCTTTCATCTTCTGTTTAAGATACTGGAAGAAAAGTCATTTCCAGGCCACTGACTTGGTTCTGAAGGCTTTAGAGACTGTGTACAGCTCAGAGAAGCCCTCTTTGACTTCTGCTGCTATGCGCTGGATGTACCATCACTCCAAACTTCAGGTACCCACTGGACATGGTCAGGAGTTAAGTTTTAAAACTGCATTCCTTTTTCAAGGCATGCAAGTTGGATTTGGGGGCAAGACTCTGTAGTATCTCAGGCCGTTGTCAGTTTTTTATCGAATGAGTCTGTTGAGACAACGTGACCATTTTAAGAATTCAAAATGGCTGAAATCATGTGCTGCACATAAACAGAGAAATCTACTGTTATGGACTATTAGCACTCCTGTTTTTTGCCTCCTCTTGTTGGTAGCAAACATTACTGTTCACCACCTGTCTCTGAACATGTCACTAGTGGTTTATACACAAATTACTGCATTGCCACCTGGCTAGAGCAGGCCAATTTCTCCACCTCACTGATAAAAGTAACTAAAAATAGTTCAAATTTAAAGGGCCTATATCATGCAAAATCGACTTTTTTGAGCTTTTAAGCATGTTGTAATGTTAATTCCTCACCAAAAACACCTCCAAAGTGGTATTTTGCTCCATTCACGCATCTCTGAGTATTCCTCCTCAACCCTGCTCTCTGAGCTGCTACTCCGCCCTGTCCCTGATAATGACTGGGTCCCCACGTTCATACGTATAAACGTGGGTGAGCCGCCCACTCCAGGAAGTGCCTGTGCTGCCAGCACCGCCCCCAGGCTAATGCACACACCCACTTTCTCCGCGCAGCTAACGGAGCGGTGATTGGCAAAATTCTTTCACTTTAGCATTGACGCTGTGAAGAAGTAGTTCCTCTCGCACCTAATCAGCTCAGTGACAGCAACTGTTTGCTTTTTTACGTAAGACAATGTCTTCTAAGTTTTCGTGGGCGGAACCCAGCGACACGCTGCAGCAGCCGGCTCAGGAGTTACGTCATGAAATGGGCGGCAGCCACAAGAAGGAGAGGCTGAGCCTCAGAGATCAAGGCAACTTACTTCTGGGTTGGAAAAGTAGCTCACGAAAATAACTCATTTCATAAGAAATTCATTCTCCAGTGTACCAAAGGTAATATACTATCACATACATGCATATAGTTTACTCTGAAAGGCTTAAAATAGCATGATAAAGGGGACTTCCGGTCTGGACACCATGGTGATAGCAGCTTAACGCTGAAGCTCCCAGACCCCATCCGTGAAAATACCATGAAAATCAGATTTAACAGATTTATGGAAGAGTGAAAATCAAAAGACAAAGTCATTATGCCTAAAGGAAAACAGAAGAGATCGACATTCACCAGGCCAAGACACGCATCGGCCGGAGAATCTGACCTGGAGGACAACAACCACTCGGAAATAGAGGAGCAAAATGAGGCTAACAACACGGTTAGCTTAAAAACGGTACTTCAAGAATTAAGAGAATTTCGCAGAGAGTGTTGGGCCGAATTTCGTGAAATTAAAGACGAAATAAAAAGGACAAACAACAGAGTGGACCAGGCTGAAGCCCGAATCGTGGAAGCAGAGGAAAGAATAAAAGGGCTGGAAGAAACCACGCTGGAATTACTCAAACGACAGACAAGACTGGAGGCTAAGCTAACCGACCAGGAAGGAAGACTAAGAAGGGACAACATAAGAATTCATGGTCTGAAAGAAGGAGTCGAGGACGGTTTCACCACAATGGCTGCATGCGTGGAATCTATACTGAGAGAGAAGTTGGAAATTCCCCAATCCACCGATTTGAAAATAGAAAGGGCGCACCGTTCATTAGCCCCAAGGCCATCGGTGGAAGCCCCCCCGCAATCAGTGATGGTGAAGTTTTCCAACTTCAGAACAAAAGAAGAGGTTTTGAGACTGGCTTGGCAGAAAAAAGGATTTATGCACCACCAAAGAAAAGTTTTTGTGGGGCATGACTATGCCCCGGAGGTCCTTAAAAAGCATCAGGAATACAACAACGCTAAAAAGGTACTAAGAGAGAAGAAATTGCGCTTTCAAACTCCATTTCCGGCGAAGCTGAGGGTTTTTTACGGGGAAGAGACGTGTCTCTACAACTCGGCGGAAGAAACAACCAGGGATATGGCGAGAAGAGGGCTCCCGGTAATGCTGTATAAACCCGCAGCAGACCCAACCGAAAGAATCAAGGCTCAAACGTGGTGCACACAGAGACCCTCAAAATCCACAGGCCAGCAGCAGGAAACCCAGCGCCAGGGCTATAAGGAAAAACTGGATGCTTTCAGGAGGAAATAACGATATTTTTAGTCAATCTGTGCATCCAAACCTCCTCCTACAAGGTAACAAACATTAAAGGAGATGCAGAATCAGCAAATATGAAGTGGTAAAACATTTCATGGAACAGTCATATTAGAAACAAATAAGTCTTTAAAAAAAAAAAAACTTGTTAAAATAGAAATGTGACAATGAACCACATGAACTCTCCACACTAACAAATACTGTATTACCGTGATTGTTTGCTGTGATGGTGGTGGGAGGTTGCGCACAATTTCATAGGGTATAGGCATAAAAAAAAAAAAAAAAAATCATTACAAGTTCGGATTGGGATCTGAAATTCACGTTAAAAACATGGGACAACTTACAGGGGTAAGAGAGGGCCCTCAACACGTTACAGAGTGTGAGGAATCTCCCTCAGAGCCAACACACCATCAAGGCTCTTCTAAGGTCGCTAAAAAGACCTCAGTTCAGGAAGACCTTTTAACAGTTTTTTGTTTTAAAGTTTTATATACTATGTTCTTAATGTTTTTTTATGTTCTTAATGTTCTTTCAGTTTGAGTAGCATAAAAGAGGGCCACTGTAGAAGAGCTTGGAAATGAAGAGGCGATTTGGTTTATAAGCAAAGCTTTAATATTCAGCTCTTCTAACAAGTCTCATCTGGTGCAGAGTGGCAGAAGGGAAAAGAGGCAGAATCTCTCCCACTCACTGATTATATACATGCACACAACAAAAGACATGCATAACAAGGGCTGACATCCCTCATTATCTTAATCCCCCCATTGTCCTGGTATTTCCTCTCCTCGCCTTGGGGGGGTGAGGGTGGCTCCTCTGGTCTCCTCCGCTGCGTCCGGGAACGTCTTTGTTCTTCACTCGGCGGGTGAGAGTCCTTTGTCCTTTCAGAGGTGTGAAGTTCTTTACATATGTAATCACCAAACATTTCCACATGCTTCAACATATGTAAGTTATGGAATATATGGTTAATATAGACCACAGCCCCCCCAAACAACTAAGAAAAGACAACAGGAAGGTTCACAGTCTAAGATAGTTATTATGACATACTAAGTGTTACATCTGTTGCCACGGAAGAAACTTTCTAGCAGCCATGCTCCTAAGAGAGTTCAGTGGTAATTATAACAGCATAGTAAAATCATAAGTCAGTCCTAAACTGTTGCAGCACAATTAGTGAAAAATTGTGGAGTGGTTTGTATCAGTCCCTGTGCTGTCTGGGTTTTAATCTTCTCCCAAAACTGCTGTAGGTTGGTTTAGGCGCCCTGCTGGGACCTTCTTGAGAGGGATCTGCAGTGTGGGAAGGAGAGAGGTTAACTGTTCCCTGCTGGGGGGCTGAGTCTTTTCTCTTGGGGGGTCTACCCCGCCGAGGTGCTCTCGCCAACTGTGCAGGCTCGTCTTTCAACAAGAAGGCAGGTTTAAGTCTGTCAATGCTGACTGTTTCAAATCAAATCAAATCAAACGTTATTGTCATATTGCTGTACATACAACTGTAGTGCAGGCAAGATGAAATTGCGTTTCTCTCGGCATCCATATAAGAAGCAGCATGATTAAAGACACATTCCCACATAGCTCCCCCCCACCCCCACCCCCCCATCCATTCACACATCCCTGAGACATACTTGGGGAAAAAAAAGAATAACTAACTATAATATACAAAATGTCCGTAGGTGCAGTAGTGTGTATGAGAGATTCCGGGTCAACTGTTCAGCATCCTGACAGCTTGTGGAAGGAAGCTGTTGATCAGTCTGGTGGTTCTGCCTCCGATGCTCTGGAATCGTTTACCAGATGGAAGAAGTTCAAAGTGTTTATGCAGAGGGTGAGAACGGTCCTTGACAATGTTTAGTGCCCTGCTCCTACAACGGTTCTGAAAAAGTTCTTGGACAGAGGGGAGGGAGACTCCAATTACCCTCTCCGCCCCCTTGACTATCCTCTGCAGGACTTTCTTTTTCTATCCCCAAAATCAAGCACAAAGTGTTTATCACCATGTTCCAGCACTCTGTATGGCCCATCGTATACTGGGCGAAAGGTAGGTTTTAAAGCTTCATGCTTAACAAAAACGAACTCAGCGTTTTTTAAAGCCTGAGGGACAAAAACCCGTGGGAAGGAGTGATGAGCTGGACCGGGGAGAGAGTTTGGTCCGTTGCTGCCTAAAAACCTTGGGACTGGAAGGCGCCCTGGCTCTGGGTTCTCTGGTAAAAATTCACCTGGGAGCCTGAGAGGTTGTGCAAAGACTAATTCTGCGGGAGAGGCGTCTAGATCTTCTTTAGGTGCAGCACGCAACCCCAATAAAACCCAGGGAAGTTTATTTACCCAATTTGTATCCGTTAGTGAGGCTCTGAGGGCAGCCTTTAAAGGCCAAATGTCACGTAATTTTTTTTTTCTAAATGACAACGAATTTAGATAAAATACACATAGCTTAAACCAAATATTCATACCGGAGACCATATCACCCACCTGTATTTACATAATTGCACAAAATACACCAGGTGAAGGCCCCACCTTGCTTGCTGGCTTGTGACAGCCAGTCCAGACCACGCCCATGTTTTTGACATCACCAGTTGTACCCTGGCTGCCCTGCCTATCCACATTCACACTTATCAACATTGGACAATCATGACGGAAAGTGACAGCGATTGTGAACAAATTAGTTTAGTTTTGTCTTTTTTTTTTGTCAGTGGTTCAGACAGTGACAGAGGCATAGAACCTTACCGGTTCGAGCCGTCCGAGACGGAATCAGATGCTTTGTCTGATGACAACAGTTCCAACGATGACCAGAGAGCAGAACCAGTGGAAAATGTCATTGAACTGGACATAAATCGCCTCCAGAATTGCGAAGCCGGAGGGGGTCTGTCGAGGGCGCCCCATAAATATTGATTTTTCGGAAGCCATTATTATTACAGTGGAGGAGAGCCGCTGCTGTCAAGAAATTGACCAGATCAATATGAAAATGGAGGCGCATACCTGTCAAGGGAGACGTTTTCGCCGTATTTTGGTGCCAAGCGCGGCTGTGGGAGACGGCAGAGTGGTTTGGGACACTTTTCTGGGAAATGTTTTAAATGTAGTTCGTGTTGTTATTGTCAAATATTTTAAGGAAAATACGGGGAAAATGCAATTTTAGCAAAAACTGGCGTATTGCCATTTCTGTACGCCCAAAAGAAAAAATATACTGGAAAAAAAACTGAGTGTCTTGAGGAGCACGTCCTGTGTGTGATCACTCACAGCTGGGGCGGGCTGATCGCTCAGCGGGAGCTCTTCTCACTACTGTTCGAAGTGTGGAGTCACTCATTAGTTTAATTGTCTGGGCGGGCTGATCGCTCAGCGTGAGCTGTTCTCACTACCATGAGAAGTCATTAGGACAATGGTTTAACACGTTGAGCTGTGCAGCGGTTGCGGAACAGACAGAGATCCCAGAGAGGTGTGCCTTGTTGCTCCGCCGTTCCTTATAGCCGCTTTTTACGGTGTTGAAGTACGGCGAAAATGTCTCACTTGACAGGTATGAAAACATTTCCCAGAGAAGTGTCCCTTATTACCCAGCTGTCCCTGATAGTCCCGTTTTAAGGTATGGGTGAAATATCCAATTTTTTCTTTCTTGTTGCTCACTTCAACCTTCCTGTCTCCATATAAACAATCAACTGAAATACCCCAAGCATCAAACTAGGGTGCAATCGATTTCGTCACTTCCGCCTTCTTCCCCAGGCGATTCCAGGGGCCGTGTCAGGCCAAGCGCGGCAGTTTTAAATTAATGAATATTCCGTTGTTACTGAAGCATATGCACCAAGACCCGAACGGATCGGTTCCCTTTTATATCTAGTTTCAAGATATTTAAAGTACCCTGTTACGTGACATTTGGCCTTTAAAGACCTGTGAAAACGCTCGCATAACCCATTAGCCTGAGGGTGATAAGCGGTGGTGCGATGAATTGTTGCCCCTAAGCTGCTGGACATGGCTGACCAAAGCTCTGAGACAAATTGAGGCCCCCTATCGGACGTGATGTCCGATGGGACGCCGAAACGTGCCACCCAGTTTGTCAAAAAAACGCGAACGACTTCCTCCGCTGTGGTTGCCGCTAGAGGGACTGCCTCTGGCCAGCGTGTCGTGCGGTCTATCATTGTTAACAGGTGTGTGAAACCTTGGGAGGAAGGTAGTGGCCCCACAAGGTCGACATGAACGTGGTCGAACCTTCTAGCAGGGATTGGAAAAGGCTCCAGAGGGGCTTTTGTGTGTCTGTGTATTTTGGCGCGTTGACAAGAAATGCAAGTTTTTGCCCATTCTTTTACGTTTTTGCGCAGGCCTGGCCACACAAACTTTTCGGCGACCATTTTAACCGAGGCGCGCACACCTGGGTGCGCGAGGGAGTGAATTGCATCGAAAATACGGCGGTGCCATGTAGCTGGTACTAACGGGCGAGGTCGGCCGGTTGAAACATCGCATATTGGGGGGGCACGCCGTCGCGTAAACCCTTTTCCTCCAGCCTTAACCCTGTTGGTCCAGACAGGAGTGCGCGCACGTCCGCGTCACTGTTTTGTTCCTCCGCCATGGCTGCATAATCTATCCCTGCATGGATAGGTGCTGCGTATGTGTCTGCGTTAGTGAAGAGTTCTGCTGCTGAGGCAGTATAATCTGTCTCCCCGCGCTCTGGTGGTGTCACAGCGCGAGAGAGACAGTCCGCTACTACGTTAAGTTTGCCTGCCACGTGTCGAATGTCTGTGGTGAACTCTGAAATCGCAGCTAGCTGTCTTTGTTGCCTGCCTGACCATGGTTCTGAAATTTTAGCCATAGCAAAAGTGAGCGGTTTATGGTCTACAAAAGCCGTGAAACTCCGCCCTTCTAACCAGAACTGGAAGTGGCGGATGGATAAATGAAGCGCCAGCAGCTCTCTGTCAAAAGTGCTGTATTTGCGTTCAGTTTGGTTTAGCGATTTGCTAAAGAATGCTAAAGGTTGCCAGACCCCGCTGACAAGTTGTTCTACAACTGCCCCTATTGAGTTTTTGCATATGACGTCAGGGGGCGTGCCGCACTGGCCCGTTAGAGTGTGCCGCCATATTGGATGGCAAGAAACAGCAGCAGCAGGGTGAAACAAACCACATAGCTCACGTGTACCTACAAACTCGGCAAAATGGTGTACTCCTGTTGTTCCCCCTGATAAGGGGATAAGCGGGGAATTAAATGGCCGGTGTGAAATGCAAAAAAAAAAAAAAAAAGTTGGATTTTTGAATAATTACCTTCACTGACGTAATCTCTTGCTTTCTCATAACGGGCTGCACGGTGGAGCAGTGGTTTAGCACTGTGGCAGCACAGTTTACCCTCGGCCGGGGGATAGCGGGGATCATGAGACCGTGGGCTCGATCCCAGCCCCCGACCAACAGTGAGCTGTGTGGAGTTTGCATGTTCTCCCCGTGTTGCATGGGTTTACTCCGGGATTTCTCCGGTTTCCTCCCGCATACCAAAAACATGTAGGTTTAGGGCGCTCGCGCACGCAGCGGCCAGTGGCTTGTCACCAGACTGCAAACCAAATCTACCTACAGGTACAAATAAGTAACAAAAAAAACAAAAAAAAAAAACAACTTTGTGTGTCGGGTCTGGTTTGGGGGCGCCTCTCTGCTTGCTACAAAGGACAATGCACACATGAAAGGGGAGAAAAATATTGTAAATGTGCATAAAATCAGGTACGTTTTAACGCGGCGCGCCGTGGAGAGCCTTTTAAAAAAAAAAAAAAAAAAAAAAAACACGCAGCGCGCTTCACTCACCTCTGAGTCCGAGGAGCTGCTGTTGTTTTCCGACTCGTTCACCAGCAAAGACTTCACATCATCCAGATCCCTTTACGCTGACACGTTTTCCGATATCTTTTCCTCCTGCTTCCCTTCGTCTTTGAAAGATATCATCTCATCGTTTGCCCCCAAATCATTCCCGCTGAGCAGATTACTGGCAGTCATTGTTCTGCTAATTGCTCCAGCTTACCCCACACCCGCCACCTCCGTTCAACTGAGGCATTTCGGCACACCAGAGGAGCGCACGGGAGCAAGATTAAAAACACTTGTCTGCTGTTATGACTGCTGACAATGACTCCACTGAATGTGACACAGACATCGCAGACACAGTGTCAGAGGCCATAGTGTCAGTTGTTGAAGAGGATGATGGGGATGTTATTATGTCAGACTGTGACTGTGTGTTCTCCTCACTCATTCTGATCGCTAAACAGTACAAGCTACGCCTGGGTTGTCACAGTGCAACTGCTGCTCTTGCCATCCAAGATGGTGGCACCTATGGCGTGTTTATGTTTACCCCCGCGAGTCACGTGAATTTTACGAGCCTACGCAAAAACTCTATAGCTAGGTCTGAAGCATCTGTGGTTAGTGCGATGCGGGCCAAGGGATCTGGTGAACTAACAATGTGGCGTTAGCTAGGGCGCTTTTTACTTCCGCAAAAGGCGCGTTCGCGCTCCGGGGTCCATTCGACCGTGTTGGGAAGCTTTCTTTTTTTGAGCGCGTCATATAGGGGCTGCATGAGCTGAGCTGCGTGGGGGAGGAAGCGGTTTGTAAAAATTAACCATCCCTAAAAATTCCTGTAGCGATTTGACCGTTTGTGGCCCGTGGAAAACTTTCTATCGCATGAACTTTGTCTGGAAGTGGAACTGCCCCCTTCGGAGAGACTTTGTGTCCTAAAAAATCAAATTTGTGACACGCCGAATTTGCATTTGGCTGGATTGATTATTAGCCCGTGCTCTTCTAGCCTCTGAAAAACCGTAGTGAGGTGCTGCTCGTGTTCTTCCTCAGACGAGCTGGCTACCAGCATGTCGTCGAGGTAGACGAAAACAAAAGGAAGGTCGCGTAGGACCGCGTCCATCATTCGTTGAAAAGTTTGAGCGCGCCTTTGAGGCCGAAAGGCATTCGCAGGAATTCAAAAAGGCCGAAAGGGGTTATTACCGCTGTTTTAGGAACGTCTTCTGCTCGGACTGGGGAACTTGGTGATAACGCGGACTAAGTCTATTTTTGAAAAAATGCGCGCACCCGCTAGATGTAGTGACAAATCTTGAATGTGAGGGAGTGGGTAACGGTCATGCGCTGTAGCGTTGTTTAATCTGCGGTAATCTCCGCACGGTCTCCAAGAACCGTCGGATTTCGGAACCATGTGAAGTGGTGAGGCCCAGGGGCTCTTCGAGCGTCTAACAATGCCCAATTTTTCAAGAGTTGTAAACTCGTCCCGTGCTATGTTGAGCTTGGGCCGCGTCCTAAGCGGCGAGCTTTGGCAAAAACGGGAGGTCCCGTTGTGGGAATGAAGTGTTCAACCCCATGTTTAGCCACAGTGGCTGAGAATTTGGGGATTGTGAGTGCTGGAAATTGGGTGAGGAGTTGCTCAAACTTACCTCCTGCTGTGGTGACGCTGGCCTGCACAGGTGGCGGAGAAACTCGGGCTGAGCATGGAATAGAAGCAAAGGACAGTGCATTAACCAGGCGCCTATTTGCTAGATCCACTAATAACCCATGTGCACACAAAAAATCTGCGCCTAATAAGTTAAACTCACCGCCGCTACAACAAATGTCCATCTGTAGCTGCGGCCGTGGATGAAGAGGTGCAGGCTCTTTTCGCCGAACGTGTCGATGCAAGAGCCGTTGGCTGCCACGGCTCCGTTGCCCCGGGTGCCCGTGGCTCGATCTGCGTGGGAGGGCATGACGAAACTCAGCTGGGCTCCTGTGTCGATGAGGAACTGCTTGCCTGAGTGTCCATCCGTCACGTACAACAGCTTGTTTTTCTCACTGAGAGCCACTGCCGTTAACGGCTCTCGGCTTTGGCGTTTAAATTTGCAGGGGGGAACGTATTTGTGAGCCTTCTCGGCGAAGCGGTGGTGATAATAACAAACATCGCTCCGTCTGTTACGTCTTGGCCGTGTCGCTGTCACCGTGGGCTGGGTCTGCTCCGTGGGTTGTGGCTCCTCGTGGCTCGGGGCGTCAGCTTTGAGGTCTGCGGATGCTGCTGTGGGTGTCAGCTCCCTGCAGGCGTTGACGAGCCGATGAGCTTCATTGGCCAGCACGCGGAAGTCTTGGTGGTTGTTGCACTTCATGCTGGCGAGTGTCCCTCTCATGTGTGGCGGCAGCGTGCTGAGGAAAATAAACTGGAAGAGGAAGTTGTCATTGTCCTCTTCTTTGAGCTGTAGCAAATCCTCCATGAGGGTCTTCGGTTTGCACCCTCTGTGGCCGTAGACCGCCAGGATCTTCTCGGCTCTCTCTTCCACTGATGGGACGTAGTTCGCCACGATGGTTGCTTTGAGCGTCTCGCATTTGTCCCGGGCCGGTGGTCGCCGGATCGTGCTCCGCACACACTTCGAAGTGGCGGCGTCGAGTTTGGAGACGATATGATAAAATTTGGTGTCATCAGCCGTGATGCCCGCCAGTGCAAATTGGGCTTCAGCCTGCTGAAACCAAGAGGCGGGGCCTTCTTGCAGAAGTCTGGCAGCTGGACAGCGGCCGGCATTCGTGCACACCATCACTGCTGTGCCCGCCGGGTGAGAGTGCTTGCCTCGGTTCTCGCGGCGGTGCTGGTGCTCGGTTGAGCCCTCTCAATCTCTTCTGCGGGGGGAACAGTTGTCCATCTGCTCCCTCGTCTGCGTGGGGCTGGGTCTGCCTGGGTCGCGCGGATGAGTAGATTGCGGGGTGGGAACGCCTCAGGTCATACTCGCGTCAAGGTCACAGTGTAGAAGAGCTTGGAAATGAAGAGGCTATTTGGTTTATCAAGAAAGCTTTAATATTCAGCTCTTCTAACAAGTCTCATCTGGTGCAGAGAGTGGCAGAAGGGAAAGAGGCAGACTCTCTCCCACTCACTGATTATATACATGCACACAACAAAAGCCATGATAAACAAGGGCTGACATCCCTCATTATCTTAATCCCCCCATTGTCTGGTATTTCCTCTCCTGCCTTGGGGGGTGAGGGTGGCTCCTCCCGGTCTCCTCCGCCGCGTCCGGGAACGTCTTTGTTCTTCACTCGGCGGGTGAGAGTCCTTTGTCCTTCAGAGGTGTGAAGTTCCTTTACTATGTAATCACCAAACATTTTCCACATGCTTCAACATATGTAAGTTATGGAATATAATGGTTAATAAGACACAGCCACTACACTGTTATACTAAATAAGGACAAACAATGGAGAACAGGGTAGTAACCAAAATAATCTCATAATGTAAAAGGGATCCTGAATCCAGTTAAAAGATCCAAGATTCTAGGCAAAATGAAAAAGACAAAGCAGGAATAATATTTTTACAGGAAACCCACCTAACAGACTTGGAGACACTAAACTTAATAGACAAGGGTTTAAACTGATCTCTTCATCTTCATATAAGTCAGGGAGGAGGAGGGGGGGAAGGTAGCGACATTGATCTCAACCAAAATTATATTGAAAAAAATTCAGAAACACAAGATAAAGAAGGGAGATTTCGCATGGTACTTGGTCAGCGAGAGGGAGAAGATATCACCCTGCTCAATGTATATGCACCTCCAGGGGCTAACTGGAAATTTTATAAAAATGTATTTGACCTAATGATAACTAAAGCCTAAGGTTTAGTGATATGTGGTGGAGACTTCAGTCTAAGACTGAATCCATACTGGGATGCATCAGGTAATTCTCCACATCAAAATAACATTCAAAGTAGAAAAACTCGGAAGCTACTAAAAGAAATGGGAATCTGTGACGTGTGGAGGGAATTCAACCCCAGTGTAAAAGATCATACATTTTACTCAGCACCACATTCATCATACTCAAGGACTGACTATTTTTTTTATGTTTAATAGAGACATTGGAAGAGTAAAAACATGTAAAATCTCTCTGACCACAGTCCGATCTATATGGACTTAAATATCCAAAAATACACAAATAATACATTTTCTTGGAGGTTAAATTCAAATGTGCTGAAAGGACCACTGAAAGATGAATTGGAATCAAGATATTCTCAGATATTTGGAAGAAAATGATAATGGAGAAGTATCCCCTTTAATACTGTGGGACGCATGCAAAGCTAAGGGGAAAGATTATCGCAAAACTGGCACTCCAAAAGAAACTGAGACAAGAAAAACTAATCACATTAGAGTCAGAACTTAAGAAACTAGAAAAAGAGCACAAAGACAACACTCATTCTAATGACTCGCTCAAAATTAAGGAAATTAAAAAACAAACGAGATCTACACAATAGAAATCTAGAAGAAACTTACATTTCTGAAACAAAAATACTATGAAACAGGTAGCAAATTGGCAAAACTAGCCTATAAATTGAGGAAACAACAAACGGAGAGAGCAATCTACAAAATCTGAGACCCAGTATCAAAGGAAATAAAATTTAGAATTCAGGAAATTCTTAAAAGCTTCGAGAATTACTACAAGAACTTGTACTCCCGCAAAAAACACAATAACGCATCCGAAGCCTTCCTAAATACATTAAATCTTCCCCAACTTACTGAGTCACAAAATAAAAAACTACTGTCAGAAATACAACCTAAAGAATTAGCAGCTGAACGCTCTGAAGACAGTGGAGATGATTGTGGACTTCAGGAAAGTCACAACCCCTCTGCCCCCCCTCACCCTCACAGGCTCTCCCATCACCACTGCTGATTCCTTCCGCTTCCTAGGCACCACCATCACCAGGGACCTCAAGTGGGAGCCGACCATCAGCTCCCTCATCAAAAAGGCCCAGCAGAGGATGTTCTTCCTGCGGCAGCTGAGGAAGCTCAAGCTACCCACCAAGATGTTAGTGCAGTTCTACACAGCCATCATCGAGTCCATCCTCACCACCTCCATAACCGTGTGGTACGTAGGAGCCACTGCCAGGGACAGACTAAGGCTGCAGCGCGTCATGCGCACTGCTGAGAAGGTGATCGGCTGCAAGCTCCCATCTCTCCAGGATCTGTACATCTCCAGGACCCGGAGGCGTGCTGGCTGGATCATAGCCGATCCCTCACACCCTGGTCACGTACTGTTTGCCCCCCTCCCCTCAGGTAGAAGACTTCGGTCCATCCAGACTAAAACCTCCCGTCACATGAACAGCTTCTTCCCCTCTGCCATCAGACTGCTGAACACCAAGTGACTTATTGACTCTCGTGCACTATGTACAGCAGCTCAACCAGACTCATGTCAATCATCACTGTTTTCTTCCTGCATTACCGACTGCACTATATGGTTCTCCACATTATCTGCTGCTCGCTAATATATTTAAACTGCTGACTAGTATTATTCTACACTTTATTGCATGTATAGTTTATTTCTTTTATTTTATCATGTTTAATGTTGCAGCATTGCACCGAGACAAATTCCTAGTTTGTGTACTACATGAACAATGGCAATAAATCTGATTCTGAAAAATCAATTATGAAACTTAAAGCTAACAAATCCCCAGGAGCAGATGGCTATACAGCAGAGTGGTACAAAACCTTTAAACAGCAACTATCTCCTCTCCTCCTGAAAACATTTAACCATGTCCTCCACACAGGGGAAATCCCCCCCCCTCCTGGAGAGAAGGGGTCATTGCAGTCATACCTAAACCTGAAAAGGATAAACTAGACTGCTCCAACTACAGACCAATCTGTGTGTTAAATCAGGACTATAAACTTTTTACCGCTATCCTTGCCAAAAGGTTAGAAAATATACTGACAGACTTAATTCATTTAGACCAAACAGGTTTTATAAGACAAAGACAGACACAAGATAAGATTAGACGCACTTTACACACAATTCATCATATAAAAAAAATATAAATGCAGCCATATTGGGATTAGATGCTGAAAAAGCATTTGATTCGGTTGACTGGTCTTTCCTATATAGAATCTTATCCAGTTTCAGTTTTCATTAACAACTTCATTAGAACTATCCAGCCATTATATAAAAAACCAACAGCTAAAATAAGGATTAACGGTAAATTATCATCATCTTTTGAACTGGAAAGAGGATGTCATCAGGGCTGCCCCTTGTCTCCACTGCTCTTTGCAATCTTCATAGAAACTCTGAGCCAATGGATATGACAGAATCAAAAAATTCAAGGTATTACACTTGGTCAGAAGGAACATAAAATAGCACTCTTTGCTGATGACATTTTAATATACCTGGGGCAGCCGGACACCTCTTTTCCAGAACTAATCTCAGTTTTTTCAGAGTATGGAGAGTTATCGGGGTACGAATTAAACATGAATAAAACCCAAATTTTAACATTCAACTATGACCCAAATCAATATTTACTAAGCAAATTCAAAACTAACTGGGAGATGGAATCTATGAAATATCTGGGGGTCAATATCCCGAAACAGCTCAACAAAATTATAACACTAGACTATGATCCACTGATGGCAAAAATAAAATCTGATCTAGCAAGATGGAATAGGATACCATTCTTGGGTACTGCACAAAGAATTGAAGCAGTCAAAATGAATATATTTCCACGTCTTCTATACCTTTTCCAAACAATACCGGTAGAACCTGCCAAAAAATCATGGCAAGAACTGGACAGAAGGATCTCAAGATTCATATGGCAGGGCAAGAGACCTAGAATCAGATATAGAACCCTACAGCTAAACAAAGACAAAGGTGGGCTTGCGCTGCCAAATATCAGGGACTATTTTAAAGCTGCGCAAATTAAAACTTTAGTAGAGATATGTAGCCCAGTCTACACTGCACAATGGAAGAAGATAGAATGCCAAATAAGTGACATTCCCCTACAGGCGATAATGGGGAACAATGCCTTACCTAAACTTTTGAATAACACTAACCCGTGGATAGAGACCCCGCTAAAAATTTGGTTTAAGATAGTCAAGAGAGAATCAAACTAAAGAACCCTATCGATTATTGCAATGGATTTCCTATGATCAGGACTTTACTCCTAATAAAACAGACACTAGATTTAAAAAGTGGAAAGAGAACGGACTGATAAAATATTATGATTTTTTTAAAGGGCAAACTTTAAGAAGTTTTGAAGATTTGAAAAAACAAGGTCTAGTAAATCAAGACCTTTACAGGTTCTTTCAGCTTAGACACCACATAAACAAAATACTTAAAAAGGAGGATTTGGAAAGGGCCCAGTCAGGTGTTCTGAAGGTTTTCTTAATGGCATATAAAGGGATCCCAGGGATCAGATACATTTCTAAAATATACCAAGGTCTTCAAGACTTAAAAAGGAGACAACACCTCATATATCAAAGAGAAATGGGAAAAGGAGGGGAATTTCACTTTACAACTGGAAATATGGGAGAAGCTAAATAAACAATGGAAAAGTACTTCATCCCTGCTGTGGAGAGAATCTGGATGGAAAATTTGGTAAGATTTTTCAGAACACCTGCACAAAACAAATTTACATGTAAAGGGTTGAATTGTTGGCGCTTGTGTGGTGAAAAGACTGCAAATCATTTTCATGTGTTTTGGTCATGCCCAGTTATCCACCAGTACTGGACCAATGTACAGACAATATTGGGGAAAATATTCAAAGTAACAGTTCCCTTTTCTTTTGTAACTTTGTATTTGGGTTTACTACCGGAATCACTGGAAAGACGAGGAGAAAAATATTTATTCACCGTTTAAATATTGGCAAGTAAAAAAGCACTAACAAAAAAATGGATGTTGAAAGACTGTCCTACACCTGAAGATTGGATTAATGTGATTCAGGACATTTATTTGATGGAAAAGTTGACATTTGCACTGAGACAGGACATAGATGGGTTCTTGAACTTCTGGCAACCCTGGAACGCATATATGTCCTCCATTAGATCTAATCTTTGACAAACACCATTTCAATAATGGCACCTCTCTTTGTTCCAACGCTATTCAGAGGCTCTTATTTTTTGTTCTTTTGGGGGGTTTTTTTCCCCTCTTTCTTTCGCTTAAAAAAAAAGGGTGTTGTAATAATTTTTTTCCAATGTTGTCAAAAAACAAAAGGGGGAATATGTGACGAAAATGTAAACATTGCAATGCTGTAATGACATGTATACCCTTTACAAAAACTTAAATTAAAAAAAAACATGATATAGGCCCTTTAAAATCTAAAAAACCTGTCCTTTAAGACAAACTGCTTAATTGCTCATATTTGTTTAAATTGTGTATTTTTCTTCAGAAGTTCAGTCTGAAATATAGTTCTATATGGTTTTCAAAAGGTCCTAGATTTTACTTTACCAATTCCACCATTGTGGGACTAAAAAGTTTCTTATCTTTTGTGCTGCTTAAACATGGTTTTAATGTGATTTAATTGATCACCCTAACCTCTGTGTCCAGGCCGATCAAGGAGATGGAGTCATCATTGGCATGTCGAGCATGGAGCAGCTTCAGCAAAACTTGGCCGCTGCAGAAGAGGGTCCTCTTGATCAGAGAGTCGTAGAAGCGTTCAATGAAGCCTGGAATCTAGTAGCTCATGAGTGTCCAAACTACTTCAGATGAGGACATTGTTCTTATTGTTGTTGGGCCAAAAAAAAATCCACCCATCTATTCACATTCTACAGATAACAGACCTGCTCTTTCCATCATCTTCCCCATTTTGCCTTGAAATCAGTTTTATAATTTGCTTTTGGATTACAGTAAAATCAAATGGAAAGTTATGTTTTGAAGAAGCAGTTCATTAATAAAGTTAAAATACAATTCCATGTATTTTCAGAAGAAAAACTTTGCCTTGTATCCATTTTCTTTACATGAATATTATACATGTGATTGGGTGGGTGGCTCAGGAAGAATGTGTGGAATTATATAGCTTGCCAAATGGCAAAACTGAGGGGGAAAGTGGCATCAACACTATTACAAATAAAATATAAGACAGTTTCAACCTTTGACTGCAGTGTTTAATGAATAAAAACTCAGTTAAAATTTAGGGGAAGGACAGAAGGTTGTTCAAAAAAAGACCTAATGTAGAAAAAACACTTGCAGTCATAGTGAAGGTTTGTAAAACATTGTCCATCTGGATTCAAATCTGTCAAAAGATTTTAAGTGTTCCAGCTTCTGGCTAGCAGAGGATTCATTCTGCCTCTTCGTCCTCATCTTCATTTTCATCATTATCCTGCATAGATTCTTCTTCACCCCCAAAGTTCTCAAACTCTGCTGTTTCTGAATTCCACATGCATTTGATCTGCACCTTGAATTCTGCCATCTCAATAGCAAAGAGTTTCTGTGGAAAAATGAGCCAATTTAGTTAAGTGTCAAATATGTATGCTTACATTAGGCCATCATTTCCATCAAATGAAAAATTCAAGGAACTCACCAGAATACGAGCCTGCTCTGGAGTTAACACATCTCCCTCCTTACAGACTTGGTAGTCTTTTAGCAGCGTCACCACTCCTTACATAACAGAGGATACAGATGTGATTTATATTTAAAAATGAAAAGAAACAGTAACGACACAGGAAGTCTGACACTGCAATGACTGCAATTAAAGACAGTAATACAGGTGCATCTCAGTAAATTAGAATGTCATTGAAAAGTTGATTTATTTCAATAATTCAATTCAAAAAGTGAAACTCAGATTCATTACACACAGTGATATATTTCAAGTGTTTCTTTTAATTTTGATGGTTATGGCTTGCAGCAAATGAAAACCCCAAATTCAGTTTCCCAAAAAAACTGAATATTATAAAATTAATTAAAAAAACAGATTTTTAATAGAAATGTTGGCAGATTAAAATGTATGTCCATGTACACACTCAATACTTGGTTAGGGCTCCTTTTGCATAATTACTGCATCAATGTAGCATGGAATAAAAGCAATCAATGTGTGGAAATGCTGAGGTGTTATGGAGGCCCAGGTTGCTTTGATAGTGGCCTTCAGCTCGTCTGCATTATTGGGTCTGGTGTATTTCATCTTCCTCTAGACAATACTCCATAGATTCTCTATGGGATTTAGGTCAGGAGAGTTTGCTGGCTAATCAAGCACAGTGATACCATGGTCATTAAACCAGTTATTTGTACCTTTGGCAGTGTGGGCAGCTGCCAAGTCCTGCTGGAAAATGAAATCAGCATCTCCATGAAGCTTGTCAGCAGAGGGAAACATGAAGTGCTCTAAAATTTCCTGTTAGATGGCTGCACTGACATTGGACTTGATTAAACACAGTGGAAAAACACCAGCAGATGGCATGGCTCCACATACCATCATTGACTGAGGAAACTTCACACTGGACCTCAAGCAACTTGGATTCCGTGCCTGTTCACTCTTCCTCCAGACTCTGGGACCTTGATTTCCAAGTGACAGGACTTGGCACCTGATTTGGGGAGCCATGTCATCTGCTGGTGTTAGTCCACTGTGTTTTTTCAAGTCCAAAGTCAATGCAGCTGTCTAGCAGGACATTTTAGAGCACTTCATGCTTCCCTCTACTGACAAGGTTTATGGAGATGCTGATTTCATTTTCCAGCAGGACTTGGCACCTGCCCACACTGCCAAAAGTACCAAAGCCTGGTTTCATGACCATGGTATCACTGTGCGTGATTGGCCAGCAAACTCTCCTGACCTAAACCCCATAGAGACTCTATGGATTATTGTCAAGAGGAAGATGAGAGACACCAGACCCAACAATACAGACGAGCTGAAGGCTGCTATCAAAGCAACCTGGGCCTCCCTAACACCTCAGCAGTACCACAGGCTGATCACCTTCGTGCCACGTGACACTGATGCAGTAATTCATGCAAAAGGAACCCTGACCAAGTATTGAGTGCGTACATGGACATACTTTTCAGCCAGCCAATATTTCTGTTAAAAATCAATTTTTTAAAAAAAATAATTTTATGTAATATAATTTTTTGAGAAACCGAATTTAGGGTTTTCATGAGCTATAAGCCATAACCATCAAACTTAAAAGAAATAAACAGTTGAAATATATCACTCTGTGTGTAATGAATCTATATAATGTAGAGTGTCACTTTTTGAATTATTGAAATGAATCAACGTTTCGATGACATTCCAATTTACTGAGATGCACCTGTACAGTTTAGTGCCAAATATACACACTGCAGTGTCAGATGTATCTTCTTATTTCGGCTGCTCCCTTTAGGGGTCGTCACAGTGGATCATCCGTCTCCTCCTCACCCTACCTCTTGCATCTTCCTCTGCAACACCAGCCCTCTCCATGTCCTCCTTCACTACATCCATGAGTCTTCTCTGTGGTTTTCTCCTTTTCCTCCTGCCTGGCAGCTTCATTTTCAACATCCTTTGTCCAGTATATCCACTATCCCTCCTCTGCACATGTCCAAACCATCTCAGCCTTCCCTCTCTTACTTTGTCTCCAAACCACTCAACCCGAGCTGTCCCTCTGATATACTCATTTCTAATCTTGTCCCTCCTAGTCACTCCCAATGAAAATCTTAGCATCTTCAACTCTGCCACCTCCAGCTCCATCTCCTGTCTTTTTGTCAGCACCACCATCTCCAAACCATACATTATAGCAGGTCTCACTACAGTCTTTTAAATCTTCCCTTTCACTCTTGCTGCTACACTTCTGTCACAAATCACCCAACACGCGCCTCCACCCACTCCACCCTGCCTGCACTTTTTTCTTCACCTTGCTTGTGCATTTTCCATTGCTTTGTATGGCTGACCCCAGGTATTTAAAATCATCTACTTTCACGACCGCCACTCCTTTCATCTTCATCATTACACCTGCCTCCCTCTCATTCACACTCATGTATTATGTCTTGTTTCTACTGACTTTCATTCCTCTTTTCTCCAGAGCATACCTCCACTTCTCCAGGTTCTCTTCCACCTGCTTCTTACTTTCACTACAGATCACAATGTTGTCTGCAAACATCATGGTCCACGGAGACTTCTGCCTGACCTCATCTGTCAGCCTGTCCTTCACCATGGCAAACAAAATGTCAGATGTATGATTTTCTAAAATATACAGATTGAGGAGGAATTGACTAACTAAAAAAACAGATGTATAATTCTTTCATATCAGATTTTTATGAGTGTAAAACACTTCGGGGCATTTTAAAGCTTTACATAGATATGATCACTTTTGGTCTCTGCTTCAAAATTGTTCAACACCTAAAAATTCCTTGTGATTGTTATTATTCCAGAAATAAGCCATATTTTATTTGCCAAAAAAAAAAAAAAAAAAATAGAAAGCAATAGCTTTCTATTTTGGGGCTGCACGGTGGCGCAGTGGTTAGCACTGTGGCAGCACAGTTTACCCTTGGCCGGGGGATCGTGGGATCGTGGGTTCGATCCCAGCCCCTGACCAACAGTGATCTGTGTGGAGTTTGCATGTTCTCCCCGTGTATGCGTGGGTTTACCCCGGGATTTCTCCAGTTTCCTCCCACATGTCAAAAACAAGCAGGTTAGGTTAACTGGAGACTCTAAAGTGGCCCTAGGTGTGAATGTGTGTGTGAATGGTTAAGGGATAGCGCCGTATCGTGGCTGCTTCATCCATCCAGGTGGTGGATGACCCTCAATTTCCCCTCTGGGGATCAATAAAGTATACTAAATCTAAAAAAATCTAAATCTAGCTTTGGGACCACAGACAGTGTATGAGTCACAAAATGTTGAGAAAGGAACATACTGATGTATTTTTACAATCATACTAAAACTTCAGAAAACAATCTAACTTTAATATTAATCCCACCTTTCTTGAGAGCTGTGGGAAGCCCAAGTTGTCTCAACTGGGGCTCCATAGAGTGAGGAAACTGTTCAAGAGGTCCCTCATCCAGTGCTACATCCATCTGTGCTGGGTTGCCTGCCCGAGCATAATCCATCTCTTTGAAATGATTGAAATACCTATGGACAAAGAGCATTGCTCATTTTAAACTATGACTTGTATTTAATGAATCACTGCAATAGCGGTGAGTTAATCTTACTCTTGTACTTCATCCTTTGTTTTGTTTGTGAAGAGTACACCAACTTCACCACGCAAATGCTTGCCAATCTGAAAATGATCAACACAGAAGAGTAAGTCTCTGTAACAGAGTAATGGTTATCCTTTTGAGGCTGGCACCCTTTACAAATTTGCTTACCTTGTGCAAGTTATCCTTGTATTCATCTGTCTCTCTCTTTCCCAAAGCAACAATCATTACTTTATTTTTACCAAAGAAAAATCTGCAGAAAAAGGTAAAAAAAAAAAAAAAAGGTCACTACAAAGATGCCAGAGACACTTATGACTTAATATTCAAGATTATACAGTAAGATTCAATATCTGTGTATATATTTAAGTCTTGTGTTCAGAAGAGAATAATTTCAATGGTATGAAAACAAAAACACAACTCCTAACTGCCCATGAACCAGGTCACAGATAACTGGCGCTAATGCAGCTTAAAAACTTAAAAGCGTCACCTCAGTAATTTTGTATCCAATAATGTCAAGCACATTTTGAACACGTCATTATATCAAAGGCTGCAATCCTAACATGTTACCAGGCATTATTTAAGGGGGTCATTGACTGAAAAATGGTGCATTTATAGGTTTTAATCATCTGAAATGTGTCCATTGGTCACATGATTATTGGAAAAATATCAAAACACTCACTTTTCTTAATAAAAAAAAAAAATGCTTTGTCTTGTTTTTCTCTCCAAGAAGCCATTTTGACTCTTCCAGGGTTTTTTGTTGTACATCAAGAAATGGTAAACCCAGCTCCCCTTCAAATCCATCGTTCGCCCGCACCCACCTCCCCCTCCCCGTAATCCCAGAGCATACCCCAGTGGCCAAATTGACTTGTATTTGGCTGAAGATACAGTGGGGGGGAAAAAAGTATTTAGTCAGCCACCAATTGTGCAAATTCTCCCACTTCAAAGATGAGAGAGGTCTCCAATTTTCATCATAGGTATACCTCAACTATGAGAGACAAAATGAGAAGAAAAAAAAAATCCAGAAAATCACATTGAAGGATTTTTAATGAATTAATTGGTAAATTCCTCAGTAAAATAAGTATTTGGTCAATAACAAAAGTTCATCTCAATACTTTGTTATATACCCTTTGTTGGCAATGACAGAGGTCAAACGTTTTCTGTAAGCCTTCACAAGGTTTTCACACACTGTTGCTGGTATTTTGGCCCATTCCTCTATGCAGATCTCCTCTAGAGCAGTGATGTTTTGGCGCTGTTGCTGGGCAACACAGACTTTCAACTCCCTCCAAAGATTTTCTATGGGGTTGAGATCTGGAGACTGGCTAGGCCACTCCAGGACCTTGAAATGCTTTTTACGAAGCCACTCCTTCGTTACCCGGGCAGTATGTTTGGGATCATTGTCATGCTGAAAGACCCAGCCACATTTCATCTTCAATGCCCTTGCTGATGGAAGGAGGTTTTCACTCAAAATCTCACGATATATGGCCCCATTCATTCTTTCCTTTACACGGATCAGTCATCCTGGTCCCTTTGCAGAAAATCAGCCCCAAAGCATGATGTTTCCACCCCCATGCTTCACAGTAGGTATGGTGTTCTTTCTCCTCCAAACACAACAAGTTGAGTTTTTACAATAAAGTTCTACTTTGGTTTCATCTGACCATATGATATTCTCTCAATCCTCTTCTGGATCATCCAAATACTCTCTAGCAAACTTCAGACGGGCCTGGACATGTCTGGCACTGCAGGATTTAAGTCCCTGGCGGCGTAGTGTGTTAAGGATGGTAGCTGTGGGGAGACTTGAATAACGAAACCGAATTGCATTTAATTCCAGTTTATTTCAAGTAATCATCCCACTGTCTGCTCTCATTCCTGAGCAGCGAACAAAGAGGGTGAACACACCAAAGTTCTCCCTTTTAAACATTCTCACATCAAACCATTTCCCTCGCAGGGGAAATCACACATCTCTACCAAAATCCCTTTATTCACTTTCATTAACCTTTTATTTACATAACTCCCCCTTCTCTCCTCTCGAGCCTCAGCGGTCAGGAAGTCTTCTGTCCCCTGTCCTCCGCAGGGGGTCCAGGCTCTGCGGCTCCGCACCGCAGGGGACTGCAGCTCTGTGGCTCTCCTTCATCGTGAGGTTAAATCACATATGCAGTGTCCAACATATACATGTCTAACAACACAGCCATATAACCCCCCCAAACGATGAAGAACAGACTATTTCCTAAAATTTAATAGCACCTTACTCACTACTGAATAATCAACACCAACATTCAGTCTGTGCGCCGCTTGGGCTTCAGCCGTCTGCCGAATCTGCTGTGAGTTGGCCCCGCCTTGCCTGCGGCGCCTTTCTGCTTCGGCTTTGTTGACTGAGGAAGAGAGTGATTATTTGCCCTTTGCGGGGGCCTGCCTCGTCGAGGCGCCACTGCGACCGGTACAGACACGTCCTTCATGACAAAAGCAGGTTTTAGTCTGTCAATACTGACTGTCTCTTTTCTGTCTCCAAAATCTAGCACAAATTGCTTATCACCTGCCTCCAGCACTCGAAATGGCCCTTCGTAAGGTGGTTTGAGCGTTGCTTTTAGGGCTTCGCGCCTGACAAAAACGAAGTCGGCATTTTTCAAAGCCTTGGGGACGAAAACTCGTGGAAAAGCGTGATGAACCGGACCCGGGAGCGTGTCTGCTCCCGTGCCAACTAACGGTCCCAGAGCAGAGAGAGGTGGGGGCTCTGGGTGCTCTGGTAAAAACTCGCCTGGCAGCCTCAGAGTTTGTGCGAATACCAGCTCCGCTGGAGAGGCGTCTAAGTCCTCTTTAGGCGCAGAACGCAACCCTAATAAAACCCATGGCAGTTTATTTACCCAATCTGCATCCGTGAGCGACGCTCTGAGTGCTGCCTTCAAAGACCTATGAAAACGCTCGCATAAACCATTAGCCTGAGGGTGGTAAGCCGTAGTGCGGTGAATTTTGGCTCCTAAACCGTTGGCCATCGCTGACCACAGCTCAGAGATGAATTGCGGTCCTCTATCGGACGTAATGTCCGACGGAACCCCGAAGCGCGCCACCCAAGCCGTTAAAAAAACGCGAGCCACCTCCGCGGCTGTGGTCGTCGCAAGTGGGACCACTTCCGGCCAATGTGTGGTGCGGTCCACCATTGTCAAAAGATGCGTGAACCCCTGCGATGCCGGTAGGGGGCCCACAAGGTCGACGTGCACATGGTCGAACCTTCTGGCCGGAATGCGGAACGGTTCTAACGGGGCTCTTGTGTGCTTGTGAATTTTGGCCCATTGACATTCCTTCACGTGCTTGCGCAGGCACGGCCAAACAAACTTTTCCGCCACTAGTTTCACCGACGCGCGCACCCCCGGGTGCGCCAGTGAGTGGACCGAGTCAAAAACACGGCGGCGCCACGTGGCCGGAACCACCGGACGCGGGCGCCCCGTCGACATGTCGCAGATCAGGGGGGGCATACCGGTTTGTAAACACTTGCTCTCCAGCCTTAACCCCGTTGGTCCAGACTGGAGCGCGCGCACGTCTGCGTCCGCCCCCTGGTCCGCTGCCATGGCTGCGTAATCTATACCCACGTGCACCGGGGCTGCGCGCGCCACCGTGCCGCTCTCCTGCGGCGCGGTCACGGTGGCCCGTTCTGCCTCTGCGCGTGTTGGAGTTGTGAATGCGCGCGAGAGACAATCTGCTACTACATTGAATTTGCCCGCAACGTGCCTAATGTCAGTGGTAAATTCCGAGATTGCGGCCAGCTGCCTCTACTGCCTGCCGGACCACGGGTCTGAAATTTTGGCCATGGCGTATGTGAGCGGCTTGTGGTCCACATAAGCGGTGAAGCACCGTCCTTCCAGCCAGAACTGGAAATGACGAATAGCCAAATGCAGCGCCAACAGTTCTCTGTCGAACGCGCTGTATTTTCGTTCAGCCGCGCTTAAAGATTTGCTAAAGAAAGCCAAAGGCTGCCAAACTCCGGCTACCTGTTGCTCAATAACGGCCCCTATGGCTAAATCTGAAGCGTCTGTCGTCAGCGCGATACGTGCTGCAGGGTCTGGGTGGGCCAGGAGCGCAGCGTCAGCCAAGGCTTTTTTAACCTCTGTGAACGTGCGCTCCCGCTCCGGGGACCATTCGACCGCCTGGGTCGGTTTTTGTTTTTTGAGCGCGGCATACAACGGTTGCATGATTTGAGCTGCGTGGGGCAGGAATCGGTTATAAAAATTCACCATCCCCAAGAATTCCTGTAGTGATTTGACCGTTTGTGGACGGGGAAAATCCGTTACCGCGCGTACTTTATCTGGTAACGGAACCGCTCTCTCCGGGGAGACGCGGTGACCCAAAAAATCGATCCGCTCGACGCCGAACTGGCACTTGGCTGGGTTAACTATTAAGCCGTGCTCTCCCAGCCTCCTAAAAACTGCTGTGAGGTGCGTTTCGTGTTCGTCCTCTGAAGTACTCGCGACCAAAATGTCGTCGAGGTACACAAACACGAAAGGGAGATCGCGTAACACGGCATCCATCATCCGCTGAAATGTTTGCGCCGCCCCTTTGAGACCAAACGGCATGCGTAAAAATTCGGAAAGTCCAAACGGGGTTATTACCGCTGTTTTAGGAATGTCCTCCGGTTGGACTGGGACTTGGTGATAGCCGCGAACCAGATCAATCTTTGAAAAAATGCGCGCCCCCGCCAGGTGCACCGAAAAATCCTGAATGTGCGGGATGGGATAACGATCGTGCGCCGTAGCGTTGTTTAGCCTGCGGTAATCCCCGCACGGTCTCCAGGAGCCATCGGCTTTCGGTACCATGTGCAGCGGCGAAGCCCACGGGCTCTTCGACCTCCGAACGATGCCTAGCCTCTCCAGGCTGGCGAACTCCTCGCGCGCAATGGCGAGCTTAACTGCATCCAAGCGCCGAGCTTTTGCAAACACGGGAGGACCAGATGTGGGGATAAAGTGTTTCACCCCGTGCTTCGCGACCGTCGCTGAAAAAGTGGGCACAGTGAGCGCTGGAAATTGGGTGAGGAGTGTGTGAAACTTACCACCTGCTGTAGCGACGTGGGTCTGTACTGGTGGCGGGGACACTCGAGCTGAACAGGGGAGAGAGTAAAAAGAGAGTGCATTTACCAGCCGTCTATTAGCAAGATCAACTAACAGATTGTGTGAACACAAAAAATCCGCGCCCAACATGTTGAAACTCACCGCCGCTATTACAAAAGTCCATTCATATGTGCGGCCATGTAAGCACAAAGGCAAGGTCCTTCTCCCGTAGGTGTTGATGTTCGAGCCATTTGCCGCCGTAGCTCCGCTACCGTGGGGTCCAGCCACCTGGTCCGCGTATGTTGGGGTGATGAAGCTCACTTGTGCTCCGGTGTCGATGAGGAACTCTCGTCCGGAGCACGCATCCGTGATGTAGAGTAGCTTGCTGCGTTCTCCGAGGGTCGAAGCTGCTAGCAACCCCCGGTCTTGCCGTTTCCCGAACTCCTGAAGCTGCAGGGCGGCACACACCTGCGTGCCTTCTCTGCGAACCTCCGATGGTAAAAGCAGAGATCTTCTCCTCCGCTGTGTCGTGTCCGCGCCTCTGCCGCCGGACCATTGGCTCCACCTCGTCGCGGCCGTGCTGCCGCCGTCGTCGGCCAGTCTGGGTCTGCCGCCTCTGGCTCCCCGCTGTGGTTGCTTGCCCGCCGCAGGCGTCCAGGATCCCATCTGCTTCCTGGGCCAGCTCCCGGAACTCCTCCAGGGTGTGACACTTTTTGCCGGCCAGCGTGCTTCTCGCATGCGTCGGGAGGTTGGAGAGGAAGACGAACTGAAAAATGAAATCATCGTTGTCCAACCCTCTCAGCTGTATCATCTCCTCCATCAGGGCGCTCGGCCTGTGTCTTCCTTGGTCTAGCAAAGTCAGGATCCTCCTCGCCCTCACTTCGGCCGAGGGGGTGAAAAACTTGATGAGGGTGGATTTCAGCTTGCCGTACCTGTCGGTCGCGGGTGGCTGCTCCACCAAGCTCTGCACGCACCGAGCTGTGCTGTTGTCCAGTTTAGCGATGACATGGTGGAACTTAGTGTCATCCACCGTTACTCCTGCGAGCGCGAACTGCGACTCTGCTTGCAGAAACCACGACCGTGGGTTATCCTGCCAGAAATCAGGCAGCTTAACGGCCACTGCGCTCGCCAGCTCTGAGCGCTGTGAGTCCGGGACCCTGAGACCTTCTTCGTTCATTCTCAACGTCGTCAGTCACCAATGTGGGGAGACTTGAATAACGAAACCGAATTGCATTTAATTCCAGTTTATTTCAAGTAATCATCCCACTGTCTGCTCTCATTCCTGAGCAGCGAACAAAGAGGGTGAACACACCAAAGTTCTCCCTTTTAAACATTCTCACATCAAACCATTTCCCTCGCAGGGGAAATCACACATCTCTACCAAAATCCCTTTATTCACATTCATTAACCTTTTATTTACATAACTCCCCCTTCTCTCCTCTCGAGCCTCAGCGGTCAGGAAGTCTTCTGTCCCCTGTCCTCCGCAAGGGGTCCAGGCTCTGCGGCTCCGCACCGCAGGGGACTGCAGCTCTGTGGCTCTCCTTCATCGTGAGGTTAAATCACATATGCAGTGTCCAACATATACATGTCTAACAACACAGCCATAGTAGCCTTTGTTACTTTGGTCCCAGCTCTCTGCAGGTCACTCACTAGGTCCCCCCCCGTGTGGTTCTGGGATTTTTGCTCACCGTTCTCATGATAATTTTGACCCCACGGGGTGAGATCTTGTGTGGAGCCCCAGATTGAGGGAGATTATCAGTGGTCTTGTATGTCTTCCATTTTCTAATAATTGCTCCCACAGTTGATTTCTTCACACCAAGCTGCTTACCTATTGCAGATTCAGTCTTCCCAGCCTGGTGCAGGTCTACAATTTTGTTTCTGGTGTCCTTTGACAGCTCTTTGGTCTTGGCCATAGTGGAGTCTGGAGTCTGACTGTTTGAGGTTGTGGACAGGTGTCTTTTATACTGATCAAGAGTTCAAACAGGTGCCATTAATACAGGTAACGAGTGGAGGACAGAGGAGCCTCTTAAAGAAGAAGTTATAGGTCTGTGAGAGCCAGAAATCTTGCTTGTTTGTAGGTGACCAAATACTTATTTTCCACCATAATTTGCAAATAAATTCTTTAAAAATCAGACAATGTGATTTTCTTTTTCTCATTTTGTCTCTCATAGTTGAGGTATACCTATGATGAAAATTGGAGACCTCTCTCATCTTTTAAGTTGGAGAACTTGCACAACTGGTGGCTGACTAAATACTTTTTTGCCCCACTGGAAATGTTTCAGATTATCAAACAAATTTAAATATTAGACAAAGATAACACAAGTAAACAATATCCAGTTTTTAAATGAAGGTGTTTATGATTGGGGGGGGGGGAACAAACCTACATGGCCCTGTGTGAAAAAGTGATTGCCCCCTAAACCTAATAACTGGTTGGGCCACCCTTAGCAGCAACAACTGTAATCAAGCGTTTGCGATAACTGGCAATGAGTCTTTTACAGCGCTGTGGAGGAATTTTGGCCAACTCATCTTTGCAGAATTGTTGTAATTCAGCCACACTGGAGGGTTTTCAAGCATGAACCACCTTTTTAAAGTCATGCCACAGCATCTTAATCGGATTCAGGTCAGGACTTTAACTAGGCCGCTCCAAAGTCTTCATTTTTCTTTTCTTAAGCCATTCAGAGGTGGTCTTGCTGGTGTGTTTTGGACCATTGTCCTGCTGCAGAACCCAAGTGCACTTCAGCTTGAGGTCACGAACAGATGGCCGGACGTTCTCCTTCAGGATTTTTTGGTAGACAGCAGAATTCATGATTCCATTTACCACAGCAAGTCTTCCAGGTCCTGAAGCTGCAAAACAGCCACTAGACCACCACACTACCACCACCATATTTTACTGTTGGTATGATGTTCCTTTTCTGAAATGCTGTCTTACTTGAACGCCTGATGTAATGGGACACACACCTTCCAAAAAGTTTAAATTTTGTCTCATCAGTCCACACAGTATTTTCCCCAAAATCTTGGGGATCATCAAGATGTTTTCTGGCAATACTGAGATGAGCCTTTATGTTCTTTTTGCTCAGCAGTGGTTTTCGTGTTGGAACTCTGCCATGCAGGCCATTTTTGCCCAGTCTCTTTCTTATGTTGGGGTCATGAACACTGACCTTTACTGAGGCAAGTGAGGCCTGCAGTTCTTTGGATGTTGTTGTGGGGTCTTTTGTGACCTCTTTGATGAGTCGTCGCTGCGCTGTTGGGGTAATTTTGGTCGGCCGGCCACTCCTGGGAAGGTTCACCATTGTTCCATGTTTTTGCCATTTATGGATAATGGCTCTCACTGTGGTTCGCTGGAGTCCCAAAGCTTTAGAAATCGCTTTATAACCTTTTCCAGACTGACAGATCTCAATTACTTTGTTTCACATTTGTTCCTGAATTTCTTTGGATCACAACATGATGTCTAGCTTTAGAGGATCTTTTGGTCTACTTCACTTTGTCAGGCAGGTCCTATTTAAGTGATTTCTTGATTGAGAACAGGTGTGGCAGTAATTGGGCCTGGGTGTGGCTAGAGAAATTTTACTCAGATTTCCAAAGATGTGATAAACCACAGTTAATTTATGGGTTTTTTGGGGTTTTTTTTTTTGGGGGGGGGAATCACTTTTTCACACAGGGCTATTTAGGTTTGGATTTATTTTTTTTTTACCCTTAATAATAAATCCCTTTCTTTTCAAAACTGCATTTTGTGTTTACTTGTGTTACCTTTGTCTAATATATAAGTTTGTTTGATGAACTGAAACATTAAAGTGTGACAAACATACAAAAATATGAGAAATCAGGAAGGGGGCAAACACTTTTTCACACTACTGTAGATTCAGAAATTAAGGAACTCGAGAAAATAGTTAAGGTTGATAACTCAGTTCAGACAAGAAGAGAACTATTGGCCCTCAAAGCTCAATATGAAGAACTCTCTACAGCTAAGGCTGAAAATAGTCTATTGAGGCTCAGACTTTTCAAGGAGAGAAATCTGGCAAACTACTAGCCTGGCAAATTAAAAAAAACTAGACTCAGAAAGAGCAATAAATACAATAAAGGACAAAAAAACGACACCTAACCACAAATCCAGAAGAAATTAACCAAGCCTTCTTTTCTTTTTATAAAGCCCTTTATCGCTCTGAACATCCAGGAAATATAAAGGATCAAAATACCTTTCTAGACAGATTAGATAAACCTTGTGTCCCTGCAGACTCCAAACTAGAGCTAGACCGGAAATTGAGCCCAGAAGATATTTCAAGTGCTATTTCTAGTATGAGGAGTGGTAAAGCAGCAGGACCAGATTCTCTTCCGACTGACATCTACAAACTTGTTACAGAAAAATTAATACGCCCTTTGCTATATATGTATAGAGAATCCTTTGAAGAAGGATATCTACCTACCCCCTTCATTACGCGTTGCCCTAATCACACTCACACAGAAACCTGGAAAACCCTTAGCTGAATGCAGTTCCTACGGGCCAATCTCTTTATTAAATTCAGATGCAAAGACCATTGCTGAAGCCTTAGCTATGAGATCAGAAAAAAGTTCTCCCCAATATAATACATCCATCCATCCATCTTCTACCGCTTTTCCGGAGGTCCGGGTTGCGGAGGCAGCAGTTCAAGCAGAGAAGCCCAGACTTCCCTCTCCCCAGCCACCTGCTCCAGCTCTTCAGAGGGGATACCAAGGCGTTCCCAGACCAGCTGGGAGACATAGTCTCTCCACCGAGTCCTGGGTCTGCCCCGGGGTCTCCTCCCAGTGGGACGTACCTGAAACACCTCAAGTGGGAGGCGTCCAGGAGGCATCCTAATCAGATGCCCATACCACCTCAACTGACTCCTTTCAATGTGGAGGAGCAGCGGTTCTACTCTGAGCCTCTCCCGGATGACTGAGCTCCTCACCCTATCTCTGAGGGTGAGTCCAGCAATCCTACGGAGAAAGCTCATTTCAGCCGCTTGTATCCGCGATCTCGTTCTTTCGGTCACTACCCAAAGCTCGTGACCATAGGTGAGAGTAGGAACGTAGATTGACTGGTAAATCGACAGCTTTGCCTTAGAACTAAGCTCCCTCTTCACCACAACAGACCAGTACAACGTCCGCATCACTGCAGATGCTGCTCCAATCCGTCTGTCGATCTCTCGCTCCATTTTCCCCTCACTCGTGAATAAGACCCCAAGATACTTAAACTCCTCCACTTGGGGCAGGAGCCTGTCCCCAACCCGGAGAGGACAATCCACCTTTTTCCGGCTGAGGACCATGGACTCGGAGGTGCTGATTCTCATCCCAGCCGCTTCACACTCAGCGGCAAACCGTCCCAGCAAGAGCTGTAGGTCATTGCTGGATGAAGCCAACAGGACAACATCATCTGCAAACAACAGAGATGAGATCCTGTGGTCACCAAGCATGACACCCTCCATTCCCTGGCTGCGCCTAGAAATCCTGTCCATAAAAATTATGAACAGGATCAGTGACAAAGGGCAGCCCTGGCGGAGTCCAACTCTCACTGGGAATGACTCCGACCGAGTGTTGGCAATACGAACTAAACTCTCACAACGGTCGTACAGAGACCGAATAGCTCGTAACAACAAGCCCGATACCCCATACTCCCGAAGCACCCCCCACAAAAATCCACGAGGAACGCGGTCAAATGCCTTCTCCAAGTCCACAAAACACATGTAAACTGGTTGGGCAAACTCCCACGAACCCTCAAGAATTCTCGAGAGGGTAAAGAGCTGGTCCGATGTGCCACGGCCAGGACGAAAACCACATTGCTCCTCCTGAATCCGAGGTTCGACCAACAGCCGGACTCTCCTCTCCAGTACCTTGGCATAGACCTTTCCAGGGAGGCTGAGAAGTGTGATCCCTCTGAAGTTGGAGCACACCCTCCGGTCCCCTTTTTTGAAGAGAGGAACCACCACCCCGGTTTGCCATGCCAAAGGCACTGCCCCCGACCTCCACGCAATGTTGCAGAGGCATGTCAACCATGACAACCCAACAACATCCAGGGCCTTGAGGTACTCAGGGCGAATCTCGTCCACCCCCGGGGCCCGGCCACCAAGGAGATTTTTAACCACCTTGGCGACCTCAGCCCCTGTGATAGGCGAGTCATCCCCCTCGTCCCCAAACCCTGCTTCCTCTGTGGAAGGCGTATCAGTGGGATTGAGGAGATCCTCGAAGTATTCCTTCCACCGCCCGACGATATCCCCAGTTGAAATCAACAGTGTCCCATCCGCACCATACACAGTGTGGTCGGGGAGCTGCTTTCCCCTCCTGAGCCGCCGAACAGTTTGCCAGAATCTCTTTGAAGCCGACCGAAAGTCTTGTTCCATGGCCTCACCGAACTCCTCCCATACCCGCGTTTTTGCTTCAGCAACCACCCGAGCTGCACTCCGCTTGGCCTGCCGGTACACCTCAGTTGCTTCGGGAGTCCCACAAGCCAACCAAGCTTGATAGGACTCCTTCTTCAGCTTAATGGCCCCCCTCACCACTGGTGTCCACCACTTGGTTCGGGGGTTGCCACCACGAGATGCACCGACCACCTTGCGGCCGCAGCTCTGGGCCGCCGCTTCAACAACAGAGGTGGAGAACATGGCCCATTCAGACTCCATGTCTCCAGACTCCCTCGGAATGTGGTTGAAGTTCTTCTGGAGGTGGGAGTTGAAGACCTCCCGGACAGGGGCCTCAGCCAGACGCTCCCAGCACACCCTCACTATACGTTTGGGTCTACCAGGTCTGAATGGCTTCCTCCCCTGCCATCGGATCCAACTCACCACCAGGTGGTGATCAGTTGACAGCTCTGCACCTCTCTTTACTCGGGTGTCCAAGACATACGGTCGCAGGTCTGATGATACGATAACAAAAATCGATCATCGACCTGCGACCTAGGGTGTCCTGGTGCCAGGTGCACATATGGACACCCTTATGCTTGAACATGGTGTTCGTTATGGACAGACTGTGGTTAGCACAGAAGTCCAATAACTGAACACCACTCGGGTTCAGATCGGGCAGGCCGTTCCTCCCAATCACCCCCCTCCAGGTTTCACTGTCATTGCCCACGTGCGCATTGAAGTCCCCCAGTAGGACAATGGAGTCCCCAGGAGGAGTACCCTCCAGCACCCCAGTCACAGACTCCAAAAAGGGTGGGTACTCTGAAACATCATTTGGTGCATAGGCACAAATGATGGTCAGGACCCGTTTCCCAACCCAAGGCGCAGGGAAGCAACCCTTTCGTCCACCGGGGAAAACTACAACATAGAGGCAGCAAGGTGGGGCGATACAAGAATACCCACCCCTGCTCGTCGCCTCTCGCCCGGGGCAACTCCAGAAAAGGCCAAGCTCCAGCCCCTCTCCAGGAGACTGGTTCCGGAACCGGAGCTGTGTGTTGAGGTGAGGCCGACTATATCTAGCCGGTATCGCTCAACCTCGTACACCAGCTCAGGCTCCTTCCCCACCAGAGAGGTGACATTCCACGTACCAAAAGCCAGTTTAGAAAGCTTGGGATCAGTCCGCCAAGGTCTCCACCTTTGACCGCCACCTAATCCACATAGCACCGGACCCCCATGATCCCTCCTGCAGGTGGTGAACCCACTGGAGGGCGGACCCATGTAACTCCTTCGGGCTGAGCCCGGCCGGGTCCCATGGGTGGAAACCCGGCCACCAGACGCTAGCCTTCGAGCCCCTCCCCCAGGCCTGGCTCCAGGGTGGGGCCCCGGTAACCCCATACCGGGCGGGGTACACTGAATCCAATATAATACATTCTGATAAAATGGTTTTGTAACAAATAGACAGGGCTTCTATAATTGAGAAGAGTTCTCAACATTTTATACAAGCACAAAGGGACACCTGACATGACTATACTATTACTTGATGCAGAAAAACCCTTTGACAGGGTTGAGTGGCCATATATGCTAAAGGTGCTTAAATGTTTTGGGTTCAGAGATTACTTTTGTAAGTGGATTGAAGTCTTGGACAAAGGTACCTCCGCCTTAGTTATCTGGTCTCTCAACCATTTGAGTTAACACGAGGTGTTCGCCAAGGCTTGTCAGTTTCTCCATTGTTATTTGTGATTGCAATAGAACCACTGGCAATCAGGTTCACACCCATCTATAAGAGGTATTATGATATGGAATTTAGAACAATATTTAGTACTATTCACAGACTATTATTTTTATCCAAATTGGGCCAATCTATACCCTCTCTTTTAAAATTGATTAGTCAATTTGGTGTTTTCTCCAGGTTTAAAGTGAATAAAGATAAATCATCAATTATGTTCCTAAGTGACCAGGAAAGAAGAACTCCAGTAATACCACATCCATTTAATAATGCCAAAGATGGATTTATGTATTTGGGCAGTAAATCACACCCCTGTTAAAAACTCTCAGCTCAGCAAATTAGGAGCCCATACTAACCCAATTGTCGGAGGATATTACAAGATGGGCAACTTTGCCTCTCTCCATGACAGGAAGGATAAATACAATTAAAATGAATATACTCCAAAAATTTTATATATATGTTTCAATCAATGTTTGAAACATATGTTTCAATGGGCTGCACGGTGGCGCAGTGGTTTAGCACTGTGGCAGCACAGTTTTACCCTCGGCCGGGGGATCGCGGGGATCATGAGATCGTGGGTTCGATCCCAGCCCCCGACCAACAGTGAGCTGTGTGGAGTTTGCATGTTCTCCCCGTGTTGCGTGGGTTTACTCCGGGATTTCTCCGGTTTCCTCCCGCACACCAAAAACATGTAGGTTTAGGGCGCTCGCGCACGCAGCGATCGGCAGCCGGTGGCTTGTCACCAGACTGCAAACCAAGTCTACCTAAGGGTACAAATAAGTAACAAAACAAACAAACAAACAAAAAAAAAATCAATTCCATTGGCTCCACCATCTAAATTATTCTCTCAAACTAAAAAATTTTCTTTGAACTACATTTGGAACAATAGAAAGCCCAGACTTAGACTGTCTCTCTTATACCTGCCATATGACAGCGGGGGACTCCAGCTGCCAAACCTCCAGTGGTACTACTGGGTGGCCCAGCTAAGAGCAGCAACATTTTGGTTTCCAAAAGGGTTGAGCTGGCCTGCCTGCAAATTGAACAGATGTCCTCTAAAGGTTTAACACTAGATAGCTTTCTGTACTCAGCTCCCATTAAAATTTTAAAGAAAAATATAACAAATCCTTTTGTAAAAGACACTATAATGGTCTGGTATGATGTTCATAAATATATAGGGGACACACTGAAGCTGTCTCGCTTCTCACCAATCTGGGGAAATGAACATTTCAAACCAGTTACAAATGATATGGGATTTAAAAAATGGTTTGAAAAAGGCATAAATATATTGAGCGATCTTTATATGGAAGGCAACTTTCTGTCCTTTGAGGAATTAAGGGGGAAATACAATGTACCACAGACCCACTTTTTTAAATATTTGCAACTTAAAAGCTTTATCAGATCAAGATTAGATTGTATAGTACAACAACCGCCCTTGTCAACAGTGGAGAAGTTCTCTTCTCAAAATTGCTTAGCTAAGGGAATGGTCACAAAATTGTACAATATAATGTTAGAAAATCATAGAGACAATACAGAAAATAGATGGTAGAAATGGATTCAAGACTTAAAAAAAGACATCACGGTAGAGGAATGGAGATTAATATGCTCAAAAGCTCGCTCACAAACCATTAATACTAGACTGAAACTAATACAACTGGATAATGAGAATCTACATAACTCCAGAAAAATTACATAGTTATAACTCAAATATCCCAGATCTTTGTTATAAATGTAATACCCATAAGGGGACGTTGCACCACTGTTTATGGGATTGTAAAGAAATGCAAATTTTCTGGGTCTCGGTAATGCATTCTATATCTCAAAGGGCATTATCATCTGTACCCCTTTGTCCTAAGTTGTGCTTACTTAGTATTTATCCTGAGAAGTGTGCCTTGTCAAAGAAGGAAAAGAAGATGATTGACCTGTGTTTACTTCAAGCAAGACGGTCAACTGCTCTTTGTTGGAAAAATGTCAAAGCTCTCACTGTCGGACTATGGTTAAAAAATCTGACATCAAGTTTGGCGCTTGACAGACTCACATATGTAATGGAAAAAAAATCCTTTGAATTCTACAGTGTCTGGGAGAACTTTCGGGATTTCATTAAAAAAAAAAAATATGGAGATCTAGAAGAGACTTTGGAAGTATGATTGTGCCCCGATTTTAATCTGAACTGAGATACAACAGGTGGATTGTAGTGCAAGTCATATGTGTTTTTAACTAAGTCAAGTACTGCTGTTATTATTTTTTTTTAATCTTCATTTTATTAATGGTTCAATTTTGTTGTTGTTACTATGGTCTTTCTATCATGTACCGTGAAATTTGAAGCTTGGAAGACTGATATGAATATGCATGTACAACTGGCCAAACTGACGGAGAAAATCAATCAAGAGCTTGTACTTCTGTGAGAAAGACAAGCTCCATATTTGTATTTTTCTGTGAGAAATAAATGCTCCTTGGTGGGTGAACTGGCTGAAATCTATTGTAAATTGGGGCTGTAACCTACTATTGCCATTTATTTCTGTGCACATGGACGTAGATAAATGTTGCCAAGAAAACCTCTCCACTCTGGGGACTAATTTCAAATCTCTACATTTTCGCACCTCCAAATACTCGGTGTCATATGCACGGACAGCTAAACTGTAGATGAACTTTTAAGGGTGTGCCATATCGTATCGGTCACAGTAATACTGGTATAAATTTTGATACCAGTGTAAAAATGAATGTAGCGATATTTGGGGTTTGCTGTGTGATGTCACACTGTCACGCTGCCGACAGAAATTACGCGTTACCATAGAAAAGGCCAAACAAACATGGCGCTGGAAGCTGCCACCCTGAAGCTGGACCGTCTGCATCCATCCATCCATCTTCTTCCGCTTAATCCTTTTCGGGCGGCAGGGGGGCTGGAGCCTATCCCAGCATCTTCCAGTTGAGTAGAAATATTTAAAGGCCAAATGTCACGTAACAGGGTACTTTAAATATCTTGAAACTAGATATAAAAGGGAACCGATCCGTTCGGGTCTTGGTGCATATGCTTCAGTAACAACGGAATATTCGTTAATTTAAAACTGCCGCGCTTGGCCTGACACGGCCCCTGGAATCGCCTGGGGAAGAAGGCGGAAGTGACGAAATCGATTGTACCCTAGTTTGATACTTGGGGTATTTCAATTGATTGTTTATATGGAGACTGGAAGGTTGAAGTGAGCAACAAGAAAGAAAAAATTGGATATTTCACCCATACCTTAAAACGGGACTATCAGGGACAGCTGGGTAATAAGGGACACTTCTCTGGGAAATGTTTTCATACCTGTCAAGTGAGACGTTTTCGCCGTACTTCAACACCGTAAAAAGCGGCTATAAGGGACAGTGGAGCAACAAGGGACACCTCTCTGGGAAATGCCCCAAATGCAACTCGTGTTGTTATTGTCAAATATTTTAAGGATTCATGGATATTTGACAATAACAACACAACTCAGCGTCCGGAGCAAAATTAAAAAAAAAAAAAAAGCAGAATTCTGTATTTGTCAGGCGATCTCTCTCTGTTCCGCAACCGCTGCACAGCTGAACGTGTTAAACCATTGTCCTAATGACTTCTCATTGTAGTGAGAATAGCTCACACTGAGCGATCTGCCCGCCCCGACAATCAGACTAATGATTGACTCCACACTTCTCATTGTAGTGATAATAGCTCCCGCTGAGCCATCTGCCCGCCGTGGCCATCAGACTGATTGAGTCCACACTGTAGTGCGAATAGCTCAGGCTGAGCCATCTGCCAGCACCAGCGGTGGGGGATCACACACAGGACGTGCTTCTCAACACACTCAATTTTTTTTTCCCGTATATTTTTCTTTTGGGCGTACAGAAATGGCAATACGCCCGTTTTTGCTAAAATTGCATTTTCCCCGTATTTTCCTTAAAATATTTGACAATAACGAGACGGTCGGAGCACGCCATGAAGGCAGCAGCATAGAACCTCTGCTCCCGGCACGGTCATATTGAAAAAGCCCTTAAAACGCGAAAACCTATAGAACTACCAGCTCAAGACGATCAACTAAAAGGGCAATGGTAAAAGGCAAGTCAAAAACCAAGAAACAGGCTGAAACTACGGAGTTTGATACCGAAGAAACTGAAGCTAACGACGACAGCGTCGGTTTGGCCAGTGCTGGTGCCAGCAAAATGGAGGAAGACGACAGCACTGATTTGAAGGCGATACTGATGGAAATCAGGGACTTCAGGAAAGAAAATATGCAACAGTCGAATGAAGTTAAAGCAGAAATCAGCAAGATTAATGCAAGACTCGAAACAGCGGAGGGACGCATTTTGGAAACGGAGGAACGAGTGGAAACAATAGAGGAGGTGATTACAGAGCTCGTGAAACTCCAGTCTAAGCTACAGGCCCAAATCACCGACCAGGAGGGGCGTTCTCGTAGAAATAATGTACGGATATATGGTGTGATTGAAAACGAAGAGAAAGGTGCTCCGACTATGATAGATTTTGTTGAAAATCTTCTGAGGGAAAAGCTCCAACTGCCCTCGACACTGGACTTGCATATTGAACGCGCACACCGCGCCCTGGCGGCAGTTCCCCCAGCCGGAGCACCACCTCGATCCATCATTGCACGCTTTACCAGTTACAAGAGCAAGGAAGAGGTGCTCAGGAAAACCTGGCAAATGAGGGGATTCCAGTGGAAGGGCAAACAGATCAACCTTGATCACGATTATGCACCTGATGTCCTTAAGCAGAGACAGACATACGCAGAGGCTAAAAAGATCCTAAAACAATGAGGGGTACGTTTCAAGACCCCGTTTCCAGCTAAACTCCGAGTGTTCTACCCAGACGAAACAAAACTTTCTATAACACCTGCTGAAGATGCAACTAAAGACATGTTTGACAGAGGATTCCCAGTCACTGTCTACAAGCCACCGGAGACACTGATGGCACGGATTCAGAAAAACAGCGTGGACCACTAAACGAAGCACAAGAGGAGAGCGACGCACACCGCTGGATCCGGGTCAGACTGGACCGTCATCAATAAAGAAGAAACTGCAACAATACAGAAGGGAATCCAGTGGCTCAGGAGGTAGAGCAGGTTGTCCAATAACCACATGGTTGGCGGTTCAAATCCCGCTCTCCCCAGATATCCTGCCGTTGTGTCCCTGGGCAAGACACTTTACCCCAATTGCTCCTGGTGGGTCTGGAAGCGCCATGTTAGGCAGCATGCCACCATCAGTGTGTGAATGTGTGTGTGAATGGGTGGATTGCAGGATCTGTAAAGCGCTTTGGTCATCAAGAGATGAGAATAAAAGCGCTATATAAGTGAATGCCATTTACCATTTACCATGTAAAAACGCCAATATAAATCTGCTGTTCAATTTATAACCCAGTTACAGGTAATCTGATTTAATAATGACTTATCCATGGTTTATTTTTTTTTTTTTTTAATTTTATTTATTTTATTTTTTTTTAATATATATACAAGGTTTTTCTATTAAGAGATAATACAATAACTAAACACGAGAAATGAGTGAAACCTAAGACTTACTGCCAATCTAAATCAGCTGCCGGGAAATGGCTGTTCAGGCATAATATGGAGGAAAGGCGTGACGATGGACGCTCCACTAGAGGGCACACCCTGACGCAAGTGGCTTACCCTCTTAAAGACTCACAACATCAGGTCTTACAGGGTTTGTTTTTCTTTAAACCCCACAAACGGAAATCCTGGTTTATTTCCTCAAATGTTTGTTATTTTGTTTGGCTGCAGTTCAGAGCAGCACTGTTTGGACAAGTGGTATACTTATGTTTATTAAGGAAGAGAAAAAGAAAAACAAATTATAGCCAATAATCAGACTATCAATGTCATCTCCTTTAATGTAAATGGAATTATCAGCCCACAAAAAAGGTCCAAAATACTCTCCAAACTCAAAAAAGAAAAGATACGTGTCTTCTGCAAGAAACGCATGTATTAGACCAAGAACTCAAAAAGCTTAAACGAGGTTTTTATAAGTATGTCTATGGATCATCATACAAACTTGGCCACCGTAGAGGTGTTGCAATTCTCATTTCACGACAGATTTGTTTTGAATATTTATCTGACAAGAAGGATAAAGAGGGGCGATATATATTGGTAAAAGGAAAAATTGATGGCTCATTAGTAACTATTCTCAACATATACGCACCACCAGGAAGTAATTGGAATTTTTATAAACAGATGTTCGAAATGATGGTATCTGAAACTGAAGGAATGTTGATATGTGGAGGGGACATGAATGTACGGTTGTCAAAACTGGACAGTTCTAAGAATGACTCCGCACAAAAAAAATCAATAATAAAGAAAATAAACAGTATCATGAGTGAAACCGGAATTATCGATATCTGGAGAGATTTTAACCCTTCTGGACGCGATTATACACATTTTTCTGCCCCCCATTCTACATATTCGAGAATTGATTACTTCTTCACATTTAATAAAGACAGATATAAGATTAAAACAAGTGATATTGGCACAATTGATCTGTCAGATCACTCTCCAATATATCTATCTATCTGTATGAATGATACTCGCAAAACCACAACTTGGAAACTTAATTCCATTATTTTGAATGATTCAAAAATGAAAGAGAAATTAGAAGAAGAAATTGATGAATACTTTAAGGAAAATGATAATGGGGAAGTGTCACCATCCATTTTATGGGATGCTTTTAAAGTGGTTATAAGAGGCAAAATTATTGCCAGCACCTCTTTCATTAAAAAACAAAAAAAAGAAAAACTCGAAAAATTACAAATGGATCTTAAAGAACTACAAAGACAACACAAAATTACTTTAAACAATGACAAACAATATGAAATAAAAAGAAATTGATAACATATATTCTGATGAAACGCAAAAAAAGCTCATCTATCTTAAACAAAATTATTATGAGGCTGGAGGGAAATCAACGAAATGGCTAGCTTTTAAACTAAGAAAACAACAGGCTGATAACACAATTTATAGAATAAAAAATCCCAAAACTGGGATTACACATGATGATATTACAGAAATTCAGGAGAGTTTTGTAACCTATTACAAAGACCTTTACTCACAGCCTAAATTAAACAATGGTGACCACATTGAAATCTTTTTAAGTTCACTAAATCTCCCCGGAGTCACGGAACAGGAGAACAGTAACCTAATAAAAGAAATCACAAATAAAGAAATCAATGATGCAATTACAAGACTAAAACCACATAAAAGCCCTGGCCCAGACGGCTACTCTGGTGAATGGTATAAGACCTACAGGGAGGAATTAATTCCAAGACTGAGGGAGGTGTGTAACTGGGTGTTGAAGGGAGGGGATCCACCTCCCTCATGGAAAGAAGCGATTATCACTGTCATCCCAAAAGAGGGAAAAGATAAATTGAATTGTAGCCAGTATCGACCAATATCAGTCTTAAACTTAGACTACAAAATATACACGTCCATAATAGCAAAGCGACTTGACAATATTATACCCAGACTTATTAATCATGATCAAACTGGTTTTATCCACCAGAGGCAGACTCAAGACAGTATTAGAAGGACCCTCCACGTTATACACCATATTAAAAAAAATAAGATTGAGGCATTGTTTATGGGTTTAGATGCTGAAAAAGCATTTGACTCAGTGAGATGGGCATTTCTTTACAAAGTTTTGAATAAATTTGGATTTCACCATATAATCATTAAGGCCATCCAGGCAATTTACCACAAACCAACAGCCAAAATAAAAATAAATGGTAGTCTTTCAAAACCAGTCTCACTTGAAAGATCATGTCGCCAGGGCTGCCCCCTTTCACCAGTTTTATTCACTTTATTTATTGAACCGCTTAGTCAATACATTAGACAAGATAATTTAATTGAGGGAATTGATATACATGGGGACATTCAGAAGATATCACTTTTTGCAGATGATGTCCTAATTTATTTAGGTCAACCAAATAAATCTCTACCTAGATTGATGGAGATATTAGAGCAGTTTGGATCACTTTCAGGTTACAAATTAAATATTGAAAAAACACAAATTATGACCTTAAATTATCAACCCTCAATGGAGTTAAAAAATAAATACGATTTTAAATGGGACAAAGACTCCATGAAATATCTTGGAGTGATATTAAGTAGAGACACTAGAAAGTTGTTTGAAAAGAATTATGGCCCATTAAATTCCAAAATAAAATCGGATTTAAGAAAATGGAGTCTAATACCAACTTTAGGACTAATTAATAGAATAGAATCAATAAAAATAAACATTTTACCCCGATTACTTTACCTTTTCCAAACTCTCCCAATTGAAGTGTCAAAACAACAATTTGTAGAATGGGTCAAGTTGATTTCCCGCTATATATGGCTTGGGAAAAAACCTTGAATAAGATACAGTACATTACAACTGCCAAAGGACAGAGGTGGCTTATCTTTGCCATGTATGAAGGACTACTACTACTCTGCCCAATTAAGACCATTGGTTTGCTTATGTGATCCAATGTTCAAATCTAGGTGGAAAGATATAGAGGAAAAAGCCACTAAGGGCCCTCCTATACAAGCAATGATAGCAGACAGGAAATTGCAATCACATTTGAAAGACCCGGATAACCCCTGGCTAAAATTCACTTTTAAGATTTGGAATGACGTAAGTAGAGAGAACAAACTAACCAAGACTGAAATGATGTTAAGATGGTGCGCTTACGACACAGAATTTTTACCAAACCGTAATGACACAAGATTTCAAAAATGGACGTCAATGGGACTCACTTCATACTTCACATATAACCACAAGGGGGAGCTAGCAGACTTCCAAACCCTTAAATCAAAAAAGGGGCTAAATAACCAAGACTTTTTTAGGTACCTACAGTTGAGACATAGATATACTGAAATTATAAGGACCAAGACTGATAAGGAGGATAATAAAATTCTAAATATATTTCAAATGGCCTTTAGCACTACTACTGTTCAGAAAATTATAGCAAGATTTTATCAGGGACTTCAAGCAAACAAATCCACCAATACCCTATATATTAAGAAGAAATGGGAAAAAGAAATAGGATCAGCAATAGATGATAGTGACTGGGAATCATTATGTACAGTGCAATGGAAAACTACTTATTCAACTATTTGGAGGGAATTTGGATGGAAAAATTTAATTCGTTTCTTTATCACCCCAGTCCAAAAAAAAACACCAAAATCTAGGTACCGGTTGTTGGAGACTATGTGGAAATGAAGAGGCTAATCATTATCATGTATTCTGGGCCTGCCCAAAAGTTACCCCATTTTGGAAAGACACACATAAGTGCCTGGAAAAGGTTTTCTCTACCCATGTCCCCTTTGACTTCCTGTACATGTTCTTAGGTTTGGAAATTCCTAACATAGCCTCATTTGCAGATAAATATTTAATGAGAATTGTACTATTGTCAGCAAAGAAAGTCTTAACGAGAAAATGGCTCCAAACAGACATACCAAAAATTCAGGATTTACATGATATGGTATACCAGATATTTATGATGGAAAGGATTACCATGTCTTTACGACTACAAAGAGATAAATTTGATAAATACTGGGCTTAAAGGACCCAATATACAGGAAATCATAAGGAGAGACTTTAAGTAATCTATCCCATTGAAGGGAAGAAAAGAGCAAAAAGCGAAAAAATTTAATACCCACTTGTCCACTGTTCAGTTTATTTGTTTAATATATGTTATTTTTTATACTGAAAAAAAAAAAAAAAAACAACTTATGGTGAAGATTAATCGAGGGCATTTTCTTGTGTATTATTTTTTTTATTTATCTTTCCTTTGTAATAAAGTACTGCTCTCCAATGTAAACAATCTGACCAAGATCACCAATAAAAATATAATTGAAAAAAAAAAATATCTGACAATAACAACCGAACTACATTTAAAAACATTTCCCAGAAAAGTGTCCCCCACCACTCCGCCGTCCCCCACAGCTGCGCTTGCACCAAAATACGGCGAAAACGTCTCACTTGACAGGTATGCGCCTCCATTTTCATATTGATCTGGTCAATTTCTTGACAGCAGCGGCTCTCCTCCACTGTAATAATAATGGCTTCCGAAAAATCAATATTTATGGGGCGCCCTCGACAGACCCCCTTCGGCTTCGCAATTCTGGAGGCGATTAATGTCCAGTTCAATGACATTTTCCACTGGTTCTGCTCTCTGGTCATCGTTGGAACTGTTGTCATCAGACAAAGCATCTGATTCCGTCTCGGACGGCTCGAACCTGTAAGGTTCAATGCCTCTGTCACTGTCTGAACCACTGACAAAAAAAAAAGACAAAAAAAAAAAAAGACAAAACTAAACTAATTTGTTCACAATTGCTGTCACTTTCCGTCATGATTGTCCAATGTTGATAAGTGTGAATGTGGATAGGCAGGGCAGCCAGGGTACAACTGGTGATGTCAAAAACATGGGCGTGGTCTGGACTGGCTGTCACAAGCCAGCAAGCAAGATGGGGCCTTCACCTGGTGTATTTTGTGCAATTATGTAAATACAGGTGGGTGATATGGTCTCAGGTATGAATATTTGGTTTAAGCTATGTGTATTTTAATCTAAATTTCGTTGTAATTTAGAAAAAAACATTACAGTGACATTTGGCCTTTAAGTTTTAAGGGCTTGTTTCAGACTGTTGCCATGTTAAAAAAAAAAAAAAGAAAAAAAAAAAAAACCTTCATTTTTTTCACCCTGTCAACAACTCTGCTGAGCGGTGTTACACTCCGACAACGTGCTGTTCGAAGTGTCTAGTTGTATTTTCCTTCTGTTTTGGCTTGCTTCAATTTGTATTTTATTCAACCACCCCGAGGGGGGGGGGCATCCGTTCAGTGTGAATAAGCTAGCACACTCCATTCCCAGGAGAGGTCCGTGCAACCCGTTATAATGCAGGTAAAGTGATTCCTGCAGAAAACCCGACATCTGTGTGCACTTATGTTGAACAGTTTATTATTTTCTTGTAATATTTGATACAAAACAAAAATATTTTAAACTAAACCTGAGCTGCTGTTCATAAACTGGAGAAATAAGAGTTTTTGTTTTGTTTCTCCTGAACATGTTGAAGGTAAATAACGCTGCCCTGGGAAACTGTCCTTTTCACATAAATAAATAAACAAAACAAAAAAACAACTATTTTGTAATATCGCAAAAAAAAAGTTATTGTGAAAATTCACAGAAATAAGAAATATTGTTATCTCATTTTAGGTCATATTGCCCATCCTTACAAACTTCCACAGTTTGGTCTAAAAACATTGTGTGAAGAGCCTAAGTGAGAAGTGAAGAGGGAATATGGAGTTGACTGTGTCAGGGAATTTTCTTAAAGTGACAGGCTTAAAGCGTTTTAAGAAATACTGGAAAAATAAAAAAAATTGCTGCAATAATTAAATGATTAAAGAAAATATAAACAAAATATGTAAAACATTTCAATAAGGCCTGTGTGAGATGTGGGGAAAAATACAATCAGTGACCTCTTTAAAACAGATGCACACCGTTTACTCTCACACTGTATGACTGATCAAATCAATTCCAATAAATCAACTGAGCTCAACTGTGGCACAACAGACCAATCACTTTTTTTTTCCAGATGATTTTTACGCTGTGCATCAATGTGGCATCAGCTGATACACCTTTGGTAGAAACAGTAGTAATAAAGCCCATTACTACGGTATCAGGTCACTCCGTACCCTTGCCACTCTGTCCCAAGTCACTCCATACCTAAATCACAACGTACCCTAGACGTTCCGTACCTGTGTAATTAAATGACCAAACCAACATGTTGTTGTTGTGGTTTATTTTTGATATTAAATTGTGATTCAAAATACCCTGGTATAAAGTAAATAAGTAATACATACAGTGGTGTGAAAAAGTGTTTGCCCCTTCCTGATTTCTCATTTTTTTTGTATGTTTGTCACACTTAAATGTTTCAGATCATCAAACAAATTTAAACACAAAATGCAGTTTTTAAATGAAGGTGTTCATTATTAAGAGTAAATAAATTAAAAAAAAATCCAAACCTACATGGCCCTGTGTGAAAAAGTGATTGCCCCTCCCCTGTTAACATAAATTAACTGTGGTTTATCACATCTTTGGAAAGCTGAGTAAAATTTCTCTAGCCACACCCAGGCCTGATTACTGCCACACCTGTTCTCAATCAAGAAATCACTTAAATAGGACCTCCCTGACAAAGTGAAGTAGACCAAAAGATCCTCAAAATTTAGACATCATGCTGCGATCCAAAGAAATTTAGGAACAAATGAGAAACAAAGTAACTGAGATCAGTCTGGAAAGCATTATAAAGCCATTTCTAAAGCTTTGGGACTCCAGCAAACCACAGTGAGAGCCATTATCCATAAATGGCAAAAACATGGAACAGTGGTGAAACTTCCCAGGAGTGGCCGGCTGACCAAAATTACCCCAAGAGTGCAGCAACGACTCATCCAAGAGGTCACAAAAGACCCCACAACAACATCCAAAGAACTGCAGGCCTCACTTGCCTCAGTTGAGGTCAGTGTTCATGACTCCACCATAAGAAAGAGACTGCAGGGATGAGAATGGGTTTTTTGAAAAAAAGAGGAAACTTAGCCGGGGGTCTTGGGGGACGCAGGCCCCCTAGCCGGATCCAAGGTGGAGCGTTGGTGGGGGGTCTGGGGGGCAACGCCCCCCAGAAGCTAACAAAATCTGGTGTTTTAGAATGCTCAAATGTGGTCTTATATTTAAAGTTAGAAGTAAGTACAAATGCATTTATAGTTTATCTTTTTAATCTGCTGCTGCATCACATGTGTAATCATGTTCAATACTGTTTTGATTCAGTGTCACACTTTATTGAGAAACAGAAAATGTCACTTCCATATTTACATGCCTGTGCTACTACTCTATGAACTTATGTACAAGTCAACGTATTCTTCACATCTAATTGTGCAATTTTTTCTTCTTGGCTACCAAAGCCTGGAGCCATTCTGTAGCCTTCCTCTTCCCTGATTTTCTGTGGGCAAGCAGTGCCTGTTTAGCTGCAGCTTCTCTCTTCTTTTTCATGGCTGCCTTGCTTGCCACAGAATCATGTTGAAGATCGAGTTCTTTCTGTTTCATTTCCTTCTCTTTCTTTTTTTCTTCCTTTTCATGCCTGTAGGCACTTAATTTGACCGTGTCCATCGATCGTTTTGAATGCAGCATCGAGCAAGTAGTTCGATCTCTTGTAGGCACAATTTTGAGATGTTTCTGTTTTGAACAGTGTTCAACTAAGGCAACACAACCATGAGATCCATAACTCAAGAAATTGTTGCAATAAACACACTGGGCTTTCCCTGGTACTTTGCATTTTGCTATGAAGTCGGCCATTTTTTCAACCACAAAATAAAGTGAAACACAGTAAATTTATGATATCTGAATAGTATGTTGATGTAATAATACTAAATTATCTTTTACTACTAATATGTTTAGAACTGACACAGAATTACATTTACATAGTTCTAGAACAGACAAAATAATTTAACCAAGTAAAATAAATTATAAATATTAACAAAATTCCATCACCAAGTCCATCACTCATTTATTAAAATATACTGACATTCTGCAAACATTTTTGATTTATTAATGTGTGCATTTGTTAGTGTTACTAGGAATATAAAAAAGTTGCATATCAGTATATTTTAAGCCCTTGAATTCTTGTGAATTCAGTGGGCGGTCACGTCTCTGCATCTCAGTGCGCACTGAAAAAAAAAAAAAAAAAAAAAAAAAAAAAAAAAAAAAGGCTGCATTTCCGGTCTTCCAGTACAGACACAGCCTTGTTACAACCTCAGAAAAAAGCTGTGTAATATATTCATTTTTTGTGGTATTTTTACAAAATTCTGACCTGAGCTTGAAAATACTTGGTTCTACATTTCTGTTGTGTTTTCCAGCCAGTATCTGACAGCTGTATGTTATTTGCAAGCATTTGTATCTAAAAAAAAAAAAAAAAACACCCAGGCGAACTTTCCTGTTACTTCAAAACAGGCATGCCATCACAACTTACACATGCTATTTCATAACAAATTCATTACGCGAAAATTCTCAAGTACATTACTTAAACAAGAAAAAAAAATCTTACCTCGGAATGTGTCTTCCGATCACTAATTACTGTAATCGGGGCCGGCTGTGATGAACTTTGACTGACTGGCATCTGAGTTTGACTGTGTCGACTGTGTTGTGAAGTCGGCCATTTTTTCAACCACAACTTCAGTATTTTTACCGATCTTTACCGTCATTGACACGGTTTTTTCAAGCCATTCCCAACGAAACTTGTTCTTTATCCCTTTGTCGATTTCTAAAATTCTTGCTTTGTTCTCTTTCGTGAGTTTTAGGCTCACCATTTTGACGAAATCGGGAAAACTCGGTTGACTGAACTGATTGAACTGTCCGCCACTTGCATTTCGCTCCGCGTGTTATCCGGATATGACAAAAGAAATCTAACAAAATCACCGGTTGGTTGCTTCAATAAGTATCAGCCTATCAGTGGCCTTGTTACATTACATTACTGATCTCGCTGGGTAGCGCGTTCTGCGCAGTGGATTTTCACAGCCGATCGAAAATACAACTCGCCGCCAGACCCCCCCCCCCCCCCCAAAAAAAAAAAAAAAAATTCTCCTCGAATTTAGACGATTCACGAGAATGACCCTAGACATGATCAAATCCGAGGAATTCCTCGGATCCGAGGAAGATTCTCATCCCTGAGACTGGGCAAAAATGGCCTGCATGGCAGAGTTCCAAGACAAAACTCACGGCTAAGCAAAAAGAACATAAAGGCTCGTCTCAGTTTTGCCAGAAAACATCTTGATGATCCTCAAAACTTTTGGGAACATATTCTGTGGACTGACGAGACAAAAGTTGAACTTTTTGGAAGGGGTGTGTCCCATCACATCTGGCATAAAAGTAACAGCATTTCAGAAAAGGAACATCATACCAACAGTAAAATATGGTGGTGGTAGTGTGATGGTCTGGGACTGTTTTGCTGCTTCAGGACCTGGAAGACTTGCTGTGGTAAATGGAACCATGAATTCTGCTATCTACCAAAAAATCTTGAAGAGAATGTTCAGCCATCTGTTCGTGAGTTCTGCAGCAGGATAATGATCCAAAACACACCAGCAAGACCACCTCTGAATGGCTTAAGAAAAACAAAATGAAGACTTTGGAGTGGCCTAGTCAAAGTCCTGACCTGAACCCGACTGAGATGCTGTGGCATGACCTTAAAAATGCGGTTCATGCTTGAAAACCCTCCAATGTGGCTGAATTACAACAATTCTGCAAAGATGAGTGGGCCAAAATTCCTCCACAGCACTGTAAAAGACTCATTGCCAGTTATCGCAAACGCTTGATTGCAGTTGCTGCTGCTAAGGGTGGCCCAACCAGTTATTAGGTTTAGGGGGCAATTACTTTTTCACACAGGGCCATGTAGGTTTGAATTTTTTTCCCCTTAATAATAAACACCTTCATTTAAAAACTGCATTTTGTGTTTACTTGTGTTATCTTTGTCTAGTATTTAAATTTGTTTGATGATCTGAAACATTTAAGTGTGACAAACATACAAAAAAATGAGAGAAATCAGAAAGGGAGCAAACACTTTTTCACACCACCGTATGTACACTCTGGTGTATGTTTTGCATTGGTACCGTTTGAGTTTATTTTCACAAACTAATCTCATCTGTAGGGAAACTACTTGACTTTCTTTATGAAGAAGTGGCACAAGAATGTAAAACGGCAAGTTGGATCTGCCAATTTACACCCAACTTAGCCAATTGCCGAGTCGGCCATTTTCCCATCGATTACGCCAACTCGACACTTTATTAATACATACTTGAGTAATAGTCAGTTCTAACTAATTAAGTCATAAATTCTGTATCAATTCTTAGTCTAAAACACGCTGCATTTATACTTATGCTACAGCCGTAAAATAAAAAAATTTGAATTCTATGGCAAAAAGGATCATAAATAAAAGAATACAGATCTAAGAGCTCTTAGGCATAATATTTTTTGAGTAAATTTCTGTAACTAATTCTATCTTTGTTTCGATTATGGTACTTCAACAATGCGTTCAATCTCCCAACACCACGAGTCCTGATTACGGTAATCGATGGGCCGACCCGGCAGTGGGCTGAGTTCGGTGTAAATCATGCCCAAACTCGGTCCACCTGATGGCGGGCCAAGTCGGTCAGGCCGAGTTGGCAATTGGCCAAGTTGGGCGGATAGCGATCTGCCTACCCTGCCATTAATGTGTTGGTTAATTAAAAATTAGCTGCTACTCTTATGCCACTGATTGCCATGACATTTTTGAGAGTTTAATTTCAGTCTTAATTAATTCAGCTTCTGTGTTGAATCACATTTTGATACTAATAAACCACAACATTTTGGTTTGGAAAATGGTCCAAACTGGTCCTGGGTGAAGGGCCAGACGAAGAACGATCCAACAGACTCTCATGATAAATTGTATATCAAGGATTCAGTGTACCCCGCCCGGTATGGGGTTACCGGGGCCCCACCCTGGAGCCAGGCCTGGGGGAGGGGCTCGAAGGCTAGCGTCTGGTGGCCGGGTTTCCACCCATGGGACACGGCCGGGCTCAGCCCGAAGGAGTTACATGGGTCCGCCCTCCAGTAGGTTCACCACCTGCAGGAGGGATCATGGAAGTCCGGTGCTATGTGGATTAGGTGGCAGTCAAAGGCGGAGACCTTGGCGGACTGATCCCAAGCTTTCTAAACTGGCTTTTGGTACGTGGAATGTCACCTCTCTGGTGGGGAAGGAGCCTGAGCTGGTGTACGAGATTGAGCGATACCGGCTAGATATAGTCGGCCTCACCTCAACACACAGCTCCGGTTCCGGAACCAGTCTCCTGGAGAGGGGCTGGAGCTTGGCCTTTTCTGGAGTTGCCCCGGGCGAGAGGCGACGAGCAGGGGTAGGTATTCTTGTATCGCCCCACCTTGCTGCCTCTATATTGGAGTTTTCCCCGGTGGACGAAAGGGTTGCTTCCCTGCGCCTTCGGGTTGGGAAACGGGTCCTGACCATCATTTGTGCCTATGCACCAAATGATGTTTCAGAGTACCCACCCTTTTTGGAGTCTGTGACTGGGGTGCTGGAGGGTGCTCCTCCTGGAGACTCCATTGTCCTACTGGGGGACTTCAATGCGCACGTGGGCAACGACAGTGAAACCTGGAGGGGGGTGATTGGGAGGAACGGCCTGCCCGATCTGAACCCGAGTGGTGTTCAGTTATTGGACTTCTGTGCTAACCACAGTCTGTCTATAACGAACACCATGTTCAAGCATAAGGGTGTCCATATGTGCACCTGGCACCAGGACACCCTAGGCCGCAGGTCGATGATCGATTTTGTTATCGTATCATCAGACCTGCGACCGTATGTCTTGGACACCCGAGTAAAGAGAGGTGCAGAGCTGTCAACTGATCACCACCTGGTGGTGAGTTGGATCCGATGGCAGGGGAGGAAGCCATTCAGACCTGGTAGACCCAAACGTATAGTGAGGGTGTGCTGGGAGCGTCTGGCTGAGGCCCCTGTCCGGGAGGTCTTCAACTCCCACCTCCGGAAGAACTTCAACCACATTCCGAGGGAGTCTGGAGACATGGAGTCTGAATGGGCCATGTTCTCCACCTCTGTTGTTGAAGCGGCAGCCCAGAGCTGCGGCCGCAAGGTGGTCGGTGCATCTCGTGGTGGCAACCCCCGAACCAAGTGGTGGACACCAGTGGTGAGGGGGGCCATTAAGCTGAAGAAGGAGTCCTATCAAGCTTGGTTGGCTTGTGGGACTCCCGAAGCAGCTGAGGTGTACCGGCAGGCCAAGCGGAGTGCAGCTCGGGTGGTTGCTGAAGCAAAAACCCGGGTATGGGAGGAGTTCGGTGAGGCCATGGAACAAGACTTTCGGTCGGCTTCAAAGAGATTCTGGCAAACTGTTCGGCGGCTCAGGAGGGGAAAGCAGCTCCCCGTCCACACTGTGTATGGTGCGGATGGGACACTGTTGACTTCAACTGGGGATATCGTCGGGCGGTGGAAGGAATACTTCGAGGATCTCCTCAATCCCACTGATACGCCTTCCACAGAGGAAGCAGGGTTTGGGGACGAGGGGGATGACTCGCCTATCACAGGGGCTGAGGTCGCCAAGGTGGTTAAAAATCTCCTTGGTGGCCGGGCCCCGGGGGTGGACGAGATTCGCCCCGAGTACCTCAAGGCCCTGGATGTTGTTGGGTTGTCATGGTTGACACGCCTTTGCAACATTGCGTGGAGGTCGGGGGCAGTGCCTTTGGCATGGCAAACCGGGGTGGTGGTTCCTCTCTTCAAAAAAGGGGACCGGAGGGTGTGCTCCAACTTTAGAGGGATCACACTCCTCAGCCTCCCTGGGAAGGTCTATGCCAAGGTACTGGAGAGGAGAGTCCGGCCGTTGGTCGAACCTCGGATTCAGGAGGAGCAATGTGGTTTTCGTCCTGGCCGTGGCACATCGGACCAGCTCTTTACCCTCTCGAGAATTCTTGAGGGTTCGTGGGAGTTTGCCCAACCAGTTTACATGTGTTTTGTGGACTTGGAGAAGGCATTTGACCGCGTCCCTCGTGGATTTTTGTGGGGGGTGCTTCGGGAGTATGGGGTATCGGGCTTGTTGTTACGAGCTATTCGGTCTCTGTACGACCATTGTGAGAGTTTAGTTCGCATTGCCAACACTCGGTCGGAGTCATTCCCAGTGAGAGTTGGACTCCGCCAGGGCTGCCCTTTGTCACCGGTCCTGTTCATAATTTTTATGGACAGGATTTCTAGGCGCAGCCAGGGAATGGAGGGTGTCATGCTTGGTGACCACAGGATCTCATCTCTGTTGTTTGCAGATGATGTTGTCCTGTTGGCTTCATCCAGCAATGACCTACAGCTCTTGCTGGGACGGTTTGCCGCTGAGTGTGAAGCGGCTGGGATGAGAATCAGCACCTCCAAGTCCGAGTCCATGGTCCTCAGCCGGAAAAAGGTGGATTGTCCTCTCCGGGTTGGGGACAGGCTCCTGCCCCAAGTGGAGGAGTTTAAGTATCTTGGGGTCTTGTTCACGAGTGAGGGGAAAATGGAGCGAGAGATCGACAGACGGATTGGAGCAGCATCTGCAGTGATGCGGACGTTGTACCGGTCTGTTGTGGTGAAGAGGGAGCTTAGTTCTAAGGCAAAGCTGTCGATTTACCAGTCAATCTACGTTCCTACTCTCACCTATGGTCACGAGCTTTGGGTAATGACCGAAAGAACGAGATCGCGGATACAAGCGGCTGAAATGAGCTTTCTCCGTAGGATTGCTGGACTCACCCTCAGAGATAGGGTGAGGAGCTCAGTCATCCGGGAGAGGCTCAGAGTAGAACCGCTGCTCCTCCACATTGAAAGGAGTCAGTTGAGGTGGTATGGGCATCTGATTAGGATGCCTCCTGGACGCCTCCCACTTGAGGTGTTTCAGGCACGTCCCACTGGGAGGAGACCCCGGGGCAGACCCAGGACTCGGTGGAGAGACTATGTCTCCCAGCTGGTCTGGGAACGCCTTGGTATCCCCTCTGAAGAGCTGGAGCAGGTGGCTGGGGAGAGGGAAGTCTGGGCTTCTCTGCTTGAACTGCTGCCTCCGCGACCCGGACCTCCGGAAAAGCGGTAGAAGATGGATGGATGGATGGATTTTGGTTTGGAAAGTATTTAATTATACAAGTACGGAAGCGGGTACGGAACTAGCATAACCCATTACTACAAGCATCCCCATTAGCAATCACCGATTATCCTTTACATATATATATAGAGAGAGTCTTAAAAGAACTTTTGATACCACAGCAATTATAGCAAATCTGAGGCATCTGTTAGGACTACAGTCTACGGCAGAGGTCACCAACTGGAGGACTCCGGTCTGGATCTGGACCCCAACAGTCCTCCGTCCGGACCCCGAAGCCTTTTGATACAATTTGGGGAAAAGACAGTCCGCTTTAGTTTGGTGGGGAAAAAGCGGAAGTGAACTGCTGCATCCATCCGACAGGTTATGGCACGGCAAAAGCCCTTGGGCGCCCTCCTCCTTAGTCCTGCTGCAGACTGCCCTCTTCGTTATATCGTGAATGCCACTCTCTGCAGAGACTCTGTGGCTCCAACCGCTCCAGGGAGCGGCTTGCAAAACAGACAGGTTCACTGCGGGCACCCCCCCCCCCCACACACACACAAGGCCGATATGTAAAAACTCTGTAAAAGCTCTGTGTGTTACTGAACATAAAAAGTTCCACCTCCTGTTTCCCTGTAACCAGGAGTTACAGCTCCATCCAACAGTTTACTGTTGGGATAAAAAAAAAAAATGTTGAGGAATTCCATCGTGTGGAATTATATTTTGTGTCTGTTTTTTGTCTCAGTTTGAAACAGTTTTTTTTCTGCACTGAAAATACTGTAGAGAGGGACTTTTTGTGAAATGTTGCTTTTTAGATATTAATCTTTTTTTTAAATGCAATACAATTAAATTTGTGTTCTCCTGTAAAACATTTTTAGGATTTTAGTTGTAGATTTTAGAATTTTAGACCTATTTATTTGGAGTCAAACACATTTAGCATTCTCCTGCATTATAAAATTTTATATTATGTTTTGTTTGACATTAAACAAAGAATTAATTTGAATTTTTTCATTTACAAATTAATATAGAGCTAAAACCCAAGCTTAATAAAATAATGCCTGAAAGCAAGTTAAATTATACTGGCCTGTCTGGAGACAGCTGCGCTCTTCTGAAAGAATGTCAATTCTTAAAAGCACATTTTGCAATAAATTTGTCCATATTTTTATTTATTTTTTTCTAATTTAACCTTTATTTATACAGGGTAGTTCCATTGAGAGGCAACCTCTCTTTTTCAAGGACGCCCTGTTCATTCACACAGTTAATTGTTCACATCAGGAAGGTGCCCAGTGCAACCACAGACTGACCTGTGGCCACTGAGCAGCTCCACTGAAGCAGTTGGGGTTGAGGGCCTTGGTCAAGGGCACCACAGTGGGGTTAAGGAGGGTGAGGCAAACACTGCTATGTTATCTGTCCCATCCATCCATCTTCTTCCGCTTAATCCTTTTCGGGTTGCGGGAGGCTGGAGCCTATCCCAGCATCTTTGGGTGAGAGGCAGGATACAGATCGCCAGTCCATCGCAGGGCCAACACAGAGAGACAGACAGACAACCATTCACGCTCACAGTCACACCTAAGGACAATGTAGAATCCCCAGTTTGATGCCAACTGACCCAGATCTAATCCTGCCAGTCCAGGGATGAAACCCGTTACCTTCTGCTCACCAGTTCACATCCCTCACCATTAGGCCACCACTGCCCACCTTGTGTCAGATTTCTCTTCCATTTGTTTTAATAAAAGATGTTTGAAGTAAATTCATGGGTCATTGCAAATACTTCGTTTTAAAAGGACCAAGATGTCACACAGTGGGAGAGAAAAATCTTGAATATAAAAAAAAAATGCATCAAGATGCACTGAGAATGGTTTTACAATCAAGTCGCAGTTCTGAATCAAAATCGAATTATTAAATGTCTAAAGATTTCCACACCTAGTCTGAACCTCGGCTGGGGAGGAGGACCGACTTATCGGACCTTTTGCAGTTTTAGTTGGTGACCCCTGGTCTATGGGATTAACAAGGGAAAAAGGCTAAACCTGCTGTGTTTCCATGCAGTCCTGATGTCTTTTAGTTTGTTATTTCTCATGTTGGCCACAGAAAATATGAAGAGGTTTCTGTAGGTGTCCACACACTGTCGTAACTGCCGAAGAAACAAGGAGTCAAAATGATAAAAGTGAAAAGATCGACCACACCAACATCCAAACAAATGTAGGGTTATAACATCTGAAAACTCACCTCTTCGATCAGCTTCTGTTTGGACTCCAGGCCCTTCTTGGCAGTTTTCGTTAACGAAACTAAAGCAAACAATTACAGAACATTTATTATTTAGTTGTCTCCAAGTTTAAAATATGAGAGAAGTAAGCATGTTCAATTTGTAGTTTTTCTAAGTGTTAACGCCGAGCACCGTTAAACTAGCTTTAGCTTATGACAAACCCACTTTTAGAAGCTTTCAGGCACCAAAAACAAGGCTTACAAACAGACACTTTCTATAAAATCCTAACCCACTGTTTTCTTTCTATAAAATAACAGTTAAAACCTTAATTTTCTTACCTTTCTTGTCTCTCTTTGACTTCGGCATGCCGACCTCTCGTGTTGCTCCTCTGCAGACGCACAGTCGCACACGTGAAGTAAAAGGACCCCAGATGTTTCTTTTTGGCGAGGCTGCTCGTGTGCCGCCTGACGTAAATTAAAAACCAGTTAACGAATGGTTCCTTTAAAATGTTTGAATCAAAGTAAATTTTGAAAGTGCATCCTTAAGAGAACGATATCGGTCTAGGTCTGAGTACCTCTGGATAATCAGTACCTCGATATGTCAATAAAGTTGTAAAAAAAAAAAAAAAAAACTACCTCAGACGAGACCAGATGGGGGCGATCCAGAACTTGTAAAGACCAGAGGTGGGTATAGCTGGATTCATGCTGCACCTCTGCTGTCCGCGTACGTGTAACTGGAAACCTTGCGTGAATTCATGTACGTTGGTCGTGCTCTTTGAGCTACTTTTGAGTTCACTGATTCTAAAAGGTTAGAAATTGTCTTGTTTATAGTAATACTGTGGGGATCATGAAATGATGAGACTGGATAATTTCTCAGTATGGTTTATTCATCTCAACTCCCCAGCTCTCTCTCTCTCAGTCAGGAAAAAAGAGGAAGAGCTGCGGTAAACCCACATACATTTATACCCACACATCAAACACAGAATCACACAATCAAGTCACATCCTTCTATTTACACTTAATCACTTCAAAAGTCCTCTTTGCTCTTCTGTCTGACCCCAGGAGGTCAGACAGTCCTTTCAGGCTCACGCTCCAGATCCTCTGACTTCCTCCCAAGTCCACAGGTGGTCCAGACTCATTGTCCATCTGAGGCATGATGTCAATACACACCGCAAGCTTAAAGTCCTTCTATGCTTGGGTCTCTGCAGTGAAATATGTGAGCTACATAATGTTACCATTATGGGCGCTACATCACTCCCCCCCAAACGCCAAAGAATGGACACACCCGATAACCGTATCCTAATGGCAATGCAGCATATGTCACACCCCACCTGCGGAATTTACAGCACGGCCTACACAGTTTGATCGAAACACACATCACTCTGCCCGTAGTCTGGGCTTCAACCTCCTCCCAAACTTGCTGTATGCAGGTTTCACAGCCTGTGTTGTGCCATCTTGCGGCGAATCTGTGGAATGAGGGGGAGAAAGGTTATTTGTCCCCTGCGGGGGCTCCAGGGGCCGTTCCCTGGGGGGTCTGCCGCGCCGAGGCCTCCTCACCGGTCGTACAGATTCGTCATGCAACACAAAGGCAGGCTTTAATCTATCAATACTGATTGTTTCTTTCCTGCCCCCCAAATCTAGCACAAAATATTTCTCCCCGGTTTCCAGCTCTCGAAATGGACCGTCATATGGTGGGCGGAGACTGTGTCGCTGAGCGTCGTGCCTGACAAAAACAAATTCAGCATTTTGTAAAGCCTTGGGAACAAAAACACGTGGAAAAGTGTGATGAGCGGGGCCCGGGAGCATTTCTGCTCCTGTGCCAATCAGAGGTCCCCGCACCGGGGGGCGCCCTGGTGCCGCATGGGCTGGTAGGAACTCGCCGGGCAGCCTGAGAGGTTGCGCAAAAACCAATTCTGCGGGTGAGGCATCTAAGTCCTCTTTGGGTGCCGAACGCAACCCCAATAAAACCCATGGTAGTTTGTTTACCCAATCTGCATCTGTGAGCGACGCTCTGAGGGCTGCCTTCAAAGACCTGTGAAAACGCTCGCATAAACCGTTGGCCTGTGGGTAATAAGCGGTAGTGCGGTGGACTGCCGCTCCTAAGCCGCTGGCCATTGCTGACTACAGCTCCGACACAAATTGAGGTCCCCTATCGGACGTAATATCCGACGGAACCCCGAACTGTGCTACCCAGGCTGTTAAAAAAGCGCGAGCCAACTCTGCCGCTGTGGTCGATGTTAACGGGACCACTTCCGGCCAACGTGTGGTTCGGTCCACCATTGTCAAGAGATGTGTGAACCCTTGTGACGGCGGCAGGGGCCCCACTAGGTCTACGTGCACATGATCGAATCTCTTAGCCGGAATGTGGAACGGTTCTAAAGGGGCCTTCGTGTGCCTGTGGACTTTGGCCCGCTGGCAAGCCATGCAGGCTTTCGCCCACTCTTTCACGTGCTTGTGCAGGCTTGGCCAAACAAACTTCTCCGCTACCATTTTCACCGAAGCGCGTACTCCCGGGTGCGCCAGGGAGTGCACCGCGTCAAAAATGCAACGGCGCCACGCGGCCGGTACCACCGGGCGCAGTCGCCCGGTGGATACGTCGCAGATTAGAGGGGTGAACCGGTTTGTAAACTTTTGCTCTCCAGCCTTAACCCTGTTGGTCCAGACAGGAGCGCGCGCACGTCTGCGTCTCCGCTCTGCTCCACTGCCATGGCTGCATAATCTATCCCCATGTGAACAGGGGCCGCGTGCGCGTCTGCGCTGTTACCCCGCCCCGCGTCTGCGGTAGTACAACCCGCTTCCGCGCAGACAGGCGTTGTCACTGCGCGTGAGAGACAGTCCGCTACTACGTTGAGTTTACCGGCTATGTGCTGAATATCGGTGGTAAATTCCGAAATTGCGGCCAGCTGTCTCTGCTGCCGTCCTGACCACGGTTCTGAAATTTTGGACATTGCAAAAGTGAGCAGTTTGTGGTTGACAAACACGGTGAAACGTCGCCCCTCCAGCCACAACTGGAAATGGCGAATGGCCAGGTGGAGCGCTAGCAGCTCCCTGTCAAACGCGCTGTATTTCCGCTCAGCACCGCGCAAGGACCTGCTGAAAAAAGCAAGCGGTTGCCAAACCCCGGCGACTTGCTGCTCTACCACGGCCCCTATGGCCACATCTGATGCGTCGGTGGTTAGCACTATGCGGACTGATGGGTCTGGGTGAGCCAGTGCTTTTTTAACCTCTGTGAATGCGCGCTCCCGCTCTGGGGACCACTCGATCGCATTGGAGGGCTTCTGCTTTTTAAGCGCGGCGTATAACGGTTGCATAAGCTGCGCTGCGTGGGGTATGAAACAGTTATAAAAATTTACCATTCCTAAAAACTCTTGCAACGCTTTGACCGTTTGTGGCCGGGGAAACTCTGCCACTGCGCGTACCTTGGCCGGCAGAGGGATTGCTCCCTCTGGGGAGACACGGTGTCCTAAAAAATCGATTTGCGCTACGCCAAAATGGCACTTGGCTGGGTTGATTATCAACCCGTGTGTTCCCAACCTCTGAAAAACCGTGGTGAGGTGTTTTTCGTGTTCCTCCTCGGAGGCACTGGCGACTAAAATATCGTCCAAGTAGACAAAAACGAAAGGGAGGTCGCGCAACACGGTATCCATCATTCGTTGGAAAGTTTGCGCGGCGCCTTTAAGGCCAAAAGGCATGCGTAAAAATTCAAAAAGTCTGAACGGGGTTATTACCGCTGTTTTGGGAATGTCCTCTGGTCGAACCGGGACCTGATGATAACCGCGGACCAGGTCTATTTTAGAAAAAAATGCGTGCCTTCGCTAAGTGCACTGAGAAATCCTGGATATGCGGAGTTGGGTAGCAGTCCTGCGGTGTAGCATTGTTTAACCTGCGGTAATCACCACAAGGTCTCCACGAGCCGTCAGCCTTAGGCACCATATGTAGTGGTGATGCCCAGGCGCTCTTCGAGCGGCGAATTATGCCCAACCTTTCCAGGTTGGCGAACTCCTCGCGCGCAATGGAGAGCTTAGTTGCATCCAAGCGCCGAGCTTTCGCAAAAACTGGTGGGCCACGTGTGGTGATAAAGTGTTCCACCCCGTGCTTCGCAACCTTAGCTGAAAACGTGGGAACTGTGAGTGCTGGGAACTGGGTTAGAAGAGTGTGAAACTTACCGCCTGCTGTGGCGACGTTGGTCTGTACTGGCGGCGGGGACACTCGAGCTGCACAAGGGATAGAACAAAAGGAGAGTGCATTTACTAGTCGGCGATTATCGCAGATCGCCACGTAGACTGTCCATGAGAGTGGGCACTAAAAGTCAGGCGCCTAACATGTTGAATACTCACCGCTCGCTACTGGGGTTGAAGGTCCATTCATAGGTGGCGGGGTCCGTGGCAAGGACTGGCGTAGAGTCCTTTCCGCCTCTAACGTTTTGATCGACGAGCCGTTCGCCGGGCCGATGCTCCGTCTCCGCGAGGCCCCGCCACACGATCCGCATAGGTCGGCGGTGATGAAACTCGCTCTGGGCTCCGGTGTCCACGAGGAATTGGCCGCCTAGCCCCGCATCTGTTAGATAAAGCAGCTTGTTCCTGTTCACCGAGAGTCGAAGGGTGCGGTGTGTTAAGCGACCCCCGGCCGTCGGGCGTGTCCCTGTTCTTGAAACTGTCATGGCGGATGGCATCTGTGCGCCTTCTCAGCGAAGCGTCGATGGTAAAAACAGAGGTTCGTCCCCTCCTCTGCCTCGGGACCCCTGCGCCGCTGGCCGTCGTCGCTGGGGGGTTGCTCCTGCTGCCTCCGGCTCCTCCCTGCCTCAGGCCGCCGTGCCGAGGTCTGCTGCTGCCACGGATGGTCTCCTGCTTGTCGCAGGCGTCGAGGAGCCCACTGCGCTTCCCTGGCCCAGCGCCGCGGAAGTCTTGCTGGTTCACACACTTCATGCCAGTCAGGTACCTCGCATGTGTGCCAGGGTGGGTCCCTCAAGAAGATGTTGTGTGAACAGAAACGCATCGGTTGTCTGTCGCCGATCAGCTGCCAGCCGATGTCCTCCATGAGGTCGGGTCGCCTCTGCGTCCAGGAAGGTCCAGCAGGTCCAGAAGCTGCCTGGCCCTCACCTCGGCTGATGGCACAAAACGCTCGATGAGGGCGGCTTTCAGCGCGTCGTACTTCCAGCAGCGGGTGAGCTGCTGCACCAGGCTCCACACACATCGAGCGGTGCGGCTGTCGAGTCTTGCGATGACATTATGAAACTTGATGTCATCTGCTGATATTCCCCCCAAGCACGAACCGCGATTCCGCGTGTTGGAACCATGAATGCGGGTCGTCTTGCCAGAACTCGGGGAGCTTAATCGAGCCTGTGCTCGTGCGGTCGGTCTCCGGTGAATCCGGGTCAGGGTAACGTTCTCTCGGCATCGTACGTCTTGGTCACCAATGTGGGGATCATGAAATGATGAGACTGGATAATTTCTCAGTATGGTTTATTCATCTCAACTCCCCAGCTCTCTCTCTCTCAGTCAGGAAAAAAGAGGAAGAGCTGCGGTAAACCCACATACATTTATACCCACACATCAAACACAGAATCACACAATCAAGTCACATCCTTCTATTTACACTTAATCACTTCAAAAGTCCTCTTTGCTCTTCTGTCTGACCCCAGGAGGTCAGACAGTCCTTTCAGGCTCACGCTCCAGATCCTCTGACTTCCTCCCAAGTCCGCAGGTGGTCCAGACTCATTGTCCATCTGAGGCGTGATGTCAATACACACCGCAAGCTTAAAGTCCTTCTATGCTTGGGTCTCTGCAGTGAAATATGTGAGCTACATAATGTTTACCATTATGGGGCGCTACAATACTAACAAATAATGACGCCATGTATTTTGAGATGAGATGAGATGAGATTCAACTTTATTGTCATTACACATGTATGAATACAAGGTAACGAAACGTGACTTGGCATTTGGGCACGCTCTGCAGAGTGCATCCAAGGCCGGGGCAGCCGCTAGGCGCCAGTCAGTCAGTTTTATGAACTGGATTACAGAGGATACACGTGAAAACATTTTTTTCCTCTCAACTAGCACGTTTAAAGAAATAAACTCCCAAATTGGTCACATTAAAGTTGCAAAATGAAAATTTACCAGAATTTTTTAATTTACGAACAATAAGTTGCTAATTTATGAAAAAAGTTGCAAATACATAAGAACAAAGTTGCTGTGGAGTGTGTAAATGAAGAGGCAGATTCATGGACAGACGATTTATTACACACTCACATCTCACAAGCACAGAAAGGACTGAATCATTTCCACACGGGCTCATCCTTTTCACCCAACTCTTTCTTCACACATTACATGGAAGTTTCTCATCACACAGCATGACATTTACATTACACTGCCTTCAACCCCCTTCCTTCTTGCTATATGCCCTGGGCATTATTTTCCCATGCTTATTCACTGTCTCTGTCTGAGGTGCTAAATAATCTGACTTCCCCAAGGTCCTACACCGCCCCCCCCCCACCCCAGCATCTTAGACAGAACATCAGTCCACACGCTCTTTTGGCTTCAGTCTCCTCCCATATCTGCTGTAACTGGGGTTTACTGCCTCCGTGGCGCTGCTGTGCCGGTGAGGGGCTGCTGGGAGTGTGTCTGACTGCGAGTGAGCCGTGGCGAGTGGGGGGGGGGGGGACTTTGCCCTGTCCGTGTGGCTGCTCTGGTGAATCGTTTCCCTGGGGAGCTCTCCGTGGGGGTCTTCCACGCCGAGGGGCCCTATTCAATTCAATTCAACTTTATTTATATAGCGCCATTTCACAACAACAGTCATCTCATAGCACTATCAACTGTAGGGGGACCCCCACAGTTGCAGAAAGACCCCAGCAATCAGGCGATCCCCTGTGAGCAAGCACTTGGGCGACGTGGAGAGGAAAAAACTCCCTTTTAACAGGAAGAAACCTCCAGCAGAACCAGGCTCAGGGAGGGGCAGTCATCTGCTAGCGACTGGCTGGGGGGGTGAGGGGACAGAGAAGAAGAAAAGAACAGACATGTAGAGAGCAAACAGCACGATGGGGACTCAATCTATGGGAGAGAACAAACAAATGTTAATGACCAGCAAAAAAAAAAATATTTCATAGAGAGTGAGGAAAGGAGTGAGGCCCAGTGCATTACTGGAGGTCCCCCCGGCTGACTAAACCTATTAGCAGCATAACTAAGGGAGGGTTCAGAACACATGATCCCTCCCTAATTGTAGGGCTATATCAAAAGGTAGGTTTTAGCCCTTTCTTAAAACAGAGATCGAGTCTGACTCCCGAATCAGATTGGCAGCTGATTCCACAGGAGAGGACTTGATAACTGAAGGCTCTGCCTCCCATTGTACTTTGGAGATTCTAGGTATTACAAGTAAACCTGCATTTTGGGAGCGTAGTGCTCTGTTAGGATGATACGGTAGTATCAGATCTTTTAAATAAAAAGGAGCCTGATTGGTTTAGAGCTTTGTAAGTAAGAAGAAGGATTTTAAACTTAATTCTAAACTCTATGGGAAGCCAATGAAGGGATGCCAGAACCGAGAGATATGATCTCTCTTTCTAGTACCTGTTAAAACTCTTGCGCAGCATTTTGGATCAGCTGAAGACTTTTAATAGATGTTTTAGGACAGCCTGATAATAAAGAATTACAATAATCTAATCTCGAGCTAACAAAAGCGTGATTAAGCTTCTCAAGCATCACTCTGAGACAAGATGCCCTAATCTTGGCAATATTACGCAAATGATAGAAGGCATCTTAGAAACAAATTTAATATGTGAATTGAAGGACAAATCCTGATCAAAAAATAACTCCAAGGGTTCCTCACAGAGCTATTAAGAGAAAGAGTAACTGCATCCAAACTGAAAGTTTGATTTGGAAAGGAATTTCTAAGGTTTTTTGGTACCAACGAGAATGACTTCAGTCTTATCTGAATTAATAGCAGGAAATTACAAGTCATCCAAACTTTGATTTCCTTTAAGACAGGCTTCTAACTTGGCTAATTGATTAGTATCATCTGGCTTCATTGACAGGTATAATGTGTGTGTCATCTGCATAACAGTGAAAATGTATACAGTGCTTTCTAATAATGTTGCCTAACGGAAGCATATATAAACTAAAAAGAGTAGGCCAAGCACAGATCCCTGTGAACTCCATGACTAAGCTTTGAGCTGAGAGAAAACTCTTCATTTACATGAACAAACTGAACCTATCAGATAAATAAGATCTAAACCACGCAACGAAGTTCCATTAAGTCCAACATAGTGTTCTAATCTATCAAGTAGAATATTATGATCAATAGTATCAAAAGCTGCACTAAGGTCTAAAAGGACAAGTACAGAAACTAGTCCATTATCAGATGCAATGAGGAGGGTCGTTAGTGACCTCGCTAAGGCTGTTTCAGTGCTATGATGGATTCTAAACCCAGATTGAAACTCCTCAATAAACCATTTCCCTGCAGGTGGTCAAATATTGCGTAGCAACAACTCTTTCTAAGATTTTTTGAATGAAAGGGAGATTAGAGATTGGTCTATAGTTAGCTAAAGCTCCTGGATCTAGCGTTGGCTTTTTGAGTAGGGTTTAATTACAGCCGGTTTAAAAGCCTGCGGTACATGGCCTAAAGTTTAATGAGTATTGAGTATATGAAGAATAAAGCTACAATAAGTGGGAAGACTTCTTTAAATAACCTGGTAGGAATAGGGTCTAAAAGACAAGTGAAGGTTTGGATGAGGAAACTATTTTGTCTAACTCACAAAGGTCGATTGGAGTAAACTCATCAAGGACAGGACATCAATAGAGGAGTTGTAGTAGTGACAGTATTTAAGTTAACTGTGGGAAGAATCTGATTGATTTTATCTCTGATGGATGAAATTTTATTATTGAAAAAGTTCATAAAGTCCTGACTAGTCAAGCGCTAAGGGGATGCAGGCTTGACAGAGTCCTGACTCTTTGTCCACCTGGCGACAGTACTGAAAAGAAACCTGGGATTATTCTGTTGCTCTTCTATTTAATGCAGAGTAATAACTCGTTCAAGCTTTTCTAAGAGACTTTTTTATAAATTAAAAGATGATTTCTCCAAGCTAAATAGATTTCATCTAAATTAGTAGAGTCGCCATTTCTTTTCTAGTGACGTGTCTTCTTAGTTTTAAGCTACGAGTTTCTGTGTTGAACCAAGGAGTTAAAAATCTCTGATTAGACTTTTTTCTTTTTTAAGGGGGCCACCAAGTCTAGAGCCTGATGCAGAGAAGCTGAAACACTATCCACCATGTTATCAATTACAGAAGGAGCAAGCTGTCTATAGCTTTTTTCCATTGTGTTGACACATGGCATAGAGGAACTATCTGCATATATTTGGGAAACAGCATCAGCTGTGAGGCATCTACTGTGATAATATTTATTCTTTAGGAGCCAATTAGTCAAGAAATAGTAAAAGCAAAAGGTTACAGACAATGGCTGACAGTACAGGGTTGCATGAGGAGAGACACTACAAGATTTGGCTTATGGGCGAGGCCATATGTCAGAAACAAGGCCAATGTATGGTGGGAGGTATTGAGTAGATGGCCTACGTTCGGGAAGTAAACCCACTATCGAGTCTAAATTGATTATAAAGGCCACATTAAGGCAGTCCACTATCTCATCCACATGTTATATTAAGTCCCCTACTATAATTATTCTTTCAGAGTTCAGCACTAAATTCACCGTCAGAAAGCAGGAAATTCGGATAAAAAGTCGGATAGGTTGTTGGGGACGATAAACTATGGCAAAATAAAATTTGGTTTATACTGGAATTGCTAAGTGCCCAATACTCGAGGTCCAGGCCCTCAAAGGAATTATAACATGTTTTTTGCTTTACATTAACTAGTAATTTGGAATGGTAAATTGTTGCTACTCCTCCTCCACGACCAGAACTTCTGGGATTTTGACAGTTTAAATAACCAGAGGGGGTTGATTCATTTAAACCAACATAATCCTCTTGTCCTAACCAAGTCTCTGTAAGGGCAATTAAATCAATCTGATGATCAATTAACAGATCATGGACTAACAGAGACTTGGGAGTTAGAGACCTAATATTTAATAAACCACATTTAATTTTTAAATTATGAGGAGGAACAGAGGCCAAATCATTCAGTTTAGAGGCTTTATGTTTAATTTGAGTTTTACCAATATTTTGCTTTATCACTTTGGGATGCTTATACATTATATTTTTATTCACTTTGGAGGGAGCAGACAACGATTCTCTGATGGGGAAGACAGGGGCTAAGCTGAGGGGTGGCGGATGAAGAGGAGCTGCAGAGAGGCGTGTAAGACTGCGACTCTGCTTCCTGGTCCCAACTCTGAGTAGTCACGGTTTTGGAAATTTAGATAAAAAAGATGCCAGATTGTTAGATAAATGAGAAGCACCATCCAAAGTGGGATGAATGCTGTCTCGTCTCATAAGACCAGGTTTTCCCCAAAAAGAGCTCCAATTGTCAATGTAGCCCACGTCATTTTTAGGACACCACACAGACAGCCAGCGGTTCAAGGATGACGAGCGACTAAACATGTCATCACTGGTCAGATTGGGGAGGGGCCCAGAGAATACTACAGTGGCAGACATCGTTTTTGCAAACTCACACACCGATTCTATATTAAGTTTCGTGACTTCCGACTGCCGGAGACGGATGTCATTAATGCCGGCGTGAATAACAATTGTGGAATATTTACAGTTACTTTTAGCCAGCATTTTCAAATTTGACTCGATGTCGCCTGCTCTGGCCCCAGGAATGCATGTGACTATGGCCGATGGAGTCTCTAGGTTCACGTTTCTGACTACAGAGTCGCCAATGATCAGAGTTTTTTCCTCAGCGGGTGTGTCGCTGAGCGGGGAAAAACGATTAGAAACGTGAACAGGTTGGTGGTGAACCGGGGCTTTGCGACTAGGCTTCCTTCTCACCGTCACCCACCCAGTCTCCTCGCTGCAGAGGAGAGCCGGGGAACCGGTGACAGGGGGACCTAAGCTAGCTAGCTCCGCTGCAGCTAATGGGCGTCCGTCGAGATTAACTGGCGCAGACGGTGTTTCAATGCAGCGGAGCCGGGATTCCAAATCAGACAACCTCGCCTCGAGCGCCTCAAAAAGACAACATTTATTACATTTACCGTTATCACTAAAAGAGGCAGAGGTGTAGCTAAACATCTGACAGAGAGAGCACACCAGAGGAGGAGAGGAAAGAGAGATAGTAGCCATAGCTAGTGGCTCGAGAGCTGGAGAGCAAACCACACAGGCAGACAGCAAAACAGGAAGTGACGATACGTTACCACAAGGAAGTGACGATCAGTACTCACCCTAGCCAACAGCACTTGCTTGTCCGCCACTACAAAGGCGGGTTTGAGTCTGTCTATGCCAATTTTCTCCCGTCTACCCCCCAAGTCTAGCAAAAAATGCTTATCCCCTGTTTCCAACACTCTGGACGGTCCATCATAGGGTGGGCGCAATGGAGGGCGGTGGGCGTCGTGTCTGACGAACACGAACTCCGCGCTCTTCAACGTTTTAGGCACGAAAGCACGCAGAAAACAGTGGTGGGCCGGGCCCGGCAGCGTGCCTGTGTTTGCGCTACGCTGCAAAAGCTGAGATGGGTAGCTGTCCGGCGCGGGATTATCTGGCAGAAATTCCCCGGGCAGCCGTAGGGGCTGCGCAAAAACAAGCTCTGCCGGAGAAGCTTCCAAATCCTCTTTTGGTGCGGAGCGCAACCCCAATAAAACCCACGGCAACCTGTCTACCCAATTTGCATCCGTCAGTGAAGCCCTGAGTGCTGCTTTCAGTGATCTATGAAAACGCTCGCATAACCCATTGGCCTGTGGGTTGTACGCGGTTGTGCATGAGATTGCAACACCCAGGCTGCGGCCAATCGCGGACCAGAGGTCGGAAACAAATTGAGGGCCCCTGTCGGACGTAATGTCTGACGGGGACTCCAAAACACGCCACCCGTGCTGTTAAAAAAGCGCGTGCTACGTCCGCGACTATGTTGCTGCCAGCGGGACTGCTTCTGGCCAGCGCGTGGTGCGTCCACCACTGTTAGGAGGTGCGTGCACCCCTGTGATGGCGGGAGGGGGCCCACGAGTTCCAAGGGAGCCTTCGTGTGTCTGTGACCTTGGCTCGTTGGCACGCTACGCAGGCTGCTCCCACTCTTTTACTTGTTTGCGTAGGCTCGGCCACACGAACTTCTCTCCCACCATTTTGACTGACGCGCGCACTCCTGGGTGCGCCAGAGTGTGAACCGACTCAAACACGTGGCGGCGCCACGCGACCAGGACCACCGGACCGCGGGCGTCCCCATGGGACATCACAGGATGTAGGGGGGGCATGCCGTCTTGCAGCACCCTGCTCTTCAGCCTTAAACCCTGGTTGGTCCAGACTGGAGCGCGCGCACGTCGGCATCGCTAATTTGCTCCGCGGGGGCCATGCTGCGTAATCTATCCCCACGTAGACCGGGGCCACCACAGCATGCGAGAGGCAATCCACCACCACATTCAGTTTACCCCGACGCATGCTGAATATCGGTAGTAAACTCTGAGATCGCGGCCATCTGTCTCTGCTGCCGGCCCAACCACAGTTCTGAAACTTTGGCCATCGCAAACGTTAGTGGCTTGTGGTCCACGAACGCGGTGAAGCTACGCCCTTCCAGCCAGGACTGGAAGTGGCGTATGGCCAGGTGGAGAGCCAGCAACTGTCTGTCGAACGCACTGTGTTTACGTTTGCTGTCGCGCAAAGTTCTGCTGAAAAAGCGAGCAGCTGCCAAGCCCCGCGACGCGCCGCTCCACGACAGCCCCTATGCCACGTCTGAAGCGTCGGTGGTGAGCGCTATCCAGGCCGCCGGGTCCGGATGCGCCAGCAGTGTGGTGTTTGCCAGGGCTGCTTTAACCTCCGAGAATGCCCGCTCTCGCTCCGGGTCCATTTCGACCCCATCCGCGGGTTTCTGTCTCTTGAGCGTGGCGTACAATGGTTGCATGAGCCGCGCCACGCGGGGAAGGAAACGGTTATAAATGTTCACCATCCCCAAAAATTCTTGCAGCGCCCTGACCGTCTGAGGCCGGGGGAAAATCCGCCACGGCCCGCACTTTGTCGGCAACGGGATCGCTCCTTCTGGAGAGACGCGGTGCCCCAAAAAGTCAATCTCCGTCACGCCGAACTGGCATTTCGCCGGGTTAATTATTAACCCGTGCTCCTTCCAACCTCCGGAAAACCGGCCTGAGGTGGGTTCGTGTTCGTCTTCGGACGCACTGGGCTACCAGGATATCGTCCAGGTAGACGGAACACGAACGGGAGATCGTCGCAGCACTGCATCCATCATGCGCTGGAACATCTGTGCTGCGCCTTTTAACCTGAATGGCATGCGCAGGAACTCGAATAAACTGAACGAATTATTACCGCTGTTTTGGGTACGTCCTCCGTGTGCACTGGGACCTGGTGGTAACCGCGGACCAGGGTCTATTTTGGAAAAAATGCGTGCTCCGGCGAAGTGAATGGAAAAATCCTGTATGGGGGGAATCGGGTAGCGGTCGTGTGCTGTGGCATTGTTCAACCTGCGGAAATCACTGCACGGTCGCCACGATCCCTCAGCCTTAGGGACCATGTGTAGTGGGGATGCCCATGGGCTGTTCGAACGCCTGATGATGCCCAACCGTTCCAGGTTGGCAAACTCCTCGCACACTATGGCCAGTTCAGCTGCGTCCAAGCGCCGAGGGCGTGCCAAAATGGGCGGCCCGGTGGTGGTGATAAAGTGCTCCACCCCGTGTTTAGCGATGGCCGCCGAAAACGTCGGGACCGTGAGTGCTGGGAACTGAGTGAGCAGTGCGTGGAACTTACTGCCTGGAGCTGTGACGTTGGCTTGTGCTGTTGGCCGGGTCCCTCGAGCTATACAGGGGAGAGATTCAAAGGACAGTGCATTAACCAGGCGGCCTGTTAGCAACATCCACAAGTAAACATTGCACACACAGAAAATCAGCGCCCAGGATCGGCAACACAGTGCTGCTATGATAAAAGTCCACTCGTACGAGTGGCCATGTAGAGATAAGGCCAGTGTTCTCTCACCGAACGTCTTAATCTCCGAGCCGTTTACGGGTGCCACAAGTCCGGGGGCCGCTAGGTCCTGCCAGCCGGTCAGCGTAGGATGCAGGGATGATGCTCTTCTGGGCTTCGGTGTCGACGAGGAAGCGTCTCACCGAGCGCGAGTCCGGTCACGTAGAGCAGCTTGTTCTCTTCACTGGCGGTCACAGCTGCTACCGACTGCCGGCCCTTGGCGTTTCCCGAGCGCTTGAACTGGCACGGTGGCGCACATCTGCGTGCGTTCTCTCCAAAGTGGCGGTGGTAGAAGCAGAGGCGTGTCTCTCTGGTGCTCCTTGGCCCCCGCTGCCACTACCGTCGGTGGCTCCTCGCCTCCTCTGGTCGTCTCGCTGGGCTCCACCGCCGCTGCGTTGACTGTGATCGCCCTGGTGGTGAGGATGAGCCTGTCTGCCTCCTGGGCTAGCGTACGTAGTCAGGGCGCGGCCAGCAACGGCAATTGGCCAGAACCGTTCTCGCCTCTGTTGGAAGGTTTCCGGAGGAAAAGGTGGGCAAACAGAAAATGCCCGTCGTCCGTGCCCATTAACGCCAACATCTTCTCCATCAGGTCGACGGCCGAACCATCTCCTAACTCGGTCCGCCCCAGGAGCCTCTCTGCTCTCTTGCATTCCGAGAGCGTGTAGCGCCGGGTCAGCGCAGCCTTGAGCACCTCATATTTGTTGCGGGTTGGAGGCTGATCGAGCAGGCTTGCTACCTGCTGGGCGGTGCGGGCGTCCAGCGCTGCTACCACATGGTAGAATTTGGTGTCGTCTGCCGCTACTCCCCGGAGGGCGAACTGGGTCTCGGTGTGGTGGAACCAAGAGCGCGGGTTGTACTGCCAGAAGTCCGGTAGCTTGACTGAAACCGCGCACGCATTGCTGGGGGTTCCAGTCCAGGCTGTCTGTGGGATGGCTACTGCGTCGCTGGGGCTTCCCGACCGGGCCGGCTCCGGGGTTCTTGCCTCGTGTTCCATAATTTGTCTGGGGTCACCAGTGTGGAGTGTGTAAATGAAGAGGCAAATTCATGGACAGACGATTTATTACACACTCACATCTCACAAGCACAGAAAGGACTGAATCATTTCCACACGGGCTCTCCTTTTCACCCAACTCTTTCTTCACACATTTACATGGAAGTTTCTCATCACACAGCATGACATTTACATTACACTGCCTTCAACCCCCTTCCTTCCTGCTATATGCCCAGGAACTCCCTGGGCATTGTTCTCCCATGCTTATTCACTGTCTCTGTCTGAGGTGCTAAATAATCTGACTTCCCCAAGGTCCTACATTGCAAGTTTTCTAGAAAAATGTCTCAAAGTTATGAAAAACACTGCACAAAATTATAAAAATACACTTTCAAATGTACAAGGGAAAAAGTTGCAAATTATGATGAAAAATTAATTTATGTCAAAAAGGTTTACATTTTACGTGAAAAAAGTTTCAAATTTACCCAGAAACAGTAGTAATTATTAAGGAAAAAAAAAGTCACAAATTTAAGAGAAAAAATCCCACACTTTTACGAGAAAATTGACCATCTCGGGGGAAAAAAAACCCTCAAACTGGCAAGAGTGAAGACGTAGCATAGTTGTTATGTCTGGAAGTTAGGACAGTGGAGACAGTAGCTGCACTGAATGCTGACTTTATTAAAAGACATTGCTAACAGCTCATGTAACAGTAATATAGCTGCTACGCTAACTGGGAGTAGGTACAGACTGGTGTTGAGGAGAGACGGGGTGCCAAAGAGGCAGTCTCCTGCTGTCTGTTCCTTATTATAGGGCTGGCTGTATGGAGTGTCAGGGAGGGATAGTACCTCTGACGGGGCAACAGTCACACCTCCGGGTGGTCGGTCTGCTTTGGTTCCCACTTGGCACTCAGCTCTCATCTGTGGCTCCAAGTAACTGTTTGCATGCAACAGTGGCCACACCCTGGTAAACTGCTTCGACTGGTGGGCGAAACCAGGTGAGGGTAGCTGATGGGTTTGAAACCCTTGGTGAGGTAGGGCTTGTCTACCTACGCATGCGTAGACTGGACCTGGCGGACTGCACGGAGGAAACCACCGAATTGGCTCAACGGGCAGGAATGCAGACCCAGCAAAGCGTTGTGGAGCACAACTAGGGCATAGTAAAACACATATGACACTGCTGGCCATCCACTGCATCCTAACCTATCTCCAGCCATCTTGACTATGTCTTGCCACTGGATCCAGATAGGTTGGGACGAGAGAGTGAGGCTGACGATCCGGTGCAACTCTCCCTCACTTAAATTAAATTCACGTGTAAGTCAAGACATCACCCCCCCAATTTCCTTCTCACCCCCCCCCCCCCCCCTCAAGTCCTGGCCAACAAGCCGCGGCTGGTGGGGATCCCACCCTAGCAGTTGAAATTCTCAGAAGAAATCAACTAAGGTCACATCACTCACCATTGGCACTTGGAATGTACGAACGCTCATGGACAGCTCCAAAGCGGACAGACCTGAGAGACGGACAACACTTGTCACAAGAGAACTCGGCAGGTACAACATCCACATCGCAGCTCTGAGTGAGACCAGGTTTGCAGACGAAGGTCGGCTGACAGAAGTCAAAGCTGGCTATACCTTTTTCTGGAGCAGCCGAGGTAGCGAAGAATGCCGTGAAGCAGGAGTGGGTTTCACGATTAGATCCAATCTGATCAGCAAGCTTACCAGCCTCCCCAAAGGAACCAACGACCACCTCATGACCCTGTGGCTCCCCCTCCGAGGAAAACGTTATGCCACATTCATCAGTGTATATGCTCCCACCATGACAAACGCAGAAGAGATCAAAGACAAGTTTTAGGGACTTCCGGTTATGGCGGCCACGTAGGAAGACGTGTTTCACACTGCTCTGCTCTTGAAAATAAAAAACAATTACTAAAACTCTCTTAATTGGAACAAAAAACCCATCCTAGCATTTTGGCGCGGATATGGTAAAGAATAAGGCTGGAAAATCAGGCGGAGGAAAAGGTAACTCGACAAAACAACCCAAGCTAACGGACTTCCACGCTCGAGGTGAAACAGAGAAAATTCCAGAGGCGATGGCGGAGGATGGAGCCAGCGGCGGAGCGGGAACTGCTGAAGAGGGGACAAAACGCAGTGCTCAATGCCATCAACTCCATGAGAACAGAGTTTTTTGTCTAAATTTGACGGGATTATAACAGCGATAGAAGGTATGAGGAAATAAATAAACGACTGTATGGAGCGAATGTCACAGGCGGAGCTCCGAATTTCAAGCGCTGAAGATGACGTCACCAGCCTCCAAACTAATCTGCAAACACTGGAATTAAAATGTAAATGTCTGGAAGATAACGTCTTAGACTTGGAATCCCGCTCGCGATGGAATAATTTGAGGCTGGTGGGCCTCCCGGAGGGAGCGGAGGGACGGGACCCATGTTCCTTTTTGGAAAAGTGGATTCCAGAAGCGCTGAACAACGCGGATCTGCAGTCATTGGTCGTTTTAGAGAGAGCTCACAGAATTGGCCCACCAAGAGATAATAAGACACCACCGAGGACGCTGATTATGAAGTTCCTCAACTACAAAGACAAGATGACAGTCACCAATGTGGTGTGAGCTAAAGGGGAAATTAAATACCAGGACCAACAGGTGCGGTTCTATCCGATTTGGCTGCAGGAATTCAACAATTAAGGGAGCCAGTTCGACCCCCACCCGCAAAGAGCTGCGCAACCTCGGGATTCGTCACAGAGTGATTCATCTGGCAAGACTGCTGGTCACATATAAGGGGAGAACCCACACCTTCAAGACCCCTCAAGAGGCGCAGGAGCTCATCAAGCAGATTCAAAAGGAGACTGGTGGGAGCAAAGCATGAACATGACAAAGGTAGAACATTTAAGCATATGTACAGACATCTGATTGATCTGAAACATAAACATGTCTACAAAATACAGATTGTAATAAAAAAAAGTCATGATGTACAACGTTGCTATAAAACTTTGAAGTTATGTTGAAAAAACTACAGAAGAGAGTTAATGTCATAAGAATAGTAGTAGAGTCAGGGTGATTGAGAGGGGAAAGAGAGAGTGGTTTCACTGATCCTCGCAGGTGTGGAACAGTCACTAGCTATACCGGGAGACTTTTTTTTTTTATTTTGGGGGGATCACCACAAATGTGGGGAAAGGGAATCTGTTTTTGTTTAGTTTGAAGGATGAATGTTTCATCATCCATGTTTTTGCTTCTCTGTAAGAGTATGTTCATATTGCAAGGTAATCTCAAACTCCTTATTGATCATAGATCAAAGCGTTAATCTTAATTTAACTTCATGGGAATTGGCAGAGGTCTACAAAATCTAAAAAACTTATCCTCTTGCACTCCGTTGTACCGCGGGCGGGCAAGTCTCTGCGTCCCAGAGCGCACGAGGGCGCTCGTCGTGCGCCCTCGTGCGCTCTAGGACACACGATGGAGCTGCGTCCAAGTGCGCACCGAAAATAAAAGCTGCATTTCCGTTCTTCCACTGCAGACACAGCCGCGAACAGATTAGTTCATCTGATTGACCTCTCATTCGACTAATAAGAGCCTTGAATTGGGTTTCTGAAACCTTGAAGAACCAATGACTGAAAACCTAGCAAGAAGGACCCGCCTACCAAAGCTGTGAATGCAGCGAGCCAACTGAAGCAGAGAAGTTCGCGAGCTGTTTTTTGTAAGGCTGGGTGAAGACAGACTGCTGCTGCAGATAAAAAAGGACCCGCAGGAAGAACCGTCACAGACCCAGCAGCACAGAGACCACCCACAAGTGCTACCTGTGTGACAGGGACAGCCATTCGCGCATCGGCCTCTTCAGTCACAGGCGGTGCTTTTTTTTTTTTTTTTTTTTTTTATTCGAGCAGAATAGACATTTAGGATTCTCTTCCATGGTCATCATAGATCGACAGAGGCCGACGACGAAGGTCGTAAATCATTCGCCAAAACCGCAATCATCGAATTATGTTTTGACCGGGTCGCGAGACCAGAACCACGAGCGGACCAGCGTCGCGTTCGTCTGACAATGAGGAAGAGAAGTTCGCCAGGACGCTGCTGTGAAGAGGTAAGGTGTTATAAGCTAAATTATTCTTTATCCCCGAAAATTGTAATCAAAAATGACTTTTGACCGATCAGTAAATTACAACTGTGCGGCGCATGAAGTCCGAAGTTCGTGCGCCGCGGTACATGGGTCGTGCGCCGCGTCCAGACCGTGAATGCCGCCCTCCCCCCGCTACTCTTCTGTAGCGGGGGGGGGGAAAATCCGCGGTGACTGCGCCGCTGTCGCCACATGACTATTCCGTCATGTAGCGATGGCCGATGTCCGTCCTCTGTAGCGGGGGGGGGGGGCACACACACACACACAGCCCTGAATGTCCACCTTTCATTAGAGGCCAAGATGAAGCTTCTATATTGAATCATTCAAAAGTTACAGACGTTTTTCCAAACTGTGCCATTTGGCACAATGTGGCACAGTTCAAAAACGCCTGGGAACTACCTGAGGAAATAGCTGTGTAATATATTCATTTTTGTGGTATTGTTACAAAATTTTGACCTCAGCTGGATAACACTTGGTTCTACATTCCTCTGTTGCATTTTCCAGCCCGATCTGAAGCTGTGTGTTATTTGCAAGCATTTGTATCCAAAAAAACACCCAGGGACAAATTATTTTCTTCAAGTTCAGTATGTTTTAGATGACTGTAAACTCAGTGGCAGAGCACTTAGAGAGATTATGACTGTTTTGCCAAAAAATTCAAAGTGTTTTCTTTTAAATGAGGACCAACCCCATGAAGATGCTGCAAAGGTTGAAGAACAGCTTTCGATTTACTTTGGGCATGTTATTTTTTTGGCGTTTTTTAGGGAAATTGACCAGAGTGCAAGGGGTTAAACAAGTCATGAATAAAATAAAAGACATGGATTCAAAAATTGTATTTTTACAAGAAACTCATCTATTAGAGGAGGATGTAAAAAGAATTAGGAGAAGATAGCAAGGTAACGTGTTCACCTCATCATTTTCATCCCGAGCTCGGGGAGTTATGATTCTCATACATAAAACAGTCCCATTTCAAACGGAAAAAAATAAATTAGAGACAAATTTGGAAGATATCTAATTATCCAAGGATCTTTGTTATTAGAAAATATAAATCTGGTGAATTTATACGGCCCCAATATTGATGATCAAAACTCTTTGTTAATTTATTCCTCACTTTATCATCACTTACAGGGCAACATATAATAGCAGGGGGATTTTAATTGTACATTGAATCCCAGTATAGATAGATCACAGGACTGGACTGTACGCACAGTGGTTGTAGGATGACCATTAATCATTTTATGAAAGAATTGAGATTGCTAGATATATGGAGAGAAATGAAACCACAAGTCAAAGCCTATTCTTGTTATTCTAATACCTATAAGACATTCTCACGTATTGACTACTTTTTGATCTCTACAGAATTAAGGTCCAAGATTCAAAACTGTTTCTATGATAACATTGTGATCTCTGATCATGCACCCTGCTGTCTAGTATATGTAGATAAGAAATTGACAAAGAGTCCAGTTAGGTGGCATTTTCAACATAAATGGCTTCAGGATGAGGAATTTGTTAAGTACGTAGAAAAACAGATAGATGAGTTCTTTGATATCAATACTACACAAACAACGGCATGTATAAAGTGGGAGGCTTTCAAAGCTTTTATTAGGGGGCATATTATTAGTTATACAGGTTCAAAATCTAAGAAGACCCGAGAGGAGAGAGTCCAGTTGGAACGTAAAATAAAAATTCTTCAAGAAAAGTTGTATGCAGGAAGTAACCCACAGTTAGAGAACAAATTACTGATTCTGAGAGCTGAATATGACAAAAAATCAGCGAATAGAGCTGCCTCGAGTCTTCTAAGATTGAAGCAAACTTTTTATGAACAAGGTGAAAAATCAGGAAATTATTGGCATGGCAGATTAAACAATTAGAATCTAAAACATCCAATTACCAGTATTATAAGTAAAAGACAGGGAGTTATAGATCCTTTAGAAATTAATAGTGTCTTTAGAGATTATATGAAAAACTATATGATACAAAAAATGAAACTGACTTAACAAAACTAAATGGGTTTTTTTTGGGTGGATTATCCATATCAGGTATTCCAAATGAAAACAGGGAGATACTGGAGTCTAAATTAGTCAAGAAGAAGTTGGGCAAGCCATTGATGATATGAAATCAGGAAAAAGTGCAGGACCAGATGGTCTTCCAGTCGACCTCTATAAAAAATTTAAGAATAAATTAATAAAACCACTTTTGGAAATGGTTTTAGAAGCATTTCAAAATGGTAATTTACCATCATACATGAATAATGCCTTAATTATACTGTTGCCAAAACCAGGTAAACCCTCTAATAAATGTGAAAATATGAGACCAATAAGCCTTTTAAATGCTGATCTTAAAATAATCTGTAAAATTTTGGCAAAACGACTACAAGAAATATTACCAAATATTATTAACTGAGATCAGAATGGCTTTATAATGGGAAGACAAGGCTTCCATAATGTAAGAAGACTATTTAATATTATTTATTCTATAAAGAGCACCAGATACAGCTCTCCTATCATTGGACGCCGAAAAGGCCTTTGATAGGGTTGAATGGCCCTATCTTTTTGAAGTCCTACAAAGGTTTGGACTTGGAAATAATTTCATAAAATGGGTCCAGATAATATACAATAATGCCACAGCAGAAATTCTAACAAACAGCAATATCTCAAAATCAATAAAAATCAATAGAGGATGTCGACAAGGCTGTCCACTTTCACCTTTATTGTTTACTATGGCAATTGAACCTTTAGCGATGGCAGTACGTTTACATCCACAAATATATGGAATTAAAGTAGGACCAACAGAACATAAAATCTCCCTGTATGCCGATGACATAATTTTGTTTATGTCGAATTTTAAAAAATCAATTCCGACCTTGTTAAATTTAATAAAGAACTTCGGGGATATATCAGGATGTCGTCGGCCTCCGTCGGTCTATGATGACCATGGAAGAGAATCCTAAACGTCTACTCTGCTGGAACAGCACCGCCTGTGGCTGAACAGGCCGATGCGCGAATGGCAGTCCCTGTCACACAGGTCGCACTGTGGGTGTCTCCGTGCTGCTGGGTCTGTGGCGGTTCTTCCTGCGTGTCCTTTTTTCATCTGCTGCAGCAGTCAGTCTCTCTTCACCCGCCTTGAGCTGTCTGGTCAGGGTGCCTCTCCATTTGGAGCGGTCCGTTGCAAGGTCCTCCCAGCGCTCTGTGTTGATCTCCAGGGCCTTCATGTCTCTCTTGCAGACGTCCTCTAAAGCGCAGCTGTGGGCGGCCAACGTCTCTCCTGCCAGTTGCCAGTTCTCCGTAGAGGACGTCTTTGGGGATTCTGCCATCCTTCATGCGGTGAACGTGGCCTAGCCAGCGGAGCCTGCGCTGCCTGAGTAGAGTGAACATGGAGGGAAGGCCGGCGCGGGACAGAACTTCTGTGTTGGGCACTTTGTCCTGCCAGGATATGTCCAGGATGTGGCGAATGCAGCGCAAGTGGAAGGAGTTCAGTCTCTTTTCCTGCCGGGCGTATGTTGTCCACGTCTCACTCCCATAGAGCAGTGTGCTGATGATGCAGGCGTTGTACACTGCCATCTTCGTCTTGACAGAGAGTTTGGGATTCTCCCACACTCGTGTGGTGAGGTGAGCGAGTGTGAAGGCTGATTTTCCAATCCTCTTGTTGATCTTTGTATCAAGAGAGAGGTTGTTGCTGATCGTGGACCCCAGGTACGTGAACTGATTCACGATCTCCAGCTCGTAGTCATCGATGGTGATGATTGGTGGTGCTTCCGTGCCTTGCGCCAAGACGTTAGTCTTCTTCAGGCTGATGGTAAGCCCGAAGTCCTTGCATGCCTGGGAGAAGCGGTCCATCAGGGTCTGAAGCTCCTGCTGTGTGTGGGTTGCGACTGCAGCGTCGTCTGCGAACAGCATGTCTCTGATTAGAACCTCGCGTACTTTGGTTCTGGCTTTCAGGCGGGCGAGGTTGAAAAGCCTGCCGTCAGATCTTGTGTGCAGGTAGATTCCCTCTGTTGCTGTGCTGAAGGCATGCCTCAGGAGCATAGCAAAGAAAATCCCAAAGAGGGTTGGCGCATGATATATATATCAGGATATAAAATAAACAAAACAAAATCTTCAATATTAATGTTAAATGAGACCCAGAGAAATCATCCAGCTCCTGAGGTAAACCAATTCAATGTTGTAAATCAGTTTAAATATTTAGGAATTCAAATTTTGCCTAAGCTAGAATCAGTCGCCAATGCCAACTATGAAGCCTTAATGACAAGTGTTAATGAGTTGCTTCAGAGATGGATGTCACTACCAATGTTGATGATCGGGAGAATTAATATACTTAAAAGTAATATCTCACCCAAAATACTTTATTTATTTCAAAACATTCCTTTACCACCACCTTCAGATCTATTCTCAAGAATTAAAAAAAATGTTAGTGGAATGTATATGGAACAATAGGAAGGCTAGATTACGTTTGTCCTTACTATATTTACCATTTGATCGTGGAGGTCTGAAATGTCCAAACTTTATGTTGTATTACTGGTCAGCACAACTGAGGTGTATGACAGATTATTTTTCATCAAATGATCTTCCTCACTGGACTGAAATGGAATCATACAATTTACCTTTACCTCTTCCCTTATTCTTATATTCAGACTCGGCTAAAAAATTACAGAAACAAGTTAAAAATCCAATTGTAAAGCACATGATCAAAATATGGTGTGAAACAAAAAAAATATTTAAAAGAACCACACTTACTGTCACAGTTTAGCCCAGTGCTTCTCAATTATTTTTTGCAAAGCCCCCCCTAGGAAAGAGAAAATATTTCGCGCCCCCCCAACCTCGCCGCAGTGGACTATAAATAAGATCGATTATCTATAAAAAATTGTATAAGTATACCTAAAATTGTATCCTTTTTAACATTAACAAAAGAAAAAAGCAATATAAATCAACTTTCAACAAATATTAACTTTATTTTGCCACACAGAAACCCTGTTATAGTCTAAAACAGAAAAAAAAAAAAACTTAAAGTGCATCAAAGTGCCTGAAATAAAAAATATGTCAATCCTTATTTAAACTAGAAACATTTTTGACCAACTGAACCATTTGATGCTGAGAAAAAATAATTCAATCAATAAATAATATTGTAACGTGCTGCTCGACATGGCGACGTCCCACCGGGAGGTTCGAACTCACACCTCCTGCGCCGGAGTCCCGCACTCTACCTGTGTCGCCAATAGGGTCAACCAACTTGGCAAGCCAAGTAGGGTGCTCATATTGAGTTCGCTACAACATTAAATGTAAATTGATCTGGAACATTAACACAGGAGTACCAATATATTTAATATTTTAGTCTGAAGAAAAAGGTAGAAAAAGGCAGTATCAACTCCTCTGCAATTGTGTGGGGGTTTTTGCACTGCGCAATTTGGTGCACCACTTTAAATGATGCTAAAAGTGCTCGCTGGTTTACTGATGTAGCGTTCACAAAGCGGGATGATTGTTGGCCGTACTCCGCACGTTTTCGCTGAAAAAAAATCAAGCGGCTTATCAACGTGTTGAGGATGTAATGTCTGTAGGTGACGTCTTAATTTATTTGGCTTCATGCTGTCCGCTGCCAACACTTTCAGACACAGTGAACACACCTGTCTTTCCTCGTCTCCCACCGTAGTCAGAGTGAAGCCAAGCGCTAGATAAGCTTCGTCATATTTCCTCGTCTTAGCTTTTGGGAGACTTTCATTTGTCTCTTTACCTGTGTCTCTCTCCGCCTTTCTTTTCGTTACTGTTAAATATTTCTCCATGGTGTCTCTCGAGGGGTTTGTTGACAGCAATTTAAAAAGTTTTAAACTCCCGCACAGACTTTGACAATGAGAGCGCCACTGCACCACCTGCTGCCGTGGATGTGCAATTACACTTTACACGGCAAAAGCAAAACCTGTTCCCCGGGGTCACACGCGCCCCCCCCCCCCGGCATCGCATCACGCGCCCCACTATTTGAGAAGGACTGGTTTAGCCCAATATGGGGTAATCAATATTTTACACCAGGGAGAGCGGATGCTGTATTTAAAGTATGGAATTTAAAAGGGATTCAAAAGATTCAAGACTTATATTTTTCACGCTCAGATAACATAATGTCTTTTGAAGAACTGAGGATTAAATTCAATCTTAATAGAACACATTTTTTAAAATATCTTCAGCTTAGAAATTTTATTCGATCAAATCAAAATAATGCTCTCACCTGACCTACTTATTTATCCTTGGAAAAAATTTTGACAAAAGATAGTAAGAGAAAGGGTATTATTTCAGAGTTTTACAACTCATTGACACTATTCTCAAGTGAAAACTCACAGAAAAGACTGAATTATTGGAAAGAAGACCTGCAAATTGAAATTTCAGAGGAACAATGGGAAATGGCTTGTGCAGGAGCTCAAACTAAATCAATAAATGTACGTCTTAAACTGATACATTTTAAATGGTTAATGCGGATGTATGTTACACCAGTGGAATTAAATAGATATAACAAAAACATACCAGATACATGCACAAAATGTATGGAAAGTAAAAGAACCCTATTTCACTGTTTATGGGAATGTAGAAAAATCAGAACGTTTTGGGAAGAGGTGAGGGTAACAATTGAAAAAATAATTTCAAAACAAATCACATTGAACCCTAAACTGTTTTTGTTGGGTCTGTATCCAGAAAAACATAACTTTAATAAGAGTGAAAGAGCATTCATAGACCTCAGTTTGCTTAATGCCAAAAAATGTATTGCATTACTGTGGAAAAAAGACTCATAGACCAGATGTGACTCAGTGGTTAAGACAGATGTTAACAAACCTTCCACTAGAAAGAATAACATATATACTGAAATCAAAGGAAAATGTGTTCGAGAATATATGGAGACCTTTCATTGATTATGTAAAGAAATTAAACATAACTTCTGAAGAAGAAGGTGAATGATATGTGTGGCCCTTGCAAATTCCAAGCTGGTGGATGTATATTTTGTATTTTTATGTAATAGATTACCTAGACTAAACAGAGGAGCATTGTTGTTGACTTGTTTTTCTTAATGGTTGTTGTTTTTATTACATTTTTTTTGTTATTTTGTTATTGTTCTTTTTAATTTTTTTAATTACTTTTGTGTTAGTGTCTGACTGTGTGTGCTATGTTTGTAAAAAAAAAAAAAGGTTCAATAAAAAATATTGTGGAAAAAAAAAAGACAAGCTTTACGAGGACTTAGAGACTCTCATTGAAGGCGTACCAAAGGAGGTCAAAGTCATTGTTCTTGGAGACTTTAACACCAGAGATGGTACAGAGTACCAGACATAGGAGGTTGTCCTTGGGAGAAATGGAGTTGGAAAGTGCAACAGCAACAGCCTTCTCCTGTTGAAGACTTGCACTTCATGACCTTCTGATCACCAATACCGTCTACCGCTTGCCAAATCACAACTAGACCTCCCGGATGCATCCATGCAGCAAGCATTGGCATCTGATCGATTACATCATTGTGAGAAGGAGAGACAGGCAGGACATTAGAGTGACTAAGGTGATGTGTGGAGCAGACTGCTGGACGGATCACAGACTCATCCTCTCAAAGCTCAACATGCACATCCAGCCCAAACAGCGTCCAAAGGGGAAAAAGGCAAACAAGCGACTCAGTGTCAGCAAGCTGGAACAGCACTCTGTGTGACAGAACCTCAGTGAGGACCTGGACAGCAAGCTTAGTCAGCTCGACCTCAGGGTGTACGGAGCAGAAGAAGACTGGGCAGCTTTCAGAGACATGGTGTACAACACCTCACTCACTCATCTGGGCCAGAACACGCACAGACACCAAGACTGGTTTGATGAAAACGATGAGGACATCCAAAAGCTGCTTGACAAGAAGAGTGAAGCCCATAGAGTGTACCAGCAAGACAGCAGATCTGGCTCTAAGAAGGCAACCTTCAACTCCATCAAAGGAAAGGTGCAGGCAAAGCTCAGAAAGATGCAGAACTTCTGGCTCAGCAAAAAGGCAGATGAAATACAGCAGTACGCTGACAGCAACAACTCCAAATGCTTCTACGATGCCCTTAAGACCATCTATGGGCCTCAGTCTTCTGGAACATCACCACTGCTCAGTGCTGATGGGTCCACTCTCCTCACAGACAAGAACGCAATCCTGGAAAGATGGGTAGAACATTTCAGCAGTGTCCTGAACAGACTTTCATCCATCAATGCAGAAGCCATCACTCACATGCCCCAAGTAGAGGTGAACACATCTCTGGCAGAACCTCCAACAGAATCAGAAGTCCCAAAAACGATCAAACTCCTTTCGAACGGCAAAGCACCAGGCTCTGACTCCATCCCAGCTGAAATCTACAAGGCAGGAGGACCAGTTCTAATACAGAAACTCACCAAGCTCTTTCAGACCATGTAGCAGCAGGAAGTTATCCCCCAGTAGCTCAAGGATGCCTCCATTGTCCATCTCTACAAGAGAAAAGGAAACAGGCAGTCCTGCGACAACCACTATGGGATCTCTCTCCTCGCCATCGCCAGCAAGATCCTCACAAGAGTGCTTCTCAACTGCCTCATTCAGCACATGGAAGGTGGTCACCTGCCAGAGAGCCAGTGTGGCTTCAGAGAGGGTCGTGGAACTGCTGACATGATCTTCACCACACGCCAACTTCAGGAGAAATGTCAAGACCAGAACAGGGACCTCTACACAACATTTGTAGATCTGACCAAGGCTTTTGATACCGTCAGTCGTGAGGGGCTGTGGAAGATCATGGTGAAGTTCGACTGCCCGGACAAGTTCATCAACGTGGTGCGCCAGTTCCACGACGGCATGCTTGCTTGAGTACTGGACGATGGAGACTCCTCCGAAGCTTTCCCAGTCATCAGTGGGGTCAAGCAGGGCTGTGTACTTGCGCTCACACTTTTCAGCATGATGTTCACAGCCATGCTGTCTGATGCCTTCTGTGACAATGAAGAAAGTGCCATCAGGATCAGGTACAGGATAGACAGCAGGCTCTTCAACCTGCAGAGGCTCCAAGTCAAAACCAAGGTGGAAGGGGACTCAGTGCACAACTTCGTGTTCACAGACGACTGCGCACTCAACGCCACTACAGAGGCCCAGATGCAGCAGAGCATGAACCGCTTCTCCACTGCTTGTGACAACTTTGGGCTCACAATCAGTATGAAGAATACCGAGGTCCTGCACCAACCCGCACCGCAGAAGACTTATGTGGAACCAGCCATCACTGTCAATGGGGAAACCCTCAAGGCTGTCAACAAGTTCACTTACCTCGGCAGCACACTCTCCAGATCTGTCAACATCGATGACGAGGTCAATTCATGCATTGTCAAGGCAAGCTCAGCATTCGGATGGCTACGTGCAACAGTGTGGGAAAGGAGAGGCATCAGGCTGACCAAAAAACTGAAGGTGTACAAGGCAGTTGTCCTGCCTTCCCTACTGTACGCCTGCAAGACCTGGACAGTCTAAGAGCGCAATGCCAGACAGCTAAACCACTTCCACCTGAACTGCCTCAGAAAGCTCCTGAAGATCACCTGGCAGGACAAAATCCCTGACACAGAGGTCCTCTCCCGAGCTGAACTGCCTAGCATCCACACCCTGCTAAAGAGAGCCCAGATTAGGTGGGCTGGCCACCTGGTTTGTATGCCTGATTCGCGCCTACCAAAGAGACTGTTCTACGGTGAACTAGCATAGGGCAAGCGCTCACAAGGTGGTCAGAAGAAGCGCTACAAAGACACTCTTAAGGCCTCCCTGAAGAGCTTTGACATCAGTCCTGACACCTGGGAGACTCTAGCGCTAGACCGACCAGACTGGCGTAGCTGTACCAGCAAAGGTGCTGCCTCCTTTGAGCTGAACAGGATTGCCAAGGCCCAGAGAAAACGTGAGCTTCCTGGAAGGTGAACGCCAGGAGAACTCTTGAACAATAGTGAATGATCAGCGTTATGGTTCCTATGAGGCTGATGCATGTGTGCCCATAGCTGTACAGCTCCGCTGGGTTCTTTCCAATAGGATGCTTAGGAAAGAATTTCTTAATCGTGACCCAGTTCATCACTGACCTCACAGCGGCGATGTCCAGCAGTAACAGCAAGCTGATGTCGTCTAACCTCACCATGCACCACTTGTATGCTGCTCTTCTGGAGCCCACTGCATGGATGATGGTTGTTAATGGCTGTTCAGCTGAACTGGGTAACGGGCTTGGTGTTAGTCGTGTTGATCGGCACACCTTGGTGAAGTGATTAAGCTTACCACATCATTGGCATCACTGCCCCCTGGCCAGGCAGGATTGTGTTCGCTCTAGGTGCACTGGAGAGTCGCAGTTACTGCACAAATAGCATCATGTTCCTCAGTCCTACGGTGTTCACCGAGGATACCAAGGTCGCGGTGTAACTGAGTTTCTCTGCTGCGGTAACTGCGTGTGCTAGCGGGGCCTGTTGTTGTGGGTTACCTAGCTGTGATGTTAGCTTGCCGGCGGCCTCTAGCTGGAATGCTAACCCCACCCCACCGCCTTCGTCAGCAGCAAATCGTCCGGGGCCGTCAGCAACTTTGTCTGCAGCCATGGGTTGTTGGTGTGTTCTGCTAGCTGGTCCAGCACCATTTTGTCCTCTAGTTACCTAAACCTGCACATGGTCGCCAGACAGCGGAGGTCCGCAACGTACTGCTGGGCCATCTCTCCCACTCTCCGTCGGCACTGGTGGAACCTTATCCTCCTCGCCAGCACACTTTCGGGTGTCGTGAAATGTCTGGCTAGCAGCATAATATACTCCTCGTATGTGTTTGCTGGTCTTAATGAGCTAAACACCTGCTGTCCCTTGATACCCAGGCTGTGAATCAGGATCGCCCACAGCCACATCTCATGACTCTAGCTAGGTCCATAGCCGTTATGTACATACATAATGAATCAAAGCAGCAAGGTCATGGGATGGGCGGCTCACTTGGGGTCGTGAATTTGAATTTCGTTGTACCTGTGACAATGACAATTAAAGATCTATCTATCTATCTATCTAAGAATGGTGGTGGAGGTGCCAAGCACGCTTCCATGCTGATGTTATAAAGATTTATCCTTGTCGCCATTGTTATGTCTGAAAGTTAGGACAGCGGAAGCGGTGGCTGTGCTGAATGATGACTTTATTTAGCAACACTGCTAACAGCATGTGTAACAGTAGTATAGCTGCTATGCTAACTAGTAAGAGGTACAGGCTGGTGTTCAGTAGAGACGGAGCACAAAGAGGCAGTCTCCCGCCGTCAGTCCCTTAATATAGGGCTGGATGTGATGATGTCATCCGTGATGCCTCCGTCATCACGTCCGCGCAGTCTGTTGCAATATAGTGCTTCACAACACACTGTGCATTCTATCAAGGGGCAATTCAGCAAGTTGCCTTAGTTCATATATTTGTATATCTGACTTTTTGTTTGTGGATGCCTCACTACCCACAAACCTCATCACACGTCAGTGTTTTTAAACATGGGCATGATTAAGTCATTAACATTAGAAGGAAAATAAAAGAAGTCATTTAGTGGTTATAAAAATGCATTCAGATTTAGAATACCTGAAGTTACATTCAGCCCAAAATATGACACACTAATCTCTCCAACATCCAAGTATAAGCTGCATGCACGTGCAAGCAAAAAATATCACTATCAATATCAATATCTGTGATATTGACCTAGCATTTATTTATTTATTATCATATTAATATTATCCATCCATCCATCTTCTACCGCTTTTCCAGAGGTCCAGGTCGCAGAGGCAGCAGTTCAAGCAGAGAAGCCCAGACTTCCCTCTCCCCAGCTACCTGCTCCAGCTCTTCAGAGAGGATACCAAGGCATTCCCAGACCAGCTGGGAGACATAGTCTCTCCACCGAGTCCTGGGTCTGCCCCGGGGTCTCCTCCCAGTGGGACATGCCCGAAACACCTCAAGTGGGAGGCGTCCAGGAGGCATCCTAATCAGATGCCCATATCATCTCAACTGACTCCTTTCAATGTGGAGGAGCAGCGGTTCTACTCTGAGCCTCTCCCGGATGACTGAGCTCCTCACTCTATCTCTGAGGGTGAGTCCAGCAATCCTACGGAGTAAGCTCATTTCTTTTGGCTAAGCTTAGCTTTTGGCTAAGCTGTCAACTCTGCTGGAATCCAAGTCCCACTCCATGCGAAACATGCTGAACGCACTGAGGAGTTCATTTAGCGGTAGGCTGTGCCATCCTAGGTGCACAATGAAGAGGTTCCACAGGTCCTTCCTACCTTCGGCTGTCAAACTTTATAACCTAGCCAGAGTGGCTCGTAGAGGTCGGATTAAATGTTTTAACGTAACAACTTTGCACATTAGAGATCGTCCCTTCCAATACACAACTAAGATAATAACAATTATTATTGAGGGTGGCAACAACACTGTTGATTCAAATGTGAAATATACTGTCTGAGTACATAATTATATTCTGCCGGGTAATTTAACAAACTGTAATGCTGTTGATACCATCTAACTGCAATGCCCCTGCACTGTGTATATAACTGTGTACATATGTATATTTATTTACTGCTTTGGCTAACCAGTTCTTATTTTATTATCTTATTTACTATTGCTCTGAGTGCTTATATCCCTTTGCTGCTGCAATCCTGGAATTTCTCTATTGTGGGACTAATAAAGTCTTATTTTATCTTATCTTATATCAAAACCAAATTTGCAATATCACGCAGCACTGATTTGCAGACAGACAGCTAGGCTGTCAGAGAAGCGTTTGCCCCTCTGGGGCAAAGAAGGAGAGGAGGACCCAATTGCCAGGCGAATCTGGTAAACCATGATTTATTGATAACAGAAAACAGAAAATAAACACTGCATATGGGCAGAACTGATAAGAAATAATAATCTAGACAATGTAGGGGGAAAAACGGCAATAATAAATCCAAATGGCATGGTACAAAAATGTGGAGTTAACAAAAGGATGCAGCAAAGAACACTAACTGAAAATACACATATATAGAGAGGAAGCAATCAGGACAAAACAGAACAGGTGAGCTCCATCAAGGCCATCGGGCAGCACAGGACAGGCGGGGCTGTACAAACACAGAGGGAAACCATGACAAATGGGTCAAAAGGGAACATAAAAATGGTAAATGGCATTCATTTATATAGTGCTTTTATTCTCATCTCTTGATGACCAAAGCGCTTTACAGATCCTGCTATCCACCCATTCACACACCCATTCACACACTGATGGCGGCATGCTACCTAACATGGCGCTTCCACACCCACCAGGAGCAATTGGGGTGAAGTGTCTTGCCCAGGGACACAACGGCAGGATACCCGGGGAGAGTGGGATTCGAACCGCCAACCATGTGGTTATTGGATGACCTGCTCTACCTCCTGAGCCACTGCCGCCCCCATAAAACATGGACAGGCTGTAGTCCTGTCCAAAACACTACAGTACCCACCTTTTAAGGGTTGGATCCCAGACGACCCTAGGGTAACACCCACAAGAGAAAAAAAAGAAAACCCAAAACCCATCACAGGGTGGGTGGTGGGGGAAAAGGCCAGGTAGGCCGAAGCAAACTCCCTCCCCAAGCAAAGCCCAACACAAAATGGGTCAGGTGGTCTTCCAGAGTCCCAGGGCCACCGAACCGGAGAGCCAGGCGGGTTAGGGGGCCTACCCACGTCCATGGGTCCCCAAACTGGAGTACGTGATGGATCTGGTGGCCTTCCAAAGTCTAATGGCCACAGGAAGGGTGAACACGAGGCATCAGGCGGCCTACCAATGACCATGGGTCACCAGACAGGACAAAACACGTGAGCCTCTTGCTCAGAAAATAACACAAATTTTTGCCCTGAAAATAACACATGAGCCCTTAACTCTGGGAAAAGTAATACAGGACTTTCTTGCTCAAAAGAAAACAACATAGCGGTTTCAAACTCAGGAGATGACATGGGAATTTTGTATTCGGGAGATCATGACATAGAACCCTTACACTCAGAAAATGACAACATGAAATTTTTAAACTCAAATGATAATAACATAGAGGCTCCAAACCCAGGATCTAACATGAAAGCCTTGAGTTCTGGGGGTAATAACATTAAAGTCTTTTGCTCAAAAACTGATGACTGAGGCATGCCAACCTCAGCAACCAATGATTTGTGTGCACTGGCCTCCCGATGGGACAACTGGGGAGTGCTGACCTCTGGTTGAAACGGCTGGGGAGTGCTGACCTCTGGATGAGATGGCTTGAGAGTGCTGACCTCAGGATGAGATGGCTGTAGCACGCTGACCTCTAGATGAGATGGCTGGGGAGCGCTGACCTCTGGGTCAGATGACTGAAGTGCGCTATCCTCATGTGCTGATGGTTTGAGGGTGCCGCTTCCCGAATGAGAAGGCTGGGGTGCGCTGACCTCAGGCTGAGACGGCAGGCGTGCATCCAACCCAGATGCCCAGGAATTCTCCTCCGATGCCGACACCTCAGACCGGGAGGAAGAGGTACAGGTTGAAGCAGTCGTCACACCAAAACAGTCAGCAGAAGAGCTTGGCAGGGAGAGCTCAGAAGCAGATGGATGCTGCAACTGGGTCTCCTCACCAGAAGTAAGACAAGACATCTCTAAAACAGATATTAAGAAAACAAAAAAGAGGACTTGCCTTAACTCCTGCTCTTCTGCTGGTGAGGACCCCGGTGCAGCCGATGTTGGAATGTTGGCCTCAAGAGGAGCAGTCTCTGCAGGAGTGTGCATGTGAGGCAGAGCAGTCTCTGAAGAAGTGTGCATGTGAGGTGAAACAGTCACTGCTGGAGTGTGCGCGTGAGACGAAACACTCACTGCTGGAGCGTGCACGTGAGGCGAAGCAGTCTCTGATGAAGCATGCACATGAGGCAGGACAGTCATTGCTGGAGCGTGCACGTGGAGAGGAGCAGTAGCAGCGCTTGAGCTCACCTCCTCCATTATGGACCCAGCTGAGGTGGAGATGACCTCTGGGAAACAAGGGGTTGAGATGAGTGGTGAAATAAACAAGGGGGTTGCAGCAGAAAAAAATATTTGAGGGCTCAGCAGCAATAAGAGGTGGCAGCTGAGTCTCCTCACTGGAGACAAGACAAGACCTCTCACTATTGGACGTTAAAAAATGAGAAAATGGTACTTGCTTTGCCTCCAGCTCTGTTGCTGCTGAGGCTGCCACTGGAGAACCAAATGAATCACTACAGGTAACGACGGTTACCATCTGGCGAGATGCTGTTGCGCAGCGGCAAGGAGCTAGAGTTGGAGTGGAGGAGAGGTGTGTGGAACCTGTGGGAGCCAGGGGATATTTCGGCATCAGTACAAGCTCCAGGGCCCCACATGACTTCTTCACCAACCCACAATATGTCCAGTAGAGTTTGGAAACGGTGCCCAATAGTTCCACCAGCTCGGGGTATCTCCGCAGACCAGGGTGTGCCTCCACAATCCCAGCCGTGGCGTCTAGGCACTCCAGGGCCTCCTCCGGTGTGTGGGAGGTGTGGGTTTCTCAGATAAAATCCTGGATGAACTGGGCTGCCCACTGCTCCTCCGTAGTGGGATTGCCGGCTACTGCCCGCTGAGTCCTTTGCAAGTAGAATCCAATTGTAATCCTCGGACTCGGCAGGTGACGAAGAGGAGGGTGCCAGTGATGGCAGCGGAGGAAGGCAGAAATTCTGCGCCCAGGGGTGGGAGCGCATGTTTGGTCTGGCTTCCAACAGATCAGTGACTGCACCTCAGCAAGACATGTCATCGTCTCAGGAAGAGCAGCTCCGAGTTGCGGCCACTAAATCATCAATCGCCCTGACGAGCCGCTGCTCCTCCCGACTCCACCTCTTCTTCCTCTTACCAGACTCGCCCGCTGGGTTCAATACTGGCTGTGTCCTACTGTTAGAGAAGTGTTTGCCCTCTGGGGCAAAGAAGAAGAGGAGGGCCCAATCGCCAGGCAAATCTGGTAAACCATGATTTAAGATAAGATAAGCCTTTATTAGTCCCACAATGGGGAAATTCCAGGATTGCAACAGCACAGGGATAGCAACACTCAGAGTAATAATTAAGAAGGTAAGAAAAATAAGAGCAGTGAATGTACATATGTACACATAAATATATATATACACAGAGCGGAGCATTGTAGCTAGATGAAATAAACAGCATAACCGTCTATTTAGTTACCCTACATGGTATGAATATGTACCCATACATATTGTCACCCTCCGTAGCGACTGATATTGATTTATTGATAACAGAAAATAAACAGTGCACGTGGGCAGAACTGATAAGAAATAATAATCCAGACAATGTGGGGGGGGCACAATAAAGAAAAGAGATAAGAGATAAGATAAGATAAGCCTTCATTAGTACCACAATGGAGAAATTCCAGGCTTACAGCAGCAAAGGGATAGCAGCACTCAGAGCAATAGTAAATAAGATAATAAGAACTGGTTAGCCAAAGCAATAAATGAATGAATATACATATGTGTACAGATATATACACAGTGCAGGAGCATTGCAGCTAACTAACTAACTAACTAACCTGCACTTACATAGCGCTTTTCTAGTTACAAAGACCACTCAAAGCGCTTTCACTAGTACTAACCCTCTATTCTAAGGGCCTATAGGAAACAGATAGTATCAAGGGACAATTTAGAACAACCAGTTAACCTAACATGCATGTCTTTGGATTGTGGGAGGAAACCGGAGCCCCCGGAGTAAACCCACGCAGCACAGGGAGAACATGCAAACTCCACACAGAAAGGTTCCAACCCCTGCCAGCCTGGGGATTCGAACCAGGAACCTTCTAGCTGTAAGGCAACAGTGCTAACCACTGCACCACCATGCAGCTAGACAGAATAAAACAGCATTACAGTTTGTTAAACTACCCTGCAGAATATGAATATGTACCCAGATAGTATATTTCTCATTTGAATCAACAGTGTTGTTACCAACTTCAGTAATAATTGTTATTGTCTTAGTTGTGTAATGGAGGGGGCGATCTCTTTTGTGCAAAGTTGTTACATTTAGTACATTTAATTCAACCTCTACAAGCAGCCCTGGTTAGGTTATAAAGACTGACAGCTGTAGGTAGGAAGGACCTGCAGAACCTCTCTATCGTGCACCTAGGATGGTACAGCCTACAGCTAAATGAGCTCCTTAGTGTGTTCAGTGTGTCCTGCATGGGGTGGGACTGGGACTCCAGCAGAGATGACAGCTTAGCCACCATCCTCCTCTCTCTTATCTCCTCCACTGGGTTGAGGCGTTGCCCCAGAACAGAGCTAGCTTTTTTGATCAGTCTATTCAGTCTCTTCCTGTCGGCTGCCATGATGCTGCTGCCCCAGCAGACCACTCCAAATGTGATGGCTGATGCCACCACAGAATTGTAGAAGGTCTTCAGGAGTCTCCCTTGCACTCCAAGAGACCTGAGTCTCCTCAGGAGGAACAGCTTGCGCTGCCCCTTCTTGTAGAGCACGTTGGTGTTGTGTGACCAGTCCAGTTTATTGTTCAGGTGAACACCCAGGTACTTGGAGGATGTCACCATCCCAATGTCTATTCGCTGGATGTTTACTTGAGCTGTGGGGAGTTATCCTCGCCTGCGGCAGTCCACCACCAGTTTGTTTTCCTTGCATTGATCTTGAGGCAGTTCCGTTGGCACCAGTTCACAAAGTCCTGGATAAGTCCTTTGTACTCCGCATCATCCCCGTCAGAGATGAGGCCGACGATCACAGAGTCATCACAGAACTTCTGTAGATGGCAGTGTGGCGTGTTGTGTGAAGAGTCAGCAGTGTAGTGGGTGAACAGGAAGGGAGCCAGAACTGTTCCCTGGGGGGCCCCGTGCTGCAAATGATGGTATCAGACACACAGTTCTGGATTCTCCCAAACTGTGGCCAGTTTGTGAAGTAGTCCAGGATCTACAATGACAGGTGCTGGTCCACTCCTGCAGCAGCTTGTCCCTCAGGATCAGTGGTTGGATGGTATTGAAAGCACTGGAGAAATCAAAGAACATAATCCTCACAGTGCTCTCAGGCTTCCCCAGGTAGGAGAGGGAACAATGTAGGAGGAAGATCACTGCATCCTCCACCCCAATGCCATGCTGGTAGGCAAAGTGAAGTAGATCCATTGCTGGTCCCACCAGGGGGCAGAGGTGGGTGAGGAGCAGCCTCTCCAGGGTCTTCATTAGGTGTAATGTTAGGGCCACTGGTCTGTAGCTGTTCAGGTCCTTGGGGTACAGGGTCTTTGGTACGGGTACCACACAGGATGTTTTCCACAGCTGTGGTACCCTCCCCAGCTTCAGGCTCAGACTGAAGATGTGCTCCACGATCCCTCACAGCTGGTCTGCACAGGACTTAAGGAGCCTTGAGCTGATACCGTCCAGACCTGCGGCCTTCCTTGCCTTGATCTTCTTCTGCTCAGCTCTCACCTGGGTCTTAGTGAGAGTCAGGTTGGGGCAGGGGGGCTGTGTGCTGGGAGGGGGGTGTTGGGTCTGTGGGGGGAAAAACAGCGGGTGATGTACAAGGGAGTGGGTGGGGGCTGCGGACAGCAGGGCTAGATGACGGTGAAGGCAGCAGTGGTTGGTGGGCAGGTGGAGAAGAGGGCGGTTGGTCAAACCTATTAAAAAACAAGTTCAGGTTGTTCACCCATTCCCTACCCCCCGTGGGCTGGGAGGAGGTATTCTGGTGCCCAGAGATGGTATTGAGGTTTCTCCAGACACCGCTGATGTCACTCTGCTGCAGCTTGTCCTCTACCTTCTTCCTGTAGCTGTCCTTCCCCTCTCTGATCTTCCTCCTTAGCTCCCTCTGTACGGACTTCAGCTCCTCCCTGTTTCCCGACCTGAAGATCCTTTTCTTCTCTTTCAACAGTGACTTTATCTCAGGGTTGATCCAAGGTTTGTTGTTTGAGAAACACTGTATGGTCTTGGTGGGTATGGTGTTCTCTACACAGAAGTCGATGTAGTCTGTGATGGTGTGTGTGAGGCCGTCAATGTCCTCACCATGTGGATCACAAAGCTGCTCCCACATAGTGGATTCAAAACAGTCCTTCAGAACGTCCTCTGCCTACTCAGACCATATTTTCACTGTGCAGGTAACAGGAGGTTGTCTGTGTGCCAGGGGTTTGTACACAGGCAGGAGGTGAACCAAGTTGTGGTCACATCTTCCGGGATGGGGGGGGGGGGGAGTGGTGATACCGTGTAAGCCTCCTTGATGTTGCATAAAATAAATCCAATATTTTATTGTCTGTGGTGTGGCATGTGACATACTGGGTGAAAATGAGCAGAATGGAGGACAGGGAAGTATGGTCAAAATCACCAGAGATGACCAGGAGAGCATTTGGGTGCTGTGTCTGCAGCCTGCTGGTGACTGAGTGGATGATGCCACATGCTGCCTCAGCGCTCGCAGAGGAGGTTACATAAATAACAATCGTGATGACATGTGAGAACTCTCTGGGGAGATATGCCGGTTGCATGCTAACAGCTAGCAACTCACTGTCCTTGCTATAGTGTTGTTCTTTAATCGTGATGTGTCAAGGATTACATCATCTGTTATTCACATACATTATCAGCCCCCCGCCTCTGCTCTCCCCGCTATCTGGTGTCCAATCTGTCTGTATTAAGTGGAAATCCTCCAGTCTGATGTTAGCATCTGTTGCTAGTTCTGTTAGCCACGTTTCAGTAAACAACATAATGCTAACCTCTCCGAAGACGCTCTCATACTGGGACACAGCTGCCAGTTCGTCAGTCTTGTTAAGCAGCGATCTTACATTTCCCATAATAACGGATGGTAGGACAGGTCTGTACCTTATTCTACTCGAGCATCGCTTCCCTCCAGCATGACATCCCCGTCATTTTCACCTGATTTCTCGTGTCATATTGGGTCTTGCGTTAGCACTGTGGAGCAGCCAAATGCTAACAGCTGACTCCTACAGTAAACAATGACTCCTCCACTCACCGGGTCAGCAGTCATTGGTGATATGAGCAGAAAGAGGGCTAATATCAATGTCAGTGCAGTGATATATGTGTTCTTGGTGTCCGTGATGGATACGGGGTAACAGGATCAGAAAGTTGTGGCAAAGAAAAAACTGATAATAAACTAGAAAAGCACTCGGAGAGCGCAGACCTCCGCCAAGCGCCACAATTCCCCCCATACAGTGTTTGTGTGTACGTTTTCACATTCCTTGAGCATGTAAACATATGACTAGCAATTGGATTCACAATGGTTATTTGTTTATTTGACAGGGACAGTGCAATAAACACACAATTAATCAATGACAATCAATCTGATAGTGATAGGATTAGTGGTTCAGTAGTAAAAGCATTGCCTCCTTGGCGGAGGTAATAAACTGAAGTGTTGCTGTTGTGTCCATCTCCTCCACTGACGGATGCAAATTGGGTAGACAGGTTGCCGTGGGTTTTATATTATATTGTAACGTGCTGCTCGACATGGCGACGTCCCACCGGGAGGTTTGAACTCACGCCTCCCGCTCCGGAGTCCCGCACTCTATCTGTGTCGCCAATAGGGTCAACCCACTTGGCAAGCCAAATAGGGTGCTCATATTGAGTTCGCTACAATATTATTTTTTTGGGGGTTGCGCTCCGTGGCAAACGACAATTTAGAAGCTTCGCCGGCAGAGGGCTCGTTTTTGCGCAGCACCTATGGCTGGCCGGTGAATTTCTGCCAAATGCGCAGCTCCTATGGCTGGCCGGGGAATTTCTGCCAAAGAATCCGTCGGCGGACAGCTGCCCGTGTGAGGTTTTGCAGTTGCACGCTGGCGGGCCCAGGCCAGCAGTGTTTTCCGCGTCCTTTTGTGCCTAAAACGTTGAAGAACGCAGAGTTTGTGTTGCAGACACGACGACCAGCGCCCTCCATTGCGCCTGCGCACATGTTGAAAATGGCTGTATGTCACAGTGTTGAATGAAAAATGCTTAAAAAAATTCCTGTATCCAGACAGTGAACCGGATCACCCCCAAAATTTAATCAGTTCTTCCTTGTACCATTTCCAACAACGCCTGAAAGTTTCATGGAAATCCGTCCAAGATTTTTTGAGTTATCTTGCTAACCAACAGACAGACAGACAGACAGACAGACAAACAGACAAAGCCCGGCAAAAACATAACCTCCTCCTGGCCTTTCGGCCTGGCGGAGGTAATAAAAAAAATGAGAAAGATACTCAGAATTGAGCTGCTGCTGCTGCAAAGGGCTGCCGACTTGTTTGGCGCCGGAAGTTAACTAAATCCAAACGGCGTGGTTCAAAAACGTGGAGTTAGCATAAAGATGCAGCAAAGAACACAGACTGAAAATGCACATATATTGAGAGGAGAGCAATCAGGACAAAACAGAACAGGTGAGTTCCATCAAGGCCATCGGGCAGCACAGGATGGGTAGGGCTATACAAATGCAGAAGGAAAACATGATAAATGGGTCAAAAGGGAACATAAAGCGTGGACTGGGGCTGAAGTCCTGTCTAAAACACTACATAGTGTTATGTCGGTAAAACGTGAACCAAGGACGAGACCGAATGGTGAACTGAACCTGACTTTATTGTGGACTCACTGTTAACATTACAAGGCACTCCCGTCAGGCTGACAGGAGGTCAAGAGACCGCCCCTCTTCCCCACAACCCTGTTATACCCTGGGTGGTGGCAGAAAGGGAAAGGTGGAGCCATCACCCGTGTCACACAATAATACATCTCATTAACAACACAACACTTCCCCCCCCTTCAAAAAAATGGTCCAAAACACACACACACACACACACACACACACACACACACACACACACACACACACACACACACACACACACACACACACACAGAGTCGAGACTCTCCCCAATTTGGAACCCGAAACATGTGCTAAGCTGAACAGAAATATTTGAAGGCCTATAAAATACACACAAAACAACTAAAACTGTTACGTGTGGCTCTGGGGAGCCACACAGTGAGAGCCAAGGGCGAGCCAGTGAGTTGTGATGTTTTATTGATGACAAGGGTGAGGGATAAGGAAAGCACAGATTCTCATACAACGTAACACTCACGAGTAGTACAGCACCGGAGTAGACAGTTGGCACCGGGCATAGGGGTACCAAAGTATGAGAACTCACAGCGGGTAACACTCACAGGTTATGCAGCCAGACGAGTAGAGAGCTGGCACCGGACATACAGGCTCCAAGACACAAGTACTCGTACAAGATGTCACTCACAAGTTACACAGTAGGCGAGCAGAGAGCTAGTACTGGGCGAAGGGGTACCAAGGCACAAATACTCTTAACAGGATAACACTCACAAGTAATGCTGCCAGAGGAGAAGAGGACTGGCACCGGACGTAAGGGTTCCAGTCTAATAGTGCTTAAGTCGCAGCCCCGAATGATCAAAGCTGCTCCTTTTTATCCTCATTAGCAGCGCCTCAGCTGATGAGGATTAATTGGGCCCCAGCCATCCCGTAACACTGACAGCTGGGAGCCTGCTGAGACGCTGCCCAATGAGAGGCAGGGATGAGAAGGGGCATGGTCTGAACGCCGGAAGACCCGGCGTCTCATCCCATGGTGACAGAGCGTCCCCCTCATGGTCGGGCTCCGAACGACCCGAAACATCCAAGCCCCCCCCCCCACCTAGGGTGGGTGGAAGGGAGGCTGGACCGGAGGGAGAGAAGCAGAAAGGAAAAAAGAAAAACAGACCATGAACAAATACAGAGTACAAGGGCAGACAAAAAACCCCAAATACAACACTTTGTATCCCACAGAAAATAATAACCAGGGCACAGATGGGGAAAATACTGAGCACGGTTACAGACAAAAACACACTACCAAAAACACACAAATGACGTGTAGATCAGGGCAAAGGAAGAGAGAGAAAAAAAAAACCCACCATGAAGGTGACAGGAACAAATGAAGCCATTACAGAGTACGGTTGAGTGGGAAACAAAACACATACTCCATAACGCAACGCTACTTAATAACATCCAAATAATGTTTAAATCGGGGCTAGGAAGAAAAACAAAACCCACCAAAAAGGTGACAGGAACAAATAAGACAATTACAGAGTACGGTTAAGAGGGAAACAAAACACACTACTCCATAATGCACAAACAAGACTAGGAACAGGACAAAAAATGACGAAAACGCTGAGTACGGGTAATAAAAAAAAACAATACACAGCGCTATATGGGACAAAATAAGGCAATCACAGAGTACGGTTGAGAGGGAAACAAAACACATTACTCCATAATGCACAAACGAGACTAAGACCAGGACAAGAATGATGAAAAACGCTGAGTACGGATAATAAAGAAAACACAATACACAGCGCTATATGTATATAGGATCACCTAGAGGAATGAAGGTGACAGGGACAAATGGGCAATTACAGAGTACAGTTAAGATGGACACAAAACATATACTCCATAATGCACAAACGAAGCCAGGTACAGGACAAGAATAACGGAAACGCTGAGTACGGATAATAAAAAACACAATACACAGTGCTATGAATATAGAGTCACCTGGAGGACAAAAACTACACCCGAGTGACCTTAATGCTTACAGCAGGTAAGCGGCACCCGAGGAATATGGCAGGCAGAGTCCAAAAAGGCCGGGATTGTTCCGGTGGTCTCCCCGCCCATTGTCCAGTTGGTGAGCCGGGGAAAAGGAAATGTTCGGACGGCCAACTCCAGACCCAGGTCCCAAGAAACAAGTCCACCGGTAGCCGAGCCAGGCCACCCAGAAGCAAACACAGTTCGTCGGGGGGTTGGACCAGATTGCCAAACCGAAAGTCTTGCGGGTCGGGCAGCCGACCCACATCACTCAACCACCAGGACTGTTGAGACGGGCGAGGGGTCAAAGCGGACCCCGGTGGAAGAGGCTCAGGGGAGAGCCGATGACGAGGTAGACGAGCGTCAGGCCGCAGGGTAACAGCCACCTCCTCACCGGACCTGGACAACACTGGTGTAGCACCCACGTCGGACCCCGTTGGGCCTTAGGCGAACCCATGACGAACACCGCTGGAGCAGCACCCACGTCGGACCCCGATTGGGTCTCGGGTGAACCCACGTCGGACACCGCTGGAGCAGCACCCACGACGGACCCCGACTGGGTCGGCACCGCACCAGAACTGACCTCCAACATTGAACCTGGACCCTCCAGCACCACGAGAGACGGCAACCCCTCGCTGGCGACCCTGGAAGAAGGCTCAGGAGAGAAAACAGAACCGGGATCAGGGTCACCGGCAGCACCAGAACCCGGCGAGACGAGCTCGGACGCAGCGGGCGGCTGCACCCGGCTCATCTCCCCTAGAGACAGGCTAAAGTGCTCAAAGATATGAAGGGAAAAAAGAAAGGAGAGCACTCGCCTGATCTCGGGTTCTGACGCCATCCAGGACTGCGAAGATCCAGGATCCGTCATCAGGAGGTCGTTGTCAGGCTCCCACTCAGCTGCGTCGGGCCCCGCAGCCGGCACGATGGTCAGCGCAGCTTGAGATTCCTCCAGCACTGGTAACCACGCCGACGGTCCACGTGGCGTGATGGCAGGAGAACCTCGTCCCGCTGGACCGGACCGCTCCTCCGCGGAGACCCGGGGACACTTGGTCGTCGGTGCAGACTCCACGTAGCAGTCGGTCTTCCTCCTCCGTCCACAACGTAGCTGTGGACCCGCAGGCCCTCTCCTCGTCCCACGACGTTGACCCGAAGCCGGGGACCGCTCGGCGGAGAGAGACACAGAGGATGCAGGATTAAGGACACAAATTACAGTAGGTGGTGGGAGTTCAGGGAGCTGCGGACCCTGAACTGCACCTCCAGGAGAATGACAGAGCAAATCACTAAGTTGATGTGAACAAACTGGGACTTGCCTGTCTCCTGGAGGCTGGATGGCACCTGCTGTAGTGGACATTGCTTCTCCCTCTCCCCGCCGGGCGATAATGGAGGACCCCCTGGGAAGTCGTCTGGGAGCCGCTCGTGTCGTCTCCAGAAGAGAGCTCACCAGGCCGGGATTCCAGGCGACCACAGCAGTCGGGAAGCGCGTCGAGGAGGAGGGGGTGACAGCCGAGATGAGCCGGCCCGGATGCGCTGGCGTGACAGCGAGGGGGGAGGGCTCAGGGAACGAGGCTGTGAAATCTCCTCTCTGACGAGGCGAAGAGGTGACAGCTGCGTGGGGGGAAAGGTCCTGGCGACAGCCCGGAACTGGATCCGGACGGGGTTCGTGCTGAGGCGACTTGGTGATGTGATGACGGCTATTCCCAGGGGACGAAGCGAGGGGGAGACCCAGGAATCGCCGCTCCTGAGCAGAGACCGAGGCGAGGAGGGCGTTGAACTCGGGAAAGCTTCGTAGCCCTGGACTCCTCTCCACCAATCTCACCACCGCCGTCACATGCCTGATGATGGTAAATTGGTGCACAGCGGAGCTCGCAACAGCCACTCGGTCCCGGACGTTAACTGCTGTCAGCTGCAGCTTCGGGGGAATCCCGAGTGACGTTGTGCAGAACGGGGGAAACCCTCTGGATGGCGCAAACTCCCGGGCTGGAATGGAAGCAGGAACGGGATCCCGAAGCGGGGGGCGACGTCTCATCCACTTCGGCTTCCTGCCGGGATTTCCTTCCAACCCGCGGAGCTCCTCCCGCTGTGCAGCGATGGCGTCCCTCCTGGCACAGGCCTCGAGATGGTTTGAGAAGCGAAGGTGACTGTCCAGGAGATTCTCAGCACGGCCCAGATGCCAGCGTCTCGTGTTGGAGGCATCGTGCAGGATGGCGGTGAAGAGCGTCTCGTCGACAACCCCCGAGATGGACCCCAGCTCGTCGCCCTGGCATCGAACGTGACTCCTGGGAGACGGCATGCTAACAGCGCTGACACCCGGACAGGAAGGTACGAGTCCACAACATCTCACGGCCGCTGGCAACTCATCTGGCTGCGACTTACTGTTACGTGTGGCTCTGGGGAGCCACACAGTGAGAGCCAAGGGCGAGCCAGTGAGTTGTGATGTTTTATTGATGACAAGGGTGAGGGATAAGGAAAGCACAGATTCTCATACAACGTAACACTCACGAGTAGTACAGCACCGGAGTAGACAGTTGGCACCGGGCATAGGGGTACCAAAGCATGAGAACTCACAGCGGGTAACACTCACAGGTTATGCAGCCAGACGAGTAGAGAGCTGGCACCGGACATACAGGCTCCAAGACACAAGTACTCGTACAAGATGTCACTCACAAGTTACACAGTAGGCGAGCAGAGAGCTAGCACCGGGCGAAGGGGTACCAAGGCACAAATACTCTTAACAGGGTAACACTCACAAGTAATGCTGCCAGAGGAGAAGAGGACTGGCACCGGACGTAAGGGTTCCAGCCTAATAGTGCTTAAGTCGCAGCCCCGAATGATCGAAGCTGCTCCTTTTTATCCTCATTAGCAGCGCCTCAGCTGATGAGGATTAATTGGGTCCCAGCCGTCCCGTAACACTGACAGCTGGGAGCCTGCTGAGACGCTGCCCAATGAGAGGCAGAGATGAGAAGGGGCATGGTCTGAGCGCCGGAAGACCTGGCGTCTCATCCCATGGTGACAAAAACTAGAGGGGAACAGGTGGACTTCTGTTCCACCCCCACACAGCCAAATGGATTATTCTGCCATCTCTGCTAAAATACAGTCCATCAAACAGAAAATCGCCGTGTTCCTAAAATAAACAACCTAAAACACAAAAAAAATCCCAGTACCAGAACTAATATACAATTTGGTTATCCCCATTCCAGCATCACGCAATAAACACATTACCCCAACCATCAGTCTTGCCCCAGTGGGGAAACCGCCCCCCAGAAAACCTTCAGATGGTTCCCTTTTGGTGCGCCGTCTCCTCCTCACTCCCAGAGATGACCCACGCCGGAGTCCAAATGCCTCCGTCTCCTCACGGGCCCACCACAGCTCGTTGGGATGTCTCCACGAGCAGTCAGATAGCTGGAGGTAACTGTCTTCTAATTGGCTCATTTTTCCACAGAAACTCTTTGCTACTGAGATGGCAGAATTCAAGGTGCAGATCAAATGCATGTGGAACTCAGAAACAGCAGAGTTTGAGAACTTTGGGGGTGAAGAAGAATCTATGCAGGATAATGATGAAAATGAAGATGAGGATGAAGAGGCAGAATGAATCCTCTGCTAGGCCAGAAGCTGAAACACTTAAAATCTTTTGACAGATTTGAATCCAGATGGACAATGTTTTACAAACCTTCACTATGACTGCAAGTGTTTTTTCTACATTAGGTCTTTTTTTAAAACAACCTTCTGTCCTTCCCCTAAATTTTAACTGAGTTTTTATTCATTAAACACTGCAGTCAAAGGTTGAAACTGTCTTGTATTTTATTTGTAATAGTGTTGATGCCATTTCCCCCTCAGTTTTACCATTTGGCAAGCTATATAATTCCACACATTTTTCCTGAGCCACCCACCCAATCACATGTATAATATTCATGTAAAGAAAATGGATACAAGGCAAAGTTTTTCTTCTGAAAATACATGGAATTGTATTTTAACTTTATTAATGAACTGCTTCTTCAAAACATAACTTTCCATTTGATTTTACTGTAATCCAAAATCAAATTATAAAACTGATTTCAAGCTAAAATGGGGAAGATGATGGAAAGAGCAGGTCTGTTATCTGTAGAATGTGAATAGATGGGTGGTTTTTTTTTGGCCCAACAACAATAAGAACAATGTCCTCATCTGAAGTAGTTTGGACACTCATGAGCTACTAGATTCCAGGCTTCATTGAACGCTTCTACGACTCTCTGATCAAGAGGACCCTCTTCTGCAGCGGCCAAGTTTTGCTGAAGCTGCTCCATGCTTGACATGCCAATGATGACTCCATCTCCTTGATCGGCCTGGACACAGAGGTTAGGGTGATCAATTAAATCACATTAAAACCATGTTTAAGCAGCACAAAAGATAAGAAACTTTTTAGTCCCACAATGGTGGAATTGGTAAAGTAAGATCTAGGACCTTTTGAAAACCATATAGAACTATATTTCAGACTGAACTTCTGAAGAAAAATACACAATTTAAACAAATATGAGCAATTAAGCAGTTTGTTTTAAAGGACAGGTTTTTTAGATTTTAAAGGGCCTATATCATGCCATTTTTTTTTAAAGTTTTTGTAAAGGGTATACATGTCATTACAGCATTGCATTGTTTACATTTTCGTCACATATTCCCCCTTTTTTTGTTTTTTGACAACATTGGAAAAAAAATTATTACAACACCCTTTAAGTGAAAGAAAAAGAGAAATTAAAAGAAAAGAACAAAAAAACCCCCAAAAGAACAAAAAATAAGAGCATCTGAGTAGCGTTGGAACAAAGAGAGGTGCCATTATTGAAATGGTGTTTGTCAAAGATTAGATCTGATGGAGGACATATATGCGTTCCAGGGTTGCCAGAAGTTCAAGAACCCATCCATGTCCTGTCTCAGTGCAATTGTCAACTTTTCCATCAAATAAATGTCCTGAATCACGTTAATCCAATCTTCAGGTGTAGGACAGTCTTTCAACATCCATTTTTTTGTTAGTACATTTTTACTTGCCAATATTAAAACAGTGAATAAATATTTTTCTCCTCATCTTTCCAGTGATTCCGGTAGTAAACCCAAATACAAAGTTACAAAAGAAAAGGGAACTGTTACTTTGAATATTTTTCCCAATATTGTCTGTACATTGGTCCAGTATTGGTGGATAACTGGGCATGACCAAAACAAAATGATTTGCAGTCTTTTCACCACACAAGTGCCAATAATTCAACCCTTTACGAGTAAATTTGTTTTGTGCAGGTGTTCTGAAAAATCTTACCAAATTTTTCCATCCAGATTCTCTACACAGCAGGGATGAAATACTTTTCCATTGTTGTTTATTTAGCTTTTCCCATATTTCCAGTTGTAAAGTGAAATTCCCCTCCTTTTCCCATTTCTCTTTTATATACAGTGGGGCAAAAAAGTATTTAGTCTGCCACCAATTGTGCAAGTTCTCCCACTTAAAAGATGAGAACGGTCTCCAATTTTCATCATAGGTATACCCCAACTATGAGAGACAAAATGAGAAAAAAAAAATCCAGAAAATCACACTGAAGGATTTTTAATGAATTAATTGGTAAATTCCTTGGTAAAATAAGTATTTGGTCACCTACGAACAAGCAAGATTTCTGGCTCTCACAGACCTGTAACTTCTTCTTTAAGAGGCTCCTCTGTCCTCCACTCGTTACCTGTATTAATGGCACCTGTTTGAACTCATTATCAGTATAAAAGACACCTGTCCACAACCTCAAACAGTCAGACTCCAAACTCCACTATGGCCAAGACCAAAGAGCTGTCAAAGGACACCAGAAACAAAATTGTAGACTTGCACCAGGCTGGGAAGACTGAATCTGCAATAGGTAAGCAGCTTGGTGTGAAGAAATCAACTGTGGGAGTAATTATTAGAAAATGGAAGACATGCAAGACCACTGATAATCTCCCTCGATCTGGGGCTCCATGCGAGATCTCACCCCGTGAGGTCAAAATGATCATGAGAACGGTGAGCAAAAATCCCAGAACCACATGGGGGGACCTAGTGAATGACCTGCAGAGAGCTGGGACCAAAGTAACAAAGGCTACATCAGTAACACACTACGCCGCCAGGGACTCAAATCCTGCAGTGCCAGACGTGTCCCCCTGCTTAAGCCAGTACATGTCCAGGCCCGTCTGAAGTTTGCTAGAGAGCATTTGGATGATCCAGAAGAGGATTGGGAGAATGTCATATGGTCAGATGAAAACAAAATAGAACTTTTTGGTAAAAAACTCAACTTGTCGTGTTTGGAGGAGAAAGAACACCATACCTACTGTGAAGCATGGGGGTGAAAACATCATATTTTGGGGCTGTTTTTCTGCAAAGGGACCAGGACGACTGATCCGTGTAAAGGAAAGAATGAATGGGGCCATGTATCGTGAGATTTTCAGTGAAAACCTCCTTCCATCAGCAAAGGCATTGAAGATGAAACGTGGCTGGGTCTTTCAGCATGACAATGATCCCAAACACACTGCCCGGGCAACGAAGGAGTGGCTTCGTAAGAAGCATTTCAAAGTTCTGGAGTGGCCTAGCCAGTCTCAAGATCTCAACCCCATAGAAAATCTTTGGAGGGAGTTGAAAGTCCGTGTTGCTCAGCAACAGCCCCAAAACATCACTGCTCTAGAGGAGATCTGCATGGAGGAATGGGCCAAAATACCAGCAACAATGTGTGAAAACCTTGTGAAGACTTACAGAAAACGTTTGACCTCTGTCATTGCCAACAAAGGGTATATAACAAAGTACCGAGATTAACTTTTGTTATTGACCAAATACTTATTTTACCAAGGAATTTACCAATTAATTCATTAAAAATCCTTCAGTGTGATTTTCTGGATTTTTTTTTCTCATTTTGTCTCTCATAGTTGAGGTATACCTATGATGAAAATTGGAGACCTCTCTCATCTTTTAAGTGGGAGAACTTGCACAATTGGTGGCTGACTAAATACTTTTTTTCCCCCACTGTATGATGTGTTGTCTCCTTTTAAGTCTTGAAGACCATGTTATATTTTAGAAATGTATCTGATCCCTGGGATCCCTTTATATGCCTTTAAGAAAACCTTCAGAACACCTGACTGGGCCCTTTCCAAATCCTCCTTTTTAAGTATTTTGTTTATGTGGTGTCTAAGCTGAAAGAACCTGTAAAGGTCTTGATTTACTAGGCCTTGTTTTTTCAAATCTTCAAAGCTTCTTAAAGTTTGCCCTTTAAAAAAATCATAATATTTTATCAGTCTGTTCTCTTTCCACTTTTTAAATCTAGTATCTGTTTTATTAGGAGTAAAGTCCTGATCATAGGAAATCCATTGCAATAATCGATAGGGTTCTTTAGTTTGATTCTCTCCGACTATCTTAAACCAAATTTTTAGCAGGGTCTCTATCCACGGGTTAGTGTTATTCAAAAGTTTTGGTAAGGCATTGTTCCCTATTATCGCCTGTAGGGGGATGTCACTTGTTATTTGGCATTCCACCTCCTTCCATTGTGCAGTGTAGACTGGGCTACATATCTCTACTAAAGTTTTAATTTGCGTGGCTTTAAAATAGTCCCTAATATTTGGCAGCACAAGCCCACCTTTGTCTTTGTTTAGCTGTAGGGTTCTATATCTGATTCTAGGTCTCTTTCCCTGCCATATGAATCTTGAGATCCTTCTGTCCAGTTCTTGCCATGTTTTTTGGGAGGTTCTACCGGTATTGTTTGGAAAAGGTATAGAAGACGTGGAAGTATATTCATTTTGACTGCTTCAATTCTTTGTGCAGTACCCAAGAATGGTATCATATTCCATCTTGCTAGATCAGATTTTATTTTTGCCATCAGTGGATCATAGTTCAGTGTTATAATTTTGTTGAGTTGTTTTGGGATATTGACGCCCAGATATTTCATAGATTCCATCTCCCAGTTAGTTTTGAATTTGCTTAGTAAATATTGATTTGGGTCATAGCTGAATGTTAAAATTTTGGTTTTATGCATGTTTAATTCGTACCCCGATAACTCTCCATACTCTGAAAAAACTGAAATTAGTTCTGGAAAAGAGGTGTCCGGCTGCCCCAGGTATATTAAAATGTCATCAGCAAAGAGTGCTATTTTATGTTCCTTCTGACCAAGTGTAATACCTTGAATTTTTTGATTCTGTCTTATCCATTGGCTCAGAGGTTCTATGAAGATTGCAAAGAGCAGTGGAGACAAGGGGCAGCCCTGACGACATCCTCTTTCCAGTTCAAAAGATGATGATAATTTACCGTTAATCCTTATTTTAGCTGTTGGTTTTTTATATAATGGCTGGATAGTTCTAATGAAGTTGTTATGAAAATTGAAACTGGATAAGATTCTATATAGGAAAGACCAGTCAACCAAATCAAATGCTTTTTCAGCATCTAATCCCAATATGGCTGCATTTAAATTATATTTTTTTATATGATGAATTATGTGTAAAGTGCATCTAATGTTATCTTGTGTCTGTCTTTGTCTTATAAAACCTGTTCGGTCTAAATGAATTTAGTCTGTCAGTATATTTTCTAACCTTTTGGCAAGGATAGCGGTAAAAAGTTTATAGTCCTGATTTAACACACTGATTGGTCTGTAGTTGGAGCAGTCTAGTTTATCCTTTTCAGGTTTAGGTATGACTGCAATGACCCCTTCTCTCCAGGAGGGGGGGGATCTCCCCTGTGTGGAGGACATAGTTAAATGTTTTCAGGAGGAGAGGAGATAGTTGCTGTTTAAAGGTTTTGTACCACTCTGCTGTATAGCCATCTGCTCCTGGGGATTTGTTAGCTTTAAGTTTCATAATTGCTTTTTCTAATTCTTTAGGTTGTATTTCTGACAGTAGTTTTTTATTTTGTGACTCAGTAAGTTGGGGAAGATTTAATGTATTTAGGAAGGCTTCGGATGCGTTTTTGTGTTTTTTTGCGAGAGTACAAGTTCTTGTAGTAATTCTCGAAGCTTTTAAGAATTTCCTGAATTCTAAATTTTATTTCCTTTGATACTGGGTCTCTGATTTTGTAGATTGCTCTCTCCGTTTGTTGTTTCCTCAATTTATAGGCTAGTAATTTTGCCGATTTGTTACCTGTTTCATAGTATTTTTGTTTCAGAAATGTAAGTTTCTTCTGGATTTCTATTGTGTAGATCTCGTTTATTTGTTTTTTAATTTCCTTAATTTTGAGCGAGTCATTAGAATGAGTGTTGTCTTTGTGCTCTTTTTCTAGGTTCTTAAGTTCTGACTCTAATGTGATTAGTTTTTCTTGTCTCAGTTTCTTTTGGAGTGCCAGTTTTGCGATAATCTTTCCCCTTATTACAGCTTTGCATGTGTCCCACAGTATTAAAGGGGATACTTCTCCATTATCATTTTCTTCCAAATATCTGAGCATATCTGATTCCAATTCATCTTTCAGTGGTCCTTTCAGCACATTTGAATTTAACCTCCAAGAAAATGTATTATTTGTGTATTTTTGGATATTTAAGTCCATATAGATCGGACTGTGGTCAGAGAGATCCATCAGTCCTATTTTACATGTTTTTACTCTTCCAATGTCTCTATTAAACATAAAAAATAGTCAGTCCTTGAGTATGATGAATGTGGTGCTGAGTAAAATGTATGATCTTTTACACTGGGGTTGAATTCCCTCCACACGTCACAGATTCCCATTTCTTTTAGTAGCATCCGAGTTTTTCTACTTTGAATGTTATTTTGATGTGGAGAATTACCTGATGCATCCCAGTATGGATTCAGTCTTAGATTGAAGTCTCCACCACATATCACTAAACCTTGGGCTTTAGTTATCATTAGGTCAAATACATTTTTATAAAATTTCCAGTTAGCCCCTGGAGGTGCATATACATTCAGCAGGGTGATATCTTCTCCCTCTAGCTGACCAAGTACCATGTTAAATCTCCCTTCTTTATCTTTGTGTTCTGAATTTTTTTCAAATTTAATTTTGGTTGAGATCAATGTCGCTACCCCCCTCCTCCTCCCTGACTTATATGAAGATGAAGAGATCAGTTTAAACCCTTGTCTATTAAGTTTAGTGTGCTCCAAGTCTGTTAGGTGGGTTTCCTGTAAAAATATTATTCCTGCTTTGTCTTTTTTCATTTTGCCTAGAATCTTGGATCTTTTAACTGGATTCAGGATCCCTTTTACATTATGAGATTATTTTGGTTGCACCCTGTTTCTCCATTGTATTGTCTTATTTAGTATAACAGTGTAGTGGCCCTCTTTTATGCTACTCAGAAACTGAAAGAACATTAAGAACATAAAAAACATTAAGAACATAGTATATAAAACTTTAAAACAAAAAACTGTCAAAAGGTCTTCCTGAACTGAGGTCTTTTTAGTGACCTTAGAAGAGCCTTGATGGTGTGTTGGCTCTGAGGGAGATTCCTCAAACTCTGTAACGTGTTGAGGGCCCTCTCTTACCCCTGTAAGTTGTCCCATGTTTTTAACGTGAATTTCAGATCCCAATCCAAACTTGTAATGATTTTTTTTTTTTTTTATGCCTATACCCTATGAAATTGTGAGCAACCTCCCACCACCATCACAGCAAACAATCACGGTAATACAGTATTTATTAGTGTGGAGAGTTCATGTGGTTCATTGTCACATTTCTATTTTAACAAGTTTTTTTTTTTTTTTAAAGACTTATTTGTTTCTAATATTATGACTGTTCCATGAAATGTTTTACCACTTCATATTTGCTGATTCTGCATCTCCTTTAATGTTTGTTACCTTGTAGGAGGAGGTTTGGATGCGCAGATTGACTAAAAATATCGTTATTTCCTCCTGAAAGCGTCCAGTTTTTCCTTATAGCCCTGGTGCTGGGTTTCCCGCTGCTGGCCCGTGGATTTTGAGGGTCTCTGTGTGCACCACGTTTGAGCCTTGATTCTTTCGGTCGGGTCTGCTGCGGGTTTATACACCGTTACCGGGAGCCCTCTTCTCGCCATATCCCTGGTTGCTTCTTCCGCCGAGTTGTAGAGACACGTCTCTTCCCCGTAAAAAACCCTCAGCTTCGCTGGAAATGGAGTTTGAAAGCGCAATTTCTTCCCTCTTAGTACCTTTTTAGCGTCGTTGTATTCCCGACGCTTTTTAAGGACCTCCGGGGCGTAGTCATGCTCCACAAAAACTTTTCTTTCTTGGTGCATAAATCCTTTTTTCTGCCAAGCCAGTCTCAAAACCTCTTCTTTTGTTCTGAAGTTGGAAAACTTCACCACCACCGATCGCGGGGGGGGCTTCCGCCGACGGCCTTGGGGCTAATGAACGGTGCGCCCTTTCTATTTTCAAATCGGTGGATTGGGGAATTTCCAACTTCTCTCTCAGTATAGATTCCACGCATGCAGCCATTGTGGTGAAACCGTCCTCGACTCCTTCTTTCAGACCATGAATTCTTATGTTGTCCCTTCTTAGTCTTCCTTCCTGATCGGTTAGCTTAGCCTCCAGTCTTGTCTGTCGTTTGAGTAATTCCAGCGTGGTTTCTTCCAGCCCTTTTATTCTTTCCTCTGCTTCCACGATTCGGGCCTCAGCCTGGTCCATTCTGTTGTTTGTCCTTTTTATTTCGTCTTTAATTTCACGAAATTCGGCCCAACACTCTCGGCTGAATTCTCTTAATTCTTGAAGTACCGTTTTTAAGCTAACCGTGTTGTTAGCCTCATTTTGCTCCTTTATTTCCGAGTGGTTGTTGTCCTCCAGGTCAGATTCTCCGGCCGATGTGTGTCTTGGCCTGGTGAATGTCGATCTCTTCTGTTTTCCTTTAGGCATAATGACTTTGGCTTTTGATTTTCACTCTTCCATAAATCTGTTAAATCTGATTTTCATGGTATTTTCACGGATGAGGTCTGGGAGCTTCAGCGTTAAGCTGCTATCACCATGGTGTCCAGACCGGAAGTCCCCTATATCATGTTATTTTAAGCCTTTCAGAGTAAACTATATGCATGTATGTGATAGTATATTACCTTTGGTACACTGGAGAATGAATTTCTTATGAAATATGAGTTATTTTCGCGAGCTACTTTTCCAACCCAGAAGTAAGATACCTCGATCTCTGAGGCTCAGCCTCTCCTTCTTGTGGCTGCCGCCCATTTCATGACGTAACCCCTGAGCCGGCTGCTGCAGCGTGTCGCTGGGTTCCGCCCACGAAAACTTAGAAGACATTGTCTTACGTAAAAACGCAAACAGTTGTTGTCACTGAGCTGATTAGGTGCGAGAGGAACTACCTCTTCACAGCGTTAATGCTAAAGTGAAAGAATTTTGCCGATCACCGCTCCGTTAGCTGCGCGGAGAAAGTGGGTGTGTGCGTTAGCCTGGGGACGGTGCTGGCAGCACAGGCACTTCCTGGAGTGGGCGGCTCACCCACATTCATATGTATGAACGTGGGGACCCAGTCATTATCAGGGACAGGGCGGAGTAGCAGCTCAGACAGCAGGATTGAGGAGGAATACTCAGAGATGCGTGAATGGAGCAAAATACCACTTTGGAGGTGTTTTTGGTGAGGAATTAACATTACAACATGCTTAAAAGCTCAAAGTCGATTTTTGCATGATATAGGCCCTTTAAATTTGAACTATTTTTAGTTACTTTTATCTCAGTGAGGATGAGAAATTGGCCTGCTCTAGCCAGGTGGCAATCACTTGCAACTGCCACTGAAAACAATGCAGTAATTTGTGTATAAACCACTAGTGACATGTTCAGAGACAGGTGGTGAACAGTAATGTTTGCTACCAACAAGAGGAGGCAAAAAACAGGAGTGCTAATAGTCCAGAGGAGTAGATTTCTCTGTTTATGTGCAGCGCATGATTTCAGCCATTTTGAATTCTTAAAATGGTCACGTTATCTCAACAGACTCATTAGATAAAAAGCTGACTTAACGGCTTGAGATACTACAGAGTCTTGCCCCCAAATCTAACTTGCATGCCTTGAAAAAGGAATGCAGTTTTAAAACTTAACTCCTGACCATGTACAGTGGGTACCTGAAGTTTGGAGTGATGGTACATCCAGCGCATAGCAGCAGAAGTCAAAGAGGGCTTCTCTGAGCCGTACACAGTCTCTAAAGTCTTCAGAACCAAGTCAATGGCCTGGAAATGACTTTTCTTCCAGTATCTTAAACAGAAGATGAAAGGAATTATTACTTTCTAATCTAGTATGTTGACATGCAAAAATCATAACTCGTTGCAGAGAAAATTCCCCATCTGCTCATCTTTCACCTGTCCCGATATGCTACTGCCCAGGGGTTGCCAAAGAATTGTCCTTCAGGCTGAGAACCATCTTTGTCTTCATAGCGATATTTCCCTGTCAAAAGGCCACCTGGCAGAGGAGTAGTGAATGTGAGAAATCCAGCAGCGTGTATGTACGCCATATCAACAGTATACTGGCAGTAATGGGCAGGAGGTGTTTACCTTTCTCAACATCAATTTTAGAAACACACATTTTTGTTAAGGCAGATAGTCACCAATGATGCGAAGCTGCTCAGTACAACCACAGACTTATCTGTGGCCACTGAGCAGCTCCGCTGGAGCAGTTGGGGTTAAGGACCCTGCACATTGACACTACAGCTAATGAGGGTGGGGCAAACACTGCTATGTCATCTGTCCCACCCAGATCTGATCCTGCTGGTCCAGGATTGAATCAGCGACCCTCCAGTCACCAGTCCACATCCCTAACCATTAAGGCCACCACTGCCCCAACAGTGATGCTTGTTGTACTGTATTTCTTGAGAACCTAAAATTATCATTGTGAGTTCTAGATGTGAAGACAAAATGATTGCTAAAATCACCAGTACCCACATTTAATATGCTAAGATGTGAGGTGTACTGTACTTAAGTTCTCATTCATTCATTTCCTTAACAGCTTAAACCTGGAAGCCCATCTTAGAAGTAAAGAAGCTGTTCTTATTGCTAAACATTTGTAGTTTATGGTAGTTGTTGTGGGCGACACACATTGTGGGCTCACGTTTCCACAGAGACAGGACTGCATGTGTATTGAGGGTGTCACGTCTGCAAGGACAGAGGACTCGAATCTGCAGAAGATAACAAGGAGGTGTGAGATTTGTCTCTTTGTCCCACAGAAGATGCCCCGGAGAGATTTCCGGTTCATCAGGAAATGAGAGACAATGGTGAAGATTCAAAGGGATGCTTTTGTGACTGTATGTTTACTGAAAACAGCCATGTGACTTGAATTCTGATGCTGGAAACATATAAAAGGGTGAGAATATGATTCTTTCTCTTTCTGCTTTGAGAATGCTAGAAGCTGTGTTCTGTCAATAAAGCTGGTTTACGACTAAACTCAGCCTCATCATTTGAGCACATCTTCTACACTGGTGACCTACGATGAGAAATGAGCAGACAGAATTCTCCCGAGCGGGGCTCGGCGGAAGCCAGCCTGATGCTGCCTCCACGATCCGGCTGCCCGATTTCTGGCAGCACAGCCCGCGCTCATGGTTTAGCGCAGTCGAGGGCGCAGTTCAACCTCCGGAGAATCTCCAACGACGACACAAGATTCTACCACGTGGGTAGCGAAGCTGGACAGCAACACGGTCCAGAGAGTGGAGGATCTGGTTAATCATCCACCAGACAGCGACAAGTACAGCACATTGAAGGACGCGCTGATCAGCCATTTCACCCCTTCAGTCCAACAACGAGCAGAGGGACTCCTGACGTTGACGGAGTCAGAAACGATAGACCTGCGGACCTGATGGTGAAGATGCTGAAGCTCAAAGACTCTGAGGATGGCGAATTCATTTTTGCCCACCTTTTCCTTCGAACCCTGCTGCCAGCAGTGAGAGTGGCCCTGGCAGAGTCGCCCCAATTGGCCAGGCGAGACTACCATGGGTTGAGCAAAGAGCGCAGCGGTTGTCGACGCCCACAAGCGGAACGCGGTTTTCGGCCGCGGCGGCTAGCCGCGGGAACGGCGTCCGGTAGACAGCACAGGTCCAGCGGCCGCGGCACCAGATGCCACCAACGACGGCGGCGACGGGAGCCAGACGACGCGGAGCGGAGGACGGCCCGTGCTTCTACCACCGCCGTTTTGCAGAGAGAGCGCACAGGTGCGTCCCACCGTGCAACTTTAAGCGCCAGGGAAACGCCAAGACCGAGGGCCGGTAGCAGCTGCGACCCTCGGCAACGAGAACAGGCTGCTTTACCTGACGGATGCACGCTCGGGGAAACAGTTCCTCGTGGACATGGGCTCTCAGCTGAGTTTCGTCACACCCACCTACGCGGAACGGCTGATGCCTTCTAAAGCTCCCTGGGTGTCAGTATCAGCAGCGAACGGCTCCACGATTAAAACGTTCAGTGAGAGGACCATGCTTCTGTCCTTACAGGGCCGTTCATTTGAGTGGACATTTATTGTAACAGCAGTCAGTTTCAACATGTTAGGGGCTGATTTTTTGTGCTCACATGGTTTATTGGTTGACCTTGCTAATAGACGTCTGATTAATGCACTGTCCTTTCATTCTATTCCCTGCACAGCTCGGGTGGCCCCGCCGACTGCACATGCCAGCGTCTCAGCTGCGGGTGGTAAGTTTCACACATGCTTGCTCATGTTCCAGCACTCACAGTCCCCACGTTTTCGGCAACGGTGGCTAAACATGGGGTGGAGCATTTCATAACAACCACCGGCCCTCCCGTTTTTGCAAAAGCTCGGCGCTTGGACCCAGCTAAAACTGGCCATCGCGCGCGAGGAGTTCACTAATCTGGAAAAACTGGGCATTGTTAGACGCTCCAAGAGCTCTTGGGCTTCGCCGTTACACATGGTCCCAAAGGCTGACGGCTCGTGGCGACCTTGCGGCGATTTCCGCAGGTTGAACAACGTTTCAGCTCATGACCGCTACCACCCGATTCTGCACATTCAGGATTTTTCTGTTCATTTGGCGGGGGCGCGCATTTTTTCTAAAATAGACTTGGTGCGCGGTTACCACCAGGTTCCAGTGCGCGCGCAAGATGTACCCAAAACAGCAGTCATAACTCCTTTCGGCCTTTTTTGAGTTTTGCGCATGCCTTTTGGCCTCAAGGGGGCCGCGCAGACTTTCCAACGCATGATGGATGCAGTTTTAACGCGACCTTCCTTTCGTGTTTGTTTATTTGGACGATATTTTGGTAGCCAGCGCGTCCGAGGGCGAGCACGAAAAACACCTCACAGCAGTTTTTTCGGAGGCTGGCAGAGCACGGGTTAATAGTTAACCCAGCGAAGTGCCAGTTTGGGGTGGCGCAGATTGATTTTTTGGGACATCGCGTTCGGCAGAAAGGAGCGGTTCCTCTTCCAAATAAAGTGCGTGCCATAACGGATTTTCCACAACCTCAAACGGTCAAGCGCTTCAGAGTTTCTAGGGATGGTTAATTTTTACAACCGTTCCTCCCAAGCGCAGCACGGCTCATGCAGCCATTGTACACCGCGTTAAAAAAACAAAAGCCCGCAAATAAAGTTGAATGGTCCTCCGGAGCGGGAGCGCGCTTTTGCCCAGGTCAAATCAGCCCTGGCAAACGCAGTTTTGTTAGCGCACCCAGTTCCAACGGCCCGCATGGCGCTCACCACTGACACTTCCGATGTAGCGGTGGGGGCGGTAGTTGAACAGTTTGTGGCAGGTACCTGGCAACCCCTCGCGTTTTTCAGCAGGACTTTGCACGATAGTGAGCATAAATACAGTGCGTTTGACAGGGAGCTTTTGGCCCTACACTTGGCCAGCCGTCATTTTCAGTTCTGGTTAGAGGGGCGACGTTTCACCGCGTTTGTGGATCATAAACCGCTAACGTTTGCGATGGCCAAAATTTCAGAACCCTGATCAGGCCGGCAACAAAGGCAACTAGCCGCAATATCGGAGTTCACTACTGATATTCAGCATGTCGCGGGTAAACACAATGTTGTGGCAGACTGCCTCTCGTGCGCGGTAGCACCACCAAGCCCCATAGGGGCAGACTCTGTAGCCGTGGTCGCGGGCCCGGGCAGCGACGCGGGAGCGTGCGCAGCCCCGGTCTGTGTTGGGTTAGATTATGCAGCCATGGCTGCGGAGCAGGTTAACGACGCGGACATGCGCGCGCTCCAGTCTGGACCAACAGGGTTAAGGCTGGAGCACAGGGAGCAACAAAGTGGTATGCCCCCACTAATCTGCGATGTCTCCACGGGACGGCCCCGCCCCGTGGTGCCAGCCGCGTGGCGTCGCCGCGTTTTTGACTCTGTCCATTCTCTCGCGCACCCAGGGGTGCGCGCATCGATTAAGTTGGTGGGGGAGAAATTTGTTTGGCCCGGGTTGCGCAAACAGGTCAAGGAATGGGCGGCAGCCTGCGTAGCGTGTCAGCGAGCCAAAATACACAGACACACTAAGGCCCCGTTGGAACCTTTTCACATCCCCGCTAAGCGTTTTGATCACGTGCATGTTGACTTGGTGGGCCCGCTTCCATTATCACACGGGCACACACATCTTTTGACGATGGTGGATTGCACCACGCGCTGGCCAGAGGTGATTCCTCTGACATCAACCACAGCGGAAGAAGTTGCGCAAGCATTTTTAGCAGCGTGGGTTGCGCGTTTCGGTGTACCGTCGGACATAACGTCCGACAGGGGTCCCCAATTTATTTCCGAACTATGGTCATCGATGGCCCGCAGCTTGGGGGTGAAGATTCATCGCACTACCGCGTATAACCCCCAGGCTAATGGTTTATGTGAACGCTTTCACAGGTCATTAAAAGCAGCCCTCAGAGCATCGCTGACGGATACAAATTGGGTGGACAAACTTCCATGGGTTTTATTGGGGTTGCGTTCTGCACCTAAGGAAGATTTGCATGCTTCCCCGGCTGAATTAGTTTTTGCACAACCTCTCCGTTTGCCGGGGAATTTCTCCCCGATAATCCCGCACCAAATGGCCCCCCTGCTCAGCCGTGGCAGAGCGACTCGGGAGCAAACACGCTCCCTGGCCCGGTCCATCACAGTTTACCACACATTTTTGTGACAAAGGCTTTAAAAAATGCAGAGTTTGTTTTTGTTAAACATGATGCTCAGCGTCCAAGTTTGCGGCCGTTTTATGACGGACCGTTCCGAGTGCTGGAGACCGGGCAGAAGCATTTTCTGCTAGATTTAGGGGGCAGAAGGGAGTTGATTTGCATAAACAGGCTCAAACCCGCCTTTGTTTTGGCTGATGAGGAAGTGCAGCTCGCGAGGCCCCCCCGCCGTGGCAGGCCGCCGAGAGGACATTCTCCAAAATCTTCACAGAAAGGTGCTAACAGCTTTAATCCACAGGTGCAGAGAGATGTTGCAGGTGCAGCCAAGCCAGGTTGCAGCAGATTCGGCAGAAAGTTTAAACCTAGGCAGTTGGTGGATTGATTAGCGATGTATGGAGTGTTTTGTGTTTTTCTTTTTTTTTATGCCATGCAGGTTTTGCCTTACTAGACGTTTGGGGGGGGGTAGTGTGGGCGACACACATTGTGGGCTCACGTTTCCACAGAGACAGGACTGCATGTGTATTGAGGGTGTCACGTCTGCAAGGACAGAGGACTCGAATCTGCAGAAGATAACAAGGAGGTGTGAGATTTGTCTCTTTGTCCCACAGAAGATGCCCCGGAGAGATTTCCGGTTCATCAGGAAATGAGAGACAATGGTGAAGATTCAAAGGGATGCTTTGTGACTGTATGTTTACTGAAAACACCATATGACTTGAATTCTGATGCTGGAAACATATAAAAGGGTGATGAGATATGATTCTTTCTCTTTCCTGCTTTGAGAATGCTAGAAGCTGTGTTCTGTCAATAAAGCTGGTTTACGACTAAACTCAGCCTCATCATTTGAGCACATCTTCTACAGTTGTCACATTTATCATGGTGTTTTGTATCTCCTGAATAATTTAAAGAGCCACTAACCACTTGTTCATGACTGATAACAGGTGCACAGTACCTGCTAGAGGACTGTATGCATAGAATCTCATTCCATAATATCTCAGGCATGGCAGCAGCTCAGTTTCTACTTGTCTTGTAGTGGCACTGTACATTCCCTACGAAAGATTATAAACATGAGTGACAGAAGGGTCATATCCAAGTAACAGTAAATGTCTGATTCTGACATATCCAAAAAGTCACCTGATAAACTGTGGGGACTATCCAGTTGTTATGTCTGCAGATGCACACTATTTCAGCCACTTCCCAAGATGCATAGTTTGAAAGGCCAAGCTCCTTAAATTTTCCCTGCGGATGATATTTTAAGTTGATTTTTTTTTGTGCAGTATTATAAGCAAATAAACATTCACAGGTTGTAAACAAACAGTTCTGTGTTATGCTTAAAAAATGTTCACCTCTTGGTGGAGTTCATTGCAGGCCCTGAGGGTATCCTGGATGGGGTTTTGGTGGTCAGGGGCATGGAGGTAGAAGAGGTCCACACAGTCAATTTTCAGCCTCTTCAGGGAGGTCTCCAGCTGGGAGCGAACAGACTCTGGCTTCAGTGTCTTTCCATCCCTGGGATTGGCCTTGGTAGCGATGCTTACTGTGGATGAATTAAAAGTTTATCATTTGCAGTCTCAAACTTTCCTTTCTTGTGTGCAACTTAGAAATCGTTTCCTACTAAGCTGGTGGCCATCTATTTACCTACCTTTTCCCTTTAGCATTTTCACATTCTACCAAATTTAAAGTTTATCCTTTTATTGGTGAATTTGTACTATTTATTTAACATGTTTTAAGTGCATTAAGTACAATGTATTGATTTGAAAATTTTATGGTTCAATAAGGGTTGTACCACTGTGTCCTAAATTTTTTAAAATCTAGAAAAATGTGCCTTGTCAGTTGAATAGCTTATACTTGTACATAGATCTATTCATTCAAACAGCAGTCCCAAAAATGACCATTAGAAGCCCATAGTACAACTAGAAAAGCCCTGAGCGCATACCTCTGCCAAGGCTCCTTCCATTCGTCATGGATCACCTCCAAAATTTTCCTCACTTACCAATCCATGCAGATATCTACACCCCACCCACTGCCCAACTTTCATCCAGACGGCCGATTTGGAAAAACCCTCCCCCAGCTGACTTTACCATCCAGACAGCTTGGCAAGAGGAATGGGAGACTAAGGAGGTCCCAAACAAACAGCTGGTGATAAACCCCAACCAACAGGTCCCGGGCACCAACCTCCCAAGGAGACAGTGGTCTACACTCAATCGCTTCAGGACTGGACATGGCCCCTGCTTGGCCAGCCTTCACAGATGGGGCAGTAGCCCTAGCCCACTGTGCGCATGTGGAGAGGAGCAAACTATGGAACACATCATAGAGGCTTGCCCGCTCCAAAGACTGGAAGGAGGATTACACACCCTCCATACAGCAAACCAGGAGGCAACTGCTTGGCTTAAGGACTTTGCATTCGCTAAATAAATAACCTCCAAAATGTAATGCTTTTGTGTGTAGGCCACGAGGCAGTTGTGAAAATTACAGGAAAGCCTATCCAGTAGTTTTGAAGGATTCTTGCGAACACACTGTGAGAAGATAAGAGCCTTGGTGGAGGTATGCATTCTTAGATCATCACCAAAATATAATGAGTTCCTCTCTAGGTCAAGGACCACCTCTGGTAAAAATTTCATCCAAATCTATCCAGTAGTTTGGGACTATTCTTGCTAACACACTGTGAGAAGATAAGAGCCTTGGTGGAGGTATAAATTCTGATCATCACCAAAATTTAATGGGTTCATCCTTGGCCCAAGGGCTACCTCTGGTGAAATTTTCATGAAAATCCGTCCAGTAGTTTGTGTAATCCTGCTAACAAATGGACGGACGAACAGACCACCTCAATTACATAACCTCCTTGACAGAAGTAATAGGATTCAAAGGCTTTATTATCATGTGCACAGTTAAGAAATGCGACATTTCGTGAGTAATGAAATTCTTATTCTGCTCTCCGAACGAATGCCAAGGTAATTTGTACACAACATACTAACTAATAAGGTAATAACACACCTAATACTAATGGATACTAATACCACTAATAATAATAATAATAATAATACATTTTATTTAAGGCACCTTTCAAGGCACTCAAGGATGCCGTACAAGAATAAAACAATCAATAAAACACATTTAAAAACACATCACAAGTACAAGAATCACAAAGAATAACACACTGTACACACAGGCAATTAGGACATCTTAGCACACCTTGATACTAAGTACTAATACTAACGAATACTAATAACACACAGGCAATCTAGATGGCTAAAGCAGTCAAACTAGAGGAAACAAGTGAAATTGAAAGTTCACTGGATGACTATTGTGGATAGTGTATATTGATATGTGGGCAGCACGGTGGTGCAGTGGTTAGCACTGTTACCTTACAGTTAGAAAGTTCCTGGTTTGAATCCCCAGGCTGGCAGGGGTTGGAATCTTTCTGTGTGGAGTTTGCATGTTCTCCCTGTGCTGCGCGGGTTTACTCCGGGGGCTCAGGTTTCCTCCCACAATCCAAAGACATTCATGTTAGGTTAATTGGCTGTTCTAAATTGTCCCTAGATATCTGTTTCCTATAGGCCCTTAGAATAGAGGGTTAGTACTAGTGAAAGCGCTTTGAGTGGTCTTTGTGACTAGAAAAGTGCTATATAAGTGTAGGTTAGTTAGTTAGTTAGATATCAGGGATGATATGAACCTGAGATGGCATAAGCCTATGTACAGTGTGCAAATGAGCAGTGTGCAAATTACAAATTAGCACCCTGTGTGAGAATTTCTCTATAATGATAATACCAGTACATGTACTGGTATTATCATTAATACTAATCATGTACCAGTACATGATAATTAGCAGCAGAGATGATATGGACATCAGATGGGGTGAAACTATGTACACTGTACAAGTGAGCAATATGCAAATTTAGCAACCGGTGTGTGAGTTCCTATTTGCAAAGCTGTGTTGTGGAGTTTTGGGAGTTTATTTGTTCAGGAGTCTGATGGCAGTGGGAAAGAAGGAGTTTTTCAGTCTGGTTGTCCTGCATTTCACACTTCTGTACCTCCAACCTGAGGGTAGAAGTGTGAACATTCTGTGCTGGGGGTGAGTGGGGTTCCGGAGGATGGCAGCAGTTCTCCTTTGGACTCTGTGATGGTAGGTGCTGTGCAGACAGGGGAGTGGCGTCTTGATGATCTCTGCTGTCTTCACCACTCTCTGCAGGCGTTTGCAGTCCAGAGCAGTGGTGCTGCCGTATCACACAGTGATGCAGTTGGTCAGGATGCTCTAGATGATGCAGCTGTAGAAGTTGTTGAGGATCCTGAGGGACATGCCGAACTTCTTCAGCCTCCTCAGAAAGTACAGCCGCTGTTGAGCTCTCTTAACCAGCTCTGTGGTGTTGTGTGTCCACGTAAGGTCCTCGCTGATGTGGATGCTCAGGTATTTAAAGCTGCTCACCCTCTCCACCTCAAGCTCCCGGATGAACAGTGGCCGATGGGGTCTCCTCCTCCCCTTCCTCATGTCCACTATCATCTTCTTTATCTTGTCCGTGTTGAGGGTGAGATTGTTGTCCTCACACCATGACAACAGGCTGGCCACCTCCCTTCTGTAGGATGCTTCGTCATCACCAGTGATGCATCCTATCACTGCTGTGTCATCTGCAAACTTTAAGATGATATTGTCCTTGTGGGAGGCAACACAGTCATGGGTGAAGAGGCTGTAGAGGATTGGGCTGAGAACACAACCCTGTGGGACACCTGTATTCGTAATGATGCTGGCTGAGGTCCTGTTACCCATTCTGACAGACTGGGGCCTGCCAGTTAGAAAGTCTAGTAGCCAGTTGCAGAGGGTGGGATGCAGGCCAAGTGAACACAGTTTGTCGGTGAGTTTGTGGGGGATGACTGTTGAAGGTGGAGCTGTAGTCGACAAAGAGCATCCTAATGTTCCTACATTAGGATGCTCTTTATCTTCCAGGTGGGAGAGAGAATAATGGAGCGCTGCAGCAATGGCATCTGAGGTGGACCTGTTGGGCTTGTAAGTGTACTGCAGGGTATCCGGTATGCTGTCCTGAATGAGGGGCAGCACCACTCTCTCGAAGCATTTCATGATGATTGGAGTGAGTGCTACCGGTCTGTAATCATTCAGGCAGGTCAGTGGGTTCCTTTTGGGGAGGGGGGATGATGGTTGTGGTTTTGAAGTTTAATAATAAGTAGTCTTCCAAATATGATATGATTGTGTAACAAAAGCTGCACTGAGGCACGTCATGAAGATGATTTCAGTGAGAATTTGTAATGATAAATTTACTCAAATAATATTTGTGTCATCGATGTATGTTTGGGATACATATGTGTCACTAATATCGAGGCAGTTTCAATAGTTTTATGAGAACATAACTATTCTCATGTGGAGGAATAGGATCAGGCGAGTTGCGACGAGCTGGAAGGTTTCAGAGTTTTATTTTCCTCCAACATAATGAGACGCACTTTGTGGCTCAGTGCGCTACTGTGCTGTTGAGACATGTCACACAAGCTCTTTTATACAGTGATACAGGAAGAGAGAATGCATGGCACATTAGCATATCAGTCAATGCACATGATTAGCATGACCAACTGGCGCCCCGATGTCCTCTGCTTCATCCTGGGGATGTATACACAACAGTCCTTTGTTCTGATTGCCCCCAGGGGCTCTCTGTATCTGAATTGTCCTCTGTATGCAAATTGTCCTCTGCTTCCTCCAGACCTGCTGAGTGTGAGGAATGTCCTTGCAGCGTGTGGTGGGTCACCACACTCAGTCTATTTATTAAAAGTGTCTCCAAACAAAAGAAAACAGAGTGATTTGAGTACACCTATGCTTTGGGACATACATGGAAACTTTAATTGGATTATTAAGTTGTATATAAACACATGATTATACTTATAATACTGTGACGTCTGCAGGGTTCACACAAAGACAATGGAGCAGAAGACTGTGATCAACCTGATTTATTTTTCACACACCCCGACCCCCAACCTGCTTCTCAGCACAGACAGGAGCGGAGGTCATTCCCCCAGACCTCCATTTCAATCATGGTTACACACACAGATACATCTTGCCCTAATCCTGCTAAACACTGCTGGGTCATTATAATGCAGTTATAATGACACAGCAGTGTAACCCAGAAATAACACATTTAACACACACAGTAACGTTTCAAACTGGCAAAGCATGCTGGGAAATCCCTGGCCTCCTTAAAATGGCCCCGACGTTACACTGCCCCCCCCGGACTGGTTTCTGTCCCCAGAAAATTCAAAGTCCACTTTCAGAAATCCAACGCGAGTCAGCCCGGTGCCAGGGCGGCATGCACGGGCCATCTGAGTCTCGGTCAGAGTATCTGGTTGGGGTAGGGTTCCGGTTTGGCCACCAGCGGGCGGATGGACACATCTGACAGCCTCTGTAGGACCACGCACAGTCCCTTCCCTGGCAGCGGGAGTCCCAGGCCCGCTCCGGCCGACTCCCACCGCTGCCAGTTCTCCCAGGCGGCCGCTGGCCCGCGTCCATGCGTCCAGCCCTTGCCGCGCCTGGAAAATGGCCGCATCTTCGTCCTGCTCGCTCCGCTGCATCGCTCCTGCGCCGAGGGCCTCCGTGACGTCACCGAAAAGAAAAGCATCGGGTGGCGGTAGGACACGCACAGTTCCTCCTCTGGCAGCGGGAGTCCATGACTCCTACCGCTGCCAGGACCTCCCAGTCGGCCGCTGGCCCGCGTCCAGGCGTCCAGCCCCTGCCGATCCCGAGAAAAGACCGGATCTGTCCTGCTCGCTCCACTGCTGCTGCGCTCCAAAGGCCTCTGTGACGTCATCTGCCGGGGGAAGCATCTGCAGGAGGCGGCTTTTTCCCCATCCATGCCACCTCGCTCTAATTTAACGTCGGCGAGGGGCCAGTTTGTCGTGCGCTGTGTGCGGGGCAGTACCATGCCATGTACCCTGGCTCTGTGCAGCGGAAGCCGTCCTTCCTCACGTCGCCACGGCTGTTTCCTTCGTGCACGCGCTGCTGTGATCTGCCGTAGCTCCTCCTCCACTCGCTCTCAGCACGGTGGTTTCCTCTGATGATCAGCGCGGCAACCAACTCGACCTGAGCCAGGCGGTCATCCAACAGGTTCTCGCCGTTGTAGCGGGGAATCTTGGCCCGCTGCTGGATGGATGAGACTGTCATCTCCCGGTCGATTGCCGCTTCTAATCGCTCTGGAATCGCCAGCCCGTCCTGCCCTGAAAAGGGCGGGAAACGGGGCTGGTTTGCTCTGCTCCATCCGTCGCAGCGAAGCTCTCCAGGGGCCGGCGTCTCAGCTCTATACTCCGTTCCCGGCTGAGCGATGAATCGCTCCGGCCGCTGTACCTCCGCCTGGATCCTCATCTTGCTCCATATCCCACTTCTGACACCAGTGTGACGTCTGCAGGGTTCACACAAAGACAATGGAGCAGATGACTGTGATCAACCTGATTTATTTTTCACACACCCCGACCCCCAACCTGCTTCTCAGCACAGACAGGAGCGGAGGTCATTCCCCCAGACCTCCGTTTCAATCATGGTTACACACACAGATACATCTTGCCCTAATCCTGCTAAACACTGCTGGGTCATTATAATGCAGTTATAATGACACAGCAGTGTAACCCAGAAATAACACATTTAACACACACAGTAACGTTTCAAACTGGCAAAGCATGCTGGGAAATCCCTGGCCTCCTTAAAATGGCCCCGACGTTACAATACTGAAAGTGTCATACAGTCATTTAAATCAGGTTAAGTTTGCCCTGCACGCGGGGCTGCGCTGCTACGTTATCCCGACAAGTAGCGTGACCATTAACTCACTCTGTCTTCCATAGATACGTGTGTGCATGACATACCGGTGTTTGGAAGATTCATGCCCCCAATGACCGTCTCTGACTTTCCGCCCATATACATGAAGGCTGTGTCCAGCTGCTTGTGCCCCCTGCACAGGAAAGCCTTCACCATCTCCAGGCTCTGCTCGGCGTCGGCTCGCCCTCCGAATGCCATAGTTCCCAGTAAGGAAACCGGCCGTTTAGCTTCACCAGACGACATTTTCCTCGGGGCCACAAACCTCAGCAATCGTATGATACAGCGAGGCCCTGCCGAATTGTGCAACGTCCGCCTGTTGTTGACCACAGCATGCTACCGTAGGGGAGAGCAGACGATTCAGAGCAAAGGCTGTAGGGTGGAGTAGACTTCAAAACGGAACACAAGCGTCGTAAAATTCACACAACACACTTGACTGTTATGCTGGCCTGTTGAGACTGTTTAGAGTTCACTTTTGTGAACCATCCGTGTTTTAAGCTAATATTTGCTTTGGTTTTATTGCATAATGTGCACAATTGTCGACGTGTGATTCCCGTGTTTGAATACAAGGTAGCAGCAAATCACCGTTCACACGCAGCCCTGTTTCAGCTGGTTAGTAGACGTCATTATGCAAAAATAATCATAGTGGTTGCACTGGGCAGCTTCCTGGTGTGAACAATTAACTACGAATGAACAGGGCGTCCTTGAAAAAGAGAGGTTGCAGTGGAACTACCCTGTATAAATAAAGGTTAAAATAAAACAAATAAAAATATGGACAAATTTATTGCAAAATGTGCTTTTAAGAATTGACATTCTTTCAGAAGAGCGCAGCTGTCTCCAGACAGGCCAGTATAATTTAACTTGCTTTCAGGCATTATTTTATTAAGCTTGGGCTTTAGCTCTATATTAATTTTTAATTAATTTTTACATCTGCAGCACAGGCTGCAGATGTACTGTCCACAAGTATGGTTGATGTCCAAGAGTGGCTCTTCCAGAACCATCTAGTGCTGAACCTTCAGAAAACAGTTTCGATGTGCTTTTCAATCAAAAAATGTAACCTGTGCGGCGGCATGAAATAAAAAGCAGCGTGGTGAAGGTTTTAAGCAGGTTTATTAAATCATACCGCTGTCACGAAGCTCGCCCAATGGGCGGCTCGGAGGCTCTCCAGCAAAGAGACACAGAGTGTGTGTGTCAACAGCAGTTGAAGTGAGTGAGAGAGCGAGTTACAGAATCTTGCAGCATATATACCCAACAACAGACAATACATCAAAGAGCATTCACAGCAGTTGGTATGATCAAAGAGACTGCAGACAGGCATGAGACATTTGCATCTGAGAGACACAGTAAGAACAGGATGCATGAACACAATGCATGAATGGCGCATTAACATCACAGTACAAAACCGGAAAAAGCCAGAAGAAGCGAGACTGCCTGTAGACATCAATACACACATTTCACTGTTAAGTTAATTGCTCTAGTCGAGCGCAGTGTCTGTCTCAGTCTGTTGTGGGGGTCACGCCACACCGCTTCCCCCCAGAGGGCTCGGCAGGGGGCCGAGACCTCGATGTGCAGCTTGGCAGCGAGCTGGGAAAACTCTGTGCAGGCGAAGGTGGGGGGTAGTAAATGCCGGCCGGGGACGGTGAAATCGTCCGGGCCGCGCAAAAATTGCTTGTTGCTCCGTGATGTCGAGGGGCTGTCCCGTTGAACGTGCGGAGATCACAAGAAGAAAAATTAGTGTCTGACTCCTCTCGTGGCCATGAAGAAAAAAGGAGCGGCGAGGCTGCGTAGCGGCTGTAAGAAAAAAATACAAGCAGAGGGACTTGGCGTGTTGACTTTATGTGCGTGCGCAGCCCTAAAGCCCTCGGGAAAAGCTGACGGCTGAATTCCCTTATGTGCCGTGGCTGAGACCATTAGAAAATCCTGTGGGCGAGCTGCTTGCGTGCTTCAGGTGTACGAGCAGCCCTGAAGGTTCTGTGTGCAGGCGGCGAAGAATGCTGGCGGTCTGTGGAGCCGAATGCGTCCCGTGCGTGGTGCGCCGTCCTCGTAACTCCCCGGTGCGTGTGCCGGGGTTCCGTGCGTGGGTGGGCCGCTGGAGGGGCAAGTCAGGGTCTAGAATCTTGGTGGAGATCAGCGCAATCGGTGCCGATAATATCCAAGTTGAGCTGTGGCTGCAGATTGGCCATGGTGCGTTGGAGCGGTGAGAGTGAATAGACAATCTTTGTCCCTCAGGCTCGTGCAGATGCGTTGGAGCGGTGAGAGGGAGGAGATGATCTTTGTCACCGCTCGGCCATGATGCATTCAGGTCCACGCGCTGCATTCTCCACCGGTCCTGGAGGTTGCCGTCATGGAGAGAGGACGAGGTGCATGCGCTCTCGTGTGGAGGAGCTGCGAGCGCGGCCGGTCCAGCGTGGATGAGCAGATCTCAGACGTGCAGATCTCATCATGAAGAATGGGTCACCAGTGTAGCTGTCCAGACCAGAAGGTTGCTTTGCACAAAACGTGTGCATGTTCGGGGTCACCAGTGCGGCGGCATGAAATTAAAAGCAGCGTGGTGAAGGTTTTAAGCAGGTTTATTAAATCATACCGCCGTCACGAAGCTCGCCCAATGGGCGGCTTGGAGGCTCTCCAGCAAAGAGACACAGAGTGTGTGTGTCAACAGCAGTTGAAGTGAGTGAGAGAGCGAGTTACAGAATCTTGCAGCATATATACCCAACAACAGACAATACATCAAAGAGCATTCACAGCAGTTGGTATGATCAAAGAGACTGCAGACAGGCATGAGACATTTGCATCTGAGAGACACAGTAAGAACAGGATGCATGAACACAATGCATGAATGGCGCATTAACATCACAGTACAAAACCGGAAAAAGCCAGAAGAAGCGAGGCTGCCTGTAGACATCAATACACACATTTCACTGTTAAGTTAATTGCTCTAGTCGAGCGCTGTGTCTGTCTCAGTCTGTTGTGGGGGTCACGCCACACCTGCAACGTTTTAAAGTTAATATACATGATCAAGACATCAGTTTAGTTACAGAATTCAAATACCTTGGCATTGTACTAGATCCTCAATTCAAATTTAATCTTCATATAAAGAAAATTTCTAAAACAGTAAAAAAAAATCTGAACTGCTTTAAATTAATTAGATATTACATACCATACCAAGCAGCTGTACTGTATATGCATTCTATGGTTTTTTTCTCATATATCATACTGTTTGACAGTCTGGGCTCAAGCAGCCCCTTCCACAATAAAACATATAGGTTCATTATATAATCAAACTCTAAAAATCTTGGGCAAAAAGCCCATTAGGTGGAATCACTGTTATATTTTAAAAAAATACAATCTATTGAGTTTTGAGAGTTTCATTGACCTCTGTTTTCTGAAATTAATTTTCAAATGTTTCCATAAATCAGCACCTGAGCCACTTGCTGGTTTCATCCAAAGACAGGACAGCAGCAGAGCCACCAGGAGTTCTGTTAACAATAACTGTAAAATATTCCACCGCAGAACCACATTTGGACAAACAGCTTTCTCTATAAAGGGCAGTCACATCTGGAACACAATGCCAAATGAAATTAAAATAATAACGGACTTTAAAACATTCACTACAAAGGTTAAAAACTGGCTGAAAAATAAACAAGAATGTACCCATGTATGAAATGATTGTCTGCAGGGTGTGAGTGAATGAAGGGAAGGAATGAATGTGTTTGTTTACAGTGAGTGACGAAGGGAGGGAGGCCTGAAATAGGCAAATGTGAATCAGGTTTTTATATTGTGTATTTATAATCTTTTTTGCATTGATGTATGTGGTTATTGTTTATTCTGTTTTCATTTTTTCTTTTCCTTATCCTTTTTTCTTTTTACTTGTTTCTCCTTTCTAAAGCCCATCCAGGGACAAGAGTTGCAAATTAGCTAATAGCTATACACTCTTTGTGCAACACATCAGATTGATTGTCATTTGATTAATTGTCTATGTTTATTGCACTGTCCCTGTCAAATAAACAAATAATATAATATATAAACAAAAATATTAAAATGAATTCTTTGTTTAATGTCAAACAAAACGTAATATAAAATTTTACAATACAGGAGAACACTAAATGTATTTGTTGACTCCAAATAAATAGGTCTAAAATTCTAAAATCTACAACTAAAATCCTAAAAATGTTTTACAGGAGAACACAAATTAAATTGTATTGCATTTAAAAAAAGATTAATATCTAAAAAAAAACATTTCACAAAAAGTCCACCTCTACAGTATTTTCAGTGCAGAAAAAACTGTTTCAAACTAAGACAAAAAGCAGACACAAAATATAACAGTAAACTGTTGGATGGAGCTGTAACTCCTGGTTACAGGGAGACGGGAGGTGGAACTTTTTATTTTCAGTAACACACGGCACTTTTACCGAGTTTTTACATATCGACCTTGTGTGTGTGTGGGGGGGGGGGGCGCAGTGAACCTGTCTGTTTTTCAAGCTGCTCTCTGGAGCAGTTGGAGCCACAGAGTCTCTGCAGAAAGTGGCATCCGTGGTATAGCGAAGAGGGCAGTCTGCAGCAGGACTCAGGAAGAGAGCGCCCAAGGGCTTTTGCCATGCCATAACCTGTCAGACGGATGCAGCAGTTCATTTCTGCTTTTTTCCCCCACCAAAATAAAACAGACTCTCTTTTCCTCAAATTGTATCAAAAGAGTTCGGGGTCCGGACGGAGGACTCTCGGGGTCCGGATCCAGACCGGAGTCCACCAGTTGGTGACCCCTGCCATAGACTGTAGTCCTAACAGATGCCTCAGATTTGCTATAATTGCTGTGGTAGCAAAAGTTCTTCTAAGACTCTATACTGTATATGTCTTGATTGTCGATCAATCTGATGATGACCATCCCTCATGTGTTAAATCCTCTTCTTGCGTGAGCACGGAGATGGCTGTTTAGGCCGATACTTGATCGCAGACATGGCTGCAGTAGGGGCAAGGAAAATGCCCAGGTAATAACGCCTTTCTTTGTGCCCGTGCTTCAGCAACATCAGCTCGCCTCTTCTCTTCAAAGTAGTCTTGCGCCTGGGTAGTGAGGGTGCGCCAGCCTGGCCTGTCCATAGCCCACAGCTCTAATTGTTTGGGAAGGATGACGGTGTGTCTGATGTTGAGCTTCACGCAGTCTTTGAATCTTTTGCGTGGTCTGCCTTGGTTCCACTTCCCAGAGCAGAGTTCGCCATACATGAGCTGCTTGGGCAGCCTGTGGCCATCCATCCAGATCACATGACCAACCCATCGAAGCTGGGCTTTCAGAATCATGGCCTCGATGCTGGTCATCTCAGCTCTGTCCAGGACCTCAAGGTTTGTGACCCGGTCTTGCCAGTGAATGTTCATGATCATCCATAGGCTTCTCATGTGGAACTTCTCCATCTGCTTCAGGTGTTTTTTGTACACGGTACACGTCTCACATCCGTAGAGAAGGCTGGTGAGGACAATGGCCCTATACACTTTGAGCTTCATGGACAGCTGGATGTTGTGCTGGTTCAGGACACAAGCTCGGAGACGACCGAGAGCTTGACTGGCCTTGCAGATTCTGGTGTTGATCTCCTTATCCAGGCTGCCATCGCTGCTGACGGTGCTGCCGAGGTACTTAAAGTTGTCTACCGTCTTCAGTTGGGTACCCTTGATGGAGCTAGAGGGGGGAGGGACGGTCGAGGTGGGTGCTGGTTGGAACAGTACCTTTGTCTTGCTGAGGCTGATGGTAAGACCAAAAAGGCGGGAGGCTTCTGCAAACTTATTCACAATGATCTGGAGATCAAACTCCGAGTGGGCCATGAGGGCACAGTCGTCAGTGAAAAGCGCTTCCAGGACAATCTTTTCTGCGACCTTGGTCTTAGCTTTCAGTCGGCGGAGGTCGAACAGTGAGCCATCAAGTCTGTATTGCAGGTATACCCCAAGGTCCAAGTCCCTGATGGCATGGTTGAGGACGCAAGAGAAAAAGAGGTTGAAGAGGACCGGGGCCAGTATGCACCCCTGCTTGACACCGTTGCTGATATTGAATTGCTCCGATACCTCTCCACCTGAGAGAACCTGCCCAGTCATGTTGTCGTGAAACTGGCGTATGAGGTTTACAAATTTGTCTCGGCACCCATGCTTGGAGAGGATGATCCAGAGGACCTCCCTGTTCACCGTGTCGAAGGCCTTAGTCAGGTCGATAAAGGCCACATATAAGTCCATGTTTTGTTCTCAACATTTCTCCTGCACTTGGCGGACGGAGAAGATCATGTCCACGGTGCTGCGGTTTGGGCGGAATCCACACTGTGTTTCTGTCAGGTTCCCTTCAGAGATGTTGTTAATCAGTCGGTTGAGGAGGACCCGGGCCAATATTTTTCCAGCAATAGATAGAAGGGCGATACCTCGGTAATTGCCGCAGTCAGACTTGCTGCTGTTATTCTTGAACAGGGAGACAACAGTGGCATCCCTGAAGTCTTTGGGCAGTTGTTCTTCATCCCAGATGCTGGTGAGGAGGGAATGGAAGATTTCAAGGGCCACAGGACCGGCTGATTTGAATATTTCCGCTGGGATTCCATCCATCCCAGGTGCTTTGCCTGAACTGATCTGCCTAATCGCATTCAAGACTTCATTCATTGTAGGGGGAGGTCGAGGCAGTGGACGGTGGGTTTTTGTGGGATCAGATCGAGGGCATGGGGGTCTACAATGGAGGGGCTGTTGAGCAGGTAGCTGAAGTGCTCACCCTATCGTGCATTGATGCTGCTCTTCTCCTTCAGCAGAGTTGAACCGTCTGCCGACAGGGGTGGGGTAGTGCATGGCTTGGCAGGTCCATATACTTCCTTGATGATGCTGAAGAACATCTTGGAATTCTGCGTGTTGGCATATCTCTGTACCTCATCTGCCTTCTTCTCCCACCATTCATTCTGCATCTTTTGCAGCACTGCTTGTGCCCGTCTCTGGAGGTGCTTGAAGCGATCAAGCTTGGAAATGGAAGCGGGGTCATTCTGCCACTCAACAAAGGCCTTCTGCTTGTCATCCAGGAGTGTCTTGATGTTCTCATCGTTCTCGCCGGCACCAGTCCTGGTGCGCTCGTTTCCTGGGGCCGATGGTGGTTTTTGCTGACTCTGTCACCAGTGCTCTAAACTATTCCCACCTTTATGTTGGACAGCCAGTCAGGGGTCCATGGGCAATCAGTCGGCCATCCAGATCTTCTGCAAATTCACTATGTTGCTGAGGTTGTTCAAGTTTGGCGATGTTGAACGCTGGCCTGATGACTTTCGGCATCTTGCGGTGTGTTGGGGTAACATGCAGGGATAGGATAGATCTGACTAGACGGTGGTCTGTCCAACACTTTGCTCCGCACATGGCCCTGGTGATCCTGACATCACGGATGTCTCTCTAATGGCAAATGGCAAAGTCTATCAAATGCCACTGCTTGGATCTTGGGTGCATCTATGTTGTCTTATATTTGTCTGCTTGCTAGAACAGTGTGTTTGTGATAGCGAGGTGGTTTTCAGCACAAAGGCTCAAGAGCATCAAGCCGTTGGAGTTCAATTTTCCAGTGCTGTGTGGCCCCAGCATGCCTTTCCAGTTACAGCAGTCTGTACTGACTCTGGCGTTGAAATCGCCTAGCAGAATGAGTTTGTCATTGGGAGGAGTGTCCTTCATGAGGGTACTGAGCTCCTCATAAAAGGCTTCCTTCACTTCATCACTGCTGGTGAGAGTTGGGGCGTACGCGCTGGTGAGGGTAACGTGCCGGTTATAGTTGAGGGGGAAACAGTTTCATCAGCCGTTCATTAACTGACGTTGGTAGGTCAGGAAGTTGCTTGAGAACTGTTGTCTTGATGGCCAGTCCTACTCCATGGATCCTCTCTTCATCTTTAGCCTTGCCTTTCCAGAAGAAGGTGTAGCCACCTTTTAGTTCGGCCACAGAGCCTTCTTTGGCTAGTCTGGTCTCGCTGAGGGCCGCGATATCAATGCGGTAGCGGGCCAGTTCCCTTGCAATGAGAGCTGTTCTTCTCTCAGGCCTCGAGGAGGCCTCTCTGTCCATGAGCATGCGTACATTCCACACACCAAGAATTAGTTTCTTTTTTCTTTGGTTTCGACCGCTTGGGGGGTAGAACTGCCAGCCGTGGTATGTTGACCAATTGGAAGGGACAAGCATTTGTTTGGGACACATTTTCTAGTCCCCTCCCTCATGTGAGGACCGGAGTGGTGGCTCAGTTGGTAGAGCATCCGCCCCACACCAGGGAGGCAGGGGTTCAAATCCCGGCCAGGTCATACCAAAGACCATATAAAAATGGTACTTTCTGCCTTCTAACGTGGTTCTCAGCATAATAGAATGGGGAAAGAAAAGTTACGCACAGAGCTACCAGAGGACTGACCCCTCACTGTAGCTTTCACTACTTACAGTAGCTGTGTGGCCTAGGGTCAGAGAAACGGAGATAGGCGCCGCCCCATACACCAATTGGTGTTCCACATGCAGTGGAAGGGAATTAACTAACTATAACTGACTAACTCCCTCATGTGAGGGTGAGCAGTGCTGTCCTAAAGAGGCTGCTCAATCGCCTGGGGGAACGCCGAGCTCCACTGTTGTCCCGGGGTCAGAAGGAGAGCGACTATTGCCCCCAAGCCGCCTGCGTGCAGGGTTCAAGCTATAACTGCCAGTGGTCACCTCCACCTGTTGCTTTACTCGTTCCCCATCGCCGCAGGGCTGTTGTAGGGTTGTGAGGACAAACACACATGAGGAAAACCTGTGCAGGAAAGTTTTTTAAAAGTGGGAAAGTTGATGCACACGGGCAATCCCACTCTCTCGGCCTCAAAAGCCAGGATCTGGTGGTACGAAAAGAGCCGTCACCACCAGGGACTTCCTCGGCTGCAGTGGATGACCACGACGTCTATAGTGCCTTGCCATGCCCTTGCGTTCAACAATGCCTGCTGTCACCACCTTCATGACCATTGGGACAAAAGATGCCCTCATCCACTCAATCCGCCGACTACAGTCTTCACATGCTTAGGTAGGCATACCCTGTTTAACTCACCGCAGGGTTTGAGACCTGACCAGCTACCCTCACCTGGTTCAGCCCGCCTGCCAAAGCGGTTTACCGGGGTGTGGCCGCTGCACATGCTACAACTTTGAGGAGCCACAGGTGAGAGTTGGGTGCCAGGTGGGAACCAATGTAGAATGAGCTGTCCTTAAAAGGACATGGCAAGCCCCCCCTACAGAGGTACTATCCCTCTCCCAGACACCCCATGACACCCCCATATATGTATGTAAAGGATAATTGGTGATTGCTAATGGGGATGCTTGTAGTAATGGGTTACTGGACACTCCGTACCCAAATCGCAACATACCCGAGACGTTCCGTACCCGCTTCCATACTTGTGTAATTAAATACTTTCCAAACCAAAATGTTGTTGTGGTTTATTAGTATCAAAATGTGATTCAACACATAAGCTGAATTAATTAAGACTGAAATTAAACTCACAAAAATGTCATGGCAATCAGTGGCATAAGAGTAGCAGCTGATTTTTAATTAACCAACGCATTAATGGCAGGGTAGGCAGATCGCTAGCCGCACAACTTAGCCAATTGCCAACTCGGCCTGGCTGATTTGGCCCGCCATCAGGCGGACCGAGTTGGGGCATGATTTACACTGAACGTGGCCCACTGCCGAGTCGGCCCATCAATTACCGTAATCAGGACTCGTGGTGTTGGAGATTGAACGCATTGTTGAAGTACCATAATCGAAACAATTAGTTACAGAAATTTACTCAAAAAATATTATGCCTAAGAGCTCTCAGCAAGAGCTCTTCTCAGTAAGAGCTCTTAGATTTGTATTCTTTTATTTATGATCCTTTTTGCCATAGAATTCAAATTTTTTTATTTTACGTACACTACCGTTCAAAAGTTTGGGGTTGTGGAGTGTGTGAAATCAAAAAGGCAGATTCATTTCAGACGATTTATTACACACTCACATCTCTCAAGCACAGAACAGACTGAACATTTAAGCAGAAACTCTCCCCTTAAGTTTCATGGCATTTACATCACACACAACATGACATTTGCATCACACTGCATTCAACATCCTTCATCCCTGACTCCTTCCTGCTATCTCACCAGGAATCTCCTGCTCTTTGTTCTCCCAAGCTTATCCACTGTCTCCTGTCTGAGATGCTAGATAATCTGGCTCCCCCAAGGTGCTACACCCCCCCCAGCATCTTAGATAGGACAACAGAATAACACTCCACATGCTGTGATAGAACAATTGAACATCAGTCCACATGCTGCTTGGGCTTCCGTCTCCTCCCGTATCTGCTGTAACTGGGGTTTACCGCCTCCGTGGCGCTGCTGTGCTGGTGGGGGGCTGCTGGGAGTGTGTCTGACTGCGGGTGGGCTGTTGCTGGGGGGGGGGGGGCACTTCGATCTGTCCGTGTGGCTGCTCTGGTGAATCGTTTCCCTGGGGAGCTCTCCGTGGGGGTCTTCCACGCCGAGGGGCCTTAGCCAACAGCACTTGGTCGTCCGCCACAACGAAAGCGGGTTTGAGTCTGTCTATGCCAATTTTTTCCCTCCTACCCCCAAGTCTAGCAAAAAAATGCTTATCCCCTGTTTCCAACACTCTGAACGGTCCATCATAGGGTGGGCGCAATGGAGGGCGGTGGGCATCGTGTCTGACAAACACGAACTCCGTGCTCTTCAAAGTTTTAGGCACGAAAACACGCGGAAAACTGTGGTGGGCAGGGCCCGGTAGCGTGCCTGTGTTTGCGCTACGCTGCAAAAGCTGAGACGGGCAGCTGCCCGGCGCGGGATTGTCTGGTAGAAATTCCCCGGGCAGCCGTAGTGGCTGTACAAAAACAAGCTCTGCCAGGGAAGCTTCCAGATCCTCTTTCGGTGCGGAGCGCAACCCCAATAAAACCCACGGCAGCCTGTCTACCCAATTTGCATCCGTCAATGAAGCCCTGAGTGCTGCTTTCAGTGATCTATGAAAACGCTCGCATAACCCATTGGCCTGTGGGTTGTATGCGGTTGTGCGGTGAATTGTAACACCCAGGCTGCGGGCCATCGCGGACCAGAGTTCGGAAACAAATTGCGGGCCCCTGTCGGACATAATGTCCGACAGGACTCCAAAATGCGCCACCCATGCTGTTAAAAAAGCGCGCGCTACATCCACGGATGTGGTTGCTGCCAGCGGGACCGCTTCTGGCCAGCGCGTGGTGCGGTCCACCATTGTCAGGAGGTGCGTGCACCCCTGTGATGGCGGGAGGGGGCCCATGAGGTCCACGTGAACATGGTCGAACCTCTTAGCCGGAATACAAAACGGCTCCTAGGGAGCCTTCGTGTGTCTGTGTACTTTGGCTCGTTGGCACGCCACGCAGGCTGCAGCCCACTCTTTCACTTGTTTGCATAGGCTCGGCCACACAAACTTCTCTCCCACCATTTTGACCGACGCGCGCACTCCTGGGTGCGCTAGAGTGTGAACTGACTCAAACACGCGGCGGCGCCACGCGGTTGGGACCACCGGACGCGAGCGACCAGTGGAGACATCGCAGATTTTGGGGGGGGGGGGGCGCCATCCTGCAGCACCCTGCTCTCCAGCCTTAACCCTGTTGGTCCAGACTGGAGCGCGCGCACGTCTGCATCGCTAATCTGCTCCGCGGCCATGGCTGCGTAATCTATCCCCACACAGACCGGGGCCACTACGGCGCGCGAGAGGCAGTCCGCCACTACATTCAGTTTACCAGACACATACTGAATATCGGTAGTAAACTCTGAGATTGCGGCCAACTGTCTCTGCTGCCGGCCCGACCACGGTTCTGAAACCTTGGCCATCGCGAATGTTAGCGGCTTGTGGTCCACGAACGCGGTGAAGCTGCGCCCTTCCAGCCAGAACTGGAAGTGGCGTATGGCCAGGTGAAGAGCCAGCAACTCTCTGTCGAACGCGCTGTATTTACGTTCGCTGTCGCGCAAAGTTCTGCTGAAAAAAGCGAGCGGCTGCCAAGCCCCGGCGACGCGCTGCTCCACGACAGCTCCATGGCCACATCTGAAGCATCGGTGGTGAGCGCTATGCGGGCCGTCAGGTTTGGATGTGCCAGCAGTGCAGCGTTTGCCAGAGCTGCTTTAACTTCCAAGAACGCCCGCTCTCGCTCCGGGATCCATTGGACCCTATCCGCGGGTTTCTGTTTCTTGAGCGCGGCGTACAATGGTTGCATGAGCTGCGCCGTGCGGGTAAGGAAACAGTTATAAAAGTTCACCATCCCCAAAAATTCCTGCAGCACCCTGACCGTCAGAGGCCGGGGAAAATCCGCCACGGCGCGCACTTTGTCGGGCAGCGGGATCGCTCCTTCCGGAGAGACGCGGTGCCCTAAAAAAATCAATCTCCGTCACACCGAACTGGCATTTTGCCGGGTTAATTATTAACCCGTGCTCCTCCAACCTCCGGAAAACCGTCATGAGGTGGGTTTCGTGTTCGTCTTCGGACGCACTGGCTACCAGGATATCGTCCAGGTAGACGAACACAAACGGGAGGTCGCGCAGCACTGCATCCATCATGCGCTGGAACGTCTGTGCCGCTCCTTTTAACCCGAATGGCATGCCCAGGAACTCAAATAGACCGAACGGAGTTATTACCGCTGTTTTGGGTATGTCCTCAGCGCGCACTGGGACTTGGTGGTAACCGCGGACCAGGTCTATTTTGGAAAAAATGCGCGCTTCGGCGAGGTGAACGGAAAAATCCTGTATGTGGAGAATTGGGTAGCGGTCGTGCGCTGTGGCGTTGTTCAACCTGTGGAAATCCCCGCACAGTCGCCACGATCCCTCAGCCTTAGGGACCATATGTAGCGGGGATGCCCATGGGCTGTTCGAGCGCCTGATGATGCCCAGCCTTTCCAGGTTGGCGAACTCCTCGCGCGCTATGGCCAGTTTAGCAAGTCTAAAGAGAGACCTCTAAACCTCTAGTTTAGAGGTCTTGCAAAAACGGGCGGCCCGGAGGTGGTGATAAAGTGCTCCACCCCGTGTTTAGCGATGGCCGCCGAAAACGTCGGGACCGTGAGTGCTGGGAACTGAGTGAGCAGTGTGTGGAACTTACCGCCTGTAGCTGTGACATTGGCTTGTGCTGTTGGCTGGGTCACTCGAGCTGTACAGGGGAGAGAGTCAAAGGACAGTGCATTAACCAGGCACCTGTTAGCAACATCAACCAGTAAGCCATGTGCACACAGAAAATCAGCCCCCAGTATATGGTAATTCAGTGCTGCTACGACAAAAGTCCACTCATATGTACGGCCGTGTAGAGATAAGAGCAGAGTCCTCTCACCAAAGGTCTTAATATCCTAGCCGTTTGCTGTCAACATCTTGGGGCCGCTAGATCCTGCCAGCCGGTCAGCGTAGGTCGGCCGGATGAAGCTCTTCTGGGCTCCGGTGTCCACGAGGAAACGCCTTCCCGAGCGTGCATCTGTCAAGTAGAGCAGCTTGTTCTCTTCATCGAGGGTCGTGGCTGCTACTGACCCCCGGCCTTGGCGTTTTCCCGAGCGCTTGAATTGGCATGGTGGCGCACATCTGCGTGCCTTCTCTCCGAAGCGGCGGTGGTAGAAACAGAGCGTGTCTCTCTGGCGCTCCTTGGCCCCTGCTGCTGCTACCGTTGGTGGCTCCTCGCCTCCTCTGGTCGTCTCGCTGGGCTCCGCCGCTGCCGCGTTGACTGTGATCGCCCTGGTGGTGATGATGATCTAGTCTGCCTCCTGGGCTAGCGCATGGTAGTCACGCACGGCCAGCCACGGCGAATTGGCCAGAACCGCTCTCGCCACTGTAGGAAGGTTCCGGAGGAAGAGGTGGGCAAACAGAAAGTGCCCGTTGTCCGTGCCCATTAACGCCAGCATCTTCTCCATCAGGTCTACAGCCGAACCATCTCCTAACTCGATCCGCGTCAGGAGCCTCTCCGCTCTCTCACAGTCCGAGAGTGTGTAGCGCTGGATGAGCGCAGCCTTGAGCGTCTCGTATTTGCTGCTGGCTGGTGGCTGATCGAGCAGGCTCGCTACCTGCTGAGCTGTGCGGGCGTCGAGCGCTGCGACCACATGGTAGAATCTGGTATCATCTGCCGTTACTCCCCGGAGGGCGAACTGGGCCTCGGTGAGGTGGAACCAAGAGCACGGGTTGTGCTGCCAGAAATCCGGTAGCTTGACTGAAACCGCACACGCGTGGCTGGAGGTTCCAGTCCTGGCTGTCTGTGGGATGGCTGCCGCCTCGCTATAGCTTCTTGACCGGGCCGGCTCCGGGGATCTTGCCTCGTGTTCCATAATACGTCTTGGGTCACCAGTGTGGAGTGTGTGAAATCAAAGGCAGATTCATTTCAGAAAATTTATTACACATTCACATCTCTCAAGCACAGAACAGACTGAACATTTAAGCAGAAACTCTCCCCTTAAGTTTCATGGCATTTACATCACACACAACATGACATTTGCATCACACTGCATTCAACATCCTTCATCCCTGACTCCTTCCTGCTATCTCACCAGGAATCTCCTGCTCTTTGTTCTCCCAAGCTTATCCACTGTCTCGTGTCTGAGATGCTAGATAATCTGGCTCCCCCAAGGTGCTACAGGGTCACTTAGAAATTTCCTTATTTTTGAAAGAAAAGCACTGTTTTTTTCAATGAAGATAACTTTAAACTAATCAGAAATACACTCTATACATTGCTAATGTGGTAAATGACTATTCTAGCTGCAAATGTCTGGTTTTTGGTGCAATATCTACATAGGTGTATAGAGGTCCATTTCCAGCAACTATCACTCCAGTGTTCTAATGGTACAATGTGTTTGCTCATTGTGTCAGAATTCTCCAGATTACCTCAACAAATTAACAGCTAGAATGCCAAAGGTCTGCAATGCTGTAATTGCTGCAAATGGAGGATTCTTTGACGAAAGCAAAGTTTGAAGGAAAAAATTATTATTTCAAATACAAATCATTATTTCTAACCTTGTCAATGGCTTGACTATATTTTCTATTCATTTTACAACTCATGGTGGTAAATAAAAGTGTGACTTTTCATGGAAAACACAAAATTGTCTGGGTGACCCCAAACTTTTGAACAGTAGTGTATGTAGCATAGGTATAAATGCGGCGTGTTTTAGACAAAGAATTTATACAGAATTTATCACTTAATTAGTTAGAACTGACTATTACTCAAATATGTACTAATAAAGTGCCAAGTTGGCATAATCGATGGGCCGACTCGGCAACTGGCCGAGTTGGGTGTAAACTGGCAGATCCAACTTGCCGTTTTACATTCTTGTGTCACTTCTTCATAAAGAAAGTCAAGTAGTTTCCCTACAGATGAGATTAGTTCATGAAAATAAACTCAAATGGTACCAACGCAAAACATATGCCAGAGTGTACATATGGTGGTGTGAAAAAGTGTTTGCCCCCTTCCTGATTTCTCTTTTTTTTTTGTATGTTTTGCTGATATAGAAGCTAAACAGCTTGTTTATATTGACAGCACATGGATCAGCCAAGAGGAAACTCACCTCATGACGTCATATCCTGAAACGAGGTGTGTCTCAGGACATTGCACTAGTGCAACACGGCGCTAAATTTGAATTCACAGAAATATTTTTCCACTTATTTAGCGTTCTAATTCAACAGAACCAACTATATGGATAATGGAAGATAAATTCATACTGAATACTTATGCATAGTTCCAAGATCTTGTCACGGACCCTTTAAGGAAGCATGAGCATAAGAAAGCATACCTTTCATAGTAAAAGTGGTATGTAACTCAGTATGGGTAACCCCCACAGCCTACAGACTAGCAGAGCGCACAGCTGGAGCAATTAGCAGAACAATGACTGATATCAATAGGCAGCCTCTCTTTTGTCTAGCTTCTTCCGCCAGTAATCTGCTTTGATATGTGTGACTCAAATGCAGGTGTTCATGCTTCCTGTTCTGTGATGCTAGTGTGCCTTTCATGTATTGTCTGTAACTGGGTATAAAAACTGCATTGCTCTGTAACTCACTCTCTCTCTCACTGCTCATCTGACTAGACTCATCCACTGTCTGCTAGGAGAGCCTCCGGGCTCACTCTGGCACGCATGCATGACGCCGGAGTGAGTTCTCGTGATGGCGGTATGATTAATAAAATCCCTCAAAAACTCCCAGTTCGCTGCACATTTCATGCCGCCACATCAGCATATTTTTCTGTAACTTGTTTTAGGTGTTTCTGTGAACAGAACAATATTTTTACAAAACTAATCATGTCCTATCATTTGCCATTATGCATCCAGCCTCAGCAGGGCTTTGATTGGGTTGTGGAGTGTGTAATTGACGAGGCAGGTTTGTCTCAAGGCAGTTTATTACACGTCTCCAACATGAGCAAAGTAGAAAGAGAACATCTCAGAAAAAACTCGTCCCTTATATACCCAGGACTCTCACAGCTCACAAGTCACATTGCATTCAAATCAAAAGTCACAATGCATTTCCTCTTTAATCCCTTAGCATCCCCCACACAGTCTTTGGCCCACAAAGGACCCTCCAAGCAGACTCTCAGCACACAAAGGATTACACTTTTCACAGCTTCCTGTTATCTCCAAGGAAACTCTGCCCTTTGTTCTTATCTAAGATGTGAGGCATTATGTAAGGCACATGTGTGGCTACACGACCCCCCCCCCCCAAACATTTTAGATCGAACAAAAGAATAACAGTCTTCATGCCGTGATAGAATCATTACACATCAGTCCACATGCTGCCTGGGCTTCAGTCTTCTCCCGTATCTGCTGTAACCAGGATTCACCGCCTCCGCGGCACTGTCATGCTGGGGAGCTGCTGTCTGGGGGTGAAAACCTTTTGCCAGTCCCCGCGGGTGTTCTGGGGAAATATTACTCTGGGAAGCTCCTCGTGGGGGTCTTCCTTGCCGAGGGGCCCTCGCCAACAGTACTTGCTCGTCCGCCACCACAAAAGCGGGTTTGAGTCTGTTTATGCCAACCTTTTCCCTCCTACCCCCCAAATCTAGCAAAAAATGCTTGTCCCCTGTTTCCAACACTCTGAACGGTCCATCATAAGGCGGTCGCAGTGGGGGGCGATGTGCATCGTGTCTGACAAAAACAAACTCCGTGTTCTTCAAAGTTTTAGGCACAAAAACGTGCGGAAAACTGTGGTGGGCAGGACTGGGCAGCGTGGCCGTGTCAATGCTACGCTGCAACAGCTGAGACGGGGAGCTGCCTGTCGCCGGATTATCCGAGAGAAACTCCCCGGGCAGCCGAAGTGGCTGCGCAAAAACGAGTTCAGCTGGGGAAGCTTCTAAGTCTTCTTTAGGTGCAGAACGCAACCCTAATAAAACCCACGGTAGCTTGTCTACCCAATTTGCATCCGTCAGTGACGCTCTGAGAGCTGCTTTCAATGACCTGTGAAAACGTTCGCATAACCCATCAGCCTGTGGATTGTACGCAGTTGTACGGTGAATTGTGACACCTAGGCTGCGGGCCATTGTTGACCAAAGTTTTGAAACAAATTGAGGGCCTCTGTCGGATGTAATGTCCGACGGGACTCCAAAACGCGCCACCCATGCTGTTACAAACGCGCGCGCCACCTCCTCGGCTATGGTTGACGCCAAAGGGACCACCTCCGGCCAGCGCGTGGTGCGGTCCACCATTGTCAGAAGGTGCGTGCACCCCTGTGATGGCGGGAGGGGACCCACGAGGTCCACGTGAACGTGGTCAAACCTCTTAGCTGGAATGAGAAATCCTCGTGTGTCTGTGTACCTTGGCCCGTTGGCACGCCATGCAGGCTGCCGCCCACTCTTTAACTTGTTTGCGGAGGCCCAGCCACACAAATTTTTCCGCTACCATTTTGACCGACGCGCGCACCCCCGGGTGCGCCAAAGATGAATCGAGTCGAAAACGCGGCGGCGCCACGCTGCCGGTACCACGAGACGCAGACGTCCCGTGGAGACATCACAGATTAGAGGAGGCATACCGTCTTGCAGCACCCTGCTCTCCAGCCTTAACCCTGTTGGTCCAGACTAGAGTGCGCGCACATCTGCGTCACTACCTTGCTCCGCGGCCATGGCTGTGTAATCTATCCCCACGCGGACGGGGGCAGCCACAGCGCGCGAGAGGCAGTCTGCCACTACATTCAGTTTACCCGACACGTGCTGAATATCGGTAGTAAACTCTGAGATTGCGACTAGCTGCCTCTGCTGCCGGCCTGACCACGGCTCTGAAACTTTGGCCATCGCGAATGTTAGCGGCTTGTGGTCAACGAACGCGGTGAAACAGCGCCCTTCTAGCCATAACTGGAAGTGGCGAATGGCCAAATGGAGAGCCAGCAGCTCCCTGTCAAACGCGCTGTATTTACGCTCACTATCGCGCAAGGTCCTGCTGAAAAAGGCGAACGGCTGCCAAGCCCCGGCTACATGCTGCTCCATGACCGCCCCTATGGCCACATCAGACGCGTCAGTGGTGAGCGCTATGCGGGCCGTTGGGTCTGGATGTGCCAACAACGCAGTGTTTGCCAGGGCTGCTTTGACTTCCGAGAACGCTCGCTCCCGCTCCGGGGACCACTCTATCTTATTCGCGGGTTTCTGTTTTTTGAGCGCGGCATACAGCGGTTGCATGAGTTGCGCTGCACGGGGGAGGAAACAGTTATAAAAATTCACCAGTCCCAAAACTCCTGTAACGCCCTGACCGTCTGCGGCCGGGGGAAATCTGCCACCGCGCGCATTTTGTCAGGTAGCGGAACTGCTCCTTCGGGGGAGACGCGGTGTCCTAAAAAAAAACGATCTGCGTCACCCCGAACTGACACTTTGCTGGGTTAATTATTAACCCGTGCTCTCCCAACCTCCGGAAAACTGCCGCGAGGCGGTTTTCGTGTTCGTCTTCGGACGCGCTGGCTACCAAAATATCGTCCAAGTAGACGAACACGAAAGGGAGATCACGCAGCACCGCGTCCATCATGCGTTGGAACGTCTGTGCAGCCCCTTTAAGCCCGAATGGCATGCGCAAAAACTCGAATAGGCCAAATGGAGTTATCACCGCTGTTTTGGGTATGTCCTCAGCGCGCACTGGGACTTGGTGGTAACCGCAGACCAAGTGTATCTTAGAAAAAAAGGCGCCCCTGCCAAATGAACGGAAAAATCTTGGATATGCGGGATTGGGTAGCAGTCATGCGCTGTGGCGTTGTTCAACCTGCGGAAATCCCCGCAAGGTCGCCACGAGCCGTCAGCTTTCGGGACCATGTGTAGCGGGGAAGCCCATGGGCTGTTCGAACGCCTGATGATGCCCAACCTCTCCAGGTTGGCGAACTCCTCGCATGCTATGGCCAGTTTAGCTGCGTCCAAGCGCCGAGCTTTTGCAAAAACGGGCGGTCCGGTGGTCGTAATAAAATGTTCCACCCAGTGTTTAGCGACGGCTGGCGAAAATGTGGGGACCGTGAGTGCTGGGAACTGAGTGAGCAGAGTGTGGAACTTACTGCTTGCAGCTGTGACGTTGGCTTGTGCTGTTGGCCGGGCCGCTCGAGCTGTACAGGGAATAGAGTCAAAAGAAAGTGTATTAACCGGGCGCCTGTTAGCGACATCAACCAACAAACCATGTGAGCACAAAAAATCAGCCCCCAATATATTGAAATTCAATGCTGCTATAACAAATGTCCACTCAAATGTATGGCCGTGTAGAGACAGAAGCAGAGTCCTCTCACCAAAGGTCTTAATCTCCGAGCCGTTCGCTACTGCCATCTCGGGACCTCTGGAACATGCCAGCCGGTCAGCGTAGGAAGGCGTGATGAAACTCAACTGGGCGCCTGTGTCCACGAGGAAATGCCTCCCCGAGCGTGCGTCCGTCAAGTAGAGCAGCTTGTTCTCCTCCCCGATGGTCGCAGCTGCTACCGACCCCCGGTCTTGGCGTTTCCCGAGCGCTTGAACTGGCACGGTGGTATACATTTGCGTGCCTTCTCTGCAAAGCGGCGGTGGTAGAAACAAAGGGTGTCTCCTCCGCGTTCCTTGGCCCCCGCCCCCGCCGTCGTCGGTGGTTCTGCTACCGCTGTCCCTGGCTCCCTGCCATCTCTGGCCGTCGCGCCGAGCTCCGTCGCTGCCGCCGTGGCTGCGCGCTGTCTGCTGGCATTGACAATCCGATGCGCCTCCCGGGCCAGTGCGCGGTAGTCCAGCTGGGCCAATAACGGCGAACTGGCCAGGGTCGCTCTCATCTCTGACGGTAGGGTCCTGAGGAAAAGGTGGGTAAAGATGAAGTGGTCATCATCCTACCTTTCAACCTCAGCATCTTCTCCATCAGGTCAATGGGCGTGCCATCTCCCAACTCGGTCAGCGCCAGGAGTCTCTCTGCTCTCTCCTCAACCGAGAGAGTGTAGTGCTGGATGAGTGCAGCCTTCAACGGGCCGTATTTGTCGCTGGCTGGTGGCTGCTCCAGAAGGCTCTCCACATGCTGAGCCGTGTGGTTATTGAGCTTTGCGACCACATGGTAGAATTTCGTGTCATCTACTGATATCCCCCGGAGGGTGAACTGTGCCTCAACCAAGTGGAACCAGGAGCGCGGGTTGTTCTGCCAAAAGTCCGGTAGCTGGACCGTAACGGCATACGCTTGGCTGGGGGCTCCCGATGAGGATGGCCCCGGGGAATTCTCTTCTTGCTGCACGCTACGTCTTGGGTCAGCAGTGTGGAGTGTGTAATTGACGAGGCAGGTTTGTCTCAAGGCAGTTTATTACACATCCCCAACATGAGCAAAGTAGAAAGAGAACATCTCAGAAAAAACTCGTCCCTTATATACCCAGGACTCTCACAGCTCACAAGTCACATTGCATTCAAATCAAAAGTCACAATGCATTTCCTCTTTAATCCCTTAGCATCCCCCACACAGTCTTTGGCCCGCAAAGGACCCTCCAAGCAGACTCTCGGCACACAAAGGATTACACTTTTCACAGCTTCCTGTTATCTCCAAGGAAACTCTGCCCTTTGTTCTTATCTAAGATGTGAGGCATTATGTAAGGCACATGTGTGACTACAGGGTATATTTTTTTTTTCCACAATATCTTTATTGAACCTTTTTTTTTTTTTTAACAAACATGATACAAACAATCAAACACTAACACTAAAGTACTACAAAAAAAAAAAATGCACTAAAAACACCAACAACCACCAACAAAATCAAGTCTTCAACAATGCTCCTCTGTTTAGTCTAGACAATCCAATACATAAGTATACATATTATGTTCACCAGTTTGGAATTTACAAGGTCCACACACATCATTCACCTTCTTCTTCAAGAGTTATGTTTAAATTTTTTACATAATCAATAAAAGGTCTCCATATATTCTCAAACACAATTTCCTTTGATTTTAGTATATATGTTATTCTTTCTAATGGAAGGTTTGTTAACATCTGTCTTTACCACTGAGTCACATCTGGTCTATGAGTCTTTTTCCATAATAGTGCAATACATTTTTTGGCATTAAGCAAACTGAGGTCTATGAATGTTCTTTCACTTTTATTAAAATTATGCTTTTCTGGGTACAGACCCAACAAAAACAGTTTAGGATTCAATATGATTTGTTTTGAGATTATTTTTTCAATTGTTACCCTCACCTCTTCCCAAAACATTCTTATTAATCTACATTCCCATAAACAATGAAATAGGGTTCCTTTACTTTCCATGCATTTTGTGCATGTATCTGGTATATTTTTGTTATATCTATTTAACTCCTCCGGTGTAACATACATCCGCATTAACCATTTGAAATGTATCAATTTAAGGCGTGCATTTATTGATTTGGTTTGAGCTTCTGTACAAGCCAATTCCCATTGTTCCTCTGAAATTTCAATTTGCAGATCTTCTTTCCAGTAGTTTAATCTTTTCAGTGAATTTTCACTTGAAGATAGTGTCAATGAGTTATAAAACTCTGAAATAATACCCTTTCTTTTACTATCTTTCATCATCATTTTTTCCAAGGATGAATAAATAGGTCGAGTGAGAGCTTTATTTTGATTTGATCGAATAAAGTTTCTAAGTTGAAGATATTTAAAAAAATGTGTTCTATTGAGATTAAATTTGATCCTCAGCTCTTCAAAAGACATTATGTTGTCTGCACATGGCAAATATAAATCCTGAATCTTTTGTATCCCTTTTAAATTCCATACTTTAAATACAGCGTCCGCTCTCCCTGGTTTAAAATATTGATTACCCCATATTGGACTAAATTGTGACAATAACTGTGGTTCTTTTAAATAGTTTTTAGCTTCACACCATATTTTGATCATATGCTTTACAAATGGATTTTTAACTTGTTTTTGTAATTTTTTTGCCGAATCTGAGTATATGAATATGGGAAGAGGTAAAGGTAAATTGTATGATTCCATTTCAGTCCAGTGAGGGAGATCATTTGATGAAAAATAATATGTCATAGACCTCAGTTGTGCCGACCAATAATACAACATAAAATTTGGACATTTCAGACCTCCACGATCAAATGGTAAATATAATAAAGACAAACGTAATCTAGCCCTCCTGTTGTTCCATATAAATTCCACTAACTTTTTTTTTATTCTTGAGAATAGATCTAAAGGTGGTGATAAGGGAATGTATTGAAATAAATAAAGTATTTTAGGTAAAATATTACTTTTAAGTATATTGATTCTCCCGATCATCGACATTGGTAGTGACATCCATCTCTGAGTTAACTCATTGATATCTGACATTAAGGCTTCATAGTTGACACTGGCGACTGATTCTAGCTTAGGCATAATTTGGATTCCTAAATATTTAAACTGATTTACAACATTGAATTGATTTACCTCAGGGGCTGGGTAATTTCTCTGGGTCTCATTTAGCATTAATATTGAAGATTTAGTTTTATTTATTTTATATCCTGATATTTCCCCAAAATTCTTTATTAAATTCAACAAGGTTGGAATTGATTTTTTTAGATTCGACATAAACAAAATTATATCATCGGCGTACAGGGAGATTTTATGTTCTGTTGGTCCAACTTTAATTCCATATATTTGTGAATGTAAACGTATCGCTATCGCTAAAGGTTCAATTGCCATAGTAAACAGTAAAGGTGAAAGTGGACAGCCTTGTCGACATCCTCTATTGATTTTTATTGGTTTTGAAATATTGTTATTTGTTAGGATTTCTGCTGTAGCATTATTGTATATTATTTGAACCCATTTTATGAAATTATTTCCAAGTCCAAACCTTTGTAGGACTTCAAAAAGAAAGGGCCATTCAACTCTATCAAAGGCCTTTTCGGCGTCCAATGATAGGAGAGCTGTATCCGGTGCTTCTTTATTAAAATAAATAATATTAAATAGTCTTCTTACATTATGGAAGCCTTGTCTACCCTTTATAAAGCCATTCTGATCTCGATTAATAATATTTGGTAAAATTTCTTGTATTCGTCTTGCTAAAATTTTACAGATTATCTTAAGGTCGGCGTTTAATAGGCTTATTGGTCTCATATTTTCACATTTATTAGAGGGCTTACCTGGTTTTGGCAGCAGTATAATTAAGGCATTATTTATGTATGATGGTAAATTATTATTTTGAAATGCTTCTAAAACCATTTCCAAAAAAGGTTTTATTAATTTATTCTTAAATTTTTTATAAAGGTCAACTGGAAGACCATCTGGTCCTGCACTTTTTCCTGATTTCATATTATCAATGGCTAGCCCAACTTCTTCTTGACTAATTTTAGACTCCAATATCTCCCTGTTTTCATTTGGAATACACGGTATAGATAGTTCGTTCAAAAACCCATTTAGTTTTGTTAAATCAGGTTCATTTTTGGTATCATATAATTTTTCATAGTAATCTCTAAAGGCTCTATTAATTTCTAAAGGATCTATAACTACCTGTCCATTACTTATAATACTGGTAATTGGTGTTTTAATTTCCAATTGTTTAATCTGCCATGCTAATAATTTTCCTGATTTTTCACCTTGTTCATAAAAAGATTGTTTCAATCTTAGAAGACTCGAGGCAGCTCTATTCGCTGATTTTTTGTCGTATTCAGCTCTCAAAATCAGTAATTCATTCTCCAACCTTGGGTCACTTCCTGCATACACTTTTTCCTGAAGATTTTTTATTTTATGTTCCAATTTAGCTCTCTCCTCTCGAGTCTTCTTAGATTTTGATCCTGTATAACTAATAATATGTCCCCTAATAAAAGCTTTGAAAGCCTCCCACTTTACACATGCTGATGTTTGTGTAGTATTGATGTCAAAGAACTCGTCTATCTGTTTTTCTATATACTTGACAAATTCCTCATCCTGAAGCCATTTATGCTGAAATTGCCATCTACCTGATTCCTTTGTCAATTTTTTATCTACATATATTAGACAACAGGGTGCATGATCAGAGATCACGATGTTATCATAAAAGCAGTTTTGAATCTTGGACCTTAATTCTGTGGAAATCAAAAAATAATCAATACGTGAGAATGTCTTGTAGGTACTGGAATAACAAGAATAGGCTTTAACTTGTGGTTTCATTTCTCTCCATATATCTAACAATCTCAATTCTTTCATAAAATGATTAATAGTCATCCTACATCCAATGTGCGTACAATCCAGTCCTGTTGATCTATCCACACCTGGATTCAATGTACAATTAAAATCCCCTGCTATTATATGTTGCCCTGTAAGTGATGATAAGATGAGAAATAAATTAGCAAAGAACTTCTGATCATCTATATTGGGACCATATAAGTTCACAAGATTTATATTTTCTAATAGCAAAGAACCTTGAATGATTACATATCTTCCAAATTTGTCTCCAATTACATTTTTCACTTGAAAAGGAACTGATTTATGTATGAGAGTCATAACTCCCCTGGCTCGGGATGAAAATGAAGAGGTGAATACACTTCCCTGCCATCTACTCCTAATTCTTTTAACATCCTCCTCTATCAGATGAGTTTCTTGTAAAAACACAATTCTTGAACCCATGTCCTTTATTTTATTCATAACTTGTTTAAGTTTTTTTAAATTTTGTAGACCTCTGCAATTCCATGAAGTTAAATTAAGATTAACACTTTGGTCCATGATCAATAGAGAGTTTGGGATTACCTTGCAGTGTAAACATGCTCATACAGAGAAGCAAAAACATGAGTGGTTGAACATTCATCCTACAAACTACACACAAACAAATTTCCCCTTCCCACACTTGTGGCAAACCCCCCAAAATCAAAAGAAAAATTCTGTCTCCCGATATAGCCATCGACCGTTCCACACCCACGGGGAACAGCCTAAGCCACTCCTTCTTCATCCTCCCAATCACCCTAACTCTACTGCTTTTAATGACGTAACATTAACTCTCCTCTGTAGTTTTCCAACTTAACTCCAAAATTTTTAACAACTTTGTACATCATAGTTTTTTTTTGTTTGTTTGTTTTGTTTTTGTTTTGTTTTTTTTAATATATAATACAATCTATATTTTGTAAACTTACTATTTACTTCAAGTCAGTCAGATGCCTGTGCAAATGCTTAATTATTCTACCTTATATTTTGTTCATGCTTAGCTCCCACCAGTCTCTTCTTCTTCTTTGATCTTCTTGATGAACTCCTGCGCCTCCTCTGGGGTCTTGAAGATGTGGGTTCTGCCCTCATACGTGGTCAGCAGTCTTGCAGGATAGATTACACCATGACGAATCCCAAGGTTGCGCAGCTCCTTACGTACGGGATCAAACTGCTTCCTCAATTGCTGGATTCCTGTGGCCAAATCTGGGTAGAACCGCACCTGCTGGTCCTGGTGTTTAATCTCTCCTTTAGCACGTGCAGCGTTGAAGATCTTCATCCTGTCTCTGTTGCTAAGAAACTTCATAATTAAGGTCCTCGGCGGTCCCTTATCTCTCCGTGGGCCAATACGATGTGCTTTTTCCAGAACCACTGCTGATTGCAACTCCTCGCTGCCCAGCACCTCCGGAATCCACTTTTCCAGAAAGGAACATACGTCCCGACCTTCTGATTCCTCTGGAAGACCCACCAGCCTCAAATTATTCTGTCTCGACCGAGATTCCAAATCCAAAATATTATCTTCCAGAGATTTTTTTTTTTTTTCCAAAGTGCGCACCTTTAATTGAAGACGGGTGACGTCATCTTCAGCACTAGCGAGACGGAGCTCCATCTGCGCCGTTCGTTCTACACAGTCACCCAATTCCTTTCTTATTCCTTCCAACGCTGTCATAATCCCATCAAATCTAGAGGAAAAGTCCGCTCTCATTGAACTCATGGCTGCCATCAGCGCATCTGCGCCATTCCCCGCAGAAATCGCAGCGTTGCCAGCCTCCTCCGCCATATATGGAGTTTTGTTTGCTGCGTCACAGACCTGAAAGTCCGTTAATTTGGACTGTTTCGGCGGCTCGCTTTTTCCTTTTCCTGGTTTTCCAGCCTTAGGCTTCGCCGACATATCCTCGCCCAAATGCTGGGATACGTTCTGTCCCAAATGAGAGAGTTATTTGCCGATTTTTTTTTTCCAGGAGCAGAGCAGAGCGAGACACGTCCGTCCTACGTGGCAGCCATAACCGGAAGTCCGACTACAGGGTATATTTTTAGTTCTTCACTGACTTCCTCTGCTTTGCAAGTCCCAGATAAACTTCTCAGCGTCCTCCGTTGATTCAAACTCATGTCTTCCCATCTGCCATCAGGCGAAGTTTGGCTGGATACAGTATGCCATACTGAATGTTAAGGGATCTTAACTGTTGTTTTACCCCATTGAAGCTTCTCCTCTGGCGGTGTATTTCTGACGGCATGTCCGGGAAAAACATCACCACCTTTTCTGCAAACACTACCTTCCCTTTGGCCTTGGCTGCTTGTGTAACGGATGCCAACTAGTACTGTTCGGCGTAGAACGTTAGTAAACCTCCCTCCCAAAGCCTCATACAGTATCGGTAGCGCTGAGCTATCGGTCGGACCTTTAGCTCAGCGCGATCGTGCTGTGTCTCCCATGCTCGAACTGTGTTAGTTGACTGAGAGGTCGCGGGTTCGTGTCCCGTGTGGGGCGAACTGCGCAGGATGATCTCTGTCACACTTGCATCACTCGGACTTTGTCTTGGAAATTCAGAAATTTAAATATGAGGGTTCTGGGCTTGGACTGATTCCGTGTCGGGAGACAATGTGCGATTTCAGTGAGTGGCGGTGAACAGAAGGTATCTAGCCCCAACACTTCGGGCAGCCACTTTTCCAGAAAGGTGACCAGGTCGGTTTTTTTTCCCACTTTTTCATGCATATTTACCAATCTGAGACTATACCTCCGGGAGATATTTTCAGCCTGGTTTAACTTGCTCGTGAGGAGGTTGATTTGTTTCTTTAACTCTTTGATTTTGCCTTTTTTTGAGTTGGAGAAGTCCTCTAGATTGCTGATACGCCATTCTGCCTCGTCCATGTGCCCTGTGAAGTTACGAACGTCTGCTTTAATGTCTTGAATTGCCAGTAGAACTCCTTCCATTTTTTTGTCAAAACAGTTCTGTATCATGTCTAGCTTTTGCATGATATCTGTGTTTTGGGTCATTGCAGCTGAGGCCGTATGTTGCTGTTCCACTGGGCTAGCATTGCCAGTTGAGCTAGCAATGCTGATATTATCCTCCTCGTCTTCCTTTTGCACTGTCAAATATGTTACTTCTGCTTTTCTTCTCTTTTTTCAGTGGTATGATGTCGTTTTAGTGGCTTGTCGCAGTTAGGGCAAAGAATTGGCATTTAACTCTGCTTTTTGAAGGATATTTTCAGAAATTTATTCAGGAGCACTCACAAACACGTCCGTTCAGCTCAGCGCCATAACCACACCCCCAAAATCTCAAAGTCTCTTCTACTCGTCATCCATCAAACAGCAGTTTTCACATCTTCAGTGGATCCGTGTGCATGTGTGGTTGCTTTTGTGACGTGTCATGTGCATGCAGATGTTTCTGTCTGGGTCTAAACGAAAACGTCTTGTGCACCAGGCCTTGCCATTAGTTGCCTAGCTCCTACCCTGTAGCTCGGATCAATGGCACTGACTTTGATATATCTTCAGTCAAATACAAGTCTATTTGGCCACCAGGGTATGCTCTGGGATTATGGGGAGGGGGAGGTGGGTACGGGCAAACGATGGATTTGAAGGGGAGCTGGGTTTACCATTTCTTGATGTACCTACAACAAAAAACCCTGGAAGAGTCAAAACGGCTTCTTGGAGAGAAAAACAAGACAAAGCATGTTTTTTTTTTTTTTTTAAGAAAAGTGAGTGTTTTGATATTTTTCCAATAATCATGTGACCAATAGACACATTTCAGATGATTAAAACCTATAAACACATCATTTTCCAGTCAATGACCCCTTTAAATAATGCCTGGTAACATGTTAGGATTGCAGCCTTAGATATAATGACGTGTTCAAAATGTGCTTGACATTATCGGATACAAAATTACTGAGCTGGCGCTTTTAAGTTTTTAAGCTGCATTAGCGCCAGTTATCTGTGACCTGGTTCATGGGCAGTTGGGAGTTGTGTTTTTGTTTTCATACCACTGAAATTATTCTCTTCTGAACACAAGACTTAAATATACAGTATACACAGATATTGAATCTTACTGTATAATCTTGAATATTAAGTCATTAGTGTCTCTGGCATCTTTGTAGTGACCTTTTTTTTACCTTTTTCTGCAGATTTTTCTTTGGTAAAAATAAAGTAATGATTGTTGCTTTGGGAAAGAGAGAGACAGATGAATACAAGGATAACTTGCACAAGGTAAGCAACGTTGTAAAGGGTGCCAGCCTCAAAAGGATAACTATTACTCTTATTACAGAGACTTACTGTTCTGTGTTGCTCATTTTCAGATTGGCAAGCATTTGCGTGGTGAAGTTGGTGTACTCCACAAACAAAACAAAGGATGAAGTACAAGAGTAAGATTAACTCACCGCTATCGCAGTGATTCATTAAATACAAGTCATAGTTTAAAATGAGCAATGCTCTTTGTCCATAGGTATTTCAATCATTTCAAAGAGATGGATTATGCTCGGGCAGGCAACCCAGCACAGATGGATGTAGCACTGGATGAGGGACCTCTTGAACAGTTTCCTCACTCTATGGAGCCCCAGTTGGGACAACTGGGGCTTCCCACAGCTCTCAAGTAAGATGGGAATAATATTCAAGTTAGATGACTTCCGGTTATGGCGGCCATGTAGGAAGACGTGTTTCACACTGCTCTGCTTGTAAAAATAAAAGTTTTACTAAAACTCGCTTAATTGGAACAAAAACCTATCCCAGCGTTTTGGCGCGGATATGGTAAAGCCCAAGGTTGGAAAATTAGGTGGAGGAAAAGGCAATTCGACAAAACAACCCAAGCTAACAGACTTTCACGCTCGAGGCGAAACAGAGAAAACTCCAGAGGCAATGACGGAGGAGGGAGCCAGCGGCGGAGCGGGAACTGCTGAAGAGGGGACAAACGTAGTGCTCACTGCCATCAACTCCATGAGAACAGAGTTTTCGTCTAAATTTGATGGGATTATAGCAGTGATAGAAGGTATGAGAAAGGAAATAAACGACTGCATGGAGCGAGTGTCGCAGGCGGAGCTCCGAATTTCAAGCGCTGAAGATGACGTCACCAGCCTGCAATCGAAGCTGCAAACACTGGAATTAAAATGCAAAAGTCTGGAAGATAACGTCCTAGACTTGGAATCCCGCTCGCGACGGAATAATTTGAGACTGGTGGGCCTCCCGGAGGGAACAGAAGGACGGGACTGAAGGAGACTGAGCTGAGGAGAGCTAAATCTGTGTATTCTGAGAGACTCCAGCAGCAGTTCACGGCTAACGACTCTGCTTCTGTGTGGAGAGGACTGAGGCAAATCACCAACTATCGGCCTCAGGCTTCTAAAGGTCAGGATGACAAAGCCCTTTGTCAAAGACTGTCCCAACACTATGCCCGTTTTGACACCTCGTCAGCTGTGTCCAATCCCCCCCTCCCCCCAGCTCCACTGCCTCCACGGTCCCTACTTCATCAAAGGCGGCCCCCCCTCCTCCCCCCCTGCCCTTGTCATCAGTGAGCAGGACGTGCACAGACAGTTCTCCAGACTGAACCCGCACAAGGCCCCCGGTCCAGACGGCGTGTCTCCCTCCACCCTGAGACACTGTGCGAAAGAGCTGGCTCCTGTCTTCACAGACATTTTTAACACCTCCCTTAAGCTATGCCACGTGCCGACCTGCCTCAAATCCTCCATCATCATCCCTGTCCCCAAGAAGCCACGGATTACTGGACTTAATGACTACAGACCTGTAGCGCTCACCTCTGTAGTCATGAAGTCCTTTGAGCGCCTGGTCCTGCCCCACCTCAAGTCCATCACCACTCCCCTCCTGGACCTGCTGCAGTTTGCCTACCGAGCCAACAGGTCTGTAGACGACGCAGTCAACCTGGCCCTCCACTCCATTCTGCAGCACCTGGACTCCCCGGGAACCTACGCCAGGATCCTGTTTGTGGACTTCAGCTCTGCATTCAACACCATCCACCCCGCTCTGCTCCGGGACAAGCTGTCCCTGCTCAACGTGCCTGACTCCCTCTGCAGGTGGATCATCGACTTCCTGACGGACCGGAGGCAGCATGTGCGGCTGGGAAAGACTGTCTCAGACTCTGTTAGCATCAGCACCGGATCACCTCAGGGCTGTGTACTTTCCCCCCTACTCTTCTCCCTTTATACCAACTCCTGCACCTCCAGCCACCAGTCTGTCAAGCTGATCAAGTTTGCGGACGACACCACCCTCATCGGGCTCATCTCCAACAGCGACGAGTCCGCCTACAAAAGAGAGGTGGCCCAGCTGGCGTCCTGGTGCAACAACAACAACCTGCAGCTGAACGCTCTGAAGACAGTGGAGATGATTGTGGACTTCAGGAAAGTCACATCCCCTCTGCCCCCCCTCACCCTCACAGGCTCTCCCATCACCACTGCAGATTCCTTCCGCTCCCTAGGCACCACCATCACCAGGGACCTCAAGTGGGAGCCGACCATCAGCTCCCTCATCAAAAAGGCCCAGCAGAGGATGTTCTTCCTGCGGCAGCTGAGGAAGCTCAAGCTACCCACCAAGATGTTAGTGCAGTTTTACACAGCCATCATCGAGTCCATCCTCACCACCTCCATAACCGTGTGGTACGCAGGAGCCACTGCCAGGGACAGACTAAGGCTGCAGCGCGTCGTGTGCGCTGCTGAGAAGGTGATCGGCTGCAAGCTCCCATCTCTCCAGGATCTGTACATCTCCAGGACCCGGAGGCGTGCTGGCCGGATCATAGCCGATCCTTCACACCCTGGTCACGTACTGTTTGCCCCCCTCCCCTCAGGTAGAAGACTTCGGTCCATTCAGACTAAAACCTCCCGTCACATGAACAGCTTCTTCCCCTCTGCCATCAGACTGCTGAACACTATGTGACTTATTAGACTCTCGTGCACTATGTACAGCAGCTCAACCAGACTCATGTCAATCATCACTGTTTTCTTTTTGCATTACCGACTGCACTATGTGGTACTCCACAATATCTGCTGCTCGCTAATATATTTTAAAACTGCTTTGACCAGTATTACTCATTCTTATTCTACACTTTATTACATGTATAGTTTTTTATCTCTTTTATTTTATCATGTTTAATGTTGCAGCATTGCACCGAGACAAATTCCTAGTTTGTGTACTACATGAATAATGGCAATAAATCTGATTCTGATTCTGATTCTGATTCTGATTCTGACCCATGTTCCTTTTTGGAAAAGTGGATTCCAGAAGCGCTGAACAACGCGGATCTGCAGTCATCAGTCGTTTTAGAGAGAGCTCACCGAATCGGCCCACCGAGAGATAATAAGACACCACCGAGGACGCTGATTATGAAGTTCCTCAACTACAGAGACAAGATGACAGTCACCAATGCGGCGCGAGCTAAAGGGGAAATTAAATACCAGGACCAACAGGTGCGGTTCTATCCAGACTTGGCCACAGGAATTCAACAATTAAGGAGGCAGTTCAACCCGGCCCGCAAAGAGCTGTGCAACCTAGGGATTCGTCACGGAGTAATTCATCCGGCAAGACTGCCGGTCACATATAAGGGGAGAACCCACACCTTCAAGACCCCTCAAGAGGCGCAGGAGCTCATTAAGCAGATCCAAAAGGAGACTGGCGAGAGCTAAGCATGAACATGACAAAGGTAGAACATTTAAGCATTTGTACAGGCATCTGATTGATCTGAAACATATAACATGTCTACAAAATACAGACTGTATTTAAAAAAAAAAAGCTATGATGTACAAAGTTGCTATAAAACTTTGAAGTTATGTTGAAACTACAGAAGAGAGTTAATGTTATAAGAATAGTAGTAGTGTCAGGGTGATTGAGAGGAGAAAGAGAGAGTGGTTTGACTGATCCTCGCAGGTGTGGAACAGTCACTAGCTATAACGGGAGACGGAATATTTTGATTTTGGGGGGATTACCACCAATGTGGGGAAAGGGAATTTGTTTTTGTTTAGTTTGTAGGATGAATGTTCTATCATCCATGTTTTTGCTTCTCTGTAAGAGTATGTTCATATTGCAAGGTAATCTCAAACTCCTTATTGCTCATAGATCAAAGCGTTAATCTTAATTTAACTTCATGGAATTGCAGAGGTCTACAAAATCTTAAAAAACTTAAACAAGTTATGAATAAAATAAAAGACATAGATTCAAAAATTGTATTTTTACAAGAAACTCATCTATTAGAGGAGGATGTAAAAAGAATTAGGAGAAGATGGCAAGGTAACGTGTTCACCTCATCATTTTCATCCCGAGCTAGGGGAGTTATGATTCTCATACATAAAACAGTCCCATTTCAAATGAAAAATGTAATTAGAGACAAATTTGGAAGATATCTAATCACCCAAGGATCTTTGCTATTAGAAAATATAAATCTGGTGAACTTATACGGCCCCAATATTGATGATCAAAACTTCTTTGTTAATTTATTCCTCACTTTATCATCACTTACAGGGCAACATATAATAGCAGGGGATTTTAATTGTACATTGAATCCCAGTATAGATAGATCAACAGGACTGGACTGTACGCACAATGGATGCAGGATGACCATTAATCATTTTATGAAAGAATTGAGATTGCTAGATATATGGAGAGAAATGAAACCACAAGTCAAAGCCTATTCTTGTTATTCTAATACCTATAAGACATTCTCATGTATTGACTACTTTTTGATCTCTACAGAATTAAGGTCCAAGATTCAAAACTGTTTCTATGATAACATTGTGATCTCTGATCATGCACCCTGCTGTCTAGTATATGTAGATAAGAAATTGACAAAGGACCCAGTTAGGTGGCATTTTCAGCATAAATGGCTTCAGGATGAGGAATTTGTTAAGTACATAGAAAAACAGATAGATGAGTTCTTTGATATCAATACTACACAAACAACGGCATGTATAAAGTGGGAGGCTTTCAGAGCTTTTATTAGGGGGCATATTATTAGTTATACAGGTTCAAAATCTAAGAAGACCCGAGAGGAGAGAGTCCAATTGGAACGTAAAATAAAAATTCTTCAAGAAAAGGTGTATGCAGGAAGTAACCCACAGTTAGAGAACAAATTACTGATTCTGAGAGCTGAATATGACAAAAAATCAGCGAATAGAGCTGCCTCGAGTCTTCTAAGATTGAAGCAAACTTTTTATGAACAAGGTGAAAAATCAGGAAAATTATTGGCATGGCAGATTAAACAATTAGAATCTGAAACACCAATTACCAGTATTATAAGTAACGAACAGGTAGTTATAGATCCTTTAGAAATTAATAGTGCCTTTAGAGATTATTATGAAAAACTATATGATACAAAAAATGAAACTGACTTAACAAAACTAAATGGGTTTTTGGGTGGATTATCTATACCATGTATTCCAAATGAAAACAGGGAGATACTGGAGTCTAAAATTAGTCAAGAAGAAGTTGGGCAAGCCATTGATAACATGAAATCAGGAAAAAGAGCAGGACCAGATGGTCTTCCAGTTGACCTCTATAAAAAATTTAAGAATAAATTAATAAAACCACTTTTGGAAATGGTTTTAGAAGCATTTCAAAATGGTAATTTACCACCATACATGAATAATGCCTTAATTATACTGTTGCCAAAACCAGGTAAACCCCCTAATAAATGTGAAAACATGAGACCAATAAGCCTATTAAATGTTGATCTTAAAATGATCTGTAAAATTTTAGCAAAACGACTACAAGAAATATTACCAAATATTATTAACCGAGATCAGAATGGTTTTATAATTGGAAGACAAGGCTTCCATAATGTAAGAAGACTATTTAATATTATTTATTCCAATAAAGAAGCACCGGATACAGCTCTCCTATCATTGGACGCCGAAAAGGCCTTTTATAGGGTCGAATGGCCCTATCTTTTTGAAGTCCTAAAAAGGTTTGGACTTGGAAATAATTTCATGAAATGGGTCCAGATAATATACAATAATGCTACAGCAGAAATCCTAACAAACAGCAATATCTCAAAATCAATAAAAACCAATAGAGGATGTCGACAAGGCTGTCCACTTTCACCTTTATTGTTTACTATGGCAATTGAACCTTTAGCGATGGCAGTACGTTTACATCCACAAATATATGGAATTAAAGTAGGACCGACAGAATATAAAATATCCCTGTATGCCGATGACATAATTTTGTTTATGTCGAATTTTAAAAAATCAATTCTGACCTTGTTAAATTTAATAAAGAACTTTGGGGATCTATCAGGATATAAAATAAACAAAACAAAATGTTCAATATTAATGCTAAATGAGACCCAGAGAAATCATCCAGCTCCTGAGCTAAACCAATTCAATGTTGTAAATCAGTTTAAATATTTAGGAATTCAAATTTTGCCTAAGCTAGAATCAGTCGCCAATGCCAACTATGAAGCCTTAATGACAGATATTAATGAGTTACTTCAGAGATGGATGTCACTACCAATGTCGATGATTGGGAGAATTAATATACTTAAAAGTAATATCTTACCAAAAATACTTTATTTATTTCAAAACATCCCTTTACCACCACCTTCAGACCTATTCTCAAGAAAAAAAAAGTTAGTGGAATTTATATGGAACAATAGGAAAGCTAGATTACGTTTGTCCTTACTATATTTACCATTTGATCGTGGAGGTCTGAAATGTCCAAACTTTATGTTGTATTACTGGTCAGCACAACTGAGGTCTATGACATATTATTTTTCATCAAATGATCTTCCTCACTGGACTGAAATGGAATCATACAATTTACCTTTACCTCTTCCCTTATTCATATACTCAGACTCGGCTAAAAAACTACAGAAACAAGTTAAAAATCCAATTGTAAAGCACATGATCAAAATATGGTGTGAAACCAAAAAATATTTAAAAGAACCACACTCACTGTCACAATTTAGCCCAATATGGGGTAATCAATATTTTACACCAGGGAGAGCGCGGATACTGTATTTAAAATATGGAATTTAAAAGGGATTCAAAACATTCATGACTTATATTTGTCACACTCAGATAACATAATGTCTTTTGAAGAACTGAGGATTAAATTCAATCTTAATAGAACACACTTTTTTAAATATCTTCAGCTTAGAAATTTTATTCGATGAAATCAAAATAATGCTCTCACCTGACCTACTTATTCATCTTTGGAAAATTTTTTGATGAAGGATAGTAAGAGAAAAGGTATTATTTCAGAGTTTTATAACTCATTGACACCATTCTCAAGTGAAAACTCACAGAAAAGACTGAATTACTGGAAAGAAGACCTGCAAATTGAAATTTCAGAGGAACAATGGGAAATGGCTTGTGCAGGAGCTCAAACCAAATCAATAAATATACGTCTTAAACTGATACATTTTAAATGGTTAATGTGGCTGTATGTTACACCAGTGGAATTAAATAGATATTGTGGCTACACATGTGTATTACTGTATGCCTCACATCTCAGATAAGAACAAAGAACTGAGTCTCCTTGGAGATAACAGGAGGGTGTGAAAGTGTAGTCCTTGTTACGCAGGAGACGGCCTTGGGTGGATCCTTTGTGTGCCTAGAGACTGTGTAGGGGACCCTTTGTTGGCCAAGGATGGAGAGGGGGAGGCTGATGGATTAAAGAGGAAATGCATTGTGATTTGTGATGTTAATGCATGTGAATTGTGAGCTGTGAAAGCCTGGGTATATAAGGAACGAATTTGTCTGAGAGTTCCTCTTTTTTCAACTTGATCGATGATGGCAAATGTGTAATAAAACTGCCTTGAGACAAACCTTGCCTCATCATTTACACATTCCCACACTGGTGACCCAAGACGTAGCATGCAGCAAGAGGAGAATTCCCCCGGGCCAGACTCATCAGGAGCCCCCAGCCAAGCCTCTGCCGTTACCGTCCAGCTACCGGACTTTTGGCAGAACAACCCACGCTCCTGGTTCCACTTGGTCGAGGCACAGTTTGCCCTCCGGGGGATAACGGTGGATGACACCAAATTCTACCATGTGGTTGCAAAGCTCGACAACCACATGGCTCAGCATGTGGAAAGCCTCTTGGAGCAGCCGCCAGCCAGCGACAAGTACGGCGCGTTGAAGGCTGCACTTATCCAACACTTCACTCTCTCAGTCGAGGAGAGAGCAGAGAGACTCCTGGCGCTGACTGACTTGGGAGACTGCACGCCCATTGACTTGATGGAGAAAATGCTGAGGTTGAAGGGCACGGACGATGACAACTTCCTTTTCCCCCACATCTTCCTCAGAACCCTCCCGTCAGCCATGAGAGCGGCCCTGGCCAGTTCGCTGTCGCTGGCCCAGCGGGACTTGCTCGTGCTGGCCCGAGAGGTGCACCGGATTCTCAACGCCAGCAAACAGCGCGCAGCCACCGTGGCAGCAATGGAGCTCGGCGCAACGGCCGGAGATGGCAGGGAGCCAGGGACGGCGGTAGCAGATCCACCGACGACGGTAGCGGCGGGGGCCAAGGATCGCGGAGGAGACACTCTCTGTTTCTACATCGCCGCTTTGCAGAGAAGGCACGCAAATGCATACCACCGTGCCAGTTCAAGCGCTCGGGAAACGCCAAGACCGGGGGTCGGTAGCAGCCGCGACCCTCGGGGAGGAGAACAAGCTGCTCTACTTAATGGACGCACGCTCGGGGAGGCACTTCCTCGTGGACACAGGCTCCCAGTTGAGTTTCATCACACCTTCCTACGCTGACCGGTTGGCAGGTTCCAGAGGTCCCGGGGTGGCAGCAGCGAACGGCTCGGAGATTAAGACCTTTGGTGAGAGGACTCTGCTTCTGTCTCTACACGGCTGTACATTTGAATGGACTTTTGTTATAGCAGCAGTTAATTTCAATATGTTGGGTGCTGATTTTTTGTGCTCACATGGTTTGTTGGTTGATCTTGCTAACAGGCGCCTGGTTAATGCACTTTCCTTTGACTCTATTCCCTGTACAGCTCGAATGGCTTGGCCAACAGCACAAGCCAAAGTAAGTTCCACACACTGCTCACTCAGTTCCCAGCACTCACGGTCCCCACATTCTTGGCAGCCGTCACTAAACACGGGGTGGAGCATTTTATTACCACCACCGGACCGCCCGTTTTTGCAAAAGTTCGGCGCTTGGACGCAGCTAAACTGGCCATAGCGCACGAGGAGTTCGCCAACCTGGAGAGGTTGGGCATCATCAGGCGTTCGAACAGCCCATGGGCTTCCCCGCTACACATGGTCCCTAAATCTGACGGCTCGTGGCGACCTTGCGGGGACTTCCGCAGGTTGAACAACGCCACAGCGCATGACCGCTATCTGACATAGTGCACGGCTCAGGAGACACACACGCAGGCTCAGAGTAGATCCAATAGCTTTATTAACAACAAGTGTGTATGAATGTGTGTCTGCGAGATGTGAATGTATTGGTGGTGGCATCTGCGTCGGGCACGGAGGCAGGAGACCGTACAGCCGGACAACCCTAAGGGAGAAGCAAAGGGAGAAGGGTGACAGGCACCACACCAACACAGGAGATATGAAAATGGTGACTGGCTTACTTGGAATTAGCAGGTGGCTGGCACAGCAAGGATGAGGTCCGGTAGACAGCGACCTGGAGCGCCCGGTGCAGCAGCGAGGGAATGGAGGCGGAGAGGAGTGGTCCGCCGCCGGGGAATCCATCTGTGCACAGGGGAGCAGACTGGGAGAAGAATGAGGTAAGAGCTTCTTACCAGAATGTTTGCTGAGTGGTAGAGATTCCTTACAGCAATCGTAGCGAGTGAAGACTGACGGCTTCCGGCCGAAGCCCAGGGCGAGGCGGCTTAAATCCCTCGCCGCTGATGAGGTGCAGGTGTGCGTGCAGCTGGCACCGCAGATGAGCGGCGAGGCGTGACAGTACTGCCCCCTCTAGCAGCGCCTCCTGGCGATGGTTTCTCCGGGTGCGCTCGGTGGAACTCAGTTATGAGGGACGGGTCCAACACAAATGACGAGGGTACCCATTGCCGACGTTCAGGCCCATATCCCTCCCAGTCCACCAAGTACTGCAACCCGCGACCCCGGTGCCGGGAGTCCAGGATAGAAGAGACAGGCCAGGCCGGATGACCATCAATCATCCGGGGCGCGGGCTGCGCAGCAGGAGGAGGGCAAAGGGGGTCGGAGACTGCCAGCTTCACCTTGGATACGTGGAAGGTGGGATGGATGCGGAGGGAGGGGGGAATAGCCACACGCACAGTCACCGGGTTGATAATCCTGGTGATGGGGTATGGGCCCATAAAACGCTGTGCCAGCTTCCTCCTCTCACCCTTTAAAATGATGTCCTGGGTTGACACATAGACACGCTGGCCCACCTGGTACGCTGGGGCAGGTCTTCTGTGCCGGTCCGCCGTGGTTCTGTTGCGCTCCGCCGTGCGTAAAAGCGCATTGCGCGCCGACGCCCAGATGGAGCGGAAATGCCTGAGTTGCGCCCGAACTGAGGAAACAGTTACCTCACTCTCCTGCGCTGGGAAAAGAGGGGGGTCGTAGCCCAGGGACGCCTTAAAGGGAGACATCCCTGTGGCAGAAGAGCGGGCGGTGTTGTGGGCGTACTCAACCCAGGCGAGGTGGTTACTCCAGTACGCAGGCTTGGACGCAGTGACGCAGCGGAGCGCAGCCTCCAGCTCCTGGTTGGTCTGCTCACACTGCCCGTTGGTTTGGGGGTGATGGCCGGAGGAGAGGCTTACCTTGGCTCCCAGGGCGTTGCAAAATGACCTCCAAACCTCTGAGGAAAATTGGGGCCCCCGGTCCGAGACCACGTCCACCGGAATCCCGTGCAGCCTGACCACGTGTTGGACTAGGAGGTCCGCCGTCTCTGGGGCAGATGGAAGACCTCGTAGCGGGATGAAGTGCGCCGCCTTGGAGAAACGGTCTACGATGGTCAGGACGGTGTCGAAGGTGTTAGAGACTGGGAGTCCGGTGACGAAATCTAGGGCGATATGCGACCAGGGCCTGCCAGGGATGGGCAGAGGCTGGAGCAAACCCGCTGGAGGGGCATTACCTGACTTACTGGTGGCACATACAGGGCAGGCCCGGGTGTAGCGGGCAGCGTCCTTCCGCAGGCCCGGCCACCAGAAGGACCGTTGAAGGAGGTCGATCATCTGGGAGGAACCATGGTGGCAGGTGAGCTTAGACGTATGTAGCCAGTGGATGACCTCCCCCCAAACCGTGGATGGCACGAAAAGCCTCCCCTCCGGTCCGCCGCCAGGGTCAGGTTCCACTTCCTGCGCCTTCCGGATCTTGCTTTCAATGTCCCAAGTGACGGCTCCCACGATGCACGACCTGGGCAGGATGGTGTGGACCGTGTCCTCAGACGCCTCAGGGGCAAATTGCCTAGAGAGGGCGTCGGGCAGGCCGTTCTTGGAGCCAGGCCTGAAGGTGATGTTAAAACGGAACCTGGCAAAGAACAAGGACCAACGCGCCTGGCGGGCGTTCAGGCGCTTGGCAGATCTCAAGTATTCCAAGTTCTTGTGGTCAGTCAGGACCACGAACGGCAGGTCCGGCCCCTCTAGCCAGTGACGCCACTCCTGCAGCGCGAGCTTGATGGCGAGGAGCTCTCTGTCCCCCACGTCGTAGTTCCGTTCCGCCGGGGACAAGCGCAGAGAGAAGAAGGCGCAGGGCCGTTTGACTCCGTCATCTGGCGACCGCTGAGATAGAACCGCCCCCACTCCCGTGTCCGAAGCATCCACTTCCACGATGCATTGCAGCGACGGGTCAACTTGGCTAAGGACCCGGGAGGAGGAGAACTCCGCCTTCAGCGCCTGGAAAGCAGCCGCGGCCTCTTCGGTCCACCGGAACGGGACCTTAGAGGACGTGAGGCGGGTCAGAGGGCCGACGACGGTGCCAAAATTTTGGACGAAGCGGCGGTAGAAATTTGCAAACCCAATGAATTGTTGCACCTGTTTTCTCGATGTAGGTGTAGGCCATTCCACCACCGCCTTCACCTTCACTGGGTCCGGAAGCACCTGGTCGTGGGAGATGACGAACCCGAGGAAGGACGTTGTCTTGGCGTAGAATTCACATTTTTCAGCCTTCACATACAGCCGGTTCTCCAGCAGCCTTTGGAGGACCCGCCTCACATGGACCCGGTGCTCGTCCCTGGATTTGGAGAAGATGAGGATGTCATCCAGGTAGACGAACACAAATAGGCCGATGAAATCCCGGAGGACGTCATTTATTAGGCGCTGAAAGACGGCTGGAGCGTTGGTCAACCCGAACGGCATCACCAGGTACTCGAAGTGGCCGTTCGGGGTACGGAAGGCTGTCTTCCACTCATCTCCCTCCCGGATCCGGACGAGGTGGTATGCGCTGCGCAGATCCAGCTTGGTGAACCAAGTCGCCCCCTGGAGGGAGTGGAAGGCGGTGTCCATAAGTGGCAGGGTGTAGCGATCCTTCTCCGTGATATCATTCAGGGCGCGGTAGTCAATACAAGGACGGAGGGAACCGTCCTTCTTGCCCACGAAGAAGAATCCTGCGCCTAATGGAGATGACGAGGGACGGATAATTCCAGCACTCAGCGATTCCTTGAGGTAGGAATTCATGGTCTCCTTCTCCGGCGCCGACAGGCTGTAGAGTCGCCCAGAGGGTAAGGGTGCCCCCTGGCGGATGTTTATAGCACAGTCGTAGCGCCTGTGTGGAGGAAGAGACATCGCCTTGGACTTGCTGAAAACCATACCCAGGTCGTGAAATTCTGATGGCACCAGGGAGAGATCCGGGGGCGCAGCGTCCATAGGAGATGGAGAAGAGGACGGAGAGCAGGCAGCGGATTGCAAGCAGGTGCTCATGCAGAAGGTACTCCATGCCGATACCCTGGCGGACTTCCAATCCAGGACGGGATTATGGAGGCGAAGCCAGGGGTACCCCAGGATGACGGGCGACACAGAGTTGGGGAGGACGTAGAAGGTGATTTCCTCCCGGTGGTTCCCAGAGATGATCACAGGAACAGGGACGGTCTGATGTGTTACTCTCCCCAGGGAGACATGGGAGAGGTTGACCAGGGCGAGAGGAGATTTGAGGACTTGGCAACGGATGCCCAATCGGGTTGCCAGGCTTTGTGAAATAAAGCTGCCCTCCGCGCCCGAATCCACCAGTGCGTGAGTGAGGTGCCCAGTGGAGTTGTGACAAAATCGGACGGGCAGCTTCAATTGGGAGGGGGGATTTAACCGATTGATGTCCGTGAGGCCCCCTACAGTGACTCGCGGACCCCGCCGTTTGGCTTCTGTGGGCAAAGCTCCACCATGTGTTGGCTGTCTCCGCAATACATGCAGAGACCCAACTCACGGCGGCGTTATCTCTCCGCAGGAGGGAGCTTTGTCCAGCCCAACACCATCGGCTCCGACTCCTCGGGGCGCGATGGTGGCGGCGACGCCAGGGGGCGAGCTTGGGACAGGCACGACGAGGCGCGACGAGAGCGAGAAGAAGACGACTTCCGCTCCGAGGTGCGCTTGCGCAGCCTGTTATCCAGGCTGATGGCTAGGGACGTTAGCTCCGCTAAAGTCTCCGGGATGTCCCGCCCAGCCAGTTCGTCCCTCAGACCATCATTGAGACTGCGGAGGAAGAGGCCGCAGAATGAACGTTCATCCCCGCCTAACTCCTCCGCCGCTACCCGGAAGTCGATCGCGTAGTCAGCTGCCGATCGGCTTCCCTGCTGGAGGCTGAGAAGCCGATCGACCTGAACACTCTCAGTACGAGAATGATCAAAGACTTCCAGGAATTGTCTCACGAATTGGCCATAGGTGAGGGTGGCGTAACTGGGCCTCGCCATTACGGCATAAGCCCAAGTTAGCGTTCGCCCCTCCAGGAGATTCCCTATGTAGCCAATCCGGCTATGGTCTGAGGGAAAATCTCCGGGCACACGGTGGAACACGGACTCACACTGCATTATAAACCCCTGTGCTCCGCCGAGCTTACCGCTAAAGCGGGCGGGGGTCGGAATGGGTGTGAGCCGAACCGGTGCTACCGGAGCTGGCTGGACGGCCGCTGGAGCAGCAGGAGCCGCGCCGCCCTGACGAGCCAGGGGGAACGGCTGTTGGGGGTCCAAGCGGTCCAATCGGTTAGTAATGATGGTTAATTGGTTAAGAATCACCTGTTGCTGGTGGGCTATTAGGTCCACTCGAGCCTCGAGGGTGGAAAGTCGGCGTGTGAGCCCGTCGTCTGCCGAGCCGCTCTGCTGAAGCCGTACTGACATAGTGCACGGCTCAGGAGACACACACGCAGGCTCAGAGTAGATCCAATAGCTTTATTAACAACAAGTGTGTATGAATGTGTGTCTGCGAGATGTGAATGTATTGGTGGTGGCGTCTGCGTTGGGCACGGAGGCAGGAGACCGTACAGCCGGACAACCCTAAGGGAGAAGCAAAGGGAGAAGGGTGACGGGCACCACACCAACACAGGAGATATGAAAATGGTGACTGGCTTACTTGGAATTAGCAGGTGGCTGGCACAGCAAGGATGAGGTCCGGGAGACAGCGACCTGGAGCGCCCGGTGCAGCAGTGAGGGAATGGAGGCGGAGAGGAGTGGTCCGCCGCCGGGGAATCCACCTGTGCACAGGGGAGCAGACTGGGAGAAGAATGAGGTAAGAGCTTCTTACCAGAATGTTTGCTGAGTGGTAGAGATTCCTTACAGCAATCGTAGCGAGTGAAGACTGACGGCTTCAGGCCGAAGCCCAGGGCGAGGCGGCTTAAATCCCTTGCCACTGATGAGGTGCAGGTGTGCGTGCAGCTGGCGCCGCAGATGAGCGGCGAGGCGTGACACTATCCAATCCCACATATCCAAGATTTTTCCGTTCATTTGGCAGGGGCGCGCGTTTTTTCTAAAATAGACTTGGTCCGCGGTTACCATCAAGTCCCAGTGCGTGCTGAAGACATACCCAAAACAGCGGTGATAACTCCATTTGGCCTATTCGAGTTTTTACGCATGCCATTCGGGCTTAAAGGGGCTGCACAGACGTTCCAACGCATGATGGACGCGGTGCTGCGCGACCTCCCTTTCGTGTTCGTCTACTTGGACAATATTTTGGTAGCCAGCGCGTCCGAAGACGAACACGAAAACCACCTCGCGGCAGTTTTCCGGAGGTTGGGAAAGTACGGTTTAATAATCAACCCAGCAAAGTGTCAGTTTGGGGTGACGCAGATTGATTTTTTGGGGCATCGCGTCTCTCCCGAAGGAGCGGTTCCGCTCCCTGACAAGGTGCGCGCGGTGACAGATTTTCCCCGGCCACAAACGGTCAGGGCGTTACAGGAGTTTTTGGGAATGGTGAATTTTTATAACCGTTTCTTCCCCCGCGCAGCGCAACTCATGCAACCATTGTACGCCGCGCTCAAAAAACAAAAACCCGCGAATAAGATCGAATGGTCTCCGGAGCGAGAGCGAGCATTCTCGGAGGTCAAAGCAGCCCTGGCAAACGCTGCGTTGTTGGCGCATCCAGACCCAACGGCCCGCATAGCGCTCACTACTGACGCATCAGATGTGGCCATAGGGGCGGTCGTGGAGCAGCATGTAGCCGGGGCTTGGCAACCGCTCGCCTTTTTCAGCAGGACTTTGCACGATAGTGAACGTAAATACAGCGCGTTCCACAGGGAGTTGTTAGCCCTCCACTTGGCCATTCGCCACTTTCAGTTCTGGCTGGAAGGACGCGGTTTCACCGTGTTCGTGGACCACAAGCCGTTAACTTTCACGATGGCCAAGGTTTCGGAACCGTGGTCAGGCTGGCAGCAGAGACAGCTGGCCGCAATCTCAGAGTTTACTACCGATATTCAGCATGTGGCGGGTAAGCTGAATGTAGTGGCAGACTGTCTCTCGCGCGCCGTGGCGGCCCCAGTCCGTGTAGGGATAGATTACGCAGCCATGGCCGGGGAGCAGGTTGGTGACGCGGATGTGTGCGCGCTCCAGTCTGGACCAACAGGGTTAAGGCTGGAGAACAGGGTGCTGCAAGACGGTATGCCCCCCCTAATCTGCGACGTCTCCACGGGGCGACTGCGTCCCGTGGTACCAGCCGCGTGGCACCGCCGCGTTTTTGACTCGATCCATTCTTTGGCGCACTCGGCAGTGCACGCATCAGTCAAAATGGTAGGAGAGAAATTTGTGTGGCCGAACTGTCGCAAACAAGTTAAAGAGTGGGCTGCAGCCTGCATGGCGTGTCAACGTGCCAAGGTACACAGACACACAAGGGCTCCTTTGGAGCCGTTTCACATCCCGGCTAAGAGGTTCGATCATGTTCACGTGGACCTCGTGGGCCCCCTTCCGCCGTCACAGGGGTGCACACATCTTCTGACAATGGTGGACCGCACCACGCGCTGGCCTGAAGTGGTTCCACTGGCATCAACCACAGCCGAGGAGGTGGCGCGCGCTTTTTTAACAGCATGGGTGGCACGCTATGGAGTTCCGTCGGACATTACGTCCGACAGAGGCCCTCAATTTGTTTCTGAACTTTGGTCAGCAATGGCCTGCAGCCTGGGTGTAACGATCCACCGCACAACCGCGTACAATCCGCAGGCTAATGGGTTATGCGAACGTTTTCATAGGTCACTGAAAGCGGCTCTCAGAGCGTCACTGACGGATGCAAATTGGGTAGACAGGCTACCATGGGTTTTATTGGGGTTGCGTTCCGCACCTAAAGAGGACTTAGAAGCCTCCCCGGCTGAGCTAGTTTTCGCACAGCCACTTCGGCTGCCCGGGGAGTTTCTCCCAGATAATCCTGCGCCAGATAGCTCCCCGTCTCAGCTGTTGCAGCGTGGCACGGAATTGGGCACGCTGCCCGGCCCCGTTCACCATAGTTTTCCGCGCGTTTTTGTACCTAAAACTTTGAAAAACGCGGAGTTTGTTTTTGTCAGACACGATGCTCATCACCCCCCGCTGCGACCACCTTATGATGGACCGTTCAGATTGCTGGAAACAGGGGACAAGCATTTTTTGCTAGATTTGGGGGGCAGGAGGGAAAAGATTGGCATAAACAGACTCAAACCCGCTTTTGTGGTGGCGGATGAGCAGGTGCTGTTGGCCAGGGCTCCTCGGCGCGTTAGACCCCCTCAGGGAAATTCCCCAGAACACCCACAGGGACTGACAAACAGTTTTCACCCCCAGACAGCAGCTCCCCAGCATGACGGCGCCGCGGAGGTGGTGAATCCTGCTTACAGCAGATACGGGAGAAGACTGAGGCCCAAGCAGCACATGGGCTGATGTGTAATGATTTTATCATGACATGCAGACTGTTATTCTGTTGTTCCATCTTAGATGTTTGGGGGGGGGTCATGTGGCTACACGTGTATTACTGTATGCCTCACATCTCAGATAAGAACAAAGAACTGAGTCTCCTTGGAGATAACAGGAGGGTGTGAAAGTGTAGTCCTTGTTATGCAGGAGAAGGCCTTGGGAGGATCCTTTGTGTGCCTAGAGACTGTGTAGGGGACCCTTTGTTGGCCAAGGACGGAGAGGGGGAGGCTGAAGGATTAAAGAGGAAATGCATTGTGATTTGTGATGTTAATGCATGTGAATTGTGAGCTGTGAAAGCCTGAGTATATAAGGAACGAATTTGTCTGAGAGTTCCTCTTTTTTCAACTTGATCGATGATGGCGAATGTGTAATAAAACTGCCTTGAGACAAACCTTGCCTCGTCATTTACACATTCCCACAATATAACAAAAACATACCAGATACATGCACAAAATGTATGGAAAGTAAAGGAACCCTATTTCACTGTTTATGGGAATGTAGAAAAATCAGAATGCTTTGGGAAGAGGTGAGGGTAACAATTGAAAAAATAATTTCAAAACAAATCACATTGAACCCTAAACTGTTTTTGTTGGGTCTGTATCCAGAAAAACATAACTTTAATAAGAGTGAAAGAGCATTCATAGACCTCGGCTTGCTTAATGCCAAAAAATGTATTGCACTACTGTGGAAAAAGACTCATAGACCAGGTGTGACTCAGTGGTTAAGACAGATGTTAACAAACCTTCCACTAGAAAGAATAACATATATACTGAAATCAAAGGAAAATGTGTTTGAGAATATATGGAGACCTTTCATTGATTATGTAAAGAATTTAAACATAACGTCTGAAGAAGAAGGTGAATGATATGTGTGGACCTGGCAAATTCCAAGCTGGTGAATGTATATTATGTATTCTTCATTCTTTATTCAGGCTGCTTTGGGGACTGAGGATCGTCACTTCCTTGTGGTAACGTAACGTATCGTCACTTCCTGTTTTGCTGTCTGCCTGTGTGGTTGCTCTCCAGCTATTAGCTATGGCTACTAGCTCTCCTTCCTCTCCTCCTCTGGTGTGCTCTCTCTGTCAGATGTTTAGCTACACCTCTGCCTCTTTTAGCGATAACGGTAAATGTAATAAATGTTGTCTTTTTGAGGCGCTCGAGGCGAGGTTGTCTGATTTGGAATCCCGGCTCCGCTGCATTGAAACACCGTCTGCGCCAGTTAATCTCGACGGACGCCCATTAGCTGCAGCGGAGCTAGCTAGCTTAGGCCCCCCTGTCAGCGGTTCTCCGGCTCTCCTCAGCAGTGAGGAGACTGGGTGGGTGACGGTGAGAAGGAAGCCTAGTCGCAAAGCCCCGGTTCACCACCAACCTGTTCACGTTTCTAATCATTTTTCCCCGCTCAGCGACACACCCGCTGAGGAAAAAACTCTGATCATTGGCGACTCTGTAGTCAGAAACGTGAACCTAGAGACTCCAGCGGTCATAGTCAAATGCATTCCTGAGGCCAGAGCAGGCGACATCGAGTCAAATTTGAAAATGCTGGCTAAAAGTAACTGTAAATACTCCACAATTGTTATTCACGCCGGCATTAATGACATCCGTCTCCGGCAGTCGGAAGTCACCAAACTTGATGTAGAATCGGTGTGTGACTTTGCAAAAACGATGTCTGCCACTGTAGTATTCTCTGGGCCCCTCCCCAATCTGACCAGTGATGACATGTTTAGTCGCTCGTCATCCTTGAACCGCTGGCTGTCTGTGTGGTGTCCTAAAAATGACGTGGGCTACATTGACAATTGGAGCTCTTTTTGGGGAAAACCTGGTCTTATGAGACGAGACAGCATTCATCCCACGTTGGATGGTGCTTCTCATTTATCTAACAATCTGGCATCTTTTTTATCCAAATTTCCAAAACCATGACTACTCAGAGTTGGGACCAGGAAGCAGAGTCGCAGTCTTACACGCCTCTCTGCAGCTCCTCTTCATCCGCCACCCCCCAGCTTAGCCCCTGTCTTCCCCATCAGAGAATCGTTGTCTGCTCCCTCCAAAGTGAATAAAAATATCATGCATAAGCATCCCAAAGTGATAAAGCAAAACATTGGTAAAACTCAAATTAAACATAAAGCCTCTAAATTGAATGATTTGGCCTCTGTTCCTCCTCATAATTTAAAAATTAAATGTGGTTTACTAAATATTAGGTCTCTAACTCCCAAGTCTCTGTTAGTCCATGATCTGTTAATTGATCATCAGATTGATTTAATTTCCCTTACAGAGACTTGGTTAGGACAAGAGGATTATGTTGGTTTAAATGAATCAACTCCCTCTGGTTATTTAAACTGTCAAAATCCCAGAAGTTCTGGTCGTGGAGGAGGAGTAGCAACAATTTACCATTCCAAATTACTAGTTAATGTAAAGCAAAAAACATGTTATAATTCCTTTGAGGGCCTGGTCCTCAGTATTGGGCACTTTAGCAATTTTAGGTTAAACCCAATTTTATTTGCCATAGTTTATCGTCCCCCATCAACCTACTCAGAATTTTTATCCGAATTTGCTGATTTCTTAGCTGATTTAGTGCTGAAATCTGATAGAATAATTATAGTAGGGGACTTTAATATACATGTGGATGTAGATAGTGACTGCCTTAATGTGGCATTTAATTCAATATTAGACTCGATTGGGTTTTCTCAGAAAGTAGGAAATTCTACTCATTACCTCCACCATACATTGGACCTTGTTCTGACATATGGCATAGAAATAGAAAATCTTGTAGTGTCTCCTCATAACCCTGTACTATCAGACCATTGTCTGTTAACCTTTGATTTTACTATTTCTGACTATTTGGCTCCTAAAGAAAAATATTATTACAGTAGATGCCTCTCAGATGATGCTGTTTCCAAATTTATGCAGATTGTTTCCTCTATGCCATGTGTCAACACAACGGAAATAAGCTATAGACAGCTTGCTCCTTCTGTAATTGATAACATGGTGGATAGTGTTTCAGCTTCTCTGCATCAGGCTCTAGACTTGGTGGCCCCCTTAAAAAAGAAAAAGTCTAATCAGAGATTTCTAACTCCTTGGTTCAACACAGAAACTCGTAGCTTAAAACAGAAGACTCGTCAATTAGAAAGAAAATGGCGCTCTACTAATTTAGATGAAATCTATTTAGCTTGGAGAAATCATCTTTTAATTTATAAAAAATCTCTTAGAAAAGCTAGAACAAGTTATTACTCTGCATTAATAGAAGAGAACAAGAATAATCCCAGGTTTCTTTTCAGTACTGTAGCCAGGTTGACAAAGAGTCAGGACTCTGTCAATCCTAGCATTCCCTTAGAGCTTACTAGTCAGGACTTTATGAACTTTTTCAATAATAAAATTTCATCCATCAGAGATAAAATCAATCAGATTCTTCCCACAGTTAACTTAAATACTGTAACTACTACAACTCCTTCTTTTGATGTCTGTCTTGATGAGTTTACTCCAATCGACCTTTGTGAGTTAGACAAAATAGTTTCCTCATCCAAACCTTCAACTTGTCTTTTAGACCCTATTCCTACTAGGTTATTTAAAGAAGTCTTCCCACTTATTGGTAGCTTTATTCTTCATATAATCAATTCTTCATTAACTTTAGGCCATGTACCGCAGGCTTTTAAAACAGCTGTAATTAAACCCTTACTCAAAAAGCCAACGCTAGATCCAGGAGCTTTAGCTAACTATAGACCAACCTCTAATCTCCCTTTCATTTCAAAAATCTTAGAAAGAGTTGTTGCTACGCAATTATTCGACCACCTGCAGGGAAATGGTTTACTTGAAGAGTTTCAATCTGGGTTTAGAATCCATCATAGTACTGAAACAGCCTTAGCGAAGGTCACTAACGACCTCCTCATTGCATCTGATAATGGACTAGTTTCTGTACTTGTCCTTTTAGACCTTAGTGCAGCTTTTGATACTATCGATCATAATATTCTACTTGATAGATTAGAACACTATGTTGGACTTAATGGAACTTCGTTGCAGTGGTTTAGATCTTATTTATCTGATAGGTTCCAGTTTGTTCATGTAAATAATGAGTTTTCTTTCAACTCAAAGCTTAGTCATGGAGTTCCACAGGGATCTGTGCTAGGCCCTACTCTTTTTAGTTTATATATGCTTCCGTTAGGCAACATTATTAGAAAGCACTGTATACATTTTCATTGTTATGCAGATGACACACAATTATACCTGTCAATGAAGCCAGATGATGGTAATCAATTAGCCAAGTTAGAAGCCTGTCTTAAGGAAATCAAAGCTTGGATGACTTGTAATTTCCTGCTATTAAATTCAGATAAGACTGAAGTCATTCTTGTTGGTCCAAAAAACCTTAGAAATTCCTTTCCAAATCAAACTTTCAGTTTGGATGCAGTTACTCTTTCTCTTAATAGCTCTGTGAGGAACCTTGGAGTTATTTTTGATCAGGATTTGTCCTTCAATTCACATATTAAATTTGTTTCTAAGACTGCCTTCTATCATTTGCGTAATATTGCCAAGATTAGGAGCATCTTGTCTCAGAGTGATGCTGAGAAACTGATCCACGCTTTTGTTAGCTCGAGATTAGATTATTGTAATTCTTTATTATCAGGTTGTCCTAAAACATCTTTAAAAAGTCTTCAGCTGATCCAAAATGCTGCAGCAAGAGTTTTAACAGGTACTAGAAAGAGAGATCATATCTCTCCGGTTCTGGCCTCCCTTCATTGGCTTCCCATAGAGTTTAGAATTAAGTTTAAAATCCTTCTTCTTACTTACAAAGCTCTAAACAATCAGGCTCCTTTTTATTTAAAAGATCTGATACTACCACTCTTTATGAAAAAAACTGCCCATTAGTTAAAAAAAAGCTTAAACACAAATTTACTGACAAACCATGGCTAACCAAAGGACTACAAAAGGCGTGTAAAAAGAAAAATTTATTATATAAAGCTTTCATAAAGAAAAGGACAAAAGAAGCAGAGCAGCGGTATAAAACATACAAAAATAAGTTAACATATATAATAAGATGTAGTAAAAGAGACTATTACAGTAAAGAACTGGAAAAAAACAAAGACAATATAAAAAATACATGGACAATAATCAACAGTATCCTTGGAAATAAAAGCAGAAATACCAGCTACCCAACTAACACTCCAAAAAATAATAAATCGACTCCGAATGTGAATATAGCTTCACCTGCAGATGAATTTAATAATTTTTTTGTTAACATTGGACCTAAACTGGCCCGAGAAATACCCACTACGGTGCCAACAGGTGATTCAATATGCAATAACACTGCTGTAAAAGACACCATCTTCATAAAGAACACAGACGAAAGAGAGGTCATTGAAATTGTTAAATCGTTCAAAAGTAAAACATCTACTGACTGCGATGGTATTGATATGCTACTAGTCAAAACTGTTATCGAATGCATAGTGAAACCACTGACGTATATCTGTAACCTGTCTCTCCAATCAGGTATATTTCCCAATGCAATGAAAATAGCTAAAGTAATTCCGATTTACAAGACAGGCGACAGAGGGGAACTCTCCAACTACAGACCAATTTCACTATTACCGCAATTTTCCAAGATACTTGAAAAAATATTCTATGAGAGAATTGACAACTTCATACTGAAGAATGATTTATTGTGTGAGCAGCAATATGGGTTCAGACACAAAAGGACAACAGCATATGCCTTAATGGAATTTACAGAAAAAATATCAACAGCCATTGAAAATAAAGAGTATTCAGTTGGAGTATTCCTGGATCTTAAAAAAGCATTTGATACAATAGATCACAATCTATTATTAAAGAAACTACAAAATTGTGGTATCAGAGGGGTAGCACTGTCCTGGTTAAGAAGTTACTTAAAGAATAGATATCAGTTTGTATGTGTTAACAACAAAAACTCAGAGCTACTGAAGGTCACCTGTGGAGTCCCACAGGGTTCAGTTTTGGGACCATTATTATTCAATATGTATATAAATGATATATGTAAAGTTTCAGAAAAAATGGACTTAATATTGTTTGCTGATGACACTAACCTGCTATGCAGTGGAAACAACTTGGAACAACTTCTGGATTAAATTCAGTTTCTCAAAAAATTATATTACGTACTTTGGGGGTGAAGAAGAATCTATGCAGGATAATGATGAAAATGAAGATGAGGACGAAGAGGCAGAATGAATCCTCTGCTAGGCCAGAAGCTGGAACACTTAAAATCTTTTGACAGATTTGAATCCAGATGGACAATGTTTTACAAACCTTCACTATGACTGCAAGTGTTTTTTCTACATTAGGTCTTTTTTTTAAAACAACCTTCTGTCCTTCCCCTAAATTTTAACTGAGTTTTTATTCATTAAACACTGCAGTCAAAGGTTGAAACTGTCTTGTATTTTATTTGTAATAGTGTTGATGCCATTTCCCCCTCAGTTTTACCATTTGGCAAGCTATATAATTCCACACATTTTTCCTGAGCCACCCACCCAATCACATGTATAATGTTCATGTAAAGAAAATGGATACAAGGCAAAGTTTTTCTTCTGAAAATACATGGAATTGTATTTTAACTTTATTAATGAACTGCTTCTTCAAAACATAACTTTCCACTTGATTTTACTGTAATCCAAAAGCAAATTATAAAACTGATTTCAAGGCAAAATGGGGAAGATGATGGAAAGAGCAGGTCTGTTATCTGTAGAATGTGAATAGATGGGTGGATTTTTTTTTGGCCCAACAACAATAAGAACAATGTCCTCATCTGAAGTAGTTTGGACACTCATGAGCTACTAGATTCCAGGCTTCATTGAACGCTTCTACGACTCTCTGATCAAGAGGACCCTCTTCTGCAGCGGCCAAGTTTTGCTGAAGCTGCTCCATGCTCGACATGCCAATGATGACTCCATCTCCTTGATCGGCCTGGACACAGAGGTTAGGGTGATCAATTAAATCACATTAAAACCATGTTTAAGCAGCACAAAAGATAAGAAACTTTTTAGTCCCACAATGGTGGAATTGGTAAAGTAAAATCTAGGACCTTTTGAAAACCATATAGAACTATATTTCAGACTGAACTTCTGAAGAAAAATACACAATTTAAACAAATATGAGCAATTAAGCAGTTTGTCTTAAAGGACAGGTTTTTTAGATTTTAAATTTGAACTATTTTTAGTTACTTTTATCGCAGTGAGGTGGAGAAATTGGCCTGCTCTAGCCAGGTGGCAATCACTTGCAACTGCCACTGAAAACAATGCAGTAATTTGTGTATAAACCACTAGTGACATGTTCAGAGACAGGTGGTGAACAGTAATGTTTGCTACCAACAAGAGGAGGCAAAAAACAGGAGTGCTAATAGTCCATAACAGTAGATTTCTCCATTTACTGTATGTGCAGCACATGATTTCAGCCATTTTGAATTCTTAAAATGGTCACGTTGTTTCACCAGACTCATTAGATAAAAAGCTGACTTAATGGCCTGAGATACTACAGAGTCTTGCCCCCAAATCCAACTTGCATGCCTTGAAAAAGGAATGCAGTTTTAAAACTTAATTCCTGACCATGTACAGTGGGTACCTGAAGTTTGGAGTGATGGTACATCCAGCGCATAGCAGCAGAAGTCAAAGAGGGCTTCTCTGAGCCGTACACAGTCTCTAAAGCCTTCAGAACCAAGTCAGTGGCCTGGAAATGACTTTTCTTCCAGTATCTTAAACAGAAGATGAAAGGAATTATTACTTTCTAATCTAGTATGTCGACATGCAAAAATCATAAGTCGTTGCAGAGAAAATTCCCCATCTGCTCATCTTTCACCTGTCCCGATATGCTACTGCCCAGGAGTTGCCAAAGAATCGTCCTTCAGGCTGAGAACCATCTTTGTCTTCATAGTGATATTTCCCTGTCAAAAGGCCACCTGGCAGAGGAGTAGTGAATGTGAGAAATCCAGCAGCGTGTGCGTACGCCATATCAACAGTATACTGGCAGTAATGGGCAGGAGATGTTTACCTTTCTCAACATCAATTTTAGAAACACACATTTTTGTTAAGGCGGATAGTCACCAATGATGCGAAGCTGCTCAATACAACCACAGACTTACCTGTGGCCACTGAGCAGCTCCGCTGGAGCAGTTGGGGTTAAGGACCCTGCGCATTGACACTACAGCTAATGAGGGTGGGGCAAACACTGCTATGTCATCTATCCCACCCAGATCTGATCCTGCCGGTCCAGGGATTGAACCCTCCAGTCACCAGTCCACATCCCTAACCATTAGGCCACCACTGCCCCAACAGTGATGCTTGTTGTACTGTATTTATTGAGAGCCTAAAATTATCATCATGAGTTCTAGATGTGAAGACAAAATGATTGCTAAAGTCACCAGTACCACATTTAATATGCTAAAGATGTGAGGTGTACTGTACTTAAGTTCTCATTCATTCATTTCCATAACAGCTTAAACCTGGAGCCTATCTTAGAAGTAAAGAAGCTGTTCTTATTTGCTAAACATTTCTAGTTTATGGTAGTTGTCACATTTATCATGGTGTTTTGTATCTCCCGAATAATTTAAAGAGCCACTGACCACTTGTTCATGACTGATAACAGGTGCACAGTACCTGCTAGAGGATTGTATGCATAGAATCTCATTCCACAATATCTCAGGCATGGCAGCAGCTCAGTTTCTACTTGTCTTGTAGTGGCATTGTACATTCCCTACGAAAGATTATAAACATGAGTGACAGAAGGGTCATATCCAAGTAACAGTAAATGTCTGATTCTGACACTTCCAAAAAGTCACCTGATAAACTGTGGGGACTATCCAGTTGTTATGTCTGCAGATGCACACTATTTCAGCCACTTCCCAAGATGCATAGTTTGAAAGGCCAAGCTCCTTAAATTTTCCCTGCAGATGATATTTTAAGTTGATTTTTTTGTGCAGTATTATAAGCAAATAAACATTCACAGGTTGTAAACAAACAGTTCCGTGTTATGCTTAAAAAATGTTCACCTCTTGGTGGAGTTCATTGCAGGCCCTGAGGGTATCCTGGATGGGGTTTTGGTGGTCAGGGGCATGGAGGTAGAAGAGGTCCACACAGTCAGTTTTCAGCCTCTTCAGGGAGGTCTCCAGCTGGGAGCGAACAGACTCTGGCTTCAGTGTCTTTCCATCCCAGGGATTGGCCTTGGTAGCGATGCTTACTGAGGATGAATTAAAAGTTTATCATTTGCAGTCTCAAACTTTCCTTTCTTGTGTGCAACTTAGAACCCTTTCCTACTAAGCTGGTGGCCATCTATTTACCTACCTTTTCCCTTTAGCATTTTCACATTCTACCAAATTTAAAGTTTATCCTTTTAAAGGTGAATTTGTACTACTGATTTAACATGTTTTAATTGCATTAAGTACAGTGTATTAATTTGAAAATTTTATGGTTCAATAAGGGTTGTACCACTGTGTCCTAATTTTTTAAAATCTAGAAAAATGTTCCTTGTCAGTTGAATAGCTTATACTTGTACAAGACGACTGCACTGACTTTGGTCTTGATAAAACACAGTGGACCAACACCAGCAGATGACATGGTTCCTCAAATCATCACTGACTGTGGAAACTTCACACTAAACCTCAAGCAACTTAGATTCTGTGTCTCTCCACTCTTTCTCCAGACTCTGGGACTTTGATTTACAAATGAAACGCAAAAGTTACTTTTATCTGAACAGAAGTCATCTGCTGGTGTTTGTCCACTGTGTTTTATCAAGACCAAAATCAGCACAGTTGTCTACCAGGAAATTTTAGAGCACTTCATGCTTCCCTCTGCTGACAAGTTTTATGGAGAACCTGATTTCATTTTCCAGCAGGACTTGGCACCCCCCACACACTGCCAAAAGTGTCAAAACCTGGTTTAATGACCATGGCATCACTGTGTTTGACTGGCCAGCAAACTCTCCTGACCTAAACCCCATAGAGAATCTATGTATTGTCAAGAGGAAGATGACAGACAGCAGACCCAACAATGCAGGCGAGCTGAAGGTCACTATCAAAGCAACCTGGACCTTCATAACACCTCAGCAGTAACACAGGCTGATCACCTCCATGCCACGCCACATTGATACAGTAATTCATCCAAAAAGAGCCCTGACCAAGTATTGAGTGTGTACATGGACAGACTTTTCAGTTGGCCAACATTCTAAAAACTATTTTTTAAAATTAATTTTATGTAATATTCTATTTTTTTGAGAAACTGAATTTGGGGTTTTCATGGTCTGTAAGCCACAATCGTCAAAATTAAAATAAATAAACACTTGAAATATATCACTCTCTGTGTAATGAATCTATTGTGGCGCATATATTGTGTTCATATTTCCCACATATGTATGACTGTATGTGTATTGGGGGCTTCACGTCTCAGAGGACAAAAGAGGTCTGGGCCTGCAGGGATCTGCAGGAGATGACGAGGAGGTGTGAGTTTGGGCCTCTGTCTCGGAGAGGATGCCCCAGGAGGATTCCCGGAACATCGAGGGATAAGTGACAATAGAAGAGCATCAAAGAGTGCATTGCGACTGGGATTATGTACCATGTGATTGTATGTTTGCAAAAGCACCAGGTGACTTAGGTTGTGTGGCTTCTGCTGGGTATGAGTGTGGTATGTGATTGCTCAGTCTCTTCTGTTGCTTAGAGATTGATAGAGCATGTGTTCCTTTAATAAAACTGAACCTGAGAAATAAACTCAGCCTCATCCTTGAACGCATTCTCTACACTGGTGACCCTACGACAAATTATGGCCAGTGACGATTTTCACACACCGGACTCAGCAGGAGCAAACCGGGCTAACGCAGCTACCGCAGTCCAGCTGCCCGATTTCTGGCAGCACAGCCCGCGCTCCTGGTTTACCACTGTTGAGGCGCAGTTCCATCTTCGGGGAATTTCAGCGGACGCAACGAAATTCTACCATGTAGTCGCAAAGCTGGACAGCCTCACAGCACAGCGGGTGGAGAGCCCGACTAACCACCCACCAGAAGACGACAAGTACGGCGCATTGAAAGCCGCCCTCATCCATGCTTTCACCCCCTCGCTGGGAGAGCGAGCAGAGAAGCTCCTGGTGTTGACTGAAGGCGAGGCAGACAGGCCTGCGGACCTGATGGCGAGGATGCTGAGTCTGAGAGGCGATGATGATGACAGCTTTATCTTCGCCCATCTTTTCCTCAGAACACTACCGCCAGCGGTGAGAGTCACCCTGGCCAACTCCCAGCTGCTGACCAACTGAGAGTACCACAAGCTGGGCCAGGAGGCACAGCGACTTGTCGACGCCCATAGACGGCACACGGCCACGACGGCGGCAGCGGAGCTGAGCGCAACGCCGGGAGACGGCAGGAGGCCGGAGGCTGCAGCACCAGATTCGCTGACGTCAGCAGCGGCGGAGACCAGGAGACGCGGAGCGGACGGCGCCCTCTGCTTTTATCATCGACGTTTCGCCGAGAGGGCACACAAGTGCATTCCACCGTGCTGGTTCAAGCGCTTGGGAAATGCCAGGACCGAGAGTCGGTAGCAGCTGCTGCTCTCGCCGCAAAGTATAAGCTGCTCTTCATCACAGACGCGAAATCAGGGAGACAGTTCCTGGTGGACACAGGCTCCCAGCTGAGTTTCATCACGCCTTCCTACGCCGACCGGCTGGCGCCTTCCAGCGGACCCCTGGTGTTAGCGGCGAACAGCTCGATGATCAAGACCTTTGGGGAGAAGACCATCCTCCTGTCTTTTCACGGTCGGACATTCGAGTGGACTTTCGTCGTTGCTGCAGTCAGTAATAACATGTTAGGTGCTGATTTTTTGTGTTCAAATGGTTTATTGGTTGATCTTGCTAATAGACGTATGGTTAATGCACTGTCTTTCCACTCCATTTCCTGTACAGCTCGGGTGGCCCCGCCTACTGCACAGCCCAACGTCACAGCTGTGGGTGGTAAGTTTCAAGCACTGCTCACTCAGTTTCCAGCACTCACAGTCCCAACGTTTTCGGCGTCAGTGGCTAAACATGGGGTGGAACATTTTATAACTACCACCGGCCCCCCCCCCGTTTTTGCAAAAGCTCGGCGCTTGGACCCAGCTAAACTGGCCATAGTGCGCGAGGAATTCGCTAACCTGGAAAAACTGGGCATCATTAGACGCTCTAACAGCCCCTGGGCTTCACCACTGCATATGGTCCCCAAGGCTGATGGCTCGTGGCAGCTTTGCGGTGATTTCCGCAGGTTGAATAATGCTTCAGCACACGACCGCTACCCGATTCCGCACATCCAGGATTTTTCGGTGCATTTAGCGGGGGGCGTGCATTTTTTCTAAAATAGATTTGGTGCGCGGTTACCACCAAGTCCCAGTCCGCGCTCAAGACATACCCAAAACAGCGGTAATAACTCCTTTTGGGCTTTTCGAGTTTTTGCGCATGCCTTTTAGACTCAAGGGTGCCGCGCAGACTTTCCAGCGCATGATGGATGCAGTTTTATGCGGCCTCCCTTTCGTGTTCGTCTACTTGGATGATATTTTGGTAGCCAGCACATCCGAGGACGAACACGAAAGCCACCTCACAGCGGTTTTTCGGAGGCTGGCGGAGCACGGGTTAATAATTAACCCAGTGAAGTGCCAGTTCGGAGTGACGCAAATAGATTTTTTGGGGCACCGCGTTTCGCCAGAAGGAGCGGTCCCTCTGCCGAATAAAGTACGCGCAATAACAGATTTTCCCCAACCTCAGACGGTCAAAGCATTGCAGGAATTTTTGGGAATGGTTAATTTTTATAACCGTTTCCTCCCAAGCGCAGCGCGGCTCATGCAACCATTGTACGCGGCACTTAAAAAACAAAAACCTGCAAATAAGATTGAGTGGTCCCCGGAGCGGGAGCGCGCATTCTCCCAGGTCAAATCAGCCCTGGCGAATGCTGTTTTGTTGGCACACCCAGTGCCAACGGCCCGTATGGCGCTCACCACGGACGCTTCCGATTTAGCGGTGGGGGCGGTCATTGAACAGTTTGTGGCAGGGAGCTGGCAACCTCTCGCGTTTTTCAGCAAAACCTTGTGTGATAACGAGCGGAAATACAGCGCGTTCGATAGGGAGCTGTTGGCCCTGCATTTGGCCATCCGCCATTTCCAGTTCTGGCTGGAGGGGCGCCGTTTCACCGCGTTTGTAGACCATAAGCCGCTAACGTTTGCGATGGCCAAGATTTCAGAGCCTTGGTCAGGAGTTCACCACCGATCGGAGTTCACCACCGATATTCGGCAAGTCGCGGGCAAACATAATGTAGTGGCAGATTGTCTTTCACGTGCAGTAGCAGCGCCAGGCCCCCTGGGGGCAGACTCGGCGGCCGTGGCCGTGGGCCAGGTTTGTGGCGCGGAAGCGCTCGCAGCCCCGGTCCGCGTAGGTTTAGATTACGCAGCCATGACTGCGGAGCAGGTTAGTGACACGGATGTGCGCGCGCTCCAGTCTGGACCAACAGGGTTAAAGGTGAACTGAACTGAACGGCATTGAACGGCACTGGGTGATAGTACATACAATTATAAAGATAATTTATCATTGGCACCCCCTCCACAAATCCCGGAATCTTGGAGAAAATCGCGATTTTGAATTTCCCGCCCTGAAAAATCAGACGAATCCGCCAATTAACCGGAAGTGCAGCCGGAGTTCCGCGTGACGTCACGAGTGTGACCCAGTCCTCATGTTTACCATTGCGAGCACGTCGACACTGGTTGTTTTTGGTGCATTTTGTCGTGATAGTCGACTACAAAACACTTCCAACACCTGGGAAGATCTGTTCAGTGGCCAAGGAAAGCTGTCATGGCGACGAAAGAAAAGAAAGGGGAAGGAAAAGGGACCGGGAAGCGATGCGTTTCTAGATATACAGTGATCCCTCACTTATCGCGTTTAATGGGGACCAGAACCGACCGCGAAAAGTGAAAAACCGCGAAGTAGCGTCACCCCCCCCCCCAAGGGCGTCACAAGCACTATTTTGCACAAAAAGGCACAAGAGAACAGCGAAAAGTGCCACTAAGCAACACGAGCGATAAAGAACAATGAATGCGGTCTTCCTTCACTGGGTAAAACGTCTCGGCCAATCAGCTTGCGAGGTAAAACGTCTTGGCCAATCAGCTTGCGAGATTCCCGAGCGGTGAAGAGGTGGGCAGAGAGGAGTGGAGCGGTGGTCAGAGAGGTGGATTTTGAGTTGTGCGGGCTCTCTGTGTTGATACCTGATGTTCTAATGTAGTCTCCCTGCCTTCTCCCTGCCTGCTACATTAGAACATCAGGTATCAACACGGAGAGCCCACACAACTCAAAATCCACCTCTCTGACCACCGCTCCACTCCTCTCCGCCCACCTCTTCACCGCTCGGGAATCTCGCAAGCTGATTGGCCGAGACGTTTTACCTCGCAAGCTGATTGGCCAAAACGTTTTACCTCGCAAGCTGATTGGCCGAGACGTTTTACCCAGCTTCGCTCCCTGCCGAGCGCCCATACCCAGCGAAGGAAGACCGCATTCATTGTTCTTTATCGCTCGTGTTGCTTAGTGGCACTTTTCGCTGTTCTCTTGTGCCTTTTTGTGCAAAATAGTGCTTGTGACGCCCTTGGGGGGGGGGGGTGACGCTACTTCGCGGTTTTTCACTTTTCGCGGTCGGTTCTGGTCCCCATTAAACGCGATAAGTGAGGGATCACTGTAATAAGTTGGAAAAATGCTGATGGTTTTTTTTTTTCCCCCTTTCTTTTTTATTGTTAATTTTCCTTATGCTGACACCCCAAACATGCCAAAGTAAAGACTCACCATTCTGTATTCAATAAGCGACTCTCCTCCCCATCACTGCTGCGGTCTGAGTCGGTACCGGAATCCCCCGAAAATTCTGGCTCTAATCTGTACGGTTCGATGCCTCCCTCGCTCTCTTCCTGTTCACTTGACACTCCTGCATCCTCCTCTGTCTCGTCACCGATCCTGAATGCCTCTTCACTCTGAAAACTCTGGTGTTCTTGACTGCTGGAACTGCTATCATCTGCCATTGTTGTTTTGATAAGGGTCACACTCGTGACATCACGCAGCGTCGTCTGCACTACTTCCGGTTTGTTTGGCACTGCCAGCCAGAGGCAAAAGTTTATCGGCTTATAGCTTGGCCATCGCACGGCCTAAAAATTTCTTTTATGTGTTGAAAAATACAATAGGTAATAAGGAATTAATCTGCTATTCTACTTTTTCGGCAAAAAGGTGGGTTCAGTTCTACTTTAAGGCTGGAGCACAGGGTGCAGCAGATAGGTATGCCCCCTCTAATCTGCGATATCTCCACGGGGCGCCCTCGCCCCGTGGTTCCAGCTGCATGGCACCGCCACATTTTTGACTCAATCTATTCTCTGGCGTACCCGGGGGTGCGCGCATCGATTAAAATGGTGGGGGAGAAATTTGTTTGGCCGGGGTTGCGTAAACAGGTCAAAGAATGGGCAGCAGCCTGCGTAGCGTGTCAGCGAGCCAAAATACACAAGCACACTAGAGCCCCTTTGGAGCCTTTTCACATTTCGGCTAAACGTTTCGATCATGTGCATGTCGACTTGGTGGGCCCCCTTCCGTTGTCGCAGGGGTGCACACACCTTTTGACGATGGTAGATCGCACCACGCGCTGGCCAGAAGTGGTTCCTTTGGCGTCAACTACGGCAGCAGATGTTGCACGTGCGTTTTTAATGGCTTGGGTTGCGCGTTTTGGAGTTCCGTCGGACATAACGTCCGACAGAGGTCCCCAATTCGTTTCCGAACTCTGGTCATCCATGGCCCACAGCCTGGGGGTGAAGATTCACCGTACTACCGCGTATAACCCCCAAGCTAACGGTTTGTGCGAACGCTTTCATAGGTCATTGAAAGCAGCCCTCAGAGCGTCTCTTACGGATACAAATTGGGTGGATAAACTTCCATGGGTTTTATTAGGGTTGCGTTCCGCACCTAAGGAGGATTTGCAAGCCTCTCCGGCCAAATTAGTTTTTGCTCAACCCCTCAGTTTGCCGGGGGAATTCCTCCCGGACAACCCTGCACCAAATTGCCCCCCCGCTCAGCTGTTGCAGAGCGGCACGGGATCAAACACCCTTCCTGGCCCAGTTCATCACAGTTTTCCACGTGTTTTTGTGCCGAGAGCTTTAAAAAATGCGGAGTTTGTTTTTGTCAGACATGATGCTCAACGGCCAGGTTTGCGACCGCCTTATGACGGGCCTTTCAGAGTGTTGGAGACAGGGGAAAAACATTTTTTGCTTGATTTGGGAGACAGAAAAGAGTTGATTTGCATTAACAGACTCAAACCCGCCTTTGTTCTGGCTGATGAACACGTGCAGTTGGCCAGGGCCCCCCGCCGTGGCAGGCCACCGGGAAGACATTGTTCCAAGCCACCACAAGGATGTGCTAATGATTCTGATTCACAGATGCAAGGAGCCGCTGCAGAAGGAGCAAAGCCGGCTTACAGCAGATATGGCAGGAGGTTAAAGCCCAAGCAATTGGGGATTGATCTGTGATGTGTTGTGATGTTTTCTGCTATGCATCTCTGATTATGTTTTGTCCCGGAATAGACGTTTGGGGGGGGGGTTATGTGGCGCATATATTGTATTCATATTTCCCACATATGTATGACTGTATGTGTATTGTATGTATGTATGACTGTATGTGTAGCTGCAATGCTCCGTACTGTGGGTGTTTATATATTTACATATTTATTCCATCTAGCTACAATGCTCTGCACTGTGTGTCTGTGTGTGTGTATATATACAGTATATATTATAGTAATATGAACATATGTATATTAGCTGCTCTTGCTTACTTGTTTTTTTTTCTTGCCTTCTGATTGTTGCTCTGAGTGTTGCCATCCCTGTGCTGTTGCAATCCTGGAATTTCCCCGTTGTGGGACTAATAAAGGCTTATCTTATTGGGGGCTTCACTTCTCAGAGGACAAAAGAGGTCTGGGCCTGCAGGGATCTGCAGGAGATGACGAGGAGGTGTGAGTTTGGGCCTCTGTCTCGGAAAGGATGCCCCAGGAGGATTCCCGGAACATCGAGGGATAAGAGACAATAGAAGAACATCAAAGAGTGCATTGCGACTGGGATTATGTACCATGTGATTGTATGTTTGCAAAAGCACCATGTGACTTAGGTTGTGTGGCTTCTGCTGGGTATAAGAGTGTGGTATGTGATTGCTCAGTCTCTTCTGTTGCTTAGAGATTGATAGAGCATGTGTTCCTTTAATAAAACTGAACCTGAGAAATAAACTCAGCCTCATCCTTGAACGCATTCTTTACACTATATAATATATGGGTTTCACTTTCTGAAATGAGTGACAAAGAATATTGAACTTTTTCATGATATTCTAATTTTTTGAGATGCACCTGTAGGTGTGTGCATGACATACCGGTGTTTGGAAGATTCATGCCCCCAATGACCGTCTCCGACTTTCCGCCCATATACATGAAGGCTGTGTCCAGCTGCTTGTGCCCCCTGCACAGGAAAGCCTTCACCATCTCCAGGCTCTGCTCGGCGTCGGCTCGTCCTCCGAACGCCATAGTTCCCAGTAAGGAAACCGGCCGTTTAGCTTCACCAGACATTTTCCTCCGGGCCACAAACTTCGGCAATTGTATGAGCACTTCTTTAACAGCGAGGCCCTGCCGAATTGTGCAACGTCCGCCTGTTGTTGACCACAACATGCTACCGTAGGGGAGAGCAGACGGTTCAGGGAAAAGGCTGTAGGGTGGAGTAGACTTCAAAACGGAACACAAGCGTCGTTAAATTCACACAACACACTTGACTGTTATGCTGGCCTGTTGAGCCTATGTTGTGAACCCCCTGTTTTAAGCTAATATTTGCTTAGGTTTTGTTGCATAATGTGCACAATTGTCGACGTGTGATTCCCGTGTTTGAATACAAGGTGGCAGCAAATCACCGTTCACACGCAGCCCTGTTTCAGCTGGTTAGTAGACGTCATTATGCAAAAATAATCATAGATTTATATTTTAAACTAGTCTAAACGAGTGGTTAAGTGAGACAGGTGTATATGTTTTTGATACAATACAAAGACAATTTTTGTTTATTTTATGCATTGTAGTGTGAGGCTAAAACTGTTCTGTCTTTCTGCACAGGTCAAAGATTCTGCGCCCATACTGGATGACCATGTGTCACACCCTTATTTGGCACAATACATAGTTTGTCTTAGCCTAATTAAAACGACATGCATTTTAGCAAGCACCCCCTGCGGCCTGACCCGGTGACACCTGCAGTGAATAAAAAGCATCTGTCGTCTGTCCCGGCTCTTGACCCCGTTTGCCCTGTAAAGTGACCACCGGCTGCTTCAGATCCGCCCTTTTAGACCCCTACCAGCACTCTGTCCCTCCACCCGTCAGTATTTTTGCAGACGGTACGCAGTGGAATTAGATAAACTCTTGGTTTCGGCGCTTTTCCTGCCTGACGTTGTCTTTCACTGGCTGCTAAAGCTTTGAGCAACATGCCTCTCCTTGCGCGCACCCCCCACCGTACCCACCCAACCCCCAAACCAGTGCCATCATTACCAAGTGAATGGGGGCGCGCAGGCAGCAGCGCCGCAGCCTCCGCGCCTCTTCCCACCGCTGCAGTCCCGCATCTGCAGCCGCAGCCGAGCAGCGCGTTCCAGCCGCTTCACACCCGCCTGTGATGGCTGCGCAGCTTTTGGACAGCACTGGTCATTTTTACGCAGACGACTCTTTACGTGGTGTATAGGTTTATTCAGAGTTGTTTTTTTATTATTATTATTTTTCCAGTTATTATAACTTTTTTTTTTTTTTTTTGCGGGGAGTAATGCAACACCCCCATGAATGAGTTCGCGAGTCATCCACGGGGGAAAATGGACAGTGTTATTTTGTCTTTTTGTCTTTTATTTATTATAAAGGCTGACGCATTCAGTTATAACACTGCCAACAATCTCCAACCCCATATGTAAGTAATGTTTCATAATATATATATCTTTTTAAATTGTTGTTAGATTTACACACTAGGAAGGATGCTTGCAGTTACTACCTACCAAGATATTTTTAAAAACCTGTCATTTGCTTTGAAATATGGCAAATGTGATTCACCTGCACATGCATAAAGTCTGAGAAGCAGAAAAGCACCATATATCTTCTTTCCGTCAGCAATTGTGGATCCATTATTGGTGTTAACTTGCTGTGCACTGTAATTTTTTATGATTATATGCAGCAGTGGCACTCTGAATTGTCTGTGGAGCATTTCTCACCCTGTCAGTGTTTGTTTAAAACTTCAAAGTGAAGACTCGGTTAATTATAGCAGGTATTTCACACCCTAAGCATGAAATGAGCTTGAATTGTGAGAACAGTTTCACTGCTTGCCTTCTAACACCGGTAATGCAGCCTTTCATATACAGTTATGTGATGGTGGTTGCTGTTATGTGAGGGCAGTCCAGTGTGATCTCAGCATTCTGAGCCTCGCTCTCTGTTCTTGGAGTTGCCAAAAAAGTAAACGTTTTTAAGATGATGGTGCACTTTTTTTGAATGTGATACCTTTGCAGTGTGATAGGAGAGTTAAAGGCTATTTTGCCTTTGCCAAATTGTTGCAATTTTCGTGTAAACACCTTTACATTTCTGCTTAAGTTTAAGTGAAGGTAAAGTTTTAAAGCTCTCATATTATTATTATTCTGACAACTGGTGCATGAGGAATCCCCATTTAGTGTCAAACAAGTCATGATGACCAGTCTTACACCTTAGCACAGGTAAACCTCCTTGCAGACATTACACCGTTGAATGTCTCGTGAAAGCGTTGACAACTTAATATTTTTTTTTTAAATCACTGTTTTTATTCCAGGCCTAATGTGTGTGTGGAGAGGGAGGTGACACTGGTTGGCCAGAGGCAGCCGTGTGTGCAGGCCTTTACACGCATGGTTAAAGTGTGGAAGCAAGGATGTGTCGGGCAGTCCTGGTGCATGGGACACGAAAGGAGGCAAGTAACAACTCTGTCTGCTCCCTCTGCCTTTGGCTCTCAACTACTACAAACACTTCCAGTCTCACTTACAGGGCATGTAGTACTTTGCTGATTGAGTCTGTCTAAAGAAAAATCTCAGTAAATGGCTTTACATGGCCTCCATGGCTCGTGACCAAAGTCTTTACTAGGAGGTCAAGATTCTTCATTTCATTCTATATACAAACATGAGCTCGGTCTTTTCATCCCCCTTCCTCCAATTCCATCTTTCTTTCTTGCTCTGTAATTGCAGTTCTCAACCTGTTATGGAGTTAAGTGCAAGGTGTAGCCTCTCTTTACCAGTTATTTAACACACAGGGGTCTGTGCAGCCTGCATTCCTTTGAAGAAGTGCTCTAATGGTAACACAGAAGTCCAGCTAGTGTAAAACTGTTACTCAGTTATACACTATGAGGCTTTCTCTGTGTTATCTGGTGTGTTACAGAGCCAAAAGCTGCTTTGAAGAAAGCCAAGGCCACAATTATTCACGATAAACAAAACGTTTCCACAATGCTTAATAAGAAGGGGGTTGTAAAGTACAGGGGCAGGCGCTGTTCTCTGATGTAGAGTCTGCCATTCTCACACTTTAGAGTGGTGCCCTGAAAGCTTGGGAATTTTTTTCAGCCTTTCATATAACACAATACTTCAGAGACTCTGAGCTTTTTGATTAGGTTGTATCTGTGTGTCCACATAAATATTGTAGTTAATATTAAGCCAGCTGCCACTTATGTACAGTGGATATAAAAAGTCTACACACCCCTGTTCATATGCCAGGTTTTTGTGATGTAAAAAAATTAGACCAAGATAAATCATTTCAAAACTTTTCCCACCATTAATGTGGCCTATAACCTGTACAACCCAATTGAAAAACAAACTGAAATCTTTCAAGGGGAAAAATAAAAAAATAAAGTACTTACAATAACCTGTTTGCATAAATATGCACACCCTGTTATAACTGAGGATGTGGCTGTGTTCAGAATTAACAAGTCACATTTTAACTCATGTTAAATGGGAGTCAGCGCACACCTGCCACCATTTAAAGTGCCTCCGATTAACCCCAAATAAAGTTCAGCTGTTCTAGTAGGGTTTTCCTGACATTTTTGCAGTCACATCTTACAGCACAAGCCATGGTCCGCAGAGAGCTTCCAAAGCATCAGAGAGATCTCATTGTTCAAAGGTATCAGTCAGGAGAAAGGTACAAAAGACTTTCCAAGGCATTAAATATACCATGGAGCACAGTGAAGACAGTCATCATCAAGTGGAGAAAATATGGCACAACAGTGACATTAACAAGAAGTGGATGTCCCTCCAAAATTGATGACAAGACTAGAAGAAAACTGGTGAGGGAGGCTGCCAAGAGGCCGGCAGCAACATTGAAAGAGCTGCAGGCATTTCTGGCAAGTACTGGCTGTTTAGTACATGTGACAACAATCTTCCATCTAGGGTGGCAAGATGGAAACCTTATCTTATGAAGAAAAACATCCAAGCCCGGCTAAATTTTTCAAAAATGCATTTGAAATCTCCCAAACTCATGTGGGAAAATGTGTTATGGTCCGATAAAACCAAGGTTGAACATTTTGGCCATAATTCCAAAAGGTATATTTGGCACAAACACAACACTGCTCATCACCAAAAGAAAACCATACCTACAGTGAAACTTGGTGGTGGCAGCATCATGCTTTGGGGCTGTTTTTCTTCAGCTGGAACTGGGGCCTTAGTCAAGGTGGAGGGAATTATGAACAGTTCCAAATACCAGTCACTGTTGGCACAAAACCTTCAGGCTTCTGCTAGAAAGCTGAAGATGAAGAGGAACTTCATCTTTCAGCACTACAATGACCCAAAGCAAACATCCAAATCAACAAAAGAATGGCTTCAAGACGATTAAAGTTTTGCAATGGCCCAGTCAGAGTCCAAACCTGAATCCGATTGAATATCTGTGGGGTGACCTGAAGAGGGCTGTGCACAGGAGATGCCCTCACAATCTGACAGATTTGGAGCATTTTTTGCAAAGAAGAGTGGGCAAATATTGCCACATTAAGATGTGCCATACTGATAGACTCCTACCCAAAAAGACTGAGTGCTATAATAAAAGCCAAAGGTGCTGCAACAAAGTATTAGTTTAAGGATGTGCATATTTATGCAAACAGGTTATTGTAAGTTTTTTTTTTATTTTTCCCCTCAAAAGTTTTCGGTGTGTTTTTCAATTGGGTTGTACAGGTTATAGGTCACATTAATGGCAGAAAAAGTTTTGAAATGATTTATCTTGGTCTCATTTTTTTCATTACAAAAAGCTGGCATTTGAACAGGAGTGTGTAGACTTTTTATACCCACTGTACATATGAGTGTGCACTAAAATAAACACAATATGTCCATCCTAGTTTGTTAATTTAGCAGGAGCAGATTTTTGTATTTTAAACAGTATGGGATGCTAGAGGCTTTGGTGGTCAGCTCCTGCTGAAAATGTTTAAAGTTGTCTTTGACTGAAAGATAGTTTTTGTAGGTTTTAACCTTCTGAAATGTGTCTATTGGTCACGGGATTAGTGAAAAAATATCAAAACACCCATTTCTTTCAAAAAACACACAGCCTCTGTATTGTTTTTCTCTCCAAGGAGCCATTTTAACTCTTTCAGGTTTGCTACGGAACATCATAAACATGGTAAGGTCAGCCTCAATACCCGCATGCTGCTCTGTTATTAGCCAGCTGAGGTGTCTGTCTGCAAATGTGACCGGGGAGCCCAAGCGGGAGTTCGCCTACCAAGCACGGTTTATATTATTTGCTTAGATTTCAGTCATCCATTTAATAGACATCCCTTTTAATTAAATAATAAAAGAAAATTTGACCAAAATATGTCACAAACATTTCATTAAGACCCATAGGACCTGTTAAAATGTGGAAAAAGTGCACTCAAATAGCCCATTTAAAGTGCATTTTCCTGCAGTCTGTGGCAATTCAAGCATATTTTTTTTTCATTTTGAATCTATAGAACTGTTAATTGTTAAAATATTATTAATGGATTGTGTGATATATGAAAAAAAAATTATATTTCCAACATTTTTTTTAATTTCCTTGTTTGTTGACTTTTCTCGTGCCCGGATTCATGTCTTCCTTTCTCTGTTTTCCTGTGAAATATGCTGATGATGTAACACTCGCTGAGTTACTGATGGGCTCTTTACTTGGCCTGGCTCAGAAGGCCTTGGACTCTGTGTCTGCATGGTGACAGGACTTCTCTCTGACTATAAATGGAGCTAAGACCATGGATGTGGTTATTAGTGCAAGAAGACAGACTTAAGGCCCTTTTCCACTAGCCTCACTTAGCCCCGGTTGAAAACCCGGCTCTGCTCACTTCGGTTCGGTTCGGCCTCAGTTGCTTTTCAACTACTGCTGGCACGCCTGCTGGCACACCTGCTGTGGGTGGGATTTGTTGAACAGCAGGCGGCGCCACACCCTCGTGACGTGAAACACGCGACCGAAACCTCCACAACAAACAAAATGGCTGATGACGAGGAGAGAAGGAAGGAGGAAGGAGAGAGGAATGACTGTGACATGAAACTGGTTAAATCTATGGTGCTGACTTGTTGTGCTCTGCACAATCTGTGTGAGAGTCATGGAGAGACGTTTGACACTACATTGGATGATGCAGTAGATGAACCAGTGGTGGCAGCGGCACAGAGAGCAGAGGAGCAGGGTGGTGATATTGTAGCGAACTCAATATAAGCACCCTACTTGGCTTGCCAAGTGGGTTGACCCTATTGGCGACACAGGTAGAGTGCGGGACTCCGGAGCAGGAGGCGTGAGTTCGAACCTCCCGGTGGGACGTCATCATGTCGAGCTGCACGTTACAATATAATACAAGATGCTGTGATGCAAAACTTGCCTATTTCGTCCACATTTATGTGCATACATATTTCAAAAATGTTTTTTGTAAATAAAATGTGCATGGTCCATCTACCTGTCCTCTTGTTCATAACGCTTATCTGTTAAGAAGGTGTGAAGCCATCAGCCTAATGATGAGTCCACACTTCTCACTGTTGTGATAATTGCTCACGCTGAGCGCTCTGACAGCCCCGTATGCTGTGGGGGTCACACACGACGTGTTCCTCCCCACACTCTCAATTTTTTTTCCTGTATATTTTTCTCTTTGGCGTACAGAAATGGCAATACGCCCGTATTTGCTAAAATTGCATTTTCCCCGTATTAAAATACGGAAAAACCGTATCACTTGACAGGTATGTAATTACATGCAGAAACACCGCACAGGCCATCTTCACAAAAATCCAGCTCGACAAGCCACTTTTGCTTAGGTGGAAATGCAAATTGAACTATAAATCATGTGCTGATACATGTCATATTTTCCCATGTAAAGGTCTCCCACTTTTACTTACAAATTGATTTTTAATTTTTGGGAAAAGGGAATATAAATTTTGCACTTGTTGGTAACAACAGTTGTGTGCAACAAAAACACAGTTGTGTATCCTTGTCCGATTTGTCTGCTGTTATTAGTGCCAAATTTTTGCTAGATTCCTTCTTAATTTATTAAATTTTGACTTGTGATGCAACATTCAACTTACACGTACTTACCTTTAGCAGTGTCTACAAGTTCAAGCACACCTGTACAACTGCTTATAACCTAAAAAATGTACCCGTTAAAGAGAAATGGATTCCGCATTGCAAATTTGTTTAAAATAAAAAAAAACAACTGCCAAGACATTACGTTTCATTGTGTTGTTAAAAATTAAATTACCATTAGAAGGCTATACACCTGACCTGATGAACAGCAGCATGTGGAGTGAACAGAGAATGGAATGTGTATGTAATTATTGGCTTTTCTCATACGGTGTCATAACAGATAAACCAGACTTTTGATGCAAACAATACAATTTTATTCCAGAAGCAAAATTTACAAACAAAAAAACAGACTGGGCGATGACATCTCTGCGAGCTCTTCCCTTCGTAACGCAGCGTCCTGCTCCAGGGCTTCACGCGCATCTGCCCGCACATCTGCGGCCACCTGTCGCAAATGCTACACGTACTCCTGATTCTTGCTGCTGGTCATGTTGCCGTTCCAAGAGCCGCATCTCTTCGTCATGCATGTTGACCATCGCTAATGTAGATGGAAAGACAGAAAGGCATGGTCGTTAAAGCTGGATCACTACATATATTATGGAATTACACAGGTGAAAGTCTGTGGTGGAATGTCACTATTATATTATGCTTCATTGCTGTATATAAGCTGAACTGTCATGTTGCTGCCCCTCAGTAGAGCAGATTTTGCAACACGCAGGGTGCTGTCTTCGGCTGCAGCCCCCCTGCAAAACTAAAAAGGATTAAGATTAAGAATATGGATGGATGGATGGGTAATGTTTAAACTAGTTGCTTGTAGTGTGGCCGCAGAAATCTGAATGGGTTAATACAGTCAGCTGACGCGAAGCATTTCAATGAAGCATGTTGATTTCAACGGCAGTTCATCAGCTTTAGTTGTTTTTATAAAACAGGAATTACAGCACTTCAATCACCACACCTAAAAATGGTTGTGGAACACCGATAAGTGAAGACCAAAGAATAAACTTTTTGTACATTTAAAAAGACATTTTCAATTAATTAATATGCAGCTACAGGAAATTGCATTAATCAATTTGGGACATAACTTGTTAGGCTCCAGCCCCCCCGCGACCTGTAAAGGATTAAGTGGTAGAAGATGGATGGATGGATTTTCGACCCTGGTTTCCGCTGGACCTGTTTCAACCCAAAAAAAATCGTGGTTATTGTGCCTTACCGGCACTTGAACGTGATCCAGATGGAGCTGGTGATGTGGAGTCGATCCAGCTGGCGCTCCGGCAGACGCACACGCAGACGCAGCGCCAGGAGAGTCCGGTGTGTCCATGTCCACTGAGGTGGACCCCTGTGATATGAACTGCGATTCTAGAAAGAAAATGCACGCAATTTAAAACTTAACACCAAAGTGCAACATGTACACAACACTCTAAAGTTTTTAACCGGAATACAATAAGCGTAATTCAGCGTTTTGTTCGCGCTAATACTTAACACAAAGCAAGCGTGAATCTGCAGTTGTCTGCAAAACAATAGGCAAGCCTCAGTAACAACCATTACCCACAATCTAACAACCTTCCTATTTCTTAAAAACAGTGAGCTTGGCACAGAAAGGATCAAGTGGCGAAAAGATGCGCAATATCAAAACAACACTCACCATCCACGGTTTCCAAGGCCGTGACCATGACTGTGGCCGTGTCGAGCCCAATGTCTCTCAGCGAACCACTTCCACCCCTTCCGAGCCGCTGCACTTCGACCATTGTGGTCCTTCACTGCTCGGTAATCGCTTTTCAGCTTTTTCAGCTTCTCCCGACACTGTTTGGCAGTACGGATGTGCCCTTGGGAAGCCATCTGCTCGGACACCTGCATTTCGAGTAGATCCGTCCAACTTGCGCTGGATGCGATCGTCGCCTAATATAGAAAGAAAATTGCGCACCTCCTAATATATAATATTAGGAGTATATTATTATATAAGTATATTATACAGTATATTAATATAATATACCGTATTAAAGGGGCGCACTGTGTTCACTGGCTGAACAATTACAAATGGCGGTCGTGGAGTAAATTCAGCAGAAAAAGTCGCTTTCGTGACGTTACGACCTGACCAATCAGCGGCGACCGGTCTCTTAAAGTCATATCACAGCCATACTCAGCCCTACTTAGCTCGGTTAGACCCTGCCCTGGATCAGGTACTAAAAAAGTACCTGCTAACCGGTGCTGGGGCTAATGGAAAAGCGCCTAAAGCGGGCTGAGTGGTGCGGTGTAGGGCTAAGTGAGGCTAGTGGAAAAGGGCCTTTACATTCCCTCTCCTCCACTGCTGATGGTCTCTGATCACAGCATCAGTAGAGTCTCCAGATTTAAGCTGCTTGGAGTTCAGATCTCATCAGATTTGTCATGGGATGCTCATGTCAACTATATGCGCTCTAAGACAAGACCCAGGATTCACCACCTTTGTGTGGCTAAAAGAGCTGGCCTACCTCCTGATGTCTTAAAACAGATCTATCTGACATTCGTTCGTCTGGTTCTGGAATATGCCAGTACAGTTTGGGGAGGCCTCACAAATGGCCTCTCTGAAGAGTTGGAGAGGGTACAGAAGCGGTGCTGTCGAATAATTGGCATCCCACATTCCTCTCTTCCCACTCTAAGTGAGCGGCGAGATGAGGCTACTCTGAGCACCTTCACCAACATTGTGAGGGACAGCTCTTCACCTCTGCACAGCTTCGTGTCTGCTGCCCCTCCAGATGTTCACTCTCTTCGGCAGCCCAGAGAACTTGTTGTGCAGGAGTAAAACCAAAAGACATGAACTCTCTTTGATTCCCCGTGCTTTTAAACTGTACTATAAGTAACCTGAAGTTTGTCATAGCAGGAAAACACAGCACAGCAACACCTTGTTGAAGCCATGGATCCTGAATTGAGACAAACATATAATAAAACTTCTAATAAAATGAATTGTTTGAATCAAAAGTCACAGTGTTGGTCACTTTCCACACAAACTATGAGGCGAAGAAGAAGAATTTTGGAAATAATGCATCATTAATTGGAGATATCATTGAGTCTTTTTCCGGTTCCGGTTCCGCCGGACCGGCGGCGCCACACGAGTTGGCTGCCTTTTGCAACTGCTTTTTTTTTTTATCTTCCTTCTTCTTTCTACACCTTTCACTCTATATATATATATCACGGACACACAGATCGCCCCAAAGGTCTCCCGAGTCGGCGGACGGAGCCTCTGTTTACAGCAGGAGACGACACAGCAGGGAAGAGCTAGCTAGCACTCAACCGCCACCCGGTGCTAACGGAGAAACTCGACATACCGAGGAACTGTAGCGGAAACGATGCGGGTGCCGGGCCGGAGTTTAGGCGGCGTGCAAGAAATATAAGACAGAATAATAAAGAGCGATGGCAAGAACCAAGCAGACCGCCCGTAAATCTACTGGAGGAAAAAGCCCCCCAGGAAGCAGCTAGCCACCAAGGCTGCTCGGAAAAGCTCTCCGGCCACCGGCAGAGTGAAGAAGACTCACCGTTACAGGCCCGGTACCGTGGCTCTGAGAGAGATCCGTCACTACCAGAAATCCACGGAGCTGCTCATCCGTAAGCTGCCCTTCCAGCGCCTGGTGAGGGAGATCGCTCAGGACTTCAAGACCGACCTGCGCTTCCAGAGCTCCGCCGTCATGGCTCTGCAGGAGGCCAGTGAGGCCTACCCGGTGGGTCTCTTCGTGGACACCAACCTGTGCGCCATCCACGCCAAGAGGGTCACCATCATGCCCAAAGACATCCAGCTGGCCCGCCGCATCCGCGGAGAGAGAGCTTAGACTTTCTGCTGCACATCCACCAACCACAATGCTCCGCACTGTGTGTCTATATACTGTATATATACAGTGGGGCAAAAAAGTATTTAGTCAGCCACCAATTGTGCAAGTTCTCCCACTTAAAAGATGAGAGAGGTCTCCAATTTTCATCATAGGTATACCTCAACTATGAGAGACAAAATGAGAAAAAAATCCAGAAAATCACATTGAAGGATTTTTTTTTCCCACAATATTTTTATTGAACCTTTTTTTACAAACATAACGCAAACAATCAAACACTAACACTAAAGTAATAAAAAAAATATACGAAAAAAACACCAACAACCACTAAAAGACAGGTCTTCAACAATGCTCCTCTGTTTAGTCTAGGCAATCCATTACATAAGTATACATATTATACATTCACCAGTTTGGAATTTACAAGGTCCACACATATCATTCACCTTCTTCTTCAAAAGTTATGTTTAAATTCTTTACATAATCAATGAAAGGTCTCCATATATTCTCAAACACAATTTCCTTTGATTTCAGTATGTATGTTATTCTTTCTAGTGGAAGGTTTGTTAACATCTGTTTTAACCACTGAGTCACATCTGGTCTATGAGTCTTTTTCCACAATAGTGCAATACATTTTTTGGCGTTAAGCAAACTGAGGTCTATGAATGCTCTTTCACTTTTATTAAAATTATGCTTTTCTGGATACAGACCCAACAAAAACAGTTTAGGATTCAATATGATTTGTTTTGAAATTATTTTTTCAATTGTTACCCTCACCTCTTCCCAAAACATTCTAATTTTCCTACATTCCCATACACAATGAAATAAGGTTCCTTTACTTTCCATAAATTTTGTGCACGTATCTGGTATGTTTTTGTTATATCTACAGTGGGGCAAAAAAGTATTTAGTCAGCCACCAACTGTGCAAGTTCTCCCACTTAAAAGATGAGAGAGGTCTCCAATTTTCATCATAGGTATACCTCAACTATGAGAGACAAAATGAGAAAAAAAAATCCAGAAAATCACAGTGAAGGATTTTTAAAGAATTTATTTGCAAATTATGGTGGAAAATAAGTATTTGGTCACCTACAAACAAGCAAGATTTCTGGCTCTCACACACCTGTAACTTCTTCTTTAAGAGGCCCCTCTGTCCTCCACTCATTACCTGTATTAATGGCACCTGTTTGAACTCATTATCAGTATAAAAGACACCTGTCCACAACCTCAAACAGTCAGACTCCAAACTCCACTATGGCCAAGACCAAAGAGCTGTCAAAGGACACCAGAAACAAAATTGTAGACCTGCACCAGGCTGGGAAGACTGAATCTGCAATAGGTAAGCAGCTTGGTGTGAAGAAATCAGCTGTGGGAGCAATTATTAGAAAATGGAAGACATACAAGACCACTGATAATCTCCCTCGATCTGAGGCTCCACACAAGATCTCACCCCGTGGGGTCAAAATGATCACGAGAACGGTGAGCAAAAATCCCAGAACCACACGGGGGGACCTAGTGAATGACCTGTAGAGAGCTGGGACCAAAGTAACAAAGGCTACCATCAGTAACACACTACGCCGCCAGGGACTCAAATCCTGCAGTGCCAGACGTGTCCCCCTGCTTAAGCCAGTACATGTCCAGGCCCGTCTGAAGTTTGCTAGAGAGCATTTGGATGATCCAGAAGAGGATTGGGAGAATGTCATATGGCCAGATGAAACCAAAATAGAACTTTTTGGTAAAAACTCAACTTGTTGTGTTTGGAGGAGAAAGAACACCATACCTACTGTGAAGCATGGGGGTGGAAACATCATGCTTTGGGGCTGTTTTTCTGCAAAGGGACCAGGACGACTGATCCGTGTAAAGGAAAGAATGGATGGGGCCATGTATCGTGAGATTTTGAGTGAAAACCTCCTTCCATCAGCAAGGGCATTGAAGATGAAACGTGGCTGGGTCTTTCAGCATGACAATGATCCCAAACATACTGCCCGTGCAATGAAGGAGTGGCTTCGTAAGAAGCATTTCAAGGTCCTGGAGTGGCCTAGCCAGTCTCCAGATCTCAACCCCATAGAAAATCTTTGGAGGGAGTTGAAAGTCGGTGTTGCCCAGAGACAGCCCCAAAACATCACTGCTCTAGAGGAGATCTGCATGGAGGAATGGGCCAAAATACCAGCAACAGTGTGTGAAAACCTTGTGAAGACTTACAGAAAACGTTTGACCTCTGTCATTGCCAATAAAGGGTATATAACAAAGTATTGAGATGAACTTTTGTTATTGACCAAATACTTATTTTTCACCATAATTTGCAAATAAATTCTTTAAAAATCTTTCAATGTGATTTTCTGGATTTTTTTTTCTCATTTTGTCTCTCATAGTTGAGGTATACCTATGATGAAAATTGGAGACCTCTCTCTTCTTTTAAGTGGGAGAACTTGCACAATTGGTGGCTGACTAAATACTTTTTTTACCCCACTGTATTTAATTCCACCGGTGTAACATACATCCGCATTAACCATTTAAAATGTATCAATTTAAGACGTACATTTATTGATTTGGTTTGAGCTTCTGTACAAGCCAATTCCCATTGTTCCTCTGAAATTTCAATTTGCAGGTCTTCTTTCCAATAATTCAATCTTTTCTGTGAGTTTTCACTTGAAGATAGTGTCAATGAATTATAAACACTGAAGGATTTTTAATGAATTAATTGGTAAATTCCTCGGTAAAATAAGTATTTGGTCACCTACAAACAAGCAAGATTTCTGGCTCTCACAGACCTGTAACTTCTTCTTTAAGAGGCTCCTCTGTCCTCCACTCGTTACCTGTATTAATGGCACCTGTTTGAACTCGTTATCAGTATAAAAGACACCTGTCCACAACCTCAAACAGTCAGACTCCAAACTCCACTATGGCCAAGACCAAAGAGCTGTCAAAGGACACCAGAAACAAAATTGTAGACCTGCACCAGGCTGGGAATACTGAATCTGCAATAGGTAAGCAGCTTGGTGTGAAGAAATCAACTGTGGGAGCAATTATTAGAAAATGGAAGACATACAAGACCACTGATAATCTCCCTCGATCTGGGGCTCCACGCAAGATCTCACCCCATGGGGTCAAAATTATCACGAGAACGGTGAGCAAAAATCCCAGAACCACATGGGGGGACCTAGTGAATGACCTGCAGAGAGCTGGGACCAAAGTAACAAAGGCTACATCAGTAACACACTACGCCGCCAGGGACTCAAATCCTGCAGTGCCAGACGTGTCCCCCTGCTTAAGCTAGTACATGTCCAGGCCCATCTGAAGTTTGCTAGAGAGCATTTGGATGATCTAGAAGAGGACTGGGAGAACGTCATATGGTCAGATGAAACCAAAATAGAACTTTTTGGTAAAAACTCAACTTGTCGTGTTTGGAGTAGAAAGAACACCATACCTACTGTGAAGCATGGGGGTGGAAACATCATACTTTGGGGCTGTTTTTCTGCAAAGGGACCAGGACGACTTATTCGTGTAAAGGAAAGAATGAATGGGGCCATGTATCGTGAGATTTTGAGTGAAAACCACCTTCCATCAGCAAGGGCATTGAAGATGAAACGTGGCTGGGTCTTTCAGCATGACAATGATCCCAAACACACCACCTGGGCAACGAAGAAGTGGCTTCGTAAGAAGCATTTCAAGGTCCTGGAGTGGCCTAGTCAGTCTCCAGATCTCAACCCCATAGAAAATCTTTGGAGGGAGTTGAAAGTCTGTGTTGCCCAGCGACAGCCCCAAAACATCACTGCTCTAGAGGAGATCTGCATGGAGGAATGGGCCAAAATACCAGCAACAGTGTGTGAAAACCTTGTGAAAACTTACAGAAAACATTTGACCTCTGTCATTGCCAACAAAGGATATATAACAAAGTATTGAGATGAACTTTTGTTATTGACCAAATACTTATTTTACCGAGGAATTTACAAATTAATTCATTAAAAATCTTTCAATGTGATTTTCTGGATTTTTTTTTTCTAATTTTGTCTCTCATAGTTGAGGTATACCTATGATGAAAATTGGAGACCTCTTTCATCTTTTAAGTGGGAGAACTTGCACAATTGGTGGCTGACTAAATACTTTTTTACCCCACTGTATGTATATATATATATATATATATATATATATATATATATATATATATATATATATATATATATATATATATATATATATATATATATATATACGTATATATATATATACATATGTACACTACCGTTCAAAAGTTTGGGGTCACTTAGAGATTTCCTTATTTTTGAAAGAAAAGCACTGTTTTTTTCAATGAAGATAACTTTAAACTAATCAGAAATACACTCTAATATCTAATATACATTGCTAATGTGGTAAATGACTATTATAGCTGCAAATGTCTGGTTTTTGGTGCAATATCTACATAGGTGTATAGAGGCCCATTTCCAGCAACTATCACTCCAGTGTTCTAATGGTACAATGTACCACTATGTATAATGTACAATGACGCTCATTGCGTCAGAAGGCTAATGGATGATTAGAAAACCCTTGTGCAATCATGTTAGCACAGCTGAAAACAGCTGAAAACAGTTTAGCTGGTTAGAGAAACTATAAAACTGACCTTCCTTTGAGCAGGTTGAGTATCTGGAAAAAATTATTATTTCAAATACAAATCATTATTTCTAACCTTGTCAATGTCTTGACTATATTTTCTACTCATTTTACAACTCATGGTGGTAAATAAGTGTGACTTTTCATGGAAAACACAAAATAATTGTCTGGGTGACCCCAATCTTTTGAACGGTAGTGTATACTAGCTGTTCTTGTTTTTTCTTGCATTCTGATAGTTGCTCTGAGTGTTGCTATCCCTGTGCTGTTGCAATCCTGGAATTTCCCCATTGTGGGACTAATAAAGGCTTATCTTATCTTATCTTATCTTATCTTGTCTTTATGGTTCAAACTCACTGTCTCTTGGGTGGAAACCTTGAATAAAAGGATCTCTCAGTGATTCGTGTAAGGTTAATTTCTTAATTGCCATCTGAACAGATTGATGTTTGTCATTGTTAACAGGACGGCATACTACACAGCATACAGACAAGTGTACAGACAGGATTATCAGACTGTGCACAAGTGTTGTCCTGGATGGTCTCAACTCAACGGAGAGGCAGGCTGTCTCTATCGTAAGTACTGTACATTTGTTGCAATTTCTGTCTTCCAAAATCAGATTTTTTATTTTTTTTTTTTTTTTTTTAACTGTTTTTATGTGTGTAACATTTATTTTGCTTTTAAAAACAGAGCATGTGCGCTCCGGTAGAGATATTTACCGAACATGTCTTTCCTAAGTATGTGGAAAGTGGTTCTTAAACATCAGCTCACCAGAGTCCTGAATTAAAGGGTTTCACAAAAAGGTCAAAAAAGGTCAAGAGGTGCTTTGCCCATCCACTTTTGAGCAGATGTTATTAGTCAGTGCCATGCCCGTGGTTCTCACGTTGTTACAACAGTCCAACAAGACAACAAGAATCAGATGTGGTGCTGAAATGTTGACATTTTTCTCTTGAATTAGATTTACAATGTTGAATCTTGTTCTGAACTGTTCTAAGCATAAACATATTTACACTTTTAGAGGTCATGGTTCTGTAATTCATGAGATGGCTGCTGTTTTTAAAGTCACTGCACAGTACAGTGCTGTGAAAAAGTATTTGCCCCCTGCCTGATTTCTTGTTTTTTCGTATTTGTCACACACAAATGTTTCAGATCAAAGAAATTTTAATATTAGACAAAGATAACCTGAGTAAATACAAAAGGCAGTTTTTATATGATGGTTTCATTTATTAAGGGAAAAAGCTATCCAAACCTACCTGGCCCTATGTGGAAAAAGTAATTGCCCCCTAAGGTCCTGAAGCAGCAAAACAACTCCAGACCATCACACTACCACCACCATATTTGACTGTTAGCATGATGTTCTGTTTATGAAATGTTAGTTTTACGCCAGATGTAACAGGATGCACACCTTCCAAAAAGTTCAACTTTTGTCTCGTCAGTCTACAGAATATTTTCCCAGAAGTCTTGGGGATCATCAAGATGTTTTTTGGCAAATGTGAGACAAGCCTTTGTGTTCTTTTTGGTCAGCAGTGGTTTTTGTTTTGGAACTCTCCTATGGATGCCATTTTTGCTCAGACTCTTACTGTTGAATCATGAATCAGTGTCCAAACTGAGGCAAGTGAGGCCTGCAGTTCTTTAGATGTTGTCCTGGGTTTTTTTCTCATCTGTTTTTGAATTTCTATAGATCACAGCATGATGTGTTGCTTTTTTTTTTTTTTTTTTTATTTAAGTTTTTGTAAAGGGTATACAGGTCGTTACAGCAATGCAGTGTTTACATTTTCATCACATGTTCCCTTATTTTCTGATATCTGACAACATTGGAAGATTAATTCTTACAACACCCCTTATTTTTTTTTTTTTTTTTAAAGTGAAAGAAAAGGTGAAATTAAAGAGAAAAAAAAAACAAAACAAAAAACAAAAAAAATCCAAACAAACCAGTAAAAAACAAACAAAAAGAAAAAGTAAGTAAATAAAGATAAAAGAGCATCTGAGTAGCATTGGAACAAAGAGCAGAACCATTATTGAAATGGTATTTGTCAAAGATTAGATCTAATGGAAGACACATATGCGGTCCAGGGTTGCCAAAAGTTCATGAACCCATCCATGTCCTGTCTCAGTGCGAATGTCAACTTTTCCATCGAGTAAATGTCTTGGATCACGTTAGTCCAATCTTCAGGTGTAGGACAGTCCTTCAACATCCATTTTTTAGTTAGAGCTTTTTTGCTTGCCAATATTAAAACATTGAATAAGTATTTTTCTCCTCGTCTTTCCAGTGAGTCCGGTAGTAAACCCAAATACAAAGTTACAAAAGAAAAGGGAACTGTAATTTTGAATATTTTCCCCAATATTGTCTGTACATTGGTCCAATATTGGTGGATAACTGGGCATGACCAAAACACATGAAAATGATTTGCAGTCTTTTCACCACACAAGCGCCAACAGTTCAATCCCTTATGGGTAAATTTGATTTGTGCAGGTGTTCTGAAAAATCTTGCCAAGTTTTTCCATCCAAATTCTCTCCACTGCAGGGATGAGGTACTTTTCCATTGCTGTTTATTTAGCTTTTCCCATATTTCCAGATGTAAAGTGAAATTCCCCTCTTTTTCCCATCTCTCTTTTATATAAGATGTGTTGTCTCCTTTTAAGTCTTGAAGACCTTGGTATATTTTAGAAATGTATCTGATCCCTGGGATCCCTTTATATGCCATTAAGAAGACCTTCAGAACACCTGACTGGGCCCTTTCCAAAACCTCCTTTTTAAGTATATTGTTTATGTGGTGTCTAAGCTGGAAGAACCTGTAAAGGTCTTGATTTATTAGGCCTTGTTTTTTCAAATCTTCAAAACTTCTTAAGATTTGCCCTTTAAAAAAATCGTAATATTTTATCAGCCCCTTCTCCTTCCACTTTTTAAATCTGGTGTCTGTTTTATTAGGAGTAAAGTCCTGATCATAGGCGATCCATTGCAGAAGTCGATAGGGCTCTTTAGTTTGATTCTCTCTGACTATCTTAAACCAAATTTTTAGCGGGGTCTCTATCCACGGGTTAGTGTTATTCAAAAGCTTAGGTAAGACATTGTTCCCTATTATCGCCTGTAGGGGGATGTCACTTGTTATTTGGCATTCGATCTCCTTCCATTGTGCAGAGTAGACTGGGTTACATATCTCTACTAAAGTTTTAATTTGTGCGGCTTTAAAGTAGTCCCTGATATTTGGCAGCGCGAGCCCACCTTTGTCTTTGTTTAGCTGTAGGGTTCTATATCTGATTCTAGGTCTCTTGCCCTGCCATATGAATCTTGAGATCCTTCTGTCCAGCTCCTGCCATGTTTTTTTGGGAGGTTCTACCGGTATTGTTTGGAAAAGGTATAGAAGACGTGGAAGTATATTCATTTTGACTGCTTCAATTCTTTGTGCAATACCCAAGAATGGTATCATATTCCATCTTGCTAGGTCAGATTTTATTTTTGTCACCAGTGGATCATAGTTTAGTGATATAATTTTGTTGAGTTGTTTCGGGATATTGACCCCCAGATATTTCATAGATTCCGACTCCCAGTTAGTTTTGAGTTTGCTTAGTGAATAATGATTTGGGTCATAGTTGAATGTTAAAACTTGGGTTTTATGCATATTTAATTTGTACCCCGATAAATCTCCATACTCTGAAAAAACTGAGGTTAGTTCTGGTAAAGAAGTGTCCGGCTGCCCTAGGTATATTAAAATGTCATCAGCAAAGAGTGCTATTTTATGTTCCTTCTGACCAAGTGTAATACCTTGAATTTTTTGGTTTTGTCTTATCCATTGGCTCAGAGGTTCTATGAAGATTGCAAAGAGCAGTGGAGACAGGGGGCAGCCCTGACGACATCCTCTTTCCAGTTCAAAAGATGATGATAAATTACCGTTAATCCTTATTTTAGCTGTTGGTTTTTTATATAATGCCTGTATAGTTCTAATGAAGTTGTTATGAAAATTGAAACTGGATAAGATTCTGTATAGAAAAGACCAGTCAACCGAATCGAATGCTTTTTCAGCATCTAATCCTAATATGACTGCATTTAAGTTATATTTTTTTATATGATGAATTATGTGTAAAGTGCGTCGAATGTTGTCTTGTGTCTGTCTTTGTCTTATAAAACCTGTTTGGTCTAAATGAATTAGGTCTGTCAGTATATTCTCTAACCTTTTGGCAAGGATAATGGTAAAAAGCTTATAGTCCTGATTTAGTACACTGATTGGTCTGTAGTTGGAGCACTCTAGTTTATCCTTTTCAGGTTTAGGTATAACTGCAATGACCCCTTCTCTCCAGGAGGGGGGGATTTCCCCTGTGTGGAGGACATAATTAAATGTTTTCAGGAGGAGAGGAGATAGTTGCTGTTTAAAGGTTTTGTACCACTCTGCTGTATAGCCATCAGCTCCTGGGGATTTGTTAGCTTTAAGTTTCATAATTGCTTTTTCCAATTCTTTAGGATGTATTTCTGACAGTAGTGTTTTATTTTGTGACTCCGTAAGTTGGGGAAGGTTTAATGTGTTTAGGAATGCCTCGGATGCGTTTTTATGTTTTTTGTGGGAGTATAAGTTCTTATAGTAATTCTCGAAGTTTTTAAGAATATCCTGAATTCTGAATTTTATTTCCTTTGATACTGGGTCTCTGATTTTGTAGATTGCTCTTTCTGTTTGATGTTTCCTCAATTTATAGGCTAGCAATTTTGCCGATTTACTGCCTGCTTCATAGTATTTTTGTTTCAGAAATGTAAGTTTCTTCTGGATTTCTATTGTGTAGATCTCATTTATTTGGTTTTTAATTTCCTTAATCTTGAGCGAGTCAGTAGAATGAGTGTTGCCTTTGTGTTCTTTTTCTAGGTTCCTAAGTTCTGACTCTAATGTGGATAGTTTTTCTTGTCTTAGTTTCTTTTGGGTTGCCAGTTTTGCAATAATCTTTCCTCTTATTACAGCTTTACATGCATCCCACAGTATTAAAGGGGATACTTCTCCATTATCGTTATCTTCCAAATATCTGAGAATATCTGACTCCAATTCATCTTTCAATGGTCCTTTCAGGACATTTGAATTTAACCTCCAAGAAAATGTATTATTTGTGTATTTTTGGATATTTAAGTCCATGTAGATCGGACTGTGGTCGGAGAGATCCATCAGTCCTATTTTACATGTTTTTACTCTACCAATGTCTCTATTAAACATAAAAAAATAGTCAATCCTTGAGTAAGATGAATGTGGAGTTGAGTAAAATGTATAGTCTTTTACACTGGGGTTGAGTTCCCTCCACACATCACAGATTCCCATTTCTTTTAGTAGCATCCGAGTCTTCCTGTTTTGGGTGTTATTTTGATGTGGGGAATTACCAGAAGCATCCCAGTATGGATTCAGTCTAAGATTGAAGTCCCCACCACATATCACTAAACCTTGAGCTTTAGTTATCATTAGGTCAAATACATTTTTATAAAATTTCCAGTTAGCCCCTGGGGGAGCATACACATTCAGCAGGGTGATATCTTCTCCCTCTAGCCGCCCAGTTACCAAACTGTATCTCCCTTCTTTATCTTTGTGTTCTGATTTTTTTTCAAATGTAATTTTGGTTGATATCAATGTCGCTACTCCCCTCCTCCTCCCTGATTTATATGAAGATGAAGAGATCATTTTAAACCCTTGTCTACTGAGTTTATTGTGTTCCACGTCTGTTAGGTGGGTTTCTTGTAAAAGTATTATTCCTGCTTTGTCTTTTTTCATTTTGCCTAGAATCTTGGATCTTTTAACTGGATTCAGGATCCCTTTTACATTATATGAAATTATTTTGGTTACACCCTGTTTCTCCATTGTGTTGTTTTGTTTAGTATAACTGTGTGGTGGCCCTCTTTTGTGCTACTCAGAAACTGAAAGAACATTAAAAACAAGAAAAACATTAAGAACATAGTGTAAAAAACTTTAAAACAAAAAACTGTCAAAAGAACTTCCTGAGCTGAGGTCTTTTTAAAGACCCTGTAAGAGCCTTGATGGAGTGAAGGCTCTGAGGGAAATTCCTCAAACTCTGTTACGTGTTGAGGGCCCTCTCGTACCACTGAAAGTAGTCCCATGCTTTTAACGTGAGTTTCAGAACCCAATCCAAACTTGTAATGATTTTTTTTTTTTTTTTTCCTTTTATGCCTAAACCCTGTGAAATTGTGTGCACCCTCCCACCCCCATCACATCAAACATTCACGCAAAAACAGTATTTGTTAGTATGAGCAGAACATGTGGATTATTGTCACATTTCTATTTTAACAAGTTTTTTTTTTTTTATTACAAAGACTTATTTGTTTCAAATAATATGATTGTTCCATGAAATGTTTTACCACATGCTGAATATGCATCTCCTTTAATGTTTGTTACCTTGTATGAGGGGGGTTGGATGTGCGGATTGATTCAAGAGAAAGGAAAAAAAAAAAAAAAAAAAGGTCGCTATTCCAACCTGAAAACGGATAGTTTATCCGCGACGCTCTGGTGCTGGGTTTCCCGCTGCTGGTCCGTGGATTTTGAGGGTCTTTGTGTTGTCCATGTTTGCGCTTTGATCTTCTCACTCGGGTCTGCTGCGGGTTTAAACACCGTTACCGGGAGCCCTCTTCTCGCCATGTCAGCTGTTGCTTCTTCCGCCGAATTATAGAGACACGTTTCATCGCCGTAGAAGACCCTTAACTTCGCAGGAAATGGTGTCTGAAAGCGCAATTTCTTCTCTCTTAACACCTTTTTCGCGTCATTGTATTCCCTGCGCTTTTTAAGGACCTCCGGGGCGTAATCGTGTTCCACGTAGACTTTTCTCTCCTGGTGCATAAATCCTTTTTTCTGCCAGGCCAGTCTTACAACCTCTTGTTTTATTTTGAAATTGGAAAATCTTACCAACACCGAACGTGGGGGCGCTTCCGCCGCCGGCCTAGCGGCTAATGAACGATGTGCCTTTTCTATCTTCAAGTCGGTGGTTTGTGGAATATCCAATTTCTCTCTTAGTAAGGATTCCACGCATTCTGCCATTGAGTTAAAACCATTTTCGGTTCCTTCTATCAGACCATGAATTCTTATGTTGTCTCTTCTTTGTTTTCCTTCTTGGTCGGTTAGCTTAGCCTCTATAGCTGCTTGTCTTTTGCGTAGGTCCAGCACAGAATCTTCGAGCACTTTTATTCGATCCTCTGTTTCCAAGATTCGGTTCTCGGCCTGGTCCACTCTGCTGTTTGTCCTTTTCAATTCTTCTCTGAATTCCCGAAATTCGGCCGTAACATCTCGGCGAAATCGTCGTAGTTCCTCAAATAGTGATTTCAGGCTAACCCTTTTGTTAGCTATCACCAGCTCCTCGTCTTCTGAACGGGGATCTTCCAGTTCAGATTCTCCGGCCGATACGTGTCCTAGCCTGGAGAATTTCAGTTTCTTCTGTTTTCCTTTAGACATGATGATTTTGTCTTTTGATTTTCACTCCTCCAAAAATCCGTTAAGTTTGATTTTCAAGGTGTTATCCTGGATTGAGTCTGAGAGCTTCAGTGTTAAGCTGCAGTCGCCATGGCGTCCAGACCGGAAGTCCGATGTGTTGCTTTTTGAGGTCTTTTAGCTTACTTCACTTTGTCAGACAGGCTCTATTTAAGTGATTTCTTGATTCAGCAGGTCTGGCAGTAATCAGGCCTGGATGTGACTAGTGAAATTGAGCTCAGTGTTCCAAAAAATGTGGTTAAGCACAGTTAATTCAACTGGGAGGAATTATTTTTACCACCGCCAAGGAGGTTATGTAGTCAGGGTGGGTTGTCTGATTTGCCCAAAACAAATTGTTATGGATGGCTCTCACGAGCCATCAATGAGACACTGCAGGCAGCCGTGAGTTTGTACATTTATTAAATAAAGGCACAATGACAAAATAATAAGCCTCTTGGGGCAAAACACAAATAAAGACAGAACACTTACATATAGTCAGCGAGGGCGGAACCTGAACGCTGGGAAGAACTGACTTCAGGGTTAGGGAAGCCAGACTGGAAAGCAGGCGTAGGTCGCAGCCCTGAGCAAACATAGCTGCTCCCTTAAATAGGGCTGAATAAATTAATCAGCTGATGAAGGGTCAGCGGGGCTCCACTGACAGCCGGAAGCCCCGCCGAGATGCTGTCATAATAAATGTCTAGAAGCGCGCCAGAGGAGAGAACGGAGAGCTACTGCACAGCCCGAGTGCCGACACAATCAGCACACGAACCATGACAGTTACCCCCGTTCCCGACGCGGTTTCTAGACGCGGAATAACATCGGGCTCCCCCCAACTGGGAGGCCAACAAGACCACCCCAGGGAGGGAGGAGGGGGAAAAAAGGCCGAGGAGGGCTAGATCCTGGCGACAAGGGTGAAGACAAAAAATACCATCAGGAGACGCTACAGAGCATGGAAAAAACACAAAAAACACTCCATAATGCACAAATAAACAGAATACTGTCATGCGCTGGCCCTCGCGAGCCAGCTAGAGATGCACAGAGTCACCAGTGAGTTTTCAGTGAGTTTATTTACGGTGAAAAGTGAACAACACAAGATGCAGGAGCAATGACACATGAGTCTCCGCACTTCCGGAGGCGTAAGGCTAGACAGCTCACTTACGAGTCCATAGGAGGAGACAGTCATACACAGGCAACGGTTGTTTAAGTAATTGCCTACACAAGCCGCTGAAGCAAAGACACACAAAGGTCTACTTTCCGCAAGGGGTAAGGCTAATAGCTCACTTACTGGTGCCGGAGAAATGACGGTCAACCACAAGCAGACAAGGTAGATAATGGTTCAAGTCATCCGTAGCTCAGACGTATAACGACTGACACTGCTGCGTCATACCGTCGCCAGTGCTGGGCTTATATAGCAAAACACTAACGACGGTAATGACACTCAGCTGGCCGACCGTTGACAGGCGGAAACCCCACCGAGCACCTTCACAATAAGAGCCCGGTGAGGCCAGAATACAGCCCGCAGATGTCAAGGCCGGCAGCGAGACATAACTTTAACCCGAGCGCGATCAGAACCGGCGCTCGGGTCATAACAGTACCCTCCCTCCACGGGCGGACTCTGAACGCCCCAAGGAACTACCCTGCCCACCCCTGCCCCCCCAGGGCGGGAGGTGGGAGGACAGGTGCGGAGGGAGAGAAACCAACCCCTGAACAAGACCAAGACCAGACCAAAAAAAACATACGACCCCCCCCCCCCAAAAAAAATACATGAAAATACCTGGGAACAATAAACAAAATCCCCATACAATCGTCGTCGGCCTCCGTCGGTCTATGATGACCATGGAAGAGAATCCTAAACGTCTACTCTGCTGGAACAGCACCGCCTGTGGCTGAACAGGCCGATGCGCGAATGGCAGTCCCTGTCACACAGGTCGCACTTGTGGGTGGTCTCCGTGCTGCTGGGTCTGTGGCGGTTCTTCCTGCGGGTCCTTTTTTCATCTGCAGCAGCAGTCAGTCTCTCTTCACCCGCCTTGAGCTGTCTGGTCAGGGTGCCTCTCCATTTGGAGCGGTCCGTTGCAAGGTCCTCCCAGCGCTCTGTGTTGATCTCCAGGGCCTTCATGTCTCTCTTGCAGACGTCTCTAAAACACAGCTGTGGGTGGCCAACGTCTCTCTTGCCAGTTGCCAGTTCTCCATAGAGGACGTCTTTGGGGATTCTGCCATCCTCCATACGGTGAACGTGGCCTAGCCAGCGGAGCCTGTGCTGTCTGAGTAGAGTGAACATGGAGGGAAGGCCGGCGCGGGACAGAACTTCTGTGTTGGGCACTTTGTCCTGCCAGGATATGTCCAGGATGTGGCGAATGCAGCGCAAGTGGAAGGAGTTCAGTCTCTTTTCCTGCCGGGCGTATGTTGTCCACGTCTCACTCCCATAGAGCAGTGTGCTGATGACGCAGGCATTGTACACTGCCATCTTCGTCTTGACAGAGAGTTTGGGATTCTTCCACACTCGTGTGGTGAGGCGAGCGAGTGTGAAGGCTGATTTTCCAATCCTCTTGTCGATCTCTGTATCAAGGGAGAGGTTGTTGCTGATCGTGGACCCCAGGTACGTGAACTGATTCACGACCTCCAGCTCGTAGTCGTCGATGGTGATGGTTGGTGGTGCTTCCGTGCCTTGCGCCAAGACGTTAGTCTTCTTCAGGCTGATGGTAAGCCCGAAGTCCTTGCATGCCTGGGAGAAGCGGTCCATAAGGGTCTGAAGCTCCTGCTGTGTGTGGGTTGCGACTGCAGCGTCGTCTGCGAACAGCATGTCTCTGATTAGAGCCTCGCGTACTTTGGTTCTGGCTTTCAGGCGGGCGAGGTTGAAAAGCCTGCCGTCAGATTTTGTGTGCAGGTAGATTCCCTCTGTTGCTGTGCTGAAGGCATGCCTCAGGAGCATAGCAAAGAAAATCCCAAAGAGGGTTGGCGCAAGTACACAGCCCTGTTTCACACCGCTGCGTATGTTGAAAGGTTCTGAGATGTTGCCATCGTGCTGCACTATCCCCTGCATGTTGGTGTGAAACGATTCAATGAGGCTTTGCAACTTTGGTGGGCATCCTATCTTTGGCAGGATCTTGAAAAGGCCCTCTCTGCTGACCAGATCGAACGCTTTGGTGAGGTCAATGAAGGCGACGTACAGGGGCATGTTCTGTTCTCTGCATTTCTCCTGGAGTTGGCGGATGGAGAATATCATGTCTACCGTCGATCGCTCAGCGCGGAAGCCACACTGAGACTCGGGGTAGACACGTTCGGCAAGCTTCTGTAGACGAACGAGAACAACTCGTGCGTAGACTTTGCCAACAACGCTGAGGAGGGAGATGCCCCTGTAGTTGTTGCAGTCACTTCTCTCCCCTTTGTTTTTGTAGAGGGTGATGATCTTGGCGTCCCTCATGTCCTGTGGTACGGCGCCTTCCTTCCAACACTGGCAGAGGACGTCATGCAATGGCAGCAGTAGGGCGGTCTTGCAGTGCTTGATCAGGTCGGGGGGTATGCCGTCGTTGCCGGGTGCCTTGCCAGCGGCCAAGCTATCAATGGCCTTGCTGAGTTCATCGATGGTTGGCTCGGCGTCAAGTTTGTCCATGGATGGCAGGCAGTCGATGGCATCAAGGGCTGACGGTGTCACGGTGTTCTGTCTGGAGTAGAGGTCGGAGTAGTGTTCCACCCATCTCTCCATCTGCTTGTTCTTTTCTGTGATCATCTCCCCAGTGGAGGATTTGAGGGGGGCCGTCTTGCTCTGAGCCGGACCAAGTGCTTTCTTGATGCCATCGTACATACCACGGATGTTCCCTGTTATGGCAGCGGTTTGAATGTCTTGGCTGAGCTGAGTCCAGTACTCGTTGGCACAGCGCCGAGCAGTCTGCTGAACTTTGCTTCTCGCAGCCCTGAGAATCTGGAGATTCTTCTCGTTTGGGTACTTCTTGTACTCAGCAAGTGCTGAGTGCTTGGCTTCAATGACGGGGGTCATCTCGGTCAACTTGGCATCAAACCAGTCCTGTGACTTCGAGGTCTTCCTCCCAAAGGTAGCCAAGGCTGTGCGGTGGATGGTGTTTCGCAGCTCTTCCCACTTCTGCTTTGCAGATTCTCCTTCTTGTGGTACACCAAGTTCCTTCTCAAAGGTGGAGGCAAACTGCTCAACAAGTTCTGGTTGAGCCATCTTGCTGGTGTCAATCCGTGCCTTTCCAGGTTGTCTAGCACGATGGAATTTCTTCAGCTGCAGCTTGACCTTGCAACACACCAATGAATGGTCTGTGTTGCAATCTGCACTCTGGAACGAACGGGTGATTAGCACGTTCTTCAGTGAGGTGCGCCTGGTCAGGATCAAGTCCAGCTGGTGCCAGTGCTTTGAGCGTGGATGTTGCCAGGAAACCTTGTGTTGGGGCTTGGTCTTGAAGAACGAGTTTGTGATGCACAGATCGTGATATGTGCTGAACTCGAGCAGCCGCTGTCCGTTGTCATTCATTCTGCCCACGCCAAAAGGTCCAAGACAGGAGGGCCAGGAGTCGTGGTCAGCACCCACTCTGGCATTGAAGTCTCCAAGGAGAATGAGTTGTTCAGAGTTGGGGACGATCCTGACAGTTGTTGCGAGATTCTCGTAGAACTCGTCTTTTGCCTCTGGTGTGGCTGTCAGTGTTGGGGCATACACACTGACGAGGGTGACTGGGCCTTGAGTGGTGTTCAGGCGGAGGGTGAGGAGTCGAGCAGAGCCAGTGCTGCTCGGTTCCACCATCTTCAGCAAGGTGTTCTTCACTGCAAAGCCCACTCCGTGTTCCCTGTGTTCATCACTGCCCTTTCCCTGCCAGTAGAACGTGTAGTCCTTCTCTCTCAGTGTGCCTGCGTCAGCCAACCGTGTTTCCTGGAGAGTGGCGATATCCACTCCCAGTCTCTTCAGCTCATTATTGATGATGGCAGTCTTCCTGGTGTCGTTGATGTCCTTGAGGTTAGTAGCGAGTCCTGTCATCATAGTGCGGACGTTCCAAGTTCCCAGTTTTAGAGTTGGTCTCTTTTGTTTTATTGTCTTGCCTGGTGCGAAAGTTCTCAGCCTGCTGTTCGGATTTCTCCTCATCCCCATGCACCCAATGAGGAAAGCAAGCTGTGGCGGGACATCACCTTATTGGCTGGGGGCTGCCCAGCTTGAGGCGGGCGGTAGCTGTCCAGTGAGATCCAATGATCCCTCCCACCGTCGGGAATAACCCCTGGCGCCGAGCTCTACGCCAATTGAGCGGTGGCTTATAACCGGTAACTGTCATTCCCCGTGTTTTGTCTACGCCAAAGGCGAAGCTGGAGTGTCCTCTCCAGTGATCCGGTGTTCTACCTTCCAGCGTTGGGCGTTGGTAGGATTCAAGCCTGGGCAGGAAGATATGGAGGATAAGATGTTGCCCATGCAGCATGTCCCCCCTCTCCACGTCACTGATGAATCCAAAGGAACAGCAGGGCTGCTACAGTTTGGCACCAGCGCCGTTGCAGGAGCTGCCAGAACGATGTTGAGCACAACATAGAACTGCCTTAGGGGCTCCGACTCTGGATTTTTCCTCAGGGTTGACTCCCGAAGCCTTTCCCGTGACCGGGTATGCCGCAAGGCAGCGGAGGTTTGAAATCAGGGTTTACCTTCCCCTAGATGGGCTACCTTCCCAGGTTGACGAGCCACCATCTACCCGAAGCATCTGGTTTTAAGGCACCAGAGATCCGCCCTCGCCCCTTCTCCTATTAGTAAAAGCAGTTCCGCCGGGCTTAGAGACTAAACCACACGGGCAGGCTAGGAGTTGGACTTAGTTGTCAGAGGCTTTTCGAGACGCACGCCATAAGGAGCATTTTATGAGCACTGGGAGCTTAACCCCAGTGCCGCTCCTGGCTATGACAACCTTGGAACCCCCCATACAATAGCCCCTCAAGAAAGGAGGGGAGAACAAAACAAAGACAAGACTTGACCAAACTATGGATACAAAACACAAAAGGCAATATAGATTGCTTTACCTGACTATGGCTTTCAAAACACGAACAAAAAAAAAAAAAAAAACACACCAACACACAGGGAGCAATCTAAAATTGCTTAGCTTTGGCTATGACAATGACTATGGTTTTCCCAAAAAAAAAAACAAGAACAAGAGGCAATCAAAAATTGCTCAGAACTAGACAGTGACTAAGGCTGTAGCTTACAAAGAAGGAAAAAAAAACAAGAGGCAATCAAAAATTGCTCAGACTTGACTACGACTATGACTTTGGCTTACAAGAAAAAAAAAAGCAAGAGGCAATCTAAAAATTGCTCAGACCTGACTAAGACTAAGGCTTACAGGAAAACAAGAGGCAATCTAAAAATTGCTCAGACTTGACTAAGACTATGAGAAACAACAAAAAATCTCAAGACGTACTTCACATGACCAGGCCCCGTATGGGCCCACAGATAGTCCCACAGTACATGATAATCAGGTGGCCTGCCCCAGTCCCATGCCCCCAGAAACCAGTCCTCTGGTGGCCGAACCAGGTCACCCCGTAACACACACAGTTTATTGGGTGGCCAACCCAAGACGCCGAATGCTCCAAGCAGTTCCTCAGGTGGCCGACCCGTATCCCACAACCGCCAGAACCGTGGAGGGATTGCATGCAGCCGCTCACCTGAACAGAACAAGACAGGGGAGCGCCAGACCGTCAAACAGAGCCCTCTCACGGACCCCAGCTGGTGGCTCCTGAGAGGGGGACAACCAAAACCTTGGGCCCCCTCGAATCCTGATTGGGTTACAGCCGCACCTGCACTGGACCCCCACTGGACCTCGTCGGACCCCGACTGGGTCAGGACGGGCCCCGATTGGGTCACCGCTGCACCCACGTTGGACCCCGACTGGGTCACCTCAGCCCATATGTCGGACCCTGACTGGGTCAGGACGGGCCCCGATTGGGTCACCGCTGCACCCACGTTGGACCCCGACTGGGTCACCTCGGCCCACACGCCGGACCCCGACTGGGTCACCTCGGCCCAAACGCCGGACTCCGACTGGGTCACCTTGGCCCAAACAAACTGCCTCGAGTTCTGTCGCCGTCCAGGACTTCGACGATCCGGGTTCCGAAGGCAGAAGGACGTCTTCTGGCTCCCACTCTGCTACGGCAGGCCCGCAGCCGGCATGATGATGTCCACAGCCTGAGGACCCTCCAACGCTGATGACCACGCCAATGACCCGCATGGCGTGGCGGCAGGAGATCCTCGACCTGCTGCGTTGGACTGCTCTTCCGTGGAGACCGGGGGATGCTTCATCATCGGCGCAGGCTCCAAACTGCAGTCTGCTCTCCTCCTCTGCCCATGACGTGGCTGCGGGGCTGGAACCAGGCTATCCAGGGCCACAGGCTCCCTCCTCGTCCGGCGGCATAGGCCTGGCGCCGCGGAACGCTCAGGGGAAGGAAACACAAAGGTAGCAGGTCTATTACTAATTACTGCAGCAGGTGGAGGGAGTTCAGGGAACTGTGAACCCCAAACTCCGCCCCCAGGAATCAAGCAAGGCAATTCATTAAATGTGGGAACAGAATGAAAAGTTAATTGCCTGATACGTAGAGGCCCGATGGAACCCGCTGCAGTGGACTTCGTTCCTCCCTTTCCCCGCTGGATGGTGACGGAGGGCCCCCTGGAAGGACGAGGAGGAGCCACTCGTGATGGACCCACGACGGGCGTCACCGAAGAAGGACTCCTCGTACTCACAGCAGCCGAGGAAGACGTTGAGTTGGAGGGGATGACAGCCGAGGCAATCCGGGCACGAGGAGCTGACGGAACAGCAGGAAGAGATGACATGGGGGGAGAGGCTGCGGGAATTCCCTCCAGACGAGACGAAGAAGAGGCAGCTGTCTGAGAGGTAGAGTCTTTCCGACGACCCGGAACAGGATCCGGACAGAGTTCTTGCTGAGGCTTACTATTAGCAGTGTGACGACGGTTACCGACAGAGGGTGAGGCGAAGGAGAGGTTTGGGAAACGCCGCTCCTGCGCGGAAACAGAAGCGAGCAGGTCGGCGTACTCTGGATAGTCACTTAACGCCGGATTCCTCTCCACCAGCCTGACTGCCGCCGTCACATGCTTTATAATCTGCATAGGGTGAACGGCGGAGCGAGCTGCAGCCACTTGGTCCCGGATGGAAACAGCTGTCAGTTGTAGCTTCCCTGGGGGAATCCCGACTGACATTTCACTCCTTCGGGGATCACCCCTGGGCGGTGCAAACTCCTGGCCTTGAACAGGGACGGGAATGGGATCCCGAAGCGAGGAGCAAGGATGCCTCCTCTTCGGCTTCCTGCCGGAGTTTCCCTCCAGCCCACGGAGTCGCTTACGTTGCGCAGCGATGTCCGCCCTCCTCGCTGTGATCTCAGGATGGTCGGTGTAGCGAGGATGGTGGTTGATTGTTGCCTCGGCGAGGTCCAGGTATCAGCGCAAGCCGCTGGGAAAGCGATGGCTATGAGCGTTGGAAAGGATTCCGTCGACCTCAATGAGAGCCATAATTAGCTCGTAGCCCAGGCTCATAGCGTAGACCTTGAGCGGTGACGCCATCGCCCAGCACGCTGGCACACTGAACAGGGGGAACTAACAAGTCCAATTAACAAACTTTGGCCAACGGCGTCTCTTTGGGCTGCGACCTACTGTTATGGATGGCTCTCACGAGCCATCAATGAGACGCTGCAGGCAGCCGTGAGTTTGTACATTTATTAAATAAAGGCACAATGACAAAATAATAAGCCTCGTGGGGCAAAACACAAATAAAGACAGAACACTTACATATAGTCAGCGAGGGCGGAACCTGAACGCTGGGAAGAACTGACTTTGGGGTTAGGGAAGCCAGACTGGAAAGCAGGCATAGGTCGCAGCCCTGAGCAAACATAGCTGCTCCCTTAAATAGGGCTGAATAGATTAATCAGCTGATGAAGGGTCATCAGCTGATTGGAATCAGGCTGTTCAGCGGGGCTCCACTGACAGCCGGAAGCCCTGCCGAGACGCTGTCATAATAAACGTCTAGAAGCACGCCAGAGGAGAGAACGGAGCGCTACCGCACAGCCCAAGTGCCAACAGAGTCAGCACACGAACCATGACACAGATAAACAGACTGTTTGTCCGTCTGTTTGTTTGTCTGTCTGTGTTGGCAGGATTACGCAAAAACTACTAGATGTATTTTGATGAAATTTTCAGCAGAGGTAGCCCTTGGGCCAAGGATGAACCCATAAAATTTTGGTGATGATCTGAGAGTGCATACCTTCACCAAGGACCTTGTTTGTATTTGTGCAGCAGGATTACACAAAAACTACTAGATGGATTTAGATGAAATTTTCACCAGAGGTGGTCCTTGGGCTAGAGAGGAACCCATAACATTTTGGTGATGATTCCAGAATGCATACCTCCACCAAGGCTCTTACTTTCTCACAGTATGTTAGCAAGAATCCTCTAAAACTACTGGATGGATTTGGATGAAATTTTTTGCCAGAGGTGGTCCTTGGCCTAGAGAGGAACCCATAACATTTTGGTGATGATCTGAGAACGCATACCTCCACCCAGGTTATCTTCTCACAGTGTGTTTGCAAAAATCCTCCACAACAAACCCATTACATTTTGGAGGTGATCCATGAGGGACAGAAGGAGCCTTGGCAGAGGTGTGTGCTCTCTGAGTGCTTTTCTAGTTTCTACATAGGGCCAGGTAGTTTTTTTTTCCATTAATAAATGAAATCATTTAAAAACTGAATTTTGTGTTTACTTGGGTTTTCTTTGGCTAATGTTAAGATTTGGCTGATGATCTGAAACATTTCAGTGTGACAAATAAGCAAAAATATAAGAAATCAGGAAGGGGGCAAATACTCTTTCACAGCACTGTATATAATAAAGTAGTACATATTGACTTGCATTCATCCACAGTATAAACCAGAATATTGCATTATTTATATGAAAACAACTAACAACTCAGTGTTATGCTGAACATTCACAGTCACTGCCCCCCAGTACTAGAGACGGAGAGTCCAACTGCTTATAATGCACAAAAATAACACAAAACACCCACATGTAAATCTCCCCGCCCGGTCCATGTATGGAAAAGTAGTACTGTTGGTCACACTCGGGCTGTCTGCAGATCATCTCCTTGTGGATAAGCTTAGCGTCACACCACTGAGACCAAGAAGTCTCCTTTGATGGGATTTTACACCCAGTGATCCAGATCGCATGGCCTGCATGCCATAGGCAGACCCTTGGTAAAGCTCTCCTGTAAACAGTTTGTCCCCGATCCAGAATACAGAAAGAAAGTTCCCTCTTCTCCTTCCCTTCCTGGAACCAACTCATGTGCTAAATGCCCAGCCCTCACACCCCCTAGTATAGGCAAATTACTCTGTGGGATGGTATTCTGATGGGAAGTGGATGGGGGAGTGGGAGAAGATCTCCTGGATGCTCCTGTCATCGGTGTCTTATTATGGTCTCTATGGCCTCTTCAAAGAGTTCTTTGTTTCCAGAGAGAAAGTTACATTATTATTAAATTATACAAGGGAGCATTACACTGTCTGCTCCTCGATGAGTCTGGTTTGTTTTAAAGCCCTCGGAAAGAAATGTCTTAAAGAGACTTTTCTCATGGCTGCGCAGTGTCTTCCCTCACTTAAGTTAGGCACATGAGTTTGTTTCTCTGTCTTACATGACAATGGCTGCTCTCTTCACTGTGAGGCAGGGCTTTTATCTCTGTAACCAAAGACATGGCAGCACTTTGAGAAGGGACAAACTAATCACCCTTTTCTCTGAGCCACTGAACCAGGATAAAAGGACGCTCACACCACAATCCATGCCACTCTTGCACACTTTGCTATGCACTATCTGCACTGTACCTCAGTCAGCACAATGCAATCTGTGCGGCGGTTTTCAACAGCACCTCCAACATCCAAAAGGGAAAATCTGCTTTGCAAAATGTACAGCTTTAGCAAATCCCCTGAAAACCCCGAAATGAGTGGAAGATGGGAATGCTTTGAGTTGAGATAGGGATTTAGTGCCTGCTTTCTGTGGCTCCCTTGTTGCCTCCCTCTTTTTTTGTTGTCTCTGTGTGGGTGCTCCCTAGTAAAATCTGTCAGTCAGTGTAGCATAATTAGGCTAATGATTCTGTGTATTGTGAGGCAGTTGAGCAGAACTAAAGCTCTAATCACCTGCTGTATCTACAAGTTGTAGGTCGAGCCCTTCTGCCCTTTCATTGTAGTTCACCTGCTTTCTTCTATCTCATTGTATCCATCGATTGCACAGTATTGCAGTCCGTGGTCTCGGTTCTTATGCCCTGTAGCACTCCCTGTTTAGCATAATTAGTCACATATTTTGAGAAAGAATCTACCACAAGTCAGAAAACATCTGCTTATTTTCACATTTCGGTGTGTGTATCTGACCCCCCTCCCACTTGTTTCCATATATTTCAGTCTCAGGCTACTATCATCCAATTCTAAAAGCTTATGTGCTTTCCATACACATGATAATATTGATTTAGATATCCTGAGGAGTATATATCTGAGTTTTTGTTTACCAAGTTATGACATTTTACTGCACCGTTTCACCGAGAATATGCATGAGAGAGAATGTAAGAACTTTTTCAAAGGTTTTTCCAGTTTATTTTCTTCTGCTAAAGATGCTACTTCTTGATCTATTCTTTTCCCAACAGTACAGCTGTAACGTTTTATCTATAAATAATCACCCTGGTAAAGTGTGAGGGCAGGATGTGCCGATGAACTAAAAAGTGCAACTAAGCTGACTTCCGTATGTTTTAAAAAAGACTAAAGTTTTCTCAGTGATTATCTGGCTCAAGTGAAGAGCTCTTGACTTTATGGTGCCGACTTCCTCCACTTAAGTGTTTGGAGGACCACTCAGTCAGTGAGTCAAACTACTTTACTTCAACCACTAGCCACAGGATGGCCGAGAGTGGACAGTGGTCAGCCAGGAGGGGAACCGGGCAACTATGCTGATTGATGACAACAAGTGAGCTCTGTGAAAGGGGCTGAGGAGCACGGACAATGGCTTCTCCAGTTTGTCGTCCTCGTTAACTGCTGAATAGGAACTGACCTCTTTTTGTAGTTGGACTGGCTAAGGTAGCTACATGTGAAAAAGGCTCAATAGCCAGAAAAGAGGAAATTGTCTTGTGCCTGTCCATGGGTGGTCTTTTGTGTGTGTTTATGTGTCATAGAACACAGCAGCAACTATGTCAAGCAGCGCCAAGACCATGGTGTGCATAGCTGAGCACAAGTAGACTTGGATGCATACAGAATTTAACCAAGAGATTATATTGTATGTTATGCAACAAAGCAGTCATGTAGTTTGGATTTTTTACCCCCTCAAGATACTTCCTCCAGTTCCGCAGTATTCCTTTTGATCGATTTGTTTATAGTAAAATCAGTGGTAGTAAGGCTCTCGGGAGTGCTGAAACCAAAATAAAGCTCTCATGTTTCTTTAAAGATGGTGGAATTGCAGTAAATACCAATTAATTCAGCAGAACATGATGCCTCTGTGATGCTGTCTCTGCTAGCTGGGGATGTTGCTAGACTGATGATCACTATAACTTTGTGGAAATGAGTTTATGGCAGAGTTGTCCTGTTAAAATTGAGTTTTGCACACATGTAAAGAAAATCATTAAGCTGCACAGATGAGGAAGGAAAACTATCCAGGGGAAGATTGACTTCACTTGAACTGGTTAACCTATGCCAAGAGTTTAGAAGTGCAGTCACAAGGGCAGTGAAAACCATAATTCTCTCTCATGACAAGGATTTTCTCATGAAAATATTAAGGTAAAGGTTTAGAACACTTGCAAAATATTGACAGATGACCTTTGCACGCACTATAGACTACACACTACTGTATGGTGTTATATCTATATTTCTTGTTAAATATTGCTGATACATATTCCAATATCATGATCAGTCGGCATCATTGGTGTTACACAAAGTTAAACTAAGGATTATTATATAAAAGACCAAATACTTCCATAAAGTATCACAGCAGGTGAATTTTTTAAAATATTTTCTGTTAATGATTGAATTTTTCCAAATTTCTCTTTCAACTACATTTTGAGAGCACTAGTATAGCCAGTATTGAGTAACACATTTTTCCCCAAGGTAATTTATGTAATTCAGCCAATGTTCTATACATTCTATGAACTTGTATACTGAAAAGTGTATTTTGCAAAGCATTATTCTGCTCTGACAATCCGTGTCCAGCTCAAATAGATTTTTTTTTTTTTCAAAGAAACCTGTCAGAGATTAAATCTTTGGAATGGCACATTCCTCTACATGACAAAATGTGATTTATTGCTTCAAAATACAGTGCCGAGGACTGTGCATACTAATTATGGCACCAAACAGAGTCTTGAGTGCAAGCCTTTGTGACTGTGGATTGCCCCGACTGTGGCTTCCTCTGGTCACACTCTTGGGGTTAAACGGATTCATCGAGTCTAAACAAACACAGGGTTACCTCCTCTGAAGCTGTAAGGGTGACAAAGTCTCATTGGTTTGCAGATTCTCGGTGACCCTTCCTCTTTATGTTACTTCTTTTTTGTGCAAGCGGCTAATTCTCTCAGAGGAGGTGTCTTTGTAACTGACTGGAGGCTTTCACTGCCACGGATGAGAGTGGGCTTTATGCCATGCTGCATGCCACATTAAGGAATTATTTCAGGGAAGATTAAGCAGTGCAAGGGGCGCAGTTAGGGGGGCAGCCCAAAAATCCATTGGTTATCTGCTAGCAATCTCTGAAGGGGGATTGCACATTTTCTTGCTGTTCCTTAGTCTGAAGCCACTTGGACAGACATCTAACCTTTCACTGTGTAGCTGTTAATTTCTATCATCCAGAACGTTTTTCATTCAAATTTAGGAAGTTAAGAGCTGAAAATAACTTGATCTTTTACAGCTTGTGGTTGTATCATTGTCCAGAAAATTTAGATCTAGAATAAGCTTTGGAATTAAACTTGACCTCTGACTTATATTTGCAGTTTCCACACATTACATAATCAGAAAAATAGGGAGAGATGTCAGTGTATTCTATCGTCACACAATCTAAAGGACTGGGAAGTTATTGTAGGAATATTAGCAATGATGCGCTGGTATAAGCCACTGATGCCCTTTATAGTAGCATTAGTTGTAATTTATGTGATACTTATATGATGATTGCTAGAGATAGTAGATGGTAGAGATGGCCATCTCTAGCAATGGGTGTCTTGACAGAGAGATGAATATTAGAATTGGTGTAGCATCCAGTGCATTTAACTCGCTCAACCATCTATGGAACAACAAAAGAGTATCACTTGGCATGAAGATCAAAATTTACAAGTGCAGAGTTATTCCCCCTTTTCTATATGGCTGTGCTACTTGGGCCTTGAAACAATGACAGCAGCAGCACCTTGATGCATTCCATCACTCATGCCTGCAGAGAATCTTAAAGGTTCGGTGGGAAGAACATGTATCTAACAGTGAGATAAGAATCGGGGGTATCGGGGGAGCTCGTGACTCAGATTGCTCTGGTTAAAGTCGCCTACCACAATAACACGCTGGATCACTGTTACACTACAGTGAAGGACGCATATCGCGCTGTTCCCCGCGCTGTGCTCGGACTATCTGATCACGTGATGGTCCACCTCATCCCCACATACAGACAGAGACTGAAGCTCACTAAACCTGTTGTGACCACCACGAAGAAACTGACCAGTGAAGCTGGAGAGAATCTGAACACATGCATGGAAATAACTGACTGGGACATGTTTAAAGGAGCCACACATGATCTTAATGAGTACACAGACACTGTGAACTCATATATCAACTTCTGTGAGGAGAGCATTCTCCCATCGCACACCAGGGTGAGGTACTCTAATGATAAGCCCTGGTTCACTGCCAAGCTCAGACAGATCAGGAAGGAGAAGGAAGCAGCGTTGAAAAGTGGAGACAGGGACTGCTACAGAGAGGTCAAACATCGGTTTAACAGAGAGCTGAGGAGAGCTAAATCTGTGTATTCTGAGAGACTCCAGCAGCAGTTCACTGCTAATGACTCGGCTTCTGTGTGGAGAGGACTGAGGCAAATCACCAACTACCGGCCTCAGGCTTCTAAAGGTCAGGATGACAAAGCCCTTTGTCAAAAACTGTCCCAACATTACGCCCGTTTTGACACCTCGTCCGCTGTGTCCAACTCCCCCACTCCACCCAGCTCCACTGCCTCCTCGGCCCCTAATTCATCAAAAGCGGTCCCCCCTCCTCCTCCTCCTCCCCCCCTGCCCTTGTCATCAGTGAGCAGGACGTGCACAGACAGTTCTCCAAACTGAACCCGTGCAAGGCTCCCGGGCCGGACGGTGTGTCTCCCTCCACCCTGAGACACTGTGTGAAAGAGCTGGCTCCTGTCTTCACAGACATTTTTAACACCTCCCTTAAGCAATGTCACGTGCCGACCTGCCTCAAATCCTCCACCATCATCCCTGTCCCCAAGAAGCCACGGATTACTGGACTTAACGACTACAGACCTGTAGCGCTCACCTCTGTAGTCATGAAGTCCTTTGAGCGCCTGGTCCTGTCTCACCTCAAGTCCATCACCACTCCCCTCCTGGACCCGCTGCAGTTTGCCTACCGTGCCAACAGGTCTGTAGACGACGCAGTCAACCTGGCCCTCCACTCCATCCTGCAGCACCTGGACTCCCCGGGAACCTACGCCAGGATTCTGTTTGTGGACTTCAGCTCTGCATTCAGCACCATCCGCCCCGCTCTGCTCCAGGACAAGCTGTCCCTGCTCGATGTGCCTGACTCCCTCTGCAGGTGGATCACCGACTTCCTGACGGACCGGAGGCAGCATGTGCAGCTGGGGAAGTCTGTCTCAGACTCTGTTAGCATCAGCATCGGATCACCCCAGGGCTGTGTACTTTCCCCCCTACTCTTCTCCCTTTATACCAACTCCTGCACCTCCTCCCACCAGTCTGTTAAGCTGATTAAGTTTGCGGACGACACCACCCTCATCGGGCTCATCTCCAACGGCGACGAGTCCGTCTACAGGAAAGAGGTGGCCCAGCTGGTGTCCTGGTGCAGCCACAACAACCTGCAGCTGAACGCTCTGAAGACAGCGGAGATGATTGTGGACTTCAGGAAAGTCACAACCCCCCTGCCCCCCCTCACCATCACAGGCTCTCCCATCACCATTGCAGATTCCTTCCGCTTCTTGGGCACCACCATCACCCGGGACCTCAAATGGGAGCCAACCATCAGCTCCCTCATCAAAAAGGCCCAGCAGAGGATGTTCTTTCTGCGGCAGCTGAGGAAGCTCAAGCTACCCACCAAGATGTTAGTGCAGTTCTACACGGCCATCATTGAGTCCATCCTCACCTCCTCCATAACTGTGTGGTATGCAGGAGCCACTGCCAGGGACAGACTAAGGCTGCAGCGCATCGTGCGCACTGCTGAGAAGGTGATCGGCTGCAAGCTCCCATCTCTCCAGGACCTGTACATCTCCAGGACCCGGAGGCGTGCAGGCCGGATCATAGCCGATCCTTCACACCCTGGTCACGTACTGTTTGCCCCCCTCCCCTCAGGTAGAAGACTTCGGTCCATTCAGACTAAAACCTCCCGGCACATGAATAGCTTTTTCCCCTCTGCCATCAGACTGCTGAACATTAAGTGACTTATTGACTCTCATGCACTATGTACAGCAGCTCAACCAGACTCATGTCGTTCATCACTGTTTTTCTGTTGCATTATCAACTGCACTGTGGTACCCCATATTATCTGCTACTTGCTAATTTATTTAAAACTGCCTTGACTAGTATTACTCATTATTACTATTATTATTATTATTATTATTATTATTATTATTACTTATTTTTCTACACTTATTGCACGTTTTTAGTCCTTTAGTTTTTTAGTTTATCTCTTTATCTCATCATGTTTTTAATGTTGCAGCATGGCACCGAGACAAATTCCTAGTTTGTGTACTACATGAACAATGGCAATAAATCTGATTCTGATTCTGATTCTGAGAAACAGAGCATGTTGCTGTAGCCTAGCCATTACCATCAGATACTCCCAGATGTCATACTATGGTCATATATCGTGAATGCCTAGCAAGAGGTACCCAAGAGTCCTGTTAGATTGGATTCCCACTCATGGAAACAGAGGGTGTCGGCCGACCTAGGAATAACCTTATAAAGACCTACAAGGATGACCAAGAGGGGTTTCTTGGGCTCACTCCAGCCCAGGCCATACTTTGAACTCAAGATCGCTCCGGCTAGTGCCATCCCTTGAAAACCACCAGAACTCATTTGTTAGATCGTGAGCAGGCAGACCTATCTCAGGATGGGTAAAGACCTAACCAAGTTCAAGTTCATAGTTATATGATGATAAAGAGAGGTCTTTTTACAGTATGTGTATTTTCTATGATTTGATGTGGATTTGTGTTTGTCCTGTCAAAGAACCTCTGGATGGTTCAACTGTTAAGCAGATGTCTGGAGACAGGGCCATATGATGGCTGGATGTTTAGGCTGAATGCTGGTCTTCATGGTATGAATTTGCTGAGAGACGTGTGAAATTAGTCAGTGTCATCTGTTTTTTTTAAGGAATCAACTTTCCACAATGAACTCATTGTTCTGGAAATATTATTGTATTCCCATAGAGCAGCTAATACTTTTTCACTTAATATAAACCACCTTTTATTATAACACCCTGAAGGAACTTATCATTGGTTTAAGCTCTGCATATCTTATGTAACATATATTTAAAGTCATGATTGATACAACGTTTTAGTGGCTACTGTCTTACTCTTAAGTAGTTTTGGTGACTACTCTTAGGCTGCATTTACACTACAGTGTTCAAGTGACCCAATTTCTGACCCTCCCCCATACAGATCAGATCGATATATGTAAGCAGGACAAAAGCACTTGGATTTGGATGTTCTCAGATCTGATTTAAGCCTCATTCATATATGGAGGTAAACTTAATATGAATAGAATATCTGCCCATGTGTCAGTAAATGGAAAGATATTCTGTGCATCACTAAAATGCCACAGCTCTGCAGTTTTTGATGATGTTTGGAGATGTTTAGGAGACATGGCAGTGGACTTTTTAACCAGATTGTTTAACACGGTCTTGGAGAGTGAGAGGATGCCTCAAGAGTGGAGAAGAAGTTGGTAAAGTGTGCTGTAGGAGTGACAGATGGATTCACAGTGGGGATGGGGATTACATCAGGGATCAGCTCTGAGTCCCTTCTTGTTTGCCATGGTGATGGACAGGTTGACAGACAAGGTCAGGCAGGAGTCTCCATGCACCATGATGTTTGCAGACAACATTGTAATCTGTAGTGAGAGTAGTGAGCCGGTGGAAGAGAACATAGAGAGGTGAAGGTATGCTCTGGAGAGAAGAAGAATGAAAGTCAGTAGAAGCAAGACAGAATAAATAAGTGTGAATGAGAGGGAGGCAGGTGTAATGATGAAGATGCAAGGAGAAGAGGTAGTGAAGGTAGATGAGTTTAAATACCTTGGGTCAACCATCCAAAGCAATGGAAAATGTACGAGAGGTGAAGAAGAGAGTGCAGGCAAGGTGGAGTGGGTGGAGACGAGTGTCAGGGGTGATTTGTGACAGAAAGATAGCAGCTAGAGTGAAAGGGAAGATTTACAAGATGGTAGTGAGACCTGCTATGATGTATGGTTTGGAGACGGTGGCGCTGACAAAAAGGACAAGAGGCAGCACTGGAGGTGGCAGAGTTTAAGATGCTAAGATTCTTACTGGGAGTGACTATGAGTGACAGGATTAGAAATGAGTATATTAGAGGGACAGCTCAGTTTTGAGCGGTTTGGAGACAAAGTTAAGATGCCTTCACACCAAACATGAACGGGCGAATTTTTCATGCAGCACGATTACGTTATATCTCAATGTAAATACATGAATAGACATGAATTCACCGTCTGGGTGAGATGCAGACAGGTGAAGTTGCCTTTATAACTTCTGCAGCAGTGTTCAACCTGCTGTGGAAATCTCCAAAATAATGTCATGCTTAGGTTTACATTATCCGACGGGGGGCTCACCTGAAAAAGTTGTCCCTGCCTTGAAAACTTGATGGGTGTTTCCGTTGCTATTTTGCTAGCCTTGTTAGCACATCCGTGGCAGGAATCCGTGGGTAAATAACTCCGACATCCCGATTCAGCTGAAGACCTCCCAATCCTTCTGTCTCCAGGTGAGTGTCAGTCTCATTTTCAAACTAGTTTACTCTCCAATGTTGATACTTTTACTCAGATGATGGGAGAATCTCAAAGCCAGCACTACCCCTTGGATATGAACGCGTGAATGCGCGATTTCACGTGTGCTCGCCTCTTTCCATTGACTTTGTATGGATTCACTCTGCCCGTTTGTGTTTGGTGTGAAGGCACCATAAGAGAGGCAAGGCTGAGGTGGTTTGGACATGTGCAGAGGGATAGTGGATATATTGGACAAAGGATGCTGAAGATGGAGCTGCCAGGCAGGAGGAAAAGAGCAAGACCACAGAGAAGCTTCATGGATGTAGTGCAGGAGGACATGGACAGAGGAAGTTGCAGAGGAAGATGCAAAGGATAGGATGAGATGGAGACAGATGATCTGCTGTGGCGACCCTTAAAGGGAGCAGCCAAAAGAAGAAGATAAACACTCATGCAAAGAAAGCGCTTGTTCTGCTTATTGAATTGTTTTTGTCAGTTGTATATTTACTTTTTTTTATTACATGAACATTATTTATAGGTTTAATTTCTTTGATTAGGAAAAAAAAGTGCAGACCTCTGCAAATTTGACTTGTATTGTTATTTTGGCATCCATCATGGCAGTAGTTGTTTGTTTACTTTCATTTCAGTGTAGACTTGTTGACTCCCTTTTCCAGTTGGGTTGTTAAAGTCTCGTATGTGTATGCAAATTTGTGTAAGGCCAGTGTAAATGGAGATATTGGTTACTTTTGTAAGAGGATGTAGGCAAGAAGTCAAAGAAATTATTTAGGCAGAAAATTAGATCCGATTATCAAAGCCTGCATTGTAAATACAGCCTTACTTATCATTGAGTAATACATTTCAAAAGGTATTGTTGACTTTATTTACATGCAATTTTGGCTACCCTACCCATCCCTGATGTTACCACCACATGTTCAATTCAAAGCATCAACAAGTTTAAGTGATTTCAGCTCTGATCATTTGGCAACATGATGTGACAACTGAATATGTGGAGGAAAAAACTAGAAAAGCTAATGTAATTTTAACAAAGGGTTTCTGTTCATCAGAGGATCCTTAAAGCTTGCATATACTGTATCCTTTCCAACTGCACTGAGCACACTGGGATGCTATGGCCAGTATGTCATCAGATCCATCACTGTCTGATATGATGATTAGCTATGTACTCTCTGGCTGGATTAGATGTAAAAAATTAAGTTTTGACAGATTTAACGTTAAACTGGTTTCCAAAGACATTTTCACAATCATCTTAGGAATTATTAACATTTGAATTCCTTATGTGATTACCAGTACTATGTCATTTTTATTTATTTTTTTTAGTTCCCTTATATACACATTTGAGATTAGATAATGATGGACAGCAATCCATTTATCCCAGCAGATGACATCGTTCCTCAAATCATCACTGACTGTGGAAACTTCACACTAAACCTCAAGCAACTTAGATTCTGTGCCTCTCCACTCTTTCTCCAGACTCTGGGACTTTGATTTCCAAATAAAATGCAAAATTTACTTTTATCTGAACAGAGGTCATCTGCTGGTGTTTGTCCACTGTGTTTTATCAAGACCAAAGTCATTGCAGTCGTCTACCAGGAAATTTTAGAGCACTTCATGCTTCCCTCTGCTACCAAGCTTTATGGAGAAGCTGATTTCATTTTCCAGCAGGACTTGGCACCCCACTACACTGCCAAAAGTATCAAAACCTGGTTTAATGACCATGGCATCACTGTGTTTGATTGGCCAGCAAACTCTCCTGACCTAAACCCCATAGAGAATCTATGGAGGATTGTCAAGAGGAAGATGAGAGACACCAGACCCAACAATGCAGACGAGCTGAAGGTCACTATCAAACGACCTGGACCTTCATAACACCTCAGCAGTGCCACACGCTGATCGCCTCCATGCCACGCCACATTGATACAGTAATTCATCCAAAAGCAGCCCCGACCAAGTACTGAGTGTGTACATGGACAGACTTTTCAGTTGGCCAACATTTCTATTAAAAAGCTATTTTTTTAAAATTAATTTTATGTAATATTCTAATTTTTTGAGAAACTGAATTTGGGGTTTTCATGGGCTGTAAGCCATAATCGTCAAAATTAAAATAAATAAACACTTGAAATATATCACTCTCTGTGTAATGAATCTACATAATATATGGGTTTCACTTTCTGAAATGACTGACAAAAAATATTGAACTTTTTCATGATATTCTAATTTTTTGAGATGTACCTGTAGGTCACATGTGTCAAACTCAGGCCCGCGGGCCAAATTTGGCCCGCAGTGTAATTATATTTGGCCCGCGAGATCATATCAAATGTGCATTAGAGCTGGCCCGCGATATATACTGTACCGCTAATACTACAAATCCCACAATGCTTTGCTAGTATGTTGGTGTGCAGTCGAAACCGGCAAGCGCTCCTTTTTTCTGTTGACAGTCATTGACAACCATGCTCCAGTCACATCGGACAAATTAATTTCACCCTCCACAAAAATGGCCAAACGAAAGATGGACAACAGGAGCTTTCAAGACAGGTGGGAGGCAGATTATCTGTTCATGAATATAAAGGACAGACCTGTTTGTCTTGTGTGCAGAGCTAACGTGGCTGTAAGGAAAGAATAGAATATAAGAAGACACTATGAAACAAAATATTATGAAAAGTACAAGGACCTGGACGTAAAGCAGAAGCTGCAGAAGGTGGAGGAGATGAAAAGAAGTCTGGTTTGCCGGCAGACTATGTTCATGAAAGCAAAATCAAAAAGTGAAGCTGCTGTAAAGGCCAGCTTTATTGTGGCAGCAGAGATAGCAAAATCAGCCCGGCCCTTTAATGAGGGAGAGTTTGTCAAAAAGTGCATGGTCAAAGTTTGCGACATCGTGTGCCCAGATAAAAAGCAAGAATTTTTAAATGTGAGCCTGAGCAGAAACACCGTGGCTGAGCGCATGTGTGAGCTTTCCACTAATCTACATGAACAACTAATAAAAAAGGGAAAAGATTTTATTGCATACTCCCTTGCTGTGGATGAGAGCAGTGACACGTCTGATACTGCCCAGCTGTCAATCTTCATCCGTGGAGTAGACTCGAGCCTGTGCATCACAGAGGAACTTTTAGGATTAAAATCAATACATGGCACCACCACAGGAAAAGATATCTTTGAAGAGGTATCCAAAAGTATAACTGAAATGAGCCTGCCTTGGGATAAACTTGTGGGACTGACGACAGATGGTGCGCCCGCGATGGGCGGTCAAAAGAGTGGATTGGTCGGCAGGATTCAGGAGAAGATGCAGGAGGAAGATGCAGGTGAACTTACAGTTTATCACTGTATCATACATCAGGAAGCGCTCTGTGGCAAAGCTCTGCAAATGGAACATGTTATGAGCTCTATAAAACGAGTAGTCAACTTCATAAGAGCCAAAGGTTTGAATCACCGGCAGTTCAAGTCTTTTCTGGAGGAGTTGGATTTGGAATACAGAGATGTGCCCTATCACACAGAGGTGAGATGGCTAAGCAGAGGAAAAGTACTGAACAGATGTTTTGAGCTACGTGAGGAAATCTGTCAGTTTATGGAAAACAAAGGGAAGGACACAACAGAGCTGAGAGATAAAAAGTTTCTGTGTGAGCTTGCATTTCTGTCTGACATTGTGAGCCATCTCGATGTGCTTAACCTGCAGCTTCAGGGACGGGGCCACATCATCACAGACATGTACGCAGCAGTGAGGGCCTTTAAAACTAAGTTGTGTCTGTGGAAGACTCAGATGCTGCAAGGAAACTTGGGTCATTTTCCGTGCTGCCAAACCATGGTAGAGCAAATTTCTCCTGCCGTGCTGCCTAGCGCACAGTTTGCTGAAAAAATCAACGCGCTCAGCGCCGAGTTTTCCCGGCGATTTGCCGACTTTGAGGCTCAGAAAGGGAGATTTGAACTGCTCAGTAACCCGTTTGCGATCGACGTGGAAAGCGCACCAACCAGCCTCCAAATGGAGCTAATTGAACTCCAATGTAATGACATGCTCAAATCAAAATATGACTCTGTTGGTGCTGCGCGGTTTCCATGTTTCCTCCCCGACACAATGCCTCAATTACGCACCCAAGCTGCTCAGATGCTCTCAATGTTCGGCAGCACATATCTATGTAAACAACTGTTCTCTATGATGAAGGTGAACAAAACACCTCACAGAAGTCGACTCACTGATGAACACCTTCACTCCGTCCTGAGGTTTTCCTCAGCTCAGAGCCTGACCCCAGACATTGATGAACTTGCATCTAAGAAAAGATGCCAGGTATCTGGCTTAGACCAATGTGCAGAGTAAATCAGAGTGTAGCAAACTGAGCTTGAATATATCTGTTATTTATGCACTTTTTCTACTGCAAGGCATGGTCTGTTAATAGTTGAAATGTTGGATTTTTATTGAATGACATTATTATTTTTGGTTCTTTTGTTGTTGGCTTTGAAAAAGATTTACTTTAAAAAGGAACTTGAAAGGATACAGGGAGAGACATACTTTATTTATTTATTTAAATAAGAAATGAATACCACTGATGTGTCTTTTATTTCAAATTTAATTTCTCATGTGTTTGTAATATCAAGCTTTGGTTGTTCCAGATTCTGTGTTTAAGCAAAACTAAAGTTTGTTTCCATATGAAAAGGTTAAACATTACATATCAGTTGCAGTTAATTTTTCAATAAATATTGAGTTTGGCCCGTGACTTTACTTCACTGCTTAATTTTGGCCCACTGTGAATTTGAGTTTGACACCCCTGCTGTAGGTGGTGGGTCGGTCAGGATTAATGGGAATGTTGTGTGACTTTATGGAATGTGACCATACACCTGCGTTTGATTCTCAGCTACCTGGTTCCCCTCACTGTTTATATGTTCTCGGATTTTTTAAATTTCTCATCTTGACAATGAAAAGGATTTTTGATTTATGGGGGTTTAAAGATGGATGAGGGTCATTGCTAGAAATGATGGATGAGGTACACCAGCCCTGCAGCTCTCTGATCTGACCTGTAACACAACCTGGCACATCTGTATAAGGACATTTTGTGAGATTGATCAAAAGTTCATTTAAAAAAAAAAAATAAGGGTTCTTTTAGGTAATGTTCTCTGGCTTTGTATGAGAAAGAAGACAGTATTTTTTTTTTACAAGTCAGACAGCTGTTGCTGCCAATCATATTTCCACTCTGAATCTGTAATAATCGTGTTCAGATTGACACAAATGTTAGTCCTGGTCTCAAAGCCAAGTGGCAGATTCCTTTTTACGTTGGTTAGTGTGAATAGAAGACAATCAAAGCTTCCCTTAAGGAAAAACTTAACAAGCTGATGATAAGTCTTTGATAGAAAGAGGCCAGTTTGGGAAACGGCAGATGTTGACATCTCACGACTGCAGCCAGGTGTCTCTGCTTCACTCATCCCTCTTTTTTTCCTCTCTTTGGTCCACATGTTGACATGCAGCAGCGTGTAGCTACGGTGTGTGCTTTAACGGGGGCCAATGTCAGGAAGGATCCACTCAGCTTTGTGACTGTCCTGCAGGATTCAATGGGCCCAGCTGTCAGTATGGTGAGTAGCAACATTCTTGCGGTGTTTTATATGTAAAAGTAGGACTCATCCAAATGACCTATAGCTCAGTATTTAATTAAAAAAAAATCCATTAGTGGCTCAAGGCTGGAGACAATGATTTTGTTCAGTTTCAGTTGGCTCCCCAAGCCTCCCCACTGCACTATGTTAAAGTGATAATATTTCTTAACAAGTAAAGGGGAATCTCCATGCATCAGCACTTGGCTCAATCACCAGAATCCTGTGTGTTTTATCAGAAATGCCATTGTTGAATTTGAGCTGTTGAAGTAAAACAGTGGAGAATTCTGTTGTTTTTTGGATAAAACCACACGACAGGAAATTCCCTTTTAGTGTCAACTTTTTACCACAGTTATCCATGTTGCTTGCAAATTCGGCCTACCCAGTCACGTGCAGCAGACTTTGTTGAATAAGTTCAAATGGGGAGGACAATAAAACCTCACAGCCTTTTTTTGGAACAATGGTCTGACCTGACCTTAGACTCTCCGGACATTGTACAGGATCCTTTACATACGCCTCAGATTTTTATCCCCTTTTTATTATTTTTTTGACGAGGATATGTAGTTTCATGGTATTGCTTATCCCTGTGATCAAGCCTGGGAAAATGCAGCACCAGCTATTCTTTATGTTCAGAGCTGACCCGACTTTCTTCTGATTACGTCATGCTTGAATGAAAGATTTAACCAGCACGACAAAGGATCCACCAATTCCCAAAACGCCGCTGCCCAATGCAGCTTAAGACCAGTGGGTGCTGGCCCTGATGGGTCTAATGGGGATGATTGAGACCATCTGCAGAACATGACGCTTGCTCATCAGCGTTCATGCAAAGAAAGTATTTTTTTTTTAAATTGACCAATTGAACAGAGAAGAAAAATAGATGCTACATAAATGACTTAATACCAGCTGATGGTGTTTTAAGGCTACATTCTCAAAGGGTAGTTTATCTGATTGACATGCATCTTGAGCACTGTGTGTTATTATGTAGAACTGGATTCTTTAATAAGCTATCCAGAGTAGAAGATTCATCGGTCATTATAATCAGAGCATCCCCGCCTTTCCCCCTGCAGCATGATGAAGTAACGAAATAAACACACTGGAGTACTATGCTGAAAATGCAACATGATGTTTAAAATGCTTAAATATATGCATGAAAAGCTCCCTATATGCAGGGCTGCACATAAGTGGCACGCACGCCATATGTAGCAAGGTCCTAATAACTGCAGACTTCCTCACTGTCCTCCTCAGTGTCTCGCTCACAGTCATCCATTTCCACTTCATGCATTGTAGATGAGGATGAACCTCCCTGGTTCAGCCTCCACTAAGCTGTGCACCACTTGAGTACCACTTATGTGCACCCCTGGCTATATGCCTGTACATTAAAATTGTTATTTTTTTCCCCTAATTGAATAAAAAGATCTCTCTTTGGTACACTTTAGTTCTGAAAATACATGGCGCTGTTAAAATGAATTTCCATGTGACATTTCATTGTTTGTATTCATTTAATTTATTGTACTAATTAATTTAAATCTTTGAAACAGAGCATACATTCAGAGTGGAATCAGAGAAAATGACGCTGTCAGTTCAGTGTCTGTGGATGTTTCCAGTAGGACAAAAGCATATCTGGCACAACTTCACCATCTTACAAGGTGTATTAAGAGGGGAAAGAAATTGTTTCATCAAGTAACTAGAGGGCACTCGGACAGCATGTACCTCCACCAAGGCTCTGTCCGTCCCTGACTCCCACCCTTCCTTTGTATGTCTGTACATTGTGAGATAGGGCCTCAGGGGAGGTATGCGCTCATGGATCACCTCCAAAATCTAATGGCTTCATCCGTAGCCCAAGGGCCACCTCTGATGAAAAGTTCATCAGAATCCATCCAGTAGTTTTTGTGCAATCCTGCTGCACACAAACGAGGGTCTTGATGGAGGTATACACTCTCAGATCACTTCCAAAATCTAATGGGTTCATCCTTAGGTCAAGAGCCACCGCTAGTGAGAATTTTAGCAAAATCTGTTAAGGTATGCACTCATGGATCACCTCTAAAATCTAATGGGTTCATCCGTAGCTCAAGGGTCCATTCTGGTGACCATTTCATCCAAATCCATCAAGTAGATTTTGTGTAGTCCTGCTGCACAAAAACAAACAAGGGCCTTGGCAGAGATGTGCACTCTTGGATCACCTTCAAAATCTAATGGGTTCATCCTTAGTTCAATGGCCACCTTGGGTGAAAATTTCATCCAAATCTTCCCAGTCGTCGTCGGCCTCCGTCGGTCTATGATGACCATGGAAGAGAATCCTAAACGTCTACTCTGCTGGAACAGCACCGCCTGTGGCTGAACAGGCCGATGCGCACCGGTGTTCTACCTTCCAGCGTTGGGCGTTGGTAGGATTCAAGCCTGGGCAGGAAGATATGGAAGACAAGATGTTACCCATGCAGCATGTCCCCCCTCTCCACGTCACTGATGAATCCAAAGGAACAGCAGGGCTGCTATAGTTTGGCACCAGCGCCATCGCAGGAGCTGCCAGAACGATGTTGAGCACAACAGAGAACTGCCTTAGGGACTCCGACTCCGGATTTTTCCTCAGGGTTGACTCCCGAAGCCTTTCCCGTGACCGGGTGTGCCGCAAGGCAGCGGAGGTTTGAAATCAGGGTTTACCTTCCCCTAGATGGGCTACCTTCCCAGGTTGACGAGCCACCATCTACCCGAAGCATCTGGTTTTAAGGCGCCAGAGATCCGCTCTCGCCCCTTCTCCTATTAGTAAAAGCAGTTCCGCTGGGCTTAGAGACTAAACCACACGGGCAGGCTAGGAGTTGGACTTAGTTGTCAGAGGCTTTTCGAGACGCACGCCGTAAGGAGCATTTTATGAGCACTGGGAGCTTAACCCCAGTGCCGCTCCTGGCTATGACAACCTTGGAACCAATCTTCCCAGTAGTTTTTCCATAATCCTGCTAACAGTCAGACAAATATAAATTGCCCATTATTCCAGTACCACATACAGTATATGCTCAGTGCTTTACTATTAATAAATGATTTCATTTCATTTTCAGCTACTTTCAAATACCCCTCACTATAAGTCTCATCCCATAAGGTTTTGCACCAATCCATCCAGTTAACTAGACTCTCAGAAAATGGTGTTTCCATCTACTAACCCCCCCATTCCTTTTCCCCACATTGAAATCCATCAACATTGTTCTACATTGTGAATGATGGCTGTCATCAGTGGGTATCTGGGGGCCCTTGCGGGTTGAGTGTTATGCAGAGGAGCCCCCACATTCCCCGATCCTCCCCCTATTAGAGGCTATCAGTCCGTAAACTCTCTGGCACTTATATTGCTCTGTGATTGGCCCTGAATGCTGATGGGTGGGGGGCTTTCAGTGACTCCCCTTGACCAAGGGCAAAATGTTGGGATGATGGGAGCCCTATGCGAGCAGAAATACACTCTCAGCTGTTGCTTTATGTGACTCTCTATGTGCGCAATACAGGCAATGTCGGCGTAAAGTGTCTTCAGGGCAAAGAGGATGTCTGAATGTTGAGTATAAATGAGTTAATGAGGGCTGAGCAATAACATTGCTCTAATGAATGATGCAGTCCATCGAGTGACAGCCTTAATATATTGTTAAGCCACTATGAATGTTGCCGTTAAGCACACAGCATTTTCTTGTAACCCACATTTTTAAAGTCTGGAAGTAACCTTGGCTGTTGTATAGATGTGAGCATGCGGCTCACACGAGCTGTGGTCATAATGGGGCTCCTGCTGCGGTCCCCAGGCTTCACCCTACTGTCAATCTGTGCTTGTTCTTTGTCATGTTTATGTAACATCTGAAGCCACAGAGGATGAATGTGTGTAGCTGCACTTCACTCAAAAATCCGCTCATCATTTCATCACCTCAGACCGTTTTCAGCTGCATTCTTTGGCTCTTGCATGTGGTGATATCCCCCTTTTTGATGTGGTTTGTCTGTGTTTGAGTATGGCAGTTGCTTTATGTTTGTTTCTTTCCAAGGGGCCAATTAGTCTCCTAGTCTCAATAGTTGTCTGAAGTCATCACTTCTTTTGCCTTTAGGAGCATTGTGCCAAGGTGATGTGCAAAACTCTTGTTTTATTATTCTGTGGTTGAGCAAGAGTTCCATAAGACTCCCCTTGTTTTTTTAATTAACACTTTTTTTTCAGTTTTACTGGTTATTCAGTTTCCACTTTTTATCTTTCAAATTGTTATGCATGCAGTATATTACAAGGTTCTAATCTCTGCTGATTTTCTCTAAGTTTCAACCATTTTTATTATTCAGTTAAATTAGACCTACAGTATTTTGTTCAGTATAGTTATGTTATATACACCATTAAAATGATCTATATTCATACAATTTGAAAAACTACAGCCCCAGTTCCGGTGAAGTTGGGATGTTGTGTATAATGTAAATAAAAACAAAATACAACTAGAAAAGCACTCGGAGAGCGCAGACCTCCGCCAAGTGCCACAGTTCCCCCCATACAGTGTTTGTGTGTACGTTTTCAGATTCCATCCATCCATCCATCCATCTTCTACCGCTTTTCCGGAGGTCCGGGTCGCGGAGGCAGCAGTTCAAGCAGAGAAGCCCAGACTTCCCTCTCCCCAGCCACCTGCTCCAGCTCTTCGGAGGGGATACCAAGGCGTTCCCAGACCAGCTGGGAGACATAGTCTCTCCACCGAGTCCTGGGTCTGCCCCGAGGTCTCCTCCCAGTAGGACGTGCCTGAAACACCTCAAGTGGGAGGCGTCCAGGAGGCATCCTAATCAGATGCCCATACCACCTCAACTGACTCCTTTCAATGTGGAGGAGCAGCGGTTCTACTCTGAGCCTCTCCCGGATGACTGAGCTCCTCACCCTATCTCTGAGGGTGAGTCCAGCAATCCTACGGAGAAAGCTCATTTCAGCCGCTTGTATCCGCGATCTCGTTCTTTCAGTCATTACCCAAAGCTCGTGACCATAGGTGAGAGTAGGAACGTAGATTGACTGGTAAATCGACAGCTTTGCCTTAGAACTAAGCTCCCTCTTCACCACAACAGACCGGTACAACGTCCGCATCACTGCAGATGCTGCTCCAATCCGTCTGTCGATCTCTCGCTCCATTCTCCCCTCACTCGTGAACAAGACCCCAAGATACTTAAACTCCTCCACTTGGGGCAGGAGCCTGTCCCCAACCCGGAGAGGACAATCCACCTTTTTCCGGCTGAGGACCATGGACTCGGACTTGGAGGTGCTGATTCTCATCCCAGCCGCTTCACACTCAGCGGCAAACCGTCCCAGCAAGAGCTGTAGGTCATTGCTGGATGAAGCCAACAGGACAACATCATCTGCAAACAACAGAGATGAGATCCTGTGGTCACCAAGCATGACACCCTCCATTCCCTGGCTGCGCCTAGAAATCCTGTCCATAAAAATTATGAACAGGATCGGTGACAAAGGGCAGCCCTGGCGGAGTCCAACTCTCACTGGGAATGACTCCGACCGAGTGTTGGCAATACGAACCAAACTCTCACAACGGTCGTACAGAGACCGAATAGCTCGTAACAACAAGCCCGATACCCCATACTCCCGAAGCACCCCCCACAAAAATCCACGAGGGACGGGGTCAAATGCCTTCTCCAAGTCCACAAAACACATGTAAACTGGTTGGGCAAACTCCCACGAACCCTCAAGAATTCTCGAGAGGGTAAAGAGCTGGTCCGATGTGCCACGGCCAGGACGAAAACCACATTGCTCCTCCTGAATCCGAGGTTCGACCAACGGCCGGACTCTCCTCTCCAGTACCTTGGCATAGACCTTCCCAGGGAGGCTGAGGAGTGTGATCCCTCTAAAGTTGGAGCACACCCTCCGGTCCTCTTTTTTGAAGAGAGGAACCACCACCCCGGTTTGCCATGCCAAAGGCACTGCCCCCAACCTCCACGCAATGTTGCAGAGGCGTGTCAACCATGACAACCCAACAACATCCAGGGCCTTGAGGTACTCAGGGCGAATCTCGTCCACCCCCGGGGCCCGGCCACCAAGGAGATTTTTAACCACCTTGGCGACCTCAGCCCCTGTGATAGGCGAGTCATCCCCCTCGTCCCCAAACCCTGCTTCCTCTGTGGAAGGCGTATCAGTGGGATTGAGGAGATCCTCGAAGTATTCCTTCCACCGCCCGACGCCCGACGATATCCCCAGTTGAAGTCAACAGTGTCCCATCCGCACCATACACAGTGTGGACAGGGAGCTGCTTTCCCCTCCTGAGCCGCCGAACAGTTTGCCAGAATCTCTTTGAAGCCGACCGAAAGTCTTGTTCCATGGCCTCACCGAACTCCTCCCATACCCGGGTTCTTGCTTCAGCAACCACCCGAGCTGCACTCCGCTTGGCCTGCTGGTACACCTCAGCTGCTTCGGGAGTCCCACAAGCCAGCCAAGCTTGATAGGACTCCTTCTTCAGCTTAATGGCCCCCCTCACCACTGGTGTCCACCACTTGGTTCGGGGGTTGCCACCACGAGATGCACCGACCACCTTGCGGCCACAGCTCTGGGCCGCCGCTTCAACAACAGAGGTGGAGAACATGGCCCATTCAGACTCCATGTCTCCAGACTCCCTCGGAATGTGGTTGAAGTTCTTCCGGAGGTGGGAGTTGAAGACCTCCCGGACAGGGGCCTCAGCCAGACGCTCCCAGCACACCCTCACTATACGTTTGGGTCTACCAGGTCTGAATGGCTTCCTCCCCTGCCATCGGATCCAACTCACCACCAGGTGGTGATCAGTTGACAGCTCTGCACCTCTCTTTACTTGGGTGTCCAAGACATATGGTCGCAGGTCTGATGATACGATAACAAAATCGATCATCGACCTGCGACCTAGGGTGTCCTGGTGCCAGGTGCACATATGGACACCCTTATGCTTGAACATGGTGTTCGTTATGGACAGACTGTGGTTAGCACAGAAGTCCAATAACTGAACACCACTCGGGTTCAGATCGGGCAGGCCGTTCCTCCCAATCACCCCCCTCCAGGTTTCATTGTCGTTGCCCACGTGCGCATTGAAGTCCCCCAGTAGGACAATGGAGTCTCCAGGAGGAGCACCCTCCAACACCTCAGTCACAGACTCCAAAAAGGGTGGGTACTCTGAAACATCATTTGGTGCATAGGCACAAATGATGGTCAGGACCCGTTTCCCAACCCGAAGGCGCAGGGAAGCAACCCTTTCGTCCACCGGGAAAAACTCCAATATAGAGGCAGCAAGGTGGGGCGATACAAGAATACCCACCCCTGCTCGTCGCCTCTCGCCCGGGGCAACTCCAGAAAAGGCCAAGCTCCAGCCCCTCTCCAGGAGACTGGTTCCGGAACCAGAGCTGTGTGTTGAGGTGAGGCCGACTATATCTAGCCGGTATCGTTCAACCTCGTACACCAGCTCAGGCTCCTTCCCCACCAGAGAGGTGACATTCCACGTACCAAAAGCCAGTTTAGAAAGCTTGGGATCAGTCCGCCAAGGTCTCCGCCTTTGACCGCCACCTAATCCACATAGCACCGGACCCCCATGATCCCTCCTGCAGGTGGTGAACCCACTGGAGGGCGGACCCATGTAACTCCTTCGGGCTGAGCCCGGCCGGGTCCCATGGGTGGAAATTCGGCCACCAGACGCTAGCCTTGGAGCCCCTCCCCCAGGCCTGGCTCCAGGGTGGGGCCCCGGTAACCCCATACCAGGCGGGGTACACTGAATCCTTGATATACAATTTATCATGAGAGTCTGTTGGATCATTCTTAGTCTGGCCCTTCACTCAGGACCAGTTTGTCTTGGGAGACCCTATCAGAGGCAAATTGCCCCCGGACAACATAGCTCCTGGGATCACTGGGGCACGCAAACCCCCCCACCACGATAAGGTGACGATCCATGAGGAGGGAGATCCATGAGTTTTCAGATTCCTTGACCATGAAAACATATGACTAGCAATTGGATTCACAATGATAGGATTAGTGGTTCAGTAGTAAAAGCATTACCTCCTTGGCGGAGGTAATAAACTCAAGTGTTGCTGTTGTGTCCATCTCTTCCATCTCCAAACTCCCAGGCTGCGGGCGTTGCAATTCATCGCACAACCGCGTACAACCCACAGGCCAATGGGTTATGTGAACATTTTCATAGATCATTGAAAGCAGCACTCAGGGGTTCACTGACGGATGCAAATTGGGTAGACAGGTTGCCGTGGGTTTTATTGGGGTTACGCTCCGTGGCAAAAGAGGATTTGGAAGCTTCCCCGGCAGAGAGCTCGTTTTTGCGCAGCTCCTATGGCTGCCCGGGGAATTTCTGCCAAATAATCCCGCGCCGGACAGCTGGCCGTCTCAGCTTTTGCAGCGTAGCGCAAACACAGGCACGCTGCCGGGCCCTGCCCACCACAGTTTTCCGCATGCTTTTGTGCCTAAAACTTTGAAGAACACGGAGTTCGTGTTTGTCAGACACGACGACCAGCGGCCTCCATTGCGCCTGCACACATGTTGAAAATGGCCCTATCTCACAGTGTTAAAGAATCCTTTAAAAAATTCCTGGATCCAGACGGTGATCCGGATCATCCCCAAAATTTAATCAGTTCTTCCTTGTACCATTTCCAACAACGCCTGAAAGTTTCATCGAAATCCGTCCAAAACTTTTTGAGTTATCTTGCTAACCAACAGACAGACAAACAGACAAACCCCGGCAAAAACATAACCTCCTGGCCTGCGGCCTGGCGGAGGTAATTATTTTAATGTCCTCAACCCGTGCTCAGTTGAATACACTACAAAGGTAAGATATTTAATGTTCAACTGATCAAATTTGTTTTTTTTTTTGTTTTTTTTTAGTTTTTTTTTTTAGTTTTTCAAATATTCACTCATTTTGAATTTGGTCCCTGCAACACGTTCCAAAAAAAACTGGGACATGAGCATGTTTACCACTGTGTTACATTAGCTTTCCTTTTAACAACACTCAATAAGTGTTTAGGAACTGAGAACACTAATTGTTGAAGTGGGTGGAATTCTTTCCCATTCTTGCTTGATGTATGACTTAAGTTGCTCAATAGTCCGGGGTCTTTGTTGTTATGTGCTTCATAATGCGCCACACATTTTCTATGGGAGACAGGTCTGGACTACAGGCAGGCCAGACTAGTTCCTGCACTCTTCTACTACAAACTACCATGCTGTTGTAACGTGCAGAATGTGGCTGGGCATTGTCTTGCTGAAATGAGCAGCGACGTCCCTGAAAAAGACTTTGCTTGGATGACAGCATATGTTGCTCCAGAACTTGTATGTACCATTCAGCATTAACATCACAGATGTGCAAGTTACCCATGCCATGGGCACTAACACATCCCCATACCATCACAGATGCTGGCTTTTGAACTTAACATTGATAGCAATATGGATGGTCCTTTTCCTCTTTAGCCCAGAAAGCCTGACATCCATGATTTCAAAAAAATAATTTGAAATGTGGACTCTTCAGATCACAGCACTTTCCCACTTGCGTCAGCCCATCTCAGATGAGGTTGGGGCCCAGAGCAACCGGAGGGATTTCTGATTAGTGTTGATATATGGCTTTCGCTTTGCATGGTAGAGTTTTAAATTGCACAGTAGATGTAGTGATGAAATGTTAACTGAGAATGGTTTTCCAAAGTGTTTCTGAGCCCACGTGGTAATATCCCTTGCAGAATGATGCCGGTTTTTAATGCAGTGCTGCCCAAGGGATCGAAGGTCACAGGCATTCACTGACTGTTGGTTTCCGATGTTTTCACTTACATGCAGAAATTTTTCCAGATTTTTCTTATGTTATTAACTATAGATGATGACATTAGCACTTTGCAATTGTATGTTGAGAAACATTGTTCTTAAACTGTTGGACTATTTACCTACGCAGTTGTTCACAAAGTGGTGAACCTCACCCCATCCTTGCTTTTTATTTATTTATTTTATTTAACTTTATAAATTTTTATTTATTTATTTTATTTAACCTTTCCCCTCATGGATCGTCACCTTATCGTGGTGGGGGGGTTTGCGTGCCCCAGTGATCCCAGGAGCTATGTTGTCCGGGGCAACTTGCCCCTGATAGGGTCTCCCAAGACAAACTGGTCCTGGGTGAAGGGCCAGACGAAGAACGATCCAACAGACTCTCATGATAAATTGTATATCAAGGATTCAGTGTACCCCGCCCGGTATGGGGTTACCGGGGCCCCACCCTGGAGCCAGGCCTGGGGGAGGGGCTCCAAGGCTAGCGTCTGGTGGCCGGGTTTCCACCCATGGGACCCGGCCGGGCTCAGCCCGAAGGAGTTACATGGGTCCGCCCTCCAGTAGGTTCACCACCTGCAGGAGGGATCATGGAAGTCCGGTGCTATGTGGATTAGGTGGCAGTCAAAGGCGGAGACCTTGGCGGACTGATCCCAAGCTTTCTAAACTGGCTTTTGGTACGTGGAATGTCACCTCTCTGGTGGGGAAGGAGCCTGAGCTGGTGTACGAGATTGAGCGATACCGGCTAGATATAGTCGGCCTCACCTCAACACACAGCTCCGGTTCCGGAACCAGTCTCCTGGAGAGGGGCTGGAGCTTGGCCTTTTCTGGAGTTGCCCCGGGCGAGAGGCGACGAGCAGGGGTAGGTATTCTTGTATCGCCCCACCTTGCTGCCTCTATATTGGAGTTTTCCCCGGTGGACGAAAGGGTTGCTTCCCTGCGCCTTCGGGTTGGGAAACGGGTCCTGACCATCATTTGTGCCTATGCACCAAATGATGTTTCAGAGTACCCACCCTTTTTGGAGTCTGTGACTGGGGTGCTGGAGGGTGCTCCTCCTGGAGACTCCATTGTCCTACTGGGGGACTTCAATGCGCACGTGGGCAACGACAGTGAAACCTGGAGGGGAGTGATTGGGAGGAACGGCCTGCCCGATCTGAACCCGAGTGGTGTTCAGTTATTGGACTTCTGTGCTAACCACAGTCAGAATCAGAATCAGAATCAGGTTTATTGCCATTGTTCATGTAGTACACAAACTAGGAATTTGTCTCGGTACAATGCTGCAACATTAAACATGATAAGATAAGAGAAATAAACTATACGTGTAATAAAGTGTAGGATAAGATTAAGTGATACTGGTCAACAGTTAAAATATATATTAGCCAGCAGCAGATACTGTGGAGAACTATATAGTGCAGTCGGTAATGCAGGAAGAAAACAGTGATGATTGACATGAGTCTGGTTGAGCTGCTGTACATGGTGCACGAGAGTCACTTAGTGTTCAGCAGTCTAATGGCAGAGGGGAAGAAGCTGTTCATGTGACGGGAGGTTTTAGTCTGGATGGACCGAAGTCTTCTACCAGAGGGGAGGGGGGCAAACAGTACGTGACCAGGGTGTGAGGGATCGGCTATGATCCGGCCAGCACGCCTCCGGGTCCTGGAGATGTACAGATCCTGGAGAGATGGGAGCTTGCAGCCGATCACCTTCTCAGCAGTGCGCACGACGCGCTGCAGCCTTAGTCTGTCCCTGGCAGTGGCTCCTGCGTACCACACGGTTATGGAGGTGGTGAGGATGGACTCGATGATGGCTGTGTAGAACTGCACTAACATCTTGGTGGGTAGCTTGAGCTTCCTCAGCTGCCGCAGGAAGAACATCCTCTGCTGGGCTTTTTTGATGAGTGAGCTGATGGTCAGCTCCCATTTGAGGTCCCTGGTGATGGTAGTGCCTAGGAAGCGGAAGGAATCAGCAGTGGTGATGGGAGAGCCTGAGAGGGTGAGGGGGGGCAGAGGAGTAGTGACTTTCCTGAAGTCTACAATCATCTCCACTGTCTTCAGAGCGTTCAGCTGCAGGTTGTTATTGCTGCACCAGGACGCCAGCTGGGCCACCTCTCTCCTGTAGGCGGACTCGTCGCCGTTGGAGATGAGCCCGATGAGGGTGGTGTCGTCCGCAAACTTGATCAACTTGACAGACTGGTGGCTGGAGGTGCAGGAGTTGGTGTAAAGGGAGAAGAGTAGGGGGGAAAGTACACAGCCCTGGGGTGATCCGGTGCTGATGCTAGTATAGTCTGAGACAGTCTTTCCCAGCCGCACATGCTGCCTCCGGTCCGTCAGGAAGTCGATGATCCACCTGCAGAGGGAGTCAGGCACGTTGAGCAGGGACAGCTTGTCCCGGAGCAGAGCGGGGCGGATGGTGTTGAATGCGGAGCTGAAGTCCACAAACAGGATCCTGGCGTAGGTTCCCGGGGAGTCCAGGTGCTGCAGGATGGAGTGGAGGGCCAGGTTGACTGCATCGTCTACAGACCTGTTGGCTCGGTAGGCAAACTGCAGCGGGTCCAGGAGAGGGGTGGTGATGGACTTGAGGTGGGACAGGACCAGGCGCTCAAAGGACTTCATGACTACAGAGGTGAGCGCTACAGGTCTGTAGTCATTAAGTCCAGTGATCCGTGGCTTCTTGGGGACAGGGATGATGGTGGAGGATTTGAGACAGGATGGCACGTGGCATAACTTAAGGGAGGTGTTAAAAATGTCTGTGAATACAGGAGCCAGCTGTTTCGCACAGAGTCTCAGGGTGGAGGGAGACACGCCGTCTGGGCCGGGGGCCTTGCGCGGGTTCAGTCTGGAGAACTGTTTGAGCACATCCTGCTCACTGATGATAAGGGGAGGGGGGAGGAGGGGGGGTGCCTTAAATGAAGTAGGGAATGTGGAGGCTGTGGAGCTGGAGGGAGGGGGGGAGTTGGACACAGATGACGAGGTGTCAAAACGGGCATAGTGTTGGGACAGTCTCTGACAAAGGGCTTTGTCATCCTGACCTTTAGGAGCCTGAGGCCGATAGTTGGTGATCTGCCTCAGTCCTCTCCACACGGAAGCCGAATCATTAGCAGTGAACTGCTGCTGGAGTCTCTCTGAGTACACAGATTTAGCCCTCTTCAGCTCTCTGTTAAACCGGTATTTAACCTCCCTGTAGCAGTCCCTGTCTCCCCTTTTCAGCGCTGCTTCCTTCTCCTTCCTGATCTGTCTGAGCTTAGCTGTGAACCAGGGTTTGTCATTAGAGTAACTCACCCTGGTGCGTGATGGAAGAATGTTCTCTTCACAAAAGTGGATATATGAGTTCACAGTGTCCGTGTACTCATCCAGATCATGCGTGGCTCCTTTAAGCATGCCCCAGTCAGATATTTCCATGCACGTTTCCAGCTTCTCCTCAGCATCACTGGTCCGTATCTTCGTAGTGCTCACAACAGGTTTAGTGAGCTTCAATCTCTGTCTGTATGTGGGAATGAGGTGAACCATCACGTGATCAGATAATCCCAGCGCAGCTCGAGGGACAGCGCGATATGCGTCTTTCACTGTGGTGTAACAGTGATCCAGTGTGTTTAATCCTCTGGTGGGGCATTTAATAAACTGTTTGTAGCGGGGGAGATCGTGGCTCAGATTGCACTGATTAAAGTCGCCAGCCACAATAATCAGCGAGTCTGGAAAACTCCGCTCTGTGTGTTGAATGTGATCCGCGAGCACGCGCTGAGCTTCGCGCGTGTCCGCGTCGGGAGGGGCGTACACAGCGATCATTATAAAAGAAGCAAACTCCCGCGGGGAATAAAAAGGCTTGCAATTGATAACAAGAAATTCCAAGGCAGGAGAACAGTGTTTGGAAATTACCGTTACATCAGAGCACCAGATGCAGTTGATGTAGAAGCAGACTCCGCTTCCTGTGGTCTTGCCGGAAAGCTCTGTGTCACGATCAGCACGGAAGAGCTGGAAGCCGTCGAGGCGCAGCGCACAGTCTGTCTATAACGAACACCATGTTCAAGCATAAAGGTGTCCATATGTGCACCTGGCACCAGGACACCCTAGGCCGCAGGTCGATGATCGATTTTGTTATCGTATCATCAGACCTGCGACCGTATGTCTTGGACACCCGAGTAAAGAGAGGTGCAGAGCTGTCAACTGATCACCACCTGGTGGTGAGTTGGATCCGATGGCAGGGGAGGAAGCCATTCAGACCTGGTAGACCCAAACGTATAGTGAGGGTGTGCTGGGAGCGTCTGGCTGAGGCCCCTGTCCGGGAGGTCTTCAACTCCCACCTCCGGAAGAACTTCAACCACATTCCGAGGGAGTCTGGAGACATGGAGTCTGAATGGGCCATGTTCTCCACCTCTGTTGTTGAAGCGGCAGCCCAGAGCTGCGGCCGCAAGGTGGTCGGTGCATCTCGTGGTGGCAACCCCCGAACCAAGTGGTGGACACCAGTGGTGAGGGGGGCCATTAAGCTGAAGAAGGAGTCCTATCAAGCTTGGTTGGCTTGTGGGACTCCCGAAGCAGCTGAGGTGTACCGGCAGGCCAAGCGGAGTGCAGCTCGGGTGGTTGCTGAAGCAAAAACCCAGGTATGGGAGGAGTTCGGTGAGGCCATGGAACAAGACTTTCGGTCGGCTTCAAAGAGATTCTGGCAAACTGTTCGGCGGCTCAGGAGGGGAAAGCAGCTCCCCGTCCACACTGTGTATGGTGCGGATGGGACACTGTTGACTTCAACTGGGGATATCGTCGGGCGGTGGAAGGAATACTTCGAGGATCTCCTCAATCCCACTGATACGCCTTCCACAGAGGAAGCAGGGTTTGGGGACGAGGGGGATGACTCGCCTATCACAGGGGCTGAGGTCGCCATGGTGGTTAAAAATCTCCTTGGTGGCCGGGCCCCGGGGGTGGACGAGATTCGCCCCGAGTACCTCAAGGCCCTGGATGTTGTTGGGTTGTCATGGTTGACACGCCTCTGCAACATTGCGTGGAGGTCGGGGGCAGTGCCTTTGGCATGGCAAACCGGGGTGGTGGTTCCTCTCTTCAAAAAAGGGGACCGGAGGGTGTGCTCCAACTTTAGAGGGATCACACTCCTCAGCCTCCCTGGGAAGGTCTATGCCAAGGTACTGGAGAGGAGAGTCCGGCCGTTGGTCGAACCTCGGATTCAGGAGGAGCAATGTGGTTTTCGTCCTGGCCGTGGCACATCGGACCAGCTCTTTACCCTCTCGAGAATTCTTGAGGGTTCGTGGGAGTTTGCCCAACCAGTTTACATGTGTTTTGTGGACTTGGAGAAGGCATTTGACCCCGTCCCTCGTGGATTTTTGTGGGGGGTGCTTCGGGAGTATGGGGTATCGGGCTTGTTGTTACGAGCTATTCGGTCTCTGTACGACCGTTGTGAGAGTTTAGTTCGCATTGCCAACACTCGGTCGGAGTCATTCCCAGTGAGAGTTGGACTCCGCCAGGGCTGCCCTTTGTCACCGGTCCTGTTCATAATTTTTATGGACAGGATTTCTAGGCGCAGCCAGGGAATGGAGGGTGTCATGCTTGGTGACCACAGGATCTCATCTCTGTTGTTTGCAGATGATGTTGTCCTGTTGGCTTCATCCAGCAATGACCTACAGCTCTTGCTGGGACGGTTTGCCGCTGAGTGTGAAGCGGCTGGGATGAGAATCAGCACCTCCAAGTCCGAGTCCATGGTCCTCAGCCGGAAAAAGGTGGATTGTCCTCTCCGGGTTGGGGACAGGCTCCTGCCCCAAGTGGAGGAGTTTAAGTATCTTGGGGTCTTGTTCACGAGTGAGGGGAAAATGGAGCGAGAGGTCGACAGACGGATTGGAGCAGCATCTGCAGTGATGCGGACGTTGTACCGGTCTGTTGTGGTGAAGAGGGAGCTTAGTTCTAAGGCAAAGCTGTCGATTTACCAGTCAATCTACGTTCCTACTCTCACCTATGGTCACGAGCTTTGGGTAATGACCGAAAGAACGAGATCGCGGATACAAGCGGCTGAAATGAGCTTTCTCCGTAGGATTGCTGGACTCACCCTCAGAGACAGGGTGAGGAGCTCAGTCATCCGGGAGAGGCTCAGAGTAGAACCGCTGCTCCTCCACATTGAAAGGAGTCAGTTGAGGTGGTATGGGCATCTGATTAGGATGCCTCCTGGACGCCTCCCACTTGAGGTGTTTCAGGCACGTCCCACTGGGAGGAGCCCCCGGGGCAGACCCAGGACTCGGTGGAGAGACTATGTCTCCCAGCTAGTCTGGGAACGCCTTGGTATCCCCTCTGAAGAGCTGGAGCAGGTGGCTGGGGAGAGGGAAGTCTGGGCTTCTCTGCTTGAACTGCTGCCTCCGCGACCCGGACCTCCGGAAAAGCGGTAGAAGATGGATGGATGGATGGATATTTAACCTTTATTTATACAGGGTAGTTCCAGTGGGAGGCAACCTCTCTTTTTCAAGGCTGCCCTGTTCACACTCACACAGTTACACATTCACACCAGGAAGCAGCCCAGTACAACCACAGACTGGCCTGTGGCCCCTGAGCAGCTCCACTGGAGCAGTTGGGGTTAAGGGCCTTGCTCAAGGGCACCACAGTGGGGTTAACGAGGGTGGGGCAAACACTGCTATGTCATCTGTCCCACCCAGATCTAATCCTGCCAGTCCAGGGATCAAACCCCCGACCTTCCGCTCACTAGTCCACATCTCTAACTGTTAGGCCACCACGGCTTGTGAACAACTGAGCCTTTCGAGGTCGCTCCTTTTATACCCAATCATGCCACTCACCTGTTTCCTATTAACCTGTTCACCTGTGGAATGTTCCAGAAAGGTAGGTGTGTGTGTGTGTGTGTGTGTGTGTGTTTCAAGCATTCCTCAGTTTTCCCTGTTTTTTGTTGCCCCTGTCCCAGCTTTTTTGGAATGTGTTTGAAGGTATCAAATTCAAAATGAGTGAATATTTGAAAACAAACAAACAATCAATAAAGCTTTTCAGTTTGAACATTAAATATCTTTGTAGTGTATTAAATTGAGTATAGGTTGAAAAGGATTTTTAAATTTTATTTTGTTTTTATTTACATTTTACACAATGTCCCAACTTCACTGTAACTGGGGCTGTTTTGGGGTGTGCAGATCTTCTTTTTGAGCCTAAAGCAAGACTGAAAGTCATATTTTAGAATAATGAGGTCACTGGGTATGCATAAATAAACTCTGCGAGAAAGCTCAGGCTTCACGCTGTTCAACTGCTGGGTTTAAACATTTTTTTTTAAACCAGTATGATGTCAATTACAGGGATGTTACCTATTGAGTCAGGCAAGGTACATCTGGGTCCACCACCCCATGCTTCATACTTTGTGTTTTTGAGCATCTGAAAAAGTTTGGTGTTAAAGACAACTACTAGCAAGCAAAGCTGTTTCTATTTTAGTTTAGTTTAATCTGAATAGCTATATTTTTTAAAGCCTGTATTTAAATGAAATGGTACAGAGAAAGAAAATGATAACTCACATGCTAACTTTTAATTTAAAGTTTAAAATGGTTTTATCATTCTTTTTTATTACAATTTGATGACTGATTATTGTGATACCCATAATACCAAAGTGCAAATCTTAGGCACTCAGTGTTTTGTCTGTTCTATGCACTGAAGTCCTTTTAAAAACTCTGATCTCGTTCTGCCTTTTATCCAGTAGGATTTTCTTGCTGTGTGCCTGATGCATTTTGAATCCAGCTTGTCATCGGCAGACAAGTGGTATCCTCTGGGATTAACAGTTTCTGAGGCTTTCAGACTTCTGGCAAGGCAGATGTCTTCATACCAGATGACATCTTGGCTCAGCCAAAGAGAGAAAGACTGAGGGAACATAAAAGTTCAGCAACTCTCCTTGTAACCCACAACTTTATCATCTTTGTTTAAGGACCCCTAAATGTTTTTCAAAGCCACATATTGTGTCATGTTCTGAGGTGCAAGGTAAAAGAAAAGTTGTAAAATAAATGTGATAGATTATGTGCAATTTTAGGAGAATTACAGTATTTGACAGAAATATTAGGGCCAGTGATATGATAGAAAAGGGGAAAAGTTCCTTGTTATGTATGTCTGCTCACTGGCGTCGATTCCAGACCGTGAAATGCAGCCTTATATATATATATTTTAGCTACAGTAATTGCATTTAAGATTTTTTTTTTTAACTTTTTCTTTTTATTATGGAAACATAAGCTCATGTCTTGGCTCGGTTTGGAGTCACTACAATACTAGGAGGGCCAGCCTGTTCTAGACAACTTTCAGGTTTGGCTCTGAGCTAACAACTATCATCATCTTCTTTATTCTGTAAAGCTCTTGGGCATGCTTAGCTTACAGCCATGCTGAGTTTACAGTCACTGTAGCAGGCTCATCCTTTCATATGGCATTTCAAACATATTACATCAAATGGTAAATTAAAATAAAACAGATTTTTAATGGTCTGTTTCTAGCATCAGTAAAACATACTGCATGTACTGTATGTTTTAATAAATATATTCCCCTCAAAAACACCTAGATTTTGTTTTCTATCTTTAAATATTTGACAACCGCATATAATGCTTCTACAAGTAGTCACTATCACAATACAAGGATATAACACACTGAAGGAGGTGTATTTTATACTGCTAATTGTTGTTACACTTTATCATTAAATTTGAAGAAGCATTCATTTGTATTAATTAGTCTCTACCACCAGGCCAACCCTGACCCTGGTGGTGTAGATCATCTGCCTCACAGCCTCAAGGTGGTGGGTTCATGCCCCAGCCGAATCATATTTGATTTTTGATTTTTTTGATTTTGTATACTTTATTGATCCCCAGAGGGGAAATTGAGGGCATCCACCTGGATGGATGAAGCAGCCACGGTACGGCGCTATCCCTTAACCATTCACACACACATTCACACCTAGGGCCACTTTAGAGTCTCCAATTAAAACCTAACCTGCATGTTTTTGGCCTGTGGGAGGAAACCGGAGAAATCCCAGAGTAAACCCACACAGACATGGGGAGAACATGCACACGCCACACAGATCACTGTTGGTCAGGGGCTGGAATTGAACCAGGGATCCCATGGCCAAGGGTGAGTTGCTGTGCTGGTGCAGTGCTAACCACTGCGCCACCGCACCGCCCATATGAAAGACCAGATAAAAATGGTACTTTCCACCTTCTAGCTTGGTGCTCAGCATAATAGACTGGGTAAAGAAAAGTCACATAGTCAGCCAAAGGGGGAGTACAAACCAGTGTTCTCCTAGTGTTGATCTCAAGCCCGAGTGTTACATTGGGAAGGGCAACCGGAGTAATATCCATGCAACATCAGATATGCCGATCATCACAAGTGAGATGGAGGCTGATGATCTGCTGTAGATTTTTTCTTTTTCTTCCGGCTGCTCCCTTTAGGGGTCACCACAGTGGACCATCTGCCTCCATCTCACCCTATCCCTTGCATCTTCCTCTGTAACACCAACCCTCTCCATGTCCTCCTTCACTGCATCCTTGAATCTTCTCTGTGGTATTTCTCTGTTCCTCCTGCCTAGCAGCTCATTTTTCAGCATCATTTGTCCAGTATAGCCACCATCCCTCCTCTCCACATGTCCAAACCATCTCAGCCTTGACTCTTTTACTTTGTCTCCAAACTGCTCAACCTGAGCTGTCCCTCTGATATACTCATTTCTAAATCCTGTCCCTCCTAGTCACTTCCAAAGACAGCCTTAGCATCTTCAACTCTTCCACCTCCAGCTCCACCTCCCGTCTTTATGTCACTGCCACTGTCTCTAAACCATACATCAAAGTAGGTCTCTGTACCATCTTGTAAATCTTAACCTTTCACTCTCGTGGCTATCCCTCTGTCACAATGATGATCTGCTGTAAAATAGGGAGCAGCCAAAAGGAGAAGAAAAGTCCAGATCTGGTTACAATTGTTAGGTGCTATCATGGTTTCAGAGCCAGAACAGCAACCCTGGAGCTATTGTAGGAATTCATTGTCTTGTTAAAGGTCATTTGTTGAGTTGCAGCCAGTCTGTGATCCACACATTGATGAACAATGGTCACTGGGGCAAGATGCTAAATGTCGAAAATATATAAAATGTATTGTGGCAGTGTGATAAAGTAGAAAGAAAAAAGGGTTATATTAAGGAAAGAAGGCAACTAAAGTTTCATGGATCATTTTACTATGCTTGTCAGTTCTGAGAGAAGTGATCTAAATAAATTAAATTGTTGAGTCAGATCTTACTGACATTGTTTATGTTACAGTACGTTTGATGTTATTTTTTTGCTGCTGTAACCCACTGTCTTAAAGTTAAAGCTTTCCAGAAACTTTTCTGTTCATTGGATTCCTCTCAAGAACAGTGTAGTAAGTACAGCAGCAGTCAATGGTTTGGACATATCTACTCATTCAAAATGAGTGTGTAGGTTTGTCCAAACTTTTGACTGTTACTGTACACCAGCATTTTCATAGACAAAAACAGGAAGAAGATATCTGTTGTGCATGAAGCATGACTAAGCAAAGACAGTTTATGTGCTAAAAAGACAGAAACAGGAGTTTTGGCCTTGATTGCACTGATGAAAGGAAAACAAACAGAAAACATTATTTCTGCCTTAATGTTTTTGTCACAGTTCTTGGAGGCATGTGTCCAGTACATGTAACTCATCTTTGCCAGGCACCAAGGAATACAAATGTGCATATATCAATATTGCTTAAAATGCTAGGGGTGGTGTACTGGGGAATCCTGTCAGGAGCATCTTTAAAAACAAGTTCCGGAGTAGTGGGCTAGAGGTAGAGCATCTGCCCCACAACCGGGAGATCGGGGTTCAAGTCCCAGCCAGGTCATGCCAAAGACCATATAAAAATGGAACTCCCTGCCATCCAGCTTGGTGCTCAGCAAAAATGGAACTGAGGAGGAAAATGTGGATGTCAGTGGATTAGGAGGTAGAGCGGGTTGTCTAATAACCAGAGGGCTGGCAGTTCGAATCCCACTCTCCCCAGACATTCTGCCATTGTGTCCCTGGGCAAGACACTTTACCCACCTTGCCTCCAGTGTCCATGACACTGGGTATGAATGTGTATAAATGTTTGGTAGTGGTCGGAGAGGCTGTTGGTGCAGATTGGCAGCCACGTTTCCGTCAGTCTGCCCCAGGGCAGCTGTGGCTACAGTAGTAGCTTACCGCTACCATTGTCTGTGGAGTGAATGAATAATGGATTTTCATTGTAAAGCGTCTTTTAGTGTCTATGAAAAGTGCTATATAAATCTGATGCATGATTATTATTAAGTTGTTGGGAAAATTCTCTATCTGGTTAATTGATACTGCATTTAGATAAATGTTCATTTTGATGTAATATTTGTTTCATTCTCTGGTTTATTGACTATTCATTGTAGTTGGTTTCTGTCACACTTTAAGGCGGTGTAACCACAATGTGCATGTCTCCCAAGGCAGTTTCTACTAATTGTGCAGTTTAAGTGGTTAATTAATCTGATTTGTCAAAACAGTGACTTTTAACATTTCCTTATTGGGTAAAATGGCAGGGGAGCAGCGAGGTCGAAGGTCAAACCAGCATGGGGACCCAGCCTGCTCTTTCAGTGTCTGTTTGACTTTCATGGCTGAACTCACTGGTAAAGAACAGCGGGAATGCTGCATGGCTTTTTGCCATCTTTGAAAATACTGGGAAGCTGATGTCACTGGCAGTGATAGGAGAGAGCAGCAGTAACACAGATGGTATCTGTCGTGTTTAGGAGATTCAAGTCCACATGGGTCATGTAGTAAAACCGGACATCCTGATGGTAAAACTATTTCTCACTTGCTGCTTACTTAGGACATAGGGTATAACTTCAGCAGTCAGAAGGCTAGTGATTTAAAAAAAAAAAAAAAAACCCAACAACATCATATACTGTGTGAGCTATCTGTTCCCTTCATGTTTGGGACCGGTGAAGAATGTAATGATGGAGCTACTCTCGGTATGTCGACCTTGAGACCCTCCCCACTGTAAAAATAAATCCCTAAACTCTGAGTTCCACGGAATAGGTTTTACTTGGGATCAAGAAAAATATTTCCAAAACCTCCATGCTGAGTAGCTAATCACTTAAGCAAAGAAGTGCCCCAAGATGAAATTCACATATGTACTATCGCCTGGAGATAAGACGGCGTCACTACATTGATTTAATACATGATCATGTTGTTTGAGTTGCCATTTTGGCTCAAAGTTTTATTAGTATGTCTTTGACTAAAGAAGAGTAGAAACTTTTGATCTGTTTTAAATCAGTAAATGACCCAAGAAGAGAAGGAGATAGAAGAGATCCAAACAGGGCTGTACGCATGACAGTGTATAAAAATGTGAGATGTAACAGCAGCTCTGATTGACAGATATATTACTGTAATTTTTACGATTTGATATGCTTTAACACCACAATTAGATTTAGTATTGCTGTGGCGCTACTGCTACTTCCTGTCTTCTTAAACTACTGTAAATCAGAAGCATTTGGAAGACTTAAACACTTGCCCATATTTCACTTGTTTTATTATGCTCAGTGTTAGCGCAAGAGCTTCTAAAGTCAGATAAGAGTGAGATGAGCAGCTGCTGCTCTTCATCACCAGTGTTGGGCAAGTTACTAAAAAAAGTAATTAGTTACAGTTACTAGTTACTTCTTTTCAAAAGTAACTGAGTTACTTTTGAGTTACTGCATGATTAAAGTAACTAGTTACTTGGAAAAGTAACGTTCACGTTACTTTTAAATGCATACTTAAATCATCTTGCACACACAGCAAGGTCAAGGGCCCCTTGTTCTCATCAGAAAAAAGAAGAAAAAGAAAACTGATGAGAAAAAAGTCTCATCTCACAGAGAAAAAATATCTCAGATTTACATAAACTATTGTAATAAGTAAATGTAGAAAGTCAGAAATTTACCTGCAATAACGCTGTAAATTCTGGACCCCTTGTGGGCCATTTTTGGCCCATGAGCCCTATGTTTGACACCCCTGGACCAGCCCAATAAAAACGCATATTTGGAGGATTTACTTCCATGAAATGGTTGCATATCACAACAGCATGTAATTGAATGAGATCAAATAAAACGGAAAGCACAGATAAATGAAAGTTCAATGCTTACAAGAAGCTGTTGTTTACGGCAACAAACCACATCACTTTTTCTCTGTGCGTAAGAAAACTTACACACAATTACTTACACAACTTACACATTTACGCAACTGCGGACAAATGTGAGTTTCTTGCTCAAAAAATACTCATGTTTAACCACAGAGGTAGGAGCTGTTGGGGGGGGGGGGGGGGCTACTCACCGCTCGGACAACAGGTGATCAGAGCTCCATATGAGAAGTTGCCACAGCATTTCTTCCCACCGCGGGACAGGGAACCAACCCGTGGGGGAGGAGACTGACAGCTGCGCCAGCTATGGTAGGGTCAGTTTATTTGCACTAAAATATCTATCCATATTAATAAAATGAGTAACACGAGAAACGTGTCTGATCAAATTTCAGTAACTGTAACGCATTACTGAATTTTTAATCAGTAATTTTGTTACAGAGCACGTTACTGCAAAAGTAGTGGCGTTACAGTAGCACGTTACTCCCAACACTGTTCATCACAAGGATTTGTTGGTCCATTTTCCTCTGAGAGGTAAAAAATATACACCAGGGTTTTATTTATACAGCCAAAATGTAATCGTTCCGACATTAGCTTTGTCTGATTAAAATATAGTTTTTTTTAAGACCTTTTTGTGACAAATCAAAATCTCCCTTCACCCATGAGTCATAGTTTAGATGGACTGTTGAGAGTCATTGGTGTGTTTATGTTGGTTTTTTCCATTTGAAGTTTAATCTTCTTCTAGCTTTGTTAGCAGCTACCATAGAGAATCTTCTACAGGAGCTGAAGGAAAGAACCCGATGATGCAGTAGAGCAGCTCAAGAACTGACATTTTCTCATGAATTTTTCCCTCTTCGTTCATTTCTTCTGTTTTTCTTCACATTCATCCATTTCCCCTCTTTAGGATTTACTAGTGCATACCCGTGCATGCCCATAGAAACCAAGTATAAGCAAGTATTTCTGCATGCCAGTAGAAACCAAGTGTAAGCAAGCATTTCTGCATGCCCAGTAGAAAGTTACTGTTACCATGGCAACAGTAACCATGGTGATGCCTGGCTTTGATCTTTGACATGGTTACCATGGCAACAGTAACCATGGTGAAACCTGCCTTTGATCTTTGACATCACCACTCGTTCAGTGATGCCTGCCTTTGATCTTTGATGTGTCTGCCTGGCAACAGTAACGACGGCAACATCTGTGCGTCTATGATGTCATAGCTATGTCCATAGGGGAGCCCATAGCTCCCCTAAGGACGTTCATTAAAGATTTCCCCTCCTAAACTTCCGCATATCCAGGGAGGCTGAAATTCGAGGATGCACACCCTCGTAACCTCAGCACAGCACGTATAAAATCTGAGGCCAGTCTGACGAGGGGTTCAGGAGATATGCGCAGAACACACAGACAGAGATTTCTTGCATTACGGGCGCACACTGTGCCGAGGAGTGATGCTCCTGACCAGATAGAGTCAGGACTACTGACCAAGGCCAACTGCCAATCAAATCTAAAAGAAGAAGAAGAATATGATGGTGATCATGATGATGATGATGATTTTGAATTCATGATAATGGTGGTCATGATGATGACGATGATGATGATTTTGAATTCATGATAATGATGGTCATGATGATGATGATGATGATTATTTTGAATTCATGATAATGGTGGTCATGATGATGATGATGATTTTGAATTCATGTAACTAGTGCACACCCATGCATGCCCGTAGAAACCAAGGACAAGCAAGTATTTCTGCATGCCCGTACACTCGTTCGTTGATGCCTGCCTTTGATCTGTGATGGCTGCCTTTGATCTTTGATAATGTCATAGCGAGTGCTACGATCATGAGTAATGCCTGTCTTTGATTTTTGATGATGTCATAGCGAGTCCTACGATCATGAGTGCAACCTGCCTTTGATGTCATTGCACGTCCTATGATCTTTTAGCGAGTCCTTTGATCGTGGCATGACATTGTGACAGAGATTTCTTGAATTATATATAGAGTGAAGTGATATTCCTTGTCTCCAGGGCATGGGTACCAGACCACATCCTCGCTTTAAGTTGGGATTTTCTGTATTTCACCTTCTTATTATTCTCCTGGGTTGCCATTATTATTATTATTGTGTCTTGCATATTTATTTCATTGGTCTTCTTCTCCTTCTCTCGGTTACTGGCGGATAGCAAACAACTGAAAGGTGCATACCACCACCTACTGTACAAGAGTGTGTAACATTATGTCATCTGAGCCCGACCCCTAAATTCTATGACTTAATCCTGTGTTATTTAATAAAGAGAAAAGAGCCCTTCTCGTGATTCTTATTGCCTCTTCATCTCCATCTGTTCCCAGAATCCCAGTTAAATCCCATTCCCTACTGGCCCGTCGAACTTTATTTTCCATTATCTGTCTTTCATTTCCGTATTTGTGACAGTGTAATAAGATGTGCTCGACATTTTCTTTTACTCCACATTCTCTACATTTGTCACTTTCGATTTTCCCCACGGTGAATAAAGTGTCATGGTTGGCCCTCACGGGCAGAAGCACAGACTCACTCGCGGGGTGAAGTTGAAGCATGATTTAATGAAGGAAACTGTAGCATGGCAGAGACAATGATACTCACGACTGGAGGTAAAGACAGGGAAATAATGACAATGAATAACGATGAAGTAATGATGAATAACGATGATCACAACGAGGACCCAACAAAGGAATGAGGGAGTCACACCCAATAAATAGGAATACACAATGAGACTAATGAGCCACAGCCCTGACCAATAATGACTGACACTGGGATAAGCTGTGCTCAGACGGAAGTAAACAAATGCTGTCAAAATAAAAGTCCAACCAGAAACAAAAGATGACCTGGGAAAAACCAAACATACAGATGTAGCTTTGATGGAAGACAATAATAACAGTAAAGACAATAATGATAATAATAATAACAATAATGATAATGAGACCAGGATGAAAATAAAACCCCAAAGATGATAATAATGAAGGCAGAATAATAAATACTGAAATCACAAAGTGTGGCCTGGTCAGACCCAGCCCAAACCACCACAGTACCCCCCCCCCCCTTTAAGGTCGGATTCTAGACGACCCCAGGGAACATCAGAAAAAGGAAAACAAAGAAAGAAAAGAGAGAGAAAAAACCCCCAAATCCTAACTAGGTGGGGAGTGGGGGGAAATAGGCCAGGCAGGCCGAAACAGACCAGAACCTAGGATTGAAAATACAGGAGCCCCAACCTTAGGGGAGAAATATGAAAACCACAGCCTAGGGGGCAGGAAAAGAACAAAAACCAAAAGTCACACTAGAACCCCAGGACAAAAAAAAAAAAAAAAAGGTGCTCCAACCTCTGGAGAGAAATAGCACACAAACCTACAGCCTAGGGAGATGGAGGGAAAAAAAAACACAAAACAGTAATGTAAATAAGAGCCCATAGAGCAGAATATGACAGGAGCTCCTTACTCAGAAAAAAAACAAAACAAAACAAGAACCCATATGCTCCCAACTCAGGAAAACGGCATGAAAACACTAGACTGAGCAGTTAAGGGACCCACAAAAAATACCCCACAACACAGAAGAAATGGTGAGCACACAACGGTAAACAACAGTGAAACCTACTATGCTCCGATAAATGGCACACGTACCAAACATATTACAGAACAGACAACTAACTAACTAACTAACTAACCTGCACTTATATAGCGCTTTTCTAGTCACAAAGACCACTCAAAGCGCTTTCATTAATACTAACCCTCTATTCTAAGGGCCTATAGGAAACAGATATCTAGGGACAATTTAGAACAGCCAATTAACCTAACATGCATGTTTTTGGCATGTGGGAGGAAACCGGAGAAATCCCGGAGTAAACCCACGCAACACGGGGAGAACATGCAAACTCCACACAGATCACTGTTGGTCGGGGGCTGGGATCAAACCCACGATCCCACGATCCCCACAATCCCCCGGCCAAGGGTAAACTGTGCCGGCGCAGTGCTAACCACTGCGCCACCGTGCAGCCAACTATGAATTCCAAGGTGAGCTGGACATACGAGGAAGGAGAAATACAAACTACGAATTCCCAGCTGAGCTGGACATACGATGGAGAGAGAAATACAAAACTTAAGTCTGATGAGGGGAAAAAAAAAACCCATTGAGGCGCGCTGACCCCCGAAAGGGAACGGCGGGAGAGCACCAACCTCTGGCCATTGAAGACTGGGGTGCGATGACCTTGAGTGCTCGAAGAGACGGCTAGAACGCATCCGACCCAGATGCCCAGGAATCCCTCTCCACCCCTGTGCCCCGGACAGGGAGGAGAGGAGCAGGTGGAAGGAAAAAAACACGTCACCTCAGTCAGTAAAAACTTAGCAGTAAAAAAACACTGCTGAGTCCCTTCACTGGGGACAAGGCAGCACCTCTCATTATTAAAGGGAAAAGAGGGAAAAGAGAGCGCTCGCCTTGCCCCCGCTCCGTCGTTGCTGAAGCCGCTAAACGGGTCCGCAGCCGGAAGACCAGATGAATGTTCCCGGACCAGCGGTGACAGTCAAGCACGGCGGCGGGGAGTGGATGAAGAAGGAAGGGGAAGCATGAAAGCCAGGGGACGCTGAATCGTCGGCACAAGCCTCCAGGGTACCGGGACTGGCGAGGAGGCACATGGGAGCCAGGGGATGCTGAATCATCGGCACAGGTCTCCGAGGTGCCGGGGCTGGCAAGGAAGCACGAAGATCAATGGAGACAGGGGACGCTGAAATCGTCGGCACAGTCTCCGGAGTTCCGAGAAAATTCCTAGTCCACCCGTAATCCTCAGCCCGGCATAAGGAAAAAGGTGGCTGCAGAAGATACGGCAGGGAAGGCCACACCACTTCAAACAGCAGGAAACAGTAAAAGTTCAGCAGCAAAAGAAACAGCTGCTGAGTCCCCTCCCCAGGAACAAGGCAGCACCTCTCATTATTAAATAAACCCAGAAATGAGAAAGAAAGCACTTGCCTTGCCCCCGCTCTGTCGTCGCTGAAGCTGCAGAAGAACCCCCCGCTGGTGAACCAGACGATTGCTTCCAGGGCAGCGGTGTCCATCTAGCTGAGGGCCGTTGCATGGCGGCGAGGTGCTGGTGTGAAGAGGAGGGGAAATGTGGAAGCCAGGGGACGCTGGGTCGTCGGCACAAGCTTCCGGGGTGCCGGGACTGGTGAGGAGGCACATGGAAGTCAGGGGACGCTGACTCGTTGGCTCAGGGTTCTGAGGTGCCTGGGCTGGCGAGGAGGCATGATGACAAACGGAGGCAGGGGACGCTGACATCATCTGCACAACCTCTGGAGTCCTAGGTGAATTCCTCCTCCACCCCTGTAGTCCTCAGCCCGGCAGGTGACAAGGAGAAGGCTGGCGATGATAACACAGCTGGGTAAGGAAGCCCCTCCGGCCAGGGAAGAGAGTACAGATGTAGGCGAGCCCCCAGGGAACTGCAGCCCGATGAAACGAAACTTCACAGTCTGTTGACAGCCAGTCACTCTCCTTCCCTCTGCCTCCTCCGGGTCCTGCTTCACTTCTCCCGCTGAGTCTTGTTTGGGTTGGGTCCTACTGTCATGGTTGGCCCTCACGGGCAGAAGCACAGGCTCGCTCGCGGGGTGAAGTTGAAGCATGATTTAATGAAGGAAACTGTAGCATGGCAGAGACAATGGCAGAGACAATGATACTCATGACCGGAGGTAAAGACAGGGAAATAATGACAATGAATAACGATGAAGTAATGATGAATAATGATGATCACAACGAGGACCCAACAAAGGAATGAGGGAGTCGCACCCAATAAATAGGAATACACAATGAGACTAATGAGCCACAGCCCTGACCAATAATGACTGACACTGGGATAAGCTGTGATCAGACGGAAGTAAATAAATGCTGTCAAAATAAAAGTCCAACCAGAAACAAAAGATGACCTGGGAAAAACCAAACATACAGATGTAGCTTCGATGGAAGACAATAATAACAGTAAAGACGCTTGCGCACGCAGCGACCGGCAGCTGGTGACTTGTCACCGGACTGCAGAACAAATCTACCTACAGGTACAAAATAAGTCCAAAAATAATAATAATAATAATAATAATAATAACAATAACGATAATGAGACCAGGATGAAAATAAAACCCCAAAGATGATAATAATGAAGGCAGAATAATAAATACTGACAATCACAAAGTGTGACCTGGTCAGACCCAGCCCAAACCACCACATAAAGTGCCGTTTAAACCTGTGTGATCCAGTCTGAGTCTTGCCATCATGATGTCTTCCCTCCTTTTTGGTTGTTGTGAAATTCTTTATTGCAATAAATTTTTGTATTTTGTAATACGATCTACCTTTATGAGCTTCATCCCATCTTTTTTGCCATAGCTCAGTTCCTTTTTTCTTGATTACTGCTTTCCCTTCACCTTTTCCAAGAGACAATGGTATAGTTATCTCTTTTCCAAGAGCGCTTTTTGCTAATTTGTCTGCACAGTCATTCCCTTTCAACCCTTCATGTGCAGGAACCCAACAAAACTGAACTTCTCCACCACCCCTGTGTACCCTAAATAAACTGTGATACAGCTCAATCACCAAGTCTTCCCTTGTAGATTTTAGTGTCTGTATGGTTTTTAACGCTGCAAGTGAATCCGTGCACTCCACCACCCGGTCTGGTCTGACCCCCTCCACCCACTGCAAAGCAATAATTATTGCCACCATCTCTGCTGTAAACACGGATTTATTGTTGGAGAGTCTTTTTGTGATGGTCACTTCAAACTCTGGGATGTATACTCCAACTCTAACAGAGCCCTCTTTATTCTTTGAACCGTCAGTATAGAGCTGTAAGAAGTTATAGTAATTGTTCCTGAGGTAAATGCTTGTTTTAACACCAACTTCACTCATATGCAAAAACTTTTTCCTCATTACCAGACTAGCGTCTACTTCTATTCCCGGAAACAGCCAAGGGGGAACATTACTCACTGGACTGGTGTTAGCTACAGTGGGGCCAAAAAAATATTTAGTCAGCCACCAATTGTGCAAGTTCTCCCACTTAAAAGATGAGAGAGGTCTCCAATTTTCATCATAGGTATACCTCAACTATGAGAGACAAAATGAGAAAAAAAAATCCAGAAAATCACATTGAAAGATTTTTAATGAATTAATTGGTAAATTCCTCGGTAAAATAAGTATTTGGTCACCTACAAACAAGCAAGATTTCTGGCTCTCACAGACCTGTAACTTCTTCTTTAAGAGCCTCCTCTGTTCTCCACTTGTTACCTGTATTAATGGCACCTGTTTGAACTCGTTATCAGTATAAAAGACACCTGTCCACAACCTCAAACAGTCAGACTCCAAACTCCACTATGGCCAAGACCAAAGAGCTGTCAAAGGACACCAGAAACAAAATTGTAGACCTGCACCAGGCTGGGAAGACTGAATCTGCAATAGGTAAGCAGCTTGGTGTGAAGAAATCAACTGTGGGAGCAATTATTAGAAAATGGAAGACATACAAGACCACTGACAATCTCCCTCGATCTGGGTCTCCACGCAAGATCTCACCCCGTGGGGTCAAAATGATCACGAGAACGGTGAGCAAAAATCCCAGAACCACACCGGGGGACCTAGTGAATGACCTGCAGAGAGCTGGGACCAAAGTAACAAAGGCTACCATCAGTAACACACTACGCTGCCAGGGACTCAAATCCTGCAGTGCCAGACGTGTCCCCCTGCTTAAGCCAGTACATGTCCAGGCCCATCTGAAGTTTTCTAGAGAGCATTTGGATGATCCAGAAGAGGATTGGGAGAATGTCATATGGTCAGACGAAACCAAAATAGAACTTTATGAAAAAAAAATCGGCAAATAACTCTCTCATTTGGGACAGAACGTATCCCAGCATTTGGGCGAGGATATGTCGGCGAAGCCTAAGGCTGGAAAACCAGGAAAAGGAAAAAGCGAGCCGCCGAAACAGTCCAAATTAACGGACTTTCAGGTCTGTGACGCAGCAAACAAAACTCCATATATGGTGGAGGAGGCTGGCGGCGGTGCGATGTCTGCGGGGAATGGCGCAGATGCGCTGATGGCTGCCATGAGTTCAATGAGAGCGGACTTTTCCTCTAGATTTGATGGGATTATGACAGCGTTGGAAGGAATAAGAAAGGAATTGGGTGACTGTGTAGAACGAACGGCGTAGATGGAGCTCCGTCTCGCTAGTGCTGAAGATGACGTCACCCGTCTTCAATTAAAGGTGCGCACTTTGGAAAAAAAAAATAAATCTCTGGAAGATAATATTTTGGATTTGGAATCTCGGTCGAGACAGAATAATTTGAGGCTGGTGGGTCTTCCAGAGGAATCAGAAGGTCGGGACGTATGTTCCTTTCTGGAAAAGTGGATTCCGGAGGTGCTGGGCAGCGAGGAGTTGCAATCAGCAGTGGTTCTGGAAAAAGCACATCGTATTGGCCCACGGAGAGATAAGGGACCGCCGAGGACCTTAATTATGAAGTTTCTTAGCAACAGAGACAGGATGAAGATCTTCAACGCTGCACGTGCTAAAGGAGAGATTAAACACCAGGACCAGCAGGTGCGGTTCTACCCAGATTTGGCCACAGGAATCCAGCAATTGAGGAAGCAGTTTGATCCCATACGTAAGGAGCTGCGCAACCTTGGGATTCGTCATGGTGTAATCTATCCTGCGAGACTGCTGACCACGTATGAGGGCAGAACCCACATTTTCAAGACCCCAGAGGAGGCGCAGGAGTTCATCAAGAAGATCAAAGAAGAAGAAGAGACTGGTGGGAGCTAAGCATGAACAAAATATAAGGTAGAATAATTAAGCATTTGCACAGGCATCTGACTGACTTGAAGTAAATAGTAAGTTTACAAAATATAGATTGTATTATATATTAAAAAAACAAAACAAAACAAACAAACAAAAAAAAAACTATGATGTACAAAGTTGTTAAAAATTTTGGAGTTAAGTTGGAAAACTACAGAGGAGAGTTAATGTTACGTCATTAAAAGCAGTAGAGTTAGGGTGATTGGGAGGATGAAGAAGGAGTGGCTTAGGCTGTTCCCCGTGGGTGTGGAACGGTCGATGGCTATATCGGGAGACAGAATTTTTCTTTTGATTTTGGGGGGTTTGCCACAAGTGTGGGAAGGGGAAATTTGTTTGTGTGTAGTTTGTAGGATGAATGTTCAACCACTCATGTTTTTGCTTCTCTGTATGAGAATGTTTACACTGCAAGGTAATCCTAAACTCTCTATTGATCATGGACCAAAGTGTTAATCTTAATTTAACTTCATGGAATTGCAGAGGTCTACAAAATTTAAAAAAACTTAAACAAGTTATGAATAAAATAAAGGACATGGGTTCAAGAATTGTGTTTTTACAAGAAACTCATCTGATAGAGGAGGATGTTAAAAGAATTAGGAGTAGATGGCAGGGAAGTGTATTCACCTCTTCATTTTCATCCCGAGCCAGGGGAGTTATGACTCTCATACATAAATCAGTTCCTTTTCAGGTGAAAAATGTAATTGGAGACAAATTTGGAAGATATATAATCATTCAAGGTTCTTTGCTATTAGAAAATATAAATCTTGTGAACTTATATGGTCCCAATATAGATGATCAGAAGTTCTTTGCTAATTTATTTCTCATCTTATCATCACTTACAGGGCAACATATAATAGCAGGGGATTTTAATTGTACATTGAATCCAGGTGTGGATAGATCAACAGGACTGGATTGTACGCACATTGGATGTAGGATGACTATTAATCATTTTATGAAAGAATTGAGATTGTTAGATATATGGAGAGAAATGAAACCACAAGTTAAAGCCTATTCTTGTTATTCCAGTACCTACAAGACATTCTCACGTATTGATTATTTTTTGATTTCCACAGAATTAAGGTCCAAGATTCAAAACTGCTTTTATGATAACATCGTGATTTCTGATCATGCACCCTGTTGTCTAATATATGTAGATAAAAAATTGACAAAGGAATCAGGTAGATGGCAATTTCAGCATAAATGGCTTCAGGATGAGGAATTTGTCAAGTATATAGAAAAACAGATAGACGAGTTCTTTGACATCAATACTACACAAACATCAGCATGTGTAAAGTGGGAGGCTTTCAAAGCTTTTATTAGGGGACATATTATTAGTTATACAGGATCAAAATCTAAGAAGACTCGAGAGGAGAGAGCTAAATTGGAACATAAAATAAAAAGTCTTCAGGAAAAAGTGTATGCAGGAAGAGACCCAAGGTTGGAGAATGAATTACTGATTTTGAGAGCTGAATACGACAAAAAATCAGCGAATAGAGCTGCCTCGAGTCTTCTAAGATTGAAACAATCTTTTTATGAACAAGGTGAAAAATCAGGAAAATTATTAGCATGGCAGATTAAACAATTGGAAATTAAAACACCAATTACCAGTATTATAAGTAACGGACAGGTAGTTATAGATCCTTTAGAAATTAATAGAGCCTTTAGAGATTACTATGAAAAATTATATGATACCAAAAATGAACCTGATTTAACAAAACTAAATGGGTTTTTGAACGAACTATCTATACCGTGTATTCCAAATGAAAACAGGGAGATATTGGAGTCTAAAATTAGTCAAGAAGAAGTTGGGCTAGCCATTGATAATATGAAATCAGGAAAAAGTGCAGGACCAGATGGTCTTCCAGTTGACCTTTATAAAAAATTTAAGAATAAATTAATAAAACCTTTTTTGGAAATGGTTTTAGAAGCATTTCAAAATAATAATTTACCATCATACATAAATAATGCCTTAATTATACTGCTGCCAAAACCAGGTAAGCCCTCTAATAAATGTGAAAATATGAGACCAATAAGCCTATTAAACGCTGACCTTAAGATAATCTGTAAAATTTTAGCAAGACGAATACAAGAAATTTTACCAAATATTATTAATCGAGATCAGAATGGCTTTATAAAGGGTAGACAAGGCTTCCATAATGTAAGAAGACTATTTAATATTATTTATTTTAATAAAGAAGCACCGGATACAGCTCTCCTATCATTGGACGCCGAAAAGGCCTTTGATAGAGTTGAATGGCCCTTTCTTTTTGAAGTCCTACAAAGGTTTGGACTTGGAAATAATTTCATAAAATGGGTTCAAATAATATACAATAATGCTACAGCAGAAATCCTAACAAATAACAATATTTCAAAACCAATAAAAATCAATAGAGGATGTCGACAAGGCTGTCCACTTTCACCTTTACTGTTTACTATGGCAATTGAACCTTTAGCGATAGCGATACGTTTACATTCACAAATATATGGAATTAAAGTTGGACCAACAGAACATAAAATCTCCCTGTACGCCGATGATATAATTTTGTTTATGTCAAATCTAAAAAAATCAATTCCAACCTTGTTGAATTTAATAAAGAATTTTGGGGAAATATCAGGATATAAAATAAATAAAACTAAATCTTCAATATTAATGCTAAATGAGACCCAGAGAAATTACCCAGCCCCTGAGGTAAATCAATTCAATGTTGTAAATCAGTTTAAATATTTAGGAATCCAAATTATGCCTAAGCTAGAATCAGTCGCCAGTGTCAACTATGAAGCCTTAATGTCAGATATCAATGAGTTAACTCAGAGATGGATGTCACTACCAATGTCGATGATCGGGAGAATCAATATACTTAAAAGTAATATTTTACCTAAAATACTTTATTTATTTCAATACATTCCCTTATCACCACCTTTAGATCTATTCTCAAGAATAAAAAAAAAGTTAGTGGAATTTATATGGAACAACAGGAGGGCTAGATTACGTTTGTCTTTATTATATTTACCATTTGATCGTGGAGGTCTGAAATGTCCAAATTTTATGTTGTATTATTGGTCGGCACAACTGAGGTCTATGACATATTATTTTTCATCAAATGATCTCCCTCACTGGACTGAAATGGAATCATACAATTTACCTTTACCTCTTCCCATATTCATATACTCAGATTCGGCAAAAAAATTACAAAAACAAGTTAAAAATCCATTTGTAAAGCATATGATCAAAATATGGTGTGAAGCTAAAAACTATTTAAAAGAACCACAGTTATTGTCACAATTTAGTCCAATATGGGGTAATCAATATTTTAAACCAGGGAGAGCGGACGCTGTATTTAAAGTATGGAATTTAAAAGGGATACAAAAGATTCAGGATTTATATTTGCCATGTGCAGACAACATAATGTCTTTTGAAGAGCTGAGGATCAAATTTAATCTCAATAGAACACATTTTTTTAAATATCTTCAACTTAGAAACTTTATTCGATCAAATCAAAATAAAGCTCTCACTCGACCTATTTATTCATCCTTGGAAAAAATGATGATGAAAGATAGTAAAAGAAAGGGTATTATTTCAGAGTTTTATAACTCATTGACACTATCTTCAAGTGAAAATTCACTGAAAAGATTAAACTACTGGAAAGAAGATCTGCAAATTGAAATTTCAGAGGAACAATGGGAATTGGCTTGTACAGAAGCTCAAACCAAATCAATAAATGCACGCCTTAAATTGATACATTTCAAATGGTTAATGCGGATGTATGTTACACCGGAGGAGTTAAATAGATATAACAAAAATATACCAGATACATGCACAAAATGCATGGAAAGTAAAGGAACCCTATTTCATTGTTTATGGGAATGTAGATTAATAAGAATGTTTTGGGAAGAGGTGAGGGTAACAATTGAAAAAATAATCTCAAAACAAATCATATTGAATCCTAAACTGTTTTTGTTGGGTCTGTACCCAGAAAAGCATAATTTTAATAAAAGTGAAAGAACATTCATAGACCTCAGTTTGCTTAATGCCAAAAAATGTATTGCACTATTATGGAAAAAGACTCATAGACCAGATGTGACTCAGTGGTTAAGACAGATGTTAACAAACCTTCCATTAGAAAGAATAACATATATACTGAAATCAAAGGAAATTGTGTTTGAGAATATATGGAGACCTTTTATTGATTATGTAAAAAATTTAAACATAACTCTTGAAGAAGAAGGTGAATGATGTGTGTGGACCTTGTAAATTCCAAACTGGTGAACATAATATGTATACTAATGTATTGGATTGTCTAGACTAAACAGAGGAGCATTGTTGAAGACTTGATTTTGTTGGTGGTTGTTGGTGTTTTTAGGGCATTTTTTTTTTTTTTTTTTTTTGTAGTACTTTAGTGTTAGTGTTTGATTGTTTGTATCATGTTTGTTAAAAAAAAAAGGTTCAATAAAGATATTGTGGAAAAAAAAATAGAACTTTATTGTAAAAACTCAACTTGTTGTGTTTGGAGGAGAAAGAACACCATACCTACTGTGAAGCATGGGGGTGGAAACATCATGCTTTGGGGCTGTTTTTCTGCAAAGGGACCAGGACGACTGATCCGTGTAAAGGAAAGAATGAATGGGGCCATGTATTATGAGATTTTGAGTGAAAACCTCCTTCCATCAGCAAGGGCATTGAAGATGAAACGTGGCTGGGTCTTTCAGCATGACAATGATCCCAAACACACCGCCCGGGCAACGAAGGAGTGGCTTCGTAAGAAGCATTTCAAGGTCCTGGAGTGGCCTAGCCAGTCTCCAGATCTCAACCCCATAGAAAATCTTTGGAGGGAATTGAAAGTCCGTGTTGCCCAGCGACAGCCCCAAAACATCACTGCTCTAGAGGAGATCTGCATGGAGGAATGGGCCAAAATACCAGCAACAGTGTGTGAAAACCTTGTGAAGACTTACAGAAAACGTTTGACCTCTGTCATTGCCAACAAAGGGTATATAACAAAGTATTGAGATGAACTTTTGTTATTGACCAAATACTTATTTTACCGAGGAATTTACCAATTAATTCATTAAAAATCCTTCAATGTGATTTTCTGGATTTTTTTTTTCTCATTTTGTCTGTCATAGTTGAGGTATACTTATGATGAAAATTGGAGACCTCTCTCATCTTCTAAGTGGGAGAACTTGCACAACTGGTGGCTGACTAAATACTTTTTTGCCCCACTGTATATCAATAGTGTGCAGCCAATACAGTCTGGTCCTTCTTTTAATTGTCTACCCAAACCTGTGTCCCTGGAAATTAGAGTATTCCCAGCAGTCTTGTAGTGTTGTTTTTGAAATATTACACTTCCTTTCAGCTTGACCCAGTATGATAATGCCAGTTTATCTCTTCTCAAATCCATTGGCATTTCTCCTGCTTCTATTAAAACTGCATTGTGTGGTGTTGTCCTGATGGCTCCAATGGACAGGCGAAGCACTCTATGCTGCATTCTGTCTATTTTTTCCAGAGTCGTCTTTGCCGCTGCTCCATCAATCATGCATTCGTAGTCTATTGTTGATCGCATTAGTGCTCTGTAAATGTCAATTAATGCCTGTTTATCTGCACCCCATTCGTGTCCAGCTACAGCTTTTATGAGATTAATGACTTTTTTGCACTTTGTCTCCAGATTTTCATCATGAACTCTCCATGTGTATGCACTATCAAACCACAATCCTAGATATTTGAACTCACTGACTTTCTCTATTGGTTGATTATATAATGTTAATGGTTCTGTCCCAGTTCTGTGGTTTTTTTTTGTGAAAGTCATATAGCAGGTTTTACTGTTTGAAAATTTAAATCCCCAGTCATATGACCACTTTTCCACTTTCTCCATTGCTTTTCTGATGTTTTTGAACACAAATTTCTCATTTCTTGCCCTCGTTCATATGGTTCCATCATCTGCATATAGTGCTGTTTTGATGGATCCCTCTTGATCCTCAAACATGTCATTAATCATTATATTGAATAAAACAGGGCTTTTCACACTCCCCTGAGGAACACCATTTTCTATTTCAAAGTCATTAGAAGCTTCTGATCCTACTTTAACCCTAATTGTCCCATGTGTTAAAAAATCCATTATCCAATTATACATCCTACCCCCAATGCCCATTTTTTTTCCACAATATTTTTTATTGAACCTTTTTTTTTTTACAAACATGGCACAAACAATCAGACACTAACACAAAAGTAATTTAAAAATTAAAAAGAACAATAACAAAAAAAATGTATAATTAAAACAACAACAGCCATTAACAAACACAAGTCAACAACAATGCTCCTCTTTTTAGTCTAGGTAATCTATTACATAAGAATACATAATATACATTCACCAGCTTGGAATTTGCAAGGTCCACACATATCATTCACCTTCTTCTTCAGACGTTATGTTTAAATTCTTTACATAATCAATGAAAGGTCTCCATATATTCTCAAACACATTTTCCTTTGATTTCAGTATATATATTATTTTTTCTAGTGGAAGGTTTGTTAACATCTGTCTTAACCACTGAGTCACATCTGGTCTATGAGTCTTTTTCCACAGTAGTGCAATACATTTTTTGGCATTAAGCAAACCGAGGTCTATGGATACTCTTTCACTTTTACTAAAGTTATGTTTTTCTGGATACAGACCCAACAAAAACAGTTTAGGGTTCAATGTGATTTGTTTTGAAATTATTTTTTCAATTGTTACCCTCACCTCTTCCCAAAACATTCAGATTTTTCTACATTCCCATAAACAGTGAAATAGGGTTCCTTTACTTTCCATACATTTTGTGCATGTATCTGGTATGTTTTTGTTATATCTATTTAATTCCACTGGTGTAACATACATCCGCATTAACCATTTAAAATGTATCAGTTTAAGACGTAATTTATTGATTTGGTTTGAGCTCCCGCACAAGCCATTTCCCATTGTTCCTCTGAAATTTAAATTTGCAGGTCTTCTTTCCAGTAATTCAGTCTTTTCTGTGAGTTTTCACTTGAGAATAGTGTCATTGAATTATAAAACTCTGAAATAATACCCTTTCTCTTACTATCTTTCATCAAGTAGGTCGGGTGAGAGCATTATTTTGATTTGATTGAATAAAATTTCTAAGCTGAAGATATTTAAAAAAGTGTGTTCTATTAAGATTGAATTTAATCCTCAGTTCTTCAAAAGACATTATGTTATCTGAGTGTGACAAATATAAGTCTTGAATCTTTTGAATCCCTTTTAAATTCCATATTTTAAATACAGTATCCGCTCTCCCTGGTGTAAAATATTGATTACCCCATATTGGGCTAAATTGTGACAGTGAGTGTGGTTCTTTTAAATATTTTTTGGTTTCACATCATATTTTGATCATGTGCTTTACAATTGGATTTTTAACTTGTTTCTGTAGTTTTTTAGCCGAGTCTGAGTATATGAATAAGGAAAGAGGTAAAGGTAAATTGTATGATTCCATTTCAGTCCAGTGAGGAAGATCATTTGATGAAAAATAATATGTCATAGACCTCAGTTGTGCTGACCAGTAATACAACATAAAGTTTGGACATTTCAGACCTCCACGATCAAATGGTAAATATAGTAAGGACAAACGTAATCTAGCCTTCCTATTGTTCCATATAAATTCCACTAACTTTTTTTAATTCTTGAGAATAGATCTGAAGGTGGTGGTAAAGGAATGTTTTGAAATAAAGTATTTTTGGTAAGATATTACTTTTAAGTATATTAATTCTCCCGATCATCAACATTGGTAGTGACATCCATCTCTGAAGTAACTCATTAATATCTGTCATTAAGGCTTCATAGTTGGCATTGGTGACTGATTCTAGCTCAGGCAAAATTTGAATTCCTAAATATTTAAACTGATTTACAACATTGAATTGGTTTACCTCAGGAGCTGGGTGATTTCTCTGGGTCTCATTTAGCATTAATATTGAAGATTTTGTTTTGTTTATTTTATATCCTGTTATATCCCCAAAGTTCTTTATTAAATTTAACAAGGTCGGAATTGATTTTTTAAAATTCGACATAAACAAAATTATGTCATCGGCATACAGGGAGATTTTATGTTCTGTTGGTCCTACTTTAATTCCATATATTTGTGGATGTAAATGTACTGCCATCGCTAAAGGTTCAATTGCCATAGTAAACAATAAGGGTGAAAGTGGACAGCCTTGTCTACATCCTCTATTGATTTTTATTGATTTTGAGATATTGCTGTTTGTTAGGATTTCTGTTGTAGCATTATTGTATATTATCTGGACCCATTTTATGAAATTATTACCAAGTCCAAACCTTTGTAGGACTTCAAAAAGATAGGGCCATTCGACCCTATCAAAGGCCTTTTCGGCGTCCAATGATAGGAGAGCTGTATCCGGTGCTTCTTTATTGGAATAAATAATATTAAATAGTCTTCTTACATTATGGAAGCCTTGTCTTCCCATTATAAAGCCATTCTGATCTCGGTTAATAATATTTGGTAATATTTCTTGTAGTCGTTTTGCTAAAATTTTACAGATTATTTTAAGATCAGCATTTAATAGGCTTATTGGTCTCATGTTTTCACATTTATTAGGGGGTTTACCTGGTTTAGGCAACAGTATAATTAAGGCATTATTCATGTATGGTGGTAAATTACTATTTTGAAATGCTTCTAAAACCATTTCCAAAAGTGGTTTTATTAATTTATTCTTGAATTTTTTATAGAGGTCAACTGGAAGACCATCTGGTCCTGCTCTTTTTCCTGATTTCATATTATCAATGGCTAGCCCAACTTCTTCTTGACTAATTTTAGACTCCAGTATCTCCCTGTTTTCATTTGTAATACATGGTACAGATAATCCACCCCAAAACCCATTTAGTTTTGTTAAGATAGTTTCATTTTTTGTATCATATAGTTTTTCATAATATTCTCTAAAGGTACTATTAATTTCTAAAGGATCTATAACTACCTGTCCGTTACTTATAATACTGGTAATTGGTGTTTTAAATTCTAATTGTTCAATCTCCCATGCCAATAATTTCCCTGATTTTTCACCTTGTTCATAAAAAGTTTGTTTCAATCTTAGAAGACTCAAGGCAGCTCTATTCGCTGATTTTTTGTCATATTCAGCTCTCAGAATCAGTAAATCGTTCTCTAACTGTGGGTTACTTCCTGCATACACCTTTTCGTGAAGAATTTTTATTTTACGTTCCAACTGGACTCTCTCCTCTCGGGTCTTCTTAGATTTTGAACCTGTATAACTAATAATATGCCCCCTAATAAAAGCTTTGAAAGCCTCCCACTTTATACATGCCGTTATTTGTGTAGTATTGATATCAAAGAACTCATCTATCTGTTTTTCTATGTACTTAACAAATTCCTCATCCTGAAGCCATTTATGTTGAAAATGCCACCTAACTGGGTCCTTTGTCAATTTCTTATCTACATATACTAGACAGCAGGGTGCATGATCAGAGATCACAATGTTATCATAGAAACAGTTTTGAATCTTGGACCTTAATTTTGTAGAGATCAAAAAGTAGTCAATACGTGAGAATGTCTTATAGGTATTAGAATAACAAGAATAGGCTTTGACTTGTGGATTCATTTCTCTCCATATATCTAGCAATCTCAATTCTTTCATAAAATGATTAATGGTCATCCTACATCCATTGTGCGTACAGTCCAGTCCTGTTGATCTATCTATACTGGGATTCAATGTACAATTAAAATCCCCTGCTATTATATGTTGCCCTGTAAGTGTGAAGTCCTTTGAGCGCCTGGTCCTGTCCCACCTCAAGTCCATCACCACCCCTCTCCTGGACCCGCTGCAGTTTGCCTACCGAGCCAACAGGTCTGTAGACGATGCAGTCAACCTGGCCCTCCACTCCATCCTGCAGCACCTGGACTCCCCGGGAACCTACGCCAGGATCCTGTTTGTGGACTTCAGCTCCGCATTCAACACCATCCGCCCCGCTCTGCTCCGGGACAAGCTGTCCCTGCTCAACGTGCCTGACTCCCTCTGCAGGTGGATCATCGACTTCCTGACGGACCGGAGGCAGCATGTGCGGCTGGGAAAGACTGTCTCAGACTATACTAGCATCAGCACCGGATCACCCCAGGGCTGTGTACTTTCCCCCCTACTCTTCTCCCTTTACACCAACTCCTGCACCTCCAGCCACCAGTCTGTCAAGTTGATCAAGTTTGCGGACGACACCACCCTCATCGGGCTCATCTCCAACGGCGACGAGTCCGCCTACAGGAGAGAGGTGGCCCAGCTGGCGTCCTGGTGCAGCAGTAACAACCTGCAGCTGAACGCTCTGAAGACAGTGGAGATGATTGTAGACTTCAGGAAAGTCACTACTCCTCTGCCCCCCCTCACCCTCTCAGGCTCTCCCATCACCACTGCCGATTCCTTCCGCTTCCTAGGCACTACCATCACCAGGGACCTCAAATGGGAGCTGACCATCAGCTCACTCATCAAAAAAGCCCAGCAGAGGATGTTCTTCCTGCGGCAGCTGAGGAAGCTCAAGCTACCCACCAAGATGTTAGTGCAGTTCTACACAGCCATCATCGAGTCCATCCTCACCACCTCCATAACCGTGTGGTACGCAGGAGCCACTGCCAGGGACAGACTAAGGCTGCAGCGCGTCGTGCGCACTGCTGAGAAGGTGATCGGCTGCAAGCTCCCATCTCTCCAGGATCTGTACATCTCCAGGACCCGGAGGCGTGCTGGCCGGATCATAGCCGATCCCTCACACCCTGGTCACGTACTGTTTGCCCCCCTCCCCTCTGGTAGAAGACTTCGGTCCATCCAGACTAAAACCTCCCGTCACATGAACAGCTTCTTCCCCTCTGCCATTAGACTGCTGAACACTAAGTGACTTATTGACTCTCGTGCACCATGTACAGCAGCTCAACCAGACTCATGTCAATCATCACTGTTTTCTTCCTGCATTACCGACTGCACTATATAGTTCTCCACAGTATCTGCTGCTGGCTAATATATATTTTAACTGTTGACCAGTATCACTTAATCTTATCCTACACTTTATTACATGTATAGTTTATTTCTCTTATCTTATCATGTTTAATGTTGCAGCATTGTACCGAGACAAATTCCTAGTTTGTGTACTACATGAACAATGGCAATAAACCTGATTCTGATTCTGATTCTGAAGTGATGATAAAGTGAAGAATAAATTAACAAAGAAGTTTTGATCATCTATATTGGGACCGTATAAGTTCACCAGATTTATATTTTCTAATAACACAGATCCTTGGATGATTAGATATCTTCCAAATTTGTCTCTAATTACATTTTTCATTTGAAATGGGACTGTTTTATGTATGAGAATCATAACTCCCCTAGCTCGGGATGAAAATGATGAGGTGAGCACGTTACCTTGCCATCTTCTCCTTATTCTTTTTACATCCTCCTCTAATAGATGAGTTTCTTGTAAAAATACAATTTTTGAATCTATGTCTTTTATTTTATTCATAACTTGTTTAAGTTTTTTAAGATTTTGTAGACCTCTGCAATTCCATGAAGATAAATTAAGATTCACGGTTTGATCTATGATCAATAAGGAGTTTGAGATTACCTTGCAATATGAACATACTCTTACAGAGATTACATGGCTGATATATTGGACTAAATTGTGACAATAAGTGTGGTTCTTTTAAATATTTTTTGGTTTCACACCATATTTTGATCATATGCTTTACAATTGGATTTTTAACTTGTTTCTGTAATTTTTTAGCCGAGTCTGAGTATATGAATAAGGGAAGAGGTAAAGGTAAATTGTATGATTCCATTTCAGTCCAGTGAGGGAGATCATTTGATGAAAAATAATATGTCATAGACCTCAGTTGTGCTGACCAGTAATACAACATAAAGTTTGGACATTTCAGACCTCCACGATCAAATGGTAAATATAGTAAGGACAGACGTAATCTAGCCTTCCTATTGTTCCATATAAATTCCACTAACTTTTTTTTAATTCTTGAGAATAGATCTGAAGGTGGTGGTAAAGGAATGTATTGAAATAAAGTATTTTTGGTAAGATATTACTTTTAAGTATATTAATTCTCCCGATCATCGACATTGGTAGTGACATCCATCTCTGAAGTAACTCATTAATATCTGTCATTAAGGCTTCATAGTTGGCACTGGCGACTGATTCTAGTGTGACGATGAGGTGTCACCACTGTTATGATTGTTTGTGTGTGTAACTGTATTATTTGTGTAATATTGTAAATGTTAATTTGATTGTTTCTAAAGTGCACATTATTGTATCTGTCTGTGACTAACTGAATGCCCTTGTGAGATATTGTACGGTTAATTATTTGGGTAAACAATTGATAATTAATTATTCACATACCTTTGCCAACATGCTTCCTGTGGGTGTCCGGGCAAAAGATTCTGTCAGAGGGTGAATGCCTTTTAAAGGACACCAGCAGGAAGGATGCATGTTATGGTGAGTTATAGGGGAGATTTAAATGTGTAAATAGGGATTAAATTATTTATTGAATTATTTATGGTGTTATTTATTGTGTGTTATTTATATTTATTCTGTTTATAGCTGGGGAAAATATTATGGACTTTTAGATATTAATGGGTATGTGTAAGGAAAAAGGAAAATGTTATTGTTTTACCTGGGATTTGGTATTGTCTTAATGTTAATTATCTCTGAGAGTATATAGCAGGGGATGGTTGATTATGAGAGAGACTGATGTTAAAAAGGACTGAGAGATTTTCATGGTGAATCATTGAAGATCGTATCATTTGGATTATTGATGTCGGTGTCGTTTATTTACCTGAGAGACTGGAATTTTTGAAAATAAAGAAATTGAAAACTGAAATCTTGCATCGCCTCGCAGTCACAACGTTACATTTGGTGGCAGTGGTGATCCGTTCCCAGGCCGCCGTAGCGTTTGGTGGAAGGAAGGACTTATGGCGAGAAGGAAAGCGAGGCAGGAGGAGCAGTGTGACCTGGACACAGGTATGGCGGCTGAGGACCTGGGAGTCAGCGGACTGGGCGAGCTCGAGGAGCTAACGTGCCTGGTGAAATCTTTGGTGCGTTCGCTGACTCTCAGAGATCGCCAGCTGGAGGAAGAAGCCGCTCGTCAGGAGCAAAAGTGGCAGACTGTGGAAAATCACATTCATCGGATGGAGTCGCAGGTTGCGGAGCTGAGAGAGGAGTATGGGAGCCGGGCTGAGTGTAGTGGTGACGACGGCGCTTTGAGGGAGGATCCCAGGGTGACGGCCAGTCGGGTTGGCCCGCAGGAGGATGATTTGCCGCTGCAGGTGCAGCCAAGGAGGCCACGAATGCACCATGAGCCCAGGCTGAATCCTCTCTCTCCCGAGGATGACATCGAGCACTACCTGGCGACGTTCGAGAGGATCGCTACAGTCTGCCGCTGGCGTGAAGAAGAGTGGGCTATCCAGCTAGCTCCTCTGCTTACAGGTAAAGCACGGAGTGCATTTGTATTGATGGATATTGTTGACACGGACAACTATGGAAAAGTGAAGGAAGCAATCCTTAATAAATATGAGATAACGCCCGACATATATAGGAGGAGGTTTCGGTCCCTGGATGTTTATCAGGACGAAACCCCTCGGGAATTATACAGTGGGGCAAAAAAGTATTTAGTCAGCCACCAATTGTGCAAGTTCTCCCACTTAAAAGATGAGAGAGGTCTCCAATTTTCATCATAGGTATACTTCAACTATGAGAGACAAAATGAGAAAAAAAAAATCCAGAAAATCACATTGAAGGATTTTTAATGAATTAACTGGTAAATTCCTTGGTAAAATAAGTATTTGGTCACCTACAAACAAGCAAGATTTCTGGCTCTCACAGACCTGTAACTTCTTCTTTAAGATGCTCCTCAGTCCTCCACTTGTTACCTGTATTAATGGCACCTGTTTGAACTCGTTATCAGTATAAAAGACACCTGTCCACAACCTCAAACAGTCAGACTCCAAACTCCACTATGGCCAAGACCAAAGAGCTGTCAAAGGACACCAGAAACAAAATTGTAGACCTGCACCAGGCTGGGAAGACTGAATCTGCAATAGGTAAGCAGCTTGGTGTGAAGAAATCAACTGTGGGAGCAATTATTAGAAAATGAAAGACATACAAGACCACTGATAATCTCCCTCGATCTGGGGCTCCACGCAAGATCTCACCCCGTGAGGTCAAAATGATCACGAGAACGGTGAGCAAAAATCCCAGAACCACACGGGGGGACCTAGTGAATGACCTGCAGAGAGCTGGGACCAAAGTAACAAAGGCTACATCAGTAACACACTATGCCGCCAGGGACTCAAATCCTGCAGTGCCAGACGTGTCCCCCTGCTTAAGCCAGTACATGTCCAGGCCCATCTGAAGTTTGCTAGAGAGCATTTGGATGATCCAGAAGAGGACTGGGAGAATGTCATATGGTCAGATGAAACCAAAATAGAACTTTTTGGTAAAAACTCAACTTGTCGTGTTTGGAGGAGAAAGAACACCATACCTACTGTGAAGTATGGGGGTGAAAACATCATACTTTGGGGCTGCTTTTCTGCAAAGGGACCAGGACAACTGATCCGTGTAAAGGAAAGAATGAATGGGGCCATGTATTATGAGATTTTGAGTGAAAACCTCCTTCCATCAGCAAGGGCATTGAAGATGAAACGTGGCTGGGTCTTTCAGTATGACAATGATCCCAAACATACTGCCCGGGCAACGAAGGAGTGGCTTCTTAAGAAGCATTTCAAGGTCCTGGAGTGGCCTAGCTAGTCTCCAGATCTCAACCCCATAGAAAATCTTTGGAGGGAGTTGAAAGTCCATGTTGCCCAGCAACAGCCCCAAAACATCACTGCTCTAGAGGAGATCTGCATGGAGGAATGGGCCAAAATACCAGCAACAGTGTGTGAAAACCTTGTGAAGACTTACAGAAAACGTTTGACCTCTGTCATTGCCAACAAAGGGAAGATAACAAAGTACTGAGATGAACTTTTGTTACTGACCAAATACTTATTTTACCAAGGAATTTACCAATTAATTCATTAAAAATCCTTCGATGTGATTTTCTGGTTTTTTTTTTCTCATTTTGTCTCTCATAGTTGAGGTATACCTATGATGAAATTTGGAGACCTCTCTCATCTTTTAAGTGGGAGAACTTGCACAGTTGGTGGCTGACTTCTCTTCTCTTCTTGCCTTGAGAGAGAGCAGTCGCATTTTTCTTCCCTCCTCTCGTCTGCCTTCCTGACCTATTCCCAGCTTTGCGATGTTGCGTTTTTGTCTGTGTTAGTCGCGCTTCTTCTGCTGAATCTTAATCTAAACAGAAATTATGGATTTGGAAGCGGCTTAAATGTGCTATTGTCACTATTTTTCAACAAGAATCGGGCCAAGGGGGAGCCCAAGAATTGGAACCTGCGAGGAGACTCATGGACATTGGAATTCATGCGTCTGTGGAAACATTATTGGTTATGATCTCAGGACTTCTATTTTGGCTGTGAAGTTCCCTGATGCATCAGAATTTGGAGGAAGGTGAGAGAGCTGATCAAAGCGGACCCGGCAAGCTCCTTCATCAAATTCGACCAGTTGGGGAGGGCACGAGTAGCGGCAAACGGTGAACTGAATGACAGTGATTCAGTGGAGGAATACATCTGGAGCCCTGTGCTCTCCATGGAAAAAAGTTTAAGCCTGCACATGGAAATTATGAAAGCACAGAATTGCACGGGTGAGGAAAAATTCTATTCTCTGAGTGCACTGTGCTGATTGATTTGACCTTGTCTTTGGTGCCCCGTATTTACATTCCTCCTGATGAAGATAAGCGGAAGGAGCGGCTTTGCCTGCTAACCCAAACAACGACACAGTTGTTATTGTTTCAGCAGATAACGCTCGAGGACAGTGCACCATGTGACCATGTGACAATTTACCATCAGCAAGCAAGAGCGAGAGACTCTAGACTGTTTAGATCACATGACTCTAACATCTATCCACTGCCAGGAGGCGCCCTCTGCTGTTCACTAGCAATTGACACACCTACACTTGCATTCAACATTACATTACTGACACAATTACTGATATATATTCACAATACACTGACTCTCTCAACTACTGCTTTGTCATTGTGTGATCTATTGTCTGCTAATTGTGCATTTGAGAGTTTTTTTCTTGTAATCAAAATTTTGGTCATAAAATGAGCTCTATTTTGATCAACAATGCTTTTTTCTCTCTCCTATTGTGTTTTTCCCTATCCTTCCCCCCCTCCCCCCTCTTCACCCCCCCCCCCCATATGACAGGCGCCCCTCATGGCTGCCGCGTCATTGGGATGCGCCTTTCGTGCGCGCCCAATGTCAAGTCAAATTCCTCGTATGTTTACTTGTTTACATGTAAATGTGCTTGGCAATAAATCTGATTCTGATTCTGACTAAATACTTTTTTTCCCCACTGTATGTACGTTTGAAAGACCTGTTAGGTAAATGGGTTAAACCAGAGACCTCAACTATAAAGGACATTATGGAACAATTGATTTTGGAACAGTTTTTGCGCATGGTGAACCCGGAACTGGGAGTCTGGATACAAAAGCGGGACCCGAAGACTGCAGAGGACGCTGCGCGTCTGGCGGAGGTTTTTCTGTCAGCCAGGTCTGGGAGCAGGAGACCTACTCTTGGCCGTGACAGATCTTTCACCACAGGGAGTGAGTTTAATGAGGGTGAAAGGGGTGGTCCAGCTCGAAATAGGTTGTATTCCAGGCCCAGTCAGATCACAAATGGCAAATATGATAGCAGTAAGAAGTCACGTGTTGTTTCAAACAAAGATATACGTTGTTACCAGTGTAATAAAATCGGTCACACCCAGTATTCTTGTCCTGCCAAAAAAAATGAGAAACCGTCATTATTGTGTTCAGTTCCAAGACCCACTCTGGCAGCACCAATTCATAATGAAATACAGTATATAAAACTACCGTCTTGCTTAATGGTCAGTGTGAAGAGGCCTTGTTGGACTCTGGTTGTTTTCAGACTGTTATTTTACCCAGCTTAGTCCCTAGAGATTCATGGAGTGAGACTACAGTGAATATTAGTTGTGTCCATGGGGATAAGAAGTTGTACCCGACCGCTGAGGTCTATTTGACAGTGGGGGGGGGGGGGGCAAACTTATCTCCTTCCTGTAGCTCTTGTGCCTGATTTGCCTTATCCAATCATTCTTGGCAATGATGCTCCAACTTTGCTGGACATCATACAACAGGTCAGAGATGAACAAACTGAGGGACAGGCAGGTGGTGCTATTGAGCAGAGGCTTGATGCACCTGCTGGGAAAACTTGTAATATGGTGACAACCAGGGCACAGAGGGCGCAGAGGGCTGCCAGTGTTCTTCAGGAGCTGCCTTTTTATGATTCTGAGATAGAGGCAGGCTCTATTAAACAACCTAAATCCAAGGCACAAAGGAGAAGAGATAAGGTGGTAGCTTCTGTAAAGAACTTGGGTGAAGAAACACCACAATTAAGCCAGTCAGTAGAGTTTGACATCCCTCCTGACATAGCTACATTGCAGAAAGCTGACCCAGCACTTAGACCATGGTTTGAGAAAGTTTCGGAGATTGAGGGTGTGAAACAGGGTAGAACTGATTGTTTGGCTGAGGCCACGTATGTCATTAAAAAGGACATTTTATACCAGCAACGAGGTGAAGTTATGGCTATAGCTTTGCCACAGGATCTCACACCAAAAATTATGAAACTGGGACATGTTATTCCTTGGGCAGGTCATCTAGCATTCCAAAAAACTCTACAGAGAATTGCTAGAAGGTTTGTGTGGCCGGGAATGTATATCCAGGTAAAGGACTTCTGCACTTCGTGCCCAATATGTCAGATTACATCACCTAGGGGAGTAGCCCGTGCCCAACTACACCCATTACCAATCATTGGAACACCATTTGATAGAATAGGGATGGATATAGTTGGCCCCCTAGAGAGAAGTTCTGCTGGTAATAAATATATTCTGGTAATTTGTGATTATGCTACTCGGTACCCAGAAGCCTTCCCTCTGAAATCTATCAAGACTAGGCAGGTTGCCAACTGCCTTATCCAGTTGTTTTCAAGGGTAGGCATACCCAGAGAAATTTTGACAGACTGTGGAACAAATTTCTTATCAAAACTGTTGCAGCAAGTATATAAGCTGTTGGGTATTAAGGGTATTAAGACCACCCCATATCACCCTCAGACTGATGGACTTGTGGAGCGATTCAATCAGACTCTCAAAAACATGCTGCGGAAATTTGTTTCTGAAACGGGCTCAGATTGGGACCAATGGGTACCTTATTTACTGTTTGCTTATCGGGAGGTGCCCCAGGCTTCAACGGGGTTCTCACCTTTTGAACTGCTGTATGGTCGTCAGGTGAGGGGCCCATTGGACTTATTAAAGGAGCACTGGGAGAGTCCACCAAATGATCAGGACAATGTGGTCTCTTATGTTATTAAGATGAGAGAGAAATTAGATCGAATGACTGCTTTGGCTCAGGAACACATGAGGACGGCACAGGCCAAACAAAAAACTTGGTATGACAAGAAGGCCAGAAAAAGGGTTTTTCACCCAGGACAACAGGTTTTGTTATTGCTGCCCTCGTGTGACAGTAAGCTGTTGGCTCAATGGCAGGGGCCATATGAAATTTCTAAGAAACTAAGCTCAGTGACATACGAACTATATATGCCTGACAGGAAGGTAAAATATCAGACCTTCCACATTAACTTGTTGAAAGAGTTTCAGCAGCCTGGTCATCAGCAGCAGCAACCTGTTCTTCAGGAGACACCACAGCTCCTCATTTGTGCGATGGAAGTGGATGAGGAGAGAGAACAGACTTTTCCCACAAATGTGTCAGAGCCTTACGTGTTTCAAGTGTCTCATTTGCAGGTGGACCAACAGAGAGAGTTAGAGGCACTATTAGATCGAGAATTGTTTCAGGAGAGACCTGGTTTCACCACATTGGTACGTCATAAAGTTTATTTGAAAGAAGAAGCTGTTCCACGTAGGAAATCTTATAGGATTCCGGAGCGATTGGCTCCAAAGATGAAGCAGGAGATTGATCTGATGTTGCAGCTGGGAGTGATCGAGGAGTCAGTCAGTGAGTGGTGTAGCCCGATTGTGCTGGTACCCAAAAAGGACGGCTCTTTGAGATTTTGTATTGATTTCAGATATCTCAATTCAGTGTCCAAGTTTGAGTCATACCCCATGCCCCGGATTGATGAACTGTTAGAGAAAGTGGGCAGGGCTAGGTTTATTTCCACACTGGACATATGCAGGGGATATTGGCAGGTGGCATTGGCACCGGAAACAAAGGAACTTACAGCCTTTAAAACACCTTATGGCAGTTTCCAGTTTAGGGTCATGCCATTTGGCCTTCAGGGGGCACCTGCAACTTTTCAGCGGCTTATGGACCAAATGTTAAGAAAGGTACCAAACTTTGCAGCTGCCTATCTGGATGACGTGGTCATCTATAGTCAGACCTGGGAAGAACATTTGGTACACCTTGGGCAGGTCCTTCAATTAATTAAGAGGGCAGGACTGACAATCAGTCCATGCAAATGTGCGTTTGGACAGCAGCAGGTGGAGTACTTGGGACATGTGGTTGGTCAGGGGGTCATTAGACCACGAGTAGGTAGTATATTAATTCTCCCGATCATCGACATTGGTAGTGACATCCATCTCTGAAGTAACTCATTAATATCTGTCATTAAGGCTTCATAGTTGGCACTGGCGACTGATTCTAGCTTAGGCACAATTTGAATTCCTAAATATTTAAACTGATTTACAACATTGAATTGATTTACCTCAGGATCTGGGTGATTTCTCTGGGTCTCATTTAGCATTAAAATTGAAGATTTAGTTTTATTTATTTTATATCCTGATTTTTCCCCAAAGTTCTTTATTAAATTTAACAAGGTCGGAATTGATTTTTTAAGATTCGACATAAACAAAATTATGTCATCGGCATACAGGGAGATTTTATGTTCTGTTGGTCCTACTTTAATTCCATATATTTGTGGATGTAAACGTACTGCCATCGCTAAAGGTTTAATTGCCATAGTAAACAGTAAAGGTGAAAGTGGACAGCCTTGTCGACATCCTCTATTGATTTTTATTGATTTTGAGATATTGCTGTTTGTTAGGATTTCTGCTGTAGCATTATTGTATATTATCTGAACCCATTTTATGAAATTATTACCAAGTCCAAACCTTTGTAGGACTTCAAAAAGATAGGGCCATTCGACCCTATCAAAGGCCTTTTCGGCGTCCAATGATAGGAGAGCTGTATCCAGTGCTTCTTTATTGGAATAAATAATATTAAATAGTCTTCTTACATTATGGAAGCCTTGTCTTCCCATTATAAAGCCATTCTGATCTCGGTTAATAATATTTGGTAATATTTCTTGTAGTCGTCTTTCTAAAATTTTACAGATTATCTTAAGGTTAGCATTTAATAGGCTTATTGGTCTCATGTTATCACATTTATTAGAGGGTTTACCTGGTTTTGGCAACAGTATAATTAAGGCATTATTCATGTATGGTGGTAAATTACTATTTTGAAATGCTTCTAAAACCATTTCCAAAAGTGGTTTTATTAATTTATTCTTAAATTTTTTATAGAGGTCAGCTGGAAGACCATCTGGTCCTGCACTTTTTCCTGATTTCATATTATCAATGGCTAGCCCAACTTCTTCTTGACTAATTTTAGACTCCAGTATCTCCCTGTTTTCATTTGGAATACACGGTATAGATAATCCGTCCAAAAACCCATTTAGTTTTGTTAAGTCAGTTTCATTTTTTGTATCATATAGTTTTTCATAATAATCTCTAAAGGCACTATTAATTTCTAAAGGATCTACAACTGCCTGTCCGTTACTTATAATACTGGTAATTGGTGTTTTAAATTCTAATTGTTCAAATCTGCCATGCCAGTAATTTCCCTGATTTTTCACCTTGTTCATAAAAAGTTTGCTTCAATCTTAGAAGACTCAAGGCAGCTCTATTCGCTGATTTTTTGTCATATTCAGCTCTCAGAATCAGTAATTCGTTCTCTAACTTTGGGTTACTTCCTGCATACACTTTTTCTTGAAGAATTTTTATTTTACGTTCCAATTGGACTCTCTCCTCTCGAGTCTTCTTAGATTTTGAACCTGTATAACTAATAATATGCCCCCTAATAAAAGCTTTGAAAGCCTCCCACTTTATACATGCTGATGTTTGTGTAGTATTGATATCAAAGAACTCATCTATCTGTTTTTCTATGTATTTAACAAATTCCTCATCCTGAAGCCATTTATGCTGAAATTGCCACCTACCTGAAACCTTTGTCAATTTCTTATCTACATATATTAGACAGCAGGGTGCATGATCAGATATCACGATGTTATCATAAAAACAGTTTTGAATCTTGGACCTTAATTCTGTGGAGATCAAAAAATAGTCAATACGTGAGAATGTCTTATAGGTATTAGAATAACAAGAATAGGCTTTGACTTGTGGTTTCATTTCTCTCCATATATCTAGCAATCTCAATTCTTTCATAAAATGATTAATGGTCATCCTGCATCCATTGTGCGTACAGTCCAGTCCTGTTAATCTATCTATACTGGGATTCAATGTACAATTAAAATCCCCTGCTATTATATGTTGCCCTGTAAGTGATGATAAAGTAAGAAATAAATTGGCAAAGAAGTTTTGATCATCTATATTGGGACCGTGTAAGTTCACCAGATTTATATTTTCTAATAACAAAGATCCTTGGATGATTAGATATCTTCCTAATTTGTCTCCAATTACATTTTTCACTTGAAATGGGACTGTTTTATGTATGAGAGTCATAACTCCCCTGGCTCGGGATGAAAATGATGAGGTGAACACATTTCCCTGCCATCTTCTCCTAATTCTTTTTACATCCTCCTCTATTAGATGAGTTTCTTGTAAAAACACAATTTTTGAACCTATGTCTTTTATTTTATTCATAACTTGTTTTAAGTTTTTTTAGATTTTGTAGACCTCTGCAATTCCATGAAGTTAAATTAAGATTAACGCTTTGGTCTATGCTCAATAAGGAGTTTGAGATTACCTTGCAATATAAATATGCTCATACAGAGAAGCAAAAACATGGATGGTTGAACATTCATCCCACAAACTACACACAAACAAATTCCCCCTCCCCACATTCGTGATAATCCCCTCAAAATCAAAAAAAAAATTCCGTCTCCCGCTATAGCCAGTGACTGCTCCACACCCGCGAGGATCAGTCAAACCACTCACTCTTTTCTCCTCTCAATCACCCTGACTCTGCTACTTTTTAATGACATGACATTAACTCTCTTCTGTAGTTTTTCCAACTTAACTCCCAAATTTTATAGCAACTTTGTACATCATAGCTTTTTTTTTTTATATATAATACAATCTATATTTTGTAGACATGCTGTATGTTTCAGATCAGTCAGATGCCTGTGCAAATGCTTAAATATTCTACCTTTATATCTTGTTCTTGCTTCATGCTTCATGCAATCCTGGAATTTCCCCGTTGTGGGACTAATAAAGGCTTATCTTATCTTATCTTATCTTATGCTTAGCTCCCACCAGTCTCTACTTGGATCTGCTTGATAAGCTCCTGCGCCTCCTGAGGGGTCTTGAAGATATGGGTTCTCCCTTTATATATGACCAGCAGTCTTGCCGGATGAATCACTCCGTGACGAATCCCGAGGTTGCGCAGCTCTTTACGGACGGGGTCAAACTGTTTCCTTAATTGTTGAATTCCTGTGGCCAAATCTGGGTAGAACCGCACCTGTTGATCCTGGTATTTAATTTCTCCTTTAGCTTGGTGACCGTCATCTTGTAATTTCTCCTTTAGCTTGGTGACCGTCATCTTGTCTCTGTAGCTGAGAAACTTCATAATCAGCGTCCTCGGTGGTGTCTTATTATCTCTCGGTGGGCCGATTCGGTGAGCGCTCTCTAAGACGACCGATGACTGCAGATCCGCGTTGTTCAGCGCTTCTGGAATCCACTTTTCCAAAAAGGAACATGTATCCCGTCCCTCCGCTCCCTCCGGGAGGCCCACCAGCCTTAAATTATTCCATTGCGACCGGGATTCTAAGTCCAGGACGTTATCTTCCAGACATTTATTTTTTAATTCCAATGTTTGCACCTTTAATTGTAGGCTGGTGACGTCATCTTCAGCGCTGGAGATTCGGAGCTCTGCCTGCGATACTCGCTTCATACAGTCGCTTATTTCTTTTCTCATTCCTTCTATCGCTGCTATAATCCCATCAAATTTAGACGAAAAGTCTGCTCTCATGGAGAGTTTTAGCCTACTTTTCACCTCTAGGAGCAGAGCAGAGTGAAACACGTCTTCCTACGTGGCCGCCATAACCGGAAGTCCCAATTAAGAGAGTTTTAGTAAAATTTTTATTTTTACGAGCAGAGCAGTGTGAAACACGTCTTCCTACATGGCCACCATAACTGGAAGTCCCCCAATGCCCATTTTATTCAATCTGATAAGAAGTCCATCCCTCCACAGTGAGTCATAAGCCTTTTCAGTATCCAGATAAACTATAACCATTACTTCTTTCATTTTGAGAGTCTTTTCAATATCATTACTTACCCTAACTAGAGCATCCACTGTGGATCTTCCTCTTTTAAAACCATTCTGATAGTCGTTTATTAATCGTTTTTGCTCTAATACATATGAGAGTCTGTAAACTAACACCTTCTCCATCCATTTCCCTAAATGTGATGTGAATGCTATTGGCTTGTAATTGCCTGGATGAGCTGGATCTTTCCCAGGCTTATTAAATGGTAAAATTACAGCCTTTTTCCACCCACTTGAGATAACCCCCTCCTTCCATATCCTGTTAAACAATTTCAGCACCAGTTGCACTGATTGCATAGGCAACTGCCGGAACATAGCATAGCTTAACTGATCATATCCTGGAGCTGTGTATTCACTATCTTGCAAAGCTCTCTTAAGCTCTGACATTGTGAGCTCGAGGTCTAACACAGTCATGTCCTCTTTCACTCCATTTTTAAGTTTGCGTTTTCTCCGAGTTTATGCTCCCTTTGCTGTCTATGACTCTCACCAAGATGGTCTCCTCTAGGCACTGCTGCAAATGCTCTACCTAGGACTTCTGCCTTTTCTTTGTCTGATACAGCCATCTTGTACCCATCCGCTAAAGCTGGAATTTTAACTGATACCCTTTTCCCACTCATTTTTTTAAACATACCCCAGACATCACCTAGTTCTGTCTTCCTACCAAGGGTGGAACAAAATTCTCTCCATCTTGACCTTTTCCTGTTTTTAATAATCCTTCGAGCTACTGCCCTTTTCTTTTTATAGTCTATTAAGTTTTCACTAGTCATATTCTTCCTCAGTTCTCTGAATGCCTTGTTTCACTCTTTTATTGCAATACTACATTCGTCATTCCACCAGGGTACAACCTTCTTCCTACCCTGTGATGTTTTCTTAGGTATACTTGCTATTGCAGCATTCAGAATATGATTGGTTACCTGACTTCAACGCTCTTCTATGCCACCTTCTAATGTTACCAAATGACACGATTGAACACGGTATTGCCTAAATTTTCCCCAGTCTGCCTTGTCAAAACACCAAAACATCTTCCCTCTTGTATACATACTTCAGTTTTAATGACTGTAAGTATTGGGAAGTGATCACTTCCCATAGTTGTCCTGTTCAAAACTGTCCATTCACAAGTGCTCACTAAAGAATCAGATACCAGAGTCAGGTCAATACATGATAATGTGTCCCTATGCACATCCACCCTGGTACCTTCACCGCTGTTTAGACAAATTAACGATCTTTCATCTAACATCTCTTCCACAACATTTCCATTGTTATCTGTATGTGTGCTTCCCCACAAGCTATTATGGGCATTAAAGTCTCCACACCATACCTCTTTCATATGCCCTCCCCTGCCATAACACTAAAAATATCTGCTGTTAACTTCCTACATGGGTTGCAATAATCAGCTTAATATTTCCATGTTCATTTGGCCTACATATTTCAACAATATTACACTCTATATCCTCAGGGGAGGGAATCACCCTATACACCAGGCCATCTTTAATGAAAGTGGCACATCCTCCTCCATTTACTGTGTTAATTGTATCCTGTCTGATTGAACTGTATCCTGGAATAACAAAATCTAAGTGAGGTTGAAGCCATGTCTCCTGTACACACACTACCTGTGGAACAACTTCTAGTTCGTAAAGATACTTCTTGAGTTCTTGTCCGTTTGCTGTAAGACTCCTCGCATTCCGCTGTAGTATGTGTAGTACCATAATTAAGGTCTTGTTTCAGCATGTGCAGTCTCCCCAGTTTCAGCTTTCAATAAAGCATGAATCTGGTCAGCTGTGATATCTTTCACATCTAGGAAGCTTCCTGCTGCTTCCACAATGGTTTTGATTCTTTCACTTTTCTTCTTTAGCTGTGCAGCAACATTCATGGTGTGGCAGATAAAAGCTATAAAGTTTGTCCTCTTAACTATCAATGTGTCATGATCCATTTTGCATTTGTGAACACAAACATTCCTTGCAGCGGCACAATCCTGTGCTTGTGTGGGACTCGTTGATTGCTGGGCTTCCATTTGAACTGAACTTCTTTGAGGAAGGCCTGCTGTGTTTCTAACTATTCCTGCCTCTCTAACTGTCTTTAGAGCTTCCGCATACGAGATTTTCTTAGTTATTCTGATTTCCTGGGCTTGTCTAGCTTCCCTCTGCACAACACATCCTCCATATGCAACACTGTGCTCACCCTCGCAGTTGCAACACTTTACTTTGGCGTCCTCGTCACATTTACCATATTCGTGCTCCCCTCCACATCTAGCACATCTTAGCTTTCCCTTACATTGCTGAGCAGTGTGACCCACCCTTTGACATTTGTAGCACCTCAGTGGCTTTGGGACGTATTCTCTGACACTGTAATACATGTATCCTATTAGGACTGATTTAGGGAGTGTTTCCTCAAACTGAATCATGACAGACAGTGTGTCCTTCAGTGAACCTTCTTTTTTTACTTTTTAGCCTTTTCACATTCTTCACCTTTCCTCCTTGGATCTCGTTTTTCACTTCTTCCATAGACATGCACAAAGGGACACCTGATATAACTCCCCTCAAGTTAGCTGTCGCGCCAGGAACATGCACCTTCATTTGTTCTCCATTTAGACATGCCATTGCCAGTATTTTCTCTTGCTGTTGTTTACTTGTGGCATGAATTAACAGCCGGTTATTATTCAAGAACTTTGCAAACTTAACTCTCCCAATTTCCTTCTCAATTGCTTTTGTTAGCTTAACCGGGTGATAGTGCCCCCCACCCTGATTGAACTCAGTGACAACCTTCCAGTCATTCCCTACATCCTCAAACTGCCATCCATTTTGGCCAGTTCGTGTTTTCTTCACATTGTTACTTCCTCCCGCATCACTCTCATCTGACCCGCTTCTAGGTCTTGTTGCACCCCTAGTTGCTCTTTTCCGGCCCCCAGGCCTGGATAGTGTCCAGCCTATCTCATCTTTATCGTTCCCGTCAGAGCTAGATGCCATAATGTTACAGACAGCGTGCAGTTTTTGCTATCCACCACAAACAAATCAATCCTACCGCCATCCGAACACAGACGTAAATGTGGTCCCAATCTTCTTCTTCTTTTTCTTCTTCAAACAGTCCAACTCGATCAGCTCTTCTTGATTCAGGTCCTTTTTTTGACCCTGTTCCTTCACATGATGTTGAGTGAGATTTACAGATTTACTGGTTCACATAATGTCCCTATGTAGGACTGCCATAGCGAGTCTTCCTCTTAGTTTAACTTTATCAGCATTATTATTATTATTATTATTATTGTAGTCATTATCATTATCATTATTGCCTTGTTCTTGTCTCCCCTCTGGTCCCCTGTATGTGATTATCTGTGCAGCCCCGCCCATTGTGTTTTCTGTAACCATGCCCTGCCATCTGTGTTTGCCCCTGCTTGTTACTTCTTCTCCTGTCTGTCACTGTTCTGTGTTATGTTGCTTACCTGTGTCTCTGTCTTGTAGGGAGTCATGTGCTCTGTCTCTGTGCTGTCATATAGACATCATATCTTTGACGGCATCGCGAGTCCTTTGATGCGGCGGCTCTATACTATGGTGTCTATATGACGTCATGTAGACTTTGATCTTTGCTGACTCGCATCATATAGACTTTGATCTTTGATGATGGCATCACGAGTCCTTTGATGCCTGAGATCATCCGAACATCATAGGACATCATGCAGACATCATAGGTGGTCCTATGATGGCGACAGATCGTGACAGACACGGTCCATGATGTCCTGTGCCGTCATATAGACACCATATCTTTATGACGGTATGACGCGTCCTATGATGTCCTGTGCCATCATATAGACATCATATCTTTATGATGGCATCGCGCGTCCTATGACGCCTGAGATCATAGGATCATCATAGGACTCATAGCTTTATGACGGCATCGCGAGTCCTATGACGCCTGAGATCATAACATATCTTTACGACGGCATTGCGCGTCCTATGATGTCCTGTGCCGTCATATAGACATTATAGCTTTATGACGGAATGACGCGTCCTATGATGTCCTGTTCCGTCATATAGACATCATATCTTTATGATGGCATCACAAGTCCTATGACGCCTGAGATCATAGGATCATCATAGGACATCAGGCAGCCATCATAGGCTGTCCTATGATGTCCTATAAACGTGACACACAGGCACGCAGAGATTTCTTAAATTTATAGAGTGATTAAAGAGTGATGATCATGATAATGATGATGATGATGATGATGATGATGATTGTGAATTCATGATAATGGTGGCCATGATGATGATAATGGTGATGATTTTGAATTCATTATAATGGTGGTCATGAGGATGATGATTTTGAATTCATGATAATGGTGGTCATGATGATGATTTGGAATTCATGATGATGGTGATCATGATGATGATGATTTGGAATTCATGATGATTTTGAATACATGATAATGGTGGTCATGATGATGATGATGATGATGATTTTGAATTCATGATGATTGTGATCCTGATGATGATGATTTTGAATTCATGATGATGATTTTGAATTCATGATAATGGTGGTCATGATAATGATGATGATTCTGAATTCATGATAATGGTGGTCATGATGATTATGATGATGATTTTGAATTCATGATAATGGAGGTCATGATGATGATGATGATAAATTCATCATGAATTCATCATTGAATTCATGATAACTAGTGCATACCCGTGCATGCCAGTAGAAACCAAATATAAGCAAGCATTTCTGCATGCCCGTAGAAAGTTACAACAGTAACCATGGTGATGCCTGCCTTTGAGCTTTGACATGGTTACCATGGCAACAGTAACCATGGTGAAACCTGCCTTTGATCTTTGACGTCACCACTCGTTCAGTGATGCCTGCCTTTGATCTTTAATGATGTGTCTGCCTGGCAACAGTAACCATGGTGATGCCTGCCTTTGATCAATGACATCACACATCTGTACGTCTGTGATGTCATAGCTATGTCATAGCTATGAACGCCCATAGCTCACCTATGGATGTTCATTAACGATTTCCCCTGTTAAACTTCCACATATCCAGCGAGGCTGAAATTCAGGGATGCACACCCTTGTAACCTCAGCACAGCATGTATCAAATCTGAGGCCAGTCAGTTCGGGAGATACGTGCGGAACACACAGACAGACAGAGATTTCTTAAATTATAATATGATGTGTGAAGCATTTTGTGTTACAACTTTTGTATGAAAAGTGCTATATAATATTGTGGAAAAAAAGTTTGATATATATATATATATATATATATATATATATATATACTGTATATTTATTTATTTATTTATATATACGGTAGTGGTCGGAGAGGCCGTTGGCGGGGATTGGCAGCCACGTTTCCATCAGTCTGCCCCATGGTAGCTGTAGCTACAGTAGTAGCTTACCACTATCAATGTCTGTCTGGAGTGAATGAATAATGGACTCACTGTAAGTGTTTTGAGATGTCACTGGGCATGTAAAGTGCCATATAAATCTAATCCGTTATCATTATATACTGTATATATAATGTGTATACGTGTGTGTGTGTGTGTACACATACACACACACAGTGGGGAAAATAAGTATTGAACACGTCTGCGGCGGATGATAAAATAAGGCAGCGATGCTGAGGTTTTAAGCAGGTTTTATTAATCATACCGCCGTCACGGGAACTCGGCTCCAGCCCATAGCGTGAGCAGGCTGAAGCCGAATTCCTCAGGCTCTCAGTGAAGAGGGGACACAAAGTCTGTGTCCAGCAGCAGCCGTTGTAGAAGTGAGAATTGAGAGGATGAACATGAAATTCAGACAGCTTATATACTCAGCTACAACAATACATCAAAGCATTCACAGCAGTTGGTATGATCAAAGAGATAACAGAACAGGCATGAGACATTTGCATTTGAGAGACATATTGATCTCAGTCCCTAGGTCACAGTAAGGACAGGATGCATGAACACAATGCATGAAAGGCAACATTAACATCACAGAAGTGAGCCAGACGAAGTGGGGCTGCCTGTAGACATTAATACACATTTCACTGTTCTGTTATTTGCTCTAGCCGAGCGCTGTGTTTGACCAGTCTGTTTGTGGGGGTTTACACCAAACCGCCACAACGTCAACATTTTTCTCATTAAACATATTTCTGATGGAGCCATTGACCTAAGATTTTCACCAGTTAACAGTAATATCTCAAGTGATCCATACATACATAGAAATCAAGGCAACCGTGTTCACAAAATAAGTTGTATTTAATAAAATGGAATGACACAGGGAATAAGTATTGAACCCATGAAGAAAAAGAGGCACAAAAAGGCATAGAAAACCAAGAAACTAGCTGAAATTTATCATAATTTAGGAAGCCATCATGTCCTCCATCAGTGCAAATTAATTCCAGCTGGTTAAGTCCTAACTGCTAGCCTTTTAAAAGGTCTGTGAATATCAGATTGTCGCACCACAAAGAACTCATGATGGGTCGAAGCAAAGAGTTCTCCCTCGACCTTTGCAACCTTATTGTTGCAAAACATAGTGATGGCATTGGTTACAGGCACATTTCAAAAGTGCTGAATGTTCCAGTGAGCACTGTTGGAGCCATTATTTAGAAGTGAAAAGAACATTATTTTACCATAAACCGGCCACAACCAGGAGCTCCTTGCAAGATTTCTGACACAGGAGTCAAAAGAATTATCAGAAGAGTTATCCAAGAGCCAAAGACCACTCGTGGAGTGCTCCAGAAAGACCTGGAGTTAGCAGGTACAGCTGTTTCAAAGAAAACAATGAGTAATGCACTCAACTGACATGGGCACTATGCCCGTTCACTTCGCAAGACTCCATTGCTGAAGAAAAAGCATGTTGAAGCACGTTTAAGGTTTGTTGCACAACATTTGGGCAAGCCAGTAAAATGCTGGGAGAATATAGCCTGGTCAGGTGAGACCAAAATTTACCTTTTTGGATGCCACAACACACCGCATGTTTGGAGGAGAAATGGTACTGCACATCCCATCATGGTGTGGGGGTGTTTTTCAGCACATGGTACAGGCAGACTTCATATAACTGAAAGAAAGATGAATGGACAAATGTACAGAGACATCCTTGACAAGAACTTGTTGCCATCTGCCGATATGCTGAAGATGAAATGAGGATGGATATTTCAGTAAGACAATGATCCCAAACACACAGTCAGGGAAACTCTCAACTGGCTCCAGAGAAGGAAAACAAAGCTTCTAGAATGGCCCAGTCAGTCACTTGACCTGAATCCAATTGAAAATCTATGGAATGAACTGAAGATCAGAGTTCATAGACACCCACGGAACCTTCAAGATTTGAAGACAGTTTGTGTTGAAGAATGGGCTAAAATCACTCCTGAGCAATGCCTGTGCTTAGTTTCTCCGTAAAGGAGGCGTCTGGAAGCTGTTATTACTTATAAAAGCCTTTTCTAGACTTCCGGGAAGATGGTGGAGAGACATAACGCTTAAACAGAGAGCTCTCCCTAGCCGGATTAAAAATCATCGGTAAATGGCCAACTTGACATAAGCGGATCAATAAACTAAGGGATGAAAACACGAAGGAGCCGGGCACAAGGACAAAAGCAGGGTAAAATTGAAGAATTCCTCTCCAACAACGCAGGAAAAACCGCTGAACGCGAAGCCCAAAAAAACGAGGTGTCTACAGCAGAGAAAATGGAGGACGCCAGACTCGAAAACATGAACACTGGCATCGCCAGTTTGGGTAAAGAGTTAAGAGAATTCAAGCGGCAGCTACAGCAGGATTTAGCGGCTCTTAAGGAGGAGCTGAAAAAAGAGATTAAGGAGGAAATTATGGGCCTCCGAAGAGAAATGGAGCGCAAGCTAACAGAAAACATGGAGGAGCTGCGCTCCCAGCGGGCGTGTATGACAGAAGCGCAGGCCCGAATATCAGAGCTGGAAGATTGGAAAAGCGAGGCAAACGAACAACTACAGACCCTGACGACGCAAACGCAGAGGATGCAGGAGAAAATAAACGACTTGGAGAGCAGATCCAGACGAAGCAATATGCGCATCTTTGGAATTCCGGAGGGCATTGAAGGCAACTCGATGACGAAATTCATGGATCATTTCTTAAAAAAAGAGCTGGAACTGCCTGAAGAAACGGATCTGCAGATTCAACGAGCGCACAGAACCCCGGCACAGAACCCGAAACCAAACGCTACACCCAGGTCAGTTGTGGTAAACTTTGTGAAATATGACATAAAGGAAAGAATCCTGATGCAAGCATGGAAAAAAAAGATACGAATCGGCGACAAACAGGTGTTCTTCGACCATGACTACCCAACAGAAATTGTGCAGCAGCGGAAGAAATATGCCAACATTAAAAAAATGCTGAAAGAGAAAAAAATTAGATTCCAAACGCCGCTAACGAAAATGAGGATTCATTGGGAGGACGGCGTAAGAACCTACAACACGGCCAGAGAGGCAGCGCGGGATATGATGGAGCGGGGCCTTGAGGTGAGCGTGCCGGAGGAAATGGCTGGAGCAGCGGCGGCCCTGAACGCATCACGACAGCCGGAGTGGAGACGAGTGAACAGCGGAAGAAGGGGGAGAGACGTGGCGCAGCGGGCCCAGGACAAGCTACAAGGCTTTCAACTGAAAGCCTAGATCATAACAAAGATTAAGAAAGGCACAGAAGAAATGAAGGCCAAGAAGACAAGGTAAAAGAGAAACAGACGGCTAGGAGAGGTTTAAGTGATATTTGTTGGACATTTCTAGACTAATGATTATTACTTGGATAATAAATACAGGTCTAGGGAGGGCCCCTCACTCGGTGAGGACAATCCCTCCACCCACCAACAGGGACCAGTGGGCAGAAGAAAGGCCCAAAGTACGGAGGTCGAGATTTGTTAATGTGTTTTTATATAAATATGTGTTATTTTTGTTGTTAAAGGGGCTAGGAGCACAAGTTAAAAAAATGGAAAAACATGAATATGGGTAAAAATCTTAAGATAATGACACTAAACGTGAATGGTCTGAACTCACCTGTTAAAAGGGAAAGAATAATAAGAAAATTCAAGAAGGAAAAAGCCGAAATTATATTTATGCAAGAGACACATTTGAGCAAGACAGAACATGTGAAACTAAAGAGATTTGGCTATAAGAACTCCTACTACAGTTCATTTAAGGGAGGAGCTAAAAGGGGGGTTATGATACTAATTTCAAACAAAATACAATTTGAAAGTGAACAGGAAATCCAGGATAAAGAAGGCAGGTATGTAATAATAAAGGGAAGAATAGATGGTATGCAGATTACATTAGTGAACATCTATGCCCCACCAGAAAGTGACAAGGGTTTTTTTCAACATCTGTTTGATCTCATAGCAACACACAGTGAAGGAGTCCTAATTTGTGGAGGAGACTTAAATGCTGTCATGGATCATGAAGTTGATACAACAAGTGTTAAGAAAACAAAAAAACATGTAACAAAGTTCATAAGAACCTCACTGGCAGAAATGGGTATGGTAGACATATGGAGGGACCTACACCCACTCGAAAAAGACTATACACATTATTCAGCAGTCCATAAAGTACACTCTAGAATAGATTACTTCCTTATGAATGAAGGTGACAGACACAGGGTGAGAAATTGTTGGATTGGAGGGGCAGAAATATCAGATCATAATCCTATATACATGGAAATATATTTAAACAATAGAAAACGACAAACAACATGGAAACTTAACGTAGGACTGTTAAATGATGAGAAAATGAAAGAAAGAATAAAAATAAACATAAACGAATATATCCAAGAGAATGACAATGAAGAAGTGGACCCAACAATACTATGGGACGCACTAAAAGCCGTGTTAAGAGGAAAATTAATTGTTGAAACAGGAAAAGCAAATAAGACTAAACTGGAAGCGTATGAACAAAGATGTGAGAGACTGAGGGAATTAGAACGTAAACATCAAAGCACAAATGATCCAAAAATATATCAAGAAATTAAAGAAGAAAAAACAAAGATAAAAGAAACACAAATGGATGAAATTGAAAGGAAAAATAGATATCTAAAGCAAAAATATTATGAAACGGGACCAAAAGCCACAAAACTGCTGGCAAAACGGTTAAGAAAACAACAAACAATGAATAATGTATACAAGATTAAAGACCCCACCACAAATAAAACCACAGTTAACCCAGAAAACATCGAAGAAATATTCCATAATTTCTACTAAGAACTATACTCGCAACCTGAAGAAACAAATACTAAAGATATTAAAAAATTTCTAGGCACATTAGACTTGCCATCAATAGGAAATCAACAAAATGAAAAGCTAACAGCAGAAATAACAACACAAGAGATCAGAGATGTGATTAAGTCACTTAAAAACGGTAAATCACCAGGTAGTGATGGATACCCATCTGAGTTTTATAAACTGTTTATAGAAGAACTCACGCCACAGCTCCTAAAGTCATTTAACTGGACGTTGAACAACAACAAAATACCTCCATCATGGAACGAAGCTATCATTTCAGTTATTTTAAAGCCAGGGAAAGATAAAGAACAATGCGGAAACTATAGACCAATCTCTTTATTAAATGTGGATTATAAAATATATACAACAATTATATGTAAACGAATAAAGACATTCTTGACGGAATTGATAGAAGATGATCAAATTGGTTTCATAGAGGGACGCCAAACACATGACAATATCAGGAGAACAATACATATAATTAACCAAATACATAAAGAAAAGAAAAGCGCAGTAATAATGAGTTTAGACGCAGAAAAAGCATTTGACAGGGTTAACTGGAAATACCTATATAGTGTACTGGAGCGCTTTGGATTTAACGAAAAATCAGTACAATGCATAAGGACGCTATATCAAGAACCTGTGGCAAGAATCAAGATAAACGGTAGCTTAACAGACAAAGTAAATATACAAAGATCAACTAGGCAGGGATGCTGCTTATCGCCCACCTTGTTTGCTCTGTTCATAGAACCATTGGCTCAAGCGATACGACAAAATAAGAAATTAAAAGGTGTAACAATAAAGGGGGCGGAACACAAGATTGGGCTATTTGCAGACGATATTATAGTTTACCTTGAACAACCAGATGAATCAATAATAGAAATGATGAACTTGATAGAAAATTTTGGAAAATTATCAGGATACAAGATAAACATAACAAAAACACAAATACTGACTTCCGGTCTGGACGCCATGGCGACTGCAGCTTAACACTGAAGCTCTCAGACCCAATCCAGGATAACACCTTGAAAATCAAACTTAACGGATTTTTGGAGGAGTGAAAATCAAAAGACAAAATCATCATGTCTAAAGGAAAACAGAAGAAACTGAAATTCTCCAGGCCAGGACACGTATCGGCCGGAGAATCTGAACTGGAAGATCTCCGTTCAGAAGACGAGGAACTGGTGATAGCTAACAAAAGGGTTAGCCTGAAATCACTATTTGAGGAGCTACGACGATTTCGCCGAGATGTTACGGCCGAATTTCGGGAATTCAGAGAAGAATTGAAAAGGACAAACAGCAGAGTGGACCAGGCCGAGAACCGAATCTTGGAAACAGAGGATCGAATAAAAGTGCTCGAAGATTCTGTGCTAGACCTACGCAAAAGACAAGCAGCTATAGAGGCTAAGCTAACCGACCAAGAAGGAAAACAAAGAAGAGACAACATAAGAATTCATGGTCTGATAGAAGGAACCGAAAATGGTTTTAACTCAATGGCAGAATGCGTGGAATCCTTACTAAGAGAGAAATTGGATATTCCACAAACCACCGACTTGAAGATAGAAAAGGCACATCGTTCATTAGCCGCTAGGCCGGCGGCGGAAGCGCCCCCACGTTCGGTGTTGGTAAGATTTTCCAATTTCAAAATAAAACAAGAGGTTGTAAGACTGGCCTGGCAGAAAAAAGGATTTATGCACCAGGAGAGAAAAGTCTACGTGGAACACGATTACGCCCCGGAGGTCCTTAAAAAGCGCAGGGAATACAATGACGCGAAAAAGGTGTTAAGAGAGAAGAAATTGCGCTTTCAGACACCATTTCCTGCGAAGTTAAGGGTCTTCTACGGCGATGAAACGTGTCTCTATAATTCGGCGGAAGAAGCAACAGCTGACATGGCGAAAAGAGGGCTCCCGGTAACGGTATTTAAACCCGCAGCAGACCCGAGTGAGAAGATCAAAGCGCAAACATGGACAACACAAAGACCCTCAAAATCCACGGACCAGCAGCGGGAAACCCAGCACCAGAGCGTCGCGGATAAACTATCCGTTTTCAGGTTGGAATAGCGACCTTTTTTTTTTTTTTTTTTTTTTTCTTTTCTCTTGAATCAATCCGCACATCCAACCCCCCTCATACAAGGTAACAAACATTAAAGGAGATGCATATTCAGCATGTGGTAAAACATTTCATGGAACAATCATATTATTTGAAACAAATAAGTCTTTGTAATAAAAAAAAAAAAAAAAACTTGTTAAAATAGAAATGTGACAATAATCCACATGTTCTCCTCATACTAACAAATACTGTTTTTGCGTGAATGTTTGATGTGATGGGGGTGGGAGGGTGCACACAATTTCACAGGGTTTAGGCATAAAAGGAAAAAAAAAAAAAAATCATTACAAGTTTGGATTGGGTTCTGAAACTCACGTTAAAAGCATGGGACTACTTTCAGTGGTAAGAGAGGGCCCTCAACACGTAACAGAGTTTGAGGAATTTCCCTCAGAGCCTTCACTCCATCAAGGCTCTTACAGGGTCTTTAAAAAGACCTCAGCTCAGGAAGTTCTTATGACAGCTTTTTGTTTTAAAGTTTTTTACACTATGTTCTTAATGTTTTTCTTGTTTTTAATGTTCTTTCAGTTTCTGAGTAGCACAAAAGAGGGCCACCACACAGTTATACTAAACAAAACAACACAATGGAGAAACAGGGTGTAACCAAAATAATTTCATATAATGTAAAAGGAATCCTGAATCCAGTTAAAAGATCCAAGATTCTAGGCAAAATGAAAAAAGACAAAGCAGGAATAATACTTTTACAAGAAACCCACCTAACAGACGTGGAACACAATAAACTCAGTAGACAAGGGTTTAAAATGATCTCTTCATCTTCATATAAATCAGGGAGGAGGAGGGGAGTAGCGACATTGATATCAACCAAAATTACATTTGAAAAAAAATCAGAACACAAAGATAAAGAAGGGAGATACAGTTTGGTAACTGGGCGGCTAGAGGGAGAAGATATCACCCTGCTGAATGTGTATGCTCCCCCAGGGGCTAACTGGAAATTTTATAAAAATGTATTCGACCTAATGATAACTAAAGCTCAAGGTTTAGTGATATGTGGTGGGGACTTCAATCTTAGACTGAATCCATACTGGGATGCTTCTGGTAATTCCCCACATCAAAATAACACCCAAAACAGGAAGACTCGGATGCTACTAAAAGAATTGGGAATCTGTGACGTGTGGAGGGAACTCAACCCCAGTGTAAAAGACTATACATTTTACTCAACTTCACATTCATCTTACTCAAGGATTGACTATTTTTTTATGTTTAATAGAGACATTGGAAGAGTAAAAACATGTAAAATAGGACTGATGGATCTCTCCGACCACAGTCCGATCTACATGGACTTAAATATCCAAAAATACACAAATAATACATTTTCTTGGAGGTTAAATTCAAATGTCCTGAAAGGACCATTGAAAGATGAATTGGAATCAGATATTCTCAGATATTTGGAAGATAACGATAATGGAGAAGTATCCCCTTTAATACTGTGGGATGCATGTAAAGCTGTAATAAGAGGAAAGATTATTGCAAAACTGGCAACCCAAAAGAAACTAAGACAAGAAAAACTATCCACATTAGAGTCAGAACTTAGGAACCTAGAAAAAGAACACAAAGGCAACACTCATTCTACTGACTCGCTCAAGATTAAGGAAATTAAAAACCAAATAAATGAGATCTACACAACAGAAATCCAGAAGAAACTTACATTTCTGAAACAAAAATACTATGAAGCAGGCAGTAAATCGGCAAAATTGCTAGCCTATAAATTGAGGAAACATCAAACAGAAAGAGCAATCTACAAAATCAGAGACCCAGTATCAAAGGAAATAAAATTCAGAATTCAGGATATTCTTAAAAACTTCGAGAATTACTATAAGAACTTATACTCCCACAAAAAACATAAAAACGCATCCGAGGCATTCCTAAACACATTAAACCTTCCCCAACTTACGGAGTCACAAAATAAAACACTACTGTCAGAAATACATCCTAAAGAATTGGAAAAAGCAATTATGAAACTTAAAGCTAACAAATCCCCAGGAGCTGATGGCTATACAGCAGAGTGGTACAAAACCTTTAAACAGCAACTATCTCCTCTCCTCCTGAAAACATTTAATTATGTCCTCCACACAGGGGAAATCCCCCCCTCCTGGAGAGAAGGGGTCATTGCAGTTATACCTAAACCTGAAAAGGATAAACTAGAGTGCTCCAACTACAGACCAATCAGTGTACTAAATCAGGACTATAAGCTTTTTACCATTATCCTTGCCAAAAGGTTAGAAAATATACTGACAGACCTAATTCATTTAGACCAAACAGGTTTTATAAGACAAAGACAGACACAAGACAACATTCGACGCACTTTACACATAATTCATCATATAAAAAAATATAACTTAAATGCAGTCATATTGGGATTAGATGCTGAAAAAGCATTCGATTCGGTTGACTGGTCTTTTCTATATAGAATCTTATCCAGTTTCAATTTTCATAACAACTTCATTAGAACTATACAGGCATTATATAAAAAACCAACAGCTAAAATAAGGATTAACGGTAATTTATCATCATCTTTTGAACTGGAAAGAGGATGTCGTCAGGGCTGCCCCCTGTCTCCACTGCTCTTTGCAATCTTCATAGAACCTCTGAGCCAATGGATAAGACAAAACCAAAAAATTCAAGGTATTACACTTGGTCAGAAGGAACATAAAATAGCACTCTTTGCTGATGACATTTTAATATACCTAGGGCAGCCGGACACTTCTTTACCAGAACTAACCTCAGTTTTTTCAGAGTATGGAGATTTATCGGGGTACAAATTAAATATGCATAAAACCCAAGTTTTAACATTCAACTATGACCCAAATCATTATTCACTAAGCAAACTCAAAACTAACTGGGAGTCGGAATCTATGAAATATCTGGGGGTCAATATCCCGAAACAACTCAACAAAATTATATCACTAAACTATGATCCACTGGTGACAAAAATAAAATCTGACCTAGCAAGATGGAATATGATACCATTCTTGGGTACTACACAAAGAATTGAAGCAGTCAAAATGAATATACTTCCACGTCTTCTATACCTTTTCCAAACAATACCGGTAGAACCTCCCAAAAAAACATGGCAGGAGCTGGACAGAAGGATCTCAAGATTCATATGGCAGGGCAAGAGACCTAGAATCAGATATAGAACCCTACAGCTAAACAAAGACAAAGGTGGGCTCGCGCTGCCAAATATCAGGGACTACTTTAAAGCCGCACAAATTAAAACTTTAGTAGAGATATGTAACCCAGTCTACACTGCACAATGGAAGGAGATCGAATGCCAAATAACAAGTGACATCCCCCTACAGGCGATAATAGGGAACAATGCCTTACCTAAGCTTTTGAATAACACTAACCCGTGGATAGAGACCCCGCTAAAAATTTGGTTTAAGATAGTCAGAGAGAATCAAACTAAAGAGCCCTATCGACTTCTGCAATGGATCGCCTATGATCAGGACTTTACTCCTAATAAAACAGACACCAGATTTAAAAAGTGGAAGGAGAAAGGGCTGATAAAATATTACGATTTTTTTAAAGGGCAAATCTTTAGAAGTTTTGAAGATTTGAAAAAAACAAGGCCTAATAAATCAAGACCTTTACAGGTTCTTCCAGCTTAGACACCACATAAACAATATACTTAAAAAGGAGGTTTTGGAAAGGGCCCAGTCAGGTGTTCTGAAGGTCTTCTTAATGGCATATAAAGGGATCCCAGGGATCAGATACATTTCTAAAATATACCAAGGTCTTCAAGACTTAAAAGGAGACAACACATCTTATATAAAAGAGAGATGGGAAAAAGAGGGGAATTTCACTTTACAACTGGAAATATGGGAAAAGCTAAATAAACAGCAATGGAAAAGTACCTCATCCCTGCAGTGGAGAGAATTTGGATGGAAAAACTTGGCAAGATTTTTCAAAACACCTGCACAAAACAAATTTACCCATAAGGGATTGAACTGTTGGCGCTTGTGTGGTGAAAAGACTGCAAATCATTTTCATGTGTTTTGGTCATGCCCAGTTATCCACCAATATTGGACCAAGGTACAGACAATATTGGGGAAAATATTCAAAATTACAGTTCCCTTTTCTTTTGTAACTTTGTATTTGGGTTTACTACCGGACTCACTGGAAAGACGAGGAGAAAAATACTTATTCAATGTTTTAATATTGGCAAGCAAAAAAGCTCTAACTAAAAAATGGATGTTGAAGGACTGTCCTACACCTGAAGATTGGACTAACGTGATCCAAGACATTTACTCGATGGAAAAGTTGACATTCGCACTGAGACAGGACATGGATGGGTTCATGAAATTTTGGCAACCCTGGACCGCATATGTGTCTTCCATTAGATCTAATCTTTGACAAATACCATTTCAATAATGGTTCCGCTCTTTGTTCCAACGCTACTCAGATGCTCTTTTATCTTTATTTACTTACTTTTTCTTTTTGTTTGTTTTTTACTGGTTTGTTTGTTTTTTTTTTGTTATTTGTTTTTTGTTTTTTTTTCTCTTTAATTTCACTTTTTCTTTCACTTTAAAAAAAAAAAAAAAGGGGTGTTGTAAGAATTAATCTTCCAATGTTGTCAGATATCAGAAAATAAGGGAACATGTGATGAAAATGTAAACACTGCATTGCTGTAACGACCTGTATACCCTTTACAAAAACTTAAATAAAAAAAAAAAAACACAAATACTGACATTCCACTATAACCCTCTAAACCAGATAACTGATAAGATCAAACTAAACTGGAAACAAAAAGAAATAAAATACCTTGGAGTGAACATACCTAAGGACCTAAGCAAAATATATAAAGCAAACTATGATAGGTTGGAACAAGAAATAAAAAAAGATATTGATAGATGGTCAATCTTAAATATGGATCTGAATTCAAAAATTGAGACAGTCAAAATCAGCATACAACCTAGATTACTTTACCTCTTCCAGGCTATACCAACAGAGATTCCAGATGCCCAGTTCTCAAAGTGGGACAGGATGATATCGAGATTTGTTTGGGGAGGTAAAAAACCAAGAATGAAATATAAAACTCTCCAATTACCAAAAGAGAAAGGAGGCATGGGCCTACCGAGTCTAAAGGAATATTACTACTCAGCACAAATAAGATATATCATATGTTGGTGCGACGAGGGATATGAGGCAAAATGGAAAGAAATGGAAAAGGAAATTGAGGGACTCCCAGTACAAAGCATAATAGGAGATAAAGATGCATATAAGCAAATCAAACAAATAGACCCAATCACTAAATTTACTTTAGAACTGTGGTATAAAATAGTACAAAAATATAATATAAAGGAAGACATAAAACTATTGAAATGGGTAGCATTTGACAGTCAGTTTGAACCGGCAAAACAAGATAGGGGATACAAAAATCTGGTGAACAAGGGAATCACAGCATGGGGCAATATCGGAAAAAAAGATCTCGGGAGCTTTGTAAACATCAGGAAAAAATTTAAACTAGAAAGATCGGAATTTTTCAGATATCTGCAGATGAGAGATTATTATATGAAGAAGATTAGGCATAACCTCCACACAGATGTGAGCGAGATTATACAACTCATTTTAAGCTCATATACAGGAAATAAAATAAGAATTATTTCAAAGCTATATCAGAAACTTATGACAAACAATCAAACAAGTAACTATATAAAGGAGAAATGGGAGAAAGAGCTCAATTTAAACATAACAGAAGAAAGCTGGCAGGAAATATGGAAAACACAACACACATCAACAAATTCAAGGACATGGAGGGAATTTGGATGGAAAAACCTGATTCGCTTTTTCATTACACCACAGATTCAAGGAAAATATATAAATACCCAATCTTTATGCTGGAGGGGATGTGGGGTTCAAAATGCAGACCACTCACATATGTTTTGGAAATGCTGCAAAATATCATCATTCTGGAAATCTATACATGTGACAATACAGAGGATATTAGGATATAATATACCAATGAACTGTAACCTGATGTACTTATGTGATCTTAAAAGAGACAATGTTATACAGGCTGAGGACAGATATCTAGTTAAAATCTTGTTGATTGCATGTAAAAAAAACTATCACAAAAAAATGGCGATCAGAAGTTCTTCCTGACCAAGAACAATGGACTGACATTGTTGAGGACATACGTATGATGGAAAAACTAACATATCGACAAAGAATGCAAGAAGGACTATGGGAAAAAAAATGGCGGAAATGGACACACTACAAAGTGCAACAACGAGGCAGAAATTGAAAGAATAACCAAAGACACTGAAAAAACCAGAAAAATTAAGAGATGGAAACTAAAAACTTGATGCTCCAACATTTGTCCCCCCACCCCCCTTTTTTTTTTCTTTCTTTTTTTTTCTTTTTCCCTATCCTAACCCCTTTGTTTTTTAAATGTAGAATGTGATCTGAATGCATTATATATGATGAAAAATGAATAAAAATCTAAGTTACAAAAAAAAGCCTTTTCTAATAATATTAAATGAATTTCACCAAGCATGTTCAATACTTATTCCCTGTGTCTTTTCACTTTATTAAATAAACTTGTTTTGTGAACACAGTAGCCTTGATTTCTTTGTATGTATGGATTACTTGGGTTGTCACTGATATCTAGTGAAAATCTCAGGTCAATGGCTCCGTCAGAAATATGTTTAATGAGAAAAAGTTGATGTTGTAGAGAGAAGGAATGAACAGGCGAGGCAATGAGCAGAGCAGACTTTATTACTCTCTCTAACATCAGTTAACAAGAAGATCTAACCCAGGTCGCTGGCATCTCTCTTTTATACCATACCAACTCGCCTCGCGACCTGGGGGGTTCATGTTACAATACATAGACTTACAATAACAATTCCTTTTGTCACCCAGCCTGTCGGTGCATCATTATGCAACCAGGAGGAGGACGCATATTATCATGCATTCTTATGGAGAAAACCACAGGCTTCCTTGCATATCAAATTAACAGCTTTTAAGCTAACTAACTAACTAACTAACCTGCACTTATATAGCGCTTTTCTAGTGTCTCCTCCTGTGCTATACAGTCTGAGTGGAGAATTGCATTAACTAGCCCTGCCCCCCCCCCCCGAAAACTCAGACTGGGCCTTAACCCTCACGTCCTGTGGGCTTCAGCCTACGTCCATAGCGGCTGTAACAGGGGTTCGCTGGCTCCGAGGCTCTGCTGTGCCGGTGGGGCACTTCTGGAGGTGCGTCCATCTGTGGGGGGACATGGGGGGGGGGGGACACATCTTCACCATGCCATTGTGACTGAGCTGACGAGTCATTTACCTGGGGAGTTCACAGTAGGGGTCGTCCACGCTGAGGAGCTCAGGCCAACACCACCTGCTCGTCTGCTAAAATGAAGACGGGCTTAAGCCTGTCTATACAGATTGTTTCTCTGCATCCCCCCAAGTCTAACACAAAATGTTTATCCCCAGGTTCCAACACTCTGAACGGGCCGTCGTAGAGCGGGCACAATGGGGTCCGATGGGCATCGTGCCTGACAAACACGAACAATGTATCCTTCAATGTCCTTGACACGAAAGCGCGTGGAAAACAGTGGTGGGCCAGGCTGGGTACTGTCCCTGCCTCTGCGCTATGTAGTGAAGGCAGGGATGGATCGGTGTTCGGCGTGGGGTTGTCAGGCAAAAATTCTCCGGGGAGCCACAGCGGCTGGGAAAAAACAAGCTCTGCTGGGGAGGCAGCCAAATCCTCCTTTGGTGCTGAACGCAACCCTAATAGAACCCACGGTGACCGGTCCACCCAATTTGCATCCGTAAGCGAAGCCCTGAGCGCTGCTTTAAGCGACCTATGGAAACGCTCGCATAACCCATTGGCCTGGGGGTTGTATGCAGTTGTGCGATGAATTGTGATGCCCAGGCTCTGGGCCATCATGGACCAGAGGTCGGAAACAAAGTGCGGGCCCCGGTCGGACATGATATCTGAAGGGGCACTGAAACGTACCACGACAAAAAAGCACGTGGAACTTCTGCGGACGCGGTGGAGGCTAGCGGCACTGCCTCTGGCCAGCATGTGGTGCGCTCCACCACTGTCAGGAGGTGCGTGAACCCCTGCGATGGCGGGAGGGGGCCCACGAGGTCCACGTGAACGTGGTCTAACCTCTTAGCCGGGACATAGAACGGCTCCAGGGGGGCCTTTGTGTGCCTGTGCACCTTGGCTCATTGGCACACTACGCAGGCTGCAACCCACTCTTTCACTTGTTTGCGCAGGCTCAACCAGACGAACTTTGCTCCCACCATTTTGACTGACGTGTGCACTCCTGGGTGCGCCAGGCAGTGAATCGACTTGAAAACACGACGGCGCCAAGCGCGTGGGACCACCGGACAAGGGCGGCCTGTGGAAACGTCACAGATTTGGGGGGGGGGGGGCGTCTTGCAGTACTCTGCTCTCCAGCCTTAACCCTGTTGGTCCAGACTCGAGCGCGCAAATGTCCACATCGCCGATCTGCTCATCGGCCATGGCCGTGTAATCTATCCCTAGGTAGACTGGGGCCACTAATGCGCGCGAGAGGCAGTCTGCCACCACGCTGAGTTTACCAGCCACATGCTGAATGTTGGTCGTAAATTCTGAGATCGCGGCCAGCTGTCTCTGCTGCCGGGCCGACCATGGTTCCGAAACCTTGGCCATAGCATACGTTAGTGGCTTGTGGTCCACAAATGCAGTGAAGCTGTGCCCTTCCAGCCAGAACTGGAAGTGGCGTATGGTCAGGTGGAGAGCCAGTAACTCCCTGTCGAACGCGCTGTATTTACGCTCATTGCCGCACAAAGACCTGCTAAAAAAGGCGAGCAGCTGCCAAGAACCGGTGACGCGTTGCTTCACGACGGCCCATATGGCCATGTCCGATGCGTCGGTAGTGAGCGCTATCCGAGCCACCGGGTCTGGGAGTGCTAGTAGTGCGGCGTTCGCTAGAGCTGTTTTGGCCTTGGAAAATGCCTGCTCTCGCTCAGGAGTCCAGTCGACTCTATCCGCCGGTTTCCATTTCTTAAGCGCGGCGTACAATGGCTGCATGAGCTGGGCTGCGCGGAGGAGGAAACGGTTGTAAAAGTTAACCATCTCCAAAAACTCCTGCAGTGCCCTGACCGTCTGAGGCTTTGGAAAATCTGCCACTGCGCGCACTTTGTCCGGTAAAGGTATCGCGCCCTCCAGAGAGATGCGGTGGCCCAAAAAATCCATTACCGTAACCCCGAACTGGCACTTCGCCGGGTTGATTATTAACCCATGCTCTTCCAACCTCTGGAAAATCGTCCTGAGGTGGGCTACGTGTTCGTCCTCGGACGCGCTGGCCACCAGGATGCCGTCCAGGGAGACGAACACAAACGGCAGATTGTGCAGTACTGCATCCATCATGCGTTGGATTGTCTGCACCGCGCTTTTAACCCGAAAGGCATGCGTAGGAACTCAAAAAGACCAAACGAGGTTATTACTGCCGTTTTGGGTATGTCTTCCACGTGCACCGGGACCTGGTGGTAACCGCGGACCAGGTCCACCTTGGAAAAAATGCGTGCCCAGGTGAGGTGGACAGAAAAATCCTGAATATGGGGGATTGGGTAGCGATCGTACGCTGTGGCGTTGTTTAATCTGCAGAAATCTCCGCATGGTTGCCACGATCCCTTGGCTTTAGGCACCATATGTAGCGGGGATCCCCATGGGCTGTTTGAGCGCCTGATGATGCCCAACCTTTCCAAGTTGGCGAACTCCTCACGCGCACTGACCAGTTTAGCTGTGTCCAGGTGCTGAGGTCGTGCATAAACGGGCGGCCCCATGGTGGTAATGAAGTGCTCAACCCCGTGTTTAGTGACAGCCGCCGAAAACGTTGGAACCATGAGTGCTAGGAACTGGGTGAGTAGTGTGTGGAACTTACCCCCTGGAGCTGTGGCGTTGGCTAGTGTTGTGGACCCGGCTCCTCTAGCTGTACAGGGCAGAGAATCAAAAGACATTGCGTTAGTCAGGCGTCTGTTAGCCACATCTACTAATAGTCTGTGTGCACACAAAAAATCTGCGCCCAAAATGGGAAAGTTACATGCCGCTATGACGAATGTCCATTAGTATGTACGGCCGTGCAAGGATATAGTCAGTGTCCTCTCACCAAAACTCTTAATGTCTGAGCTGTCTGCGTTGTTTCATTATGCGTCAAGGGTCACCAGTGTAGAGAGATGGAATGAGCAGGCGAGACAGTGAGCAGAGCAGACTTTATTACTCCCTCTCTCGAACATCAGTTAACAAGAAGATCTAACCCAGGTCGCTGGCATCTCTCTTTTATACCATACAAACTCGCCTTGCGACCTAGGGGGTTCACATTACAATACAAATATTTACAATAACAATTCCTAGTCACCCAGCACATCATCATGCAACCCAGAGGAGGACGCATATTATCATGCATTCTTATGGAGAAAACCACATGCTTCCTTGCATATCAAATTAACAGCTTTTAAGTGTCTCCTCCTGTGCTATACAGTCAGAGTGGAGAATTGCATTAACTAGGTTTCCCACAACGGGTTCAATACTTATTTTTATATATACAGCGGGGAAAATAATATGTTCAGTAAGGAGAGCATGGATTTAGTAAAGTACATTTTTAATGAGAGGGAGCTCATTGCAGGCAGTGGGAGGGGTTCATCTTTGCACACCTACCTACTTTTGCATCCTGCTCAGTACTCTAATCTGCCATAATTGTGTGAGAGTCTGGGCTTTTGCCCTGTCTCATTAGGCCCTTTACAGCATTCCTGATAAAAGGTCACTCCCAGTCAGGCTGGAGGTAATTGCTTCGAGTTTGTGTAAATGAGAGGTGACAAGAGTTTGCAAAATACACTTCAATACATTATCAGCACAGACTGATTCTTTCATCTGCTAGTGGTGATACTCTCAATCTGTGCTGCATTTTTTTTTCAATAGAACTTTCTTATCTTCTTCTAGTTTTGCCTTTACTTCCTTTGTTCCTCTTATCAGCTCCCTGTGTTTCTATTGAGTCAAACACATCTAATCTCTCTTTTCCCTCCATTTATGACAATCTTTTTCAGTGTTGTGTGACAGCTCTTCACATGGAAACTTTTTACTCTTAGGGACAGTTAATCTCATTTATTTATACACGCTGCCAGCCTTGCTTATTTGTTCTAAGCTATGAAAACTGCATGCAAATCCAACAGAAATATAATAAGACAGGGTCAGTCACCTATCATCCTATTAAAAAGAATTAACTTAAAATTGAATTGTAGTTTGGAACATGTTGCTGCCATTATAAGATAAGATAAGATAAGATAAGATAAGCCTTTATTAGTCCCACAACGGGGAAATTCCAGGATTGCAACAGCACAGGGATAGCAACACTCAGAGCAACAATCAGAAGGCAAGAAAAAACAAGCAAGCAAGAGCAGCTAATATACATATGTACATATTACTATAAAATATATATATATATACACACACACACACACAGACACACAGTGCAGAGCATTGTAGCTGGATGGAATAAATATATGAATATATGAACACACAGTGCAGAGCATTGTAGCTAGATGGAATAAATATGTAAATATATAAACACCCACAGTATGGAGCATTGCAGCTAGGTGGAATAAATATGCAAGTATATAAACACACACAGTGCGGAGCAATGTAGCTAGATGGAATAATATGTAGATATATAAAAACACAGTGCGGAGCATTGTAGCTAGATGGAATAAATATATAGATATATAAATATAAACACACCCAGTGCAGAGCATTGTAGCTAGATGGAATAAATATGTAAATATATAAACACACACAGTGCAGAGCATTGTTGCTAGGTGGGATGAAACAGCATAACCGTCTATTTAGTTATCCTACATGGTATGATTATGTGCCCATACATATTCTCACCCTCCATAGCGACCGGTATGTTCCTAGTTGTATGCCGGAGAGGACCATTGTGTAAGTCTATTGCATCTTTTGCATTCAAAAAAAAAAACAAAAAAAAAACAAACTATTAGTTTGTTACGTCTTTTTGCTATCTCTGCGAGCAGCCCTGCTTAGGTTGTACAGTCTGACAGCCGTTGGTAGGAATATATATTATATTATATTATTATTATTATATTATTATTATTATTATTATTATTATATATTAATTATATTATATATGTTATATATACAGCGGGGAAAATAAGTATTGAACACATCAATATTTTTCTCATTAAACATATTTCTGATGGAGCCATTGACCTGAGATTTTCACCAGATATCAGTTGCAACCCAAGTAATCCATACATACAAAGAAATCAAGGCAACTGTGTTCACAAAACAAGTTATATTTAATAAAGTGGAATGACATAAGGAATAAATATTGAACACGCTTGGTGAAATTCATTTAATATTTAGTAGAAAAGTCTTTGCTGGTAATAACAGCTTCCATATGGAGAAACTAGGCACAGGCATTGCTCAGGAGTGATTTTATCCCATTCTTCCACAAAAACTGTCTTGAAATCTTGAAGGTTCCGTGGGTGTCTTTCTTCTGTGAACTCTGATCTTCAGTTTGTCCTATAGATTTTCAATTGGATTCAGGTCAGGTGACTGACTGGGCCATTCCAGCAGCTTTGTTTTCCTTCTCTGGAGCCAGTTGAGCGTTTTCTTGGCTGTGTGTTTTGGATCATTGTCTTGCTGAAATGTCCACCCTCATGTCATCTTCAGCATCTTGGCAGATGGCAGCAGGTTCTTGTCAAGGATGTCTCTGTACATTTGTCCATTCATTTTTCCTTTAATTATATGAAGTCTGCCTGTACTATGTGCTGAAAAACACCCCCACACCATGATGGGATGTGCAGTACCATTTATCCTCCAAACATGCTGTGTGTTGGGGCATCCAAAAAGTTCAATTTTGGTCTGCTGAAATTAATTTGCACTGATGGAGGATGGGATGGCTTCCTCAATTCCGATGGATTTCAGCTAGTTTCTTGGTTTTCTATGCCTTTTTGCACCTCTTTTTTCATGTGTTCAATACTTATTCCCTGTGTCATTTCACTTTATTAAATATAACTTGTTTTGTGAAAACAGTTGCTTTGATTTCTTTGTATGTATGGATTATTTGGGTTGTTACTGATATCTGGTGAGAATCTCAGGTCAATGGCTCCATCAGAAATATGTTTAATGAGAAAAATGTTGATGTGTTCAATACTTATTTTCCCTGCTGTACATTATCCTGTCTTTATCTGACTCCATTTTGATTTATAGGAATTCTTGTGTAGAGCCTCGTTAAGCATATTTCTTGAAAAAGATAATCTAAAAAAACATTAAACCATCTTTGTAGTTAATGGATGTGTAGTTAAACTTGCAAATGTCTTTTTTTTTTCCAAGAAGCTCTTTGGAGAGAAGCAACTGGATACATATGTACAGGAAAGTTCAGTTTTAGCTAAAATACTTACATAGGGTGGTAAAGTTTATTAGAAACCAAATGTAAAAGTTACAATTTCAACTTATATGATGTGATATGTCTGTTCATGTTGCTCAGTGTATATTAATACTGAATTCTTTATTATTGTGGTTTGAACAACCAGAACAATTAATATTAAGCTTGCAGTAAACAAAAAAAAGTACATCTTGCTTTATTCTCTCAACCTGTAGTACATGGTATGCAACATTTGCTGATGGTTAATTAGTTTAATTAGAGGTTGGGGTGTGGAGTGTGTAAATGATGAGGCAGATTTGTCTCAGGCAGTTTATTACACGTCTCACACATGAGCATAATAGAAAGAGGGCATCTCAGAAAAAACTCTTCTCTTAAATACTCAGGTCTTCCTACAGCCGCTTCTACACATCAAAGGTCACAATGCATTCACTTCCTTAATCCTTTAACATCCCCCTCGCAGTCTCTGACACACAAAGGATCCTGCTAGCAGTCTCTGACACACAAAAGATCACACTTTCACAACTTCCTGTTATCTCCAAGGAAACTCTGCTCTTTGTTCTTATCTAAGATGCTACTCATTATGTTTTCCCCACATGAGGCTACAGGGGAACCATTAACTTCCACTCATTAATAATAAACTGTTATCGTTTATCTTTTATTTATTTCAATTTACCAGAATTCCAAGATAAGGCTTTGTTTTTGAAATAAACACAAATTTAAGTCACCTCTACCGTCAATGGAGCTGGGAGAAAAGGTATTGTAATAACCATGCCGGGCCACTAGAGGTGGCAGTGCTGCTTTTTTACAGCACAACACTGCACGTTTTTTTACTCTACATGGAGCTGAATTGTTATAAAATAATGGTTACTGGAAAAAAAAACGTATTCAGCAACTACGCCATTTATTCATCACATCGATTGTTTTCACACAGGTTTTGCTGTTTAGTTTTGCAGAGGAAGGACGAGGTAAAACTTGTTAAAAACTCACTAAAAACTGCAAGTCTCAACATTCCTTGCCGGCAAATGGTCGCATGTGCCCGAAAACTCCCGCTGGAGGGAAGTACTGAGCAATTCGCCAATACCTGGTGGCGATGTCCAGGGTGTACCCTGCCTCTCACCCCAAGATGCTGGGATAGACTCCAGCCCCCCTGCAACCCGAAAAGGATTAAACGGAAGAAGATGGATGGATGGGTGAACAAATGTCCATCTTTTTGCCCATCTCTTTTCTTCCTCTGCCACTATATAGCAAAAGCTCCTGTTCATCTTGATTGTCATTGTATTCACAGACCTCCATCGCCGCTGCTATTTAAAACGTCTGCCACCGTGTTCTTCTTCTGTGTTTGGATTGCAGCTGTTCAAATCAGTTTAATGGCTCTTGGCTACCGCCAACAATACGGGCATGTGAACTGCAGATTATTTTCACTGCGCATGTGTCGACTCCAAAACTACTGGATGGATTTGGATGAAATTTTTACCAGAGGTGGTCCTTGGGCTAGAGAGGAACCCATATCATTTTGGTGATGATCCGAGAAGGCATACCTCCGCCAAGGCTTTGGCACTGAGGCATCGGTACCTTGGTGCTTTCATTCCGTCATAATCATACTGATAGAAAACCCACCCCCTATCTACTAATTTGAAAAGGACTGTTTTTCCATCTTTTCTCTTTGCTTTGCAGTTCACTGTGCTTTAGATTGTAAGGGATAATGTGCTTTGCTTGTGTTTAGTAATTTTATAGTTTTTGGAACCTCAGCATCTGCTACCACTCTTCGTAAGATGGAGGCTATAATTGCTTTTTTCAGGCTCTAAGTAGTTTTTGTGCTGCATTTAGTTTATGCTTGCTGCAATCAACCAATAATAGAATAGAATAGAATAGGCTTTATTGTCATTATACAGTTGTGCAATACAACGAAATTGTGGGTGTTCCACCTGGCTTCTGCGCAATGAAGTAAGACAGAAGGATTAGATAAAACAGTTACAGAACACACAATTAAACATACAACAAATTAAAATAGCTGAGGATTATGGAAATATACACGGGTGTGGTAGTGGCTTCACGGATGTAACTATGTATACAAGAGTGCGGAGTGCAGAGCACACAATTGAACACACAATTGAGTAAAATGGCCCAAGAATTATGTAATATATACATAGTTGTGATTTCATGGATAGGTCAATATACATGAAAGTACAGAGTGCAAAGACAGGTGTGATTATTATGATAATTGAAAAGGTCCCCAGTTATGTGCATGTGAGTGTTCGGAGGGAGGGGGGAGGGGCCTCTGACTGTTTGCAGTTTGGATGGCCCAGGGGAAGAAACTGTTTGTCAGTCTGGAGGTGTGGGACCTGATTGATCTGAACCGTCGTCCAGAGGGAAGCAGGTCAAACAGGTGATGGGCAGGGTGTGAGGGGTCACCTGTGATGGCTTGATCTTTCTGAGACAGGAGGATCTGGAGATGTCCTCCAGGGAGGGCAAAGGGCCACCAAGGATTTTTTTTGGGCGGTGTTGATGACCCTCTGCACAGCCTTCCTGTTCTCGGCCGTGGAGCCGGCGTACCACACACCCAGACAGTAGGTGAGCACGCTCGCCACTGAGCAGCGATATAATGCCAGCAGCAGCTTCTGGTCCAGGTTGTTCTTCAGGACACGGAGAAAGTGCAGCCGCTGCTGGGCTTTGTTCACCAGGGCTTTGGTCTTGACAGACCAGGAGAGGTCAGAGGAGATGTGGGTGCCCAGGAACCTGAAGGTGTGGACAGTTTCCACACGGTCGCCATTTATGAGGAGGGGTGTGTGGTCCTGTCAGTTCTTTCTGAAGTCCAGTATGAGTTCTTTGGTTTTTTGGACATTCAGTTTCAGGTTGTTTGCTTGGTACCACAGCAGCAGATTCTACACCTCTGCCCTGTATGCCTTCTCATCATCATCGGTGATGAGCCCAACCAAGGTGGTATCATCCACATACTTCATGATGACGGTGGTTGGGTGGGTTGGAATACATTCAAAGATGTACAGGGAGTACAGTAGAGGGCTTAGCACGCAGCCCTGGGGGAAGTCAATGCTGAGAGACAGTGTAGAGGAATCGTGGGGGCCAAGTCTAACTGTCTGTGGGCGGTTGATGAGAAAGTTTTTTATCCAGGAGCAGGTGGAAGGGGGGGGATCTGGAGGGGGTGCAGTGTATTTATCTGGATGTCTGGGATGATGGTGTTAGATAGATAGATTTGTTTATTTGACAGGGACAGTGCAATAAACATAGACAATTAATCAATGACAATCAATCTGATGTGTTGCACAGAGTGTATAGCTATTAGCTAATTTGCAACTCTTGTCCCTGGATGGGCTTTAGAAAGGAGAAACAAGTTGAAGCTGTATTGAAGCTGTAGTCCACAAAGAGCATCCTCACGTAGTTCCTTGGGTTCTCCAGGTGGCTCAGTGCTCTGTGGAGTGCGGTGGCAATGGCATCTTCCATAGTCCGGTTCTCCCTGTTGGTGAACTGGTGGGGGTCGAAGGAGGGGGGGAAAACGGTCCCTGATGTGCTGGGACACCAGTCGCTCAAAACATGACTACAGACGTGAGTGCTATGGGTCTGTAGTCGTTCAGGCAGACAATTGTGGACTTTTTGGGGATGGGGATGATGGTGGAAGCCTTGAGGCAGGAGGGGGACAGTGGCGTGCGTCAGGGAGAATTTGAACAGCTTGGTGAGGATCTCTGCCAGCTGGTCAATATGAGTGCCAATAAGAGGCAAAGTTTCTTTTAGTATAAGCCACAAGTATTATTCATGCTACATTCTGAGAATATAGCCCCTTTCTTCTGAACTAGAATCACCTGGAAGCTGTGTATTTTACTGCTGCTCCCTTCAACTTTGTACCTTGTAATATCACACGCGAGCTTGTGAAGCAATCTCCAGAACCTTAATGTTTTATTCCTTCTTTGCACCTTGAGGATGACAGTCTGTCATGTACCTGCTATCTTTTGCCCTGTGACTCAACCCCTCCGGGTGATCTAACCTCCTCTCAGGCCTCATACATACCTCTGTATCATCTCTCACGTATTCAAGCGAGAGAGGGAGACAGACTGGAAGCCATAACGAGTAATTATTAGATTCCTGCCATCCTCCTTAAGGTGTCCCAAGCACTAAAAAACTCTTAGGCCAGTGCTGGGAGACAGGTCTTAACAAGCAGAGCACAGATAGAGCACACGCAAAGGGTCAGATGGCAATCCCCTGAGGTCTGCAAGGTATTTGTTCCTCCTGTTCATCTGTGTAGATCATGAAATGTTATCTGGAAACATGCTTAAGTTTATGCAGCTGGTCCACTTTTTTTTGGGCCTCTTGCATTTATCTGTTTCTTTCCACTTTTGTATAACCATAGATTTTTGAAAGGTCTTCTATCAAGATGTACAACTGTGTTATGTTCCATAATGACTAGTCATAACAAGGATGTGAAATGTTCAGATTGTCTGCACCTGCTCACAACCCCCCCAGTCTGAAGTGAGTGACCACTGATACCACCTTTTGATCCATCTATAAATGCAAGAAATCTCTGACTGTTTGTGTGTGTGTGTGTGTGTGTTACTCACATATCTCTCAAACTGTTCGTCAGACTGGCTTAAGATTTTAAACGTGCTTTCCTGAGGTTACGAGGGTGTGCATCCCCGAATATGGAGTCGCTCAGTCAAAATATGTAATTTTTTATCCAAAAAAGTTTAGCCACAGCTCTGTGGCCGCTCTGTGTCTTCATCCCCTGGCTTCAAGAAGTGTGGGCGGGGTTTCAGATTGACTCCGTGCTCATTGGATAATACGTCGCATCACTGCCATGCTGATTGGACAATACACGGCATCACGACCATGCTGATTGGATAACACACAGCGTCACGACCTGTCAGTCACCACAGCCCTTCGCAAACAAAGATTTTATAAGTGCTATCCCTGAGTATGGAGTCGCTCAGTCAAAATATATACCATAAAGTAGCTGTGATTGCGTAAGTCTAATGGATAATTTGGCATGGAGAACACGAGGTCCAGGGGTGGTGGTGGGGGCGCTGGCGGGGACCCGTGGTGCCGCAAAGAACATCACTGGCACATGGGTAAAGCAGCAGCTGAGACTCCCGTTAACCAGGCAACATCAGTGTCAGACAGGGCGCTCCATGATTGTTCTCGAGAAGGCACGTTCAGCCTGCCCGGTCAGTGGTAGACGACAGTCCCGACTGCTGCTTCATTGTGGAGCAGAATGACCAGATCAACTGCATATTACATGCGGACACATACAGTGGTGTAAAAAAGTGTTTGCCCCCTTCCTGATTTCTCATTTCACTTAACTGTTTCAGATCATCAAACAAATTTCAATATTAGACAAAAATAACAAAAGTAATCACAAAATGCAATTTTTAAATGAAGATGTTTATTAAGGGTAAAAAAAAAGGGTAAAAAATAAAATCCAAACCTACATGGCCCTGTGTGAAAAAGTGATTTCCCCCTACACCTAATCACTGGTTGGGCCACCCTTAGCTGCAACAACCTCAATCAAGCGTTTGTGATAGCGCAGTGAGTCTTTTACAGCACTGTGGAGGAATTCTGGCCCATTTATCTTTGCAGAATTTTTGTAATTCAGCCACACTGGAGGGTTTTCAAGCATGAACCACTTTTTTAAGGTCATGCCACAGCATCTCAATGGGATTCAGGTCAGGACTTTGACTAGGCCACTCCAAAGTCTTCATTTTGTTTTTCTTAAGCCATTCAGAGATGGACTTGCTGGTGTGTTTTGGAAAATTGTCCTGCTGCAGAACCCAAGTGCGCTTCAGCTTGAGGTCACGAACAGATGGCCGGACATTCTCCTTCAGGACTTTTTGGTAGACAGCAGAATTCACGGTTCCATTTACCACAGCAAGACTTCCAGGTCCTGAAGCAGCAAAACGGTCTTGAAGCAGCAAAACAGCCCCAGACCATCACACTACCACCAACATATTTTACTATTGGTATGATGTTCCTTTTCTGAAATGCTGTGTTACTTTTACACCGGATGTAATGGGACACACATCTTCCAAAAAGTTCAACTTTTGTCTGGTCAGTCCACAGAGTATTTTCCCAAAAGTCTTGGGGATCATCAGGATGTTTTCTGGCAATACTGAGACTGTGGCACACATATTTTGGATGCTTTGATTGCATATGTATAGCACAGTGATTGAGATGCTTAAGACTGCATATGTATTTTGTAACCTCACGTCTTAGAAGGAACAATAAGTCTGGACCTCCTGGGGATAACAGTAGGAGGTGGAGGTACCTTTAGCAATGACTCTGAAAGGACTTCCTGACCTCCTGGGGTCAGGTGGAGGAAGAAGAGGCCTGGGGGAGAGGTATTGTCGATGGGGGGTTTAATGACAATGTGATTCTGTACTTTGATGTCCCAGGTATAAAAGTGGGGGATTGGAGTAGTTCGCTCTCTTTTCCTGTTTGAGAGATGGTTGGAGATGTGAGATGATTAATAAACCTGAATTGAGAAATAAATTCAGCCTCTTCATTTCACGCTCTCCACATTGGTGACCTGAAGACGTACAATGACCAGAGACAGTATCCCCGAGCCAGACTCGCCAGGGACCGCAGGAGCAAGCACGGTCTCAGTCAAGCTTCCAGAGTTCTGGCAGGACAACCCAGACTCGTGGTTCCTCCTGGCCGAAGCCCAGTTCGCACTCGGGGGAATAGCAGCAGATGACACAAAATTCTACCATGTCATCGCCAAACTCGACAACCGCACAGCCCGACACATGCGGAGCCTGGTGCAGCACCCGCCTGCTGGTGACAAATACAGCGGGTTGAAAGCTGCCCTCATTCAGCGTTTCACGCCCTCAGCCGAGGAGAGAGCTAGGAAGCTCCTAGCTCTGCACGACTTGGGAGGACGCACGCCTGTCGACCTGATGGAAGACATGCTGCAGCTGAGAGGCTCAGACAACGACGATTTCTTCTTCACGCAGATCTTCCTGAGAACCCTACCATCGCAGACGAGGGCGACCCTGGCAGGCTCTCATTTTGTGACCCAGCGGGACTTCCGCGCGCTGGCCCAGGAGGCGCAGCGGATCCTCAACTCCAGTGAGGAGCACACGGCCACCACAGCAGCGGCAGATCTCGGCGCGGCGACCGGGAGCAGCGGGGGGCCAGAGGCGATCCCACCAACAATGGTGGCAGCGAAGTCCCAACGCAGTGGAGGAGACGACTTCTGCTTTTACCATCGTCGTTTTGCAGAGAGGGCGCGCAAGTGTGTACTGCCGTGCCAGTTCAAGAGCTCGGGAAACGCCAGGACCGGGAGTCGCTAGCAGCGGCAACACTCGGTGAATGGAACAAGCTGCTCTACCTGACGGATGCGCGCTCTGGGAGGCACTTCATCGTGGACACGGGCGCCCAAGTGAGTTTCATCACCCCAACCTACGCTGACCGGCTGGCAGGCCCCCGTGGTGACGGAGCAACAGCGGCGAACGGCTCGAGCATTAAGACCTTCGGTGAGAGGACTCTGCTTCTGTCCTTGCACGGCCGCACATATGAATGGACTTTTATTATAGCGGCGGTAAGTTTCAACATGTTACGTGCTGATTTTCTGTGCTCACATGGGTTGTTAGTTGATCTTTCCAATAGATGCCTAGTTAATGCACTCTCCTTTTACTCCATTCCTTGTGCAGCTCGAGTGTCCCCGCCACCAGCACAGACCAACGTCGCCACAGCAGGCGGTAAGTTTCACACACTCCTCACTCAGTTTCCAGCACTCACAGTTCCCACTTTTTCGGCAACAGTTGCGAAACACGGGGTGGAGCACTTTATCACTACCACTGCCCCCCCCGTCTTTGCGAAAGCTCGGCGCTTGGATGCAGCTAAACTGTCCATAGCGCCCGAGGAGTTCGCCAACCTGGAAAGGTTGGGCATCATCCAGCGTTCAAAGAGCCCATGGGCCTTCCCACTGCATATGGTCCCTAAAGCTGACGGCTCGTGGAGACCTTGCGGTGATTTCCGCAGGTTAAACAACGCCACAGCGCATGACCGCTACCCAATCCCACATATTCAGGATTTTTTGGTGCATCTGGCGGGGGCGCGCATTTTTTCTAAAATAGACTTGGTCCGCGGTTATCATCAAGTCCCAGTGAGCGCTGAGGACATCCCTAAAACAGCGGTAATAACTCCGTTTGGACTTTTTGAGTTTTTACGCATGCCGTTTGGGCTTAAAGGCGCCGCGCAAACCTTCCAGCGCATGATGAATGAATGTTGCGCGATCTCCCTTTTGTGTTCGTCTACCTGGACGACATTTTGGTAGCCAGCGCGTCCGAAGTAGAACACGAAAAACACCTCACGGAAGTTTTCCAGAGGTTGGGAGAGCACGGGTTAATAATCAGCCCAGCTAAGTGCCAGTTCGGGGTGGCGCAGATCGACTTTTTGGGGCACCGCGTTTCCCCAGAGGGGGTAGTTCCGCTACCGGACAAAGTGCGCGCAGTGGCAGATTTTCCCCGGCCACAAACGGTCAAAACACTACAGGAGTTTTTGGGAATGGTGAATTTTTATAACCGTTTCCTCCCCCACGCAGCACAGCTCATGCAACCATTATATGCCGCGCTTAAAAAGCAAAAACCCTCCAATGCAATCGAGTGGTCCCCGGAGCGGGAGCGCGCATTCGCGGAGGTAAAAAAAGCCCTTGCAGACGCTGCGTTGTTGGCTCATTCAGTCCCAACAGCCCGCATAGCGCTCACCACTGATGCATCAGACGTGGCCATAGGGGCAGTAGTGGAGCAGCACGTGGCCGGGGTTTGGCAGCCGCTGGCCTTTTTCAGCAGGTCCTTGCGTGAGGCCGAGCGAAAATACAGCGCATTTGACAGGGAGCTGTTAGCGCTCCACTTAGCCATTCACCACTTTCAATTCTGGCTAGAAGGTCGGCGTTTCACCGCGTTTGTTGACCACAAACCGCTCACTTTTGCGATGGCCAAAATTTCAGAACCATGGTCGGGCCGGCAGCAGAGGCAGCTGGCCGCGATTTTGGAGTTTACTACTGATATTCAACACGTAGCGGGTAAACTTAATGTAGTGGCAGACTGCCTCTCTCGTGCGATAACCGCACCAGTCCGCGCAGAGGTAGATTATACTACCGCAGCCGCTGAGCAAAATAACAGCGCAGAAGCGCACGCGGCCCCAGTTCACGTGGGAATAGACTATACAGCCATGGCAGCGGATCAGGGTAGCGATGCGGACGTATGCGCGCTCCAGTCTGGACCAACAGGGTTAAGGCTGGAGAACAGGAGGCTGCAAAATGGTATGCCCCCCCTAATCTGCGATGTCTCTACTGGACGACTACGTCCAGTAGTGCCGGCCGCATGGCGCCGCCACGTTTTTGACTCGATTCACTCCCTGGCGCACCCAGGGGTGCGCGCGTCTGTGAAAATGGTAGCAGAAAAGTTTGTTTGGCCGGGCCTGCGCAAGCACGTTAAAGAGTGGGCACGAGCCTGTATGGCTTGCCAGCGGGCCAAAATACACAAGCACACAAAAGCCCCCTTAGAGCCGTTTCACATCCCGGCCAAGAGGTTTGATCATGTGCATGTCGACCTCGTAGGCCCCCTGCCATCGTCGCAGGGGTACACACACCTTTTGACAATGGTGGATCGAACCACGCGTTGGCCGGAAGTGGTCCCACTGGCATCAACCACAGCTGCAGAGGTGGCCCGCGCGTTTTTAACTGCTTGGATAGCGCGTTTCGGGGTTCCGTCGGATATTACGTCCGACAGGGGACCTCAATTTGTGTCTGAGCTTTGGTCAGCGATGGCCCACAGCTTAGGTGTGACAATTCACCGCACTGCCGCTTACCACCCCCAGGCTAATGGTTTATGCGAGCGGTTTCATAGATCATTGAAGGCAGCCCTCAGAGCGTCGCTTACGGATGCAAATTGGGTAAACAGACTACCATGGGTTTTATTAGGGTTGCGTTCTGCACCTAAAGAGGACTTAAAAGCCTCCCCTGCGGAGTTGGTTTTTGCACAACCTCTCTGGCTGCCAGGAGAGTTTCTGCCAGATAATCCGGCGTCAGGGCGTTCCCCTGCTCAGTGGTCACTGATCGACACGGGAGCAGACATGCTTCCGGGCCCCGTTCACCACACCTTTCCGCGTGTTTTTGTGCCCAAATCTTTAAAAAATGCCGAGTTTGTTTTTGTCAGGCACGAGGCTCAGCGCCCAGCCCTGCGTCCACCCTACGATGGCCCATATAGAGTGCTGGAAACAGGTGATAAGCATTTTGTGCTAGATTTGGGGGACAGGAGGGAAACAATTAGTATAGACAGACTAAAGCCTGCTTTTGTGATGGCCGACGAGACTGTGCGAGTGGCGAGGGCTCCTCAATGCGGCAGACCCCCCAGGGAGCATGCCCCAGACCCCCCGCAGGGATCAACTAACAGTTCTCATCCTCAGATAGCAGATTCACTGCAAGATGGCGCCGCAGGAGCTGCAAAGCCCGCCTACAGCAAGTTTGGAAGACAGTTGAAGCCCAGACAGCATATGGACTGATGTCGTGGTTTTATCATGTTGTGTGGACTATGTTGTATTGTTTCATCTTCGACGTTTGGGGGGGGTTATGTGGCACACATATTTTGGATGCTTTGACTGCATATGTATAGCACTGATTGAGATGCTTAAGACTGCATATGTATTTTGTAACCTCACGTCTTAGAAGGAACAATAAGTCTGGACCTCCTGGGGATAACAGTAGGAGGTGGAGGTACCTTTAGCAATGACTCTGAAAGGACTTCCTGACCTCCTGGGGTCAGGTGGAGGAAGAAGAGGCCTGGGGGAGAGGTATTGTCGATGGGGGGGTTTAATGACAATGTGATTCTGTACTTTGATGTCCCATGTGTAAAAGTGGGGGATTGGAGTAGTTCGCTCTCTTTTCCTGTTTGAGAGATGGTTGGAGATGTGAGATGATTAATAAACCTGAACTGAGAAATAAATTCAGCCTCTTCATTTCACGCTCTCCACAAGACCAGCCTTTATGTTCTTTTTGCTCAGCAGTGGTTTCTATCTTGAAACTCTGCCATGCAGGCCATTTTTGCCCAGTCTCTTTCTTATGGTGGAGTCATGAACACTGACCTTAACTGAGGCAAGTGAGGCCTGCAGTTCTTTGGATGTTGTTGTGGGGTCTTTTGTGACCTCTTGGATGAGTTGTCGCTGCGCTGTTGGGGTAATTTTGATCGGCCATCCACTCCTGGGAAGGTTCACCACTGTTCCATGTTTTCGCCATTTGTGGATAACTGTGGTTTGCTGGAGTCCCAAAGCTTTAGAAATGGTTTTATAACCTTTTCCAGACTGATAGATCTCAGTTACTTTGTTTCTCATTTGTTCCTGAATTTCTTTGGATGTCTAGGTTTTGAGGATCTTTTGGTCTACTTCACTTTGTCAGGCAGGTCCTATTTAAGTAATTTCTTGATTGAGAACAGGTGTGGCAGTAATCAGGCCTGGGTGTGGCTAGAGAAACTGAACTCAGCTTTTCAAAGATGTGATAAACCACAGTTACTGTTTTAACAGGAAGGGGGCAATCACTTTTTCACACAGGGCCATATAGGTTTGGATTTTTTTTTACCCTTAATAATAAACACCTTCATTAAAAAAACAAACAAACTGCATTTTGTGTTTATTTGTTATCTTTGTCAAATATTTAAATTTGTTTGATTATCTGAAACATTTAAGTGTGACAAACACAAAAAAATGAGAAATCAGGAAGGGGGCAAACACTTTTTCACACCACTGTATGCACGCTTTGACTAAACGACAAGACACAAAAATGCCCAAATAACAAAATAAACCATTTTTATTTAAATATTTACAGACAAATAGCAACACTGATGCAAAAGTTGCAGCCAAAAGGCTCATTTTCCTCTCTGGTGAAGGGATCGGCACCCTATGTGAATGCCCTGAATTTCCCTCTGGGGATCAATAAAGTATACAAGATATAAATACAAAAAAAAATAATAATGTTTGGTGTTTTATCCTTATAATAGCTACTGCTAAAATATAAAAGGATGCACTACAGTGGGTCTCAAATATTTGTAAACATGTCCTGTTATAGTACTGCATCAGTTTATTGATTTTTTTTTATTTATTTATTTAGCGAATGCAAAGTCCTTAAGCCAAGCAGTTGCCTCCTGGTTTGCTGTATGGAGGGTGTGTAATCCTCCTTCCAGTCTTTGGAGCGGGCAAGCCTCTATGATGTGTTCCATAGTTTGCTCCTCTCCACATGCGCACAGTGGGCTAGGGCTACTGCCCCATCTGTGAAGGCTGGCCAAGCAGGGGCCATGTCCAGTCCTGAAGCGATTGAGTGTAGACCACTGTCTCCTTGGGAGGTTGGTGCCCGGGACCTGTTGGTTGGGGTTTATCACCAGCTGTTTGTTTGGGACCTCCTTGGTTTCCCATTCCTCTTGCCAAGCTGTCTGGATGGTAAAGTCAGCTGGGGGAGGGTTTTTCCAAATCGGCCGTCTGGATGAAAGTCGGGCAGTGGGTGGGGTGTAGATATCTGCATGGATTGGTAAGTGAGGAAAATCTTTAACTTTTTGGAGCATCCTTTGAGTTAATGCTGCTCGCCGGATGTGTGGAGGGGCTATGTTTGACAGTACAGAGAGCCAGGGGAGTGGTGTTGAGCGGATTGTTCCAGTTATAGTTCTCATGGTTGAGTTGAGCTGGGTGTCTACATGGTGTGTGTAAGATGACCTGGACCAGACAGGGGCACAATATTCTGCTACAGAGTATGAAAGGGCCAGTGCTGAGGTGCGCAGGGTGGAGACTGCCGCCCCCCATTTTGCACCAGCGAGCTTGCAGAGCAGGTTGTTTCGTACTTTCACCTTAGCAGCCGTCCCCTTTAGATGTTCCTTCAAGGATAAGGTCCTATCAAGGGTCACTCCAAGATAAGTTGGATTTGGGGCATGCTTAAGCTTGAGTCCGCTCAGGTGGATGTTTAGTTCTCTGGCAGCTTTTGCATTGTGGAGATGAAATACACTGGAGACGGTTTTTGCTGGGCTTGGTTTTAGGCGCCAGATTTTGCAGAACTGGTCCAGTTTAGCAAGATCTTCCGTGAGCACCCGTTCCAGTGGTTCAAAGTCTGGTGCTTGGAATGCCAAACAGATGTCGTCTGCATAGATGAATTTGCGGGATTTTGTAGTAGGCAGGTCGTTTATGTAGAGGTTGAAGAGAGTTGGAGCTAGAACTGAGCCTTGTGGGAGTCCGTTTTTCTGCATTCTCCATGCACTTGTGTTCTGACTGAGGTGGACTCTGAACCTTCGGTTGGTCAGCAGGGTTTTTATAATTGCTGTTGCCCAAGCAGGGATCGCCTTTATAAGTTTCAGGAGGAGGCCTTTGTGCCAGACCGTATCATAGGCGGCTGTAAGATCGAGAAACACAGCCCCTGTCTTCAGTCTGCTCTCGAAGCCATTTTCAATGAAGGTGGTTAGGGCCAGTACTTGTTCTCCTGTACTGCGGTCCTTGCGGAAACCTGCTTGATCCACACTTAGAATATCCTCTATTTCTGGGGAAATGCGTTGCAGTATTAGGCGCTCCATGATTTTGTAAGGAACGCTGAGTAGGGAGATTGGGCGGTAGCTTGCTGGTAGTTTGTGGTCTTTGCCAGGTTTTGGGATGGCAATGACCTTTGCTGTCCGCCATTTCTTTGGGATCGAGTTCGTTTGTGTGATCCTTGTGTAGAATTGTGTCAACCAGGTTAGGGCTCGGGGGCCAAGATTCTTCATGAATTCTGGGAAGATGTTATCGTATCCTGCTGCCTTTCCACATTTCAGGCCCTGTAGGACTTTCTCCAGTTCAGCAGCCTCGAAGGGTTCAGGGTTCGTTTCCTCTACAGGCATTTTTTGGTGTTTTTTTAGCTCAGTTGTAACTGCTCTTCTGGTGTCTTTGTCTTGGGGTGCTTTGGCGATAGTCAGTAGGTGGGATGCAACTTGGTTGGGTGTGACGGATGCTCGGCTTTGGCTAGGGGGCTTCTGTGCAGCTCCTAGGCGACGGATGAGGCTCCAACATTTCCTGCTAGAGTGGGTAAAGCTCCGGTCAGCAACTGTCTCCTCCCATTTCTTTCGCCGGGCTGTATTTAGCGATTCAATGAGATGGTCTGCTATCTCTGGGTCCCCTGATGTTTGATAGGATTGTAGGAGGGCGGCACTTTCTCCGTCCAAACATGGGACATAGAGGGGTCGGTAGCCTCGTGGGATTGCAGTATGGGCAGCCTTGAAGATTGCGCTGCAGAAGCGGTTGTATGCTTCATCTACAGTGATGGTGTGGAGTGGGATGGTAACAATGCTCCGGTCCAGAGTTTCACTGAATTTCTTCCAGTTGGCTTTGCGGAAGTTCCAGCGCATCTTCCTTGGGCTGTATATGACTGGAAGTTGTAGGCCAATGTGTACAAGCAGGGGCCGGTGTTGGCTGTGTGGAAAATCATCAAGAATGAGGATCTGTGTAGGATATGGCTCCCCATTCAAAGAGCTGACCCAACACAGGTCAGGAGAATAGTCCTTCTTCCACCTAGCAGAGTGGAAGGTTCCTCTTTGTTTGGGGTCGTATATCAAAGCGAGGTCATTTCTGGATGCCCAGTCTGAAAGTGCCTCCCCATCACTGTCCACTGCTGGGTACCCCCAGTCAGGGTGATGGCTGTTAAAGTCCCCCACATAGATGGCAGGGTGGGGCAGGGTGGGTAAGACCTGCAGATCCCAGTTGGCATTAGGGGGCTTGTACACATTGACAATATGGAAGCCACCAATGATTATGGTGTCTGAGAAATGTGTTGTTATCAGGTGATTTGCTTCAACTATGTCAGAACGCACATAGGTGGCACGTCCATGTTTAGCATGTAGAACATAGCACAGGAGGTCAAAGCCTTTGATGGTGAAGCGGCCAGCTTCCTCTGTGCCAATATGAGTCTCTTGGAGGCAGATTACATCAATCGAATGTTGGAAGGCGAGGACTTCGATAAGGCTTCGCTTGGCTGCAGATAGGCCTTCAACGTTTAGTTGTAATATGCGAAGGGCAGATCCTACCACAAAGTGCTCTTGGGGCTGTTTGCTTTCGGCTTTAGGACTGTGACTAGGATTCTTCTTTGACTTGGCACAGAGGCGTCGTCTCTTTGAATTTAGTCTGCTGGTAGGATCATTAGCTTCCCCAGGCAAGCCCGGGTACTGGCGGAGGGCGCGACGAGAACGCTGATCCATTGCCCCCAGTTTATTGATGATAGACTATAAACTGCACATATAAACTGAATTATAGTGATGACTGAACAACTCCCATTCCCCAAAGTGCAAGATACAACATTTATGAATATAACTCATAAAAGATCACACAAATAAGTGATCTGACAAAAAAAAAAAAATAAATAAACAAGCGGTTCTTAAACAGTGGCTCATATTGGATGTCCCATTCATTTTCAATTATTCTATAATTAATATTCACACAATCAAATAAATCTCAGTTCAGTACCTTTCATATCTGTGAAAGTCTAACACAGTGGGGCAAAAAGTATTTAGTCAGCCACCAACTGTGCAAGTTCTCCCACTTAAAAGATGAGAGAGGTCTCCAATTTTCATCATAGGTATACTTCAACTATGAGAGACAAAATGAGAAAAAAAAAAAATCCAGAAAATCACATTGAAGGATTTTTAATGAATTAATTGGTAAATTCCTCGGTAAAATAAGTATTTGGTCACCTACAAACAAGCAAGATTTCTGGCTCTCACAGACCTGTAACTTCTTCTTTAAGAGGCTCCTCTGTCCTCCACTCGTTACCTGTATTAATGGCACCTGTTTGAACTTGTTATCAGTATAAAAGACACCTGTCCACAACCTCAAACAGTCAGACTCCAAACTCCACTATGGCCAAGACCAAAGAGCTGTCAAAGGACACCAGAAACAAAATTATAGACCTGCACCAGGCTGGGAAGACTGAATCTGCAATAGGTAAGCAGCTTGGTGTGAGGAAATCAACTGTGGGAGCAATTATTAGAAAATGGAAGACATACAAGACCACTGATAATCTCCCTCGATCTGGAGCTCCACGCAAGATCTCACCCCGTGGGGTCAAAATTATCACGAGAACAGTGAGCAAAAATCCCAGAACCACATGGGGGGACCTGGTGAATGACCTGCAGAGAGCTGGGACCAAAGTAACAAAGGCTACATCAGAAATACACTACGCCGCCAGGGGCTCAAATCCTGCAGTGCCAGACGTGTCCCCCTGCTTAAGCCAGTACATGTCCAGGCCCGTCTGAAGTTTGCTAGAGAGCATTTGGATGATCCAGAAGAGGATTGGGAGAATGTCATATGGTCAGATGAAACCAAAATAGAACTCTTTGGTAAAAACTCAACTTGTTGTGTTTGGAGGAGAAAGAACACCATACCTGCTGTGAAGCATGGGGGTGGAAACATCATACTTTGGGGCTGTTTTTCTGCAAAGGGACCGGGACGACTGATCCGTGTAAAGGAAAGAATGAATGGGGCCATGTATCGTGAAATTTTGAGTGAAAACCTCCTTCCACCAGCAAGGGCTTTGAAGATGAAACGTGGCTGGGTCTTTCAGCATGACAATGATCCCAAACACACCGCCCGGGCAACGAAGGAGTGGCTTCGTAAGAAGCATTTCAAGGTCCTGGAGTGGCCTAACCAGTCTCCAGATCTCAACCCCATAGAAAATCTTTGGAGGGAGTTGAAAGTCCATGTTGCCCAGCAACAGCCCCAAAACATCACTGCTCTAGAGGAGATCTGCATGGAGGAATGGGCCAAAATACCAGCAACAGTGCATGAAAACCTTGTGAAAACTTACAGAAAACGTTTGACTTCTGTCATTGCCAACAAAGGGTATATAACAAAGTATTGAGATGAACTTTTGTTATTGACCAAATACTTATTTTACCGAGGAATTTACCAATTAATTCATTAAAAATCCTTCAATGTGATTTTCTGGATTTTTTTTTCTTATTTTGTCTCTCATAGTTGAGGTATACCTATGATGAAAATTGGAGACCCCTCTCATCTTTTAAGTGGGAGAACTTGCACAATTGGTGGCTGACTAAATACTTTTTTACCCCACTGTATGATAGCTACATAGAGGCTACACCTCTGTATTCCACTTTCAAACACAGCTTACATTTGGGCCTGTAAAGCCTGATTGGGCTACCTGTTTCAGACAGAAATTCTTGCTTTCTATGGACACACACTAGTTTTAACTGATGTGACTTTAGCTTCTTGTGTGTTGGAATGAGGTTTATAGAGTGACTGGCTAAGAATCAACTGTCCCTTTGGACAAATGCATAAGGTCTTATAATTGTGCATGTAAATTTGTGTGTGGACTTACAAACTTGCCTTTCAGTGCACTGAAATGAATCATCAAAATGGGGATTAGAGGAGTTTGGACTCAGTCGTGCAGAATGTTCACTAAACAAACTTAAACTCCGGATTTAAGTGTCTTTGATATTGCCTATAATTCTGCTGTGGTCAAACATGCACAGATGGTCAAATTTGAGGTTCACTGGTCAGAATAATGGTTTGAACACAGACTATGAGTGCTTTGATTAATATATTTATCGCAGAGTCAGACAGCCTCTCATTGCTTCTCTTGGCAAAACAGTCTGCAGTTTGTCTCTTGTTTCTTGTCAACACATGCCTTTGGAAGAAAAGCAGAATAACAAATGCACCTCTTCGAATCAGCAGATAAGCAATGAATTTGCCCCCCCCCCCCAAAAAAAAAGAAAATCTGCATTTTCACATGAGAAACCTCTAATCAAATGGAAATGCAACAAGTGGTAGACAGGATACCTACACTACTTAAAATATATTTTACTTTTTTAAGCTTTTGTATTTTCTCATTAGGGGCAGTGGAGGTGTCCATAGGGTGGCTGTCTTTTTCCTTGTTATTATAGTATCTTATTTCTATTTTCCATCAGAATCTGTTTAATGCCCAGTGGAAGGGTGATTTTTATATGCCCGTCTCTAAAGACGGGACGTATTATGGTATGATGTCTCTCCGTCTGTTCATAGGTACAACTTGGCTAGCGAACTCCTCCCATAGCTTTCAAACTAGGACTTTTTTATTTCACACAGTGAAATAAAAAAGTACATGTGCAATACAATGCACATGTATTGAAGATGTGCATATTACTGGGAATTTGATTTTGGATCAATTTTGTCAAAATTACAGGTTTTACAACTTTGTCATTTTTTGAAAGGGATTTCAATAGAGGGCACATGGTGTGTCCGGTGAACGCTTCCCAGTTTTCAAGCTAGGACATTTTAATTTCACTCAGTGTTTGTTTGAAGATGTGCATATTGTAGAGGGTTAAATGATTTTTGTAGATCATTTGCTTTGCTTAAACTCCTTGCAATTAGATGGGTTTTTTTTTTTTAGTTTTATTACATACATATCTGAACTATAGTGAATCCTGAATTTGCAATCAGTCATCCGGTTGTTGGTGTGCTAGCTATGCACTATCAATAATGGCTGTGGATGGGCATATAATGTACTATGGGCAGTGCTCTTGTTAAAAAATAGGGTTGAAAATTGGGCTTTCACTTGCAGGTCCTGAACATTTTACATGATCAAGTTGAAATGTTGACCTGCTAAACTCTATGGCCCACCTAACACCACTTACCGTGACATACAGTATATTTTAAAGACATACTTCGGTGGATATAAATCCCCATTAAAAACAAGTTTACATTGTCTAAAATGGTATCTTATGCCCTTTTTTCCTACAAAACCTTTCATTGTCTTACAGTTTCATGTCAAAATCTTTTCACTTTTCCTCCTCCTTCAAACTCCAGGATCTGTGAATAGGCACGCCTACATCCCAAAAGGCTAATGGTGGCGAGCACTACATTAAACATAATAAATCATGTGATTAAAAAGACTTACCGGTTGAAGGGCATGCCAACTTATATGCACAGTGGCCCAGGATAATGATCGAAACTGCATCAGTCCTGAAAAGCAGTGTAATGGTAAAGCCCAATGTTAATTTAGGTCAAGTTTTCAAAGCAGTTGTTGAAAAATGCTAACTGGCCCTGGAGGTTAACTTCCATCAGACCACAAAGAGTTGTTAGTCCTGATTGGCTCAACACTATGGACTTCTTATAGTGATGTCATCAAAAACGCTCCATCTAAATGTGCCTTTTCCAAGGGGAGGAGCTTAACTGAAATTTCACAACAACAAAAAAAGTCAGAAATGACACATTTGAGTGATTTCACTCTTGTAAGTCATAAAAACATGGTACAGACATGTTAACAAGAAAAAAAAACTTGATTTTTGAATGTCACTTTAATAAAAATGATTTTCAGGTCTTAACAATAGTGAAAATTACAGCTGTGTTCATTATTGATTGATGTGTTGTTATTTGCATCAAAGCATCATTCAATACATATATCACAAGAAAACTAAAATTACCGTGCAGTTGCTGCCTTGGTATCCTTTTTGTCATGGCAAGACTTTCTGCTCCAAACTTGAGGCAGATTGCAAATGACTTCATGGAAATGTCAGATGTTTGAGGTCGAATTTGGGTATAGACGTCTTAAACATCACAGAGATCTGTGCATGTTTGCCATTAAAAGGGACTTTTGAAAAATGGCTTTATTTATAGAAAAGCCACACCACCACATCCCAGTGATAGTGCTACTTCCCAGAAGTTCAGCTGGCATCCTGGCCGCAATTACAGGGCTTCATGAGGAAACTTGTAGCCAAAACTGGCACTAAGAATGTACCAAGAGGTGAAAATTACAGCATGCTTAATACAGCCTGCAGTGTTTGTTTTGGTGTAAGTTACAGTGGCAGGATGAAAGATGTTATTCTGAAACAGGCACCATGACAAGTATAGTTTATCTGGAAACTATTCACAGCGCTTCACTTTTTCCACATTTTGTTATATTACAGCCTTATTCCTTAATGGATTAAATTAATTTTTTCCTCAAAATTCTACACACAATACTCCATAATGACAATGTGAAAAGTTTTTTTTTTGTTTTTTTTTTTTTGCGATTTTTGCAAATTTATTAAAAATAAAAAACTAAGAAATCACATGCACATAAGTATTCACAGCCTTTGTGCAATACTTTGCTGATGCACCTTTGGCAGCAATTACAGCCTCATGTCTTTTTGAATATGATGCCACAAGCTTGGCACACCTATCTTTGAGCAGTTTAGCCCATTCCTCCTTGCAGCACCTCTCAAGCTCCATCAGGTTGGATGGGAAGCATCAGTGTACAGCCATTTTAAGATCTCTCCAGAGATGTTCAATTGGATTCAAGTCTGGGTTCTGGTTGGGCCACTCAAGGACATTCACAGAGTTGTCCTGAAGCCACTCCTTTGATATCTTGGCTGTGTGCTTAGGGTCGTTGTCCTGCTGAAAGAAGAACAGTCACCCCAGTTTGAGGTCAAGAGCGCTGTGGAGCAGGTTTTCATCCAGGATGTCTCTGTACATTGCTGCATTCATCTTTCCCTCTATCCTGACTAGACTCCCAGTTCCTGCCACTGAGAAACATCCCCACAGCATGATGCTGCCACCACTATGCTTCACTGTAGAGATGGTATTGGCGAGCGGTGCCTGGTTTCCTCCAAACATAATGCCTGGCATTCATGCCAAGAGTTCAGTCTTTGTTTCATCAGACCAGAGAATTTTGTTTCTCATGGTCTGAGAGTCCTTCAGGTGCCTTTTGGCAAACTCCAGGCAGGCTTCCATGTGCCTTTTACTAAGGAGTGGCTTCCGTCTGGCTACTCTACCATACAGGCGTGATTGGTGGATTGCTACAGAGATGGTTGTCCTTCTGGAAGGTTCTCCTCTCTCCACAGAGGAACGCTGGAGTTCTGACAGAGTGACCATCAGGTTCTTGGTCACCTCCCTTACTAAGGCCCTTCTCCCCCAGTCGCTCAGTTTAGATGGCCAGCCAGCTCTAGGAAGAGTCCTGGTGATTCCAAACTTCTTCCATTTACAGATGATGGAGGCCACTGTGCTCACTGGGACCTTCAAAGCAGCAGAAATTTTTCTGTACCCTTCCCCAGATTTGTGCTTCGAGACAATCCTGTCTCGGCGGTCTACAGACAATTCCTTTGACTTCCTGCTTGGTTTGTGCTCTAAAATACACTGTCAACTGTGGGCCCTTACATAGATTTATTACTTATTAATTCCAGCTGATGGATTGAGCTTTGCTCCCCGTCAGCCCCACAACCACGTCTCCTCCTCTTACCAGGCAATCACCAGTTTTCTCTTCACCACATACACACTCACACACTCATGCACACATACACACTCATTCTCATACTTATACTCACATACACGCACACACACACTGAGTTCAATCAGTCACTCACCTGTTGCGACACGGCTGGTCATACTTGCTGTCATTAGCGCTTGGTATTAATAGCAGGGCAGTACAACCAGCCGGGGTGGCAACTTTGCAATGTCAACTTTGGATATCCAGGCACGCATCGGTTGGTTTTCCCCTGGACTAAAAGCGTGTTGTTCCCTCAGAGCCTTTCCGCTCCAACACCTTTGTACGTCTTCCTTTTGTGCCTTTTCCCGCCGCGCCTGTTTGCTTGGAGCGTGTTAGGCATTCCTTTGACCAATCAAGCTTGTAGCCGGGTGTCTTCCCGTCTGCTGTAACTGTATTTGGACGTTCTCCACATTCACCCATTGTAAATAAACATGTTACTTACTTTGCGTTTTGGGCTTGTTGCTATTCCCTATGTTCGCTGCACAGTTTTCGCAGTGAACATGACAATGAGGAAGTAGAAACAGGATGCTCCTGAGTTCAGTTTTGAGCTTCATAGCAAAGGCTGTGAATACTTATGTACATGTGATTTCTTGGTTTTTTATTTTTAATAAATTTGCAAAAATCTCAAAAACTTTTTTCACGTTGTCATTATGGGGTATTGTGTGTAGAATTTTGAGGAAAAAAATGAATTTAATCCATTTTGGAATAAGGCTGTAACATAACAAAATGTGGAAAAAGTGAAGCGCCGTGAATACTTTCCAAATACACTGTATGTTTTTTTTTTTGTTGTTGTTGTTTTTTAGCAGTGTTTTAGCCGCATGCTAAATAAAGAGACTGGAGTATAATCACATACCATCAGCCAGCACATCTGGTCTGGTTTTGATGTAGCAGTGGATTAACAGTGGGGGGCAGTGTTCAACTTTAGAAAGTAGATGTAAGTCAATGCAATTTGCTGTCTTTACCTAATATTGTTACCTTCAAAATTTATGCCAGAGTTTAAATGTGCAGATCTGTTACATCTCAACGCAACCTGACCCCAGACTTATTTAAACATCTGCCCAGCCAATTTCCTTCATCAGCGTTTTCATGTTTACATTAAATAGTGTACACTGCTGCAGAGAATGCTGCTGTGATACATCTGCATTTCATTTGCTCATTTATTTAGACCTGAAGCAAAGGTCTGAACGTAAAAATGCCACCACTTGATTCATCTGATTGCATTTGGCATTGAAAGTAAGCTGCATTCTTGATCCATGCGCTTGTTTGCTTTTGTTGAACCTGTAAACTTTACATAGAATCTGACTGAAAAAGCAAAATAATCCAGAAGTACTGAGGTGCATTTACTCAAACTGCAGAGGGTATTACTTGGATATAACATTTCGAATGTACCTTGTGAATTATCCCTATAATGCAATATGATTAAAATTTTGTTCCTGTATAGTATGTTATTTTTCTATCGAATATGGTGTAAAAGTTTTGAAAACGTTCATTATTCCCTTCAAACTTTTGTCATCTGGATAATTACATTTAGAAATCAAGTGATTTTTATGTAAAAACAGGAAAATTTGCACATTTTCATTTACATAGGGTCTATAAAACAACATCTGAATCATAGTTGGTATGTCTTTATACAGAAAATGAACAAAAATGATTAGGAATGAGTATATAGATATATTTTTAAAGATTACTACTGCTTGAGTTTGAGGAGGAAAAAGGAAAAATCAATTAAGAAATAGCACTTTCTGCCCAGGAACAAGACAAAGTAATAAATTTTGTTGCATAGTGCAATAGTCCTGTCCACAAGGAGCTGAATCCAGCAGGGGTTACAGAGTTCATTAAATAACTTTTATAGTATGTTTTGTGAGCCAGAGCAAGTTCAGCTGTTTCACCTGAGATTTTTACGAGACAAATTTGCTGTGGTCCTTGTCAGACTGGGTCCTTCACAATAAACATTTTATGGATCAGTTATGCTAGAGGTCAAAGGAGAGGATGAATTTCCTGTGAAAGAGTGACCTGACAGTTCCAGCTCATAGGTGGTTGGTTTGCTGGAAACACGCTGTGCAGACCGTTTCACCCTTTGTCACATGTGCAAGTCAGCGGCTGAGGGATTCTCTTCTGACTGAAACTTAAGACTCAAATGCATCTCATGGAACTTTGAGTCAAACACCATCTTTATAGCACCTGGTAAATGAAAGCAGCTGTGAAGTCTGTGGGGAATGCAACCAGGAATGAACTCGTTGTTATTGCACCAGCAGACTTTTTAGATCAGGGCCCTAAAAGGAAAAAGGTCATGGCTATCTGCAGCCCCCTCGTCCTCCTTATGACCCTGAACTTCATGCTGCAGTTTTCCAGCACGTGATCCTTTGCGATAATATCACAGGGTCTGTGGTTTTCTTTGGCCAAGTTAGCCCCTTGCGATCTGTCGAGACATTGGCCTCGTCCTCCTGGGAGCGGTGGTCATCCTTATCAGAGGAAGTCACACAATACAGCAGAAGAATGTAAACCTAAAGATTTGTTGCAGCTGAACTTGCAGAAAGGTAATCAACACTTTTAGGGACACTTCTTATTTTTCATTCTGTCTGGGTTACTGTGTGAAGCAGAGTCTACCACCAAGAAATTAACATTTTTCCTCTTTCTTTTTAAAGGTGCTTGGTTTTAGATTTCACTTGCAAGGAAGAATTCTCACACAGATGCAGCTCTGATTGTGCTGACTTTTGAGGACAGTGCACAGAAACCCCACCTTTATTTGTACGTTTGGAAAACAAACTCACTCACTCTTGTCTTGCCCCAGTATAATATTGTACTGGTTGTTGGGTTGAGACAGAGGTCCACAAGTCACATCTATCTGGCACAGTTTCACAGTGTCTGGCAGCTCCCGAGCTTCCTATCAACCTATGCTATTGACTTGATCCTTACACTGCAACAGTATTTTCTTGTCAGCCAACTGCTCAAGTGTAAATATTATGATCGTTTTGGACTCTCACAAACTTTTTAAAATAATTATTTCACAACTATAATAGTTTTTCAAGATAATATAGACTTTTGCATGGTCACAATAATCCGATAACTGGGGATAATCAGCCAAGTAATGCATTATTGAGAAAAAGCAAAACCTTGCTCGCTATATTCAGTTAACAGTTTGTTGTCTTCCCTCGAGTACATGATGTAAAACTCAGTCTTCCTGTTTTCAAAACTTCCTGTCTAGTTTCCATCAAGGGTTCACTGGTCGAGGTTGTTTTTCAGCTAAACCCAACCTCCGCCATTTTTGCAAACATTCTCTGTAGAACTCTGGCATTTCTGTATTTTTTTCCCTGTCCAGAGCATGAAGAATAAGTGAGTTTCCCACTTGTTGCCTCCTTGCATTTTAATGACATTTGCACCTGAACAGATATAAAAAAAAGAACATCTGATTATGAACATATGGCTATGCTGTTTACCCAACTATGGGGTCCAGAAATACAATAATAATCAGTTCATTATTGTGCATTTGCATAAACCTAGGTGATGTAAAGTATTGAAATTACTGAAGCAAAGTTTTATTTTAAATTTGGATGGTGATAATCAAAATTGTACATAAAAATGAGTATCACTGGTTACTAATAATTGTTATCAAAAATAACAGAATGAACTGACAGCAAATTAATTTAATTCATGAAGCTATAAAACTGATTGGCTGATAAAACATTCAGACTAGACCGTACATTGGAGGATCTGTGTTTAAATTGTGTCCTTAATAAGCAGCACACTCTGTGTAATATGTATTATTGATTAATACAGTGGCTATTTGATTTCTAAATACTAGAAATGCTGATGCTTAATAGGAGCTATAAACAGCTCAGTGGGTCAGTAGTTAGCACTGTTGCCACAGTGTTCAGAGTTCAAACTCACCCCTGGCCAGAGTTTGCATCTTCTCCCTGTGTATGCGTGGGTTTTCACCAGGTACTCTGGTTTCCTCCCACAGTCCAAAGACATGCATGTTAGGTTAATTGTCATCACCTGGGAATAAATTATCCTTAGCTATGACTGTGAGAGTGAATGGTTGTGTGTCTCTCTGTGTTGGCCCTGCAGTGGACTGGCGATCTGTCCAGGGTGTACCCTGCCTCTCGCCCAAAGATGCTGGGATAGGCTCCAGCCCCCCAGTGACTTGAAATGGATCAAGATCAAGTGGTTAAGAAGATGAATGCATGAATCAATGAATAGAAATGAACTATAGTGTGTTCTTGACTTTCCCAGATAAAACTGGTTGAGAATATATTGCATGTCTGAACCTGTAGTTGATGATCTGAACATCTCCCACATGGTGAAATGTCTCCGGAGGTTCCTGCAACATGTCTCCAACCATAAAACTTCACCTTTAACCTTGGCTGAGGGCATCAGCAGGGCTGTAGACACAACAATATGTTCCAGGCATCTGATCTCATTTTAGAAAATCTGCAACATGACCCCGGTTCACCTTCCCATTTATAACTCTGCTAAACTCTTCAGCTCTTGTTTTTCACCCTAACTTGTATCTGGTACCTTTGCTGGAGCTTCGGTCTCATGGCAGCTTGATGGATGCATTAGACTGAACATAATGGGGGGAAAAATGTTTTAAAAAATCATTGCCGCCTTGACTCGCTTCAAAGATCACTTATTTTATCATTCAAGCTTTTTAAGTAGTTTAATTTAAATGTATTATTTAATAAGATAATGGGAAGACAAACCAGAGCAGTATTGAGTAACACTTATAATGCCAAACATCCTTAAATATTCATCCCTGCTTATTCACAGTCTGTGGCTATTCTTTTGCCAGTCTTTTAACCCAACTATTTGCTGTGAAATTAATAAAGCAATCCTGTCAAAAAAAAAGAAGATAAATTTATTGATCCATTGTCGACATTCAGGTTTTCATTGCTCGTGACCTGTAGCCGCTTCACATTCCTGCTTGCCCGTTGGGCAGAAAGATGTGGAAAATGACGAGCGTGACAATGACCCCCAACAAACCCCTGCTCGGGCTGCTTCACAGGTGTGTGGCCTCGGGAGGACGGGGGGAGGGGGGGGAGATGTTTTCACACCGACACAAACACACACATGGTTTAACAGCAAGATCCCTTTGGGTCTTTAATTTCACCTTTGACATAAGGTCACACTCAACATAGTCACAGTTCGTTCTTGTGTGCATTTTCTTAAATCTGTCATCAAAAGTTTTATTTTCAAAATTTAAATGAACGGTTCTAAATGGCAGTACTGTTTCTCACCCCAGGATCCAGACCCATTAAATCAAGGACCTGCGATGTTGTGCTCAGATGAAAATTGGTAACAAAAAAGGCTCTGCACACACAGATAGTCTGGACCTTCTAAGAAGGATTAGTGTAATAAATAGATTCTAAGTTATGTTCAGTTGTATAACTAACATGTATTCTTGCTGGCAATGATGAGATGTTTTTGTATGTCCTTTAAGATTTATGACAGTTTTTTGAACACTTGGCAGTAGAATGAGTTCAGTGTTTTGGCGTGAACATTTCCAGATGCTGTAAACTGAGAGGGAAATGGTTTAATTGGCTGGTTAAACATTGGCATTGCAGTGTACCTAGACTTGCGAGCAGGGGAAAGTGTTCTGTAAAGCAATTTTCTTTGCATTCATACTCTTCTCTCCTCACAGTAACTCTTCACTTTTATGGACAAAGTTTACAAGCTGTTGAGTGCCAAGCGAATGTTCGTCCTGAATTTTTTCCATGGCTTTCAGAGTTCAGTCCAAGATTTCGTCTGCTGGCATGGCAAGTAAAAATACCAATGTCATCAGGTTTAGGACTATACTCTGAGCATAATCTCTCCCGACAAAGCCCCATATGCACCAAAATGAATGGTAATGCAAGAAATGGGCATCTGGGTCCTAAAACTACAGTGTAAACCAGACTAATGTGCAGCACATTATTCCTTACTTTTATAATTTAATATCTCCTTATTATGTTGAATTACTGGAGCTCCTATTACGATGTACTGCACTGTCAGCACCTGCATCCAGCCCTGGTCATTATGCATAGTTTGGGAACTGGAGGAGAAGATTTTATCTGGTTTAGATGATGACAGGTTTGGCAGCGTGTTTAACGGATAGAAATGAAATGGAAAACTGTGACTTCTAATGGAAGAGGTTTTTGATGTTCTAGATAATTGACAAATTCTAGTCCTGGTTTCTGTTGGAGTAAGATTGGTGCTTAGAAGCTCCGAGGACAAAATGCAACTGCTGTGTAGTTCCCTTTGTTCCACTTTATTTATCACAGGATTTATTTTCATCTGGTTTTGGATATTTTTCATTTTCATTTTCACTGAAGTCTACTAAGGAAACTAATTTAGTGATGGAAACGGCACACAGAGTTTCCCACAGTAATTCTCTTGATGTTCCAGTCACTTGAGGATTTTCTGACTTCAAATACATACATGAAAGATATTCAGAACTTGATAGACTGACATTAAAAGGAAGAAACTTTAATCTTTATAATTGTTAATGCTTTGAAAAGTCCAGTGTTGTTTTACCTAAGTCAGTATCTGCAGTCTTTAAAATGGGAGGTTTACTTCTGTGCAAAATGTTTTGCTGTTCTTTCTTCCTTGTTTCCATCTTTATATTATTTTATACTGTTTATGAGAAATGAGGTGAGCCAACTGGTCCAGTGGTGTAAAGACAATAATCTGTTCCTGAACGTGGGAAAAACCAAGGAGATTGTGGTCGACTTTAGGAGAGGACACACGCAGCATTTCCCTCTGATCATCGATGGAGGAGCTGTGGAGAGGGTGGGGGTGCACATCTCTGAGGACCTTTCCTTGTCCAACAACACTACATCACTGGCCAAGACGGCTCAAACTCACCTCCATTTCCTCCGCAAACTAAGGACAGCATGAGTCTCACCCCCCCATCATGTGCTCATTCTACCAGGGCACCACTGACAGCATCCTCACCAGCTGCATCACTGTGTGGTATGGAAGCTGCACCACCTCCTGCCAAAAGACTCTACAACACACAGTGAAAGCAGCCAGCAAGATCATCGGTGCCCCTCTGCCCCCCCACCCCCACCCCCGGACAACTAGGCGAGAGCACATTACTCTGATCCATTTTTCACTTCATTGGCTTCCAGCCCATTTTAGAATTAAGTTTAAACTTTTACTTTTTGTTTTTAAAGCTCTTAATGGCCTTGCTCCGGTTTATCTTGGGCTGCACGGTGGCGCAGTGGTTAGCACTGCGGCAGCACAGTTTACCCTTGGCCGGGGGATTGTGGGGATCGTGGGATCGTGGGTTCGATCCCAGCCCCCGACCAACAGTGATCTGTGTGGAGTTTGCATGTTCTCCCCGTGTTGCGTGGGTTTACTCCGGGATTTCTCCGGTTTCCTCCCACATGCCAAAAACATGCATGTTAGGTTAATTGGCTGTTCTAAATTGTCCCTAGATATCTGTTTCCTATAGGCCCTTAGAATAGAGGGTTAGTATTAATGAAAGCGCTTTGAGTGGTCTTTGTGACTAGAAAAGCGCTATATAAGTGCAGGTTAGTTAGTTAGTTAGTAATCTGTCTGAGATTTTGACTGTCCGTGACCAAGGCAGGGCTTTGAGGTCTTCCAATCAGCTTTTGCTGAATGTGCCCAGGTCAAGGTATAAACACTGGGGTGACCAAGTCTTTTCTGTTGTCGCCCCCAGGCTCTGGAATAATTTCCCCCCTCACCTACGTGCTATCTCTGACCTGGCCCATTTTAAATCAGAACTTATAACATATTTGTTTAGGATGGATTTTAATACCCAGTAGTGGTGATATTTGTCATGGCATTTGTTTTTATTTTATTCTTATTTTTATTTTCAGGTATTTATTCTTATTTCTTTGTTTGTTATTTGTTTTTAATGCTGTTTAATTTTCTGTAAAGCACTTTGGTCACCTACGGGTTGTTTTAAAGGGCTATATAAATAAAGTACATTACATTACATTACATCTACCACACCCACCTCACCTGCAGAGCCATCAGCATTGCAGGCGACACCTCCCGCCCCTCACACTCCCTCTTCAGCCCCCTGCCTTTGGGGAAAAGGTACCGGAGCCTCCGGGCCCGCTTCACAAGACTGCTGAACAGCTTTGTTCACCAGGCCATCGGGACCCTGAACTCTGCCCCTCCCCCTCCCCGGACTGTAACACAATCACCCTCACAATAACTACCTCAGCTGTTTGTACAGAAAGACTTGGTACACCAACAGTAATACATCTGCTGCTGTATGTCTGCACCTTGCTGCAACCACTTGCACAAATGGCATTCCTGCTGCTGTCTGTCTGTTATTACCTCCGCCAAGGAGGTTATGTTTTTACCGGGGTTTGTCTGTCTGTTTGTCTGTCTGTTACCAACATAACTCAAAAAGTTATGAACGGATTTTGACGAAATTTTCAGGAAAAGTCCGAAATGGGACAAGGAAGAAATGATTAGATTTTGGGAGTGATCGGGATCACCGCCATTACCGAAAAAGTGATTTTTGTCAATAACTACTCAACTAATAAAGATATCAACGTGAATCCAATTGCTGAAGGTATGTTTTGATGGTCAAGGAATCTGAAAATATAGATAAAATAAATGTAGGACTTTTCAAAGTCCAGCAATTACATTTTTGAGTAGATCACAGCATGGGGGACTGAGCTGCCTTGGCGGAGGTCTGCGCTCTCCGAGTGCTTTTCTAGTTGAAATATTGATCATGTGCAGTCCAATCTGTCACTGTCTGCACCTACACTACCGCACTGAGCTTGCAATTACGGGTATTATGGCCCCACTTTTTTCTGTATATAAGATTGCTGGGTGTTATCGTTTATTTTATTTGCACTACAGGATTGCTGGGTTTTAGCTTTTATCTTTATTTGCACTACAGGTAGCATTACTGTACATAGACTGCTGTTGTTTTTCATCCTTATTTTCTTATATATTGCGCACATCACTAAGAGAGAGAAATGGCATTTCAATTCTCCTGTATGTCCTGTATGTATAGAAGTACTGACGAATAAAAATCTTTGAATATTAACTTTGTCATATTTTTTTCTCTCTCAGATGTGAATGAATGTGAGGAGACCAATGGAGGCTGTGAAGTTCTCTGCTGCAACACCATTGGAAGTTTTTACTGCAGGTGTCCTCCTGGACAGAAACTCAATGAAGATGGCAAAACGTGTCAAGGTCAGCACACTGTTTGAATTTAAAATAATGTCTCACACACGGCATGCTATAATATATACATGCATACATATGTCCAAACATGTAGAGTTCTAGAAAAAAAATTAAGAGACAAAAATACCACTGCAAAATTATCACTTTATCGGTTTTACTATTTATATGTATGTGTTTGAGTAAAATGAACAATTTTGTTTTGTACTCTAACCTGCTGAAAGTAACTCACCCAAATTCCAAGTCAAAATATCATCATTTAGGGCATTTATTGACAGAATTGACAACTGGCCAAAACAACAAGAAAGATGCCGCTTTTTGATGTGCTTTTAGATTAGATTACATTAGATTCAACTTTATTGTCATTACACATGTATGAATACAAGGTAACGAAACACAGTTTAGCATCCAATCAGAAGTGCAAAGGATAGCAGTGCAGTATATATGGTAATTAACAGTATGTGCAATTTAAGCAAATATATGCAAATATATGCAGCAGTGCAGAAAGTTAAGAGTACTGTTATGTGCAAATAATGTGCAATAAGTTAGATGTAGTTATGTAGTTATGCAGTTATGTACAGGTGAGGATGGTAAGAGATGATGGTAAGAGAGTCAGCGGGGAACTAAGTTCAATAACGTGACAGCTGTTGGAAAGAAACTGTTCCTAAACCTGCTGGTTCTAGTCCGAAGGCTTCTGAAACGTCTTCTGGAGGGGAGAAGCTGGAACAGTCCATGAGCAGGATGGTTGGAGTCCCTAAGAATGCTGCGTGCCCGGCGCAGACATCTTTTCCTGTAGACGTCCTCTATAACTGGAAGTGGAATCCCTGTGATGCGTTGGGCGGTTTTCACCACCCGCTGCAGCGTCTTGCGGTCAGCGACAGAGCAGCTCCCATACCAGACTGTGATACAGTTGGTCAGGGTGCTCTCTATCACGCAGCGGTAGAAGTTGCCCAGGATGTCAGCTGACAGATGGTTCTTCTTCAGTGTCCTCAAGAAGAAGAGGCGCTGATGGGCCTTCTTGATCAGGCTGGTGGTGTTAACTGACCAGGACAGGTCCTCCGAGATGTGGGTCCCCAGGAATTTGAAGCTGGGGACACGTTCAACATCTATGCCATTGATATGGATGGGGTCATGTGTCTCTTCCCTCTCCTTCCTGTAGTCCACTATGAGCTCCTTGGTTTTGCTGGTGTTAAGGAGCAGGTTATTGTCAGCGCACCAAGTAGCCAAGTGCTCAACCTCTGCCCTGTAATCTGACTCGTCGTTGTCCCTGATGAGTCCAATCACCGTGGTGTCATCTGCGAACTTTATGATGGAATTGGATCCATACATAGGCCTGCAGTCATGGGTGTAGAGGGAGTAGAGGAATGGGCTGAGCACACAGCCCTGTGGTACACCAGTGTTGAGTGTGATGACGGAAGAATGGTTGGGGCCTGACCTAACATGCTGGGGTCTGTTGGTCAGAAAATCCATGATCCAGTTGCAGGTGGAGGTACTGATTCCCAGGTCCCCAAGTTTAGTGAGCAACTTGGAGGGGATAACTGTGTTGAATGCTGAGCTGAAGTCAACAAACAGCATTCTTGCGTAGGTGTTCTTGTCATCCAGGTGTGAGAGTACATAGTGCAGCGCTGTAGAAACCGCATCCTCTGTACTCCTGTTGCTCCGGTAGGCGAACTGATGAGGGTCCAGTGTAGGGGGCAGGCCTTTTTTGAGCTGTGCCAAGACCAGTCGCTCAAAGCACTTCATGACTATGGGCGTCAGTGCCACAGGGCGATAGTCATTTAGGCACGATGGTGTTGAATGTTTCGGCACTGGTACTATTGAAGTGGTCTTGAAGCACGCTGGTACCACGGCCTGGGCCAGGGACAGATTGAAGATGTCTGTGAAGACCCCTGCCAGCTGCTCAGCGCATGCCCTCAGCACACGCCCAGGAATGCCATCAGGGCCAGCAGCCTTACGTACGTTGACATGACTCAGTGCGTTACGGACGTCGGTGTGGGTGAGTGTGAGGTGGTGGAGGTCATCAGAGGGTGGGAAATTGATGTTCTTTTCGTTGTTGTCCTTGTCAAAACGAGCATAGAAGTCATTTAGCTCATTGAGAAAGGGCACAGTCATGGCTATAGGTATGGAGTTGCTGGGCTTATAATTAGAGATAGCTTGAATGCCCTGCCACATGCATCGGGGGTCAGAGTCCCCAAAATGTTCCTCCACCTTCAGCTTGTAGCTGTGCTTGACCTTCTTGATGCCCCTCTTCAGATCTGTCCTGGATGAACTGTAGAACTGTATTTTAGATCAAATAATGCAAAGTTCATCTTTATTCTTAAACTCTACAATACTTAAGTTTTTTTTGTTTTTGTTTTTTTGTTTTTTTTAGGAAGAACTTGGAAATCTGTATTTGTGGAATAACTCTTGATTTTTATTTGCATCTTTCATGCATCTTACCATGCTTGCACTGATCACCTAATCAGTACCTCCTTAAGAAGACTGAGGTTTTCTTGTGTTGGAATTCAACAGATACTCAAATTGCATGGCTGCCATACCTGTAGAGAGGCAAATTTGGGAAAGATTTTGCAGAGCTGTATGTATAACATAATAATAATATTAATAATAATAGATGTAGTGTCTTGGACTGGTTGTGGGATATCTTTTATGCTTCATAAGGGTAATTTGGGAAGTTTAAGAGTAAAGGTCTCTTACACAGGAAGACACTAAGCGAGACTAAAGATTTTTAATACATATTGGTAACTTGCAGTGATGCCAGTTAAAATAATTATTAGTGGTTCACTGTCTCCCACTTTGAGGTTAAATAAATCCTTGAGTTCAGGTCAAATGATTGAACAGACCATGAGAGCTAATGAGTCGGTTTACTGACCGATGATGGGGTTAGAAATGTATAAGAGGGTTATTTAAGAAAGCCGAGGCTGCAGTGTCTGCGAGCAGTCATTTTTTTCAGTTGTGAAAGGATGGATGCTCAATACTTGTTATGTGGAGAAATGGTTAGGCTTTTGGTTGTGGTGTGGTCTAGATTTTTTGCTTCTAGAAACTCTGCTTTAAAAATGTTTACTTGATAGATCTAAATTTGCTTTGCTTTAGATGATCAGATGTAACCACATTCGGCTACAGAGTTCAGTGTTTCTGTAATGGGCACCTTCCAAGTGTCGGGGTAAAAGAGCAAGTCAGTGCTGGTCCGCCTGTGGCTTCCACAGTTGGCCACAGTTTGCAGTTCATTTGCCATTTCCTTTTTATTTAGTGGCTCAGTAAATAAAGATAATTTATAACATCAATTAAACTCAAAGGAACTACTGTGGCTTTTTTTTTTTACTTGCATATAGTACTTGATAAAATGATTTTGACACTTGCTGTTTCATGTCTCATTGTTTGTGGAAGAAAATGTGGCTACCAGGCCCAGTATCTCTAAACCATGGATCATCAGAAGTGGCATTTTCCCATGAGATCTATTTTTGTGCCATCATGGTATGATGTTTCTGATTAGGGACTCTGGTTTAATCAGAACCATGATTGCTCAGTGCTGCAGCCAAGCCTAGAGGAGAGATGTTGGAGTGCTCTGCAGTGGAGCTGTCTGCTGGGAAGAGAAAAAAAATACAGTGAGATGTGATCAGGGTCATGGTTATAAGGAGACCTGATGTGACTGCTGTCACAGCTGCCTTTCATGGCTACATAGCTGCCCTTTGCCACCATTATATATTGGAAGACGGGACATACAACATCAATGTCCTAATTGTTTGTAACTGGCAGGAGTATTAGCAGAAGTAAAAGAAGCTATTGATGTTTAGGTTAGAGAAGCAGGAGTGTCACTTTGTCCACTCAGAGATCTGCTTTCCATTTGCATGATGGCCTGGAGCTCAGACAGCTGCAGAGTATGGCATTTAAGGTCTAGAGGAGAGACGATATCCATTCAGACAGCTCTTAATGAAGACTGTTTATGAAACGGCCTCCAGGACAAAAAAGGGAGCCCAAAGTGGAAGTTCCTTAGTTTTGCATTCTTTCTAATTGCCAGCAGGGCACGACTCTTCTGCTCACAAGATGAACCTGTTTACAACTCTGTGAGATAACGGGCCTATTGACCACTTCAACTGTGACCCCAAGAAAGGCTTTTCGAATGATTTTTTTGGCCTCAATTAATATTTTCAAGCATATGCTCCAGGATATGCCTGCCTTGTGACGGACGGACTGCCGTATGTTCATACAGTGTTTTATTTACACATGTAAGAAATAGTTATTAACATGGTGACTAAGCCCTGTGCAGTCCAGACATCGAAATAAGTAATTCTGAACTAGAGGACACCATAAACAAGGAATCAAGTTTATGTTTACATACTGTACTTAAAACCCACTTCAGACTACACTGATTTAGCCAGATAACCAAATTTAGTCACAGCTGATCATTGTACAGTGTTGGACGTGATTATTCAATTCAATTCAATTCAACTTTATTTATATAGCGCATGAATTTATTTATTTATTTCGGATTTCTATCCGAAATAAATAAATAAATTCATTCATTCAATTCATTCATTCATTCATTCATTCATTCATTCATATAGCGCCATTTCACAACAACAGTCATCTCATAGCACTATCAACTGTAGGGAGGACCCCCACAGTTGCAGAAAGACCCCAGCAATCAGGGTTTATGAACATCATGTGTGACTAACAGTTGTGTAGTGTGATATAATCCATGAACATCATTGTGAGTCACAGTGACATCTCATGACCACAGCTTGCCAAGACTAAGATGTCAGATTTTTTTTTTTTTTTTTACTTGTTTGCCTAGTTGGACAACTCCTGATGATGGCCAGCAGCATTTTTCTGGCAGTGACCAAAAAAGTGACAGCTGTGTGCAGATTTCCCCCTTGTGAGGACTTTCTTTACATACAGTGGTAATGTTGGTTAACATTACAGCTACATTTAGGCTACATAGAACTCTTTGGTTACAGCTGTTAAGTGATGCTTTTTTGACTCTCAACCTGTGAGTAGTGAGCAATCTTGGTGACGTGATGATGGCAGCATAGGATGATTGGAGGTGATAAAACGTGCAGCGTGGCTACTCTTCCAGCCGAGACACGGCGATAATTTTTCCTCACTAGTTCTGACATGGTGTGTCATAAGCTCTCCGTGTGCTCTGCCATTGCGCACGGAGGAGGAGAAGGATGAAAGGATTTAAGCGCTGGGTTTCACCAAACACACATTTATTGACAAACTCTTCACCGACAAAGACAAACAAGTAAATTATAATACAATATGGAAGCGCTTGGGAGAGCAGGGAGGACAACGGGTAGCTCAACAGACTCAGGGTAACGCAAACTGGGCACAGCCTAAGCGTAGCATTTATGCTGTGAAAAGAGACGCTGCCAGAAGCATAGCAGACTACTGCAGGGGAGAAACGCTTCTGGTCCAGCGTAGCAGCTAACCACACAGAGAAACGTCAACAATTTACTCACGAGTTGGAGCAGTCCCAAAAAGTCCAGTTCTCTCGGCGAGCATAAACAATGGTCCTTCCTGACGTGATGGTCACACCCTGGAGGACGAGAGTGACTCGTACAATGAGCCAGCGGCGTTTGTCTAGCGAAGAGCTGATTAAATCAAAACGCCGCTGGCCACACAAATTGGGAACACCTGGGCGAGGCGCAGGAAGATAATTACCGGGGCTGGGACAGCTGGTGGAATTACGGAGAGCAAGGGGGCTTGGTAGGACCGACAGACTATCAGCAGTGTGGGAAAAAGATCACAGAGGCTGACTAACAGCTGCCTGTCAGGCAGTGGCTAAGGTGATGGAATAAATACACAAAATGCACATAAACAGTGGAGCCAAAACCCACAGAGACATCAGGGCCAAGCCGGGGAAAACCAAGCCGCCTTGGCACATGACATGGTGATGTTTAAGGTTCAAGGTTCAAAGGCTTTATTATCATGTGCACAGTTAAGAAATGCTACATTTCCTGAGCAATGAAATTCTTACTTTGCTCTCCGAATGAATGCCAAGTTAAAGGTACAGAAACAACAATTCTAATAGGTCATGACACACTAACACAGTAACTCAATCCTAGTATTGATGGATGCTAAGACACATACACCAACACACAGTTAAGCAGTAGAGGAATGAAAATGAAAATCACCGACTGACTAAAGTGATAGTGGTATATTGATATCAGAGATGATGTGAAGCTGAGATGGCATGAACCTATGAACAGTGTGCAAATGAGCAGTGTGCAACCTGATGTGAACCTGAGATGGCATAGACTTATGTCATACCATCATCATCATCATCATCATCATAGACTTATGTACAGTGTGCAAATGAGCATTGTGCAACAAGCAGTGTATAATTACAAATTATTGATAAATAGCAGCAGAAATGATATGGACATCAGACAGGTGAGACTATACTGTATCTACTGTACAAGTGAGTAATGTGCAAATTTAGCAGCCGGTGTGTGAGTTCCTATATGCAAAGCTGTGTTACAGAGTTTTGGGAGTTGTTGTCTGTTCATGAGTCTGATGGCAGTGGGAAAGAAGGAGTTTTTCAGTCTGGTTGTCCGGCATTTCACACTTCTGTACCTCCGGACTGAGGGTAGAAGTGTGAACAGTCTGTGTTGGGGGTGGGTGGGGTCCCGGAGGATCGCGTCAGCTCTCTTTTGGACTTTGCGGTGGTAGATGCTCTGCAGAAAGGGGAGTGGAGTCCTGATGATCTTCTCCGCTGTCTTCACCACTCTCTGCAGGCGTTTGCGCTCCAGGGCAGTGGTGCTGCCGTACCATGCAGTGATGCAGTTGGTCAGGATACTCTCGATGATGCAGCTGTAGAAATTGTTGAGGATCCTGGAAGACATGCCATACTTCTTCAGCCTCCTCAGAAAGTACAGTTGCTGTTGAGCTCTCTTAACCAGCTCTGTGGTGTTGTGTGTCCACTTAAGATCCTCGCTGATGTGGATGCCCAGGTATTTAAAGCTGCTCACCCTCTCCACCTCAAACTTCCGGATGAACAGTGGCTGATGGGGTCTCCTTCTCCCTTTCCTCATGTTCACTATCATTTCCTTTGTATTGTCCGTGTTGAGGTTGAGGTTGTTGTCCTCACACCATGACACCAGGTTGGCCACCTCCCTCCTGTAAGATGCTTCGTCATCACCAGTGATGCGTCCTATCACTGCTGTGTCATCCGCAAACTTTAGGATGATGTTGTCTTTGTGGGAGGCAACACAGTCATGGGTGAAGAGGCTGTAGAGGATGGGGCTGAGAACACAACCCTGTGGGACACCTGTGTTTGTGATGATGCTGGTTGAGGTCCTGTTACCCATCCTGACAGACTGGGGCCTGCCAGTTAGAAAGTCCAGTAGCCAGTCACAGAGGGTGGGGTGCAGGCCAAATGAAGACAGTTTGTCAGTGAGTTTGTGGGGGATGACTATGTTGAAGGCGGAGCTGTAGTCGACAAAGAGCATCCTAATGTAGGAGTCTTTATCTTCCAGGTGGGAGAGAGAATAATGGAGTGCTGCAGCAATGGCATCTGAGGTGGACCTGTTGGGCCGGTAGGCGTACTGCAGGGGGTCCAGGGTGCCCGGTATGCTGTCCTGAATGAGGGGCAGCACCACTCTCTCAAAGCACTTTATGATGATTGGAGTGAGTGCTACTGGTCTGTAATCATTCAGATAGGTCGGGGGGCTCCTTTTGGGGACGGGGATGATGGTTGTTGTTTTGAAGCAGGAGAGGACTATGTTCTGGTTGAGGGAGAGGTTGAAGATTGCTGTGAGAACATCAGTCAGCTCTGCAGCGCATGCTCTGAGGGCCCGCCCAGGGATGTTGTCTGGTCCTGCTGCCTTGCGGGGGTTGATATCCCTCAGTGCTTTGTTTACCTGGTCTGGTGAGGCTCTTTTTAGTGACTGCGTACATCAGCACGTGCGTTGATACCATTGTACCCACCATACAGGTCAGGAAGTTCCCCAACCAGAAGCCCTGGATCAACAGTCAGGTATGTCAGATGCTGCATGCTTGCTCTCTTGCATTTAAATCAGGCAATGAGGCTGAGTACAAAGCTGCAAAGTATGGACTGAGAGAGGCTATAACAACAGCCAAGAGGTAGTAACAGAGAAAAGCTGGACAGCCTCTACTCCACTCCTGACCCAGGGCGCATGTGGCAAGGCCTGCAACACATCACAGACTACAAGAAGACCAACAGCAGCACCGCTAGCTCTACAGACAGCCTGCCAGACAATCTCAACATCTTTTACACCCACTTCGAGACCATCAGCCACAGCACGGAGAAGAGACATACTCTCACGCACCTCCCCCACCCACCCACCCACTAATATTCAGCGTAGTCCTGTATGTGATGTCATGAAAGACTGAAGAAACTGTGCTGTCTGAACCAGGCTTCATGTGAAAAAGAAATTAACAAATACAGCTTTTGGTTGAGGAAAAATAAATTTAAACCCTTCTGCAAAAATGCTTTCAAAAATATATATACACTGGTGTGAAAAAGTGTTTGCCCCCTTCCTGATTTCTCATTTTTTGTATGTTTGTCACACTTAAATGTTTCAGATCATCAAACAAATTGAAATATTAGACAAAGATAACACAAGTAAACACAAAATGCAGTTTTTAAATGAAGGTGTTTATTATTAAGGGAAAAAATAAATTCAAACCTACAAGACCCTGTGTGAAAAAAGTGATTGCCCGCTAAACCTAATAACTGGTTGGGCCACCCTTAGCAGCCACAGCTGCAATCAAGCGTTTGCGATAACTGGTAATGAGTCTTTTACAGCACTGTGGAGGAATTTTGGCCCACTCATATTTGCAGAATTGTTGTATTTCAACCACATTGGAGGGTTTTTGAGCATGAACCATCTTTTTAAGGTCATGCCACAGCATCTTAATCGGATTCAGGTCAAGACTTTGACTAGGCCACTCCAAAGTCTTCATTTTGTTTTTCTTAAGCCATTCAGAGGTGGACTTGCTGGTGTGTTTTGGATCATCGTCCTGCTGCAGAACCCAAGTGCGCTTCAGCTTGAGGTCATGAACAGATGGCCGGACAATCTCCTTCAAGATTTTTTGGTAGACAGCAGAATTCATGGTTCCATTTACCACAGCAAGTCTTCCAGGTCCTGAAGCAGCAAAACAGCCTCAGACCATCACACTACCACCAAAATATTTTACTGTTGGTATGATGTTCCTTTTCTGAAATGCTGTTACTTTTACACCAGATGTAATGGGACACACACCTTCCAAAAAGTTCAGCTTTTGTCTTGTCTGTTCAGAGTATTTTCCCAAAAGTCTTGGGGATCATAAAGATGTTTTATGGTAAAACTGAGATGAGCCTTTATGCTCTTTTTGCTCAGCAGTGATTTTCATCTTGGAATTCTTCCATGCAGGCCATTTTTGCCCAGTCTTTTTCTTTTGGTGGAGTCATGAACACTGACCTTAACTGAAACAAGTGAGGCCTGCAGTTCTTTGGATGTTGTTGTGGGGTCTTTTTTGGCTTCTTGGATGAGTCGTCGCTGTGCTCTTGGGGTAGTTTTGGTCAGCTGACCACTTTTCAGGTTCACCACTGTTCCATGTTTTCACCATCTGTGGATAATGGTTCTCACTGTGGTTTGCTGGAGTCCCAAAGCTTTAGAAATGGCTTGATAAACTTTTCCAGACTGACATATCTCAATTACTTTGTTTCTCATTTGTTCCTGAATCTCTTTGGATAGCAGCATGATGTCTAGCTTTTGAGGATCTTTTGGTCTACTTCACTTTGTCAGGCAGGTCCCATTTAAGTGACTTCTTGATTGAGAACAGGTGTGGCAGTAATCAGGCCTGGGTGTGGCTAGAGAAATTAAACTCAGCTTTCCAAAGATGTGATAAACCACAATTAATTTATGTTTTAACGGGGGGGGGGCACTTTTTCACACAGGGCCATGTAGGTTTGGATTTTTTTTATCCTTAATAATAAAGACCTTCATTTAAAAACTGCATTTTGTGTTTACTTGTGTTATCTTTGTCTAATATTCAAATTTGTTTGATGATCTGAAACATTTAAGTGTGACAAACATACAAAAAACCGAGAAATCAGGAAGGGGGCAAACACTTTTTCACACCACTGTATATATTTGGTTGGGTTGTGCATCGTTGACAGAAAATCCAACAGTAACAGTTGTCATGCTGAGTGCACCAGTGTCAACATTTTAGTTGTCATGTCAGATTAACTTTATAGCTCGGACCATTACCAGCTGGAAAGTGGGAGCAGTGCGCCGCGGTGTTTGGCACCTATCATAATATTGAGTAACCAAAATCAGCAGGTGTTAGATACTCTTTTTAATCTGGAGAGCAAGGCACTTACTGTAAAATGTCTTGTTGTTGCCAGGTTTTCTCTTTTCTAGGCAAACTTCTTTTTTCTTTTTCACTGCTGTCCTTTACAGAAATGACACTGGGCCTGTTACTTGTCTTTCTTCCCTGTCTGAGCAGGTTCTTTGTTTCTGGTGGGAACCAATATCCTCCTGATCCATACAGTATGTGTCTTCATCAGTATGCATTTTAGCTGTCAAAGTTATGAAAATTTTCACCTGGTTGTCCCCCAAATCTTTTTTTTTTTTTTTTCCTGGTCTGTATTTAAGAACTTCTCAGAACTCATAAGGGTAAAGTTCTCCATCATGATAGCCATCATTTTTCTTTCAAAGGGCCATTTTGCTCCAGACCATTGCTCTTCAGATTAGGACAAACATGCTGACCACAAAGATTTTTTGCTCCTTATTGGTTCTATAAAGTGTTATGCTGCTGCTGCGTTTGTATGAATTGGCAACAGATGAAAGAGCATGGTGCTCCGCTTCTGAATAGACCATAAGATTCATTCCTTTCTCACATGTTTGGATTAAAAATACTGAATCTGACTTCTGGCAGTTATCAAATTTGGCATTCCTTTAGTGACATTTTTTTTTTAAGAATGCAATGCATGTCAAAAGAATGTGTCATATACCACATCATTTAGTCAGTTCAGATTCTTTGCTCTTTAACACGAGTTGTTTGCTTTATTGGAGTCGTATTCTTTGAAAAGAAGACTAGAGAGAAAGACATCAATCATTATCAGCTGGTTAAATGCCTTTTTTTGTTTCTTTCATAGTGCAGTGCTGGATGAACCCTACCTCTACAGAAAGAGTGGGTTTACACTGAGGTTGAAAAGGTAGTGTGGGGACAAGTAGGATGGGGGAAAGAGGAGGATCTGCAACACGATGGACATTTAACTTTGGTAGGTGGGAGGGTGAAACTGAGAGGCAGAGGAAAGTCAGACTGCAGAATAAAGTCACCATTTTTACTTGAGATCAGTCTTTATTGAAGAACTGGTCATTAAATGTAGTAGGTTATAGCTATTACCCTTCACAAAAATCTTTGCATCATTTCATTTTTTCAGGACATAAGTGGATTTTTTTTTTTTTTATAAGGAAACTCTTATTGTGATTTTTTTTTTTGGGGGGGGGGCATTTTACTCCAGTCATGGCTTTGTCATTAGGACAGTGGATGTTATTTTTCAAAGCAATAGCTGATCTGACATCAGCTGCAAACTATCCATCCAGTTACTATAGAAGGATTTGCTATAGACCACACTGTTACCATGGATACCATGGCTACAACTTTGGCTACCTATCCAGAGGTACGTGATAACTGAACAATGCAAGACTGCCCTCGACATAATTAGTTAATTGATATAGCAATACAGAGAATTTGTCATGTTTTTATTTGTTATGAATTAAGTAGCTTAAATGCCAATGATGAAAAATATTATGGGCAAGATAACGTAATATTTGTACATTTTTTGGGGAAACACAAAAGTCTCATTGGGATGCCAGGTTTTAGGTTTAAACCATTTTTCATAATTGTGGCTATTATGTTATTGTGAAACTTGTTCTGATTTTGTAATTACAGATATATTATGGGACTTTTTTTTTGTCTATGTGGACACAAAAACTTTGGTAGAGTTTATCCAACAATAGTCTCCAATGACGAGACTTAAGACACCATTGGTCTAATAGTACAACCCAGCAGAATTCCTGCCATTGTGAGGTGTTTTTAAGGTAAAGAAGGTAAAGTTAGGAGGCACATGCGATGAAATGTAAAAATTACAGCAGGAACTGTTAAATGACAAATCATTCTACTCTTTAATTATAATCAACACATTTGTTTTTTCTTTTCTACAGTAAATGATAAGCAGACTGCAAAATAACGGTTTAATTTTAATAATTGTTACTTCCAGTGCTTTACTGTAATTCTCATACAAATCATTTATTCTTCATTATTGATAGTCGGGTAGTTTATTCACTGTTAATAAGACGCACAGCGAGATGTCCTCTTAAAATTAATTGAATTTAATATATTCCAGGAAAAAAAAAATGTTCACAGTATTACAGTATGTTGTCTTCAGATGCCTCTTTGTTGTAAGTGGATAATCAGGCAGTTATTTGCAGTAGCAGGAGCAGTTAATCCATCTCACTGATAATGTGTCTGCTGCAGGCGCTGTCTGGCACTGCCCTGCTAGCGTTGTCTCTAATCAGACTTGGGGAGGATCACATTTTTTCAGCAGAGATTAGTGCACATGAAAACATCAGCTCTGAATCATGAAAGATGCTTCGCAATGCCAACCAAAACAAGAGTAGATAGCCGCTACGCACAGCACACACATCAGTGTCAGCATTATTACATCAAAGTATTCCTTTTCATGCTTGCTGGGTCAGTGCTCAAGGATAAAGTCATATGCTGAAACATGTTTAAAATTTATTATTACCACCATAGTTCTGGTAATTCCTCTGGTCTCCGTGTTTCTTCTTGGTGTTCTTGCCAGACTTCAGCACTGTTCAGAAGTCATTTTTCTTCTGTGCAAAATAAACAATTCATATATTTTAGACTGACGAGACCACGCTGTAGGTAGCTGCAAGCAGAGAATTAGTGTGTCTTGTGTTTAAAAAAAAAAAGAGCAGCGGTTGTTGAGGCTTTGGCTGGAGTTTGGGGAGGATCGTGTTCTGGATGTGGAAACCAGGCTGGAGGGGATCCGCTGACAGTGTGTTCAGAGTAACAGCAGCCCTGCAGGGTTGGTCTGATTTCATAAAAAAAAAAAAACCCAATCCAAAGTGCAGTGTGCAGCATGGATGGAAAATGAAAGGAGGCCCTCTGCCAGCTTCCATGGATGAAGAGAAACTGGAGTTTGGCGGCAGGGAGACTTTAAAGAGGAAAGTTTAAACGGCCATTTTTGCTCCAAACACTACACTTGAAGATGCCCAATCATATTACTGGTGTTATGATATTTTAAATAATTCATCTGTTTGCCAGGATTAAGCAAAACTGTTAAGAAAATAGATTTTAGTCCCATTGTACAAATATTCTGAATTCATGCCTGTATTAATCCTATTTTTTACACATTTTATTAACCTGTCGGATTCAGTAGTTTACAACACTTCTTTCCCACCATTATGTAGCGTAATTATTGAATGATTTTTAATGATTAAATGACTAAACTATTTAAAGTGTAATTTTTTTCCTAGAACACAGGCCACATACTGTGTGAACACAGAGACAGAAGAGTGATGTATTCAATGTCCACAAATCCCAGATGAGGGCTGTCCAGCTGCAGCATTACATCGATCTCGCAAAAGCACCATGGCCGCCAAACTTTCTTCAGATGTCTCGCCAAGGGCCTGAAAAAGTAGCGTCCCCAGCTCCCATAATAAATATTTTTACACATTGTAACAAGTGACCATGAATTCATCTGTGAAGCGGTCATGATTTGGAGGTGAATAAGCAAATTTGTAACTCAGTTTTGCTGTGCTATTCAGGTTTTTCATTTGAGCTTATTTCAGTAAACGTTCTAGAAATTAATATTGTTTTTCCAGACATGGCGTACAGTTGTATGAGTTAAAATACGAGGGGGGGGGGGGCTGAAAAGTTCATAGGCTGACCATGATGCAGTGGCCAAATTTGACCAAATGTGGTTTATTTTTTTTTAACATAGCCTCCAATGTCAGTGTATCTGAAAAGAAACTTTTCACACACACACACACCCGCACTCCTATAAACTCAAACATGATCCAGCACATGAACCTACCGTGTGTGGACAACACACCGGGGCTCTGTTTGGTTGATCTGACCATCTATCGTATCCACCAGCGGCTCGCTGAATATTCTAGCTTTACCCTGAGTGGCACATCTGGTCGTGGGAGAGAACTGCACTACAAAGAAACTCGTGAAAGTGACTGTATACATTTTATCCATTCCAGTTTCATGGAAAGTATTCTCCTCACATAGGAAAGAAGGCTTTTGGCGTTTATTTATTTTTGTCATGGTGGTTTACACTTTGGTAAATGCTGAAATTGTTTCCTGAGTTTATTTCTAGAAAACATTTTAATGCCTCGTTTACAGCACAGCGTTCCAGGACAAAAATGTGTGGTCTGCAAAAACGAGACAGTCCAACTGAGATGATTCATAATAACTAATATTTATCTTTCTTGGAATTATACTAAGCAAATAGATGATAAAATGTTTTCCAAAGCTTTACAGTCTATACATTTTAGGAATATAAATCAGCCAATTCTTGAAAGAGTTTCTTGCTGAGAATTTATGTCTGAGGTCAGAACTGTTCTGAGCACTTCCTCAGACAGACGTGTAATTTGGGCCTGACTCGTGTTTTATGATGTCTTGGCTGTTTTTTTTTATTAGCATCAGCCTGCAGCCAAAAGCACTTTACACACCTTCACGTGCCACGTCACTTGTCACAGTCGGCAATAGTTTTCGTAACTCCTCTGTGATAATTTTAGTGATGTTAAAGCAAATGTTTGACCTCTTAGTGGCGTTGGTGTAGGCAGGTTTTCCTTGATGGCTCACAGAAGCCCAAAGAGAGACTGGCTCCATAAATCAGCACACATCTCACAGGGGGTCTACCCGCAAAACAATTTATTAGTCCTTGACCCCTGAAGTGTTTAACAACACGGTTTGTTTCCTTGTAAACGTGGTCGCACAGTGAGGCGGTCAGGTTTTGCTCACTACTGGTTTTCTCATCTGAAATTATTTGGTTGTCATCCTCACGCTCAGCCGAGAGGAATGTGTACGTTTCACGTCCTCCGATTTACGTTTCCATATGTTTGTTCACCCATGGGAGCTTTAATAACTAACTAACTAACTAACTAACCTGCACTTATATAGCGCTTTTCTAGTCACAAAGACCACTCAAAGCGCTTTCATTAATACTAACCCTCTATTCTAAGGGCCTATAGGAAACAAATATCTAGGGACAATTTAGAACAGCCAATTAACCTAACATGCATGTTTTTGGCATGTGGGAGGAAACCGGAGAAATCCCGGAGTAAACCCACGCAACACGGGGAGAACATGCAAACTCCACACAGATCACTGTTGGTCGGGGGCTGGGATCGAACCCACGATCCCCACAATCCCCCGGCCAAAGGTAAACTGTGCTGCCGCAGTGCTAACCACTGCGCCACCGTGCAGCAATAATAAGAAGGACAGGAATTTAAATTTGGTCTTAAAAGTTCAGTAGTTGTTACCACATGGGGGGATATGTTTGTTTGAGCTGCAGTCTACTTGTGGAATACTTTCCCTTTTCATTCATCATTTCCTTTCTTTCCAAGGTACTTTTTAACCCCAAAACCTGCAGTGAGTTCCTCTGACATTGGCAGCTCATCTGTGCTGTATTCTTCTGACCAATTTTCTTCTCATAATGAGAGGATTTATATAATTGCTCTCATTTCTCTCCCTGCTCCCTTTCTTCCTGCTTCTGTCGTCTGTTGCCTACAGATATCGATGAGTGCCAGGTCTATAACGGAGGGTGCCAGCACCGATGTATTAACACGAGGGGCTCCTACTATTGTGAATGCCATCCGGGATCTCGCCTTCACGTGGACGGCCGCACCTGCCTTTGTAAGTTAGGCACACCAAATATGACATGATGTTGGTGAGGTTTGTTGTGTTTAAAGCAAAACACTGACGCACACAAATGAAATGAAAGAGTTCAACATGGTTGCTGATAATGATTTGAAATCTTGTTCTTCATTTAATTCAATTAGAAACAGAATCTGAAGGCCTCCAAAAGTGCTTTTGTAATACAATCTCTCCAGTTCTCCATAAACAATGAGACACTGTCTTTAGGAACTCTGGTTTCATGAGGCTTTACTGTAAGTATTATTTTTGGTCATTATTTCATTGAAGTTTGGCCACATACGGTTTTTGACATTGGTATTTAATCATGCAGACCACGTTCATAATGCTGCAGGCAACTTCTTTGCTTCTGACAAAAAAAAAAAAAAAATCGTGAGGGGTGGTTTAAATGGGCTTTGCTGCCTAAGCTGCATTTAGTACAGTTCAAACATTTTTTTTTTCCTTTTGTTGGATATTGTCCTTTCATTGAAATCTTGTGAAGATGTTTCTAAGCTAAGCTCTTTCCCCCCCCCTTTTTCTGTAAGTGAATCAGCACTAACATGCCATCCTCTGGAATATTTTTAATGTCAGACAGTTTTTATTATTTAATATTTACATTTGCTTTGCCAATTATTATTTTGTTTATCATATGCCCAAAGAGAGCTTTTCTATTTGGAGTTATTCTTTCAGTGTATAAATACTTAAAACAACACCATATAACTTTTTGTGTTCCAGGTAGGAACATTGAAAAGACTACAACTGTGACCTCGGTCCCCACAGCCAGTCACAGGGTGTGTAGTTGTTGGTGGCTAAAGTTGTGTCCTGTGATCTTCTGTCGGGACTGAGGTCATAGTCCCCATAGTTATAGTTTTTCAGTGTTCCTACCAAGAACAAAGCTGTTGCAGGTGATGTGGGGCCACTCAGGCTATGAGGGAAATGACACTCACCTGGTCAAAGGTTGATGTACCATCAAAATATTTTTGAAAACATTATTTTACAGTGAAAATATTACTCTAGCTGAATCAGTGCATAATGTGCAGATAAATTTCATTTCAGCTGTTTAGCAATGTGCTTGTCTATAATTTGGCCGTGACAGTTTAGTTTAATGTTTATTTGAAAGGGACGTTACATACTAATGAACATCAAAACAAATGTAAGTATGCCAGATTTAGCAGTACTGCTGATTTGCATCTGTAGTCCCCCGGCGGGTCAAAAAAACACACAAACAATCATACACGAGCAGAACAACTGCAATGAAACTGTACAAAGTGTATATGCTAAAGTGCAAGAGTTAAGGTGTTACAAAACAAAACATTCAAAATGTCACACAAGTGAAGTGCTGTGTATGCGTACACACACACACACACACACATGCACCGAAGCACCTCACAGCAACAACAGACAGCAACAAACAAGAGGCGGGGCATATGTGTGTGACACATGGGCATATACAGTGGGGCAAAAAAGTATTTAGTCAGCCACCAATTGTGCAAGTTCTCCCACTTAAAAGATGAGAGAGGTCTCCAATTTCCATCACAGGTATACCTCAACTATGAGAGACAAAATGAGAAAAAAAAAATCCAGAAAATCACATTGAAGAATTTTTAATGAATTAATTGGTAGATTCCTCGGTAAAATAAGTATTTGGTCAATAACAAAAGTTCATCTCAATACTTTGTTATATACCCTTTGTTGGCAGTGACAGAGGTCAAACATTTTCTGTAAGTCTTCACAAGGTTTTCACACACTGTTGCTGGTATTTTGGCCCATTCCTCCATGCAGATCTCCTCTGGAGCAGTGATGTTTTGGGGCTGTCGCTGGGCAACACAGACTTTCAACTCCCTCCAAAGATTTTCTATGGGGTTGAGATCTGGAGACTGGCTAGGCCAATCCAGGACCTTGAAATGCTTCTTACGAAGCCACTCCTTCGTTGCCCGGGCGGTGTGTTTGGGATCATTGTCATGCTGAAAGACCCAGCCACGTTTAATCTTCAATGCCCTTGCTGATGGAAGGAGGTTTTCACTCAAAATCTCACGATACATGGCCCCATTCATTCTTTTCTTTACACGGATCAGTCGTCCTGGTCCCTTTGCAGAAAAACGTCCCCAAAGCATGATGTTTCCACCCCCATGCTTCACAGTAGGTATGGTGTTCTTTCTCCTCCAAACACAACAAGTTGAGTTTTTACCAAAAAGTTCTATTTTGGTTTCATCTGATCATATGACATTCTCCCAATCCTCTTCTGGATCATCCAAATGCTCTCTAGCAAACTTCAGACGGGCCTGGACGTGTACTGTCTTAAGCAGGGGGACACGTCTGGCACTGCAGGATTTGAGTCCCTGGCGGCGTAGCGTGTTACTGATGGCAGCCTTTGTTACTTTAGTCCCAGCTCTCTGCAGGTCATTCACTAGGTCCCCCTGTGTGGTTCTGGGATTTTTGCTCACCGTTCTCCTGATCATTTTGACCCTACAGGGTGAGATCTTGCGTGGACCCCCAGATCGAGGGAGATTATCAGTGGTCTTGTATGTCTTCCATTTTCTAATAATTGCTCCCACAGTTGATTTCTTCACACAAGCTGCTTACCTATTGCAGATTCAGTCTTCCCAGCCTGGTGCAGGTCTACAATTTTGTTTCTGGTGTCCTTTGATAGCTCTTTGGTCTTGGCCATAGTGGAGTTTGGAGTCTGACTGTTTGAGGTTGTGGACAGGTGTCTTTTATACTGATAACGAGTTCAAACAGGTGCCATTAATACAGGTAACGAGTGGAGGACAGAGGAGCCTTTTAAAGAAGAAGTTACATGTCTGTGAGAGCCAGAAATCTTGCTTGTTTGTAGGTGACCAAATACTTATTTTACCGAGGAATTTACCAATTAATTCATTAAAAATCCTTTAATGTGTTTTTCTGGATTTTTTTTTCTCATTTTGTCTCTCATAGTTGAGGTATACCTATGATGAAAATTGGAGACCTCTCTCATCTTTTAAGTGGGAGAACTTGCACAATTGGTGGCTGACTAAATACTTTTTTGCCCCACTGTTTATACAGTATATGTATGCGTATGCCACAGAGCAACCACTTTTTATGGGTACAGTTTTAGTTGTTTAAAAGTCAATTTTTACAATGAGTCTTAAGTGTTTAGTGTGGTACGTTCTCTGATTGAAGGTGGGATGTTATTCCAGATCTTTGTGCCCCTCACTGATAGCACAGATTGAGCAAATGTGGGGCGTCCGTGGCGGACTTCACAGTCTCCTCTAGTGATTGTTCTGGTGGTTGTACTGGTGACAGTCCTCAGTTTAACATATTCTCCCAAGAAGGGGGGGGGGTGCATAGCCATTTAATATTTTATAGATTGAACAAGCAAATTTGAGAGTTTTATCATTTTCAAAAGACAGAAGATTGTATTTCTTGTAAATGTGACAGCCGTGGGATCTTTCTTGTCAAGGATTTTTATGGCTTTTTTATATAAAGATTCAGTGGGTTTGGTTATGGTTGCACCAGTGAGTGACCAGTTGGTAAAACAGTAATCGATGTGTAAGAAGATCATTGCCTGCAGAAACATTTTGGCCACATCAACTGTCAGCGATGGTCTAATTTGTTTAAAATTTCTTAGATTGAATTTGATTATGTTTGAGATTTTTTTAATGTGTTTTTTAAAGGTTAATGAAGAGTCTAAAGTCACGCCGGTTTCTCCACAGAGTACTAGGAATCAATGAAAAAAATAATTGCACCCACTTTCAAAAATTAATCTCTATTAATCACAATAAAATGTTTAATTAATAATAATAATAATAATAATAATGGGCTGCATTTGTATAGCACCTTTCTTGACACTCACAGTGCTTTACAATAAGTCCATTATTCATTCACTCCACAGACATTGATAGTGGTTAGCTACTGCTGTAGCCACAGCTGCCCTGGGGCAGGCTGATGGAAACGTGGCTGCCAATCCACACCGACGGCCTCTCCAACCACTACCAAACATTTATACACATTCATACCCAGTGTCATGGGCACTGGAGGCAAGGTGGGTAAAGTGTCTTGCCCAGGGGCACAACAGCAGGATGGCTGGAGAGAGCAGGATTCAAACAGTCAACCCTTCGTATATTGGACGACCTGCTCTACCTCCTGAGCCGCTGTCGCCCCATTGACTAGATAACTGCAGTTAACTAGGGGAAACTGTGGGGTAGGGGTGGAGTAAGTGTGCAGAGGCACAATACACATAAACAGTTATTTTTTTCAACACATACTCTTCTTTACCTCAGTAAGTTTTAGAACATGTTCAGTCTGCTTGCCATGGCAGTCAGCCTTGACAGTGCTGCCTTGAGAGCTCCTGTTGTGTAAAAATCTGAAGGAAGTCATGATATTGGCAGTAGTTTACTCATCATAATCATATACATGTGCAGTATGATTATAACAGCCCTTGGCTCTGACGAGAGAGCATCTGTACTGAACAGTTAAAGAAGATACAGTTTCATATTTAAATGCTTGCATATTTATTTCAGAGCAGTTTTATAGTAGTAAAATCTCACCTATGAAATGTTTTGCCTTGTTCTTTTTTTTAAATTTATACAGGCTCCAGCCCCCCCGCGACCCGAAAAGGATTAAGCGGAAGAAGATGAATGAATGAATGAATACAGGGTAGTTCCATTAGGAGGCAACCTCTCAGTTCCACATTCACACCTGGAAGCAGCCCAGTACAACCGCAGACTGACCTGTGGCCACTGAGCAGCTCCACTGGAGCAGTTGCGATTAAGGGCCTTGCTCAAGGGCACCACAGTGGGGTTAATGAGGGTGGGACAAACACTGCCGAGTCATCTGTCCCACCCAGATCTGGTCCTGCCGTTCCAGGGATTGAACCAGTGACCCTCAGCTCACCAGTCCACATCCCTAACCATTAGGCCACCACTGCCCCAAAGTTTTCTTTGTCCATTCATTACAACAGTCCGGCATTTTAATTGATCTGAATGACCGGTTTGAGCTTTGGAACCCTGTAGCGTGGCGTCGGTATTAACACATGCTGAGAAGTCGGATGCAACAAGTTGGCATAGTTGACTAACTTCAGGTTAGCCAACTGCGCTGGTTTAAGATTCATTCCCTGCAGTTGCTCATTTCAGTGTATAATTAAACATAAACTATGGTCAGAATGTCCACATAGTATGAATCCAATACTCCAGCAAACTGATCTGAACACTGAGAATCAAATAAAATGAGGAAGACAGGGACTATTTTGTCCCACGCCATGTTCTCCTGCTAATTTCTGGTTAGCATTCTGTGTGGTTGCTCATTTTATTTTATTTTAATGTATCACTAAATGTAATCTATGGTCCAAATTTCTGCAAAATATGACAGCAATACTCCAGCAAACTGATTTGAACAGCCAGAATTAAATAAAATGAGGAGGTTATGTATGGGCAGCGTATGCAGCGCCAAAGACTGTCTATGTCCGGGTTCATTCATGTTAAATTTTTAAAAACTTATTAATTGTACTACAGTATTTAATTACATTAAAACGTTACAGTGCATCTGGAAAGTATTCACAGTGCTTCAGTTTTTCCACATTTTGTTATATTACAGCCTTATTCCAAAATGGATTAAATTCATTTTTTCCCTCAAAATTCTACACACAGTACCCCATAATGATGTGAAAAAAGTTGGTTTTTTTTTAGATTTTTGCAAATTTATTAAAAATTAAAAAAAAAACCCTAAGAAATCACATGTACAAAAGTATTCACAGCCTTTGCTCAATACTTTGCTGATGCACCTTTGGCAGCAATTACAGCCTCAAGTCTTTTTGAATAAGATCCCACAAGCTTGGCACACCTGTCTTTGGGCAGTTTGGTCCATTCTTCTTTGCAGCAGCTCTCAAGCTCCATCAGGTTGGATGGGAAGCATCAGTGTACAGCCATTTTAAGATCTCTCCAGAGATGTTCAATTGGATTCAAGTCTGGGTTCTGGTTGGGCCACTCAAGGACATTCACAGAGTTGTCCTGAAGCCACTCCGTTGATATCTTGGCTGTGTGCTTAGGGTCGTTGTCCTGCTGAAAGATGAACCGTCGCCCCAGTTTGAGGTCAAGAGCACTCTGGAGCAGGTTTTCATCCAGGATGTTTCTGTACATTGCTGCATTCATCTTTCCCTCTATCCTGACTAGTCTTCCAGTTCCTGCTGCTGAAAAACATCCCCACAGCATGATGCTGCCACTACCATGCTTCACTGTAGGGGTGGTATTGGCCAGATGATGAGCGGTGCCCGGTTTCCTCCAAACATGACGCCTGACATTCACACCAAAGAGTTCAATCTTTGTCTCATCAGACCAGAGAATTTTGTTTCTCATGGTCTGAGAGTCCTTCAGGTGTCTTTTGGCAAACTCCAGGTGGGCTTCCATGTGCCTTTTACTAAGGAGTGGCTTCCGTCTGGCCACTCTACCATACAGGCCTGATTGGTGGATTGCTGCAGAGATGGTTGTCCTTCTGGAAGATTCTCCTCTCTCCACAAAGGAATGCTGGAGCTCTGACAGAGTGACCATCGGGTTCTTGGTCACCTCCCTGACTTAGGCCCTTCTCCCCCCGATTGCTCAGTTTAGACAGCCGGCCAGCTCTAGGAAGAGTCCTGGTGGTTCCGAACTTCTTCCATTTATGGATGATGGAGGCCACTGTGCTCATTGGGACCTTCAAAGGATAAGAAATTTTTCTGTACCCTTCCCCAGATTTGTGCCTCGAGACAATCCTGTCTTGGAGGTCTATAGATAATTGCTTTGACTTCATGCTTGGTTTGTGCTCTGACATGCACTGTCAACTGTGGGACCTTATCTAGACAGGTGTGTGCCTTTCTAAATCATGTCCAATCAACTGAATTTACCACAGGTGGACTCCAATTGAGCTGTAGAAACATCTCAAGGATGATCAGTGGAAGCAGGATGCACCTGAGCTCAATTTTTAGCTTCATGGCAAAGGCTGTGAATACTTATGTACATGTGATTTCTTAGTTTTGTATTTTTAATAAATTTGCAAAAATCTCAAACTTTTTTCACGTTGTCATTATGGGGTATTGTATGTAGAATTTTGAGGGGAAAAAATGAATTTAATCCATTTTGGAATAAAACTGGAACATAACAAAATGTGGAAAAAGTGAAGCGCTGTGAATACTTTCCAGATGCACTGTATATTCCCAGCACTAGGTGAAACATTTCATTATACGGTCATACAGTATATTCTACATGTTCAGAAATAAGGAAACGTGGACATAAAATTTGGAAGTCTGTAATTCCGTAGCAGCCAAGTAAACTCTGCTTAGAAACTTTGTGATACGGTCACATGTACCAGAACAGCCACACTTTATGGACTCTGAGGTTTAAATGAACGTTTTTCTTACAGTCTATTGAATATGTTGTTTATTGAAATGTTCCTCATAGTAAAATATTAAAATGTCAAGAAATGTTTTAGTTGTTGCGGAGGATAGAATAAGGAAAATACTGGTGATTTAGAGTCTACAATAAGGCAGAATCTTTTCTCTCTGCATTCTTTCAGTCTGTGTAATATCCTGTCAGTCAACCTCAGCAAAGTTTACTCAGTATCTGCAGGTTCTTCCTATCATAGCAGAGACATTCTCTCTGGGTTTTTCAGGAATTTAAAAAAAAAAGTGTAAACTTGATTCTTTTCCTGCTGTTAGGAATGTATACAAAGCATTTTTTGGCTTGATAAAGCAAGGCTGTGTCACTGTCTTATATAGCAAATGCATTAGAGGAGCCACATCTGTCCCAGCTGTTGTCTGGAAAAAATGACTGATGGAACTTTTAATAACAGCGCACACATGGGCTGAGTCCAGGTGAAGCTTGCATATCTGTGACACTCCATTTTCTGTGATCATGTTGGTTGGGTGCTGATCCAAGCTGAAGAATGTATGCAGGCACGTCTGTTGCTGAAATCTTATGGCCCTAACAAGTGAACTTTTCAGCATGCATCTCACATACTTGATAAAGAACAATACATAGTAATCAGCACAACGTCAGTCTCTCAAACTGATTCATTTGTCACTGAGCTGGTCTCATCCAGCTCTTGATCCTCTACCAGAGGTTAGATGGATCCCACACACTTGGTGTGTTGCTGCATAATATTTGAGCTGGAAAGCACTCCATAGTTTGACATGTACTTTAGATTGATGGATTTTGACTCAAATCTCTAGTGAGAAGGAAGAACACAGTCTTTGAGAGCACCAGGCTGTTCAGCATCAACCTATGTTCTCTAGAGACATTCAGATTGATCTATAGCTACAAAGACAGAACGACTATGGAGCACATGCTGTCCTCAACCTCATCAGCCGACAATTGCTGTCCACTACTGTGTTCATGCCTACAGCATTTGCCTGTTTTGTTCAGATAGCTCTCCTTTGACTGGAAGCATAGACGATCTCCGAGTTATTATCTGAGTGTCTTGTAGGAATGTTCCAGCGTGGTTTATGACCCTCTAAGAATGATTTCTGGAGGTGTGACATGTCAGCCTCTTCAGAAGTTTAAAAATGCTATCATTAATATTCAGATAGGACATATGGTTGGCAAGATGCCTGTTTTCTCGAACTGACTGACCCTGTCAATTGTGCATTTTTTCTTTTGCCCTTTTAGCTGTCCGTTCTTGTGCCATCGGCAACGGAGGTTGTGAACACTACTGTGTACAGCAGTCTGCTGCTCATTTTAGCTGCCGCTGCAAGCCAAACTATGTGCTTTCAGAGGATGGCAAGCTTTGCAAATGTGAGTGCCCATGTTTTTAAACTGTGGTGTAAAAATCTAAAATGTACCTGCAAATAACATAAGGCTAAAAGGAGACATAATAGAGGGAACAGAAACTAAGGAATGAGTGCCAGTACAAATGAGAACTCTGGATGATTATGAAGGCCTGATTTTAAATATTTGATCATAATGTTAAAAACACACTGTCACCGTCTGCTGCCAGTTCCAATTATCTCAGTAGATGTCTGTGCTGGAGTATGATTAACATTCTTTCATTGAATGAGAAATTAAATGCATGCTTCACCAATGTTTTCATTGTTTTTCTTTCTCAAATTATTGTTTTGGTGTCCTTGCTTCTTTTAATCTCTCCCATCTCTGATGTTGAGCAGCAAAATATGGCCCTCTAAGGGAGGGAAATTATACATATATGTATTACAAATTACTGTCTTCTAGATGCTTTTACTTTGTAATTGTTGGCTGTGAAAAGCTTCCTCTAATTTTTGCACAGCTGAAGGTTCTCATCGCAGATACCTGACAGGCTTACACAAGTGGAACATGCAGCCATGTAGGGAGAACAATAAAACAAAGAGCTGGAGCTGCAGTGTGGATTTTATACTCTACACATGCTCTCCATTAAGCTGTAGAACGGACTGTTTTTACTGTTTTGCCCTCTGCAGAGCCTTGGGCAGCCTCTATTGACTGATACCATGTGAGTGACTGTGTGGTTTTTGTGTTGCAGTGCAGAATCCCTGTGCAGATCAGAACGGAGGCTGTATGCATGAGTGTCGAGTTGATGGTGGCAAGGCTCACTGTGACTGTAGAGTTGGCTACACCTTAGCTGATGACGGGAAAACCTGTGAAGGTAGCATTGATTAAATCGTGTATGGTGCTATCGTAGATCAGAATAAATTAAGAAAGGAATTGTTTTTAAATGTTTAGAAAAGTTTAAAAGTGTAGAAAAAAATTACTAAATGATAAAGTTTAAAAAGATCTACTAGAGTGTGCTACAAGAACATGATTCCTGAGGTGTCCATGTGTTAAATGTAATGCGCTGACCTCATTTTTGCCCACACGTCATAATTTTTCTGTTCCTTCTTCTCTTTTGTAGATATTGATGAGTGTGAGACGGAAGAGGCCAACTGTGCTCATGGATGCCACAACACACTGGGCTCTTACGTCTGTGTTTGCAATGCTGCCTATGAGCTGGGATCTGATGGGAGACAGTGTTACAGTCAGTCTCAGTCCTCATTTATCTGTATTATTACATATGTCATAATCCTTAGTGTTGCTACAGTGGTGTGAAAAAATGTTTGCCCCCTTTCTGATTTCTCATTTTTTGTATGTTTGTCACACTTAAATGTTTCAGATCATCAAACAAATTTAAATGTTAGACAAAGATAACACAAGTAAACACAAAATGCAGTTTTTAAATGAAGGTGTTTATTAAGGGTAAAAAAAAAAAATCCAACCCTACATGGCTGTGTGAAAAAGTGACACCCCCGCCCCCCCCCATTAAAACATAAATTAACTGTGGTTTATCACATCTTTGGAAAGCTGAGTTCAATTTCTTGAGCCACACCCAGGCCTGATTACTACCACACCTGTTCTCAGTCAAGAGATCACTTAAATAGGACCTGTCTGACAAAGTGAAGTAGACCAAAAGATCCTCAAAAGCTAGACATCATGCTGCAATCCAAATAAATTCAAGAACAAATGAGAAATGAAGTAATTGAGATCTATCAGTCTGGAAAAGATTATAAAGCCATTTCTAAAGCTTTAGGACTCCAGCGAACAACAGTGAGAGCCATTATCCACAAATGGCAAAAGCATGGAACAGTGGTGAAACTTCCCAGGAGTGGCCGGCTGACCAAAATTACCACAACAGCGCAGTGATGACTCATCCAAGAGGTCACAACAACATCCAAAGAACTGCAGGCCTCACTTGCCTCACTTAAGGTCAATGTTCAGGTTCAGGTTACTTTATTTGTACCCGTAGGTAGATTTGTTGTTCATGACTCCATCATAAGAAAGACTAAGCAAAAATGGCCTGCATGGCAGAGTTCCAAGACGGAAACCACTGCTGAGCAAAAAGAACATAAAGACTCGTCTCAGTTTTGCCAGAAGACATCTTGATGATCCCCAAGACTTTTGGTAAAATACTCACTGATGAGACAGAAGTTGAACTTTTTGGAAGGTGTGTGTCCCATTACATCAGGTGTAAAAGTAACATCATTTCAGAAAAGGGACATCATACCAACAGTAAAATATGGGGGTGGTGACGGTCTGGGGCTGTTTTGCTGCTGCAGGACCTGGAAGACTTACCGTGGTAAATAGAACCATGAATTCTGCTGTCTACCAAAAAATCCTGAAGGAGAATGTTCGGCCATCTGTTCGTGACCTCAAAGTCCTGACCTGAATCCAATTGAGATGCTGTGGCATGATCTTAAAAAGGCGGTTTATGCTCGAAAACCCTCCAGTATGGCTGAATTACAACAATTCTGCAAAGATGAGTGGGCCAAAATTCCTCCACAGTGCTGTAGACTCTTTGCCAGTTATCGCAAACGCTTGATTGCAGTTGTTGCTGCTTAGGGTGGCCCAACCAGTTATTGGGTTTAGGGGTCAATCACTCTTTCACACAGGGCCCTGTAGGTTTGGATTTTTTTCCCTTAATAATGAACACCTTCATTTAAAAAAATGCTTTTTGTGTTTACTTTGTCTAATATTTAAATTTGTTTTGTGATCTGTGTAACGACCCACTTTCTGGGCCAAGGCCAGAATTGCCTACTTCAGCCTGGGATCACAAATCTCACAGTCTGTTTTGACCCACAGTCAAGGTGGACAAACCTAAGTCATTTTCACCCTCGGGCAAGGTAGACATACACCTCCTAATATCCCAGGCTGAGTCTCAAACCCATGGCACCGTGATCTCAAAACCTCTTACTCTACCACTGAGCCAAAGAGCTCAGCCAGCTTTTGGCTAGTAGTGGAGGTATACTCTGACTGTGTCAGGGACTGCACCACTGACTAATTTCCTATGGAGGGGTGCATAACAATCTGAAACATTTAAATGTGACAAACATATAAAAAATGAGAAATCAGGAAGGGCCAAACACTTTTTCACACCACTGTTATATCATGTTTTACCATTAACACATATTCTGATCTCACTGTAGGAATCGAGATGGAAATTGTAAATAGCTGTGAGAACAATAACGGCGGCTGTTCACATCACTGCCAGCATTCGACCAACGGGCCGGTTTGCTCCTGTAATGCTGGTTACAAGCTGGATGATGACCTTAGAACCTGTGTCGGTGAGCAGTTCACATGAGAAAAAAGTCATCAAGTAAGCAGCAGTAATCATCGCTTCTTGATGAAGTTTATTAGTTATTGTTGTGATTTGGGTTCTTATAACATTTCAATTTTTAACCCAGCTTGTATATTTTTCAAACATCACATGTATCATGAATATTTCTTTCTTGTTCTAAGTTGCTGTTAAGTTGAGGAGTAAGTCTTTATTCTTTTTCAACAGTTCTCAAAGTGAGGTTCTGGGGCCACCAGGGATATGACCCATTGCTGACGGGTCCACAAAATGACTTGCTCTAAAAATAAAACTGTGCTTTGTCATTGAAAACATAAAAAAAAACCCAGTAAAATTCTGAAACAGAGATGAAAACGCTTAAGTCTCAAGAGTCCGGAGCACTTTGTAACGCATTCCAGCAAATGAGCCTAATGCCATCCAAAATGGAGCTAAAAGTTAAATCAGCATTTGTTTGTGAACAAAAACTTGTTACCATTGTAGAACTTTCTGTTAAAACTACATGATCATACATGGTACATCGCCTTATACCTCTGCTGTTCTACTCTTATGCTCAGGATGTGGTGAACATTTAGGCTGTTGGTGAGGGGGCAACAAGAAAACATATTCACTGTCACTATCCTTTATTTCAGCTTCAATTTTATTTGGCTGCTAATCATATAAACTCAAACATTACCTCATACATTTTTTTATTCTCAGTTATTAGGAAAGTGTATCACTGCAGTCGGATCATAAATTTTTTTGTTCTTGTTGTGCTTGGCAGATGACGATGAGTGTGCAGGGCACAACTGTTGTGAGCAGGACTGCACCAACTACCCTGGTGGTTATGAATGCTACTGCTCAGCTGGATACAGGCTCAGCTCAGACGGATGTAGCTGTGATGGTAAGAATATTTAAAGCCTCAGTCCAAATATGAAAGTCAACCAAACCTTTATGAGACAGAATATCAGTTCCTGTCAGATTTCAGAGACTTTGGGTTTTGCGCGCACAGTGCTTTCTTTGTTTTGCTGAGCTTTTCTCAACTTTTCCTCTTTATGTAGCCAAAATATGTGATTCTGTGCTGTGTCTGTGTTATTCAGATGTGGACGAGTGTCTGGCATCTAATGGTGGCTGTGATCACACGTGCCAGAACATCGCCGGTTCCTTCCAATGTTTCTGCCGTCGGGGTTTCCGTTTGGAGGAGGACCGGCACTCCTGCATCCGTGAGTATACAATCATGCTAAAAAATGGTGTTGGTGGGACACACATCAGACTAAATGGGAAGCCAGGTAACATGTTGCCAGCGCTAAAAAAAGTGAAGTGAAAGAAAAAAGAATTACCAGGTTGGAAAAATGTAGCCTGGCTGTTGTTAAAGGATAGAGTAATAAATCAACTTGTTAATTTGAAGATTCTGAGGCAGCTTTATGGCTTAGGCAGGATTAAACTTTATTGTCATGGTGCAGTAAGTACTGAGAGAGTGGAATGCAGATGTGCAAACATCTTAAAATCCAGAGTGCTGAGCATGTAGAAATACATAAATTTGTAGATGATGGTGAAAGGTGAATACGGTCATGAAAATACAGTAGTGTGAAAAAGTGTATGCCCCCTTCCTGATTTCTCGTTTTTTTCTCATGTTTGTCACACTTAAATGTTTCAGATCATTAAACAAATTTAAATATTAGACAAAGACAACACAAGTAAACACAAAATGCAGTTTTTAACTGAAGGTGTTTATTATTAAGGGTAAAAAAAACTCCAAACCTACATGGCACTGTGTGAAAAAGTGCCCCCCCCCCCGTTAAAACATAAATTAACTGTAGTTTATCACATCTTTGGAAAGCTGAGCTCAATTTCTCTAGCCACACCCAGGCCTGATTACTGCCACACCTGTTCTCAATCAAGAAATCACTTTAATAGTACCTGCTGACAAAGTGAAGTAGACCAAAAGATCATCAAAAGCTAGACATCATGCTGCCATCCAAAGAAATTCAGGAACAAATGAGAATTGTAATTGAGATCTGTCAGTCTGGAAAGGGTTATAAAGCCATTTCTAAAGCTTTGGGACTCCAGCAAACCACAGTGAGAGCCATTATCCACAAATTGCAAAAACATGGAACAGTGGCGAACCTTCCCAGGAGTGGCCAGCCAACCACAATTACCCCAAGAGCACAGCGACGACTCATCCAAGAGGTCACAAAAGACCCCACAACAACATCCAAAGAACTGCAAGCCTCACTTGCCTCAGTTAAGGTCAGTGTTCATGACTCCACCATAAGAAAGAGACTGGGCAAAAATGGCCTGCATGGCAGAGTTCCAAGACGAAAACCACTGCTGAGCAAAACGCACATAAAGACTCGTCTCAGTTTTGCCAGAAAACATCTTGATGATTCCCAAGACTTTTGGGAAAATACTCTGTAGACTGACGAGACAAAAGTTGAACTTTTTGGAAGGTGTGTGTCCCATTACATCCGGCGTAAAAGTAACACAGCATTTCAGAAAAGGAACATCATCCATCCATCCATCTTCTACCGCTTTTCCAGAGGTCCGGGTCGCGGAGGCAGCAGTTCAAGAAGAGAAACCCAGACTTCCCTCTCCCCAGCCACCTGCTCCAGCTCTTCAGAGAGGATACCAAGGCGTTCCCAGACCAGCTGGGAGACATAGTCTCTCCACTGAGTCCTGGGTCTGCCCCAGGACTCTGCCCCAGGAACATCATGCCAACAGTAAAATATGGTGGTGGTAGTGTGATGGTCTGGGGCTGTTTTGCTGCTTCAGGACTTGGAAGACTTGCTGTGGTAAATGGAACCATGAATTCTGCTGTCTACCAAAAAATCCTGAAGGAGAATGTCCGGCCATCTGTTCGTGACCTCAAACTGGAGTGCACTTGGGTTCTGCAGCAGGACAATGATCCAAAACACACCAGCAAGTCCACCTCTGAATAGCTTAAGAAAAACAAAATGAAGACTTTGGAGTAGCCTAGTCAAAGTCCTGACCTGAATCCGATTGAGATGCTGTTCCATAACCTTAAAAAGGCGGTTCATGTTCGAAAACCCTCCAATGTGGCCGAATTACAACAATTCTGCAAGAAGAGTGGGCCAAAATTCCTCCACAGCACTGTAAAAGATTGCAGTTGTTGCTGCTAAGGGTGACCCAACCAGTTATTAGGTTTAGGGGGCAATCACTTTTTCCACACAGGGCCATGTAGGTTTGGATTTTTTTTCCCATCCATCCATCCAACTTCTACCGCTTTTCCGGAGGTCCGGGTTGCGGAGGCAGCAGTTCAAGCAGAGAAGCCCAGACTTCCCTCTCCCCAGCCACCTGCTCCAGCTCTTCAGAGAGGATACCAAGGCGTTCCCAGACCAGCTGGGAGACATAGTCTCTCCACCGAGTCCTGGGTCTGTCCCGGGGTCTCCTCCCTGTAGGGCGTGCCTGAAACACCTCAAATGGGAGGCGTTCAGGAGGCATCCTAATCAGATGCCCATACCACCTCAACTGACTCCTTTCAATGTGGAGGAGCAGCGGTTCTACTCCGAGCCTCTCCCGGATGACTGAGCTCCTCACCCTATCTCTGAGGGTGAGTCCAGCAATCCTACGGAGAAATCTCATTTCAGCCGCTTGTATCCGCGATCTTGTTCTTTCGGTCATTACCCAAAGCTCATGACCATAGGTGAGAGTAGGAATGTAGATTGGCTGGTAAATCGACAGCTTTGCCTTAGAGCTCAGTTCCTTCTTCACCACAACAGACCGGTACAACGTCCGCATCACTGCAGATGCTGCTCCAATCCGTCTGTCAATCTCTCACTCCATTTTCCCCTCACTCGTGAACAAGACCCCAAGATACTTAAACTCCTCCACTTGGGGCAGGAGCCTGTCCCCAACCCAGAGAGGACAGTCCACCTTTTTCCGGCTGAGGACCATGGACTAGGACTTGGAGGTGCTGATTCTCATCCCAGCTGCTTCACAGTCAGCGGCAAACCGTCCCAGCAAGAGCTGTAGGTCACTGCTGGATGAAGCCAACAGGACAACATCATCTGCAAACAACAGAGATGAGATCCTGTGGTCACCAAGCATGACACCCTCAGTTCCCTGGCTGCGCCTAGAAATCCTGTCCATAAAAATTATGAACAGGATCGGTGACAAAGGGCAGCCCTGGCGGAGTCCAACTCTCACTGGGAATGACTCCGACTGAGTGTTGGCAATACGAACCAAACTCTCACAACGGTCGTACAGAGACCGAATAGCTCGTAACAACAAGCCCGATACCCCATACTCCCGAAGCACCCCCCACAAAAAACCACGAGGGACGCGGTCAAATGCCTTCTCCAAGTCCACAAAACACATGTAAACTGGTTGGGCAAACTCCCACGAACCCTCAAGAATTCTCAAGAGGGTAAAAAGCTGGTCTGATGTGCCACGGCCAGGACGAAAACCTCATTGCTCCTCCTGAATCCGAGGTTCGACCAACGGCCGGACTCTCCTCTCCAGTACCTTGGCATAGACCTTCCCAGGGAGGCTGAGGAGTGTGATCCCTCTAAAGTTGGAGCACACCTTCCGGTCCCCTTTTTTGAGGAGAGGAACCACCACCCCGGTTTGCCATGCCAAAGGCACTGCCCCCGACCTCCACGCAATGTTGCAGAGGCGTGTCAACCATGACAGCCCCACAACATCCAGGGCCTTGAGGTACTCAGGGCGAATCTCGTCCACCCCCGGGGCCCGGCCACCAAGGAGATTTTTAACCACCTTGGCGACCTCAGCCCCTGTGATAGGCGAGTCATCCTCCTCGTCCCCAAACCCTGCTTCCTCTGTGGAAGGCGTATCAGTGGGATTGAGGAGATCCTCGAAGTATTCCTTCCACCGCCCGACGATATCCCCAGTCGAAGTCAACAGTGTCCCATCCGCACCATACACAGTGTGGACAGGGAGCTGCTTTCCCCTCCTGAGCCGCCGGACAGTTTGCCAGAATCTCTTCAAGGCCGACCGAAAATCTTGTTCCATGGTCTCACCGAACTCCTCCCATACCCGGGTTTTTGCTTCAGCAACTTCCCGAGCTGCACTCCGCTTGACCTGCCGGTACACGTCAGCTGCTTCGGGAGTCCCACAAGCCAACCAAGCTTGATAGGACTCCTTCTTCAGCTTAATGGCCCCCTTCACCACTGGTGTCCACCACTTGATTCCGGGGTTGCCACCACGAGATGCACCGACCACCTTGCGGCCACAGCTCTGGGCCACCGTTTCAACAACAGAGGTGGAGAACATGGCCCATTCAGACTCCATGTCTCCAGACTCCCTCGGAATGTGGTTGAAGTTCTTTTGGAGGTGGGAGTTGAAGACCTCCCGGACAGGGGCCTCAGCCAGACGTTCCCAGCACACCCTCACTATACGTTTGGGTCTACCAGGTCTGAATGGCTTCCTCCCCTGCCATCGGATCCAACTCACCACCAGGTGGTGATCAGTTGACAGCTCTGCACCTCTCTTTACCCGGGTGTCCAAGACATATGGTTGCAGGTCTGATGACACGATAACAAAATCGATCATCGACCTGTGACCTAGGGTGTCCTGGTGCCAGGTGCACATATGGATACCCTTATGCTTGAACATGGTGTTCGTTATAGACAAACTGTGGTTAGCACAGAAGTCCAATAACTGAACACCACTCGGGTTAAGATCGGGCAGGCCGTTCCTCCCAATCACCCCCCTCCAGGTTCCACTGTCGTTGCCCACGTGTGCATTGAAGTCCCCCAGTAGGACAATGGAGTCTCCAAGAGGAGCACCCTCCAGCACCCCAGTCACAGACTACAAAAAGGGTGGGTACTCTGAAACATCATTTGGTGCATAGGCACAAATGATGGTCAGGACCCGTTTCCCAACCCGAAGGCGCAGGGAAGCAACCCTTTCATCCACCGGGGAAAACTCCAATATAGAGGCAGCAAGGTGGGGGGATACAAGAATACCCACCCCTGCTCATCGCCTCTCGCCCGGGGCAACTCCAGAAAAGGCCAAGCTCCAGCTGTCTCCAGGAGACTGGTTCCGGAACCGGAGCTGTGTGTTGAGGTGAGGCCGACTATATCTAGCCGGTATCCCTCAACCTCGTACACCAGCTCAGGCTCCTTCCCCACCAGAGAGGTGACATTCCACGTATCAAAAGCCAGTTTAGAAAGCTTGGGATCAGTCCGCCAAGGTCTCCGCCTTTGACTCAGAATCAGAATCAGCTTTATTGCCAAGTATATTTACAAGTAAACATACGAGGAATTTGACTTGACATTGGACGCGCACGTTAGGCACATCCAATGGCGCGGCAGCCATGCAAGGCGCCTGTCATACAGTGGGGGTAAAGAGGGGAAGGGAGGGGGAGGAAAACACAATAGGAGAGAGAAAAAAACATAGTTAATCAGAATAACGCTCGTATAAGCTCATATAAAGCTCAAATGAGCCAAATTTTGACTACACAGAAAAAAACCCTCTATGCACAATTAGCAGACAATATAGATCACACAAACAAGAGTTGAGAGAGGCAGTGTATGTATAAGTCAGTATATACAGTATGTGTCAGTTTGTGTAATGTTGTATGCATTTGTGTAGTGTAGGTGTGACAGTTGCTAGTGAACAGCAGAGGGCGCCTCCAGGCAGTGGATAGATGTTATAATCATGTGACTTATAAACAAGTCCGGAGTCTATCTCTTCGCTTGCAGATGAAGGCACATGGACTGTCCTTGAGAAGTTCATCCGCTGAAACAACAGCAGCTGTCTGTCGATTGTTTGGGTTAGCAGCCGCCACTTCTGCTTATCTCATCGAGGAGGAATGTAAACAGGGCATCAAAACAAGATCAAATCTCCACAGCTCAGAGCCCACGGAGAATAGAATTTTCCTCTCTCATGCGCTTGTGCTTCATAATTTTAATATTAATATACAGGCTTAAACAGGCATTCCATTCCGTGGAGAGCACAGGGCTCCAGATGTATTCCTCTGCTGAATCACTGTCATTCAGTTCACCGTTTGCCGCTCCTCGTGCCCTCCCCAACTGGTCGAATTTGATGAAGGAGCTTGCCGGGTCCGCTTTGATCAGCTCTCTCACCTTCCTTCAATTTCTGATACAACAGGGAACTTCACAGCCAAAAATAGAAGTCCTGAGATCATAACCAATAATGTTTCCTGCCAAATCTCCACAGACGCATGAATTCCAATATCCATGAGTCTCCTCGTTGGGTTCCTCCTGACCCGATCTTCTTTTAAAGTGGTGACAATCACAGTTAAGCCGCTTTCCAGATCCATAATTTCCATTTAGATTAAGATTCAGCAGAAGAGCGACTAAACACAGACAAAAACGCAACATTGCAAGCTGGGATCAGAAAGGAAAAGAGAGGATTAGAAAAGCGTCTACTCTCTCTCAGAGCCGGAAGTGAAGACTGCCACCTAATCCACATAGCACCGGACCCCCATGATCCCTCCTGCAGGTGGTGAGCCCACTGGAGGGCAGACCCATGTAACTCCTTCAGGCTGAGCCCGGCCGGGTCCCATGGGTGGAAACCCGGCCACCAGACGCTAGCCTTCGAGCCCCTCCCCCAGGCCTGGCTCCAGGGTGGGGCCCCGGTAACCTCATACTGGGCGGAGTACACTGAATCCTTGATATAGAATTTATCATGAGAGTCTGTTGGATCGTTCTTAGTCTGGTCCTTCACCCAGGACCAGTTTGTCTTGGGTGACCCTATCAGAGGCAAATTGCCCTGGACAACATAGCTCCTGGGATCACTGGGGCACGCAAACCCCCCCACCACGATAAGGTGACAATCCATGAGGGGGATTTTTTTCCCCCTTAATAATAAATACCTTCATTTAAAAACTGTATTTTGTGTTTACAGGTACATCTCACAAAATTAGAATATCATGAAAAAGTTCAATATTTTTTGTCACTCATTTCAGAAAGTGAAACCCATAGTATATTATATCTATTCATTACACAGAGGGTGAAATATTTCAAGTGTTTGTTTATTTTAATTTTGATGATTATGGCTTACAGCCCATGAAAAACCCAAATTCTGTTTCTCAAAAAATTAGAATATTACATAAAATTAATTTTAGAAAATAGTTTTTAAATAGAAATGTTGGCCGACTAAAAAGTATGTCCATATACTGTACACACTCAGTACTTGGTCGGGGCTCCTTTTGGATTAATTACTGTATCAATGTGGCGTGGCATGGAGGTGATATGAAGGTCCAGGTTGCTTTGATAGCGCCCTTCAGCTTGTCTGCATTGTTGGGTCTGGTGTCTCATCTTCCTCTTGACAATACTCCATAGATTCTCTATGGGGTTTAGATCAGGAGAGTTTGCTGGCCAATCAAACACAGTGATGCCATGGTCATGAAGCCAGGTTTTGATACTTTTGGCAGTGTGGGGGTGTGCCAAGTCCTGCTGGAAAATGAAATCAGCTTCTCCATAAAGCTTGTCAGCAGAGGGAAGCATGAAGTGCTCTAAAATTTCCTGCTAGACGACTGCGCTGACTTTGGTCTTGATAAAACACAGTGGACAAACACCAGCAGGTGACATGGTTCCTCAAATCATCACTGACTGCGGAAACTTCACACAAAACCTCAAGCAACTCAGATTCTGTGCCTCTCCACTCTTTCTCCAGACTCTGGGTCTTTGATTTCCAAATGAAATGCAAAATTTACTTTTATCTGAACAGAAGTCATCTGCTGGTGTTTGTCCACTGTGTTTTATCAAGACCAAAGTCAGTGCAGTCGTCTAGCAGGAAATTTTAGAGCACTTCATGCTTCCCTCTTCTGACAAGCTTTATGGAGAAGCTGATTTCATTTTCCAGCAGGACTCCCCCCCACACACACACACTGCCAAAAGTATCAAAACCTGGTTTAATGACCATGGCATCACTGTGTTTTATTGGCCAGCAAACTCTCCTGACCTAAACCCCATAGAGAATCTATGGAGTATTGTCAAGAGGAAGATGAGAGACACCAGACCCAACAATGCAGACAAGCTGAAGGTCACTATCAAAGCAACCTGGACCTTCATAACACCTCAGCAGTGCCACAGGCTGATCACCTCCATGCCACGCCACATTGATACAGTAATTAATCCAAAAGAAGCCCCGACCAAGTATTGAGTGTGTACATGGACATACTTTTCAGTCGGCCAACATTTCTATTAAAAAAAACTATTTTTTAAAATTAATTTTATGTAATATTATAATTTTTTGAAAAACCGAATTTGGGATTTTCATGGGCTGTAAGAAATTAAAATAAACACTTGAAATATATCACTCTCTGTGTAATGAATCTATATAATATATGGGTTTCACTTATTTACTTTCAAAAATATTGAACTTTTTCATGATATTATAATTTTTTGAGATATACCTGTACTTGTTATCTTTGACTAATATTTAAATTTGTTTGATAATCTGAAACATTTAAGTGTGACAAACATACAAAAAATATGACAAATCTGGAAGGCGGCAAACACTTTTTCCACACCACTGTATATATATATATATATATACGTATATATACAGAACAAATAGTTTAATGATAATAGCATGATGGCTAGGATGTACATTTAAATGATGTAAACAGTGTAAATGGCTGGGTATCTATACAGGAAAAGAAACTTATGCCTCGGTGAAACGGAAACGGAGAGGCATACGGTAATCGCTCAGTGCATCTGTGTGTGTGTGTGTGTGGTTGGTTGGTTGGCTGGTTCTATCTGTCCGCCTGTCTGTTTCAGCTCACCCGGTCAAAATTAAGTGGAACTAAAGGCTTGTATCGTCATATGTTCTCGACTTTTAATTTGCCAGAATTGCAAGATAAGGCTTTGTTTTCAAAATAAACACAAATTTAACTCACCATTGGAGCTGCACAAAAAAGGTATTGTATTAACTATGCCGGGCCACTTTGGGTGGTAGTGCAACTTTTTTTACAGCCCATGGACCACTTCTGTGACATTGTGGAGTGTGTCAAATAAGAGGCAGATCCATGGACAGACGGTTTATTACACACTTCACATCTCACAAGCACAGAACAGACTGAATGATCTCAACAAGCCCTCCTCTCTTCACTCAAATCACTCTTCACACGTTTCATGGCAATCTGTCATCACACAGCATGACATCTACATTACACTGCATTCAACCCCCTATGTCCCTGACTACTTCCAGCTATCTCGCCAGGAACTCCCTGGGCATTGTTCTCCCATGCTTATTCACTGTCTCTGTCTGAGGTGCTAAATAATCTGACTTCCCCCAGGTCCTATACCACCCCCCCCCCCCCCCCCAGCATCTTAAGACAGAACATCAGTCCACACGCCGTTTTTGCTTCAGTCTCCTCCCATATCTTCTGTAACTGGGGTTTACCGCCTCCGTGGCGCTGCTGTGCCGGTGGGGGGCTGCTGGGAGTGTGTCTGACTGTGGGTGAGCCGTGGCGAGGGGGGGGGGGGGACTTCACTCTGTCCGTGTGGCTGCTCTGGCGAATCGTTTCCCTGGGGAGCTCTCCGTGGGGGTCTTCCACGCCGAGGGGCCCTAGCCAACAGCACTTGCTCGTCCGCCGCTACAAAGGCGGGTTTGAGTCTGTCTATGCCAATTTTCTCCCGTCTACCCCCCCAAGTCTAGCAAAAAATGCTTATCCCCTGTTTCCAACACTCTAAACGGTCCATCATAGGGTGGGCGCAATGGAGGGCGGTGGGCGTCGTGTCTGACGAACACGAACTCCGCGTTCTTCAAAGTTTTAGGCACGAAAACACGCAGAAAACAGTGGTGGGCCGGGCCCGGGAGCGTGCCTGTGTTTGCGCTACGCTGCAAAAGCTGAGATGGGGAGCTGTCCGGTGCGGGATTATCTGGCAGAAATTCCCTGGGCAGCCGTAGGGGCTGCGCAAAAACAAGCTCTGCTGGGGAAGCTTCCAAATCCTCTTTTGGCGCGGAGCGCAACCCCAATAAAACCCACGGCAACTTATCCACCCAATTTGCATCCGTCAGTGAAGCCCTGAGTGCTGCTTTCAGTGATCTATGAAAATGCTCGCATAACCTGTTGGCCTGTGGGTTGTACGCGGTTGTGCGATGAATTGCAACCCTCAGGCTGCGGGCCATCGTGGACCAGAGTTCCGAAACAAATTGAGGGCCCCTGTCGGACGTAATGTCTGACGGGACTCCAAAACGCGCCACCTACGCTGTTAAAAAAGTGCGTGCTATGTCTGCGGATGTGGTTGCCGCCAGTGGGACTGCTTCTGGCCAGCGCGTGGTGCGGTCCACCACTGTCAGGAGGTGCGTGCACCCCTGTGATGGCGGGAGGGGGCCCACGAGGTCCACGTGAACATGGTCGAACCTCTTAGCTGGTACTCGAAACGGCTCCAAGGGAGCCTTCGTGTGTCTGTGTACCTTGGCTCGTTGGCACGCCACACAGGCTGCAGCCCACTCTTTTACTTGTTTGCGTAGGCTCGGCCACACAAATTTCTCTCCCACCATTTTGACCGACGCGCGCACTCCTGGGTGCACCAGAGTGTGAACCGACTCAAACACGCGGCGGCGCCACGCGACCGGGACCACCGGACGCGGGCGTCCCGTGGAGACATCGCAGATTGGGGGGGGCATGCTGTCTTGCAGCACCCTGCTCTCCAGCCTTAATCCTGTTGGTCCAGACTGGAGCGCGCGCACGTCTGCATCGCTAATCTGCTCCGCAGCCATGGCTGCATAATCTATCCCCACGTAGACTGGGGCCACCACGGCGCGCGAGAGGCAGTCCGCCACCACATTCAGTTTACCCGACACATGCTGAATATCGGTAGTAAACTCTGATCGCGGCCAGCTGTCTCTGCTGCCGGCCCGACCACGGTTCTGAAACCTTGGCCATCGCGAACATTAGTGGCTTGTGGTCCACGAACGCATTGAAGCTGCGCCCTTCCAGCCAGAACTGGAAGTGGCGTATGGCCAGGTGGAGGGCCAGTAACTCCCTGTCGAACACGCTGTATTTACGTTTGCTGTCGCGCAAAGTTCTGCTGAAAAAAGGGAGCGGCTGCCAAGCCCCTGCGGCGCGCTGCTCTACGACAGCCCCTATGGCCACGTCTGAAGTGTCGGTGGTGAGCGCTATCCGGGCTGCTGGGTCCGGATGCGCCAACAGTGCGGCGTTTGCCAGGGCTGCTTTAACCTCCGAGAACGCCCGCTCTCGCTCCGGGGTCCATGCGACCCCATCTGCGGGTTTCTGTCTCTTGAGCGCGGCATACAATGGTTGCAGCGGGATCGTTCCTTCCGGAGAGACGCGGTGCCCCAAAAAATCAATCTCCGTCACGCCGAACTGGCATTTCGCCGGGTTGATTATTAACCTGTGTTCCTCCAACCTCCGGAAAACCGTCCTGAGGTGGGTTTCGTGTTCGTCTTCGGACGCACTGGCTACTAGGATATTGTCCAGGTAGATGAACACGAACGGGAGATCGCGCAGCACTGCATCCATCATGCGCTGGAATGTTTGTGCCGCACCTTTTAACCCGAATGGCATGCGCAGGAACTCGAATAGACCGAACGGAGTTATTACCGCTGTTTTGGGTACGTCCTCCGCGCGCACTGGGACTTGGTGGTAACCGCGGTCCAGGTCTATTTTGGAAAAAAATGCGTGCTCCGGCGAGGTGAACGGAAAAATCCTGTATGTGGGGAATCGGGTAGTGGTCGTGCGCCGTGGCACGTTGTCGAGCTCCTCGTGCGCTATGGCCAGTTTAGCTGCGGCCAAGCGCCGAGGTCTTGCAAAAACGGGTAGCCCGGTGGTGGTGATAAAGTGCTCCACCCCGTGTTTAGCGATGGCCGCCGAAAACGTTGGGACCGTGAGTGCTGGGAACTGAGTGAGCAGTGCGTGGAACTTACCGCCTGGAGCTGTGACGTTGGCTTGTGCTGTTGGCTGGGTCGCTCGAGCTATACAGGGGAGAGAGTCAAAGGACAGTGCATTAACCAGGCGTCTGTTAGCAACATCAACCAGTAAACAATGTGCACACAGAAAATCAGCCCCCAGGATATGGTAATTCAGTGTTGCTACGACAAAAGTCCACTCGTATGTACGGCCGTGTAGAGATAAGAGCAGAGTCCTCTCACCAAAGGTCTTAATATCTGAGCCATTTGCTGCCAACATCCCGGGGCCGCTAGGTCCTGCCAGCCGGTCGGCGTAGGTTGGCAGGATGATGCTCTTCTGGGCTCCGGTGTCCACGAGGAAACGCCTCCCCGAGCGCGCGTCCGTCAAGTAGAGCAGCTTGTTCTCTTCACTGAGGGTCGCAGCTGCTACCAACCGCCGGCCTTGGCGTTTTCCCGAGCGCTTGAGTTGGCACGGTGGCGCACATCTGCGTGCGTTCTCTCTGAAGCAGCGGTGGTAGAAACCGAGCGTGTCTCTCTGGCGCTCCTTGGCCCCCGCTGCTGCTACCGTTGGTGGCTCCTCGCCTCCTCTGGTCATCTCTTTGGGCTCCGCCGCCGCCGCGTTGACTGTGATCGCCCTGATGGTGAGGATGATCCGGTCTGCCTCCTGGGCTAGCGCACGGTAGTCACGCGCGGCCAGCAATGACAAATTGGCCAGAACTGCTCTCGCCTCTGTTGGAAGGCTCCGGAGGAAAAGGTGGGCAAACAGAAAGTGCCCGTCGTCCGTATCCATTAACGCCAGCATCTTCTCCATCAGGTCGACGGCCGAACCATCTCCTAACTCGGTCCGTCTCAGGAGCCTCTCCGCTCTCTCACATTCCAAGAGAGTGTAGCGCCGGGTGAGCGCAGCTTTGAGCGCCTCGTATTTGTTGCGGGCTGGCGGCTGATTGAGCAGGCTTGCTTCCTGCTGAGCTGTGTGGGCGTCCAGCGCTGCGATCACATGGTAGAATCTGGTGTCTTCTGTCGTTACTCCCCGGAGGGCGAACTGGGCCTCGGTGTGGTGGAACCAAGAGCGCGGGTTGTGCTGCCAGAAGTCTGGTAGCTTGATTGAAACCACACACGCGTGGCTGGGGGCTCCAGTCCGGGCTGTCTGTGGGATGGCTGCTGCATCGCTGGGGCTTCCCGACCAGGCCGGCTCCGGGGTTCTTGCCTCGTGTTCCATAATACGTCTTGGGTCACCAGTGTGGAGTGTGTCAAATAAGAGGCAGATCCATGGACAGACGGTTTATTACACACTTCACATCTCACAAGCACAGAACAGACTGAATGATCTCAACAAGCTCTCCTCTCTTCACTCAAATCACTCTTCACACTTTTCATGGCAATTTGTCATCACACAGCATGACATCTACATTACACTGCATTCAACCCCCTATGTCCCTGACTACTTCCAGCTATCTCGCCAGGAACTCCCTGGGCATTGTTCTCCCGTGCTTATTCACTATCTCTGTCTGAGGTGCTAAATAATCTGACTTCCCCCAGGTCCTATAACATCACTAGGTTGGTTAGTGCTCAGAGGTCTGCATTAGCTACTGTGGAGAGTTTTTACAGGCACCAGGTTAATGGATGATTATTAGACCAAAACTAAAAACAGGTGTAAGGGTGGTCATTATTATATTACCCCGACTGTAGTGGTATACTTTACGTGGTCAAAATGAGGCGACATCGCCTGCTTTAATTTATGACATTTTTAACAGCTGACTGATGTCTGCTGCCGTTAGCCGCGATGCTAACGTGTGCAACGATCTTTTATATTAACACTGTAGAGACTTGGGTGAGTCAGCAGACAGCGTCTCAGTCAGGATGCAGAGGTTAAACATAGGAGGACAATAGTCAGGGAGATCCTGGGGAGTTGGCAGGAAGAAGGAGCCGGGGGGTTTAAAGGTGGATGTATTGTGATGTTAAATGTCATGCAATGTGATGTGAGATGTCATGCAGATGTGAGATGAGCGGTTGGGATAAAAGGAGAAACCGTGCTTTGTTGTATCATGCCTTTTCTGTGTATGACTGATGAGAGAGTGTAATAAACTTCGTCTGTTCATAAACCTGCCTCCTCATTTCACATACTCTCCACACTGGTGACCCTGGACGTATTATGGAACACGAGGCAAGAACCCCGGAGTCATCCCGGACGGGAAGCCCCAGCAACGTGGCAAGCATCCCACAGACGGCCCGGACGGGAGCCCCCAGCAATGCGTGCGCTTTGTCAAGCTACCGGACTTTTGGCAGCACAACCCGCGCTGTTGGTTCCACCACACCGAGACCCAGTTCGCCCTCCGGGGAATAACGGCAGACGACACCAAGTTTTACTACGTGGTTGCATCGCTGGACGCTCGCACAGCTCAGCAGGTAGCGAGCCTGCTTGACTAGCCCCCAGCCCACAACAGATACAAGGCTCTCAAGGCTGCGCTGACCCGGTGCTACACGCTCTTGGACTGTGAGACAGCAGAGAGGCTCCTGAGGCGTTCCGAGTTAGGAGATGGTTCGGCTGTCGATCTGATGGAGAAAATGTTGGCATTAATGGGCACGGACGATGGGCATTTTCTGTTTGGCCACCTTTTCATCCAGAACCTCCCAACAGAGGCGAGAGCGGTTCTGGCCAATTCGCCGTTGCTGGCCGCGCGTGACTACCGTGCGCTAGCCCAGGAGGCAGACTGGATCATCCTCACCACCAGAGCGCTCACAGTCAACGCGGCGGCGTCGGAACCCAGTGAGACGACCAGAGGAGGCGAGGAGCCACCGACGGTAGCGGCAGCGGGGGCCAAGGAGCACCAGAGAGACACGCTCTGCTTCTACCACCGCCGCTTCGGAGAGAATGCATGCAGATGTGCGCCACTGTGCTAATTCAAGCGCTCGGGAAACACCAAGGCCGGCGGTCGGTAGCAGCTGCGACCGCCGGTGAAGATAACAAGCTGCTCTACGTGACGGACTCGCGCTCAGGGAGGCGTTTCCTCGTAGACACCGGAGCCCAGAAGAGCATCATCCTGCCGACCTACGCCGACTGGCTGGCAGGACCCAGCGTCCCCGGGCTGGTGGCGGTAAACAGCTCGGACATTAAGACCTTTGATGAGAGAACACTGGCTTTATCTCTACACAGCCGTACATACGAGTGGCCTTTTTTCATAGCAGCACTGAGTTTCCCAATCCTGGGAGCTGATTTTCTGTGTGCACATGGTTTACTAGTTGATGTTGCTAACAGGCGCCTGGTTAATGCACTGCCCTTTGACTCTCTCCCCTGTACAGCTCGAGGGGCCGGGCCAGTAACACAAGCCAACGTCACAGCTCCAGGCGGTAAGTTCCACGCACTGCTCACTCAGTTCCCAGCACTCACGGTCCCGACATTTTCGGCGACCATCGCTAAACACGGGGTGGAGCACTTTATCACCACCACCAGGCCGCCCGTTTTTGCACAACCTCGGCGCTTGGACGCAGCTAAACTGGCCATAGCGCGCGAGGAGTTCACCAACCTGGAAAGGTTGGGCATCATCAGGCGTTCGAACAGCCCATGGGCATCCCCGCTACACATGGTCCCTAAGGCTGAGGGGTCGTAGCGACCGTGCAGCGATTTCCACAGGCTGAATAACGCCACAGCACACGACCGCTACCCGATTCCCCACATACAGGATTTTTCCGTTCACCTTGTCGGAGCACGCATTTTTTGTAAAATAGACCTGGTCCACAGTTACCACCAGGTCCCAGTGCGCGCGGAGGACATACCCAAAACAGCGGTAATAACTCCGTTTGGCTTGTTCGAGTTTCTACGCATGCCATTCGGATTAAAAGGAGCGGCACAGACGTTCCAGCGCATGATGGATGCGGTGCTGCGCAATCTCCCATTTGTGTTCGTCTATCTGGATGATATCTTGGTAGCCAGTGCGTCCGAAGACGAACACGTAACCCACCTCAGCACGGTTTTCCGGAGGTTGGAAGAGCACAGGTTAATAATCAACCCGGCGAAGTGCCAGTTCGGCATGACGGGGATTGATTTTTTGGGGCATCGCGTCTCACCGGAGGGAGCGATACCCTTGCCCGACAAAGTGCGCACCGTGGCGAAATTTCCCCGGCCTCAGACGGTCAGGGCGCTGCAGGAATTTTTGGGGATGGTTAACTTTTATAACCGGTTCCTTCCCCCGCGCAGCTCAACTCATGCAGCCATTGTACACCGCGCTCAAGAGACGGAAACCCGCGGATGGAGTTGAATGGACTCCGGAGTGAGAGCAGGCGTTCTCTGAGGTTAAAGCAGCCCTGGCAAACGCTGCACTGTTGGCGCACCCAGACCCAGCGGCCCGGATAGCGCTTACTTCCGACGCCTTGGACGTGGCCATAGGGGCCATCGTGGAGCAACGCGTCGCCGGTTCTTGGCAGCCGCTCGCTTTTTTCAGCAGGGCTTTGCGCGACAGTGAGCGTAAATACAGCGCGTTCGACAGAGAGTTGCTGGCTCTCCACCTGGCCATATGCCACTTCCAGTTCTGGCTGGAAGGGCGCAGCTTCACCACGTTCGTGGACCACAAGCCGCTGACGTTCGCGATGGCCAAGGTTTCGGAACCATGGTTGGGCCGGCAGCAGAGACAGCTGGCCGCGATCTCGGAGTTTACGACCGATATTCAGCATGTGTCGGGTAAACTGAATGTGGTGGCAGACTGCCTCTCTCACGCGGTAGTGGCCCCAGTCTGCGTAGGGATAGATTATACAGCCATGGCCACGGAGCAGATTGGCGATACGGATGTGCACGCGCTCCAGTCTGGACCAACAGGGTTAAGGCTGGAGAGCAGAGTACTGCAAGACGGCAAGCCCCCCCAATCTGCGACGTCTCCACGGGACGCTCACACCCGGTGGTCCCAGTCGTGTGGCGCCGCTGCGTGTTTGAGTCAGTTCACGCTCTGGCGTACCCAGGAGTGCGCGCGTCAGTCAAAATGGTGGGAGCGAAGTTCGTGTGGCCAAGCCTGCGCAAACAAGTGAAAGAGTGGGCTCCAGCCTGCGTAGCGTGCCAACGAGCCAAAGTGCACAGACACACAAAGGCTACTTTGGAGCCGTTTAGTATACTGGCTAAAAGATTCAACCATGTTCACGTGGACCTCGTGGGCCCCCTCCCGCCATCGCAGGGGTGCACGCACCTTTTGACAATGGTGGACCGCACCACACGCTGGCCAGAAGCAGTCCCGCTCAACCACGTCCACGGACGTGGCACGCGCTTTTTTGACAACATGGGTGGCGCGTTTTGGAATCCTGTCGGACATCACGTCCGATAGGGGCCCGCAGTTTGTTTCCGACCTTTGGTCCACGATGGCCCGCAGCCTGGGTGTTGCAATTCATCGCACAACCGCGTACAACCCACAGGCCAATGGGTTATGCAAGAGTTTTCACAGGTCACTGAAAGCAGCACTCAGGGCTTCGTTGACGGATGCAAATTGGGTTGACCAGTTGCCGTGGGTTTTATTGGGGTTGTGTTCTGCACCAGAAGAGGATTTGGAGGCTTCCCCGGCAGAGCTGGTTTTTTCTCAACCACTGCGGCTGCCCGGGGAATTTTTGCCAGATAATCCCGTGCCAGACAACTGCCCGTCTCAACGTTTGCAGCATAGTGCAGACACAGGCACGCTGCCCGGCCCGGCCCACCACTGTTTTCCACGCGCTTTTGTGCCAAAAACTTTGAAGAACGTGGAGTTCGTGTTCGTCAGGCACGATGCCCACCGCCCTCCATTGTGCCCACCCTATGATGGCCCGTTCAGAGTGCTGGAAAAGTGCTGCTGGCTCGGGCCCCTCGGCGTGGAAGACCCCCACCGAGAACTACCCAGGCAAATGATTCACCAGGACAGCCACACGGGCAAAGCGGAGTTTACCCCCCCCCGCCGCCATGGCCCACCCGCAGTCAGACACGCTTCCAGCAGCCCCCTGCCGGCACAGAAACCCCCATTACAGCAGATATGGGAGGAGACTGAAGCCCAAAAGGCATGAGAACTGAAACTCTGACTGGGGGGGGGGGGGTGTAGAGACTTGGGTGAGTCAGCAGACAGCGTCTCAGTCAGGATGCAGAGGTTAAATATAGGAGGACAACAATAGTCAGGGAGATCCTGGGGAGTTGGCAGGAAGAAGGAGCCGGGGGGTTTAAAGGTGGATGTATTGTGATGTTAAATGTCATGCAATGTGATGTGAAATGTCATGCAGATGTGAGATGAGCGGTTGGGATAAAAGGAGAAACCGTGCTTGGTTGTATCATGGCTTTTCTGTGTATGACTGATGAGAGAGTGTAATAAACTTTGTCTGTTCGTAAACCTGCCTTCTCACTTCACACACTCTCCACAACATGAGACTTTTTTTTAAGTCAGAGGGACTGCTGTTCATCAGATAAAAAGGTCTCAAGTCTGATCCTACTGTTCTCTGATTGATTTTTTTATCTCTGATAAAGTCTGGTGTCCACAGATCACTGCACAGACTGTTAGCATAGAGGTAACGTGTGCTAACCTCACATCAATTCTTCAACTAAACTCTAGGCTGAGCAGAAAGTACCTGGGTGTTTTTATTTATTAGGGGTCCAATGTGTGACATTGGTGGCAAAATTTAAAATTGATCAAATCTGCACATGAAATTGACTAATCACTATCCAATTGTGTCAGATTTATGAAACTATTAACTATTTTCGTAACGGCATTCGCGTTCAGGAACTCTTGAGGATGAGCGCTCACTTCAACTACTTGTAAATGGAGACGTAAACGGGACACTCGAGCTTTTGTTTCCCCGTGTGCCAATGCACTTTGCAATGGCACACGTTTTACACGAAACAACTTCAACACTTCCAGTATTTTTCACGTATCAAAACTCATCAACAGCTACATTTTCATGACATATTAAGATGTGATAACGTGTATACATACCTTCAAATTCTCCCTGTTTGTTGGATAAGACGTAAAATCACAAAAGGCGTAAATGTGGGACACGGAAGTTTGGACCTTCGATAACTTCAATATAAAGTGGCCACGGTTAATCCTCTCCACATGGGTTGAGCACATCCGGGGTAGAGAAAATAAAAGTGCTTTCCCAGGGCGCTCACCTCGCCAGACGGGGCTGCGCGCGGCCGACCAAGACCGAAGACGTAAATTTTTTAAAGGACACCATATTCGACGTGTCATAAATGTTTGAGATTTTATTGAAATATTCTACATCTGAGCTTCACAAAGACTGATCTCCTTTTTACGTGTATGGTTTGGGATTTGAAAGGTGCAAAGTGAAAAGCATCAGCACTTCCTGTTTTCTGGTTACTTTACCAAATAATTTGCATGTTGCTGCGTAAATTCGGGGACACGGAAATTTACGTCGTACTAGTAAATTTGCTGGGGTCGCCGTACAAAAACCATAGATCCGATCACATTGGGGAATGTTTTATTTTGAATTTGCATTACAACTCTGTTATCTCTTGCATAAATGAGTAGAAAGAGTTACTCAGAGATCCCTTTAAGGTACTTTGAAATTGATGCGATTTTCATGTCACACAAAAACTGGGAAAAATGAGGGGACACGACCAATAGTTTCGATTCTAACGGCAAAATCAATGATTTTTTTTTTTAAAATTGCAATGCAAGTCTGAAACTCTTTTATGTTCCCTTGCATATTATAAAAACGAAACCGACATCTGCAAATTACAGAAAAAGAGAGAGCGCTTGAAAGTCGGATACCCCTGATATAGTGCACTGGACCCCCCCCCCCCCAAAAAAAAAACCCACCCACCTCCTCAGTGGCAATTTATGCAAAATATATCATCACTGTTTTCTATTCTTTTTTAAATGTAATAATTAGCTCATGTATGTGCAACAATTCATCAGTTAATAAACAGCTTTCTTACCTTTGAGGACCCCTAATATCACTGCAGTCTTTAGGATTAAAAAAAAGCTCTTTTTCTCCCTCTGGTAAAAACTGATCATTTTAATAGGAACTTGGATTTTACTTCCATCCAGATAAATGGATTAATTTAAAAAAATACTTCAACTAAATCCAGTTTACCAAGAACACAAATCAGTTATTTTATTGATGTCTACAGTTCAGACTAGCACATAAAAATTACAGGACTGAATATGATATGGGAAGCTTAAAAAATTTAAAGGTGAAAATCTGTGTAAAATATATACAACAAAATTTAAAAAATTGAAGACGAGAGTGAGAGAAAATAATTAAAATCCATTATATTTATCTTACAGGAGAAAAAATATGTCCATTACTGTTTGAATGACCACAGATTGTTTAGTTTCAGTTATCAATTCAAAGATAATAGACTGCAGTAGATCTGGGAAAAAGGACTTCCCATAAGGTTTTATTAGTTAAAGTTCTTAAAGCTTATGTTACATCACCTTATTTTTCTTCCAATGTCCTATTTTTTTCTGTACTGAGGGCTGCTTGGTTACATTAATTATGCCTCAATGCAAAGCAAAGCAACGTAGGCATACCATAATCACTACATGCATCTCTGTGTGTGTGTCTGTTACCAGCTTTTCAGCTCTCCTGGTCAAAATCAAGTGGAACTTAAGACTTGTGTCATTGTGTCGCCATATTTTATCACATTTTTATTTGGCAAAATTTCCACATATGGCTTTGTTATCAAAATACACCAATTAAACTCACCTTTATGTCACTGCAGCTGGGTAAAAAGGTATTGTAATAACTATGCCAGGCCAGTAGAGGTGGCAGTGCGCCTTTTTTACATGCCCCCCCACCACCACAAGCACCGAGGCATCAGCACCTTGGTGCTTTCATTATTTAAAGTATTTAAAGTGACACTGCACCAAAAATCAAGTTTTTTCCTGTTGTCAACATGTCTGTAACATGTTTTTTGTGACTTACAAGACATATCAAGAGCGAAATCAGTCCCAACTCTCGTCTGTTTTTCTTCTGTGAATTTCCAGTTATGTAAGCATTCCTGCTTAGCCTGATTGGTTATAACATTAACCAATCAGGCTCAGCACTGAGACCCCTACTTGACTGTCTCAAGGGAAGAGGGAGGAGCCGAGGAGCAAGCAGGAGCTCAGCTTTTTACTGGTTGGGAAAGATGGTATATCATATGTTCAGTGTTTGGCTGTGTGAGCAAGAAATCCTCTTCTTTTAAATCACATGCCTTACCCACAGACATGAAAATACAACAGCAATGATTAATTTGTTTGGAAAACCTCAGTGTCCCTGCTAAAATACTGGAGAGGACACGGCTTTGCAGCCTGCATTTTACTTTGCATGCCAGGAAAGCAGCCCTGGGGCGTATGGCGCAACGACAGGGGCGAGCTGGCAAGTATCGTCCTAGATGAACCTCCGGAAGGATCATTCTCAGTGGAGTGGAAAGTCGTTGCCCAGCTCCCGCGTGCAAGTGAGAGAGGCAAGCCAGTGGGTGGACGCACTGGACCGCCGGCCCCCAGTGAGCTGGGACTCTCTTTGCCGGCGAGCTGCTTGGTGGTCCTGGCACCCACCCACCAGCTCACCTCCTCTCTCCTGCAGGAGAGACTGAGCAAGCCGGGGAGATCCTCGACGAGTGGGCAACCAGACACCCTCCATGCTGGGCCGGGCAGCGACTCTGCACTCCACCGAGAATGATTGTTCCTCAGGTTCCCCTGCAACGATACTTCCTCAAGATAGATCACCTTCTCAGAGCCTTGTACAATGTCCTCGTCTTCTTCCCACTACTAGTGGTTGGGAGTGTGGGTGGAGCTAATTAGAATATTCATAGTTCCTCACATACGTAAGTAGGTGGAAGATGTAAAAGCTCCTTCCAAGCAATTCTAAGGCAGTGAAAGTTTTTTTGTGTATCCACCTTATTCCTAGCCCCCATGATGCCTCACGTGAATTATGTGCACAATTTTCGGTACTAGTTTAGACCGTGGATTTGTCATTGAAACGGGACGCTTTTCCATGTTAAAAAACAATGACTTCAGCATCAGAAATGTGAGAACATGATCTTTTCCACCTCAGAAACAGTAATATAATCATACCACTTCTCATGACTATCGGAGGGATGAGAAGATGAACTTAAAAAGTGGCCCGGCAGACTGTAGCTCCCTTTGTTAGCTCCGCTGCTAAGATGCTAGCACTGTAAACAAATAAAAGCTCTGAGATATACCAATATCTCCACTGCAATAAAGTTGGTCACATTTTGTTAAAAGATGTTGGACATAATCTTAATTTACCGTACAGTGGACATAATCTTAATTTATCGTACAGCAGACATAGAATCTAGTCAGAGACACAAAGAACTACAACACTGTGTTTGATGTCGTGGTAACTGTCCATTTTACCATGACATTAAAATGCTCATGCTGCTGTCATGCCGTGAATGCTTGTTATTTAACTTAACATGTACAGGCCAATTGTTGAAAATTTTATTGATCTATATTTTGTGATAATTTAAAAATTAATTAATACATGCCGAAGCAGCTAATATCAAGTCCACATCATTGCACTGCAAAATTGAGCAGTGGAACAAAAAAAACCTATTTGATATCTTTCCTAAATCATTAAGCCTGCGGAAGCAAACTGAAAACTATTTTTATTTATTCATTATTCTACTTCATGCAGCCTTGCAGGAAGTAAAATATCTGTACAATCTGTGACATTCATACAAGTGAAAGCGTGCCTGGTGCTCTTGTGTTTGTCCTGTGTCTGTACCACCGATCACTACAAACAAACAGTCCTTATTAATTTTCGGTGCATGATCTATGCATTGCTGTTGAAGCCACAGATTTAGCTGTGCTCGTTTGTCAGGAGCCTCCATTTATCCAGTCTATGGAACAACCACAAGCAGCAGCAACAAGTACCAGAACTACGCAAAAACATTCAAAAATACTAAAACGACAAGCGTGGAAATTAGCTGCCACTTGAATGCAAAACACATATGTGGACTATACATTAAAACAAATTTGAATTACAAAAAAATACTATTTTAAATGCCTCGCTACTCCATTATTGCTGACTGACTTAACACTACTTCCGTCCAAAAACGGAAGTTGCACACAATCATTTCTATAGCAGCACCCTCAGGAATAAGGTGGATAAAAAGCCACAGTATACTATTTTGGGCAATACACATTTGTTTTTGAGGTGGTTTTAGAGCCGCTGGAGTGTGTCTTTAAAGTTGCTTAGACAATACCTTTTAAAATAAGGCTATAACTCTACATTCATCTTGATATTGCAAGTTATTAAAGGGTCATTGACTGCACTTTTTCCACATTTTAACAGCTCACTCATGTGTTAATGAAGTGTTTGTGACATATTTTGTTCATTTTCTTTAATTTTTAAATTATTGAAGCAAATTTCTTTTGTATTTTTCCTGGCTTTCTTGAAACGCTCTGATTTAAAGCCCGTCACTTTAACAAACATCCTTCAACTATTCACCTCTGCCCTTCCTCTTACATCAGTTAGCCATTAGCTGACTAGCTTCTAGCCTCCTTCTAGCTTGGATGAGCAGTGCTGGTTCACTGATCCGCAGTCGTTTGTGTATCTTGCATCACTTCGGCCCATCTCCTAACAACCTCCCTGGGATGCCACAACAAACTGCCAGCACCGCACGCCGGGCAACCCACCGATCGCCACAACCCGAGGCTGCTGGCCAAGCTGCTGAGCCATGGGATCTCAAAGGGCAGTGTCTTGCTCTGCGGTACGCCGCTCCTCTCCCATTGGCCAGCTGGGGGATGCCCCGTCATGAAGTGGCTCCCCAACGTTACCTGCGAGAGTAGAGCGGAGTCACGCGGTGCCCCGGAGGATGGTGGGGGAGCTGGCCGTTGTTATGTCTGGAAACCTGGAGAGACTCACAGAGAGTGGTGCTGCTGTGAACGTGAACTTTATTACACACAGTGATATCATATGCGGTACAGATCAGCTGAGCACTGCCCCTATGCTGTGAATGTAGAGAGAGCACACCTAACATGGCCGACTCCTCCCTTATATGGGTCGGTGTGATGATGGTACCAGATGGCTACGTCATCACGCCGCTCACTTTTATAAAATCCCTTCATACCCCCCCCCCCCCCGGAAAAAAACAGAATACAATCAATTACAACCCTCCCCCATTTGGCATAAACAACAATACTATGAACTAGGGTTGGCATGTGGACCGCTGCTCAACCCGAGTGGATTATTTTGCCACTCATTTTGCTAGCTGTGCTCCTACCTTAACAGTCACTTTCTTTTCCACAGTCTTCCATGGGGAAGGCGGTTCTGCTGGAGGGGCCTTGTAGCGGGCTTGTGGTGGACGCGCCCCTGACGCCACCAATTTCAGCAGACCCGGCTGCCATCCCTCTGGAGTCATGGCACGCTTGTCAACATTGTTCCAGCCTGAATCCCAAACCAGCTGGATCGGCTCCAACGCTGCATCCCGATCCGCAGCAGCTGTCTTCACCTCCCATGGACGGCCGTCCCACTGTCCTGATCCTGTTCTCAGCTGTGCCGCTATCTTCATGCGTGTCAGCAGTGGTGACGATATAAAGGCTGACTGTGAGCCCAGTCACTTGGTTCCGCGGACCCGAACCCAGTTCATCATGGTGAGTAGCGCTCTGTGCGGCTGCATATGGTGTTGTGGTTGTAACGGTGTGGTACTCACATTTGCTGTGGGGCATCCACCAGGCTGTGGTGGTTCTGCTACATCTTGTTGGGTCACGGACTCTTCACCCAACACTACAGCAGCAGTCCCTGGAGGCCAGTGCTGGTCGTGGATCCTGAAGACGTCCGGCGTCTCTCTTGTGTCACTTACAGTTGTGGACTCTTCACCCATGGCTCTGGTAGACCGGTCTGAGCGAGGATTCTGAAGCAGTCCAGTTCTTTCTCGCTTTCATCTGGTGCTGGTTTAGGTTGGGGTGATGCGTCGCTGTTGTCGGTAACGGGACGCACGCCGGGCCGTCTTTGGTTGCCAGGGTCCCCATTCTCCACAAACTCCCTCTCCTGCAGCTCCACGGCGGCTGTCTGAAGCTCATGCCTGGTGAGGATCTGATTGGCGGTTGGCAACCAGCTTAAGGTGGATTACCGCCACTGACTTGATTATCATCACTCTATATCTTTGTATAAGGAGTTACAACTCCTTATGTGTGAAAAAATGATCCGTCTTGGCCGTGGCCAGACATCTGGTTGTTCCTGCAGCTCTGTCTGAATTAGTAGCCTATCACTCTATAGTGAGGCAGAGTCTCTCAGAAGTAAAGATATAGAGATTCAGCAATCTGTAAAATGTGGAGCAATTTCAGAATAATGTTCCCCAATGTAAAATTGTGATGGTTGTGTCTGTTCCATCATCTACGGTACATAATATCATCAAAAGATTCAGAGAATCTAGAGACATCTTTGTGTGTAAGAGAGACAGCTGAAATTCATTAGTGGATGCCCGTCATATTCAGGCCCCTGGGCGGCACTGCAGTAAAACAGGCATGATTCTGTCATGGAAATCACTGCATGGGCTCAGGAACACGTCCAAAAATTGTTGTCTTTGATCTCAGCCATTTCAGGTTAAAACTCAATCACGCAAAGAAGAAGCCATTTAGAAACACCATAGTCGTCTCTGGACCAAAGCTCGTTTAAAATAGACCGAGGTAAAGTGGAAAACTTTTCTGTGGCCAGCTGAATTTAAGTTTGAAATTCTTTTTGGAAATCATGGATGCCATGTCATGATTCCTACCATCAATTTCCAAGATGAACTAATATTTTCATGAATTAGTAAAGTGTCTCACTTTTAACATTTGATGAGTTTCCTATATTCTGTTGGGAATTTAATAAAATTAGCGAATCGGTACATTCTGTTTTTATTTAGGTTCCACACAGCGTACCAACCTTTTTGAAAGATGGCTTGTGTATAGAACATGCTTCACTCTCCAGGCATCAGGTCCCAAACACACTGGGCCAGTTGAACAGTTCAGTCATCACTGCCTCTAATATGGCCACCTGCTCCCTGCCTGCTGTTTCAGCCCCTTCATCTCCCCAGCACCCACCTATAGGCTCTGGGGTTCATTAATTTTCACTCCTAAACTTTTGCATGCATCATAATTGAAGGGAAGGATGAGCTCAGATCATAGTTGCCAGTCTGTAACCATATTTCCATATTTGACAAATTGACATTGAAATAAATCATTTCAAACTTGAGTTGTCAGACCTGATGTACGAGAAACTGTCAGCGGGGTGAGATTGTTTCAGTTGGTGGCAATTTCTCTGTCCATAACTTTATCATTTTTGTTAAGTAACCTCCTAATTTTTTTTTTACAAGCTCAGTCTTCCCAGCCATTTCTACCAAAAAAAAGTTAATCATACGAAGACAATTAAAGTTTCTTAATGACAACTTATCAGTTTTGTGGATTTTTTTTTCCCCCTTGAGAGAAATATGATGTCTTTATATTTTGTGTAACAGCCCTAGAAGATGCCATGGAGGCCCTCTCTAGTGGAGGTGCCATTGAGCTGCCTCTTGTCCGCCCCCAGCTCACCTTGCTGCAGGACTACAACCAACCCCTGGAACGCTTTGACGACTACGAAGACGACGAGGGGGAGCTGAGGGCTGAGAGCAACCTGGCAGAGAAATTTGGTGAGTCTCCTCCCACACTCATTAGTTACCCGGTATCATCATTAACAGTAAACCTGCATCTCATTACAGGGCTCCTACAAAGCTATCCAAAAGAATTATTTGGTGAAGGCTGCACAGTGGGGGATAATGAGTTTGCTTCATGCTTGCAGGCTGTTATTGTACATAATTACTGACCAGCAGTATAAGGCTTACAAGGCCCGACGGCTGCCCAGAATCTAAAGTAAAAAGTAAAATGCCATGTATTCAATGTCAGATTCGATTTTTGGGGTCACTGTACAGTTGCAAAGTTTCTCGTCAGAGTCAGATGTCACAAAATCCATAATTAAATGTGTTGTTTTCAGTGTGTCTGGATGATACGTTTGGCAGTGACTGCAGTTTAACGTGTGATGACTGCACTAATGGAGGGAAATGTAATCCTTGGAAAAACGGCTGTGATTGTCCTGACGGGTGGACAGGCATGATTTGCAACCAGAGTGAGGACTGACACTTGCATGCATACCTCTGTAATTTAGTGTTCCCTTACTGTTCCAAAAACTGTTTAACGCTGACAGATGTTTACTTTCATTCTCACAGCATGTCCCGAGGGATATTTTGGTAAAAACTGCTCGTTCCTTTGTAAATGTAAAAACGGTGCCACCTGTGATCCTGTCAGTGGAAGCTGCCGCTGCCCACCTGGTGTGAGTGGAGATTTGTGTCAGGATGGTTAGTTTCTCCTTTGCTCTGAGCAATGCATCTCTTTGGTTTGTTTTGCTATAAATAATGTCTCGCTTTTAAAATGTGACCAGTTTATGCATTTATTGTGTCCAGGCTGTCCTAAAGGCTTCTATGGGAAGCTGTGCAATAAGAAGTGTAACTGTGCCAACAATGGGCGCTGCCATAGGACCTATGGCGCCTGTCTCTGCGATCCTGGACTCTATGGACGCTTCTGTCACCTCAGTAAGTCCCACTTCTTCACAGGCTTTTCCTCTGTCTTGACAGCACCTGTGATATCCAAACTAAAACTGGGTTTAAAATTGCACTGAGACAGAGTTAAAATTGGACACTATATGTGTAAGCCTGTCTGTCCTCTGGTTTTGCTAAATATCCACATGTAGGAAAAGAACTTTGGAAACTTATTATCATGGCTGTAACTTTAATGTGACAACAGAGTTCTTTAGTTTTTGATTTCCTTTCTTTTCTCCTTCAGCTTGTCCTAAGTGGACTTTTGGACCCGGCTGCTCGGAGGAGTGCCAGTGTGATCAGAAAAATACCCATGAGTGTCACCGACGCTATGGCACCTGTGTCTGTAAACCTGGTTACCATGGCGACACCTGCACAGAAGGTAAGCATGCAGTCAAAAATACAATCTGAATGCATCTAGAAAAAATATTACGCAGAAGACAGAGAGAAAAGCTGATGAGCAAACTGTTGTCCACATCATACATTGTGTTCACTATTTTCAGCATTTAAAGTCAGTGTAAAACAAGCTGACCACAGTGATAGGGTTTGGGGTTTTTTTCAGTTTGACTAAATATTGCACTAAGCCATAAAAAAAGTCAACATGCCCTACATAAGGTTGAATCACGATCAGCTCTACACACTTGCTGGAACGTAGGTAGTCAAACACAAGCTCAGTCCAGGCAGCAAGTACCAAGTCCTGAAGCTGTTCAGCCAACCTACTCACAGTTTCGACAGAGACTCCTGAAGCTGGAGCTCAGTTCACTTGTTTTGTTCATGTGACCAGTGATGTTATGAGCAACACAGTCATGGCCTTTTTATTTGCTTTATGCTATCAGAACTGAGTCACAAAATAAAACGGAGAAAGAAAGATGATTCCATACACCTGTAATGACATAGTCTTAATTTGGTGACTAAGTGCCCTGTGTTGTGTCTAGAATGCAAACCGGGTACTTATGGAGCTGGCTGTGAGAAGAAGTGTGCCTGTCCACCAGGAGCATCGTGTGGTCATGTGACCGGAGAGTGCCAACGGAAATGCCCTCCTGGTCGACGTGGAGAGAAGTGTGATCAAGGTTAGTTTGGAGGCATGTTTGAGTTTGCTCCTTGCTGGCCTGTGTTGAGACTGACGCTTCCTCTGGGTTCTCTCTCAGACTGCCCAGAGGGAACATTTGGACCAGGCTGCGTTTCCCTGTGTAACTGCACTGGAGCTCCGTGTGACAGAGTGTCAGGAGCGTGTCACTGTCCAGCAGGCATGACAGGAAAGCACTGCCAAAACTGTGAGTCCCAAAAGGTTTTTCTGAGCAACAGAAACTAAACAATCCCATGTTTTTGCATGTGTATCAGTTCATTATCAATCTCTCATAGTGTGCCCAGAAGGTTTTTGGGGCCCGGGCTGCACTGAAGCCTGCCCACTTTGTGAGAATGGCGGCGCATGCGATAAACACAACGGATCCTGTAGCTGCCCTCCAGGATTCATGGGAAGGTTCTGCCAAAACTGTGAGTAAAAGCAGTGGGCATTTTGGGGAAAGTTTCCATGGCAACAAGCATCAAACATTTGACCAGTGGAATATTAAGCGGTTCAGTTTGGATGTGAAGCCATAGGAGCAGTTTTCCTTCATCCGCCTCAGTTGCATTTTCACTGGAAGAAAAAAAAAAAAAAATTCCATTTCAGGCCACCGCTGCCTGTTTAAGTCAGCAGCTGCAGCTCAGCGCAGGAATTGTCACGGGAACTTGGTGCTCTTCTCATGCAATCTGGTGGAGCTGGTTATGCTAAATTAGTTTTGACTTTTTGTTTTCTTCCTCATGCAGCGTGCCCAAGTGGACGTTTTGGACAAAGATGCCAGATGAAATGCATTTGCGAGAACAATGCCCGCTGTGACCCAGTGAGTGGGCGGTGCACCTGTGCTCCTGGCTGGACTGGACACAACTGCAGAAAAGGTAATAAAACTGCAGCGCACAAATAATACTAAAGAACCATGTGGAAAAAAACCTGACGAGTATATAATTAACAAAATTAAAAAAAAAAAAAAAACTGTTTTGCAGCCTGTGATGCTGGACACTGGGGAACTGACTGTGCAGAAACCTGCGACTGCAGGAACGGAGACGGCAGCTGTGACGCTGTGATGGGGCGGTGCAACTGTGAGGCTGGATTCACCGGAGCTCAATGCCATCAGAGTATGTTATGATGGTTTTATTACCACTGTGTTTAATGTTTTGATACTAATTTACAACATGTAGAATTTTTTTTTTTTATGATTTAAAGCTTTATTGATAGATTTATCATAACAAAAATATGACTTTAAAAGGGATAAGGACCTGCACTTGTGTAGTACTTTTGCTAGTCACAAAGACCACTCAAAGCAGTTAACTACTAGCTACACTAACCCTCCATTCTAAGGGCCTATCGGAGACTGATATTAAGGGACAATTTCGATCACCAATTAACCCAGCATGCATGTCCTTGGATTGTGGAAGGAAACGGGAGCCCCCGGAGTAAACCCACGCAGCACAGGGAGAACATCAGAATCAGAATCAGGTTTATTGCCATTGTTCATGTAGTACACAAACTAGGAATTTGTCTCGGTACAATGCTGCAACATTAAACATGATAAGATAAGAGAAATAAACTATACATGTAATAAAGTGTAGGATAAGATTAAGTGATACTGGTCAACAGTTAAAATATATATTAGCCAGCAGCAGATACTGTGGAGAACTATATAGTGCAGTTGGTAATGCAGGAAGAAAACAGTGATGATTAACATGAGTCTGGTTGAGCTGCTGTACATGGTGCACGAGAGTCACTTAGTGTTCAGCAGTCTAATGGCAGAGGGGAAGAAGCTGTTCATGTGACGGGAGGTTTTAGTCTGGATGGACCGAAGTCTTCTACCAGAGGGGAGGGGGGCAAACAGTACGTGACCAGGGTGTGAGGGATCGGCTATGATCCGGCCAGCACGCCTGGCACATGCAACATGGAACATGCAAACTCCACGCAGAAAGGTTCCTACCTCCACCAGCCTGGGGATTCAAACCTGGAACCTTCTAGCTGTGAGGCAACAGTGCTAACCCCTATATCACTGCGCTACCTGTGGTTAGTTTAAGGGCAAACAAATACTGCACACTTACAGTGGGGCAAAAAAGTATTTAGTCAGCCTCCAATTGTGCAAGTTCTCCCACTTAAAAGATGAGAGAGGTCTCCAATTTTCATCATAGGTATACCTCAACTATGAGAGACAAAATGAGAAAAAAAAAAATCCAGAAAATTACATTGTCTGATTTTTAAAGAATTTATTTGCAAATTATGGTGGAAAATAAGTATTTGGTCACCTACAAACAAGCAAGATTTCTGGCTCTCACAGACATGTAACTTCTTCTTTAAGAGGCTCCTCTGTCCTCCACTCGTTACCTGTATTAATGGCACCTGTTTGAACTCATTATCAGTATGAAAGACACCTGTCCACAACCTCAAACAGTCAGACTCCAAACTCCACTATGGCCAGGACCAAAGAGCTGTCATAGGACACCAGAAACAAAATTGTAGACCTGCACCAGGCTGGGAAGACTGAATCTGCAATAGGTAAGCAGCTTGGTGTGAAGAAATCAACTGTGGGAGCAATTATTAGAAAATGGAAGACATACAAGACCACTGATAATCTCCCTCGATCTGGGGCTCCACGCAAGATCTCACCCCGTGGGGTCAAAATGATCATGAGAACGGTGAGCAAAAATCTCAGAACCACACGGGGGGGACCTAGTGAATGACCTGCAGAGAGCTGGGACCAAAGTAACAAAGGCTACCATCAGTAACACACTACGCCGCCAGGGACTCAAATCCTACAGTGCCAGACGTGTCCCCCTGCTTAAGCCAGTACATGTCCAGGCCCGTCTGAAGTTTGCTAGAGAGCATTTGGATGATCCAGAAGAGGATTGGGAGAATGTCATACGGTCAGATGAAACCAAAATAGAACTTTTTGGTAAAAACTCAACTTGTCGTGTTTGGAGGAGAAAGAACACCATACCTACTGTGAAGCATGGGGGGTGGAAACATCATGCTTTGGGGCTGTTTTTCTGCAAAGGGACCAGGACGACTGATCCGTGTAAAGGAAAGAATGAATGGGGCCATGTATCATGAGATTTTGAGTGAAAACCTCCTTCCATCAGCAAGGCATTGAAGATGAAACGTGGCTGGGTCTTTGAGCATGACAATGATCCCAAACACACCGCCCGGGCAACGAAGGAGTGGCTTCGTAAGAAGCATTTCAAGGTCCTGGAGTGGCCTAGCCAGTCTCCAGATCTCAACCCCATAGAAAATCTTTGGAGGGAGTTGAAAGTCTTTGTTGCCCAGCGACAGCCCCAAAACATCACTGCTCTAGAGGAGATCTGCATGGAGGAATGGACCAAAATACCAGCAACAGTGTGTGAAAACCTTGTGAAGACTTACAGAAAACGTTTGACCTCTGTCATTGCCAACAAAGGGTATATAACAAAGTATTGAGATGAACTTTTGTTATTGACCAAATACTTATTTTCCACCATAATTTGCAAATAAATTCTTTAAAAATCAGACAATGTAATTTTCTGGATTTTTTTTTCCTCATTTTGTCTCTCATAATTGAGGTATACCTATGATGAAAATTGGAGACCTGTCTCATCTTTTAAGTGGGAGAACTTGCACAATTGGTGGCTGACTAAATACTTTTTTACCCCACTGTATAATCATCAAGCTCACATTATTGGTTTTGGACTGAGACGAAAGCCTGAGCACTGAAGTGTGATTGCTAAACCGAGTATATGCGTGTATGTTTTTGAGAATCTGTACCTTGATTTAGATCACAATCCTCCTATTTATGGTATGCTGTTTTATGAGCATTCCCCCTTACAGCACACACCTATACAGGCTGCAGGATTTAGAGACCAGAGGGGAACCACTTAAATAGAACTTAACCTGTAATTACACTAAAACATTTGTATTCATGAGGTGTATTCAAGGCTTGTAAACTTGATTGCTGGAGAGATTACTAAAATCACGTCATAGTGAAACGAAACAGTGACATATTCTGTCTGCCAACTATCGGGGTAATTATGAGCGGACACAGACATGCCCACTTTAGAGTTTGCTCATTAAGCCAAATGGTGGCTATTTTCAGCTGGTATTAAAGGAAAAGTTCAACTGTTCAGTTCACAATACATGATCCTATTTTCTCATAAGTTTTTAGCCAGAATAACGGTCCACACAGAGCGGGTGTTAACAAATCCTGTTGTACAATGGACCTCTTGCACAATGTAGAGTAACGTACTTCTGCATTCCAGTCCTCCCACATTTCCGGTTCCACTTCCATTACATTTGCCCATTCCCTGGTGCCGTCTCACCGTGTCGTCGTCTCGTGTAGTCCGGAAGGCGGACGTACGTCACTCTACATTGTGCAAGAGGTCCATACAGAGGAGAGATGCAGTGTTTGACTTTTCAAAGCGATTCTCCTGTTCCTTTCCTCTGTGTTATATTGGGACAGACTTACTCAATTTGGATCGATTCAGTGTTCACTGTCGGCTCATACTTCCTAAAACGCGACTGAACTTTTTTTTTGGTCGTTTTACAGTTTGTAGAAAACATATAAAACACATACATTTATTTACTGTCTGTTTCACGGCTCTCGCTGACAGAGCTGGGTTGTTGCCACCATCTGTGGCCAGCTGCCTGGCTGGCTGGTGGTTTGGCAGGGTTCGTGCGCCAACAAAATTTAAACATTCTGAAGCTGAGCATGCGACAGCTCATGAGTGTCAAATGACCTTGACTTTGGTTTTCACTGTAAAGATCAGCAGTGTCTTAATTTAGGGTATGACACAGTTCTACAGAAGCCTGGAAAATGCAGCTGAAAGGAACAATGGTGTCTTTGACCTAACGGCTGCAGAAGCCGTGGGCCTGCTTCTCATTTGAGTGTGTTCTAGGTAGACGTTTAAATGTAATTTAAGTGTAGTGTCATTCCTTATTTGACCGCCACAAGTCACCAGTTGTAATATTATTATTGGCTTTAGTATTTCACTTAAAGCAGCACTTTGCAACGTTTCCTGTTCCTGATAGTGAAAAGACTCCGTAGCTAATCACATGGTGCTTTGAGACTCCGACGGAAAAATGTGCCAGTTGCAGTCTTTTCAGTTTTCCTAACAGGAACAGCAAGGTTGCATAGCGCTGTTGCACCCGACGCAGGCCCAACTCAGACTTTGGTGGGAGTAACAGTCACCCATTCAAATGCTGATGTACCATCAAAATGATTTTGTAACTGTTATTTTAAGGTAAAATTTTGTATTATGTTGCTTTAATACTGTAATATTTTTCTTTCCGTGTCCAGCACAATGTTGCATTTATTTTGATCATATTTGATCCCTTTGGTATTGTTTGTGATATTTCTTTAGAGTGCCCAGAAGGCCGGTTTGGTCTTGGTTGTCGCCATCGGTGTCAGTGTGAAAACGATGCATTGTGTGACCATGCGAGCGGAGCTTGCACATGCCAGGTGGGCTTTACAGGAACGTTCTGTGAAAAACGTAAGAGAAGCTCTTTTATCTTGAAGCCAGATTGTCATGCTGACTCTGTACATGCCCCACAAACACGTAATCTGTGCGTTTCAGCATGTCCTCAGGGTTTCTACGGTTTGGACTGCCAGGGGAAGTGTCTGTGTTTAAACGGTGGGAGCTGCGACCACGTCACTGGGGGTTGTTCCTGTCCCGCTGGGTGGATCGGCCCACTCTGCAATCTGAGTGAGTGGCGGGCGCTCCATGGAAAAGTATTAATTTTTCGGATACTGCCATGTAACCGGAGACTCACAGTGTTTGTATCCTGGCATTTCTGCAGCAGTGTGACAGAAGTTAGAAGGTCTTTCAGCCGCTGACTCACAGCAGAACAAAAACACACTTGGTTTCAGAGTTACTTGGGAAAGCCCAGCTCAGTCACACATGAGAAAGTACCAACTGGATGTTCCCCATGCTGAAACTTGTATTACTCACCACATAGTGGAATTTCCACTTTTGATCAGCAGAGTTCATCAGAAGGTAAGATATTGTTTGTCTCTCTCCTGGCAGCATGCCCAGCTGGTTTCTATGGGGAAGGATGTAACCAAAGCTGTACCTGCCATAACGATGGCATCTGCCACCCGGCCAGTGGGCAGTGTGTGTGCCGGCCAGGCTGGACCGGACCCAACTGCACAGAAGGTGTGTTACCACAACAGAGGGTCGTGTCTGCTTTACCTGTCAACTATATGACGGGGAAAGCAGGGGTCACAAGGTGGTTTTGATTCTTCATTTTTCCTCCCAGAATGCCCTGCAGGATTTTATGGAGCTGACTGTCAGCAGCTCTGCTTGTGCCAGAATGGAGCCACCTGTAATAAGATCAATGGAAAATGTACATGTGCCAGTGGCTGGACAGGCACAGCCTGTGAGCTGGGTAAGATTCTCCGCATGTTAACATTAACACACCTTAAGATTGATGGTCTTACTTTTGTACTTGGCCGTCGTTCATAAGCAAAGTAATGACTGGAAAAAGGGAAAATTCTCAGAAGCCTAATTATGTTTAACCAGTTTATCTAAACTTTTCTTATTTGGTGCTAAAATCTCGCTGAGCTTCTACATCCCTGCACCCCCACCTGGTCCCTCAGGTCAGCTGAACAGCTGCTCCTGAGGGTGCCGAAGGTGAAGCGGCAGCTCAGAGGGGACACGGCCTTTTCGATCACAGCACCCAGGTTATGGAATGATTTACCTCTACACATAAGACAACCACCTTCACTGTCCAATATGTATTATTCTGTAGTAACACAATCTGATTAAAAATATCGTCCACTTACTCAGATTCTCATTCTCATGCTGATTTCAGTCCCATTTTGGTTACAAACCTCATGTTAAACCACAGTCCTTTTGGGTATAATGGTGTTGGTTAGACGGACAGAACATCAGAGGACTAACTTCACCTGAACCCAGAAGAAAACATTTAAGTTAGCGTCCTGTAGTTGTTTCACTGTGCTTAGGAAACACATCAGTCTGAGTTTAATTTGCTGCTTTTGCTCATTTGTTTCTGCCTGAAGTCTTGAGTATTTGCTGGCAGTGAGAGTTTCTGCACCACAGACGAGTCTGTAAATGTCTCCATCGACCGAGCGTTGACTTTCCAGCTCCTTCTCCCTCTAAGCTCCCTGTCACACACTATCCTCCCCTGTGCCTGTTACCACCTTCTCCCATCACGCTGTGCCAGCTCCCCCCTTATACTCAGGAAACCTCTAATCCTGTCGCAGGAATGTCTTTACCTTCCAAACCCTGTGGCCACTACCTCTGTCTAATTATGAAATGTTAATGCACACACACAGACACGCAGCTCTCCTCAGCAGAAAAGTGACACACAAAGTTTCTCTGCACGTTACGATGTCTCTGTTTTCTGTCTCACTTGTGTGTTTGGGCTTGTGTGAACCTCTGTGTGTGTTTATGCAGAGTGTGCGGCGGGTCGATTCGGGGCGGACTGCCAGCGGCGGTGTGAGTGTGAGAACGGCGGCCAGTGTGACAGACAGGCCGGCCGGTGCAGCTGCGGCGCCGGCTGGATCGGTGAGCGCTGTGAGAAAGGTGAGACAGTGAGTGAAAACTGACGCAGCTACAGAAAGCTTGACCTCACTGGAGCCGTCGCACCATCGGAACTGGACTGTTGTGTGTTGATCATAACGTCTGATTTACAACTTCCTCTGGCCAGCATGTGAAACGGGCCTGTTTGGCGCTGGCTGCATGGAGAGATGTCAGTGTCTGCACGCAGCATCGTGTCACCACGTCACTGGAGAGTGTCAGTGTCCACCCGGGTGGCGAGGGAAGCTCTGTGACAAAGGTGCTAACCTGTTGTGCTCTGTAGCCCCTAGTAGACAAAGTCTGTTCAGCCAGTTTAAAAGTAAACCTTCATTAGCTAATGAGGTCAGAATTTGGCTTAAGAAGATAAATATTTCTCTCATATTTTTTTAATTTTATTCAATTTAGATTCTTGTAAGAGGTTTAAGAATAAGATGTTCAGTTTCTCATACTTGTCTGAACTTTCTGCATGTAAGGGTCAGCCAACCAGATGAAAGTTAACTCGACCCGTCTAGCTTTCGTACATGATGCTCACTGACTAAAAGAAAGGCCAGCATTTCTAATGTGACGGCACCCTTGAAGCGGCAAGAATAAAAAAAAAAAAACAGTTTTCACTGACTCATAAGATATTTGTCAGTTTGAATCATGCAAATCTGTGCAAAAAGGAGCATAATAAACCACTTTTAATATTAGATGCTATGCATTTACTTGATATTATGCATGTCTTTGCATTTTCCCCCCAAACTGCACCTATACTCCTTCAGTTGATCCTCTTCTGGCCTGGAAGTGAGATTCTTTATCTTTCACTTTTCCTGAGGGCTGTTTGAGAATAGTGAGCACCATCTAGTGCTCAGAATGAAACAATGAACTATGTTTAGAGGAACGTTTTGTCACATCTTGTCAGGATTACATTATTGTAAGAAAAAACTGTTAATGGAATGGGAACTTTTTTTGTGTGTGTGTGGGGGGGGGGGTCTCAATTTTCTTACCAATCTATGAGGGATAAAAAGTCTCAGAATTAATAATCACATTTTGTTTCTGACTCAGCTTGTCTTCCGGGTACCTATGGAAATGGCTGCATGCAGCGCTGCAGCTGTGAGCCGGGCACATCCTGCCACCACATCACCGGGGAGTGCGGCTGTCCGCCAGGATTCACAGGCAACGGCTGTGAACGGAGTGAGTTCTTCAGGATTAACTTTGTCGAGTCCTGAGCTTTGGAAAAAAGTAGATTATTATTTATTAACACACTATACATATATAAATACTGTATATGAACCTTTCCCATCTATCAGCCTGCCTCCCAGGAACCTTTGGGCAAAACTGTAACCAGGTCTGTCAGTGCTCGGAGACAAACCAGCTCTGCCACCCAGTGTTGGGATCATGTTTTTGCGCCCCGGGGTTTCACGGCCCCAAATGTGACCAAAGTACGTTTCAGTTCATACGTGGATTCAGGGGTGTAGGGGTAAAGCAGCTGCAATGATTAAACTCTCTGTTTTCAGTCTGTAGCGGGGGTCGTTACGGTTCAGACTGTGAGAAAGAGTGTCAGTGTGAAAACGGAGGGACGTGTGTTCCTTCGTCCGGAGCCTGTGAATGTCCGCCAGGATTTATAGGAGCACGCTGCAACATCAGTGAGTCCGTCCGGGAACTAAATAGTGACAGCAGATGAATACACGGGTGTCATATTAACCAGTGTGTCTGTGTGGACAGCGTGTCCGGCTGGGCGATACGGTGTAGACTGTGCCCGAGTGGCCCTGTGTGGGGACGGAGCCCAGAGTGACTCGGTGACCGGCCGGTGTGTCTGCCTCCCCGGTCGCAGAGGAGAGGACTGTGGACAAGGTGACTGTAATGTACTCATCCAATCAGGCAATATTAAAATCTGTCTATGCCTAAAAAAACCAACAACTTTTCCATCAGGAGGGTCAGGTAAAATAAAGACTAAGAGTGCAATAATTTGAGAAGCATCTAACTTGAAATTTAAATTTAAATTGAATTGTTGAAACTGTTCTCTTTTTTTAATATAGGCTCATTTTGTATTTGATGCTAATTGCAATTAAAGTAGTTGGAAAAAAATAGATAATGCAGTGATTTAAAAGGACAACTGATGGAATGACGTTAACTGGAAACTGCAGTTATGAGTCACTTTATAAGGATTAGAAATGTGTGTGTGTGTCAGCAAGAGTAGCAAGAAACTACTCAATAATAATCTGATACTAATTTTAGTTAAGTCGAGTATAAGAGCAGCCACCAAAGTAAGTAGTAACTATTGGCAATTTGTTTTTTCCTTTAAAAATTTGTGATTCTTTTCTCGTAGTGTTTTTCTTCATACATTAAGACCCTTTTTCTTTTGCATTTTCCTTGAAAATATTTTTCCCCCCACATAAGTTTGTCATTATTACCACCCAAATTTGCACCTTTTACAGATAATTTTGCAACTTTTTTCACATAAATTTGTCACATTTTTCATGTACATTTGGGACTATTCTCATAAATTTGAGGTTCTTCCTTAAAAAAATAAGACACTTTTCCTTTAAATTGATTTTCCCCCCATTAATTTGTGATTGTTTTTTGATAAAATTATTTTTTCCACAAAATGTTCAACTTTTTACTCATAAATTTACTTTTTTTTGGTCATAAATTTGTAACTTTTTCTCTTGTTCGTTTGGAACTGAGCCTGAATAGAAGAACCATATCAACACCAATCTCACTGTAAGATAATAAATTTACTAAATTACCAAAGATACAATCATTTCTGATGAGAAAAGGTTATTACAATATTGGCAAACACATTTCTAATATAATTCTAATTTTCAAATTAATTTCCTCAGCAGCAAACAACTTTCCTCCCTTTTACAGAGACAGAAAATATTCTTCATTAATCAGGGCTAATATTATCACATCATCTGAAAAACAGCCGCTAGTATTTGTAGGCAAATATACAGTATCTCACAAAAGTGAGTACGTCCCTCACATTTTTGTAAATATTTTATTTTTCATGGGACAACACTGAAGATATGACACTTTGATACAATGTAAAGTAGTCAGTGTACAGCTTGCATAACAGTGTAAATTTACTGTCCTCCCAAAATAATTCAACACACAGCCATTAATGTCTAAACCCCTGGCAACAAAAGTGAGTACACCCCTAAGTGAAAATGTCCAAATTGTGCCCAATTGGCCATTTTCCCTCCCTGGTGTCATGTGACTCATTAGTGTTACAAGGTCTCAGGTGCGAATGGGGAGCAGGTGTGTTAAATTTGATGTTATCGCACTCACACTCTCTCATACTGGTCACTGGAAGTTCAACATGGCACCTCATGGCAAAGAACTCTCTGAGGATCTGAACAAAAGAATTGTTGCTCTACATAAAGATGGCCTAGGCTATAAGAAGACTGCCAACACCCTGAAACTGAGCTGCAGCATGGTGGCCAAGACCATACAGCGGTTTAACAGGACAGGTTCCACTCAGAACAGGCCTTGCCAAGGTCGACCAAAGAAGTTGAGTGCACATGCTCAGCGTCATATTCAGAAGTTGTCTTTTGAAAATAGACGTATGAGTGCTGCCAGCATTGCTGCAAAGGTTGAAGGGGTGGGGGGTCAGCCTGTCAGTGCTCAGACCATACGCCGCACACTGCATCAAATTGGTCTGCATGGCTGTCATCCCAGAAGGAAGCCCCTTTTAAAGGTGATGCACAAGAAAGCCCACAAACAGTTTGCTGAAGACAAGCAGACTAAGGACATGGATTACTAGAACCATGGTCTGTGGTCTGATGAGACCAAGATAAACTTATTTGGTTCAGATGGTGTCAAGCGTGTGTGGCGGAAACCAGGTGAGGAGTACAAAGACAAGTGTGTCTTGCCTACAGTCAAGCATGGTGGTGGAAGTGTCATGGTTTGGGGCTGCATAAGTGTTGCTGGCACTGGGGAGCTACAGTTCATTGAGGGAACCATGAATGCCAACATGTACTGTGACATACTGAAGCAGAGAATGATCAGAAGCTGGGCCGCAGGGCAGTATTCCAACATGATAACGACCCCAAACACACCTCCAAGATGACCACTGCCTTGCTAAAGAAACTGGGGGTAAAGGTGATGTACTGGCCAAGCATGTTTCCAGACCTAAACCTTATTGAGCATCTGTGGGGCATCCTCAAACGGAAGGTGGAGGAGTGCAAGGTCTCTAACACCATGATGTCGTCATTTAGGAGTGGAAGAGGATTCCAGTGGCAACTTATGAAGCTCTAGTGAACTCCATACCCAACAGAGTTAAGGCAGTGCTGGAAAATAATGGTGGCCACACAAAATATTGACACTTTGGGCACAATTTGGACATTTTCACTTAGGGGTGTACTCACTTTTGTTGCCAGCAGTTTAGACATTAATGGCTGTGTGTTATTTTGAGGGGACAGCAAATTTACACTGGTATACAAGTTCTGACTGCTTTACACTGTATCAGTGTCATATCTTCAGTGTTGTCCTATGAAAAGATATAATACAATATTTACAAAAGTGTGAGGGGTGTACTCACTTTTGTGAGGTACTGTAAATTAACATTCACAAATCCAGCTGTTTGCCATCCTGTGTCTGTTCCCTCTCTTCATGACGTCTGTCTGGATGTTGTAATTTGATCGTGTGTGTGTCCTCAGGCTGTCCTCCAGGCTGGTTCGGGGCACACTGCGCCCAACGCTGTAACTGCAAAAATGGAGGTGTGTGTGACTCTGCGACTGGCAACTGTACCTGTGGTCTGGGCTGGACCGGCGCTCACTGCAACACAGGTAACGATCGTTCTGTATTACCCACTGTTGCATACATGGTGTGTTTGAGTGAGTTAAATCTAAATAAAACAGTGTTGTCATAACAGTGTCTTGAAGTCAAGCTAAATTTAAGGCTTTTTTAAATTCCACTTCCACTGAAATTTAAGTTCTAACTTGACCTTTACTCTGCATGTTTTAAAGTAAATGGTGATTGATAATGTTTCTCATGAGTCTATTGTAGCAGTTGTTTTGTTTAATAGTAATCTAAAATTGACTTTGCGCTGCAAGTTTTAGCTAGAATATGGCCACAAACATTTAAGACCTTTCCAACCTTAACTTGAGATAATAGAATGCTTTTTTTAAAAAATAATTTTTTGAGTAAATCAGTTTTGAAGACATTTCAAGACTTTTTAAAGATGAAATGGACATTGACCCTAAACCAAAGTTTAGGTTTATATATTTTTTAAATCTGTTTTATTGCAGAATGTCCTGCGGGCAGATTTGGTGCCAACTGCCAGCTGAAGTGTAGCTGTCAAAATAACGGCACTTGTGACAGACTGCTGGGGACGTGTCACTGCGGCCCAGGATACTACGGACATCTGTGCGAGCACGGTAAGAACTGAGCACGCACAAAGATCGATATTTCTGACCTACAAATTCAAAATTGTGTAATCTGTTCTCTGGAACTTGATTGATTTAAGAAGGTGAACTATCATCATTTTTGTTGCTGCAGATAAATGCATTTCGTGTTTCCAGTTAATTGCTGCTAGCTTTAAGAAAGTATCTTGGATAACATATGATTGTGTTACAGTATAGTTAGTCCTTATTCTGACCTTTTCAATTGGCTGTTTGATAGTAATACCAAATAACAGGAAAAGATTTCACTAAGGACAAAGAGTCTGGAGCACACTGCTGTTGAAACGTAAGTCCTAGCACTAACAAAGGCTGTGAAATAGACAGACTCTTTGTCCTTAGTGATTTTTGATGTCCTTGAGCTGAGACACACCTGCTACAGCTTCACTTGTTTTGGGAAACTCATTTTTCTAACAGTAAGAGTTATCTGTAATGAAAGCGAAAACAGTGTAGTTTAAACAAAAGAGGATAAACCCCCTGATACTTCTCCAGCTTTGTTACTTCTAAATCATGCTTGTGTCGTCTCTTCTCTCTAAACTTCCCTCAGAGGTTCAGGGTTTAATTCTGGCGATTACAGGCATTTATTACTAAGAGAAAACATTTACAGTGGATATAAAAAGTCTACACACCCCTGTTCAAATGCCAGGTTTTTGTGATGTAAAAAATGAGACCAGGATAAATCATTTCAAAACTTTATCCACCATTAATGTGACCTACAACCTGTACAACCCAATTGAAAAACAAACTGACATCTTTTAAGGGGAAAGATAAAAAAAAAACTTACATTAACCTGGTTGCATAAATACGTACACCCTCCTATACTGTAACTGGGGCTGTGGCTGTGTTCAGAATTAACCAATCACATTCAAACTCATGTTAAATGAGAGTCAGTACACACCTGCCTCCATTTAAAGTGCCTCTGATTAACCAATAAAGTTCAAATGTTCTAGTAGGCTTTTCCTGACATTTTTGTAGTCACATCTTACAGTACAAGCCATGGTCCACAGAGTGCTTCCAAAGCATCAGAGGGATCTCATTGTTCAAAAGTATAAGTCAGGAGAAGGGTACAAAAGGATTTCCAATGCATTAAATACACCATGGAACACAGTGAAGACAGTCATCATCAAATGGAGAAAATATGGCACAACAGTGACATTACCAAGAACTGGTCATCCCTCCAAAATTGATGAAAAGACGAGAAGAAAACTGGTCAGGAGGCTGCCAAGAGGCCGACAGCAACATTGAAGGAGCTGCAGGAATTTCTGGCAAGTACTGGCTGTTTAGTACATATGATAACAATCTCTCGTCCAGGGTGGCAAGTATGGAAGCCCTATCTTATGAAGAAAAACATCCAAACTCGGCTACATTTTGCAAAAAATGCATTTGAAATCTCCCAAACGCATGTGGAAAAATGTGTTATGGTCCAATGAAACCAAGGTTGAACTTTTTGGCCATAATTTTTGGTGCAAACACAACACTGCTCATCACCAAAAGAACACCATACCTACAGTGAAGCATGGTGGTGGCAGCATCATGCTTTGGGGCTGTTCTTCTTCAGCTGGAACTGGGGCCTTAGTCAAGGTGGAGGGAATTATGAACAGTTCCAAATACCAGTCAGTGTTGGCACAAAACCTTCAGACTTCTGCTAGAAAGCTGAAGATGAAGACGGACTTCATGTTTCAGCACGACAATGACCCAAAGTAAACATCCAAATCAACAAAAGAATGGCTTCACCAGAAGAAGATTAAGGTTTTGGAATGGCCCAGCCAGAGTTCAGACCTGAATCTGATCGAACATCTGTGGGGTTATATGAAGAGGGCTGTGCACAGGAGATGCCCTCGCAATCTGATAGATTTGGAGCATTTTTGCAAAGAAGAGTGGGAAAATATTGCCACATCAAGATGTGCCACACTGATAAGACTCCTACCCAAAAAAACAGAGTGCTGTGATAAAAGTCAAAGGTGCTGCAACAAAGCATTAGTTTAAGGGTGCGCATATTTATGCAACCAGGTTATTGTAAGGTTTTTATTTTTTATTTTTCCCCTTAAAAAAATTTCAGTTTGTTTTGCAATTGGGTTGTACAGGTTACACTGGTCAACACCAAATTTATTGTCTAAGGTTTTTTTTTTTTTAACTGATTTAGGACAATTTTGATGTGCTGAATCCAAAAATCACATTGGTTTTGCTCAATCAGGTCAACTTTTTGAACTATGGCCACATGTTTTCTTACGTTTTTGTTTACATGTACGGGCATTTTCACTTTATATGATGTAAAATTCTTTTTTATTTCTTGAAATTCTCTGAATTTTGAACAATGATGACGTAACATTCAATTTACATGTACTTACCTTTATCAATGTCTACTATTCAATTTACAGTACAATTGCTGTACAACTGCTTATAACTTAACATAAAAACCTGACCTGATCGAGAGAAACGGATGTCATTTTCAGATTCAGCGGTGCAAAATTGTCTTAAATCAGTTGAAAAAACACAGACAACTGACAAAAAAAATTATTTTTGTAATGCTGTGTTATAGGTCACGTTAATGGTGGAAAGTTTTGAAATGATTCATCTTGATCATTTTTTTACATCACAAAAATCTGGCATTTGAACAGGGATGTGTAGACTTTTTATAGCCACTGTAAATGCTAAAGGTCAACTTTTAACCTCCTGCTGTGAATCTCCCCGTTAGCCTGCCCTTCTGGTTTCCACGGCCAGCTGTGTCAGCTGCCGTGCGACTGTATGAACGGGGCGTCGTGTCACCCTGTGTCGGGACAGTGCGTTTGTCCTCCAGGTTACCATGGAGACCGCTGTCACAGAGGTCAGTCACATCCGTCCGCCCTGATGAACTGTTTAGTCTCACAGAAAATGTTTCTCATAGTTTTCTGTTTCTGTCAGTGTGTGAACAGGGTAGCTACGGTCTGGGCTGTGCACACGTGTGCGACTGTGACGACGACACTTCGTGTGATCCTGTCACAGGAAGATGTCTCTGCTCCTCAGGAAAGACTGGATCCAGATGTGACACTGGTAATCTCTTAACTTTTCATCTAAATGATATACCCACAGGGATTATAAAATTAAAGCCCTGCTTTACTAACCAAAGCCTCAGCTAACCTGACTTCACCACACGTGTCTGACGACATTTTTGGTTTCTCCTTTATGCACAGCTGGACTCACTGAGGTATTATCCCCATAAAGAAGAAAAGTAGTGAGAAGAAACAGTGCAGTCGCATTTTATAATGACAAAGCTAATTAGCACATTTTCTTTTCAGCGACTCAAGACTGTATTCAATTAAGTAAAAACATACTTTTACAACTGCAAATATGAAGAATTAAGCTACACTTAATGAATCATAACACATGTAACTATTATAGCTCCTTTTAGAGATTAAACCATTAAGTTGAGAGTGATGTACTTTTCAGGCAAAATAACAATGTAGCATCATTATTATTACCCACGCTGACAGAGTCATGTGGTCGCCTTCATTTGTCTGGCTGGACTACAACTGGAGAAAGAATGAAGCTAGGGTCACCACACTTGGTATATGGGTGAACCTAAGGTTTAGCACAGGGGTGTCAAACTCATTCCATGGAGGGCCAACAGCCTGCATGTTTTACTTCCACCCAGTGTCTTCAGCAGGTGTTTTCGCTGATCAGCAATCAGTGGGGAAAAAATTCAGTGAAATCACCTGCTGAAGACACTGGGTGGAAGTAAAACCTGCAGGGTCTTGGCCCTCCATGGAATGAGTTTGACACCCATGGTTTAGCATGTGTTGCTATGTTTTTGGGGCCACAAGGTCAAAGGTCACAGGGTCACAAAAGGTCAGTTTTTCTTGCCAGGCTGTAACTTGCGACAGAATGAAGCTCGGGTCACCAAACTTGTCTAGACTAGTCTAAAAGTAATGAGCTGGATGAGTACTGTGCTCAGTTTCCATAGAGTATCTTTAGATGAGTTTATCCCATGAGTAATCTGTGAAGTTTGCACAACAAAATCAGAAAAAAAAATCCTGTGATTAAAGAAGCAGTTTGCAGTTTAAAATCGGCTCCAACTATCAACAGTAGATTTCAGCAGTGTTCTTGACAGACCAGGCCTGTCACTCGGATGCGCTGAATGCTGTCGAGGCCTGTGACAATCATGACTCCCCCTACAGGCAGGATATATGGACAGTAGCTGTGACATCAGCACAGAGCTCTATAATGCAGTACTTGGGTATCTTTGGTATAACATCATAACTGTTGTTTCTAAAAAAAAAACAGTTAAGTATTTTTATATACTGTATATATATTTTTTGAAGTAGAAAAACTACAAACAACTTCTTTAAGGAACACAGTCTGAACATTTTGACATGTGAATCTTATACGAGATCATTTGCTACCAGCCTTGTTTTAATTGTGAAAAATTGTGTTCTTTTGTTGTTGTCAGACTGCCCAGTGAATCATTTTGGGCCCGACTGCACAGAGACCTGCACATGTGAGAACGGGGCCCTGTGTGACCATCGTAACGGCCGCTGTAGCTGCCTGCACAACTGGGTCGGACTTTCCTGTCAAGAAGGTACGGTCTGACTAACACTCACTTTGCGATTATATCCAGACGGACGGCAGGTGATGGCCTTTCACCCTCGAGCGAGAACAGAAGTGACATTTGCGCTGATCGGGTGAAATGAGAGTAAACAACTAGCGTAAGTGCTGACGGGGTTCATTTACCGTCTGTGCAGCGTAGAAGTGCAAAGGCTGCACTTTTCCTTCGGTGTGTTTTTTTGTTGTGATCAAATATGAATGTTGTGTGCATCGCTGAGCTGGTCTCACCACCCCTCTGTGTGCGGTTTTCCTCAGGCGGACCTCCACACCTCAAACACGGGAGCAGCACAGGAGACTCGCAGCACGACAACTCATTATAGCGGCTCCATCTAGGTGGAAACATATGGAAAAATCTGGACAGATCAGCGGGGTTAGCTCGAGTGAGTGAAAGACTCTGACCGCTGGAAGATTCATGGAAGTGAGACTGTTTCCATGTTTGGGTGCCAAAGTGGTCTTTGAGTTGTTCACGTTGGGGACGTCCAGGCACTGTGACTGGAAGTGATTTTCAAAGCGGAACATGAACCAGCTTTAATCTTCAGGAAAAACACCTCAGCATCAGGAGATTGTATTTGCCTTTACTGCACTTTTTCTGTACTGTTTTTATTATACGTTTAAACACAAAATACCTTACAAAGTACTGTATATAAAAGCAATCTCTAATTTTCTCACAAAGTCTGTGATATTCTGGGCTTGGCATCGACATCTGTGCCCACAGCCACCGTGGGCACTTTTCCACTCAGCCATTTAACAAGTAAATGGATACTTGTACATGTGCTTTTTTTCTTCAGTTTTCCCCCCTGCAAATTTGTGAAAATTTATTTGCAAATTTGTCTTTCATAGATTGACTTTTTTTGTTAATTTGCAATTTTATTATAAATTTGCAATTTTCTCATAAATCTGACTTTATTGTAAATTTACATTTTTTATAAGGACCCTGTCATAAATCTACAGCTTATTACCACAGTTTTGGTTGGTAGACCAGTGCCAGCGTCAGGCCCTGGTGACATTCCTCAATATGACATTTCACCTTTTTTTTTTTTTTTTTTTTAGTACTATGAAGCTGTTTTTCAGTCTTTACAATATGAAGTATGGCCTTCAGTCCAGTGGTATTTTACAGTGTAACATTTGTCTGAGCTTTACAGTATGTCACCTACGACTAAATGGGTCTTAATGGACAGCTGCAACTTTACTGTTCCATATAAACCTCTTCAGAGAACACAACTGCAGCTCGTCTGCACCTTCTCCAACATGGGGCACCGAAATTTTATTAAGAAATGATTTTGTGTATAAACTGGTTTATATTTATATTTCACAGCTGTATATGGATAAACGTACTGCAAGTTTAAAGTGGATTTTTTTTTTCATTTTCTTGGTATAAGAGTTTGCAGCTGACAGATCAAGTAACATCCTGAACCCACAACAAGCTTTAAAACAATCCTAATAAAGACAGACACAAGTTTTGTTTCCCATTCTTATTTTTATCATTATTTCATTTTCACTTAAGATTGAAGCTGTACATCCTGTCTAAATTTTAGATCCAAGCACAGTGCCGTTAGCAATGCCTGCAAAAGGAAACGTAAAATGAAAAGAGGGGGGAAAAAAAAAAAGGCAGAGGTGATCACAACTGGAAATGTATACAAAGGTCAACGTATGTACAGGAGATACCAGGCTCTCACTACGTCGTCTTCAGAGTGAATTTGGTTCCTCATAATACACACAGACAAAAATTGCTTTGTTTTAGTCTCAAATCAAAATAACTGATAGGAAAAATAAAGCATGATGGGGGGGGGGGGGATAAACGTTATTTTAATTCTCTCTACTGCAATAAAGGCTAAAACATAAAAATATATTCTCTGTATAACCTAGCACCTTCTGTAAAATAAGCTCTATCCATCTGTGGGTCAGTTTCATTTTTCTGAATGAGTCCTTAACATGTTAGAACAGCAAACATGAAGAAACTACGACCTCTTAAAGCATTTATTTATCGACACGGGCACCGGACAAAAAACAAAAAAATCCAAAACAGTCAATTCCACAGTGTGTCTGCGAGAGCGTTTTCATAACACAACAGAGAAATAAATAACCGATGGCCAAACAGAATTCGCAGTGATACAGTTTATAGGAAAATTCTAACAATTTTGGGAAATGTGCTTTTTTCCCCCCCTAAATATGACGTTGCAGCAAGCAGTCGTCTGAGTTTACTTAGCAGAAAGGCTGGGGAGCGATCGCTACGCAGTCTGGCTCAGTTTAAGAGTTCCTGTTTTGGGTCAGAGGACAGGAAAAATCTTTACTGCCTGGACACAGTATAAGAACAAGTTAAACTTACACTCACTGGGGAGGTTTTACTGCCCTTACAGCAACATACCAAGGCCAGACGGGTAATTTATTTTTAGTTCATCCGCTTCATGTGTTTTCCACCCTGAACAGAGGAGACACAGATTAGAGCCACACTTGACAGTGTTTAACTAATCTGCGTTTTGGTTTGATGAATCTTGTCCAAAACATTTGTTATGTAAGAAATCCTGTGTTTGTGATTATTTTTGAAAGATGGTGGTACAGTGCACCTTCAAGGCCAAAATTAACCCATTTTTCCCCCTTTCTTTAAAAAAAAAAAATCTGTCCAGCAACACAGTCTGTATGACTAAAACGCTTTAATCAATGCCTTCTATTAGAAGTGTGAAGGCCCCATGATATGAGTGTGAGCTGATATGAGCTGAGGCTTGTGTATACTCGATGCAGGGGTCGTTGCAGGAGCAAATAGTGACATCAAATGTGCCCAGACGCCACATTTACCAGGCAGCAGGTGCTCTGACACACTGCCAACATTTCCTTTAGGAATTTCCTAGTTGTTGATATTCTCTTTGAGATTTAGCACATGCTTTAGTGATTTCTTTGCCCCAGCAACCTGACTACAAGGTTCAGTTTATGGTTGGTGGGTCCAGAGGGTGAGCTGGTAAAGGCATGGCGTTGGTGTTAGATATACATTTGGATGCTATGACAGAACCAAAAGCGTGAGCAGGCTGTACCCAACAGATTTCTCTCTTAGCAGGAACGAGCAACTTCCTGCAGTTTTCACACTTTGGCTTTTCCATTCATTAAACAAACAAATGTCGTGACAACATGCTAACTTGTGAGTTTTATCAGTACTGGCAGGTGGATGCTGTTGCTTTAGGAGGGAGCCAGATGAGCTTTTTCTCACCAGTCGGCAGTCTCTCTGCTAAGCTCAACGTCATACTTGGCAAAGGTTTGAGTGCATCAGTCTTCAAAATTTCATTTTCAGAATCAAAGCACATCTCCCAAAATGTCACAGCTTCCCTTAAGTCTCAGACTTGTTTTCCACTCCCTGCAGATGAAAATATTAAAGGGCTGTCCATGCCAAGCACGATAAAGAGAACTGTAAAATTATTGTTTTAAAAATCGCTCTAACTTTAAATCAGAGTCCACACTACGACGGTAATCATAACAAAAGTGGCAGACGATATCACTGGGATCGCTTACAGAGCGTTTTTATGAATTGAAAAAAACAAAACACTTTAAGCCAATCAGAAAATGTCCGACCATCGCTGTCACCTGTTCTGACAGCAGGGCTGAAATAAATAAGAGGCTGAGAATGTTTCTCTACCTGCTTTCCACAGGATCTGAGAGCGCAGCAAGGGGGTTGGCGGAGGAGAAATAACTGGATGCATAAAGCGGCCCTCTGAAACAGCTCTATGCATCCAAGCTGAAATGATCTTTTTAAGGACGCCCTGTTCACCCTCACACAGACGCACATTCACACCTGGAAGCTGCCCAGTATAACCACAGGCTGGCCTGTTGGGGTTAAGGAGGGTGGGGCAAACACTGCTATATCATCGGTCCCACCCAGATCTGATCCTGCTGGTCCTGGGATTGATCTGGCGACCCTCCGCTCACCAGTCCACATCCCTAACCAACAGACCACCACTGCCCCCCCCATTATTACAATAAGGCTATTATTATTATCCTGCCTGTGACCTGTGTGACAGGGACTGTCATTCGCGCATCGGCCTGTTCAGCCACAGGCGGTGCTGTTCCAGCAGAGTAGACGTTTAGGATTCTCTTCCATGGTCATCATAGACCAACGGAGGCCGACGATTATCCTGCCAGTACTTGCGAGCCCGTGTGATTGCGTTTTGCGCTCACGTCATTCTACCTGTGCGAGTCCCAGGAAGCTCTGGAGCTGAGAGAAAAATCAGTCAATAATTTCACATTCTTTTTGCTTTTCTTATATCGTTTTTCTTTGCCCAAGGCACAGGTCTAGTGAAAAAATCCTTTAAGATGCAGCAGCAGCACAAACTGTCTCACCCTGCAGCAGGACAAACGTACGTACATGAAGCAATGTGAAGCCAGTAGGGAGCGTGCAGCTCATGTCTGGCTCTGCTGTTAAAGTGATAGCGTTCATGAGTGCAGACGCTTACATAGAATGATTTTTAAAACTATAATTTTACAAGTTATTGTACTTGGTGTGGACAGCCCTTAAGACACGAACGCCACAGACTAATGAACCAAATGTTCTTTTTTTTTTCTTCTTCTTCTGAGGAAACGGCATATTTTATTTACTCAGACACACAAATACATCAAACCAAACATATACGGGGCCAACTAATACAACAGGCTAAAGCAGAAGATTAAATTAGTTGTTCCCCTTCATATTCACACACACAAAAACGCACGCCAAGACCAACAGCAGAGACGTCACACGCTTTGCTGTTGCACAGGGGGAGTGCTGAAGCAGACTGGACTCACTCACACAGTGATGTTCACTTTATTCCTCCACTTCATCTAAAAAGCTCTTAATATCTAATCCACGTCCTCATTCACACTAACATTAGATTTTTAATCTGCACTTGATTTTTTTTTTCTGCTAAGAATCAACAGTTTATAAGCTGTTAGTAAAGACTTATCTACATGTTTTAGTAAGCTGCTGAGAAGCGTCACCTTGTTTGTCCTTTAGGTACCGTAGGCTGGGTGAAGAGACCATGCTTCGAGGGATGTTTCACATGCTTTCCACTTGTGCTTTAGTCACAGTAAGAGCACCCAGAGGACAAATAAATGATACAGGGCCGCTGCGTTAAAATGACTGCGATAATACTTCTGACGTGTCTCAAGTGGACTGCTGCCTGACACGAACCTTACTGATCCTAAAGCACTTAGTTGTACTATGCATTCTGTATATGAAGGACGTATTTGTTAACTAGTATAACAGCTTGGTCAAGTAAAGATATATATGGAGTAAAGTCCATACCATAGATAGATAAGCTGGACAGCACATGCGTCAAGATGATTTCTATAATCTTACAGGAAGTAAGAGTGAAACACTAGGGTCTAAAAGATGATGATCATCATCATAATAATGATGATGATGAAGGAGATCTTTGGCTTAAGCCACGCTAAAGTGTCCACACATGGGGAAAAAAAAAAGACGACTGACCACATCTGAAACCCCCTGCTCCGTTCCCTGAGCTGCTGCCATTTACTGATTAACTAACAGCTTAAACCAGTCAGTGTTCCTGTCTACACTGAAGACCATTACACAAAGTACAAAGCACAGTTTAATGTGACTGTAAATAAGGCAAAACACTCAAACAAAAATATCAAGGAGATGCTCCCCCCCCCCCCCAAATCCTCAGCCTGACAAACTGAGACCAGCGGCTGGGTGACACAGTGAAGCAGGGAGCCGCGTTTGATTTAGCAGCAGCTCCTGCTGTTGGGGATGAATAAACAGCCCATCTCTTCAGCGGCAGGCAAGTCGCCCTGACACATCAGCCTAAGCCCCTGAGCTCGATCATGGCGGGTGGTTTGCTGCTTGGGATGGAGGAGCTTCGTTCCCGCTCATCCCCTTGGCTACTGATGAATTAAGAATGATGGCGTTGGCGCATTAGGCCGAACAAAGGTGCTGCCAGTGAAGATACAGAGGGAGGATGAAGAGAATTATCGGTTATCAGTGTGAGTCTACAGTGCAATGGTTGTAGCATAAGACTATTATAACACCAGTCCTCTCTCCTGCTTAAAACTTCCCTCAAACACCTTTACAACGGTACTAAAGTGCTGATTGTTAAAGCCCACCAGAGGGCTCCGGTAACGTCGACAACACAAAGTTTCTTAGACGGACTTTTACAGTACACAGGTGCTTGTAAACAGAACGTCCAAAGAACAAATGCATGGCTATGGTACATGTGCAACACTTGTTCTTATATATTCGTACAGTATGAACTTCTTCCCTTTAGTTGCATTCAGTCTTTAGAAAAAGAGCAAAATAATAAAAAGGGAAAAAAAAGGGAAATCTGGCTGCCAAGCAAGCGTGTGCTTATTTTTTTTTTTTTTAAAGGCATTTTTCTCTATGGTTTTAAAATGCATTGAGCTGAATTGAATGTATAACTGATTTAAGTATGAGCGCATATCCCTAACCTCTCTACCACACTTCGACTTTCTTTGTCAACCCTGTCCATTCCTGTGGAGGTGACTGTATTTTTCCCCCTTTTCTCATCTTATCCCTGTAACTCTAAATGAGGTGCCCTGTGTGGCCTTGGTGTGGCCAGATTCATGCGCCAGGGTCTCACTCAGTAAAAGCTCAAGCAAACAGAGGATCAGGCAAAGTTGGAGCACAGCGGCTGCAGGCCGGGTGCCGCACGTTAGGAGCGGTAGTCCTTTTTACTGTACGGCTTGTTCCCCAGGATGCTGTCCACCTCGTGTGTGATGGATGACGACAACTTTGGAAGAACCTGTGACGGAACAGAGACATGGGAGGTAAGTCAAGTCACAGAATTTATTCGCTGGTGTTCAGCCTCTAGATGGTGCTGAAGGGTGAGTCTTTTTTTTTTAATGTTGCAGCTAACTTTAAAGGTCCCATATTGTACATTTTCCAGGGATTTTTGTCAAGTCTTAGAGATCTTCAAGGTCATATATTAGTGTTGGGCAATGAAAAAAATGCATTAACTCGTGATTAAATTTGGGGCAAAAAAATCTATGTAATGTACCTTAAACTTGTCCTTTTTCAATTTTTGTCATACTCATAACATGGGAGTGGACAAATGTGCTTGCTTTCTGCAACTGCAGGTTTAGTTAAAGTTTTCAACACGTACAGTAACAAAAGACAACTATCCAGAATATTCTTCAACCCCCTCCCCCCATAAGTACTGCATAAATACTGCATGTGCAAACAGCCAGCGTCCACTTTAGGATTATTTCACCAGTTTCATCTCTCACCTCCCTGACAGCGATACTCCAGCAAACTAATTTGAACACCCAGAATTAAATAAAATGAGGAGTTTGTGCCATGAATTGGGCTTCATGAGTCTGTTTTGAGTTGCACCAAAGACTGATGGACAAAGTACCCAAAAGTTCCACTTTTTACGTTCCACAATAAATTGCAACTTAAAAAAAGACTGCGATCAATTGTTTGAGTTAATCATGATTAACTCGATTAATGCGCCCACCACTATCATATATACATAGCTTTAAAGACCAAAAAGCATCTCAGTATTTTACTGCCCATCCAAAAAAAAAAAAAAAAAAAAAAAAAAAAAAGCTGTCTGTAAAGTTCTGCTTCAGACAGTTGGTTCTCAGCCCGATCAGTAATTATAACAAGCCCCAATCTGATTGGGTAAAGGTGTTTTTCACTTGACCAGTTACAAGTAAAGATGCAGTTGGGGTACGTTTAATTTGCTAACTTTGAAGGTGAGGTGAAGCTTGTTGGAATAAGATCTAATTATGATCTCATAAAACACAGGAAGTGCAATCCACTTGTTTCTTCAATAGTTTACCTAAAAAAGGCACTGAGTATTTCTTTGTGAACATTTTAATATTTTAACAGTACATGTGTGACTCATATTGTTATATATACTGAGGCATTAAAAACGCAACATAAAAAGAAAACAAAATCCTGTGTATGTGTATAACGATTGTTTTCAAACTATTAATAAATATTTTTTATAGTGTTAATGCATGTACATTAAAATGATGCCTGTCATCTCGGTGCATAAAACTCCCCATCAGAACATCTGTGGGATGTTCTGGATGTACACAGTTGGAATCCTGCACCAACAAATCATGCTGAACTCGAGGCGGCGCTGCTCACTGAACGGGACCACGTTCCTCAGTGTCAGATTGACACTTCACTGGCACCACTCACACACACACACAATATTAATGACCGATAAAAATCAAGAGAACTGATTAAGGATTACATTTTGTTGCACATCTGTACTTTCTGGTGATCTGAATTTGTGCACTAATAACCACTAACTAATAAACATTATGAAGTGTATCTTCATTTGACTTTTATTCAGTGACAACGTTCTGAAATTGATACAATGTTGCCCTTTTTTTATGCCTCGCAGTATTTAAAACACCATTTTGTTGCATTAAAATTGTACGTCCCACTTTCTAGCTCAGCATAGTGGAATGGGAGAAGGAGAAGTTGTTTATGGCACCAGTCCCTCCAATTCTACTGTAGATGATTGGCTGTATGGATTGAATGACAATAAAGTTGGCTTTACTTGTACCTTCTTTAAACATTTTATTCTTCAGGTAAGTTTTAAAGCATCATTAAAATCTAATTAATTACAGTGAAATTTTACTCTAAATTTGGAAAAAGAAGAAAGAATTATATACTGTAATCCACACTGCATTATCATTCCTGTTGTAGTTTGTTAGGAGGGATTAATTCTAAACATTTTTAATTCATGAAAAAGAGAGGCTGCGTCTCAATGGATCTCCCCTGTATAAATAAAAATATACAGGGAATGTTCATTGAGAGGCAACCTCTCTTTTTCAAGGACACCCTGTTCGCCTTCACATCTGGAAGCTGCCCATTACAACCACAGACTGACCTGTGGCCACTGAGCAGCTCCACTGGAGTAGTTGGGGTAAAGAGCCTTGCTCAAGGGCACCACAGTGGCAATTATGAGGGTGGGGAAAACGCTGCCAAGTCATCGGTCCCACCCAGATCTCATCCCGCCGGTCCAGGGACTGAACCAGCGACCCATCCAGTCACAAGTCCACATCCCTAACCATTAGGCCACCACTCTCCTCAACTAGTAGTTTAATCCCATTGTTTCCAACATCGGTCCTGGGCCCATGTGGTAACTGTGTAATGATTCTCCAAACCAGCAATTTTGTCAAAAATTAAATATAGTATTTATTGTAAAATCCAATTATTTTCCCTGAAATGACCAGGAACATTCACATCGTATATACGCAATAGTAATAAAGCTCAATGTTATTATTTAATGAATTCCTGTGATTAAATGAGAGCAAAGGTATAAATGTGCATGCTTTCTTAATTTAAAAAAAAAAAATAAGCTTGTGTTTAATTTAAAAGTCAACGTGATTATCAAGACCTCAAGGATTGTTTTACAGGAAATGCATCAAAGTGACAAACAGTTTAATTCCATTACCATTTAATTAAACAGGAACAAATCCCATGTAGAGAATTTGCTCTTCCGACAATGCCGACATTAAACAAAAATAAATAATTTTAACCAGACTTCTTAAGAAAAACTCATATGGGAATGTGTCTATTTTGGGGTCTCTGAAACACATTTCTTTCTTTCTTTTTTTTTTTCTGAAACACATTTCTGGTGAAGGGGAAACGACGGAGCCCCTTGGGAAATATGAGCGTAGCATTTAAGAACAGAAATATCAAAAGTACTCGGGGAGCGGGGATGACTGGAGTGTGCGCTCATTCACACACAGCAGCAGGGCCAAAGCTGTGGAATAGAGGGACAGAGGCGATGCACTTTACTGCAGGCCAGATATGATGTGGGGAGAGGATGTAGACCCCTCTCCACTCCAAAACCCCCATTAATGAATGCATCTTATCAGGAGTGGAAGAAGTCGCTGGAAGCTCATCTTCAATCCCTGGAAACCGCCACTCCTCTGACCTTAATAACTCGTTACAGTAAAGCAGCCGGGCATGCAGCAGCGAACTGCCCCAGAGGCCGAGCCGTACCCAGGAGAGGGGGCTGCTGGCTGTGAGGCATACGTACATACAGGCCAGATGAAACAGGTCGCAATAAAAAACAAAAAAACAACAACCCCCCCCCCCCCACACATGTGTACAGACACACTCACCTGAATTGCTCCTATGTTCTCCATCAGCTGATCAGTGTTGGACGCCCCTAATAGGACAGAGCTCACCCCCTCGTTCCGTAGGCACCACGCTGCAGGAGACCAGTAAACAGGAATGACACTTGAACCTGAAACTGTATCATCTTCTTTACGATTCCACTTTTACAGCGAACCACAAACACCAAAGGTATTCTGATTGTAACCACGATATCAAACACTCCTCTATCAGGGGAACTCCTTCACAACTCTGCTGAAAATCTCTCACTAATTAACATGTTTGCAAGAGGATTTTAATTTTGTAGATGAGCCATAAGATGATATATTTTTTAAACTGGAATAACCCTATTAAAGACATCACACTTCAATGACATAATTGGTGTAATTAAAAATCCATGAAAAAGTATGTATGTAGTATGGAAAAAATCTCAAAAATTAGTATTTAGAGAAATCTGAAAGCTAATAATGATTACTTGTAGATACACTGGATATAAACAGTGTACACACCCCTGTTAAAATACCAGGTTTTGTGATGTAAAAAAATTGACCATAATAAATCACTTCAAAACTTTTTCCACCTTAAATGTGACCTATAACTTTTCAGTTAACAAACAAATGTTAGGGAGAAAAATATGAAAAAAAAAACATGTACAATAAACTGGTTGCAAAAGTCTACACACCCTTAATCCAATACTTCGTTGAAGCACTTTTTGAATTAATTACATCATTCAGTCTTTTTGGGTAGGATTCTGTAAGTATGTCACATCCCGACTTGGCAATATCCACCCACTCTATGCAAAAGCTCTCCAAATCTGTCAGACTGTGAGGACTTCTCTTGTGCACAGCCCTCTTCAGGTCCCACCACAGATTTTCAGTTTCATTTAGGTCTGGGCTTTGGTTGGGCCATTCTGAGATTTTTATTTTCTTCTGGTGAAGCCATTCTTTTGTTGATTTGGATGTACGCCTACAGTCACTGTCATGCTAAAAGGTGAAATGAAATCCTTCTTTATCATTAGCTTTTTAGCAGATACCTGAAGGTTTGCAACCAAAATTTTTAACTGTTAATAATTCCCCCCACTTTGACGAAAGCCCCAGTTCCAGCTGGAGAAAAGCAACTCAAAAGGATGATGCTGTCACTACCATGCTTCACCGTGGGTATGGTGTTCTTTTGGTGATGTGCAGTGTTGTTTGCACCAAACATACCTTTTGGAACTTGGGTCAAAAAGTTTAAAGGTTATCAGACCATAACACATTTTTCAATATGCTTTTAGGAGACTTCAAGTTATTTATTTTTGCTAAATTTAGCCAGGCCTGAATGTGTGTGTGTGTGTGTGTGTGTATTTTATTTATTTATTTTTTTAAGAAAAGGTGACCCTACTCCATAGTACAGCCATATTCACAACAAAGGAGATACATGTAATACACAAGGGGTACTTGCCAGAAATTCCTGTAGCTCCCCTGCCCTGCTGTAGGCTTCTGACCAGTTTTCATTTGGTCTTTTCATCAGTTTTGGAGGAATATCCAGTTTTTGATAACGCTTCTATTGTCATATATTTTCTTCACCTCTTGATCACTTTTTGGGGTTAATCTGAGTCCCTTTAATTCCTCGTCAGCCTCCGTCGGTCTATGATGACCATGGAAAAGAATCCTAAACGTCTACTCTGCTGGAACAGCAACGCCTGTGGCTTAACAGGCCGATGCGCACCGGTGTTCTACCTTCCAGCGTTGGGCGTTGGTAGGATTCAAGCCTGGGCAGGAAGATATGGAGGACAAGATGTTACCCATACAGCATGTCCCCCCTCTCCACGTCACTGATGAATCCAAAGGAACTGCAGGGCTGCTATAGTTTGGCACCAGCCCTGTCGCAGGAGCTGCCAGAACGATGTTGAGCACAACAGAGAACTGCCTTAGGGACTCCGACTCCGGATTTTTCCTCAGGGTTGACTCCCGAAGCCTTTCCCGTGACCGGGTGTGCCGCAAGGCAGCGGAGGTTTGAAATCAGGGTTTACCTTCCCCTAGATGGGCTACCTTCCCAGGTTGACGAGCCACCATCTACCCGAAGCATCTGGTTTTAAGGCGCCAGAGATCCGCCCTCGCCCCTTCTCCTATTAGTAAAAGCAGTTCCGCTGGGCTTAGAGACTAAGCCACACAGGCAGGCTAGGAGTTGGACTTGGTTGTCAGAGGCTTTTCGAGACGCACACTGTAAGGAGCATTTTATGAGCACTGGGAGCTTAACCCCAGTGCCGCTCCTGGCTATGACAACCTTGGAACCAACCAACCCAAAATGCAAGGCTGTAATTAAATCAAAAAGTGCTTCAACAAAATATCAGTTTAAAGGTGCCCTGACTTATGCAGCAAGCTTAATGTATTACTATTTTTTCTCGTCGATGTCCAACTAAACAACACAATGAGGACCATCAGCGGTGCAGTTCGCTGTGCCAAGACAGACTGGCTTCCAGTGCCGAGCAACACTGCCCCCCCAGACATCCGCAGAGAGGTTGCTACATCCAAGCTACTTCAGAAGATCCAAGGCAATCCAGCACTGCCAGTCCTCGAGGACATCCTTTACCATCCAAGACCATGACTTAAATCTCAACACCCGATCTGGTCCAACGCCCTAGAGACCACAACAATATCAACAGATATGTGGCACAAGAAATGGTATGAACACGGAGATATCCCCAACAAATTGTTGGTTGACAACCCTTCATTGAGCTCCCAGGAATGGAACTTCCCCGAGGACAATGGAGACTGCTCAATCAGTTTTGTTCCGATGCTGGACCTTGTAAATCAAGCCTCCACAAATGGGGTTATGCTGTATCCCCCGTGTGACTGTAGTGACCTCCAAACAACGCAACACATTGTGAATGACTGTTGCTCTACTAACCTCCAAGATGGAATTAAAGTGCTTCATGAAGTGGATGACCTCACTGTCAGCCGGCTAACTGATACTGGACTGAACTGGAGATCATAGCAATAGACTATATACCGTATATACCCCCCAACAGATTTGTTTGTTCTCCAATTGAACTGTACAGGTTATAGGCCACATTAATGGTGGGGAAAGTTTGAAATTTTTTTTTCCCCCCCACATTTCTTACATCATGAAAAGCCTGGAAAGGGGTGTGTACACTTTTATAGCCACTGCATTTTAGGCATACAAGAATCTTTTGCCGTAACTTTGAGTAAGTTAATTATTGGCCCAAATCAGGGGTGTCAGACTCATTCCATGGAGGGCCAAGACCCTGCAGGTTTTACCTCCATCCAGTGTCTTCAACAGGTGATTTCACTGAATTTCTTCCCACTGTTTGTTGATCAGTGAAAACACCTGCTGAAGACACTGGGTGGAAGTAAAACATGCAGGGTCTTGGCCCTCCATGGAATGAGTTTGACACCTGTGGCCCAAATGAAAGAAATGTTTTTCAATTATTTATATTTTATATTTACACTACTGGTAAGCTGCTTTAATTCAGGTTTTAAGTTAGAACAATGTATATTAACTAATAATAGCAAACAATTTCATCACGTAAATGTACCAGATATGTACACCAAACAGAAAATCATACATGAGCAGAAATAAACGATAATAATTGTAATCGCTCTTGTTTTGTTTTTCTTTTGAATTCTTGGATGGAATATGGGTGGGCAATATAAGCTGTGGCTTCAGCCATCACCCATTTCGGATAACTTGTGTTGAACTGTACAATCAGAGGAGTTATTGTCTAATTTGACCTTGTTGGATTTTCTTTCCCCCTTTGTTATATTATTCTGTTTCTTTTTTAATCTCTACTTTTAATCTATCCGAAATAAAGATTCATTCATTCATTCATTCATAATATAAAAATGCTGATGGTACATACATATTCAGGTACTATAATCTGAATAAAAGCTTCCCTGTTTTCATAGATTACTGATATAAATATTTAATTGACTGAAACAAAAATATGTTTATCCTAAATTTTGTTTTCCATATGTCCGAAAATATCAATTCAACATTTTGATTTTAATTTTTACTGTAAATATACAGCTCCAGAAAAAATTAAAAGACAAAGAGACCACTGCAAAATTATCACTTTATCTGGTTTTACTATTTATACATATGTGCTTGACTAAAATGAACAATTTTGTTTTATTCTCTAAACTGCTGAAAACATCTCACCCAAATTCCAAGTCAAAATATCATCATTTAGGCCCTAAATGATGATATTTAAATGCCCTAAATGCATTAAATGCCCTAAATTTTGCCCTAAATTTTAGGGCATTTACTTCCAGAAAATAACACCTGACCAAAACAACAAAAAAGATGTTGCTTGAGAATAATATGAAGAAAACAAGTTCATGTTCATTCTTAAACACTACATTATTACAGTGCATCCAGAAAGTATTCACAGCGCTTCACTTTTTCCACATTTTGTTATGTTACAGCCTTATTCCAAAATGGAATAAATTCATTTTTTCCTCCTCAAAATTCTACACACACAATACCCCATAATGACAACATGAAAAATATTTTTTTTTTGAGATTTTGCAAATTTGTTAAAAATAAAATCTAAGAAATCACATGTACATGAGTATTCACAGCCTTTGCTCAATACTCTGTTGATGCACCTTTGGCAGCAATTACAGCCTCAAGTCTTTTTGAACATGATGCTACAAGCTTGGCACACCTATCTTAGGGCAGTTTGGCCCATTCCTCTTTGCAGCACCTCTCAAGCTCCATCAGGTTGGATGGGAAACGTCAGTGCACAGCCATTTTCAGATCTCCCCAGAGATATTCAATTGGATTCAAGTCTGGGCTCTGGCTGGGCCACGCAAGGACATTCACAGAGTTGTCCTGAAGCCACTCCTTTGATATCTTGGCTGTGTGCTTAAGGTTGTTGTCCTGCTGAAAGATGAACTGTCGCCCCAGTCTGAGGTCAAGACTGCTCTGGAGCAGGTTTTCATCTAGGATGTCTCTATACATTGCTGCATTCATCTGTCCCTCTATCCTGACTAGTCTCTCAGTTCCTGCCGCTGAAAAACATCCCCACAGCATGATGCTGCCATCACCATTGGCATCGTTATGAGCAGTGCCTGGTTTCCTCCAAACATGATGCGTGGCATTCACAACAAAGAGTTTCATCTTTGTCTCATCAGACCAAAGAGTTCTGTTTCTCATGGTCTGAGAGTCCTTCAGGTGCCTTTTGACAAACTCCAGGCAGGCTGCCATGTGCCTTTTACTAAGGAGTGGTTTCCGTCTGGCCACTCTACCATACAGTCCTGATTGGTGGATTGCTGCAGAGATGGTTGTCCTTCTGGAAGGTTCTCCTCTCTCCACAGAGGAACGCTGGAGCTCTGACAGAGTGACCATCGGGTTCTTGGTCACCTCCCTGACTAAGGCCCTTCTCCCCCGATTGCTCAGTTTAGATGGCCGGCCAGCTCTATTAAGAGTCCTGGTGGTTCAGAACTTCTTCCACTTATGGATGATGGAGGCCACTGTGCTCACTGGGACCTTCAAAGCAGCAGAACTTTTTTTGTACCCTTCCTCAGATTTGTGCCTCGACACAGTCCTGTCTTGGAGGTCTACAGACAATTCCTTTGACTTCATGCTTGGTTTGTGCTCTGACATGCACTGTCAACTGTGGAACCTTATTTAGACAGGTGTGTGCCTTTCCAAATCATGTCCAATCGACTGAATTTACCACAGGTGGACTCCAATGAAGCTGTAGAAACATCTCAAGGATGATCAGTGGAAACAGGATGCACCTGAGCTCAATTTTGAGCTTCATGGCAAAGGCTGTGAATATTTATGTACATGTGACTTCTTAGTTTTTTATTTTTGTAACTTAGATTTTTATTCATTTTTCATCATATATATTGCATTCAGATCACAGTCTACATTTAAAAACAAAGGGGCTAGATTAAGAAAAAAAAAAGGGGGGGGGGGACAAATGTTGGAGCATCAAGTTTTTAGTTTCCATCTCTTAATTCTTCTGGTTTTTCCAGCGTCTTTGGTTATTCTTTCAATTTCTGTCTCGTTGTTGCACTTTGTAGTGTGTCCATTTCCGCCATTTTTTTTCCCATAGTCCTTCTTGCATTCTTTGTCGATATGTTAGTTTTTCCATCATACGTATGTCCTCAACAATGTCAGTCCATTGCTCTTGGTTTAGTTTTTTATTTTTAATAAATTTGCAAAAATCTCAAAAACTTTTCACATCGTCATTATGGGGTATTGTGTGTAGAATTTTGAGGAAAAAATTAAATTTATTCCCTTTTGGAATAAGGCTGTAACATAATAAAATGTGGAAAAAGTGAAGTGTATTTAGATGATCACCTAATCAGTACCTCCTTAAGTAGACTGAGATGTTCTTGTGCTGGAATTCAACAGATACTCATACTGAATGGCTGCCATACCTGTAGAGATGCTAATTTAGGAAAGATTTTGTAGGGAGCTCTTATTTTTTTCCAGAGCTGTATGTCAGCTCAAACATCAGCAACTGGTTTCCATGGTTACTATTAATTGGTATTGTCTCTAGGAAGAAAAAAAAATGCATCGCCTGATCCAGTATTTTGTATATATAAAACAGTAATATTTATAGACGGAAGATAACAAGACATCCAATCTGCTTTTTGTGGTCCCTGGATAAACTGACAGCTCAAATCCACACACAGACACACTCATTCTCAAACATCTCACACACAGTCCCACACTTGTGTGCTATATAATTGGGATGTATTGCATAATTCAACCCAACTGCTTGCTTTTTGCAGTTCAGGAAAAATAGACATTTACAGCATAAAGGAATTGAGAGGAATGTAAAAATAGTGGGATTATGATTATACACAAATCTTGCACCAACATGAGAATATGGCCAAAGCTCCCCAAAACAAAACAGCTGAAGGCTCCTCTAGACTGAAGCAGGAGTGGACCTTCCCTCGAGCCACAACATCATTTAAATCTGCTCCCCAAGTCTGAATTTTCCACCTGCTCCTGGAGCCTGTATATTATCCCAGTGGCAGGAAGGAGTCTGTCACTGTTTTATAGGTTTTATTCAATACTGAAGTGCCACAGTGATGTACAGGGCTGCATATAAATCCCCCGTGCTGCCTTCAGGAGTGCTGAAAGGATTCATGGAAATCGGGAAGAGTCGAGGGTGTCCACTAATGGGCCGTGAAACCAGATCTATGACGCTGTTTTACCGCGTGGGTGAAAAATCTGCCAAGATCTTTGCAGAGATAGGAGCACTGTGATCAGATTTATTCTCTGTCTCTCTCACGTCTGACACTTTAACAGCCTTTGCAGGACCGTGCCTCTCTAGGTTTGCACATTTCCAGCCGGGCAAAAAAAAAAAAAAATCGATATCAGTCACCCTCTGGATTTGTGTTTGTTTTTTTTCTTAATGGCGGCCCCAGAATCTGTTACATAAATGTAAACAGGATATAATGTATAGTCTCAATATGAAATAAATAATTAAATCCCTTTCATATAAACAACTTACCTTTTTAAATATTTCTGTGTTTCATTCTTAACCCTATTCTCTTGTTTTAAAACACCAGTGAAAACATGAACATACACGACCACAAACACACCAAGAGTCAAACCGGACAGCAGTGAGAGCGTCGCTGACCTCGGCCTGTCCGAGGCAGAGGGACGGACAGACAGACAGAAAGAGAGAGAGCGGCAGAGTGTATCTGCGTACCGATGGCGAGTTGGGGCAGAGTGCAGCCCAGCCGCTCCGCGATTGCCTGCAGCTCTTTCAACTTCGCCTGCTGACGTCGGCCCTCCTCGCTCAAGATCTTGTCCTTCAACCACTGGTAGCCCTGTTTGAAAACATAGCACACCTGCTCAAAAACACAGCCCTGCTCACACTGCTGCGCTGCGGCTACTGTGTCACCAGGGCCTGTTTTTAAACATGTGACTCTGTCTCCTGCCGTCTACACCCGTCTACACAGACATAAGCTGAAAAGCAAGCAGCACAGTAGTCCCAGTGACATCTCTATATCTAGCTATTGGACGTAAATATTATTAAGGATGCTATTAGTAACACGTAAGGACCAATAACAACAATCACTGAGCCAAACTACCACAAACACCCACACATAACACTGAGCCAAACGGGAAGCAGCACATTCCACAGAAGTCACCAGAGGTACTGCACAACACCAAAATGGAGAGCTAGCTTCATGAACCGGAGCTCTAACAGTCAGTGAAACACAACATGCCACTCCACCACAGAGGGACACGACACAGCATTAAGCCAGGTGTTAGCTTATGGTTTGACTTACCCAAAAGTTCAAAGTTTGGATTAAAAAAATGCTAAAAGCTAAACTTAAAATCCTAAAGGCAAAAGATATGGATGATGTGTAGTTACTGCGTTTATTTCTCACATGAAATAAATTGCTCTTTTTTAAACTAATGTTTATCTTTTAAACAATGTTGAACTACTAATTAATCTACAGATGTTAGGTAGAGTCATATTAATTTAAAAAGTTTGCTTGCTGCTTAACTGTCACTATCCTGTATGTGTTGTGTCTACATGTCAGTGGACGAATAAGCAATAAGCTGACACCAGCTAGCAAACAGTGTCAAAACTTGCACTGTTTGTGAAGAAGTGTACAGTGCATGGCGTCGGCATGACACTGAAAACACACACGTGAGTTACAGAGCCTGAAAGACACAAACACAAAGTAGACAGATGAGCAGCAACCAGGGAAACACGACACTGTGACAGCAGCATGGATGACTGGAGTGGGGTAAAGACGGACAAACGGCCAACGAGTGGAGTCTACCTTCAGCGAGGCCCGAGAATATGGAGGCACTCTGCCGTCATATTTCCCTGAGATGATCCCGCAGGCGAGCGGAGACCACGTCATGGCCCCCACACCTAAGGAGAGAAACATGTGAGCACCACCAACAATCACCACCCACCAATAGCAGATTATGGCTTCAAATATGGAGGACCAGACATGTGCACAGATAGATCCCAGGTGGTTAGAGCCGCACCTTTGTTTTCAATGGAAGATGCCCATTTGGTCACTGACCTTTTGTCATGTAAAAAATAAATGATGAAGACTATGGTCTGTCTAAGTTGATAATTTTGTAGAAATCTATGGAGTATTAAATATCTCCATAAGTGTCTATTTATTAATTGTCTATTAATTGTCTACTAATTAAAATGGATATACCAAGTACAGTAAAATCTACACTACTGTATTTAACATTATTTTTATCAGTATTTAGGAATGCCCCCTTTTTTAGTTGAGCACTTGCCCCTGAAATATCTGTGCACATCACTGTGGAGGACCAAAAATGCCAAATAAAATAAAATAATAAATGACTCAATGAAGAGAAAAATGTCAACATAAAAAAAATCCAAAAGCAGCATAAAAAATATGCAGAATAAAACTGAACTGTCAGTGATGAAGTAAGCTGATACTGGCCTGATGAAATCACCCCAAGAGTGCTCAGATCTCCTGACTTAACCTTGAGCACAATCTACATGCACACCTACTTGAAGATCATTATGCATGAGTTTGGCGAAGACTGGGGCAGTTGCCTAGGAGTAACATTTTTCATGAAATCATAAATGCCCAGACATCCTGACCTTTGACAATGAGCCTGACCTCAACCTGGATGCAGACCAACTCGCGTATCATTATGTGAGTTTGTTGAGAATTAGAGCAATTGCCTTGGAGGAGTAACAACTTTCATCCAAAAAAAAAAAAAAAAAATCAAATAAATGTTGCGATTTCTTAACCTTTGACCCCGACATTGAGCACAACTTTGATGCACACCCAGCTTATGGTCACTATCCATGAGTTGGTTAGTATTGAGGCAATTGCCTAGGAGGAATAGCAGTGATTGAAATTTGGTGACCATCCAGGCAATTGGCTAGGAGGAGTAGTGATTTCTGTCAAATGTGGACAAATGGACGATAGATGCCGCGCCACTGCATTAGCTCCTTTTGGCTTCGCTGGACTGAGCTATGAAAGGTTAGATTTACTTGCCTACTTGCTTTAACATCTGATTTCACATTTTAATTCTCACTTTATATTTACATAAATGATTTTTCACACAATTTAATCAATGGTAGAGTGGAAAATGAACAGTGCTGACTGGACACATTGTCTTTTGAACATTTATTAACCAGTAGGTTGAGGTTTTACTAGACTACGCTCTGAATGACACCAAGCTGATGAAGCACAAACGTAGAGGAACACAGTACTGTATGTCCAAAGATAAATAAGGTAAAATCCAGAACTAAATTAATTGTGGGAACTGCTGTACACAAAACAGGATGGAAAGGTAATTTAACAGTTAATTTAGAGAATAAATGGTTAAAAAAACTACTATAGCAAATCAAATTTTTTTTTTTTTCCACAATATCTTTATTGAACCTTTTTTTTTTTTTTAACAAACATGATACAAACAATCAAACACTAACACTAAAGTACTACAAAAAAAAAAAATGCACTAAAAACACCAACAACCACCAACAAAATCAAATCTTCAACAATGCTCCTCTGTTTAGTCTAGACAATCCAACACATAAGTATACAGTACATATTATGTTCACCAGTTTGGAATTTACAAGGTCCACACACATCATTCACCTTCTTCTTCAAGAGTTATGTTTAAATTTTTTACATAATCAATAAAAGGTCTCCATATATTCTCAAACACAATTTCCTTTGATTTTAGTATATATGTTATTCTTTCTAATGGAAGGTTTGTTAACATCTGTCTTAACCACTGAGTCACATCTGGTCTATGAGTCTTTTTCCATAATAGTGCAATACATTTTTTGGCATTAAGCAAACTGAGGTCTATGAATGTTCTTTCACTTTTATTAAAATTATGCTTTTCTGGGTACAGACCCAACAAAAACAGTTTAGGATTCAATATGATTTGTTTTGAGATTATTTTTTCAATTGTTACCCTCACCTCTTCCCAAAACATTCTTATTAATCTACATTCCCATAAACAATGAAATAGGGTTCCTTTACTTTCCATGCATTTTGTGCATGTATCTGGTATATTTTTGTTATATCTATTTAACTCCTCCGGTGTAACATACATCCGCATTAACCATTTGAAATGTATCAATTTAAGGCGTGCATTTATTGATTTGGTTTGAGCTTCTGTACAAGCCAATTCCCATTGTTCCTCTGAAATTTCAATTTGCAGATCTTCTTTCCAGTAGTTTAATCTTTTCAGTGAATTTTCACTTGAAGATAGTGTCAATGAGTTATAAAACTCTGAAATAATACCCTTTCTTTTACTATCTTTCATCATCATTTTTTCCAAGGATGAATAAATAGGTCGAGTGAGAGCTTTATTTTGATTTGATCGAATAAAGTTTCTAAGTTGAAGATATTTAAAAAAATGTGTTCTATTGAGATTAAATTTGATCCTCAGCTCTTCAAAAGACATTATGTTGTCTGCACATGGCAAATATAAATCCTGAATCTTTTGTATCCCTTTTAAATTCCATACTTTAAATACAGCGTCCGCTCTCCCTGGTTTAAAATATTGATTACCCCATATTGGACTAAATTGTGACAATAACTGTGGTTCTTTTAAATAGTTTTTAGCTTCACACCATATTTTGATCATATGCTTTACAAATGGATTTTTAACTTGTTTTTGTAATTTTTTTGCCGAATCTGAGTATATGAATATGGGAAGAGGTAAAGGTAAATTGTATGATTCCATTTCAGTCCAGTGAGGGAGATCATTTGATGAAAAATAATATGTCATAGACCTCAGTTGTGCCGACCAATAATACAACATAAAATTTGGACATTTCAGACCTCCACGATCAAATGGTAAATATAATAAAGACAAACGTAATCTAGCCCTCCTGTTGTTCCATATAAATTCCACTAACTTTTTTTTTATTCTTGAGAATAGATCTAAAGGTGGTGATAAGGGAATGTATTGAAATAAATAAAGTATTTTAGGTAAAATATTACTTTTAAGTATATTGATTCTCCCGATCATCGACATTGGTAGTGACATCCATCTCTGAGTTAACTCACTGATATCTGACATTAAGGCTTCATAGTTGACACTGGCGACTGATTCTAGCTTAGGCATAATTTGGATTCCTAAATATTTAAACTGATTTACAACATTGAATTGATTTACCTCAGGGGCTGGGTAATTTCTCTGGGTCTCATTTAGCATTAATATTGAAGATTTAGTTTTATTTATTTTATATCCTGATATTTCCCCAAAATTCTTTATTAAATTCAACAAGGTTGGAATTGATTTTTTTAGATTCGACATAAACAAAATTATATCATCGGCGTACAGGGAGATTTTATGTTCTGTTGGTCCAACTTTAATTCCATATATTTGTGAATGTAAACGTATCGCTATCGCTAAAGGTTCAATTGCCATAGTAAACAGTAAAGGTGAAAGTGGACAGCCTTGTCGACATCCTCTATTGATTTTTATTGGTTTTGAAATATTGTTATTTGTTAGGATTTCTGCTGTAGCATTATTGTATATTATTTGAACCCATTTTATGAAATTATTTCCAAGTCCAAACCTTTGTAGGACTTCAAAAAGAAAGGGCCATTCAACTCTATCAAAGGCCTTTTCGGCGTCCAATGATAGGAGAGCTGTATCCGGTGCTTCTTTATTAAAATAAATAATATTAAATAGTCTTCTTACATTATGGAAGCCTTGTCTACCCTTTATAAAGCCATTCTGATCTCGATTAATAATATTTGGTAAAATTTCTTGTATTCGTCTTGCTAAAATTTTACAGATTATCTTAAGGTCGGCGTTTAATAGGCTTATTGGTCTCATATTTTCACATTTATTAGAGGGCTTACCTGGTTTTGGCAGCAGTATAATTAAGGCATTATTTATGTATGATGGTAAATTATTATTTTGAAATGCTTCTAAAACCATTTCCAAAAAAGGTTTTATTAATTTATTCTTAAATTTTTTATAAAGGTCAACTGGAAGACCATCTGGTCCTGCACTTTTTCCTGATTTCATATTATCAATGGCTAGCCCAACTTCTTCTTGACTAATTTTAGACTCCAATATCTCCCTGTTTTCATTTGGAATACACGGTATAGATAGTTCGTTCAAAAACCCATTTAGTTTTGTTAAATCAGGTTCATTTTTGGTATCATATAATTTTTCATAGTAATCTCTAAAGGCTCTATTAATTTCTAAAGGATCTATAACTACCTGTCCGTTACTTATAATACTGGTAATTGGTGTTTTAATTTCCAATTGTTTAATCTGCCATGCTAATAATTTTCCTGATTTTTCACCTTGTTCATAAAAAGATTGTTTCAATCTTAGAAGACTCGAGGCAGCTCTATTCGCTGATTTTTTGTCGTATTCAGCTCTCAAAATCAGTAATTCATTCTCCAACCTTGGGTCACTTCCTGCATACACTTTTTCCTGAAGATTTTTTATTTTATGTTCCAATTTAGCTCTCTCCTCTCGAGTCTTCTTAGATTTTGATCCTGTATAACTAATAATATGTCCCCTAATAAAAGCTTTGAAAGCCTCCCACTTTACACATGCTGATGTTTGTGTAGTATTGATGTCAAAGAACTCGTCTATCTGTTTTTCTATATACTTGACAAATTCCTCATCCTGAAGCCATTTATGCTGAAATTGCCATCTACCTGATTCCTTTGTCAATTTTTTATCTACATATATTAGACAACAGGGTGCATGATCAGAGATCACGATGTTATCATAAAAGCAGTTTTGAATCTTGGACCTTAATTCTGTGGAAATCAAAAAATAATCAATACGTGAGAATGTCTTGTAGGTACTGGAATAACAAGAATAGGCTTTAACTTGTGGTTTCATTTCTCTCCATATATCTAACAATCTCAATTCTTTCATAAAATGATTAATAGTCATCCTACATCCAATGTGCGTACAATCCAGTCCTGTTGATCTATCCACACCTGGATTCAATGTACAATTAAAATCCCCTGCTATTATATGTTGCCCTGTAAGTGATGATAAGATGAGAAATAAATTAGCAAAGAACTTCTGATCATCTATATTGGGACCATATAAGTTCACAAGATTTATATTTTCTAATAGCAAAGAACCTTGAATGATTACATATCTTCCAAATTTGTCTCCAATTACATTTTTCACTTGAAAAGGAACTAATTTATGTATGAGAGTCATAACTCCCCTGGCTCGGGATGAAAATGAAGAGGTGAATACACTTCCCTGCCATCTACTCCTAATTCTTTTAACATCCTCCTCTATCAGATGAGTTTCTTGTAAAAACACAATTCTTGAACCCATGTCCTTTATTTTATTCATAACTTGTTTAAGTTTTTTTAAGTTTTGTAGACCTCTGCAATTCCATGAAGTTAAATTAAGATTAACACTTTGGTCCATGATCAATAGAGAGTTTGGGATTACCTTGCAGTGTAAACATGCTCATACAGAGAAGCAAAAACATGAGTGGTTGAACATTCATCCTACAAACTACACACAAACAAATTTCCCCTTCCCACACTTGTGGCAAACCCCCCAAAATCAAAAGAAAAATTCTGTCTCCCGATATAGCCATCGACCGTTCCACACCCACGGGGAACAGCCTAAGCCACTCCTTCTTCATCCTCCCAATCACCCTAACTCTACTGCTTTTAATGACGTAACATTAACTCTCCTCTGTAGTTTTCCAACTTAACTCCAAAATTTTTAACAACTTTGTACATCATAGTTTGTTTTTTTTTTTTTTGTTTGTTTTGTTTTTGTTTTGTTTTTTTAATATATAATACAATCTATATTTTGTAAACTTACTATTTACTTCAAGTCAGTCAGATGCCTGTGCAAATGCTTAATTATTCTACCTTATATTTTGTTCATGCTTAGCTCCCACCAGTCTCTTCTTCTTCTTTGATCTTCTTGATGAACTCCTGCGCCTCCTCTGGGGTCTTGAAGATGTGGGTTCTGCCCTCATACGTGGTCAGCAGTCTCGCAGGATAGATTACACCATGACGAATCCCAAGGTTGCGCAGCTCCTTACGTACGGGATCAAACTGCTTCCTCAATTGCTGGATTCCTGTGGCCAAATCTGGGTAGAACCGCACCTGCTGGTCCTGGTGTTTAATCTCTCCTTTAGCACGTGCAGCGTTGAAGATCTTCATCCTGTCTCTGTTGCTAAGAAACTTCATAATTAAGGTCCTCGGCGGTCCCTTATCTCTCCGTGGGCCAATACGATGTGCTTTTTCCAGAACCACTGCTGATTGCAACTCCTCGCTGCCCAGCACCTCCGGAATCCACTTTTCCAGAAAGGAACATACGTCCCGACCTTCTGATTCCTCTGGAAGACCCACCAGCCTCAAATTATTCTGTCTCGACCGAGATTCCAAATCCAAAATATTATCTTCCAGAGATTTATTTTTTTTTTCCAAAGTGCGCACCTTTAATTGAAGACGGGTGACGTCATCTTCAGCACTAGCGAGACGGAGCTCCATCTGCGCCGTTCGTTCTACACAGTCACCCAATTCCTTTCTTATTCCTTCCAACGCTGTCATAATCCCATCAAATCTAGAGGAAAAGTCCGCTCTCATTGAACTCATGGCTGCCATCAGCGCATCTGCGCCATTCCCCGCAGAAATCGCAGCGTTGCCAGCCTCCTCCGCCATATATGGAGTTTTATTTGCTGCGTCACAGACCTGAAAGTCCGTTAATTTGGACTGTTTCGGCGGCTCGCTTTTTCCTTTTCCTGGTTTTCCAGCCTTAGGCTTCGCCGACATATCTTCGCCCAAATGCTGGGATACGTTCTGTCCCAAATGAGAGAGTTATTTGCCGATTTTTTTTTTCCAGGAGCAGAGCAGAGCGAGACACGTCCGTCCTACGTGGCAGCCATAACCGGAAGTCCGCAAATCAAATTTTTGATTTATTCTTTAATTTTTTTGCAGGTGTGATCCCAAAAACAGAAAAACTTGGCTTGGACACTTTTTCTCATTTGTCATTGGAAGCTACAGACCGCTAAATTCAGTTTTCTGTGCTAAATCCAGGTACCGACTAAACGTGAGCGATGTTTCCTTTCCTGTCACATAGAAAACCCTCGGGCTTGTGTTTCCTCATGTGTCAAAGAACCTTCCTGCTCTACCGCTCTGGGTGGAAAAACAAACGTAAACACTCTGTATCGTCAGTGTAGATCAATTCTCCATCTCGAGCCACAAACGCACCACTGCTCACCTATCTTGTGGAAGAGCTCAGGTAGCTGCACCTCCACTTTCTCTCTCTGGAACATGTGGTACTCGGCCTGCTCACAGATGGGAGGAATCTGGTTGAATTGTCGTGCCACTGAATACGCCTCCTAAAGGAAAATGCAGGAAAGATGCATTACAATATAAATATTGTGTATAAACCAGTAACTTGCTTATTCTGGCTCACAGAATTTCACCATTATCTCCATTGGGCTCCAGCGGGATGTTCCCCAGTACATGGCCATGCCTTGGTTTATCACATGAGTCATCGCTCGAACCGTTTCTGCAGGAACAGATAACCGGCAATCTGTTGGTTCTGCAGCAAAAACAAACCTGCACATCTACAGTAAATGTGTAATTGTGTATCTGAACGTTCTTTCCTTTTATGAAAGATGTATTTGTTATCATTTGCAATTTAAATTCCCTCGGCCACTCGGGACAGAAGTGGCAAAGCTATGTTAATCAGAGAGATGAGTGATTCATTCTGATGAGGATACAAATCTATTCATAACGAGGCACACTCCCAACAGCAAAAATGTGAAAAATTCACTTGAATCTGTCGTTTTTGATCTCAACATGCTTAGAAAAAAAGAATCCAGGAACATGAATGAGAAGTGACAGCTGTGCTGGCTCCAAATCATATTGGGGGAGCCTAAAAAGTGTCTTCAGTTGTTTGACAAAGTGGACAACAGTTTTTCCCCTTTAATGTGATGACTAAATGTTATATACAATCATGTGAACTCATAATACAATAGTACGAAATAGGTTGGTTTGTGCAGTTCTAAGTCAAACAGACTTTTTTTCACGCAAACATCCGACATTTTCATGAGCGCAACGTCACCCATTGTGTCAGTGGCTCGAAAACCCCCCAGCCATGTTGTAACGTCATCGACGGAACACAGTGCTTGGCTGCCCTTTGTACACACAGGATGGAAGCGGTTGAAAACATCGACCATGGTTCCAGCACATGTAGTCTGGAATTGGTTTGTGTTGTCCTATCTTCAGACAATTATAGTTCCGAAGAATGGGATGATAATGCAGAATCTGGGGGCATCAAACTGTATAGGTTTGAGCCGTGCCAAGCGGGCACTGCGCCTAGCGAGTCAGACTCAGTGACAGTCAGCTGTTCATGTTTTGTGTGCATCATCTGCCGTGTTGTCAGCCAGCCAATATTGCCAACACTATCACGACGTGTTAGCCACTCCACACAGCGGTGGTTCTGTTGCGCCCCTTGTAGCAATGTTGGCTCTGGGGCGCAACTGTGGTTAACAAGTCTCCTCTCCATGTTCGCTGGGCGATGTCGGCCCCGATCGCCTTCTGTTTGTATTTCTGTGTATTTTTTTGTAAGTCTTCACCTTTTGGGATCAGTTTTTATGCTCAATACATGTGCTGTGGTGAATTCTGCGCTTAAATCCTTGTTATTTATGCGTAAATCCTCCCTTTCCGTGCGCTCTTATGCAGGACAGGGAGAGGGCGCATGAAATAATGAGGATTTACGTGTAGGGTTCACCACAGCACATTTAATATAGAACGACAGACAATTCCCAAAACGTGAAGACGTACAAAAAACACACTTACTGATGGCGTTCGGGGGCAGACATCACCCAGAGAACAAATGAGAGGAGACGTGTTAGCCACAGGTGCGCCCCAGAGCCGACATCACTTCAAGGATGCACGAGAACCACAGCGAACATGGAGCGACTAACACGTCGTGAGAGTGCTGAAAAAACTAGCAGACTAACAACACAGATGACAAAACTATTGACCAGCAGTGCGTTAATGGCAAACGGCCACCAATATGTACACGCACTGCTGGTGATGGTGTGATGAGAAGCACCTGGGCGAGGACCGGGAAACATGATCAGCGGGAGTTTGAATCAGCTGGTGATAATGATAGAGGGGACGTGTCCGGACCAGTGAGATGTAAGCATATAATCACAGAAAGTAGGTCAAAGCTGAGCGTAAATCCATTAATCCTTCCCCTCCTCCGTGCGCTCCTCCTGCCTAAAAGCGCACGAGGAGGCTTATGACAGTTGGAGCTGAAGTGTGTGATGTGGTCCTGTGTTTATCTAAGCCTGAGACACAACATGAAGGCATAGCCGTAAAATTAAAACAAGAAACCAGAGAAACTGTGAGCTACAAAGCTGCTGTCATTCTAGCTAACAACACCGGAGTCCGTTCTGTCGATTATGTCATTGGGGTGCCGCCCTTAATTCGATGGGCAACACCACAGTCCAGTCAGCGGCTGCGGTTTTCTGATAATTAGTTTATGCAGGCCCTGTTGTAAATATTATATTGATCATAGACAATGAGTTTTGGGTTTACACAACATGCTAAAAAATGTCAAAAACGTGTCATCAGCACTTTAATGCATACAATTAAAAAAACATAACTAAAACTGTCATAAGTGAAAACAAATTGCACGTTTTGTATCGACACAGTGGTATCGTGATATTTTAAAAGGTATCGATACGAAAGTATTGACTACCTAGCAAGGAACGGTTCTCCAGCAGTTAGCTCCAATGGCTAATAACTACCTAGCATAGCTTCGCCTGTGATTAAAACAGCAACGCAGCGGGTAAAAGGTGATCAGTGTGGCGGTTCGTTTTAACCCCACAACAGACTAAGGACACTCAGCCCTCTTTTCTCTGTTTTTCTGCTGCACTACTGAGAAGCAATGTGCCATTCATGTATTTGTGATGCAAACATGCATGTGTTGTGATGTAATGCGCCATTCTGTATAGTGTGCATATGGCTTGTCCTTACTGTGCTTTTTCTGAGCATCTTAGATGTGCTTTGGTGTATTAATGTCTACAGGTAGACGAGTTTCTTCTGTCTCACCTGTGTGATGTTAATTGATGCCTTTCATCCTTTGTACTCATGCGTCCTGTCCTTACTGTGACCTAGCGACTCAGATCAATATGTAGATGTGCTTGTTAGCCTCTTTGTCCGCACCTGAGCGAGGTCTAGCTAATCTGCCCTTGGTCTCACAAATGCAAATACCTCCTGCCTGTTCTGTTGTCCCTTTGATCATTCTAAACGGTGGGGTATGTCCTTTTGATGTATTGTTATGGTCAAGTATATAAGATGCAACTCTGTAACGCAAACTCTCTCTTCCTCTCTCACTCTGATCCTGCAACAGGTGGACACACTGTGTCCGCCTCTCTTTCTCTGAGAGCCTAGGGATCCCGCTCCGGGCTGCTCCACTATGCACCGGAGAGAGGATCCCGTGAAGGCGACATGATTAATAAAACCTGCTCAAAACCACAGCACTGCTGCTTATTTTTGCATGCCGCCTCACTGGTGACCCCTCGAACACGCACACGTTTTGTGCGAAAGCAACCTTCCGAGCTGGACAGCCACACAGCTGCGTTGGTGGCCCCTTGAAGACGCACACGCTTTGTGCAACGCAGCCTTGTTTTGGATGGCCACGCTGGCGAACCGACGCTGAAGAAAACGAGCGGCCAGCGAACGCAACACCCGGGCATGAATGCTCCGTCGCAGCGGCCTACTGGTTCCCCCTCCCTGCGGCTTCAGGGAGACTTCGACGCGGAGCCAACACAGGCGAGCCGTTCTCCGGACATCACCCACGACCGGGTAAACTGCAGAAAACGTCATGGCGCGACCCTCGCCTGAGATCTGCACCACCACGCACGGGACGCATACGGCTCTACAGACCCCCATCATCCTTCGCCGCTACACACAGAGCCTTCAGGGCTGCTCTCACACCTGGAGGCACGCACGCAGCATGCTCGAAGGATTTGTTAACGGTCTCAGCCATGGCACACATAGGGAATTCAGCGGTTTTGCGGTTCCCGAGGCTTTAGGGTTACGCCTGAACCTAAAGTCAACACGCCAGTCCCTCTGCCCTCATCACAGCCGCCATTCAGCCTCGTCTTTTCTTCATGGCCGCACGAGCGACAACGATCGTCTCCTCCCTCTCACCGCTCCAACGCAGCTGCACGAGCCCGGGGCACAAAGATCGTCTATTGCCTCGCACCGCTCCAACGCGCCTCCACGAGCCCGGAGGACGGAGATCGTCTACTTCCTCACACCGCTCCAACGCAGCTGCATGAGCCTGAGGAACATAGGATCGTCTATTCCCTCCCGCCGCTCCAACGCATCTGCACGGGCCTGAGGGACTAAAGATCGTCTATTTCCTCTCACCGCTCCAACGCACCATGGCCAATCTACAGCCACAGCTCAACCTGGATTTTACCGGCGCCGTCTGCGCCGTTCTCCACCAAGTTTCTGCACCCTGACTCACCACTCCAGCGGCCCACCCACGCACTGAACCCCCGCGCACGCATCGGGGAGTTACAAGGACGGCGCATCACGCATGGGACAAGTAATGGCTCCACAGACTGCCTTCCTCCTTCGCCGCTGCCTTTCAGGGCTGCTCGCTCACCTGAGGCACGCATGCAGCATACTGGAAGGATTTGTTAACAGTCTCAGCCACGCCACAGACCGCCATCGTCCTCCGCCGCTGCCCACAGAACCTTCAGGGCTGCTCGTTCACCTGAAGCAAGCACGCAGCTCGCCACTGGATTTTTTAATGGTCTTAGCCACGGCACAACGGGATTTCAGCCGTCAGCTGTTCCCGGGAGCTTTGGGGTTGCTTCAGCACCCAAAGCCAACAGTCCCTATGTTTTGTTTACTTTTTTTCTTACAGCCGCCCCTGCTTTTCTTCATGGCCACGAGAGGAGTCAGAGACTAGTTTTTCTTCTTGTGATCTCCGCACGTGCAACGGGACAACCCCCCGACGTCACGGAGCAGCAAGCAATTTTTGCGCGGCTCAGGACGATTTCACAGCTCCTGCCGGCACTTACCACCCCTCCCCTCCCTCCCCCTCCGCCTGCAGCGAGCTTTTCCCACAGCTCGCTCACACAGATGGATTATCGAGGTCGCGGCCCCCTGCCGCGTCCTCTGGGGGGGAGCGTGTGGCGGTTCGTTTTAACCCCACAACAGACTAAGGACACTCAGCCCTCTTTTCTCTGTTTTTCTGCTGCACTACTGAGAAGCAATGTGCCATTCATGTATTTGTGATGCAAACATGCATGTGTTGTGATGTAATGCGCCATTCTGTATAGTGTGCATATGGCTTGTCCTTACTGTGCTTTTTCTGAGCATCTTAGATGTGCTTTGGTGTATTAATGTCTACAGGTAGACGAGTTTCTTCTGTCTCACCTGTGTGATGTTAATTGATGCCTTTCATCCTTTGTACTCATGCGTCCTGTCCTTACTGTGACCTAGCGACTCAGATCAATATGTAGATGTGCTTGTTAGCCTCTTTGTCCGCACCTGAGCGAGGTCTAGCTAATCTGCCCTTGGTCTCACAAATGCAAATACCTCCTGCCTGTTCTGTTGTCTCTTTGATCATTCTAAACGGTGGGGTATGTCCTTTTGATGTATTGTTATGGTCAAGTATATAAGATGCAACTCTGTAACGCAAACTCTCTCTTCCTCTCTCACTCTGATCCTGCAACAGGTGGACACACTGTGTCCGCCTCTCTTTCTCTGAGAGCCTAGGGATCCCGCTCCGGGCTGCTCCACTATGCACCGGAGAGAGGATCCCGTGAAGGCGACATGATTAATAAAACCTGCTCAAAACCACAGCACTGCTGCTTATTTTTGCATGCCGCCTCAATCAGGAAAAATGAATTAGGAAAAACAGGGCAGTTAAACAAATAACAGTCAAAAGTATCTATACCAAAGTATCGACTACCTGGCATCGAAGCATCGATACCTAGCGGCTCCATGTGGAATAGTGCATACGGCCCCGTGCGGAATGGTGAGGGCACTACATCAGAATAATAACAATAGTGGTAGAAGTGAAAACTACATATTTTTAAATGATACATACTTTAAATGAATTAGGAAAAACAGGGCGGTAAAACAAATTACAGTCAATCGACTACCTAGTATTGAAGTATCGATACTTAGCAGCCCCATGTGGAATAGTGCGTATGGCCCTACATCAGAATACTAACAGCGGTAGAAGTGAAAACTTTTATTAAAAATAATTACACCTCGACACCTGAACACCTCCATACTCAGGGATGCACACCCTCGTACCCTCAGGAAAGCACGTTTAAAATCTGAGGCCAGTCTGACAAACGGTTCAAGAGATATGCGTGGAACAGACAGACAGACAGACGCACACACAGACAGAGATTTGCTGCATTTATAGATAAAGTCACAGATTTACATGGACAAGACACTGTAAAATACCACCCGTGATACAGCAGCACTGTTTGTTTCTCTCAAATACAAGACAAAAAATTAAGACCTGTTCCAATTTAAGTAAAAAAAACAACAAACAAAACAATTTACTGCTTTTTAATGACCCATGGCCATACTGTTTATGTGTATGATACAGTAAAATTTAATAAATAGATTATTATCATCAACACAGTATAAACAGAGATAAGTATACACTGAAAGAATATATTACAGAGGTAAAGAAACCTGAGATATGAGGGCTGAACCACTTAAATTACATGTCTGTATAGACCGGAGAGGTCCTGATGTCAAGAGGATGTTATGTGAGATGGGATGTTTTGTGTGTGCGTGTTTAAATATAAGGTGATGTTACACAAGTAGAAATGTGGGAAAGCTGCTACTGATGAATAAGGTGTAGAATTTGCAGAAGTAGGTATTCATGTAGAGCAGGGATCTCAACCTCATTCCAAGGCAGGATAAGACCCCGCACGTCTGACTTCCACCCAGTCTCTCCAGCAGGTGTTTTGACTGATCAGCAATCAGGGGGAAGAAATTCAGTGAAATCACCTGCTGAAGACACATGGTAGAGGTAAAATGTGCCTGGTCCTCCGTGGAATGAGTTTGAGATCCCTGATCTAGAGATACAAGTATTCCGGGTATTGATCCAACTGAGATGAAAAAGGTCAGTCAATATTTATACTTTCACCCATTAAATCTGCTCATGATAAATGTGATTTTTATCTTTTATATAATCCCCGTTTCACTGGTACAAAAGGTTAAATTACTGCTACATTTATTCACAGGTTTGCACTTTACAACACATTTACTTCTCATATGCAATTGTTATATTTTGTGTAATTTGATTAACATTTAAATGAGCCCTCTGGCTTTTTTTTGCCTGTCCTGCACTGTTTATTCTTTTTTCATTATGTGTGGGTTTTTCCCCACATTTTCATGGTGGAAAAACAAACTAAAAGTGAAGTGTATTCCAATAAGAAATGGCCGCTGTTTCTGTTCCAGAGTCCGGCTGTTGAAAACTCGGCAGACAGATACATGTGTGTAATGTTTTAATATGCAGTACAAAGGTTGATGTGAAGAACTCCAGGTCACAGCTATGTGACCCTGTGTGTGTTATATCAAATCTCACATTACCCATCTGTAATTTCCGTCTGTTTCCAGATCAATAAATGAAGCACATTAGATAACAATCTAGACGTACAAGACAAGAGCAGGAGTGCAATAAAAAATTTCCACCATATTGAGTATTATCCCTCCTCTCATCATTAAATCTATACTTGGGATTTTTCTCCGCGTACTGACAGCGGTAAAGTTCGGCTCCTCATCACCTTGTTTATCCCTTCAGCTACTGACGGGATCAAATAAACCAGATGGTTTAACTACTGTAGATGTTAGGACATACACACAGAGTTGTCTGTGTGTACTGTGTGCAATCTTGTAAAAGGCAGATGGGCAAATAAATCGCCTCGACTTCTACTTCAAACCACACCAGCTTCTTCTGCCTAACAAGACGCTGGAGTACTGCGGCAGAGAACGAGCCCAGCGAAGCATCAAACTGAAGGCAGACATGCGACCTCTGGCCTAACTTATCACCCAAAGGGGAACTCTGACACAGGAGCAGATGGATACCGTGTGACCAGCTGAGCCCACACAGGGTTAGTGCTCTGGCATTTAAAGGTCTCCAGCACTGGTATCTATCCTCCATTCTTACTGCGGAGGTGGAAGCACCAGGACAACATGCAGCATTTAAAAATAGATATTTCAGTTACAAGAGGTTTGTACATCCGAGTCTTCTTCACGTTGCAGTAGTCATAGCGACAGAAAGAAACGATTTTCTCTTAAGCAAAGTGAGACAAAACAGAAGGAAACTGTGATTTAAAAAGGTAATAAAGGTGAAGACAACAAGGACGCTACCTTCCATTGGAGTATTGGGGTCCGGTCTGTTCGCAAAAACCACATCCACGTAGTCTAACTGCAGTCTTTCTAGAGAGGCTTTTAAACCTGGAAATAAAAAACACAGCAATACTGTTGAGACAAAATGAATAAACTACGCTATACTCCCTTTACACAGAGGTGAAGATCGTTGAGAGATCACTGAGTGATGACAAAATGGCCAACTCTTCAAATGATCTTTCAATCATCTCTCAATGATCTTCAGTGATCTTAACATTCCTCAAAGTTTTGACTCACTCCAAAACAATCTCTCAACAATCACCAAAGGGAAGTGACCTCTCAACGATCTCACAAAAATCTCTCAGCAATCTTTCTATGAACTCTATTGGTCTTTCACTGAACGCTCAGTGATCCCTCACTGATCTCTCAGCCATCTCTACTTTTGGGGTGGAAAAATTTAATGTTCATTGAAAGATCACCAAGACATTATTGGGGAATTGATGAGATCACTGATCCCTCCTTGACGGCTCAAAAATCTCATAGATCCCCTAATGATCTCTCAGTGATCTTTCAATGAATGCCAAATTTTTGCAGGTAGAGATGGCTGAGAGATCAGTGAAGGATCATTGAGTATTTGATGAACAACCAATAGAGTTTATTGATAGATCGCTGAGAGATTGATAAGATCGTTGAGTGCTCCTTCAGAGTTCATTGAGAGATTGTTTTGGATTGAATCAAAACAATCTCAACTGTGTCGACTGTAGAGATCATTGGAAGATTGTCAAGAGATCTTGGTGATTGCTGAGGGATCACTGAAAGATCATTCAGAGATCTGGCCATTTTTTCATCTTTCAATAATCTCAGCCTGTCTAAAGGGGGTAGAAGAGCACTTGAAACCTCTCAAAAACACACACACAGCAGGAAAAATGAGTATTGAACACATCAACATTTTTCTCATTAAACATATTTCTGATGGAGCCATTGACTTGAGATTTTCACCAGATACCAGTAACCACCCAAATAATCCATATATACGAAGAAAATAAAGAAAATGTGTTCACAAAACAAGTTATATTTAATAAAGTTGAATGACACAGGGAATAAGTATGAAGAAAAAAAGGATGCAAAAAGGCATAGAAGGCCAAGAAACCAGCTGAAATCCATCAGAATTTTGGAAGCCATCCCATCCCCCATCAGTGCAGATTAATTTCACCTGGTTAAGTCCTGACTGATAGCCTTTAAAATGGTCTGTGAATATCAATATCAGATTGTCACACCACAAAGAACTCATGTTGGGTAGAAGCAAAGAGCTCTCTCCAGACCCTGGCAACCTTATTATTGCAAAACATAATGATGGCATTGGTTACAGGTGCATTTCTAAACTGCTGAATGTTCCAGTGAACACTGTTGGAGCCATCATCCGGAAGAGAAAAGATCATTTTACCATAAACCAGCCACGACCAGGAGCTCCTCACAAGAATTCTGGCAGAGGAGTCAAACAAATTATTAAAAGAGTTATCCAAGAGCCAAAGACCACTCATGGAGAGCTCCAGAGAGACCTGGAGTTAGCAGGATTGCTGTTTCAAAGAAAATGAGTAATGTACTCAACCGATATGGGCTCTATGCCCGCTCACCTCGCAAGACTCCATTGCTGAAGAAAAAGCATGATGAAGCTCGTTTAAAGTTTGCTGCACAACATTTGGGCAAGCCAGTAAAATACTGTGAGAATATAGGCTGGTCAGATGAGACCAAAATTGAACTTTCTGGATGCACGTTTGGAGGAGAAGTGGTACTGCACATCCCATCATGGTGTGGGGATGTTTTTCAGCACATGGTACAGGCAGACTTCATATAATTGAAGGAAAGATGAATGGACAAATGTACAGAGACTTCCTTGATAAGAATCTGTTGCCATCTGCCAAGATGCTGAAGATGAAATGAGAGTGGACATTTCAGCAAGACAATGATCCCAAACACACAGCCAAGGAAACTCTCAACTGGCTCCAGACAAGGAAAATAAAGCTGCTAGAATGGCCCAGTCAGTCACCTGACCTGAATCCAATTGAAAATCTATGGAATGAACTGAAGATCAGAGTTTATAGAAGACACCCACAGAACCTTCAAGATTTGAAGACAGTTTGTGTGGAAGAATGGGCTAAAATTACTCCTGAGCAATGCCTGCGCCTAGTTTCTCCATACAGGAGGCATCTGGAAGCTGTTATTACTAGCAAAGGCTTTTCTACTAAGTATAATAATAATAATAAATATATATATATATATATATATATACTAAATTAAATGAATTTCACCAAGCTTGTTCAATACTTATTCCCGATGTCATTCCACTTTATTAAATATAACTTGTTCTGTGAACACAGTTGCCTTGATTTCTTTGTATGTATGGATTACTTGGGTTGTTACTGATATCTGGTGAAAATCTCAGGTCAATGGCTCCATCAGAAATATGTTTAATGAGAAAAATGTTGACGTGTTCAATACTTACTTTCCCCGCTGCCCATCAAACTCTCCATGATCCCTCAGTAATCTCTCAAGGATCTTTCAAAGATCTCCATAGATGGCCATGAAACTCATGCAATGGCTCTCCCAAACATTTACATAGAAACAGCCTCGAGGCTTTAGGAGATCGTTGAAAGAACGGGTCAATTTTTGATCTCTCAACGGTTACCCAATGGTCTCTGTCTGTGTGAAGGGGCACTTACATTCTCTATAAAAGTTCTCCAATTCAATTAACCCCAAGAGAAGATCAATTATTAAAAAAGCTGCGTTGAGTCCCATGACCCAAAGCAACTAATCAGGAAACATTTTGTTGCTGTAGTGTCAACATACACAGCTCTGCTACCTACCTTCTATAATGTGTTTTCGGGATAAACCTCTTTCAGTCTCCGCTCTATATGAAAACAAATGAAAAATAGATCCAGCATTATGAACAATTATGTAAAATGTGGACCTGCTGCTAGACAGTAATATAATATCATTTTATCAGTCGTGAAATGTGAGAGCTGACAAATAGATCAGCTCAACTGACATAGGATCCTATTAACCGGGGCATCAGCATCAAATGGGTTGGGAAAAAAATGACAGGAGGATAGTTTTTCATTTGGGCAGTGGGCGAAGAGGCAATCAGGCAAAACTTACTTTCCACCCCAGAAGATCTTCGTTGTTATCACCAGACTTGAACGTCTAAAAATGGAAAACACATCTGAGTTAGTGATGTACAGCCTCTTATTCTAATTCTAAATTTATTCTTGCTGATGGGGTCCACGGTCACCCACATCTGCTGATGGGTCTGACTGGGCCAGCATCAGTGAATGAGCGATGTTTGCCTATAACCTGATCTGACATAACTTCAGTTACAAATACCAACAAAGTCAAAGACAAGGCACTAGAGGTTCATCCATTATTCATCATCTTTGAGGAGGAACACAGTGGTGTGGGCACAGCTCTGCTGCCCGCATTAATCTTTCATTTGGCCACCTTACGGCTCCGGTTCACAACATGCTGCCTCCCAATATATGCGGGGAGATAATACAAGATGAGCTTGGCTGGCTGAAACGGAAATTAAGAACATACACAGCAAAAGCAATTAAAGTGTGCCTCATACCTCCATCCTTTCTTCTTGATGATGTTTCCCAGCACCACCTCCGCCCTGCGAAACAGATGGGGAGAAGGTGAGATTACTGTTACAGACTGTTACAGATTACAGTAGAAATGATGTGAACTTTTATGGCTGCCTGGAGACTGATTTCAGACAGTTGTGAGTCACTATAAAATGCAGACGAGTGCAGCTATCACTGGGGGGAGGCCCCTGTTTAGGATTGGTGGGTGTGAACTAGCTGCCAGGTCAGAGTCAGCGGTCCCAGGACCCAGATGTGCCATTGAGGCCCCACAGTTTCACTCATTAGCAGCCACAGGGGTGCTGATGAGTGACACAATGCTCAACATGGGGCTCATTAGGGCTGGACAGAAACCTGTTAGAGGGACCTCTCCTCACTCTGACAAATAACGAGACACCACGTTGTTTCCCATGAAATGGAACTGGACACGTACAGGTCCAATAAAAAACTACTTGAAAAGACTGAATTTGGTGATGTGGTTTTATAACAAATCTTGCTGAAAAGTAAATGTATCATAGTTCAGAGCGCATATTACAGCTGGAGGCAGTGACGCATCATAATCAGGAAGGATGGTAAAAAGTTCAGCCAAGTGTCCGAGGGCTCATCACCAAATTTATTCAATTTATACAACCCGAGCACACAAATGGCCTAAATCTAAAATAACACTTGGAATGACCCTAAAGGGCACTGATCACAAAACCAGGAGTCAGCAGGGGATTATATGACAAGAAGTTGCACAGATGGCCTGAATTCAGACAAACTGGGTCTAGGTTTAAACAATTTACTTTCCAAGTACATTTAAATTCTAAAAAATGTGAAGGTGTTCCATGGAAAGCTGGACTTGTTTTACAGGTGAAAGAGGTTTTATGTTTCTTACACTTTCTTCTTCTTTTGGCTGCTCCCTTTAGGGGTCGCCACAGCAGAGCATCTGCCTCAATCTCACCCTATCCCTTGCATCTTCCTCTGTAACACCAACCCTCTCCATGTCCTCCTTCACTACATCCATGAATCTTCTCCGTGGTCTTCCTCTTTTCCTCTTGCCTGGCAGCTCCATGTTCAACATCCTTTGCCCAATATATCCACTATCCCTCCTCTGCACATGTCCAAACCATCTCAGCCTTGCCTCTCTTACTTGGTCTCCAAACCGCTCAGTGTGAGCTGTCCCTCTGATAAACCCATTCTAATCTTGTCCCCCCTAGTCACTCCCAATGAAAATCTTAGCATCTTCAACTCTGCCACCTCCAGCGCCACCTCCTGTCTTTTTGTCAGTGCCACCATCTCCAAACCATACATCATAGCAAGTCTCACTACAGTCTTGTAAATCTTCCCTTTTACTCTTGCTGCTATCCTTCTGTCAGAAATCACCCCTGATACTTGTCTCCACCCTACCTGCACTCACTTCTTCACCTCTCGAGTGCATTTTCTACTGCTTTGGATGGTTGACCCCAGGTATTTAAACTCATCTACCTTCACTACCTCTTCTCCTTGAATCTTCACCATTACATCTGCCTCCCTCTCCTTCACACTCATGTATTCTGCCTTGCTGCTACTGACTTTCATTCCTCTTCTCTCCAGAGCATACCTCCATCTCTCCAGGTTCTCCTCCACCTGGTCCCTACTCTCACTACAGATCACAATCTCATCTGCAAACATCATGGTCCATAGAGACTCCTGCCTGACTTCATCTGTCAGCCTGTCCATCTCTATAGCAAATGGGCAGGAAGTCAGAAGAGCCCTGATGTAATCCCACCCTCACTGTGAACCCATCTCACTCCTCCAGCACACCTCACCACTGTCTCACTGTCCTCATACAGTATCTCACAAAAGTGAGTACACTCCTTACATTTCTGTAAATATTTTATTATATCTCTTCATGGGACAACACTGACAATATGACACTTTGAACTTTGATACAATGTAGTCAGTGTACAGCTTGTATAACAGTGTAAATTTGGTGTCCCCTCAAAAAAACTCAATACACAGCCATTAATGTCTAAACCACTGGCAACAGAAGTGACTACACCCCTAGTGAAAATGTCCAAATTGTACCCTAAGTGTCAATATTTTGTGTGGCCACCATTATTTTCCAGCACTGCCTTAACTCTCTTGGGCATGGAGTTCACTAGAGCTTCACAGGTTGCCACTGGAATTCTCTTCCACTCCTCCATGACAACATCATGGAACTGGTGGATGTTAGAGACCTTGCACTCCTCCAACTTCCATTTGAGGATGCCCCACAGATGCTCAATAGGGTTTAGGTCTGGACGCATGCTTGGCCAGTACATCACCTTAACCCTCAGTTTCTTTAGCAAGGCAGTGTCTTGGAGATGTCTTGAAGGTGTGTTTGGAGTAGTTATGTTGGAATACTGCCCTGCCGCCCAATTTCCGATCATACTCTGCTTCAGTATGTCACAGTACATGTTGGCATTCATGGTTCCCTCAATGAACTGTAGCTCCCCAGTGCCAGCAGCACTCATGCAGCCCCAAACCATGACACTCCTACCACCATGCTTGACTGTAGGCAAGACACACTTCTCTTTGTACTCCTCATCTGTTATGATCCGCTCTGCATGCCTGCTGCCCTAATTATCTCCACAGCTGCGCGCACACCTGATCATCTCATCTACCAGCCTACTTAAGCAGCGCTGCCCTCTGGTCTGCACGGAGACATCAACGCTTCAATGATCTGGCAAGACCTCCTCGCCTATTCTCCTCGTCCGGCTCTGGAGTTCTGTCTCCTCAGCTCCTTCCTGCTCGTCGTTTCTCCTAGGAGTCTGAGCTCCCCACCGATAAGTAAGCCTTCGTCATTCCTTCACCCCTCCACTCTCCTCCTTCTCACCTGTGCACAGGTGGAAGCCTCCTGGCGGCAAACCTGAACGCAACTCGCACTCCACCAGCACTGTGTACGCACCTGCACCGCTTCACCTCATCAGCAGCAGCAGCCTAGGCACAGATCTACTGGGCCGGAGCCCTCGGGAGTTCTTCTGTGCTTCTGCCCTCTAGCCAGCTCGTAAGACTGAACATTCACTGATTAATTCCTCCAAACCTCAGTCACTCATCCACCTGTCTGTGCTCTCTCCTAGGGTTGCCGGTCTGAACAGTGCTCTGCTCGCCTTGTTGCTTCACTCCTGCACACACGCACACATCCACACTCCCACTCTCTATAATAAAAGATAAATGTGTCTATTTCGAGTCCGCGTCTGCTTCTGGGTCAACTAATCATGTCATCATCTGGTTGCTGCCACACACACTTGACACCATCTGAATCAAATAAGTTTATTTTGCGTCAAACAGGTTCATTTTGTCTTCTTTCAATTATTTATCCTTTTTTTTTTTTTTTTTTCCTTTGAAAGACAAAAGTAAAATAGAAAGATGTCTTTACCTTCTTTACATGTTTCAACTGCACTGCAGCCTTCATCAGAAGAGTCAGCTGATTGCTGCCAGGTGACATTTATCAGCTGATTTTCGTAGGCGGGGCCAGCTCAGCAGATCTGTCAGATCCGCCGAGCCGGCCCCGCCTCCCGCCGTCAGATGGTCTCTGGAGAATGTGGTCCCAGGTGTGAGAAAGCATAGCGGATAGCCAGCTCAGCGGATCTGACAGATCTGCTGAGCTGGCCCCGCCTACGAAAATCAGCTGATAAATGTCACCTGGCAGCAATCAGCTGACTCTTCTGATGAAGGCTGCAGTGCAGTTGAAACATGTAAAGAAGGTAAAGACATCTTTCTATTTTACTTTTGTCTTTCAAAGGAAAAAAAAAAAAAGGATAAATAAGTTTATTTTGGTCTCATCAGACCACAGAACATGGTTCCAGTAATCTATGTCCTTAGTCTGCTTGTCTTCAGCAAACTGTTTGTGGGCTTTCTTGTGCATCATCTTTAAAAGTGGCTTCCTTCTGGGATGACAGCCATGCAGACCAATTTGATGCAGTGTGCGGCGTATGGTATGAGCACTGACAGGCTTACCCCCCCACCCCTTCAACCTCTGCAGCAATGCTGGCAGCACTCATACATCTATTTTCAAAAGACAACCTCTGAATATGACGCTGAGCACGTGCACTCAACTTCTTTGGTCGACCATTGCGAGGCTTGTTCTGAGTGGAATATGTCCTGTTGAATCGCTGTATGGTCTTGGCCACCATGCTGCAGCTCAGTTTCAGGGTGTTGGCAATCTTCTTATAGCCTAGGCCATCTTTATGTAGAGCAACAATTCTTTTTTCAGATCCTTAGACAGTTCTTTGCCATGAGGTGCCATGTTGAACTTCCAGTGACCAGTATAACACCTGCACCACGCCCACTGCCATAAAAAGGCACAAAAAATCTTAAAGGACCCCTTTCATCCCGGTCACTCTCTCTTCCAACTACTACCATCAAGAAGGCGGTTTAGAGCAATCAAAACAAGGACAAACAGATTTAAAAACAGTTTTTATCCGACCGCAATTACCTGTCTGAATTCTAAATGAGGTTTGTAACTGTGAAATTGAGTGTGTGTGATATTTAAAAGTTAGTAATGTATATAATCTTTTTTAAGCTTCTTTTTACTTTTAATTCACTGATTGGTTTGCATTTTAATTTCGTTGTACTTGTTATAATGACAAAGTCTATTCTATAAGAGAGTGTGAGAGGAATAATACTAAATTTAACACACCTGCTCCCCATTCACACCTGAGACCTTGTAACACTAACGATTCACATGACACCGCAGGGAAAATGGCTAATTGGGCACAATTTGGACATTTCACTTGGGGTGTACTCACTTTTGTTTCCAGCGGTTTAGGCATTAATGGCTGTGTTAAGTTATTTTGGGGGACAGCAAATTTACACTGTTATGCAAGCTGTACACTGACTTCTTTACATTGCATCAAAGTATGATATCTTCAGTGTTGTCCCATGAAAAGATATAATAAAATATTTACAAAAATGTGAGGGATGTATTCACTTTTTTGAGACACTGTACATGTCCTGCACCATCCTCATACTTCTCTGCCACTCCTGACTTTCTCATACAGTACCACACTTCCTCTCTTGGCACCCTATCATATGCTTTTTCTAGATCCACAAAGACACAGTGCAACTCCTTCTGACCTTCTCTATACTTCTCCATCAGCACTCTTAGAGCAAACATTGCTTCTGTAGTGCTCTTTCTTTCTTGGCTTGAAGTGGTACTGCTGCTCACTGATTGTCACCTCTCCTCTTAACCTGTCTTCAACAACTCTTTCCCATATCTTCATAGTGTGGCTCATCAACGTTTTGCCTCTGTAGTTACTACAGCTCTCAGCATCACCTTTGTTCTTGAAGATCGATAAAACTACACTTCTTCTCCACTCCTCAGGCATCCTCTCCCTCTCCAAGCTTGTATTAAACAATCTGGTTAAAAAGACCACCGCCATCTCTCCTAAACATCTCCATACTTCCACAGGTATGCCATCTGGACCAACCACCTTTCCATTCGTCATCCTCTTCAAAGCTGCCCTCACTTCTGCCTTGTTAATCCTTAAAATTTCCTGGTTCACTATCTTTCCTTCCTTCATAATAAATTAATAAAAAATAAATGGATAAAAACAATGGGTTCTCTATTAAGACTGCATAAACTTGGTGACCTAGCTTTGATATACAGCTGTCATATTTATAGTGACTGTTTCAAAAATCTTGAAAGTATTTGAGCATGTTTATAAATCAGAAAATATCTACATTTAAATCTCTTTGCAATTCTCTAATCTTTAATAATCTCTAATACTTTATACTTTTATATTACTTTTTCCTTTGCCTTGACAATTTCACAGGATTACAAAAATAATTGTTTTGTAAGTTGTCTGTTTTTTCAACTGATTTAAGACAATTTTGCACCGCTGAATCCGAAAATGACATCCGTTTCTCTCGATCAGGTGCTAAGTAAAAACCTATACTTACTTAGTACTGTGCATGTACTTACCTTTATATAAAGGAACTCATCATTGTTCAAAATTCAGAGAATTTCAAGACAAAGAATTTTGCATCATATAAAGCGAAAATACCCGTACATGTAAACAAAAATATATAAAAAAAAAACGTGGCCAAAATTCAAAAAGTTGACCTGATTGAGCAAAACCAATGTGATTTTGGGATTCAGCACATCAAAATTGTCCTAAATCAGCTAAAAAAAACCTTAGACAATAAATCTGGTGTTGACCAGTGTTATTTACTGAGCGCAAAACAAATGAGCCTCTATAAGCTGACCACATTTGCTGTGTCACACTGTAAATGGCTATAAGACAGATGAAAATATTGATTGGGCAAGACTGATTTTTAGCTTTACTGCCCGCTCCTATTACCGCTTATCATTTTTGTGCATCGCTGTCAACAGAGTGCAGCCATGCATACATATTTACTGAGTGTAGCGCTGGCTAGGAAGCATGAAAATGAAAACACTTTTTAACCTGGGTTCATTGTGATGCATTAAAAATTCTGTGATTTCTTTTTCTGTAATTTCATTTTATTCACAGTAAATATTTACACCTGCTCTGCCTGCTGCTCCCCACTGCTGTGTTTGCGCCTCTTTACTTTCTGCTGATCCAAACAGCAGCAGCAGAAGCACAGAAGCTGCAGAACTACTACTAGAGGTTTCACAGCCTGCCAGTTGGACCCGCATTCATCTTTTTTAAACAACGAGCGCTGAAGCACTCTCCTGAGAGTGATAACTTGTGTGCATGTGTGTGTGTTTCTCCCTGGTAAACACCCACATGGTGGGGAGATTGCTGCCTTCCTGAAATGTGAGTAATGTGACTGACCAACCATAAGGTTCAGTGCATCTCAAGCAGGTTTGGCTTCCCTCATTCATCCATTAACTGGACTTTATTCTGGCAGAGAGTTGATGTTGTGACTTGAGGTAGAGTCCATGATGTAATCTTTATTCAGAAATGTATTAGGGGCATGAATTGCCAGAGGCCTGATATAACTATCCCAATATGATGTGTGATTCACCACAGAATAATCTCATGATATGGTTATACTGTGACTTCCCATCCCCCATCTTTGTCCTGTCCAGCTCCCAGGCAGATCTCACGAATCACATCATTGCTGTGCCGATCCCATTAGACACTGGGCATTTTATTATGCCTCGGTGAAACTGAGAGTCATACGGTAATCACTTAATGTGTGGTTGTATCTGTCCGCCTCTCCGTTTCAGCTCACCCGATCAAAATTAAGTGGAATTAAGATAAGCTAAGCCTTTATTAGTCCCACAATGGGGAAATTCCAGGATTGCAACAGCACAGGGATAGCAACACTCAGAGCAATAATTGAGAAGATACGGAAAATATAAATAAGAGCAGTGAATATACATACATACATACACATAAATATATAAATACAGTATATATACAAAGTGTGGAGCATTGTAGCAAGATGGAATAAACAGCATAACTGTCATACTTAAGTTATCCTACATAGTATGAATATGTACCCATACATATTGTCACCCTCCATAACGACTGATATTATCCTAGTTGTATACTGGAGGGGACCATTTGTGTAAGTCTGTTGCGTCTTTTGCATTCAATACTATTAGGTCGTCACGTTTTTTTGCTATCTCTGCGAGCAGCCCTCCTAGGTTATACAGTCTGACAGCCGTAGGTAGGAAGGACCTGCAAAACCTCTCGGTTGCGCACCTTGGATGATGTAGTCTACTGCTAAATGAGCTCCTCAGTGCGTTCAATATGTCCTGCATAGGGTGGGACTCGGACTCCAGCAGAGATGACAGCTTAGCCACCATCCTTCTCTCTCCTATTTCCTCCACTGGGTCAAGGCGTTGCCCCAGGACAGATCTAGCTTTCTTGATCAGTTTGTTCAGTCTCTTCCTATCGGCTGCTGTAATGCCACTGCCCCAGCAGACCACTCCAAAAGTGATGGCTGATGCCACCACCGTGTCGTAGAATGTCTTCAGCAGCGCCCCTTGTACACCAAAAGACCTGAGCCTCCTCAGTAGGAACAGCCTGTGCTGTCCCTTCTTGTAGAGTGTGTCGGTATTGTGTGACCAGTCTAGTTTATTGTTCAGATGAACACCCAGGTACTTGTAGGATGTCACCATCTCGATGTCTGTTCCCTGTATATTTACTGGTGCTGTGAGGGGTTGTCCATGCCTGCGGCAGTCCACCACCAGCTCCTTAGTTTTCCTCGCGTTGATCTGGAGGCAGTTCTGATGGCACCAGTCCACGAAGTCCGGGATAAGCCCTCTGTACTCAGCTTCATCTCCATTGGAGATGAGGCTGACGATCACAGAGTCGTCGGAGAACTTCTGTAGATGGCAGTGTGTTGTGCTGTGTGAGAAGTCCGCAGTATAAAGGGTGAACAGGAAGGGAGCCAAAACTGTTCCCTGGGGGGCCCCCGTGCTACCGATGATCGTGTCACACACACTCTCTCGGGTTCTCACAAACAGTGGCCGGTTAGTGAGGTAGTCCAGGATCCATGATGACAGGTGCTGGTCCACCCCTGCGCACAGCAGCTTGTCCTTCAAGATCATCGGTTGAATGGCGTTGAAAGCACTGGAGAAGTCAAAGAACATGATCCTCACCGCATTCCTGGGCTTCTCCAGGTGGGACAGAGAACGGTGAAGGAGGAAGATCACTGCATCCTCCACCCCAATGCCATGCTGGTAGGTGAACTGGAGTGGATCCATCGCTGGTCCCACCAGGGGGCGGAGGTGAGCAAGGAGCAGTCTCTCCAGGGTCTTCCTCATGTGAGACGTCAGGGCCACTGGTCTGTAGCTGTTCAGATCTTTGGGGTGGGAAGTCTTTGGTACAGGTACCACACAAGATGTTTTCCACAACTGTGGTACCCTCCCCAGCTTCAGGCTCAGGTTGAAGATGGGCTCCACAATGCCACACAGCTGGTCTGCACAGGACTTGAGGAGCTTCGGGCTGATGCCATCCGGTCCCAAGGCCTTCCTTGCCTTGATCTTCCTCAGCTCCGTCCTCACCTGGGTCTTAGTGAGGGTCAGGTTGGGGGGCTGTGTGCTAGGAGTGGTGGGGAGGTGTTGGTGGAGTAGGGTGTGGACAGCAGGTCTCGGTGACTTCAGAGGCAGCAGTGGTTGTTGTGCAGTCGGGGGGGAGGGTGATTGGTCAAACCTATTAAAAAACAGGTTCAGATTGTTTGCCCACTCCCTCCCCCCGTGGCCTGGGGGGAGGTATTCTGGAGCCCAGAGATGGTTTTAAGGTTTCTCCAGACCCCGCCGATGTCGCAGCTTGTCCTCCATCTTCTTCCTGAAGCTGTCCTTGCCTTCTCTGATCTTCTTCCTCAGCTCCCTTTGTACGGACTTCAGCATCTCCCTGTTCCCTGACCTGAAGATCCTCTTCTTCTCTCTCATAAGTGTTTTTATCTCCGGGTTGATCCAGGGTTTGTTGTTCGAGCAACACCGTATGGTCTTGGTGGGTACGGTGTTGTCCACACAGAAGCTGATGTAGTCCGTGAATTAAAGCCTTGTATCATTGTATCGCCATATTTTATCGACTTTTAATTTGCAAGAATTCCGAGATAAGGCTTTATTTTCCAAATAAACACAAATTTAACTCACCTTTAATGTCAATGAAGCCAGGGGAAAAGGTATTGTAATAACTATGCTAGGCCATTAGAGGCGGCAGTGCAACTTTTTTACAGCACAACACTGCAGTTTTATTTTACAGCACGTAGAGCTGAATTGTTATAAAATAGCGGTTACTGAAAAAAAACCCCACGTATTCAGCAACTACATTTATTCATCACATCGATTGTTTTCACACTGGTTTTGCTGTTTAGTTTTGCAGAGGAAGGATGAGGTAAAACTCGTTAAAAACTCACTAAAAACTCCAAGTTTCAACATTCCTCACCCGGAAATGGTCGTAGCGAACTGCACATTTGCCCAGAAACTCCGCCACAGGGAAGTACTGAGCAATGCGCCAGTACTGGGTGAACAAATGTCCATCTTTTTGCCCGTCTGTTTTCTTCCTTTGCCACTAAAACAGCAAAAGCTCCTCTTCGTCTTGATTGTCTTGTATTCACGTACCTCCATCGCTTCTGCCATTTAGTGCTCTTCTTTTGTGTTAGGGTTGCAGCTGTTCAAATCAGTTTGGTGGCTCTTGGCTGCCGCCAACAGTATGGGCATGTGAACTGCAGATTATTTTCACTGCGCATGCGTGTACTCCAAAACGTCTGGAAGGATTTGGATGAAATTTTTACCAGAGGTGGTCCTTGGGCTAGAGAGGAACGCATACTTCTGCCAAGGCTCTGGCACCAAGGCATCAGCACCTTGGTGCTTTCATTTATTTAGCTTTATGTTGGAGAACCTTTGCCTTTACTGGACAGGTACATGGAGAGATAGAAAAGGGGAGAAAAATTCATGAGAGAGAGTTCTGGCTGGGAACTGAACCAAAGATCACTGCATCTGAGCCACATGCTCTTGCAGTATGTGTCAGGGCTGGGCGATGTGACCTCAGATACACATCATGATTAATTGAACAATCTGCTTTAGTTTTGGCTTTTAAATATTATTTATTTGGGGAGATATACAGAGGTATTCCCAATAGTTTGCTTCATTTATCAATACATGATTGAAATTGTTTATGAATTATTTTATTATATAAACGACATGACTTCAGTTTTACTTTCTGGTTTTCATTCATCAGAGACAAAGAGATTTAAATTTATTTTTGGAAATCTTCTGGCATTTATTGTAAAGGCTCAGCTTTTACTTTGAAAGCTTCTTCCTCAGAGCAAGTTTCGTTTTGCTTTTTTTTTTTTTTTAATTGCAGGCAGTCAGTTCTTGATTTTTGTTTTCTTTCATAAAGTGAAGCTGAGGCAGCTTGTCACCAACACTAAAGCAACTCTGCATCACAGCAACTAATTTCAGCTGGTCTAGTATTAAAGTTTGTTTTTAGCAGGATTAAGCAGTGAAAAGAAGAGATGAGCTAAACAAGCTGCTGCTGCTGCACTTTCCTTAAATACTCATGAAATACATTAAATATTAGGTTGTACCAGATTGCTGCTCTGTTATTCATGAACACTAAGCACCATTACTCCATTATTTTCAGGGGACAGTCCATGAACACACACACAGTGGAATGTATTATTTGAGGGGGGGGGGGTGCAAAAATAATCAACATGGGTGGGTAAGATTTGTATCTGAATGTCAGTTTTGGACATTTCCGGTTAATCGCCAAGCCCCTGGTACTCAAACAGATGAGTTTGTATTGGCAACATTTATTCATTTTAATACTGCAAAGAAAATATTTTGACAATGGTGCCTATGAATTAATACAACATCGTTATATCAAAGTATTGGGATGTTGTATCAATTTTTTTGTCCCACTGTTACTAACTGATTTCACAATAATTATGCCACCAGTTTGACATTGGTTTCATATATTGCTGAATTTTTATGATTCTGCAACAAACAACTGTCTAAAAGAAAAGGAAACATGAAATTCTGTCCTGCTATTTACACAAATCTGTCCCCTTGACAAATAGGATATTTTGGTATGATTTTGATGTGTTGAATTAAGTGTGCCCAGATCTTCGCACATTCAACAACTGCTTATTTATTTATACTTATTTATTATTTTGTTTAATTTGTGAAATAAAAACGTAATTATACATTAATGCCTACTGGTAATACTGCCATTTTTCACAATACCCTACAGAGACTATATTTACATATTTTCAATGAAAAAAGCATGCTATTAGCATTTTGTTGCATACCACTATACTTGCATACTTTCAAATGCTTAGACATTGTGGTTGCTGAAAACAGCAGTTGCACGGGATAATCAGTGTGTCTAATTTGACACTTTGCATACATTTCTAAAGAAAACAGCCTGCACATTGGGACAGAAATGCTAACCAAGCCTTACGGCCAATATTTAAATACATCTTTGTGTATTTTTTAGTGCTAAGCTACAACAAACAGCTTACAAATCTTGTTTATCTGTCCACGCTCACAACACAGAATCAACACCACTACAGCTGACTGTGCAGCCACTTCAACGTCCTCTGAGTCTGACTGATAAAAGAATCACGAGCTGGAACCAAGGACTTCACATGAAAGCTTTTCCACCCTGATGTGCACGCAGAGATTTGTTTGACTTCTACTTTCTGTGCATGTGTGTGTCATATAAGCTTCTCAATGCTGCTTTGCGGTGGAAGCTGTCAGGATTAACACCTGTGCAACACACTCCCGAGTGGTGTGACATGATAGAAATGCGTGCACATGCCAGACTTGCCCCTACTGCTAAAGTGTGGGCTCATTTTGAGACGGCATTATGATCAAAGACGGAGTCAGTTATATGTTGGTGTCAAAGATCAAAAGCCCACTAGTTCTTTTGGACTTGTCATCAATCAGAAAGGTGGACAAACTGCTGAAGCTGCCTTAAAACAATGAAAGATGTACTGCAGCTCTGCTGTGTATCAGACAGCAGCTGTAGACATCCGGCGAGAAATGAGGACAACTGCTGCTTGCTTCTTTTCTTTTTGTCATCTTTTCTGATTTCCTTCTGCAAGGCCCAGGAACTCTGATCCATCTCCCCAAACATAATTGCAATACAAGAATATTCTTAGGAGGATTAAAGAGGACTTGGTGCCGTTTATCAGATACACTGCAAAGGATAATCCCTTCCATTATTTCACAGCACCCAAGTTACTACAAAAACAGACTGAGCTATGCAGCAATACAGCAAGACGGGATTACTATCTGTGGTCAAAATATGATCGCTGCTTCTCCTGTATGTTTGGAGAATGAGTGAGTGAAACCTCACATAATGCTGAAAATGAAACTGGGTTGATGAAAGGCAGAGAGATTCATCTTTTTTTTTAAAATAGTAATAAAATCATGCTTAGTTGTATTCCATGAATCTACCAGTATTTTTAACATTGATATTGAATATCCATATGTCCAAATATGTTAAAAAAAACCACAGGCTTATACTAGGTCTTCTAATTTTTTCATGACTGTATATGCATCTTATCATATCTCTAAGGGTATTTTCCTCAAATTGATACATAAGATAAACAAATATGACTGGTTCTCACTCTTCTTGAACAATGATTTTAGCAATTAAAAATGAATTAAAGACTTTTTTTTTCAAATTTTCTGTAAAATGTAATTCTAAACAAGCAGTGCAGAATATTGCCAACACTCGATCGGACTCATTCCCAGTGAGAGTTGGACTCCGCCAGGGTTGCCCTTTGTCACCGATCTTGTTCATAGTTTTTATGGACAGGATTTCTAGGCGCAGCCAGGGAATGGAGGGTGTCATGCTTGGTGACCACAGGATCTCATCTCTGTTGTTTGCAGATGATGTTGTCCTGCTGGCTTCATCAAGCAACGACTTACAGGTCTTACTGGGACGGTTTGCCGCTGAGTGTGAAGCGGCTGGGATGAGAATCAGAACCTCCAAGTCCGAGTCCATGATCCTCAGCCGTAAAAAGGTGGGTTGTCCTCTCTGGGTTGGGGACAAGCTCCTGCCTCAAGTAGAGGAGTTTAAGTATCTTGGGGTCTTATTCACGAGTGAGGGGAGAATGGAGTGAGATTGACAGACGGATCGGAGCAGCATCTGCAGTGATGCGGATGTTGTACTGGTCTGTTGTGGTGTAGAGGGAGCTAAGCTCTAAGGCAAAGCTGTCGATTTACCAGTCAATCTACGTTTCTACCCTCACCTATGGTCACGAGCTTTGGGTAATGACCGAAAGAACGAGATTGCAGATACAAGCGGCTGAAATGAGCTTTCTCCGTAGGATTGCTGGACTCACCCTCAGAGATAGGGTGAGGAGCTCAGTCATCCGGGAGAGGCTCAGAATAGAACTGCTGCTCTTCCACAATGAAAGGGGCCAGTTGAGGTGGTTTGGGCATCTAATCAGGATGCCTCCTGGACGCCTCCCACTTGAGGTGTTTCGGGCACGTCCTTCTGGGAGGAGATCCCAGGGCAGACCCAGGACTCGCTGGAGAGACTATGTCTCCCAGCTGGTCTGGGAACGCCTTGGTATCCTCTCTGAAGAGCTGGAGCAGGTGGCTGGTGAGAGGGAAGTCTGGGCTTCTCTGCTTGAACTGCTGCCTCTGCGACCCGAACCTCCAGAAAAACAGTAGAATACTTGACACTACTGATGATGCACTGATTCCTAAACCCATGGACTGAGCTTTTATTAATTATATACAGTATATATTCATGTAACTGTTGCATACTCTCTTGGGTATTCAAGCAGTTGCATTTTCAGTCCACTAAATGGCGACAAGCAAGCACCCAGTCAAGTGAAGTCATGTCTTGTCTCGTGAGATTTGCAGCCAGCTTTGAAAGTTAGGAAGCAGTTAGCTCAAAGTTAGCTCAAATGTCGGGCCTTTTTTGGATTTTTTAACAAAGATGGAAGGAAAGACCTTGACACGACACACAACCTGCAAGAAGTGTTGCATGAAAAAAAACAAAACAAAAACACAACAGCGGGCCAGCACACGTTTCGGAGCAACATTAGCAACAGCTAAGCTAAAGAGATACCAGCATGGAGCTTGCTTTTTATCCGAGCACCAAGTGAGTAAAGTTTATTTATGAAGCGCTTTTCACAGACATATAGTCACAGAGCGCTGTATAACAAAATGGAATAAAAGGAAGTTGATTGATCAAAGATTATTTTAAAAACACAAAAACAAGTTAAAACACAAGATTAAAATAATTTAAAAATATTAGACTTACCATTAAAAAGCAGTTGAACTGAAACTCGACGGAAATCCTCGTTAAACAAAAAAGTTTTCAGCTGCTTTTTAAAAGAGTCCACAGAGTCAGCTAAATGTATCTGGAGTGGGAGTCTATTCCAAACACCGTCCACCACCGTCCCTGTGTGCAGAGACGTGTCTCCGTGGAAAACGGAGCCCCAAGAATACTTTATTATATGAAAGAGATGTCAACAGTTTTACTTTGGGGCATGATTTGAGATTGAATAAGGTGAAAAAAATGTGAAATATATGGGATTGTGATACTTGATATCGTGATTATTGTTGAACCATGATAGGATCGTATCGTGACCCAAGTATCACAATCAAAATCGAATCCCCTCGTGCTTTTGTATTCTTACTCAACTCAATTAGTAATTTTTTGAGCGTCTACCCTTAATTATTAATTCTACAAGATAGCACTGCTTTTACATGAGCACAATTTCTAGCTACTATACCCACCACTGATCATATAATGTAAGTATGCATAAGTTAATTACTACAGTATCGTGATTTTTTTTTCCCCTGTGAGTGTCGTGTTTTCTCATATTAACACATGCTTTACATTCAAACCCCCCCCCCAAAAAAAAATAAAAAAATGTTGCAACCACGCCAAAGTCTTTAAGCCATAGGCTGATACATTTTCTAAAGTAGATTTCCACTGCTTTGAGTCCTTAAATGAAATTACATCTACTGAAATGTGCTGGGACATCTGCAGATATCCTCAAGGGTTTTACATTTTTACTGATTGGATTTGAAAACTACAGCCGTACATCCTCTGCAAAGACTAACGCTTTAATTTGCAATTTTACAGAAAGGGATTTGGATACGCTAACATTTAATGAAAGCCTCCATCCAGGCTCCAGATTTCCAACAGGTTTCACGAAATAGGCGCATGTACAATAGCACGTTATAAACAGCAAAGGGCTTGACTTCATCAGAGCACATGTCTGTCAGTAATGATCTACAGTTTTCATCCTTTCTTCTATATAGTCTCGGCATGCAGCCTCAGTATTCAATCCTACGCCAATATCACCGTAATGTTTGCTGTCACTGTTCAGTCTTAAGTGACTTACGGTACACAGGATATACTCACTTGCCCGCAGCGTAGACCTCTGCTGTGTCAAACAGATTGATGCCATTTTCATAGGCCAGTGTCATCAGCTGCTCTGCCATCTGTTGAGAGAGCAGGGGGCAGGAACAGAGAGGGAGGAAGAAGAGGGGGGAGACCACTAAAGTGAGGTGTTAGCAAATTATAACAATTATTCATCTGCTTTTATATGACTACAGGAGGCTGCACTGGCTCCCTGTAACCTGTATTCTTATAAGCTGCTGACACTGTAAAGTAAAAAATAGGCATCTTGAGCAACCAATGATATAGGGAGTGATACGGAGGGTTCCCATTCCAAGTTTTGACTGCTGGAAGATGGTAAAATCCACATGTTCTCACCTCATCCGTTATCTGTCCTCCAAATGTTACCCATGTTCCTGCATGGATGACAGAGAGGCAGGGTCAGAGTGTAAGAACAGTGTAGAGCATGCAAATAATATCTTACAGTGATACTTCAGTATATGCCTGAGCAATTTCCTCACTGATCTCTCAGCCATCTTTACTTTTAGGGTGGAAAAATTTGGCGTTCACTGAAAGATCACTGAGAGATCATTGGGAGATCAATGAGATCACTGAGCACTCCTCGAGTTCTCCTTAACCACTCAACAATCTAATCGACCTCCCAATAATTTCTTAGTGATCTTTCAATGAATGCCAAATTTTTCAATCCCGTAGGTAGAGATGGCTGAGAGATCAGAGAGGGAACTGCTGAGTGTTTGTTTTGATTCAGTCCAAAACTATCCAATCTTTCAAATTTAGTGACCATGGAGATCACAGGAAGATCACTGAGAGATCTGGGACATTTTTCATCTTTCAATGGTCTCCCAATGATGTGTAAAGGTAGAAGAGCACTAGAAACATCTCAAATATATCTGGCCACCCAACAAACTCTGAATGATCCCTCAGCGATCTCTCCTAGTCTCTCAATGATCTCTCCTGGTCTCTCAACAATCTCGAAAGGATCTTTCAAAGATCTCTATAGATCACCATGAAAATCATACAGCGATCTCCCAAACACTGACATAAAAACAGCTTTTTTGAGGCTGGGAAATTGGTGAGAGATCAGGTCAATTTTTGGTCTCTCAGTGGCCACTGAATGATCTCTGTCTGTGTAAAGGGACCTTTAAGAGAATAGGTTGTTTGCAGTTGTATGCCCTCACAAATGCCTCACACAAAGTCTTCTGAATGCTAGTGTTGTAGTCAAGACCAAAGACCCAAGACCAAATCGACTTGGTCTCTGCCTGGCTTAGTCTTGATCCTGTAAAGTCCTTGTCTTTCTCCACTCTGGTCTTGGTCTGGTCTTGACAACAACAGTACTGAATCCAGACAACCACTCTCATGATCTTACCTAATCCAAGGCAGGATACCCGCAGGCCTGACTTCCCAAGGTTTCTGTCAAAACAGAAAGAAACACATTAATATTAATGCGGCACTGAGGTGGCAGTGATTTATGATATTTTGTCTTCTGTAGTGGCTGTGATCAGCTTTTGACAATAAATAATAAAAATAATAATACTCCTATCAAGCTTTTGTTCTTTAGGCTGTACCTGCTGTGGACTTTTGGGGTTTTAAGTGGATCTGGGTCCAGTCTGCATCTACTGCAGCACTGATACAGAGCAGAGGAGTTACTAAGAACAGGAACATGTGAGTCGACAATAAGACAATGTTTGAACGCGTGTCTGTGTACACACAGAAGACTGTCAGGGAAAATCAGAGAGAGGAAGTGGGTCTTAAGCAGGCCCACCATGACATCCATTGAAATTTCTCACAGCGCACCAGGATCCCTCAGCCGCCATCTGACTAAAATCCCCTACAGCAATGCGGAAGCTTGACTACTCACAAGAAGTTGCTCCTAAAGCTGGCGTCTCTGAGCCTATCACTGTCCAGACAGACCCCTCTGCTGGCAATCACAACTTTGGTTAGGTCTTTGATTTGTGTAAGGTTTTAAGGTTTTTCCGAGACACCAGTGCCTCCTCTGTGAAATGCTGCATCATAACGGATTTCTATGAGCGCTGAACTAAGTCGCCCGCTTCTGAATCATTCCAGTAGGAGCTCATAACACTTTTATATTTGATCCAAGCAAAGATTAAAGAAACAAAAATGAAGCGTGCTACTTCTGGTCAGCCTCCTTCATGAGATAATCTGGCAGTGTAAAAAAGATAAAGAGAAGTGTGGCATCGGAGATGATGTAACGTGTGCAGGAGTCATGAAGTGAGCATGTGGGAGGCTGTCTAATATATTTTTATAAGACTGGCTGTATAGAACATCTGAGATGAAAAGGAGATGAGAGTGATATGGTGGTAGGGTGTGTTTCATGACCGCTTCAAACCACATGTGTGAGTGGGACTGTGGTGGTAAATAGTGGTCTGACTCTGAGCACCAAAAACAAAATAACAGGCTGAGCATTTTCAAATGTCAGCATTAACATACTCCCAACGACGTGGCCAGAATTGAGAATGGGGGAAAGGGTCAGAAACTGCACACATCCACCAAGGCTGAAAATTGCCACTACATCATGAGATCAGTTCCTGTGTCCCAGTGAGGTGATATTTTTGCCTGTGTGTGTCTATTAGCAGAATTACTCAAAAGCTACTGAGTGGATTTGATGAGATATTTTGGAGGTACTGTATGTTGCAAACATTCATACGATTTTGGGGATGGTGTCAATTACAATCTGCCTTCTAGTGCAGCAAATAACTGAAACAACCTTTCAAACAGTGATATAAGCACCAAACATGGCACAAAGACTCCTTAGGCATTACTCTTTTGAAAAAGCCTATTGGCCACTTGATTTGCAAAATGATGGCCATTTGCCAAGATGGCCAACATTCAGACAAATAAATTACCTTTTTTTAAATCACAGAATTTCACCATGTTGACCAATTGGGATGATCTTGGTGTCTACATGTACGTTTTTGATTATGATAAAGCCATATTGCTTGTAGTGTGGGTGACCCCCACAACAGACTGGAACAAGCAGAGCACTCAGCTGGAGCAATTGGCAGAACAATGAGATGTGTGTATTGATATCAATAGGCAGCCTCCCTTTGTCTAGCTTTTTCCTGCCAGTAATCTTCCTATTGTTATGGGTGACTCTCAAATGCAAATGTCTTCCTGTCAGTAATCCTCCTATTGATGTGGGTAACTCTCAAATGCAAATGTCCATGCCTACTGCTGTGAATGCATTGTCTGTAGTGGGGTATTTAAACTGCATCACTCTGTAACTCTTTCTCTCTCTCTGACGACTGCTCAACTGACCACACGATTGCTTGAGAGCCTGAGAGCTCGCTCCGGCGCGCCTGCACGGCGCTGGGGTGAGTTCTGTGATGGCGGTATGATTAATAAAATCCCTCAAAAACTCTCAGTTTGCTGCTTATTATTTCATGCCTCCACACTGGTGACCCCGAGAAAGCACACGCTTTGTGCAACGCAACCTTCTGGTCTGGACAGCCACACTGGTGACCCGACCAAGAAAAGAACACGCTGACAACGAACGCAGCACCTGGCGGTGATTCTCCGACGACAAGCGAACGCAGCAGCCTGACACAAATGATCTGCCCTCCCTTCTGCTACAGGGAGACCTCGACGCAGAGCCACCACCAGGCGAACTCTACAGAGATCACCCACGACCGGGAAAGCGGCAGAAAGCTTCATGGTGAGATCTGCACGCCTGAGATCTGCACATCCACGCTGGGACTGGCCGCTCTCACAGCTCCTCCACACGACAGCACACGCAACTCGTCCTCTCTCCACGATGGCGACCTCCAGGGCCGACGGAGAACGCAGTGCGTGGACCTGAATGCACCATGACCGAACTACAGCAACAACCTGAACAGGGATGACCATCGGCGCCGACTACGCTGATCTCCAGCAAGCTCCCTGACCCTGACTCGCCTCTACAGTGGACCTGCCAAGCACCGAACCCCGCACGCACACCGGGGGGTTATGAGGACAGCACACCCCGCACGGGTCAATATCGGCTCCACACAGACCGCCATCGTCATTCGCCGCTGCACACAGAACCTTCAGGGCTGCTCACACACCTGAAGCACGCACGCAGCTCGCTCACAGGATTTTGTAATGGTCTCAGCCACGGCGCACAAGGGAATTCAGCCGTCAGCTGTGCCCGAGGACTTTAGGACTGCGTACGCACCTAAAGTCAACACGCCAAGTCCCTCACTGCTGCAGCTCATTTTTTTCTTCATGGCCGCGAGAGGAGTCAGAGACTAATTTTACTTCTTACAGCTGCTGTGGACCTCCGCACGTTCAACGGGGCAGCCCCTCAACATCGCGGAGCCACAGGCAATTTTTGCACGGCCCACACAATTTCGCCGTCCTGGGCTGGCACTTGCTACCCCCACCCCCCTCCCTCCACCGCCGCCTGCAGCTCGCTCCCCCCGCAGCTCGCTCCCAAAGCCGGACTATCGAGGCCTCAGCTTCCCGTTGAGCCCTCTGGGGGGGGGGGGGGGGGGGGAGAGTACTGTGGGTGACCCCCACAACAGACTGGGACAAGCAGAGCGCTCAGCTGGAGCAATTGGCAGAACAATGAGATGTGTGTATTGATATCAACAGGCAGCCTCCCTTTGTCTAGCTTTTTCCTGCCAGTAATCTTCCTATTGTTATGGGTGACTCTCAAATGCAAATGTCTTCCTGTCAGTAATCCTCCTATTGATGTGGGTGACTCTCAAATGCAAATGTCCATGCCTACTGCTGTGAATGCATTGTCTGTAGTGGGGTATTTAAACTGCATCGCTCTAACTCTTTCTCTCTCTGACGACTGCTCAACTGACCACACGATTGCCTGAGAGCCTGAGAGCTCGCTCCGGCGCGCCTGCACGGCACTGGGGTGAGTTCTGTGATGGCGGTATGATTAATAAAATCCCTCAAAAACTCTCAGTTCGCTGCTCATTATTCCATGCCGCCACAGTAGCACCATTTGAAAGATTCCCCTAAATTATCTGATGCACTCTTCAGGATTTCTTTAAGGACTCTAAAGGAAGGACATGTGTTGTGTTGCTGTAGATTTTGATGATCACTGGGAGAGGGGTGGTGGTGTCTGCTCTCAGCTCAATGAATCTTGAGTCAAATTAGCCTTGGTGGAGGTTTACATTATCTGAGTACTTCTAGTTCATAATATACAGTGGATATAAAAAGTCTACACATCCCTGTTCAAATGCCAGGTTTTTGTGATGTAAAAAAATGAGACCAAGATAAATCATTTCAACTTTTTCCACCATTAATGTGACCTATAACCGATACAGCCCAACTGAAAAATAAACTGAAATCTTTTACGGGGAAAAAATAAAAAACTTACAATAACATGGTTGCATAAATATGCACATCATATTATAAATATTAACCCCAAATAAAATTCAGCTGTTCTAGTAGGCTTTTCCTGACATTTTTGCAGTCACATCTTACAGCACAAGCCATGGTCTGCAGAGATCTTCCAAAGCATCAGAGGAATCTCATTGTTCAAAGGTATCAGTCAGGAGAAGGGTACAAAAGAATTTCCAAGGCATTAAATATACCATGGAACACAGTGAAGACAGTCATCAAGTAGAGAAAATATGGCAGAACAGTGACATTACCAAGAAGTGGATGTCCCTCCAAAACTGATGAAAAGACAAGAAGAAAACTGGTGAGGGAGGCTGTCAAGAGGCCGACAGCAACATTGAAGGAGCTGCAGGAATTTCTGGCAAGTACTGGCTTTAAGATCCAAGATGGCGCCCACAGCGGTCGACATGGTGCTTCGCTGCGCTCTTTGTTTGTTTTTGTTTGTCAATTGTGTGTCTGCTTGCACTTATACCCGTGAAGAACTTCTAAATATCAGGACTTTCACCCCCACGGACCTCCTCCCAGTTTTTCTAGCCCCTGCCGCCGATCTGGTTTATTGTTTGGCTCGGAAAGTGAGACGGCGGAAGAGAGGAAGACGAGCGGGCGCTCTCGTACGACTTCGCAGGAGAGGCTCGCGAACGGCGCTGCCTGGCATATTTCTGTCCAATACCAACTCTCTCTCTAACAAGGTAGATGAACTGAGACTGCTGATGCGTTTTAAGGACCTCACCTCCTCAGCTGTCCTCTGCTTTACTGAGACCTGGCTCCGGGAAAATATACCGGACAGCGCGCTGCGCCTCGACGGCTTTCAGCTCTTCCGTGCTGATCGTGACACAGAGCTTTCCGGCAAGACCACAGGAGGCGGTGTCTGCTTCTACATCAACTGCAGCTGGTGCTCTGATGTAACGGTAATTTCCAAACACTGTTCTCCTGCCTTGGAATTTCTTGTTATCAATTGCAAGCCCTTCTATTCCCCGCGGGAGTTTGCTTCTTTCATAATGATCGCTGTGTACGCCCCTCCCGACGCGGACACGCGCGAAGCTCAGCGCGTGCTCGCGGATCACATTCAACACACAGAGCGGAGTTTTCCAGACTCGCTGATTATTGTGGCTGGCGACTTTAATCAGTGCAATCTGAGCCACGATCTCCCCCCGCTACAAACAGTTTATTAAATGCCCCACCAGAGGATTAAACACACTGGATCACTGTTACACCACAGTGAAAGACGCATATCGCGCTGTCCCTCGAGCTGCGCTGGGATTATCTGATCACGTGATGGTTCACCTCATTCCCACATACAGACAGAGATTGAAGCTCACTAAACCTGTTGTGAGCACTACGAAGATACGGACCAGTGATGCTGAGGAGAAGCTGGAAACGTGCATGGAAATATCTGACTGGGGCATGCTTAAAGGAGCCACGCATGATCTGGATGAGTACACGGACACTGTGAACTCATATATCCACTTTTGTGAAGAGAACATTCTTCCATCACGCACCAGGGTGAGTTACTCTAATGACAAACCCTGGTTCACAGCTAAGCTCAGACAGATCAGGAAGGAGAAGGAAGCAGTGCTGAAAAGTGGAGACAGGGACTGCTACAGGGAGGTTAAATACCGGTTTAACAGAGAGCTGAAGAGGGCTAAATCTCTATACTCAGAGAGACTCCAGCAGCAGTTCACTGCTAATGATTCGGCTTCCGTGTGGAGAGGACTGAGGCAAATCACCAACTATCGACCTAAGGCTCCTAAAGGTCAGGATGACAAAGCCCTTTGTCAAAGACTGTCCCAACACTATGCCCGTTTTGACACCTCGTCATCTGTGTCCAACTCCCCCCCTCCCTCCAGCTCCACAGCCTCCACATTCCCTACTTCATTTAAGGCACCCCCCCCTCCTCCCCCCCTCCCCTTATCATCAGTGAGCAGGATGTGCTCAAACAGTTCTCCAGACTGAACCCGCGCAAGGCCCCCGGCCCAGACGGCGTGTCTCCCTCCACCCTGAGACTCTGTGCGAAACAGCTGGCTCCTGTATTCACAGACATTTTTAACACCTCCCTTAAGTTATGCCACGTGCCGTCCTGCCTCAAATCCTCCACCATCATCCCTGTCCCCAAGAAGCCACGGATCACTGGACTTAATGACTACAGACCTGTAGCGCTCACCTCTGTAGTCATGAAGTCCTTTGAGCGCCTGGTCCTGTCCCACCTCAAGTCCATCACCACCCCTCTCCTGGACCCGCTGCAGTTTGCCTACCGAGCCAACAGGTCTGTAGACGATGCAGTCAACCTGGCCCTCCACTCCATCCTGCAGCACCTGGACTCCCCGGGAACCTACGCCAGGATCCTGTTTGTGGACTTCAGCTCCGCATTCAACACCATCCGTCCCGCTCTGCTCCGGGACAAGCTGTCCCTGCTCAACGTGCCTGACTCCCTCTGCAGGTGGATCATCGACTTCCTGACGGACCGGAGGCAGCATGTGCGGCTGGGAAAGACTGTCTCAGACTATACTAGCATCAGCACCGGATCACCCCAGGGCTGTGTACTTTCCCCCCTACTCTTCTCCCTTTACACCAACTCCTGCACCTCCAGCCACCAGTCTGTCAAGTTGATCAAGTTTGCGGACGACACCACCCTCATCGGGCTCATCTCCAACGGCGACGAGTCCGCCTACAGGAGAGAGGTGGCCCAGCTGGCGTCCTGGTGCAGCAATAACAACCTGCAGCTGAACGCTCTGAAGACAGTGGAGATGATTGTAGACTTCAGGAAAGTCACTACTCCTCTGCCCCCCCTCACCCTCTCAGGCTCTCCCATCACCACTGCTGATTCCTTCCGCTTCCTAGGCACTACCATCACCAGGGACCTCAAATGGGAGCTGACCATCAGCTCACTCATCAAAAAAGCCCAGCAGAGGATGTTCTTCCTGCGGCAGCTGAGGAAGCTCAAGCTACCCACCAAGATGTTAGTGCAGTTCTACACAGCCATCATCGAGTCCATCCTCACCACCTCCATAACCGTGTGGTACGCAGGAGCCACTGCCAGGGACAGACTAAGGCTGCAGCGCGTCGTGCGCACTGCTGAGAAGGTGATCGGCTGCAAGCTCCCATCTCTCCAGGATCTGTACATCTCCAGGACCCGGAGGCGTGCTGGCCGGATCATAGCCGATCCCTCACACCCTGGTCACGTACTGTTTGCCCCCCTCCCCTCTGGTAGAAGACTTCGGTCCATCCAGACTAAAACCCCCCGTCACATGAACAGCTTCTTCCCCTCTGCCATTAGACTGCTGAACACTAAGTGACTTATTGACTCTCGTGCACCATGTACAGCAGCTCAACCAGACTCATGTCAATCATCACTGTTTTCTTCCTGCATTACCGACTGCACTATATAGTTCTCCACAGTATCTGCTGCTGGCTAATATATATTTTAACTGTTGACCAGTATCACTTAATCTTATCCTACACTTTATTACATGTATAGTTTATTTCTCTTATCTTATCATGTTTAATGTTGCAGCATTGTACCGAGACAAATTCCTAGTTTGTGTACTACATGAACAATGGCAATAAACCTGATTCTGATTCTGATTCTGAAGTACATGTGACAACAATCTCCCATCTAGGGTGGCAAGACGGAAGCCTTATCCTATGAAGAAAAATATCCAAGCCCGGCTACATTTTGCAAAAACACATTTGAAATCTCCCAAACGCATGTGGGAAAAATGTGTTATGGTCTGATGAAACCAAGGTCGAAATTTTTGGCCATAATTCTAAAAGGTATATTTGGCATAAACACAACGCTGCTCATCACCAAAAGAACACCATACCTACAGTGAAGCATGGTGGTGGCACCATCATGCTTTGGGGCTGTTTTTCTTCAGCAGGAACTGGGGCCTTAGTTATGGTGGGGGGAATTATGAACAGTTCCAAATACCAGTTAGTGTTGGCACAAACCTTCAGGCTTCTGCTAGAAAGCTGAAGATGAACTTCATCTTTCAGCACAACAATGACCCAAAGCACACATCCAAATCAACAAAAGAATGGCTTCACCAAAAGAAGATTAAGGTTATGGAATGGCCCTGCCAGAGTCCAGACCTGAATCCAATTGAACATATGTGGGGTGATCTGAAGAGGGTTGTGCACAGGAGATGCTCTCACAATCTAACAGATTTGGAGTGTTTTTGCAAACAAGAGTGGGCAAATATTGTCACATCAAGATGTGCCATGCTGATAGACTCCTACGCAAAAAAGACTGAGTGCTGAAATAAAAGCCAAAGGTGTTCCAACAAAGTATTAGTTTAAGGGTGTGCATATTTATGCAGCCAGGTTATTGTAAGTGTTTTTTATTTTTATTTTTGCCCTTAAAAGATTTCAGTTAGTTTTTGAATTGGGTTGTACAGGTTATAGGTCACATTAATGGTGGAAAACATTTTGAAATGATTTATCGTGGTCTTATTTTTTTTTACATCACAAAAACCTGGCATTTGAACAGGGGTGTGTAGACTTTTTATATCCACTGTATTTCATGAGAACTTCAATGTGGTGTCTCACAAATGTATATATTTTAATGCAGATAAAATATATTTGTGAAGAAATGGCACCCTGTCTCACAATGGAGGAAGCAGGCAGTCGATGACAGAGGAGCTCATTCTGGCCTGAAGAAATCACCCCGAGTGTGCTCAGAACTCCTGACCGGTGACCTTGACTTTAAGCACATGCTAGATGCAGATGCATCTAGGATATGCTTAAGGTCAAGATTTATGGCCAAGGAGGAGTAATGTGTTTTCGTGAAATCATAAATGCCCAGATCTCCTGACCTTTGACAATGACCTTGACCTCAACCTCTATGCACAACTACCCGAGGATCACTATGAGTGAGTTTGGTGAGAATCGTGGCAAATTACCTAGTAGTGATTTTTCTAAAGTCATGTTAAGTGGCCAGATCTCCTGATCTTTCACCTTAACACTGACCTTGAGCACAACTTGGACACAAACCCTCTTGAGGATCACTGTGAGTGAGTTTGGTGACCACTGCAGCAATTGCCTAGGAGGAGTAGTAATTTTCATGAAACACTTAAGTGCCCAGGTCTCCTGACCTTTGACCTTGAGTACAACCTGGATGTAGACCCATCTGATGATCATTGTGAGTTTGGTGAGCATTGGGGAAAATGCCTAGGAGGAGTGGCGATTCCTGTGAAATGTGGAAGGACAGATGCCGTGTCATTGCATTAGCTCCTTTCAGCTTGCCGGAATGAGGTAAAATCACGATAAAACCAACTTCAGGTAATTATTTTTGAGGAACCCTGCTGAAATTTCAAACAAACCCGCTTACAGAATCTCCATGGCAGAGGTATAAAGAAAACTGCTGTGCTTGGTGTGCATCCATGTCATTTCTATTTTCGAAGCGTTAATCCAGCTTCACACTCATTGAGTCCTAACCTTATTAGCTGCATTCTGACTTCACTAAACCAACATGACGGCCCACAAACGCTCTCTATTTATTTAATGCAAGTTTGTTGACTTCTGAAGAAACAGATGTTATAATGACACATCCCCACAAAAATCTACCATCTGGGCCATGAACAGTTTTAAAAGCGTCAAGCGATACTGAGAAATCGCATTTAATTTGTATGTTGTGTCCAACATTTTTCTATTAAGAGCCTCATTAAAAAGATTTATTTTGGTCAGTGAGGTCTATAATATCATTACATCAAGATGACATTATTTATAGGAAACTTCTGATTTACAAAGAGATCCAATTTGACATACAGGAGAGGAGAGGATGATCTAATAGGACTGCGCGCCCCTGAGCTGCACACTGATAAACCACTGTAACTGATCAGCAATTAACTGCTTCTTAATTGCACGAGTCAAACAGGCCCTCAGGGTGCTGGAGCGTTGACATCACAGAGATAAGAAAAGAAAAAACAGAAGCAGCTTACCGACTGAAATTGTTAGTGAAGCATCATTAATGTTTATAGTTAGATGTAATAAACCATAAAATAGCATTCAAGTTCATTCAAAATAAACTTGCATGCCAATAGAGTTCCTTCACGGTTTAATATTAACTCAAAACAAAGTGTTGCACATAGTCAAGCCATGAAAATAGTACCAATGCTGCTAGACCTAAAAATAGGTAGAGATATCACAATACAAAGCACTCCAGCAATGTCCCTTCCTCAGCACTGTATTTTACTAGACTGGCCTTGAATAGTGCTTTGTGTGTTTTCATAAAAATAATCCACTGGCCCTATACAGCAGACAGAGGTCAGGTTCTCGCTGAGCATCAGCAGACATGTGTGACTGCCACAAAGTCAGCTCTCTTAAGGCCTCCACAATAATAAAGGAGACAAGTACAGTAACAGGACAGTAACATCAGAGCAGCCACAGACACAAGCAGAAGGGATCAAGTGATCAGAGCAAAAAGAGACTATAGCATGTGCAGACTGTTTGCTTTTTTTTGAAAATCTAAGTTAAAATCTTCAGCTTGAGATTGCAGATCAAGATTGCAGATCAAGATCAAGATCCTTCCACAGAGGAAGCAGGGTTTGGGGACGAGGGGGATGACTCGCCTATCACAGGGGCTGAGGTCGCCAAGGTGGTTAAAAATCTCCTTGGTGGCCGGGCCCTGGGGATGGACGAGATTCGCCCTGAGTACCTCAAGGCCCTGGATGTTGTTGGGTTGTCATGGTTGACACGCCTCTGCAACATTGCGTGGAGGTCGGGGGCAGTGCCTTTGGCATGGCAAACCGGGGTGGTGGTTCCTCTCTTCAAAAAAGGGGACCGGAGGGTGTGCTCCAACTTTAGAGGGATCACACTCCTCAGCCTCCCTGGAAAGGTCTATGCCAAGGTACTGGAGAGGAGAGTCCGGCCGTTGGTCGAACCTCGGATTCAGGAGGAGCAATGTGGTTTTCGTTCTGGCCGTGGCACATCGGACCAGCTCTTTACCCTCTCGAGAATTCTTGAGGGTTCGTGGGAGTTTGCCCAACCAGTTTACATGTGTTTTGTGGACTTGGAGAAGGCATTTGACCGCGTCCCTCGTGGATTTTTGTGGGGGGTGCTTCGGGAGTATGGGGTATCGGGCTTGTTGTTACGAGCTATTCGGTCTCTGTACGACCGTTGTGAGAGTTTGGTTCGTATTGCCAACACTCGGTCGGAGTCATTCCCAGTGAGAGTTGGACTCCTCCAGGGCTGCCCTTTGTCACCGATCCTGTTCATAATTTTTATGGACAGGATTTCTAGGCGCAGCCAGGGAATGGAGGGTGTCATGCTTGGTGACCACAGGATCTCATCTCTGTTGTTTGCAGATGATGTTGTCCTGTTGGCTTCATCCAGCAATGACCTACAGCTCTTGCTGGGACGGTTTACCGCTGAGTGTGAAGCGGCTGGGATGAGAATCAGCAGCTGAAATGAGCTTTCTCCGTAGGATTGCTGGACTCACCCTCAGAGATGGGGTGAGGAGCTCAGTCATCCGAGAGAGGCTCAGAGTAGAACCGCAGCTCCTCCACATTGAAAGGAGTCAGTTGAGGTGGTATGGGCATCTGATTAGGATGCCTCCTGGACGCCTCCCACTTGAGGTGTTTCAGGCACGTCCCACTGGGAGGAGACCCCCGGGGCAGACCCAGGACTCGGTGGAGAGACTATGTCTCCCAGCTGGTCTGGGAACGTCTTGGTATCCTCTCTGAAGAGGTGGAGCAGGTGGCTGGGGAGAGGGAAGTCTGGACTTCTCTGCTTGAACTGCTGCCTCCGCGACCCGGACCTCCGGAAAAGCGGTAGAAGATGGATGGATGGATGGAGATTGCAGATCAGGACAGAACAAAGCCAAAAACAATTTTAATTTTTGTATGTTTGTGTATTTGATAAATTGTGGCTTGGAGTATATGGAGGCTCAAAAAATAAGACTATTGTGAAAATTTAATTATATGCCTTACAAGGGAACTATTTAACCTTTTTTGTTTTCATTTTGATGATTATGATTTATAGCTTACTAAATCAGAAATAAGCATTTACAATACAGAAATGTCCAGCTTCTAAAAGGTGTTTATTTATACATTCAATACTGAATGGGGCTCCTTTGCTATGATATATGCCATAAATGTGGTGTAGCATGGAGGTGATGAGCTTGTAGGACTGCTGAGGTGTTTTTGAAGTTCAAGTTGCTTTGATAGCTCATCTGTATTGTTAGGTCTGATGTTTCTCATCTTTCTACTGACTATACTCCATAGATTCTCCATGGGGTTCAGGTCAGGCTAGTTGGCTGTCCAGCCAGGAACAGTAATACTATGATCAGAAAACCATTTTGTAATAGTTTTGGCCCTGTTTGTCAGTGTTAAACCCTGCTGGGGAATTAAACTGGCATCGCCACTTAGTTTTTCAGCAGATATACGTAAGTATGAAGTGCTCTAAAATTTCCTGGTAGAAATCATCATTGACTTTGGACTTGATAAACCACAGTGGACCAACACCAGTAGATAACATAGCACCCCAAATAATCACAGACTGCGGACACTTCACACTAGACTTTAAATACCTTGGATTCTGTCCTTCATCACTCTTCCTCCAAACTCTAGGACCCTGATTTCAAGATGAAATGCAAAATTTGCTTTCATTAAAAAAAAGACCCTGGAACACTGATCAACAGTCCATTTCTTTTTCTCATTAGCTGAGTTAAGATGCTTCTGACATCTTTTTTCTGATTCAGGAGTGGCTTAGGAGCACAGCAGCTATAGCCCTTTCACTGCATGGTGGCTCTTGATGCACTGACACAAGTCTCAGTCCACTCCTTGTCAAGCTCCCCCAAATTCTTGAACCTACTTTTCTTGACAATGCTCTCAAGGCTATGGTCATCCCCGTTACTTGTGGACCTTTTTCTACCACACTTTTTTCTTCCAATCAGTTTTTCAATTAATATGCTTTGACACAGTACTGTAAACAGCCAGCCTTTAGAGCAATGACTTTTTGTGGCTTACCGTCCTTGTTGAGTGGGTCGATGACCATCTTTTCCATGATTGAAGTTGCATGTACTGAACTGGTCAGGGAGATATGTGGTATTTTTACTGTATGAACAGCAATTTACTCAAACTCACAGTGAAATATTCCAATAATTTGAGACACCAGACTTGTGATTTTCATGAGCTATAAATCATAGTTATCAAAATTAAAACAAAAAAGGCTAGAAACATTTCCATTTACTTGTAAGGAATACAAAATATATGAAGGTTTAATTTTGTTATTAAATTACGAAAAATAAAATTTTCATGATATCCTACCTTTCTGAGATGCCCCTGTACTTGAAATTTGTCTCCACACTAGACTACAGATCAATGCCATTATATGTTGCAAGAAAAGGAAAACCAGACAAGTCAGTGACAGAGTAGCTCATGTCTGGCCTGACAAAATCATCGAGAGTGCTTGGATCACCTTACCGTTGACCTTAACCTAAAGCTACAGTCACAAAGATTCATACAAACCATGGGTTCCTAAGAATCTCCCACTTACTACGAATTCTGGAGTTCGCAGACATTCATAGTTTCTTCCAGCTGCCATTCAATTCGCAAGAGCAACTTTGTATTTTTTTTTGCATACTTTATTAATCCCTACAGGGAAATTCAGGGCATCCACCTGAATGGATGAGGCAGCCACGGTACGGCACCAATCCCTTCACCATTCTCACACACATTCACACCTAGGGCTACTTTAGAGTCTCCGAATAACCTAACTTGCATGTTTTTGGCCTGTTGGAAGAAACCGGAGTACCCGGGGTAAACCCACGCAGACACAGGGAGAACACGCAAACTCTACACATCAAGGTCACTGATGGTCAGGAGGTGGGATTGAACCCACGATGGTCAGGGGTGGAATCGATCCCGTGACCTTCTTACTGCGCTGGCACAGTGCTAACCACTCTGCCACCGAGCTGCCCAATTTGAGGCATTCTTGAGAAATGAGGTGCTTTTCTGTCGTACAATGGCCCTAGAGTTCTTACGTTCTTCGTAAGGGTGTCTTGGGATCTTCCTATGGCATACTTACTGCCGGCTTCCAAATATTTTTGTGCAACTCACGGCACTCAAGTCATTGGTAAGAAGATCTGATGGCTTCTGGCACATTTTGTCAGTGCAAATGTTGCAGGAATGACGAACTTCCACCTTATGAGTGCCTCACTACCACCTTACGCATGCTATATGAATCTCCAGGGCCCTCAAGAAAACTTAAGGTGTTCTTGAGGCATACTTATGGCCAACATCTTGTGTAGGTCTTACGTTGCTCCTAAGGCATTTGTACGGCTGCCCCACAATGAGCGGTTGTTGTGGGGTGTTCGTGGAAATCTTGGACAAGACCATCGGCCTGGCCACAAACTTACTAACAGTCTATGAATGCTGGATTCTCCTACGGCCACCTTAAGAAGGCTGTATGAAATGGTCCAAAAATCATTCGTACAATGTTTGCAGCCGTCCATAAGAGTATTTGTGACTGTAGCTTTAAGCACAGTCGAGATACAGTCCCATCTATGATGTGCTTAAGGTCAAGGTCAATGCCCTCGGAAGAGTAGTGGTTTTCGTGAAATCATAAATGCCCAGATCTCCTGACCGCTGCCAATTACCTTGACCTTGATCTCAACCTGGATCCAGACCTACGTGAGGATCATTGTGAGTGAGTTTGGTGAGAATTGTGGTAATTGCCTTGGAGGAGTAGCAATTTCTCTGAAATCGTAAGTTCCCAGATCTCCTAACCTTTGACCTTGAACACAATCTGGATGTAGACCCACCTGAGGATCAGTCAGTGAATTTAGTGAGCATTGCGGCAAATGCCAAAGAACTTTGCTGGAATGAGCTAAAAATACCCAAAGCCAGACATATAAAGGACAGTCTACAATGACAAGACCAAGTGGAGGTTTGGTGCACTTTATATGAAGATAATTGCTATTTTTTCGAGAATTCTTATTTTACTTTAATTATGCTGACACTCTAGTGACTCTGTCTGTACAATTAATACAATATTACACATCAAGATATTCTAACATCTTTCACAGTGACACACATCCATTTAGGAATTCAGCTGGCACCAAAGAGAAGCATGTCTCAAGATATGGAACAGCCTATACAGCCCCAAGGCTTTTTAAAGTCATTTCTGATAATGTCACATTATCCATATACACAGTAATAAGGAGCTGCACCATGTAGTCCACCCTTGTCCAATTGTCCTTTGCGTGCCACTAAAATGGCTCTGAGCTCTGTTGAAGCTACTGAAGGTGCCCTGTGGTATGTGGCAATTAAAGTGCTATAAGATGTGAGTTGGAACTACAACAGATCAGATTTGTTCCAGTACTCTTTTTTTTTTTTCTCGGAAAAGCAAAACTGTAGCGCTGAACAGTTTATGGAGTAATACATGACATTTCCAGCCCGGTGCTGAGTGTGACCACGATCTGTGAGTGTGACTGCAAGCAAGTCAATCCAAAACTCCAAAAGCACAAAACCACACCAGAGCTGAGTTGAGAATATGTGCTGAAGACAGGTGTGACTGATTATATAAACACTGACTGCCAGTGTAGCTAACTGCTAAGTTAGCAGTTACGTAGCTACAAGTATACGCATTTAATACATTAGATATTTAATTCCAATTTTAACTAATTGACACTTGTTTAATGAAAGATCTTTTCATTTCCAATGATAAATAATTCATCAAACATTTGTGTAATTAATAGTGTATTTATTTATTTCATTTAGTCATTGCTGACTCTTAATAGTCACACAGTGGGAGGGAAAAAAAATCCAGAATAGAAAAAAAAGCATCAAGAATCATAATCATAATTGGCTTGAACTGACAGAGCAAGCATCCAGTCAAGTGAAGTCATATCTTGTGTCACGAGATTTGCAGCCAGCTTTTAAAGTTAGGAAGCAGCTGGATGTGTCGAAAAGTTAGCTCAAATGTTGGGCCTTTTTTGGATTTTATAACAAAAATGGAATGAAAGACCTTGACATGACACACAACCTACAAGAAGTGCTGCATGAAAAAACCCTACTCTGAATACGCAGGCCTGCACACATCTTGAAACAGCATTAGCAATGGCTAAACTAAAAACACACTAGCGTGGAGCTTGCATTTTCTCTGAGCAGCACTGACCAGAAAATTCCAAACACCTGCCATCATCAACCTCAGACCGAGCCAAGTAAACAACACCGTCCATCGCCCTCCCTGTGTGCAGAGACGTGGCTCCGCAGAAAATGAAGCCCAGAAAATGTAGGCAGCAGAAAAGACCACAGCAGCTGGCTAATTACAACTGGACATACTCTACTTCTCAAAACTGTGGTACCCAAGTTGCAAGGTTTAACTGTGATTATAAGAATGTTTTCCCAAATAAACAAATAAATAAATTTTTAATGCACTCTTCGTGCTGGCTGGGAAAAAACAAGGATACAGCATTAAAGCCCTAATTATCAATTACCTCAGCATTCACCTTACTCATATTAAAAATGGATGATTGAGCTCTCTGCTGTGTGCACCCTACTGCTTTCCAATGAAGTGTTGTTCATTGCTGCCAGATGGATGACCTTTCTGTAACTAAAAAAAATAAATAAATAAATAAATTCTGACTCAGATGAAAGAACAAAATTAATTTGGAATGACAAGTTGTGACTGGAGGTGAATGGATAAACAGATTTTCCTGGAGATGAATTAACATTAATAATTACATAGCACTAGATTTGCAAATATGCTAATAAACAGTTGTGTCCATAGTTGTGTGACGAGAAAGGTAAAGGTTGTGGTTATTGTGCTGCTGTTCAATAAAACAGTCAATCATAATGTTGGACTTGGATGTTGCTGACCCATGAGCACACTGTAGTCAAAAACAGTTGGTCAAAAAAAAAATGCTAATAATTTGCCATTGTTGTGAATGACTGCCTGTAGTGCTTCTTCCATGTCAGTGGGTAGCAATATGAACGGCCGCAGAGTAAATGTACACACGTGGGGTTTGTTTTGATGACATGGCCATCATTCTTTGGAGCAGCAAGCAGGGTATGAGAGAGCTGGAGTAAATAAACCTGCATCAAGAGCCCCTATGGATGTATTTGGGGTGACAAGACTCCAAGAGATTAAATGATACCCAGACAGATTTGGCTGGAGAAGCCGAGGAGGTTCCCCAGTTCCAGAAGAGTATTTTAACATCTCCATGGTCATAGCAGGTACCAGCTAATCCTACTGCCACCGACAGTGGATCACTTACCAAGCCGCCAATGGCGCAGCTGAACAATGGATGGCAACAGCAGTAGCAGATCAACGGAGCTGGTGAGTATAGAAAGTGTGCAACAGTTGTCATGTAGCATCACCCAGTGATGATCCAATTGTAATATGGTGAATATAGAGAATGGGCGCATGACGTTACCTGATAGAAAAACCACAAGGAATTGTGGGAAAAGTGTTCTGCCTGTCTATGCTTAGTGAGCAATGAATGCAGTTAGGCTGCGTGTCCACAAAATGCATTTTTTCTGCTGTGGGCGAATGCTTTCTGTTCATTTTCTATGTAGTCTGGCATTTAATGCACTCAGTGCACTCAGCACAAAAACACTCAGCAGTCAGCGGTGTGCTCATGGCGCTGAAAGCTGAAAAAGTTCAATTTTCGGAGTGCTGCAGCACACATCAGATGAACACCTCTCTCACCAGCCGATCATAATCAGCCTAAAAGTACACCATGATCAATATTTAACAGCCAAAGCTTGGAGGGATGTGTATTTCTTTTACCTGTTCAATGTGATTTATTCCAGTGAGTGGAGTGTTTCAGAACAAAATCTGAAATCCCCGGCACGCTTTGAGTGACAGGTCAAGCGGCTGCCGGTATACCAGGCAGAGTGCTTTTTTTAATATGCGCATGAAAAGCGCTCAAGGAAACAGGTTGAGAGCAGTTTTACTTTCCCTGTGGACACGCAGCCTTAAAATGACACTGAATATGTTATTCAAACAGGAAATGTAAATATACATATAAAACGTCATACAAAATCCAGGATGACATAAGAAAGTAAAAACACTAATTTCCAATGTAGTCCTTTCAATCACATTATTATTCCTCCAAATACCACTCAACGTTAGAATGGGGAAGTTTTGCTGCATTATCAAATACAACAAATGCTCTCAAGATTGCCGTGGAAAAAACTAATAACGGCGTATGATTTTTTTTTTTAACTTCCCGACTTTGAAGAAAACTGGAGTGAATGGGTCTCTGAGCTAAAAAAGAGGCGTGGGATGGAATGGATTGCAGCGGTCAGAAGGAAAGACATCAGCTCGAACAATATTCCTGCACACATGGTCGTGTGTTCGTGGCATTTTCACCAAGGTAAGTTGTGATTTAAAAAATATTTAAAAGTGAAGAAAGACGTCCCCTCTCCAGAGCAGCTGTCTTGTGTGCCATGGTTGCACCTCAGCCATGGCTCTCTATCATCTCTCAATAATGTGTGAAAACGCACAGGGCAAAGTCAAATAATTTCCCCACATCATCGTTGCTATTCCCAATTTCTCTTGCTAATCTGCAGCAGTTTTTTCTTTTAATGAGAGCTTTTCATGTTGCTGATTTTCTTTGATTTTTTTCTTTAAGTTGTGATTACTTGTTTTCTTCATTACGCATGGATTTAATATCAGCTGGGGACTGAAGTCCATAGACTGTTAGACTGTTTGATATCGTTAAATTAAGCAGATTCTCCTCTTTCAGGTGACTATAAAAATGTCACTGTCTTGATTTAGGATGTTTTTATAGCAGCTAATTATACTCGTAATTTTTTTTCTGTGCGCCAGCGCGATCAGCTAATTTATCGACCTCCTCCAGTGTTCTGACATTCTGGCATATTTATCAGAACAATACTGGACAGCTGATGTTACAGACTGCAGTAAAAAGTCAAAATCTTTATCCTGTAGCTTGAAAATGCTCAGACACATCCCCAACAGTTCCCATTATACGAACAAGTACGTGTGTGTGTGTACGCTGCAGGCAGCAGCAGAGCTCTGTATGCTGCAAATACACCATTATATGGTAGCTGTAAGTTACAAACCTGTTCAACAAGTCACACATAGGTTCAAAGAGCGTTACTCATATGTTAGAAATAATTTTTGTGTACACTAAACATTAATCTTGACGTATTTCGACTTTGTAGAAACAAAGACTGCTTACCTTTGTGTTAAACGACGGTTTTCTGGTCGTTCACTCAGGATATTTGAGGCGGCTGGACCCATCCATTGGTTAATTGAACATGAGCCTCTAATGATTTATAGTTTTTAAATTGCTCATGGGTTTATGCACTCAACCCATAAACCAGGTAGGCAAACACATCTGACAGCGTGACTCGAGGCAGTTGGTCGAGATCCGTGGTGCATTTCTTGTGCTCATATCGATTATCCCGTTTATTTCTTTAATTTTTCAGAGGCAGTGCTCATTTGCTTCCTTATTCAGCTTCTCTGAATAAGGAATTTTAATTTTCTGTTTGCTGCGTTCCATCAAACGTACAGTATGTCTGTCCACGTTAGCAACTGCCTAGACTACAGGTAAACAAAGAAGCCAGACCATGACGATGGCGACAATGGCCCAGAATGCAGCACGGCATGACGTCAATGCCCATTCTCTATTTCATCCAGGATGTCTCTGTACATTGCTTCAGTCATCTTTCCTTCTATCCTGACTAGTCTCCCAGTTCCTGCTGCTGAAAAACATCCCCCCAGCATGATGCTACCACCACCATGCTTCACTGTAGGGATCATATTGGCATGGTGATGAGCAGGGCCTGGTTTCCTCCAAACATGACGCTTGGCATTCATGCCACAGAGTTCAATTTCTGTCTCATCAGACCAGAGAATTTTGTTTCTCATGGTCTGAGTCCTTCAGGCGCCTTTTGGCAAACTCCAGGTGGGCTGCCATGTGCCTTTTACTAAGGAGTGGCTTCCATCTGGCCACTCTACCATACAGGCCTGATTGGTGGATTGCTGCAGAGATGGTTATCCTTCTGGAAGGTTCTCCTCTCTCCACAGAGGAATGCTGGAGCTCTGACAGAGTGACCATCAGATTCTTGGTCACCTCCCTGACTTAGGCCCTTCTCCCCCGATCGCTCAGTTTAGATGGCCGGCCAGCTCTAGGAAGAGTCCTGGTGGTTCAGAACTTCTTCCATTTAGGGATGATGGAGGCCACTGTGCTCATTGGGACCTTCAAAACAGTAGAAATTTTTCTGTACCCTTCCTCAGATTTGTGCCTCAAGACAATCCTGTCTCGGAGGTCTATAGATAATTCCTTTGGCTTCATGCTTGGTTTGTACTCTGACATGCACTGTCAACTGTGGGACCTTATATAGACAGGTATGTGCCTTTCCAAATCATGTCCAATCAACTGAATTTACCACAGGTGGACTCTAATTAAGCTGTAGAAACATCTCAAGGATGATCAGTGGAAACAGGATGCACCTGAGCTCAATTTTGAACTTCATGACAAAGACTGAATACTTATGTACATGTGATTTCTTAGCTTTTTATTTTTAATAAATTTACAAATATCTCAAAATTTTTTTTTTCACATTGTCATTATGGGGTGTTGTGTGTAGAATTTTGAGGGGAAAAAATGCTGTAGAAGGCTGTAACATACAAAATGTGGAAAAAGTGAAGCGCTGTGAATACTTTCTGGATGCACTGTATTTTGGGGAAAAAAAAAACTGAGCAAATTTAGAGCACAGTAACCACCGTGTCAAAAGATTTAAGCAATTTTTTTTTTTTTTTAGGGCGACGGGATTAAAAAAAAATCATAGGAAGTGTAGAGGCCCTTGCTTTGAATGACACATCTGCACCCACAGGGCATCACTAGTTTCTCACACTGCTTTGGTTTGATTTTAGTCCATTCTTCTTGCCATCTCTTCCACAGTTCAGTAACTGTAGTGGGTTTCTTAGCCATTACTTTGTCGCCAAGGATTTTCCAGAGATTCTCTATGGTATTTAGATCTGGACTCTGGGCTGACCATTTCATTATTTCAATATTGTTAGATTAAAGGAATGGTTTAACCCATTTTGCAGTGTGACAGTGGGCATTGTCTTGCATGAAAGTTGCGGGCTGATTGGGAGACAATTGCAGTGAAGGAATTGCATGTTGCTCGCATAAACATTTGCATTCACCCTGCCATGTAGCTGTACAAGAGGCCCAACTCCTGCTGTAGAGAACATCCCCCAAACTATGACACTTCCTCCTCCAAATGTAACTGACTTCTTTACACACTTTGGGTTCAATCTTTCCCCAGTTTGACACCGAATAGGGCTGGGAATCATCACCAATTTCCAGAATTGATTTGATTCCGATTCTTCAATTTTGATTCGATGCAGTCCTGATTCAATCAGGGAAATTACCAGTTTAACAGCTATTTTACTTGCCAGGAAAAAAAAAAATTATTAGAGATACTGCAAATTGTACCAGGAATACTCTAACTTTGTTAATACATAAATTATCACATAAAGAACTGACCCAAAATCAGTTACAATAATGCACTTTTTATTATTTAACTTATGATTTCACAAAGTGCTCACAAGAGCTTTCTTTAGTGCAAAGGGTGCGTAGTATCAAGTTAACAACCCAGAGCAACTAAACTAATTCAATGCATGAAGCATTTTTACGTAATCTCACTGTATTTCAGTTCCTCCAGGATTTCACTGGCTGTTTTTGTGATTGTTGTGGCCCAAAAAGCCTGAATTTGTGGGAGATTTTCCAAAAAGTTGCAATAAAAGTTGCAACATTTTTTAGAGGTTTTTTGCACTGAAAGTTATGTGAGGAAGTACAGATTTTAAAGTGACACTGGCAAAAATCAAGTTTTTTTTTTTCTGTTGTTAACGTTTTAACTGTCAGATTTCACGCACCTCCAGTGGCACAGCACAGCAACTGCACCTGTCAACTTACTCTGACGTCCCCGGCTGTACTGAGGATTTGTACTGATTTGTACTGATCTGCCAGTTCAGAAGGTGGCAGGCACGCGTTGGAGGAATCATGGCTGACACGAAATACACAGAAGAAGAAAAATCCTCATTATTCTCCTTCCTTTTCCCTTCTCTGACCTTACAAGACCAATACAGCTGCTCCAGCCAGACATTAGCCACGGTTACATGGGCAAAATTTCTTCAATCAGATTACAATTCAGATTAGAACTTCACTGTTTACATGGATCCTGAAAAAGCTGATCCGATTAGGACGTGTGTTTCCATGTGTCACACGTTTGAATGAAATCATTTTGACATGCACACGTCGACATTCCGAAAACAGTAGAAGAAGAAGCAACTTCCGGTGTTAGCAAGCCCCGCTTCGTGTCTCTCTCTTTTTGAAATGGACCTGTATTGTGTTATTCAGACTGTACTTTTGCTTCTGCTGATCTCCGCAATGAAGCTACAAGTACATACTTCTGCGTATGATGAACAGAGGGAGACAGCAGGACGATACAGACCAGTTTTGTGTTACTCCCAGTATGTCTTTGGCTAGCTGCTGTAAAGGCGGAAATACGTCATGTTGACATGTGGCTAACGTACAGACATGCGCGGTAAACATATTTTCTGCCTAACCTTTGGAATAAGTGTTTTCATGCGCACCATTCGGATTAACAATCGGCATAACCCACCCATCTCAATCGGAATGAAATTTTGATCCGAATGAGCGTGATCGGGTCGGAATATTCAGATTGGCGTGTTTACATGAAGCATTTTTATTCTGATCAGGCTTTTAATCCGGTTACTTGTGTCCATGTAAACATGGTCAGTGATAGTGGTAAGCTACTACTATAGCCACAGCTGCCCTGGGGCAGACTGATGGAAACGTGGCTGCCAATCCACGCCAACGGCCTCTCCGACCACTACCAGACATTTATACACATTCATATTCAGTGTCATGGACACTGAAGGCAAGATGGGTAAAGTGACTTGCCCAGGGACATAACAGCAGAATGAGTGGGGAGAGCCACTGCCGCCCACTAGAAAGAGAGATCATATCTCTCCAGTTCCAGTCTCCCTTTACTGGCTTACCATGCCTGGCTTGGGATTTACAATTAAGTTTAAAATCCTTCTCCTCACTTACAAAGCTCGAAATGATCAGGCCCATTATTATCTGTGTTGGCCCTGCAATGGACTGGCGATCTGTCCAAGGTGTAGCCTGCCTCTCGCCCAAAGATGCTGGGATAGGCTCCAGCCCCCCCGCGACCCGAAAAGGATTAAGCGGAAGAAGATGAATGAATGAATGTACACGGTGATATACACAGTGCAGGAGCATTGCAGTTAGATGGTATTAACAGCATTAGAGTTAATTACTGTACATTACCGGCAATATATACATACAGACCCAGACAGTATATTTCACATTTGAATGAACAGTGTTGTTGCCACCCTCGATAATAACTGTAATTGTATAAGTTGTGTATTGGAGGGGACGCTCTCTATAGTGCAAACTTCCCTTTTTGACAAAGCCTATAGTTACGGTTGGATCAGGTGACCCTGAACCCTCCCTTAGTTATGCTACTAATAGGTTTAGACAGCCGAGGGACCTCCCACAATGCACTGGGCTTCATTCCTTTCTTCACCCTCAATGTAATATTTTTGCTGGTCATTAACATCTGTTTGCTCTCTCCCACAGATTGAGTCCCCATTGTGCTGTTTCAATTCAATTCAACTTTATTTGTATAGTGCCTAATCACTACAAATGTCGTCTGTACTTTTCTTCTCTATCCCCTCGGCCAGTCGCAGCAGATGACTGCCCCTCTCTTAGCCTGGTTCTGCTGGAGGTTTCTTCCTGCTAAAAGGGAGATTTTCCACTCACCCATCATTGCCTAGTGCTTGCTCATAGGGGATCACCTGATTGCTGGGGTCTTTCTGCAATTGTGGGGTCTTCTCCTTCAGTTTTAAAGTGCTATGAGACGACTGTTGTTGTGAAATGGCACTATATAAATAAAGTTGAATTTGAATTGAATTAATTGTTCAATATCCATACTCTAATTAAAAAAAATGCATTTACAGCCAGAAATACAACGAGAAATTGTTGAATAAAATGGAGGCATCATTGTTTGGGGCAGTTGTCTTAATCTGTGCAGGATTTAACTAATTGTAACATTAAATTTACTTAAACTGGAAAACAAAACCATGTGGAGAAGCAATCAAATAACATGTTGCTGTTTGATAGCATTCACATCACTTGACAGCAGTCTAAGAAGATGTCAAATGTGATATTATGTATGGAAACAACTTCATCCAAAGGCCAGAAACTCAGCCAAAGGCACTGAAGGTCTTTGGTAAGACAGCTGTCAGTGACAGTCTGTCTGAGCTGGGTCTGGAGAAGGGTGAAGAGGAAGAAGATTCCCAGGGCTCCGAGTCCCAATCTGAAAAGTCCATTTCACCGCATGAAGAGAAGCAAAGTCTGCATAACCAGAGCCAAGAAGGAAGAAATGCAGAAGAGAATGAAGAAACTGGAAGCAACAATGTTGATGAGAATGAAGGTCAGTGTGCTGGTAATGATGATGCAATTCATAAAGAGACTGACAAGCCCAGATGGGAAACACTTAGTGTCCTGCACAAACTTCAATCAGATATGAAACCAAATACATTTGTGTTGGAAGAGTCGATCTGGATGATGTTGATGATCAGGATGGAACAAGGATGATGTCCTTTCATCGCTGCGTGGTCATCAGCTGACAACCCTTTGGTATCCTTTAGTGCGACGACTGCATCAAATCGCAAGAGCAGCTGCACCATACTGATTTTTCTGTTGCTAGCAGCTATTGTCAATGGGGACCTGTGATCGTGATCCACAGAATTCACGTCAGCATTCTCCCTGAGAAGAAACTCTGCCATCTCAAAGTGGTTCTCCCACACTGCAACACTCAAGGGCGTAAAACCCTCATTGTTTTGGGCATTGATTTCAGCCCCGTGCTGCAGCAACAGGACAGCAGTGGAGATGGATGGGATGTTTGCTGATAAATGTAGAGCTGTGTTGCCATTAATGTCCACCAGGTTTGGATCAGCATGGTTTTCCAGCAGGACATTCACACAGGGTTCGTGCTGGCCCTGCACTGCCTTCATTAAGGCAGATCTCCTTTGATTGTCACATAGGTTAAGCTTGGCTTTGTTCTCAACCAGGAATTACACCACCTCAACGCAACCAATAGCACAAGAAATATGGAGTGCAGTTCTGTTCTCCTTGTCAAGTTGATTAATATCATTCTTCTTAGTAAGCTTCTTCAGTTTTGCCAAATCGTGATGTTGGGCAGCCTTGTGGAGCTTCCCGAGGTCCTTATCTTTCAGATCATAGCCGACAGAAAGCACACTGGCACTGTCATGAGTGTCTGACGGGTGTTTCTTTTTCTTGGCGACGAGAATAAATATGGAGGGGTGTATTTCACCGCTTCGGCCCTTCCTGGAACTCCTGCGCGAGCCATGTGTGCCCTGGCCAAGATGGTTTGCTGCCTTTCAAAACTACAACCTGGGCAAGCTAGATAAACTGAGGGCATGTGCGCTTCTGGTGCATAATTTGGGGATTGAGGGCCAGCATATCTTGCATACACGAGGGGCTTCCGACTCGTATGAGGACGTGGTCGAGTTGCTAGCGCGCCATTTCAGCACCCCGGACAGCGTGACCGTCCGGAGGATTAGGTTTCTGCAGCAACACCAAAGGGCAGGTGAGCCTGGCCACCAGTTTGTCGCCGACCTGAGGCAGCTAGCTAGTGAGTGTCGTTTTGGGCCACTGGAGGAAGAGATGGTACGTGACCAGCTGGCGGAGCCCACAATTAGCAATGCTTTATGAGCTAGGCTACTTTCAGTGCTGAGTGACCTGACGTTATCCGAGGCTGTCGAATTAGCTCTCCAAGTGGAGACCGCAGACAAGCTAGCTTTGGAGCTAAAGTGGCGCCAATCACAATGGCAGCTGGGGCCTGCCGCCGCAGCATTAGCAGCAGACCCAGATAGCGAGGATAGCGTGACCAACGACAACGCGAGAAACCACTATCAGCCGAAGGTCTGCCCCGAGAAAACCCTTGTGTATGGGTTGTGGGTCCGCAAAGCACCAATACAAGGCTAGGGAATGCCCGGTTATGTCTAAAATGTTATGTCGGAATTACCTTTGTAATGACAAGGCCAGGTGCACAGTTGAACGTCCCTTTATTAAAGGGGTGGTCACACACAACACAGCCACCAGGCAGAGGCATTGGCAAAGAGAGCGTAACATGGATGCCCCCTGGTATTTATGGGGCGGTGCAGTGGCGGAAGAAGAGGTGGCCGCCACTACACCACACTTCACAATAAAATGCATCACACCCCCCCCCCGTAGAAAGTCCAAACACACACACACACACACACACACACACACACACACACACACACAATCAAGACCCTCCTCAATTTAGAACCCGAAACGCGCACTAAGAAGATGAAAACTGAAATCACTAAATGGCTTATCACATTCACGCAACAAAACCTGAAACTAGGGAGGACGGGTGGACTACCATCCTACCCCACACGGCAAGATGGATTATTCTGCCACCTGTAAAACAGAGTCCATTAATAACTTAAAACATTGCCATGTTCCTAAAATATAAATACACCAAGAACAATAACATTTTAGTTTATTTATTTTTAACACACACAAACATATGAACATTAGAACTTATTATATTACTTTTTTCAAAACCACACAACTGTCCTTCTGGCAGAAAGGGGTACAACTAGCTTGTGGGGGGCCCAGGGCAGCCCCTCAGTAGACTCGCCCCTGGAAGCGGCATGCCACCAGGATCGCAGCTGACCTCATAGATGAGAGCGCCTCTTCTCTTCGCCATCAACCACCTCTCTCATCGGGACCCGCCATCTGAAGCCTCCTCCTGGGCACGCCGCAGCTTACTGGCGTGCCTCCACTAGCCATCCAACAGCTGGAAGTAGGCTGCGCCCCACTCAACCATGACGCACAGCCGCTCTTGGTGTTCCTCTGGCTGTCGTCTGGCCCACAGCCGGTGTGGATGTCCCTCCCCTCGAGCCCAGACCAGGTCCCTAACTCTCAGAGGAGCTCTGCTCGGCCTGCAGTGTTGCTGATCGGCACACGGTCCCTCCATGCCAGTCAGTCTGGTCCCGAGTCCTTGTAAAGCTGCTGCAGCGGTCGCTGTTGTAGCTCCAGACCCTCCAGCCCACTGGGGGCCGAGCTCCAGAGGAAACTAAGGCTAGCTTGTCGGCGTCCCCCGTCAACGCAGGCACCTCGCCACCATGCTCGGTACCCTCTTTCACAGTACTCCGAGCACCGGCACCAAGACTCTCCTGCATCGAACCTGAGTGAGGCTGGTCCTGCTTGACCGCCGTGGTGCCTGGTAAATCTTCACCCCATACAGCGTCGTCCTCCACCACCGGAACTGCACGGTTCCGCTGGCCACAACCAGTCCACTCTTCCCCAGCGTCGTCTTTAATGGCGAACCCCAGTCCCTAAAACAGGTCACAGCCTATAATATTGTCGCCTCGGGCAGTCATGTGGAACGTGAAGTCAGGCATCACCGCAGACATGTACCGAGCCATTAACTGCAGCGTTCCAACCGTGCGCAGTCTGCCACCTCCATAACCGTAGATCGGCGCTGGGTTACCTCTTAATCTGTAGTGGGGAAAAATTTCCTCACCGTGGCCCAATTCAATAACAATCCCTCCATCCCCGTGTCGACGAGCAGCAGCACCTCCTCACCATCCAGCATCACCTTGCAGAGCGTGAACCCGTTGGTACTTGGGGGCACCGCATGGACAGTTGCCAGGCTGGGTAGCATTGTTTTTCTCCGTGGGCTCTCCAGCTTGAGACACATGACACACCCTGACATAATGGTTCAAGCGCTTCCCTCTAGCCGGGCATTCCCTAGCCTTGTATTGGTGCCTCATGGACCCACAACCCATACACAAAGGTTTTCTCGGGGCAGACCTTTGGCTGATAATGCCGGTTTTCAAGTTGTCGTCGGTTGCGCTATCCTCGCTGTCTGAGTCCGCTACTAATGCTGCGGTGGCAGGCCCCAGCTGCCGTTGTGATTGGTGCCACTTTAGCTCCGACGCTAACCTGTCTGTGGTCTCCACTTGGAGAGCTAGCTCGACAGCCTCAGATAACATCAGGTCACTCGGTACCGAGAGTAGCTGAGCTTGTAAAGCATTGCTGGTTGTGTGCTCCGCCAGCTGGTCACATACCATTCCCTCCTCCAATGGCCCGAAACAACAATCGCTAGCTTGCCGCCGCAGATCGGCAACAAACTGGCGGACAGGCTCACCCACTCGCTGGTGTCATTGCTGAAATCTAATCTGCCGGATGGTCACGCTGTCCAGGGTGCTGAAATGACACGCTAGCAACTCGACCACGTCCTCATACGAGTTGGAAGCCCCAGTGTATGCAGGATACGCTGGCCCTCAAACCCCAAATTATGCACCAGAAGTGCATGTGCCCTCGTTTTATCTAGCTTACGCAGGTTGAGCACCACGATGTAGTTTTGAAAGATGGCAAACCATCTTGGCCAGGGCACAGGTGGTTCGCCCAGGAGCTCCAAGAAGGTCCGGAGCAGTGAAATACATGCCTTCATTTTTATTCTCGTTATTCTAAGTTACTTTATTCTATTTTTTACTTGGACATAAGCAGATAGTTGGCTTGGAGTTTTCTTTTCTTTTTTCCCTGAGGTCACAGGCATATTCTCCCAATGTCCACAAGAATGATGAAAAACCTCTACCATTACAATGAAGCTGCAGATCTTATACAGAACTCTAAAAGGAAACAGTCATAGAATGACTAGAAACATTTTTAGATTATACAGTATATATACTGTAGGGTAGATTTAATGCATTCATTGTCACGGTAAAATCAGTAGGGAGAAATACAGAATGACTTGAAAGTTATGGCAGGGTCAGTTATACACCCGAAGCTCAAACATGTGTAATGTGACAAATGGATAATTAAACTTCACTATTTAAGAAGAGAGTGTGCAGAGAAAGACAGAATTTGTAGGATATTAAAGGTAGGCTGTAAATTGTCCTCATGATACTTGTGTAAGCTAAATTTAACAATGTGTAAGCTAAATTTAACAATCGAAAGAACTTCCAACTTCCCATTTCCACTTCAAGGTCTTTTTCCAACCCATTCATCCAACCACATGAATGAGCCACCTGTGCCCTGTTCAAGGACACATAAGAGGTGGTTGGGGGGGGGGGGCTCCCCATCCACTGGGGTCTGCGGGTGTGGGTGTGCATGTGTGTGTGTGAGAGAGTGGGTGTGACTGTGGACTTGTGTATGAGCGGGTGCGGAAGTGGGTGTGTGTGGGCAGGTAGGGCTGTGTGTGGGTGTAGGTGGGCATGTGCGATGGTGGGTGGGGGTATGTGTGTGTATGGGTGTGGTTACCTGTGGGTGGATGTCTGAGGGTGGAGGATGTGTGTATGGGTAGGAGAACTTTGTTGGGTGGCAGTCCATCTGGTGGCATGGGGGTTGGTGATTCGGGGCCTGCTTGTCCTGGCCGCCCCGCTGTTGTGTCGCGGGGTGGGGCGCTTTCAGGTTCAGGTTCCTTTATTTGTATCCGAAGGTAGATTTGTTTTGCAGTCTGGTGACATCCATATTTACAAGCCACAATTACATTCAACATAGACACAAACACAGGCACACATGAAGCTGACTATAAACATGATAAAAATACTCGAGGCTCCATCAATCAGGATATAAAGACAAAGAGATGAGAGAAAAACCAGAGGTAAGAGAGAAGGGTCATATTAAAAAGTTGAAAACTAGTCAAAGAGATTAAAAACTCAAAGGTCTAAAACCCAATAAAATATTTAGAACCCAAATAACATCCTACAAAAATAAGTAAATATAAAATGGAGTTAATAAATAGGTACCTAAATTATGTGCAATATATTGTTACAACTTGTTCAACTCTTTGACAGCAGCAGGAACAAAGCTGTTTTTGTAGCGAAGGGTTTTACTTTTTGGGACAGCAAACCTCCGTCTTGAGGGAAGAAGCTGAAAGTTGCAGTGCAAAGGGTGGGAGTCATCATTTAAAATGGAGGTAGCAATCCTCTGTACTTGTCTGGTGTACAGGGATGTCAGGCTCAGCTGTGACTCACCAAGCAAACGACTGGACCATCTAACTACCTGATCCAAGGATTTCCTCTGTTTCAGTTTTATCTGACCAAACCATGACACTAAAGAAAAGGATAAAACAGATTCAATAAAAGCCCGATAAAACATTGTCATTATGGTTCGGTCAATTTGGAAGCGTGCAAGTTTTCTCAAGCAATGCAAATGTTGCTGACCCTTTTTGCACACCCTTTCACAGTTCTCTTCAAAGTTTAAATTACTATCAATAATCGTCCCAAGATATTTGTAGGATTGTACACATTCGGTGGTCTGGCGACTTTGTGCCTGGGAGTTTTCCTCCTAAAGTCAATAATCATGTCTTTAGTTTTTGTCATATTCAGCTGCAGGTAGGAATCCTCACACCAGTGAACAAAATCATCAACTACTGGGCCGTGGCCACTCTCACCATCCTGGAGGAGACTGACAATAACTGAGTCATCAGCGTACTTTATAATGTGTTTGTTGTCATGTCTGCTCCGACACATGTTTGTGTACAGGATGAAGAGTAGTGGTGACAACACACACCCCTGAGGAGAGCCAGTAGAAGAGCACTTTAGGTCAGACAATGTACCATTGACCCTTACTCTCTGCGTCCTGTTGGTTAAGAAATCCAGAATCCAACCCACCAGATTATTGCTCAAATCAAATTGTTGCAGGAGCCTTTCAATTAAAATATGAGGTTGGATTGTATTAAAGGCGGAGGAAAAGTCCACAAATAAAAGCCTGGCGTGTGTCCCATTAAAATCCAGATGTTTAAAAAGCATGTTAAACAGAGTGGCAGTGGCGTCGTCCACTCCTCTGTGAGGCCTATAGGCAAACTGCAGAGGATCCAATGCATGCTCAGTCTTTAGGACCTCACATCTGACCAGTTTTTCAAAAATTTTCATTAAAATTGAAGTCAAAGCAACTGGTCTAAAGTCGTTTACCATTTTAGGACAGTTGGATTTTGGAACAGGAACAACCACGGCTTCTTTCCAGATCTTAGGCACATATTGTGTCTGTAAGGACTTATTGAAAGTGTAATGAAATATAGGACTCAGTTCATGTGCACATGACTTTACCAAGCGCCCACATATATTATCAGGGCCCTGACTTTTGTTTTACAGCGCAGAACTCCCTTTTAACATCCTGCACCTCAATATTAAAGTGCTGATTGTCTTTGAGTTTCTGTTTCAAATGTTGGGTTTCAGTGCTAAAATCAAAGGAATCAAAACAACCATAAAAACAATTACGAGCATTAGCCAGCTCTGTGTCTGAATTAAAACCATCTAAAAACACACGATTACTGCGTTCTGTGCTCTGAAGGTCTGCAATAGTTTTCATACTGGCCCAGGCTGAACCAAGTTTCTTTGTTGCCACCTTGCTTTCCAACTCTGATTTATAATTCTGTTTTGCTCTTAAAATTTCGGCCTTCAGCTCTTTTGTGGCAACCTGTAACTCAGAAACAGACCCCTGTTTAAAGGCAAGTGCTTTTCTCTGTAAGCAGGATTTAACTGATTTTGTAACCCATGGTTTGTTGTTGGGATATATTTTGACACGTTTACGTGGAACGATCGTATTTTTTACAGAAAGCCATGTATGAGCATGTGACATCCACCAAAGAGTCCAAATCATCCCCGCAGGACAGTGTGAACATCTCCCAGTCTGTACAGTCAAAGCATTCCTGGAGGCTGTGCACTGAATCTTCTGTCCACACATCTATGTCTCTGGTCTCCACCTTGCCTCTTCTGAGAGCAGTTTTATATGTGGGCAGCAAATGTACACAGTTGTGATCTGAGGATCCTAAAGGAGGAAGGGGGAGTGATTTATAGGCCCTCTCTACGGATCCATAGCACAGGTCCAATGTCTTTTTTCGCCTGGTTGGGCAGGAGACATACTGATAAGTTTTTAAGTGTCTTCTTTAAAGAATCATGGTTAAAATCCCCAAGAATAAAGTTTGGCGCCTCTGGAGAAATTGGCTGCAGCCGCTGCACCACATCAAAGATGGTGCTGGAGGCGGAGTCAGCGTCTGCCCTTGGGTGGATGTACACAGTCGTGATAAAAAGTTGGGGGAACTCGCGAGGCAAATAAAAGGGGCGTAGTGACACAGACAGAAGCTCCACATCGGGTGTACAGATGCGCTCTCTGACCGTGACAGATGTGCAGTACTGCTTATTAATATATAAACATACGCCGCCCCCCTGACGTTTTCCCGTTACCTCTTCCTGCCGATCAGAGCGGAGTAGGGCTCCAAAGCCATCAATCCACAGGTCTGCGTCCCGGTCATGCGCAGTAAGCCAAGACTCGGTATAAGCCATGACACAGCAGTTCTTAAAGTCCTTCTGGTAGCGTACATTCCCTTGAATTTCATCCACCTTGTTCCTCAGAGATTGTATGTTCCCAAAAATCATAGAAGGAAGAGGAATGTTACCGAACTGACGTCTTCTCAGGCGTAATTTCACGCCTCCATGCTTTCCGCGCTTCCTTCTCCCGTCTCTCTTTTCACCGCTGTGTCCATGAACGTCTCTCAAAATAAAGTCCGGCAGTTGCGGCTTAGACTCAATCACAGACGCTGCATCAACCATGTTTAAATGCAGCAACATGTCCCTGGAATAATGTATTCTGCCCGGCATGATTCCGATCGCACTCACCTCAGAGATACAGGGCCGGTGGAAAAGTAGCAGCAGTGCAAAAAAGGGGAGGAAATCCATATTGATGGAACCAGGGAGCTCTTCGCCATACAGTCCACAAACATTCCAGGACAGAAACGACACAGAGAATTTCGTTAAAAACACATTAAAGTGCGTAAAAACAGACACACAGACGACGGACTTTTTCACCAGCTGCCGGTCGCTGCGTGCGCATGCGCCCCGCTTTGTTGCATTGTCCCTGGTGTCATTGGCGGCAGGTGTGTGTGGGTGCTTGGGGGTGGCTGGGGAGCCATTGGCGCGGGTTGGTGGCTGTGTTTCTGTCGGGCTGTTCTGAGGTGGCTGTGGCTGAGGGGCGGCCTGCTGCTGTTGGTATGCGTCTGTTCGGTGGGCTTGCGTGGGCGCTCAGGGGTGTAGCTTGGCATATGGGGCACCGAGTGGGTACGGCCCATTGTTCACTATTGTGACTATTGTTGTTGTCCATGTTTGTGTGTGTGAGATGAGTGGGAATGGGTATGGCTGCCCCATAATGTTTGTGGTGCTGGGAGCACCGGAGCGCGATGCTGGTGGGTCCTGGGCTGCTCGCACTGCCGGCCCTCGCCCTGGGTTGGGATTTGGGGGCAGTGGGTGGCCTCATGAACCAGTTTGCAAGTTGGCTTCGGGGGGGGGGGCTCACTTTTAGACCACCTCCCTCCCAGTCTTATTTCCCGCCCTCCCCTTCTTGGATACATTTAGGGCTTTGGGGTGGGGGTGTACCGCACTGTGTTGGTGAAGGGGATACCTTTGCTGCGCGGTGGGGCTGCCCTCACCTCAATTTTAATTGCATTTTAGACACTGAAGGCTTGGGGGGATGGGGGCCCCGCTGCCCATCGCAGTGGCTAGCGGTGCTCCAATCACCATCCCCCCAATTTTAACTGCACTATGGTAGTCCAAACATTTACACACAGTCACACCATATGTGACTGTGTCTTCCCCCACCCCTGTTATCCTCCTCCTGCTGGGGGCGTGAGAGCCCAGTGGGAAGCCTGGGACCCGTCATGTTGTCAAAATCCCTGGGTGCTACTGAATGTATAGATACAACCAAGGGAGTGAGAGGGGGACTGAATATGAGCGTGAGAGTGAGGGGGTGATGAATGGAGGAGGTGAGGTGGTGAGGGTGGGTCAGTTTTGTGCGGTGCTTTGCGTGTCGGGTGGCATCTTGGGGCGCCTGCGGTGGTCTGGTGATCAGTCGCTAGGGTGGGCGCTGGAGGTCTGCTTCTGTCACCGTGGCCGCCCTGGGGTGGGTCGGCGGTGTGTGGGGGGGGGTACTGGCGGTCTCCCCGGCCACTGCCGGGAGCTGGTGCACATTGCGACTTGCTGCATCTCCTTTGTAGCCGCCTTAACAAACAAGGCTGAATGAGGGGTGAGACTGAACGGATACAGAAGTGAGAGAGAATGGGTGGCTCCGGGTGAGTGAGAGTGAGGGAGTGCATGTGGGTGCGCATGGGAGCATGTGGGTGTGAAGGTGTGGGGAGGGGTGTGTCTGCGAGTTGGGAGGTGCTACATTAAGGGGGTAGTGCATCTCTGCTACGTGGGCTCCCCTGGGCAGGGGGGGACTTCTTTGGGCATGGGGGTCCCTGGGGTGTGTGGTGGTGGTGCTGGGGGGACAGGGGGGTCTTGGGTGAGTGGTGCGGGCCGGTCTCTGGGGTCGCTGCCCTCCTGGCACCCGGGAGCGGGTGTTGGCCCCACTGGGGGGGTCTGGGGGGGGCGGGCCCGCTGCGCTGGCCGCCTGGCCTCCCTCGATTGTCCCTCCGGGGGCAGATACCTGGCTTTCATGGGGCTTGCTGACCTCAGACATTTTTGCCCTGTGGGGGTTGGTGGTGCTGCCTTGCCTGCTCGGGGTTCCCGGGGGGGGAGAGCTGCTGCGACCGGCCCCCCGCTTCGTATGTATCCTGACAAACCACTCATATGCACACACTTATTTTGTGCGCGCTCTCATATATACGCACACAGATGCACACGCACAAGTGTCTCTCCTTTAACAGGTGCAGAAATCAGTCTCATGTTGAGACATCTTCGGTGGAAGAAGCAGTCTGTCTTTTGTTTGTTTTATTTTTATTTTTGTTGGTTTGTTTGTCTTTTTGTCTGTTCCCCTCTCTTTTCTTTCCCCCTCCACACACTTCCTTTCCCTCTTCCCCATCCTGTCGGGTCCATCATGGGTAAAATAATTTAAATAAAGTATTAAAAGTTATTACAGGAGGAGTTTACAACAACATACAGTACATAGGTACTGTATAAGCTCCTCTTTGCAAAGTAGATCTGTTTTGGCACAGTAAGGGTGATAGATCCCTGTTCTGCTTACCTAGCTGCCTGACAGGACAAGGGGAAAAAAGAAAAGAAAAAAAAGAGGTGGTTGTGAGGAACAGAAAGCAGTTTGTGAGGAAAAACATTTCTCACAGAGACAGAAAATGTTAAGTTTTAATGATGGTGTCTGACTAACCAGTGAATGGGCAGTGTTAGGCATATAGGATCTGTGGGAATAGTAGTGATTTTACTAAATTTTACAGATTTTTTTCTCTTTTATTATCAGAGAGACACTTGATTTAGTTAGTGCTGTGGCCATGTAAATAAACTTTACATCAATAAATGTTCATTATATCAGTATGTTTTGTGTCTTTACTGACCAGAGAATGTAAATAAAGAATAAAAAAATATGTTGCCACCGCGCCAAAGTCTTTAAGCCAGAGGAAACACTGCACAGGAAGGGGGGAGGGGATATGACACGATTGTAACCGGTAATGTTAATTTTACACTATTTCTTTTTATTTTTTTTTAATTTTGCACAGTAATATTGCATAATGGAACTTACCATTTGAAGTTTTGAACTACCAAGGCTTGAATGTTGGAATATTGGGCCAGTTGGGGTCCCACCCAGATGTCCTGTGTTTATTTTTTACTGGCGTCATCCTTCTCTCCTCCCTCTGCTCTCACCTCTCCTGGACCCTCTGCCTGAACACTTTCCTCTCCTTGGCTCCTCTCTTCTGTCTCATCTTTCCCTCTCTGAGCCCTGTCTAATTCAGGTTCTCTGTCTATGGTGGTATAGAAACAGGCTAGAAAATACCAAGTGTCATGTTTTGTCCTGCAGGATTTTTTTTCATGGTTTACATAAAAAAACAAAATGTTTTTTTTCTGTATTTTTATTCTAGTGTTTCTTTTTTTCCATTGACAAAGAGTAGGAAAGGGAAAAAAAACATTCAGAATAGGAATGTACTCATTCATACTTAAATTATATGATCAGAGGTGGGTATAGTAGCCAGAAATTCTACTCATGTAAAAGCAGTGCTTTGAAGTTAATAATTAAAAGAAGACAACCAAAAATTTCTAGTTGAAGGGTTAAGGGTACTTAAAAGCTTGAGTAATGACTTCAGTCTTGAAGGTTTGAGGTTTTTCACCAAAATTTATAACAATTTTCTTATAGTTTTCTACTTTTCTCTGTACATTTATCTAAATTTGCTACCATTTTCCTCAAATTTGTAATTTTCTCTTGTACATTTGAGACTATTATAATAAAAAATAAAAATAAAAATACCATATATTTTATGGCTAATGTTTATCTTTTTTCAATCCAATCCAACTTTTATTTCTAAAGCTCTTTAAAAACGATAGTTGACACAAAGTGCTGTACATCAACAATAAATAAAATATAAAAACAATAAAATACAGCTAAAGTACAAAACAGCACAAACAAAACAATAGTCATACAATAGAAACAATAAGAACAAATAAAATAATTGTCTCAAACTGGGTCAAACACCAGAGAATAAAAATGGGTTTTAAGAGGAGTTTTAAAAACTGGACAGTGAAGAGGCCTGTCCGATGGACAAAGGTAATTTACCTTTGTCCAGGGTTGTCTGTGTTTTTTCAACTGATTTTAGACAATTTTGCCCCGCTGAATCCGAAAATGACATCCGTTTCTCTCAATCAGGTCAAAAAAAAATCTGATCTTCTGTCTAAATCGATTACATTTTTGTGACATTATTGGCTGATTTTTGTTAATATTTCTCATCCGAAATAAATTTTTTAAGAGAAAATAAATCATTTTCTAACACAATTTATTGATTAAATGTTACAAACTTCGATTACTGTAAATTGAATAGTAGACACTGATAAAGGTAAGTACAAGCAAATTGAATGTTGCGTCATCATTGCTCAAAATTCAGAGTTTCACCTTTCGTTTATTCGAACCTCTAGAATGCTCAGCGGCAGGGATGTCTCTTTTCAGAGTCCAACAGTAATCAGCCATCATGACAATGTCAAATTGGTGCATGCAAACTCTTCAGAGTTCGAGAAATTTCAAGAAATAAAAAAGAATTTTGCATCATATAAAGCGAAAATACCCATACATGTAAACAAAAACGTAAAAAACAACATGTGGCCATACTTCAAAAAGTTGACCTGATTGAGCAAAACCAATGTGATTTTTGGATTCAGCACATCAAAATTGACCTAAATCAGCTAAAAAACTTAGACAATAAATTTGGTATTGACCAGTGTTATTGTAAAATTGCTGTTTTTTTAAATAAATGTCAAACAGAATATGGCAAATTTTTTACTTTTTTCCTCATACAATTTAAACTTTTGACCATAATTTTGTAGAGCCAGAACAGAACAATAACTGAATTCAAAGAAATATAATTATTAAAATTATATTTAAAGAAATAAATGAACTTAAATAACCAAATACGCAGTTATTTCTGTTATAATATTTCTATGTATTTATATATTTTTTTAGAAATCTCCTCACCAACCAGACAGCAGGAAAAACCTCCCTTATTTTGAAATCCAAATCTTGGCACGTTTAGTTTGCCTGAAGGCTGCTGACGGATTAGTCATTGACTTTGTGAATTTCAGTCATCTTAACTTGCCAGGTACATAATAATGAACATAAATTATTAGTTAATATTGCAGTAGCTGGTGAAGTGAATCCTCAGCGATTCATCAGTCACTCTTGCCTTTCCCTGCAATGAAGCTTAACCAGACCTGTTAGCTAAGCAACTCCTCATTGTTGTTCCAGTTACCAGCGGGTTAAAACAACCATAAATGCCTCCAATCTCTTGTACTTTTTTCCGCGTTTGAAGTACTTTAATAAGCTCATGTTTCTCTCAGACAGCAACGCTACAAAGACACACTCTGCCTGCAGAAATGGTTACGCGGGTGCTGAGCGGGCGGGGCACTTCTGTGCGGATGACAGTCATGCGCGTTGTTCGTGTGCACGCTTGCAGAGCGTTTCTGTCATATTTAATTTTTCTTAAATTACCATATTTTAGGCGTGCCGGCAAACTTCCTTAGCGTGGTGGGCCGCCACACAAAAATGTTAATAGAGGAAACCCTGACTGTGATTACTCATGTTTGAGGGAGCTGCCTATGGGCTACTGCAAAGACAGGGATAGATAGCTGTATGGGTGGGTGGTCAACACCATGTCTCCGCCGCTCACTGTACTGCACAAACTCTGGCTTCAAAAGTGCGAGATGGCAGAAACCTAAATCCAGGAAGTGGACCTTCACTTTTCTACATTGGATGTACTAGTACATACCCGTGCATACCCGCCATGCCCGTAGAAACCAAGTATAAGCAAGTATTTCTGCATGCCCATTGCTGAAGGGTCTCCTCCTGTCTCAGACGGCTGTGTTGTTCACAGTCATGTCTGCGGCGTACTGCTGGAACCTGAGGTGTTTCATGTTCACGGCATCTTTTCTGACGTGCAGCAGTTCTCCTCATTCTATTGCTCTCCATCTGGTGGGTCTTCTTCGTTCAGACCACTGGTTGAGGGATAGGTGCATCGTAATTCCAGTTCATGGGCAGGATCATGAAAATAGATCTGAGCGAAAAGTGGCTTTTGACCCTGTTCAGGAAGGCCCATGCATGCCCATAGAAACCAAGAAACCAGAGCACCCAGAGAAAATCATCACTTTGCTTGGCATTTTACACATTTGTCGTGTAGATTTGCATTCTTCAAGGTTACACATTTTTACTGTGTCAGCACCTCTTTAAAAACAACACTGCTGAGAAAGCGACGCTTTTGCTTAGTTTCTTCATCTTGAGCAACAATGCGAAGACTGCTTGATCTGGCAACTCTGCTCGCGGCAACATAGAATTGGCTGTGGCTGCAGAAATCTGTTGTGCAGAAAACACGAACGCGCTGTAAAGACTGGCCCTGTGAATTATTCACCTTGCCAATTTTGAGCCATATGACATCATAAAGACACATTAGTCTATGTGCCGTCATATACAGTAGACATCATATCTTTATGACGGCATCACGAATATCTTTATGACAGCATCGCAAGTCCTATGATGCCTTGAGTTCACAGGACGTCCTATGATGATCAGGCAGAGATCATAGGGCTCATAGGCCGTCCTACGATGTCCTACGTGACAGACACACAGAGATCCATCCATCCATCCATCCATCTTCTTCCGCTTAATCCTTTTCGGGTCGTGGGGGGGCTGGATCCCATTTCTTGTTTTAATAGAGTGAAGAGTGATGATTGTTACTAACATTCTTATGTTTCAAAATCCCACTACTTGAACTTAATGCAATAAAATGCTCCAACTAAGCTCAAACATATAAATCATGCTATTTACAGTTGAACTGAATTCATGTTTTCACTTTGATATTATGGTTTTCGCAGCATCCATAGTCCATAATGACGTGTTAGGATTTGATCTTTTAATAAATCAATCATTTTAGGCAGGTTTTCAGAACAAATGGCTAAACTGTTAGCAGCTTTTTGAATTCAAACATTTCCAGATTTCCTTTGAGTTAATAACAAATACCTTTAGGCATTGATGAACCAATCAATTTACAGCCAAACAATCAGATGAGATAATAATCAGCAAAAAGCATCAGTCAGTACCGTCAATAACAGTGATTATAACATGAAAAGCATGCAACTGGTTAATGTGAAGATACTAACTACAAGCACTAAAACTACACACATGGACAAAATTGTTGGTACCCCTCTGTTAATGAAAGAAAAACCCACAATGGTTACAGAAATAACTTGAATCTGACAAAAGTGGTAATAAATAAAAATTCTATGAAAATTAACCAATGAAAATCAGACAATGCTTTTGAATTGTGGTTCAACAGAATTATTTTAAAAAACAAACTCATGAAACAGGCCTGGACAAAAATGATGGTACCCTTAACTTAATATTTTGTTGCACAACCTTTTGAGGCAATAACTGCAATCAAACGATTTCTGTTACTGTCAATGAGACGTGCACCTCTCAGCAGGTATTTTGGCCCACTCCTCATGAGCAAACTGCTCCAGTTGTCTCAGATTTGAAGGGTGCCTTCTCCAGATGGCATGTTTCAGCTCCTTCCACAGATGTTCAATAGGATTTAGATCAGGGCTCATAGAAGGCCACTTTAGAACAGCCCAATGTTTCACTCTTAGCCATTCTTGGGTGTTTTTAGCTGTGTATTTTGGGTCATTATCCTGTTGCAAGACCCATGACCTGCGACTGAGACCAAGCTGTCTGACACTGGGCAGCACATTTCTCTTTAGAATACCTTGATAGTCTTGAGATTTCATTGTACCCTGCACAGATTCAAGACACCCTGTGCCAGATGCAGCAAAGCTGTGCCAGATGCAGCAAAGCAGCCCCAGAACATAACAGAAGCTCCTCCATGTTTCACAGTAGGGACAGTGTTCTTTTCTTGGTATGCTTCAGTTTTGCGTCTGTGAACATAGAGCTGATGTGCCTTGCCAGAAAGTTCCAGTTTTGTCTCGTCTTGTCCATAGGACATTCTCCCAGAAGCTCTGTGGCTTGTCAACATGCAGTTTGGCAAATTCCAGTCTGGCTTTTTTATGATTTGTTTTCAACAGTGGTGTCCTCCTTGGTCGTCTCCCATGAAGTCCACTTTGGCTCAAACGACGACGGGTGGTGCGATCTGACACTGATGTACCTTGACCTTGGAGTTCACCATGAATGTGTTTAGAGGTTGTTCTGGGCTCTTTTGTTACCATTCGTATTATCCATCTCTTCCATTTTTCATCAACTTTCCTCCTGCAGCCACGTCCAGGGAGGTTGGCTACAGTCCCGTGGATCTTAAATTTCTGAATAATATGTGCAACTGTAGTCACAGGAACATCAAGCTTCTTGGAGATGGTCTTATAGCCTTTACCTTTAACATGCTTGTCTATAAATTTCTTTCTAATCTCCTGAGACAACTCTCTCCTTTGCTTCCTCTGGTCCATGTTTAGTGTGCTGCACACCATGTCACCAAACAGTACAGTGACTACTTGTCACCCTTTAAATAGGCCAACTGACTGATTACAAGTTTGTAGACACCTGTGATGTTAATTAGAGGACACATCTTGGTTGAACATGTCCCTATGGTCACATTATTTTCAATCTTTTCTAGGGGGTACCATCATTTTTGTCCAGGCCTGTTTCATGAGTTTGTTTTTTAAAATAATTCTGTTGAACCACAATTCAAAAGCACTGTCTGATTTTCACTGGTTAATTTTCATAGAATTTTTATTTATTACCACTTTTGTCAGATTCAAGTTATTTCTGTGACCACTGTGGGTTTTTGTTTCATTATAGAGGAGTACCAACAATTTCATCCACGTGTGTAGGTCCATGTGCATAATTAAACATGTTGAGGTTACATTTTCATAATACACATGAATGAGCATGATGCCATATAAGTGTACAAGCTGTGTACAAGCTTCTGCTGCTGCAGAGACTAACATCTTCATTCCTGTCGTACACATTATGTAACATGAAGTTTAAATGTTTCTCATGCAGAAAAGCAAGGCTGATGACAAATTTTTTTTTTCTGAGCACAAATCTGTTGATTCATTGTTCTTTTTGAAGAAATCTCTTTTGACCAGAATAACAATGTGGCGGCTTTCTATTACCAAATATAGACTATTTGAAAGCAATGTTGTCATACTGTACCAAATTTCTGCATTTAGAATGAATATAATTATTTATATTATATGCTACCATTCTGAAAAAAAAAAAAAATCCAAGCAGTCAGTAGTTCTTGCTTATTTGCAGCATGAAACAGTATAAAATGTGGGATTATAATGCAAATATTTAGTCAATCAATGACTTGGCTCCTCTTGGCAGTGTACAACAGAATTAATAAAGCTAAGCTAGAGCATTTTATGAAAATAACATGAAGAGAAAGATGAGCAGTGCGAAGAAAACACGCACACAGAGGCTCTAATTAAACTCCATCACTGAGGCAAAGAAATAACATCTGTGTGTTCTTACATACAGATGTGCTTATAGACACATACAGTGGTGTGAAAAAGTGTTTGCCCCCTTCCTGATTTCTCATTTTTTTGTATGTTTGTCACATTTACAGTGGTGTGAAAAAGTATTTGCCCCTGTCCTGATTTCTCACTTTTTTGTATGTTTGTCACACTTAAATGTTTCAGATCAAACAAATTTAAACATTAGACAAAAATAACACAAATAAACACAAAATGCAGTTTTTAAATGAAGGTCTTTATTATAAAGGGTAAAAAAAAATCCAAACCTACATGGCCCTGTGTGAAAAAGTGATTGCCCCCCCCCGTTAAAACATAAATTTTTATGTGGTTTATCACGTCTTCGGAAAGCTGAGTTCAATTTCTCTAGCCACACTCAGGCCTGATTACTGCCACACCTGTTCTCAATCAAGAAATCACTTAAATAGGACCTGCCTGACAAAGTGAAGTAGACCAAAAGATCCTCAAAAGCTAGACATCATGCTGCGATCCAAAGAAATTCAGGAACAAATGAGAAACAAAGTAATTGAGATCTATCAGTCTGGAAAAGGTTATAAAGCCATTTCTAAAGCTTTGGGACTCCAGCGAACCACAGTGAGAGCCATTATCCACAAATGGCGAAAACATGGAACAGTGGTGAACATTCCCAGGAGTGGCTGGCAGACCAAAATTACCCCAAGAGCGCAGCGATGACTCATCCAAGAGGTCACAAAAGACCCCACAATAACATCCAAAGAACTGCAGGCCTCACATGTCTCAGTTAAGGTCAGTGTTCATGACTCAACCATAAGAAAGAGACTGGGGAAAAAAAGGCCTGCATGGCACAGTTCCAAGATGAAAACCACTGCTGAGCAAAAAGAACATAAAGGCTCGTCTCAGTTTTATCAGAAAACATCTTGATGATCCCCAAGACTTTTTCAAAAATACTCTGTGGACTGATGAGACAAAAGTTGAACTTTTTGGAAGGTGTGTGTCCCATTACATCTTGCGTAAAAGTAACACAGCATTTCAGAAAAGGAACATCATACTAACAGTAAAATATGGTGGTGGTAGTGTGATGGTCTGGGACTGTTTTGCTGCTTCAGGACCTGGAAGACTTGCTGTGGTAAATGGAACCATGAATTCTGCTGTCTACCAAAAAATCCTGAAGGAGAATGTCCGGACATCCGTTCGTGACCTCAAGCTGAAGCGCACTTGGATTCTGCAGCAGGACAATGATCCAAAACACAACAGAAAGTCCACCTCTGAATGGCTTAAGAAAAGCAAAATGAAGACTTTGGCGTGGCCGAGTCAAAGTCCTGACCTGAATCTGATTGAGATGCTATGGCATGACCTTAAAAAGGCAGTTCATGCTCGAAAACCCTCCAATGTGGCTGAATTACAACAGTTCTGCAAAGATGAGTGGGCCAAAATTCCTCCACAGTGCTGTAAAAGACTCATTGCCAGTTATTGGAAACGCTTGATAGCAGTTGTTGCTGCTAAGGAGTGGCCCAACCAGTTATTAGGTTTAGGGGGCAATCACTTTTTTGCAAAGGGCCATGTAGGTTTGGATTTTTTTTCCTTAATAATAAACACCTTCATTTAAAAACTGCATTTTGTGTTTACTTGTGTTATCTTTGTCTAATATTTAAATTTGTCTGATGATCTGAAACGTTTAAGTGTGACAAACATACAAAAAAAATGAGAAATCAGGAAGGGGGCAAACAGTTTTTCACATCACTGTAGGCAAAATATTCCACAACCATCTAGTTCACTTGCTCTTCTTGTGCACCAAGACAGGCAAACCCTGAGTGTGTACAGTGAAATACAAACCTGCATCAATAAATGAATCATGCCACTCTTTGGCGCTTTCTCTCTGCACGCTCTAAGCAAACAGATGGCAAATATTCTGTGCACATTTAAGATTGTACCTTCAGAGTAAGTGGCTACTATGGTCTGAAATCCGTGCTACAGATGAGTGGTAGTATTTTCATCAGAGTGGCCAAACCACACTGCTGTATGTGTGCACTGTTCAACCACCACGGTTTATTTATGATTCATATTTTAAGGGGGAGTGCAGGCTGTGGAAAGATAGGCTCCTTGATGAAGCGAGCTCTCATAAGGCAAGAAAATGTCCCAGCATGCACCCACACTCATGACGCCCAAAATTTCACACCCACAGCTTTTGTCACCCGAGCGAAAGCGGTGCATGGGCTTTGTGTGGGAGAAAATATATTGGAAAAGGAAATTTGCTGAGTTTCATTATTTGTTCCAGAGTTAATTTAACTTCAATTTGGTAGCAAGTGGAAATAATTTAAGAGCAGTATGGTTTATTTTTTAAATCTTCAAGACTTTTCACATTTTTTTTTTTCCTGACAGTTTTGCCATCTGTCCAATCGCATAGTTTCAGTTTGCCTGACAAAGACAATTGTGGTTGACAGGCTCTTTCTTTTTTAGAGTCGTTGATATGATACATGACAATTTCACACAACACAACGGTTTTGATTTGAATGCCATCCACTTACACAATGCTGCCAGTAGCTATTTACTGAGGCCGTGACTCACTGTCAACTTTAAAACTAATAGCGGACCTCCAGAGATGTGAGGAATCCTACTGACAGTTTGGGCTGAGGCGAATTACTTGTAGATTTACACCAGGGGAGGAGATGAGTCAGGTCCAATTTACATGGCCTCTGCAGTAAGCGACGCTGAGTGCAACACAGCAGAAGTGTTTTGTAGCTCATGCCGACTATGGCAAAGAACAATAGCACATTTTGGGAAATAAATCCTCCTCTAGTGCTGCCGTTTGAGGTACTGTATCACCACAGTTTCTCTGTACAAAGCACAAAAAAAAGGGCAGCCTGGTAGAAAAGTAATACATGTTCAAACCTATTGACCTCAGCATTACTTTGCAGCAGTTTATTTGAAACTTTTCACAAGCAAAGCCACCTTTTATAAATGGGCTGAGTTTGGAGTGACTGAAAGAAGGGGAGATATCCGACGATGAATGGCAGGGATCTTATGGGATTGATTCCCCACCTGTACCGTCTGCCCAGTCTCACGGATATTTTTCCATTCCCCGAGAAAGACTATTTTACATAATCATAAGCCATTTTCTTTGCATCATTAATTCAATCCTGACTGAAGGCATTTAATCATTCCTTCGAAGAGATGGGAGGCTTTCAGAGTCGAGCTTTATTTTCGCCAGGCAGTCGCACAGTCTCATTACAGAAGGACGGGCAGCAAAATAAAACTGCTGCAATCATCCCCATGATTTGAAAAGAGGTTATCTTTAATGGTTTCCTTGGCCTTGTGGGGAAAGGTCACTCTCTAACCTGCATTATGCCCATAGATGTAGACTGTTTTGATTCAAGGCCATCACTGAAGCAGCATGGAGGGCTGTATGCAAATGAAGCTAATGTGAATTTCACAGTGCTATTCTACAGTGAGAATAATCGGGGAAAGTTTTTTAGGCGGCTAAGACAGCCTTGACTTTTTTTGAGCCACGGTTATAAAACCACTTACCTCGTCTGCTGTCAAAGTGAAAAATGAAAAATTCAAAGAGAGAAAAGAAAATGCTCAAGGATGAAAAGAGAGGCCATGTTAAAGAGCTCCCTAGCTTCAACTCTGAGAGGCATGTTTCAAAGTGACATGAGCACAGATTACCCGGCCCCACTGTACTTCCTCTTGGGCAAAGTGCCTACACCAACATTAACCTTAGCATCTCTGCTCCTCCCTTTCACTCTCTCCTCTCCTTTTATGCCCATCTCTTCAAAACAAAACCACAAACACTATACTATAGCCTAAGTGCATGAATCTCTCCTTTTTGCTGCATTTAGGGCCGCATTACCTTCAGTTTTCATCAGCTGCATGCCGGGTTCACAAACACAGACCCTGTTATGTAGTTAGGACTACACTTTGGAACCAAGGAACAAAATCAGCCGCTGGCCGCCCCAGCTGAGAATGACTTTACTCATTCAGTGTCATTAGCCTCAATAATGATAGCGCGCAACATGGTGAAGCTGCCGCCAGCAAATCTGATGCAAAGGATTGTGAAAACAGTGCTGAGGGGTGGGTAATGAATTTTCTGAAATCCTGAGTGCAAAATAAAAAACAGAAAATAAATGTGTATCCACCTTATTCCTGGGGGTGCCGCTGTAGGAACGATTATGGGTGGAGCTTCCGGTTTCAGCTGAAAAAGTGTTAAATCAGTAAGAGTGGAGTAGCAGGGGCATTTAAAATAGCGTTTTTTCAAGTTTTTCAAATTCATTTTAATGTATAGTCCACATACGTGTTTTGCACTCAAGTGGCAGCTAATTTCAGCACTTGTAGTTTTTGTATTATTGAATGTTTTGGCATAGTTCTGGTACTTGTTGCTGGTGTTCGTGGTTGTGCCATAGACTGTATAAATGGAGGCTTCTTTGTGGCTCTGACTAGATTCTACGTCTGCTCTGAGGTAAATCTGATTATGTCCAACATATTTTAACAAAATGCAGCCGACTACTGCAGTGGAGACATTGACATATGTGACCTGTGCTGGCAAAATGATTTGGAATGTGCACCATGTCATTACGAGCTACAGGCAGGAGAAGTCATAAATCATGACCCTTTCTTTGTTTGCTAGCGGTAAGTCCCGGGAAAACCCTTGTGAGTGCCTCATATCATTGCAAAGCTTAGAAATTGCACTCTCTAAAAATACATATGTTTTGGTGGAAGCCGATCAAACGCGAGTTTTCAAGTGCTGATGACACATTTTTGACTTCCTCTAATTTTGCAATACATAATACAATATCGACAAGATGGCGGCGCGTGCATAACGCGAGGCTCAGCGTCTGTTCAGATTTTGTGGATTAGCAGTGTTATTTCTGCTCATTTTGGGTCTGTTCGTTCAGAACAGCTTCGCTTTTACATCTTACACCCGAAATGAGCTTTTGGACATTGGATTACAAAATAACGATAACGATCTTTTTATCAGCAACCTACGTCTCATCCCTGAGCTCCGGAGAACACCCGATGCTCGGCAAGCTTCCTGGCCGACCGGAAGTGCTCGCAGGCGGCATAGAGACCGTAAACAAAGGCAGGGGAAGCGCGGTGGGCTAAGAGCTAAGCTAAAACTAACACAGTACCAGCTTTCTCTACCCAGTATTTTCCTCGCTAATGTACGGTCACTGGCGAACAAAATGGATGCGCTACGGCTTCGGATCACCAACAATAAGAGACTTATGAACTGCAATATCATGATTTTCACGGAAACATGGCTACACAGTGGAATACCCAACAATGCTATCGAGCTAGCCGGCCTACACACTCTCCAGGCAGACAGATCAGCTGATGACTCTGGTAAGACCAGAGGTGGGGGAGTGTGCATTTATATTAACAAGGCTTGGTGCACGAACTTTGTCACTGTTGGGAGACACTGCTCAGCTAACCTGGAGTTTCTCATGGTTAAATGTAGACCTTTCTATCTGCCACGCGAGTTCACTTGTACCATCATAACAGCTGCTTATATTTCTCCGGATGCTAATGCTAAGCTTGCTATGAAAGAACTGCATGCAGCTATTAGCAAACAACAAACTACACACCCAGAGGCAGCATTTATTGTGGCGGGTGATTTTAACCACTCTAACCTCAAGACAGTGCTTCTTAAATTCTACCAGCATGTCTCCTGTCACACAAGAGGGGACAAAACATTGGACCATGTTTACACCAATATTGTGGGAGCCTACACAGCAACTCCCCTCCCCCACCTAGGTCAGTCTGATCACTTATCTTTGTTCCTTACCCCCAAGTATGTACCGCTCATCAACCGGGTGAAGCCATCAGTGAGGACCATCAATGGGGCTGCACGGTGGCGCAGTGGTTAGCACTGTGGCAGCACAGTTTTATCCTCGGCTGGGGGATCGCGGGGACCGTGAGATTGTGGGTTCGATCCCTGCCCCCGGCCAACAGTGATCTGTGTGGAGTTTGCATGTTCTCCCCGTGTTTGCGTGGGTTTACTCCGGGATTTCTCCGGTTTCCTCCCACATGCCAAAAACATGCAGGTTAGGGAGTTAAGGGGCGCTTGCGCACGCAGTGACCGGCAGCTGGTGGTTTGTCACCAGTCTGCAAAACAAATCTACCTACGGGTACAAAATAAGTAATAAAAAAAAAGTGTGGCCAGAGGGGGTTGACTCTGTACTCCAGGAAAAGTTTAGGAACACAGACTGGAGTATGTTCACCTCTCAGGCTACCTGTGGCTCCCACATAAACATAAACATCGACTCTTACACCCACTCAGTCCTGGACCATATCAACACCACTATTGACAGTGTCACCACGGAAAGACAGATCACCACGTACCCAAATCAGAAGCCGTGGATGAACAGAGAAGTGCGGCTTCTGCTAAAGGCACGTAACAATGCCTTTAGATCTGGTGACGCACAGGCCTACAGTTCATCCAGGGCAGATCTGAAGAGGGGCATCAAGAAGGCCAAGCACAGCTACAAGCTGAAGGTGGAGGAACATTTTGGGGACTCTGACCCCCGACGCATGTGGCAGGGCATTCAAGCTATCTCTGATTATAAGCCCAGCAACTCCATACCTATAGCCATGACTGTGTCCTTTCTCAATGAGCTAAATGACTTCTATGCTCGTTTTGACAAGGACAATAACGAAAAGAACATCAATTTCCCACCCTCTGACGACCTCCACCACCTCACACTCACCCACACCGACGTCTGTAATGCACTGAGTCATGTCAACGTACGTAAGGCTGCTGGCCCTGACGGCATTCCTGGGCGTGTGCTGAGGGCATGCACTGAGCAGCTGGCAGGGGTCTTCACGGACATCTTCAACCTGTCCCTGGCCCAGGCCGTGGTACCAGCGTGCTTCAAGACCACTTCTATAGTACCAGTGCCGAAACATTCAACACCATCGTGCCTAAATGACTATCGCCCTGTGGCACTGACACCCATAGTCATGAAGTGCTTTGAGCGACTGGTCTTGGCACAGCTCAAAAAATGCCTGCCCCCTACACTGGACCCTCACCAGTTTGCCTACCGGAGCAACAGGAGTACAGAGGATGCGGTTTCTACAGCGCTGCACTATGTACTCTCACACCTGGATGACAAGAACACCTACGCAAGAATGCTGTTTGTTGACTTCAGCTCAGCATTCAACACAGTTATCCCCTTCAAGTTGATCACTAAACATGGGGACCTGGGAATCAGTACCTCCACCTGCAACTGGATCATGGATTTTCTGACCAACAGACCCCAGCATGTTAGGTCAGGCCCCAACCGTTCTTCCGTCATCACACTCAACACTGGTGTACCACAGGGCTGTGTGCTCAGCCCATTCCTCTACTCCCTCTTCACCCATGACTGCAGGCCTATGTATGGATCCAATTCCATCATAAAGTTCGCAGATGACACCACGGTGATCAGACTCATCAGGGACAACGATGAGTCAGACTACAGGGCAGAGGTTGAGCACTTGGCTACTTGGTGCGCTGACAATAACCTGCTCCTTAACACCAGCAAAACCAAGGAGCTCATAGTGGACTATGGGAAGGAGAGGGGAGAGACACATGACCCCATCCATATCAATGGCATAGCTGTTGAACATGTCCCCAGCTTCAAATTCCTGGGGACCCACATCTCGGAGGACCTGTCCTGGTCAGTTATCACCACCAGCCTGATCAAGAAGGCCCATCAGCGCCTCTTCTTCTTGAGGACACTGAAGAAGAACCATCTGTCAACTGACATCCTGGGCAACTTCTACCGCTGCGTGATAGAGAGCACCCTGACCAACTGTGTCACAGTCTGGTATAGGAGCTGCTCTGTCGCTGACCGTAAGGCGCTGCAGCGGGTGGTGAAAACCACCCAACGCATCACAGGGACTCCACTTCCAGTTATAGAGGACGTCTACAGGAAAAGATGTCTGCGCCGGGCACGCAGCATTCTTAGGGACTCCAACCATCCTGCTCATGGACTGTTCCAGCTTCTCCCCTCTGGAAGGCGTTTCAGAAGCCTTCAGACTAGAACCAGCAGGTTTAGGAACAGTTTCTTTCCAACAGCTGTCACATTATTGAACTTAGTTCCCCGCTGACTCTCTTACCATCCTCACCTGTACATAACTGCCCATCTAACTTATTGTACATTATTTGCACATAACAGTACTCTTAACTTTCTGCACTGCTGCATATATTTGCTTAAATTGCACATACTGTCAATTACTGTATATACTGCACTGCTGTCCTTTGCACTTCTGATTGGATGCTAAACTGTGTTTCGTTACCTTGTATTCATACATGTGTAATGACAATAAAGTTGAATCTAATCTAATCTAATCTAATCTAACAATATGACAAAATAGGTTGGTCTGTGCAGTTCTAAGTCAAACAGGCTTTTTTTTTCACGCGAATAGCCAACGTTTTCATGAGCGCCACGTCACCAATTACGTCAGTGGCTGGAAAACCCTGCTGCCATGTAGTCACGTCATCTACAGAACACAGCGTTTGGCTGCTCATTGTACACACAGGATGGAAGCGGTTGAAAGCATTGACAATGGTTCCAGCACATGTAGTCTGGAATTGGTTTGTGTTGTCCAATCTTCCGACGATTATAGTTCCGAAGAATTGGATGACAAAGAAGAATCTGGGGGCATCAGACCGTATAGGTTTGAGCCATGTCAAGTGGGCATCGTGCCAAGCGAGTCACACTCATAGAGTGACGGTGGAGAGGCACACATGTCCGCCGCAGCATCAGCGACAAACACATGGCAGGGGAACACCAGTGTTATTCTTTTGTTACAGATACTGCAACAAATTATTTGTTCAAAAATATAACTTATTTAAACCCGATTTTTCAATAAAATCATAGCAGTATATTCTCTGTGGCTCAGGCATCAAGTTTATTATGGATTATATTTTGAGTTCTTGTTGCTTTTGTTTTGTACATGTGCTTTATGTGTGTTTTGAGCCACTTTCAGGTGGCACTGTCCAAGATTCGCCGGTCCGAACACACGTGCCCTCTCTCTTTGACAGTCAGCTGTTCATGTTTTCTGTGCATCATCTGCCGTGTTGTCAGCTAGCCAATATTGCCAACACTATCACGACGTGCTAGCCACTCCACACAGCTGTGGTTCTGTTGTGCCCCTTGAAGCGATGTTGGCCCTGGGGCGCAACCGTGGTTAACACGTCTCCTCTCCATGTTCGCTGGGCGATGTCAGCCCCAAACACCAACTGCAAGTGCTTCTGTTTATTTTTGTGGGTCTTCACCTTTTTGGGAACTGTTGTCATCGTTCTTATGTTCAATACATGTGCTGTGGCGAATTCTGAGTGTAAATCCATTCATCATGACCCTCTGTGCGCTCTTACGCAGGGCCGACATCGCTTCAAGGATGCACGAGAACCACAGCGAACATGGAGTGACTAACACATTGTGAGAGTGCTGAAAATACTGGCAGACAAACAGCACAGATGACTGGCAAATGGCCGCGAAGTACACGCACTGCTGGTGATGGTGTGATGAGAAGCAACTGGGCGAAGACTGGGAAACATGATCAGTGGGAGGGGAATCAGCTGCTGATAATGAGAGAGGGGACGTGCCCAGACTGGCGTGCGGTCAGAGAAAGTAGGTCAAGCTGCGTGTGAATCCATTAATCCTTCCCTTCCTCCGTGAGCTCCTCCTGCATAAAAGTGCACGAGGAGGCTTATGACAGTTGGAGCTGAAGCATGTGATGTGGTCTTTCATTGCCTGCTGTTTATCTATAGTAAGCCTGCAACAACGCAGAGGCCTAGCCATAAAATTAAAACAAGAAACCAGAGAAACTGTGAGCTACAAAGCTGCTGTCATTCTAGTTAACAACACCGGAGTCCGTTCTGTCGATCACATCACTGGGGTGCCGCCCTTAATTCGGTGGGCGGCACCACAGTCCAGACAGCGGCTGCAGTTTTTTTTAATAATAACAAGTTTATGCAGGCGCTGTTGGAAATATTATATTGATCATAGACGATGACTTTTGGGTTTACACAACATGCTAAAAAATGTCAAAAATGTGTCATCAGCACTTTAAACCTAGCCAAAATTGTTGCGGCCCAAAAAGCTTGAATTCGCGGGACCTTTTTTAAAGAGATGCGATAAAAGTTGCAATGTTTTGAAAGGTTTTTTTTGCAATAAAGGTTGTGGGAAGAATTACAAATTTTAAAGCAGATGCTTTTTTCAGATAACCGCAATAATATTCTATAACACAAGAAAAACACAGGATTGTCAAAAAAATTCCAATTAAACAGTGATTTGTAAATTAAGCAGAAACTTCTGCTATACAGAAAAACTCTTTTGTGCAACAGCAAATACTGACTTTAACACAATATCCATTACAACAGCTAAATTGCATTGAATGCATGTTAAAGAGTAGAGATTTGGAAATTACTGGCAGCAACTTGAAAACTCCCTAACCGCAGCTGTCCCCACCCACTCTGTACCGAGTACAGAGAAAAAAGAAATAATTTATTCTGTTGCTCTGTATTGTCTATCAGAGTCTGTGTTTTTCTGAAAAACAATTACAGACAATATTCTCTCTCTTTCCGTGCCTAACTCCTACCTGTCTATCTGCTGTGCATCTTGACACACACCTGTCTCATCAGATACTCAGCTTTCATCAACAGGAGTCCTACCGGGGAAGGACGAGGACAGCATTGGTCCATGTCCAGACCGGAGATTCACAGCTTTAAAGCTCACTGACAAGATGTAGTAATGGTTTTACCTCTAAAGATGTATAAAATGATACAACACTGGCTGTAGTGTTAAATTTGCTCATTTGTTTGTGGTTTTACGGCGTCTCTCCTCATGTGCGCTCCCGTGACGGAGTGGTTTTCAAGCAGGAGGACGTTTTTCACCACAAACCCAGCACTTCGCACACGTGGTAGGACGGAGAAGTGGCGAGACATCCACCGGTTGGCTGGGGGAGACGGAGGAAGGGGCGGTGTGGGGAAACCTCACAGGTGAGTGTTTTTTTTTACTCACGCACACTATTTTTTGCTGACGTGTTCTGTTAATACTGAAGTGAATGCGGTGAAATGACACATTTGATTGGTTAGACTGAGTGTTTGAGCGCTACTCAAGGACAAATTTGATTGGCGAAATTGGTGGAAGTTGATAAGAATTGGCTAAAATTGCAGGAAAGTTGCGGTGATTGGACAAAGTTGTAAGGTCATGCAAAAGACGCAGCTAATCAATGATTTTGCGTGAACTGACGCAATCGTAGCATTGCAAAATCCTGGAGGGCCTGATTAATAAAAAAGCAGTGCACCATGGAGACACTGCTGCAAATAACAAGGCTCGGGGCATACAAGCTTAACCAACATTTTCATACAGTATGACAGAATACAACTGGTTGTTCATTAGAGCAAGAACAAAAATTTGCAAAAATGCATTCTTACAACTAATCAATTCTCTCCATTTTAAATAAAAAAGGTAAGCTGTTGATTGTAGAGTAGGTCATTGTTACAAAGTAAATCCTTAGCTCCTTATTGCTAAGCAGACACGCTGCATAAAGAACATCTTAGAGCAGATCATAACACACTATACCTCACCACACTGAAAAATAAAGCATTAAGCAGTATAAAGATTTTTTTTTTTTTTTTTTTTTGGGGGGGGGGGAGTCATTCACCCCTTTACTCTCAGAGCTTCAATATGCATAAAATTATATTCCAGAAAAAAAAAATCATCCTTCTGCTGCTCTTTCAGCCTTTGTGCTGAAGTTGGACTAGTTTACACGATTCACTGCACATAGCGAACACATTTGCATTTTAATCCAAATGCACTCCTGCAAGTAAACCTTTGCCTAAATGTTAAATAAGGGGTGTGGTTAGAGAAAACACAGCAATCAGTCTTCATGTCCCTTTGGGGTATCTCTGTGTGAACAGGCTGAACGAATTCCCTTAAATAAAATGTGAAACCTTTTAACCATGTCAGGAGCAAATGAAAATTCACTCTAAAGGGGTGGAATGAAAATGTAATGCAGTATTACGTTGACATGTTCTGAGCATCTTAATGCAAGTGTTTGTTTGTTCTCATTTTCACAGATGTCAACACAGATTTATAGCAATATGGGAAATTCAATTAATACATTATTTCCAAATTATGAGTAATCTGCAGTTATAATAAGACAACTATAAAATCACCAAACAAAATACAAGTCAAAGATGTCAGTGTAACAGACTGTGAAATATGGGTGCACAAAGGTGGAAGTACTAGCTATAGATCTAATATTGATAAGTTGATTAATACTAGCACAGTTGAAAGTCCCTTATTTTTTTTCAGAACTCAATAAGCAAAAAGGTCTGATCAGACTTTAAATGTCTATTAGATGTAACTGATTAGACAGGTGGGGTTTGGTAGGTTTTAAATGGATAAGAATAATTAAACTGAATTACCTTAAAGTGGAAGAAATTTTAGTGTATCATGTATAAAATCTGCTTTAACTGGATAAAGCACAAATTTAAATTCTGAATGCTTCACATTAGTGAATTCAGTGTGAACATCTGGGTTATGCCCTACCTATACTTCATGCCAGTCTTCATACTTTGTTCACTGGAGGATGGCACGCTCTGAACAGAGAGCTGCCCCAGACTGCGAGCCACCATCGCCACTGCTCTGAACTTGCTGCGGGTGCCTGTGCTGGGGCTGTTGGCATTCTGCCGGTTGAGCCGGTCCTCTGTGTTGCGACTCACTCCCCCACGATGGTCCGTGCAGACTAATGACACCTGCATCCTGGGTTTTGACCAACTGTTCCGATTACAGATGCTCTAATTAAACTCTCCTCTGAATAAATCAGGTAAGGCGGTGGGATGCCCAAGGACCCTCTCAGAAGGGAAACAGTTTAGTCAAAAGGATGTGGTTAACTCAAATCAAGCCTCACACTGTACCGGCTAGAAATCTCTGCCCGGGCTTTGTGGTGACTGACCAGCTCACGATGTTTAGTTAGAAAAAACACAGAAAGGTAAAAGGGGAGGGGAGATGCTATTGATTGCTGATCAGGTCAAAATAAAATCACACTGATGGAAGTACAAAACCAAGCATATCAAATAAAGTGTCTGCTTCCCTGCTATGAGAAATCGGGAATCACTGTTATCTTGAGACATATAAAACAAAAATCCAAGACAATGTAACAGATAAAATAAAAATCCAAGTCTCGAGTTAAAAGCCGATTTCCCTCTCTGTTCTCCCTTGACTCATTCAGGTGTCCTCTTCTTTCATCTATAATCAGAAGCTGACAAGAAGAATCTCTTACAAAGTATTACGATTTCCTTTCAAAACTGAGCCCAGAGCTAGAGATAACACCTCTCCCTTCCACGCTTTAAGAGTGGTAACACACAGATCCACCGAAAGAGATGGAGAAAATAAAACACGACACAGTTCCAGGAGGCTTTCATCTCCTCTTCCAAGTCCGCCTTGGCTTCTGCACTTGCTGATGCATATTCTGCAAAACGCTGCTGCCTGTTTGTAAAATGACAATCTAATAGTCACCTCCCAGCTCTGACTGGATTAAACTTACATCTCTGTGCCCTGCGCTTGGCATAAAGCAACATAGTGTACATAAGTGAGAGAGAGAGAGAGACAGAAAGAGAATGGGGGGGAGGGAGGGGACGGAATGCGGTGGGAGGGATATGAAGAGGAGCTACAAGGAGAAATATTCAAAGAGCTACAGCAGCGTGAGAGACCAAGGCATTGAAATTGTGTGCGTGTATGGCAGCTCTCCTAAGAAAGAGTAGCATGTTTCCTGTGCTCATCTTTGTCTGTCTGTTGCCCTGCAGTGTGGTTTAATTTAGTTTATTCTGTCAGGAGAAAAAGGGGGGGGGGGGTGAATGCTCAGTGGTCAGGGGTTTGCTGTTGCTTATGGCCCAAGAGCAGGGGTTTCTCACGTGGGTCTGTTTACATACCCATGTAATATTCATTATGTAACGTTACGCTGGCAATATATGTTAAAGACAAACACGACAGACACGCAACTACACTGTGGTTTCCTCAGCCACAGTTTTGCTTATTCATCAACTGAAAATTAAAGAAAATAATAATAATCTGTTAAATAAAACTCTTAAACTTGTAATTGGTAATTAGAGATATTTGCTCTTGAGTGAACTCAGCAGACGCATGCAAGAGGAAACAGTAGAAATATGATAAAGGTAGGAGGTTGAAAAGTAAACACGACTGTACCTGCAGATTGATGAGACAGTAGATGAGGCGCACGCTCCCAGTAATATAACACTGAAGCTTATCTGAGTGGATCAGCTTGTGTGCCAAGGAGACAATTAAAAGAGATGGCTTCAGGACCAGGCGTGTGTCGTAGAAGAGAGCTACATCAAAGGGACCCGGCAAACGGGCTGTTGGCAACTGACAGCCCTATTCTTGGAGCTATGACCTTTTGGTCTCCTGGACTTAAAAAGAGCCCTTGGGGGATAGATGGTTTAATTGAACTGAAATCTGATTTAAGTTTAACAGTGTGTGTGGAGAGGAGACAAGACTAGGTCAATAGGAACCTTGAAATGCTCTAATCTATAGTAAACACAATACACAAAGGAACAATAATAGAATCAAAAGCTTACATACTACTGTTTAAAAGGAAATTGGAGCTCTTTTCCACTTGGGTTCTAATTTGAACTAATTAATTTAGAACTTTAAAGCCCAGTCATATAGCATATGATTTTAATTTTTATTCTTCTGTGTCCAGATGAATATTTGCAATAGGTCGATCCCAAAAAAGTTATTTTAATTGACTGTATTGTGAGGAATATACAATTTTCCCATATCTGACAACAGAAGAGTGCCTGATTTTTATTTGCTGTTTTTAAGGACAGTGCAGGTTGATGAACATTGATATCAATCAATGTAAACTTGTCAGATTGTAGCCAGTGGTTAATTTCCATCTGTTTTCCATGGGTTACAATTTTTCCTTCCCCCATTCTATTATGCTGAGCACCAAGCCAGAGGGTGGGAAGTACCATTTTTATATGGTCTTTGGTATGACCTGGCCAGGGCTTGAACCCCCGACCTCCTGGCTGAAGGGTGAGTGATCTGCCACTAGGCTACCACTCCAGTTTCTCCACCATTCCATACTGACAAGCGCCAATAAACCTCGATGTTGCATTTTAGGTTAATGACTTAAAAATGCAACATCACCACTGCATTAATAGTAAGGCTGCACGATTATTGCCAAAATGATGATCACGATTACTTTTGATCAGTATTGAAATCACGATTATTCATTAACTTTAGAAAAAACACAATTACATATATTTTTTTTTTAATTCATCCCTACTGACCAATTGCTAGATGAAGCCTGTGGCCAAAGTACTGGAGCCTCGTCCATTTATTTAGAGAAGCTGCCTTGACGACGTTAGATCCACTGTCTGTTGTTATGCAGCCTAGTCCCTCCTCCTGCAGGCTCCAAGATGACTGCGCTTCCCTCAGTCCGTGGGCTATAGCTTCTTCTGTGTGGTCTTGTAGGAAAAACGTCTGCAAGCATCGACTCTTCATTTTAAAATCTCCATCAATGTAGTGAATTGTCAGGGACAGGTGGGGCTCTGTTTTTCTGCTTGACCATAGGTCAGTCGTAGTTGCAAAGTACTCAACAGTTGTGATATCGCATCTATATTTTTCATACAGCACAGGTAATGCAACTTTAAAGAATCACGTAGGGATCACGTATTTCTTGTCCAGCGTTTTGACCATGTTTCTGAAGCCTTTGTTGCTCATACAGTATTTAGTGGACACATGTTTTTGGCCAAATTAAACGCTAATGCATCAGTTACTTTAGTGTGTCTTTGGGAGGTGGATGGATATGGTGAAGCTCTGTGCAGGGTTGATACTATGGTTGCCTGGGTCGGCGCCGGACACAGATTGTGATTTAGTGAAGTGACATTCGCTTTAGCCTTCATGCATTTATTGTACTTTTGTTTATGGTGTTTTTTTCAGGTGGTTGAATAAGTTAGTTGTGTTGCCCTGTGGCGCAGAGACAGCTCTATGGCACTCTTTCCATGTAATTTTTTTTTAGTCAGCATCACTTGCCCTGAATCCAAAACACATCCAACATCGGATGATGATCCTTTTGAGGCACTAGCCCCTCGCCTCCACGTGTTGCTGTACTGTCACCTTCTGCTCCTGACATCTGATTTGTGTTTCACCATCACACCAGCCCGCTATTGATAACTTAAGGCTGCCGCTACAGGGTGCGCTCGCTTGTCAGTTTTGCAGCTTAACGTTGCCTTAACATGCGTTTGGCCCCTGGTGGTCGGCTGGCTGTTGGTTGAGAAAATGCTTGATTTGATATGCAACAGAGCCCACATTTTAAATGTTAATATTGCCAATGTTCATGTTTATTTAATCGTGGCAGCCAAAATCGTAATCACGATCAAAATTCTATTAATTGTGCAGCCCTAATTAATAGTACAACTCCGATAATGCTCTGATAACTGTGTACAAAAATCTAGCACTTCTTAAAAGTTTCCTGTTCTCAGATGGTCATAAAGTGGTGGTACTGCACCTTAGTGCTGGTTGCAACTTGCCAATCAGAGGGCACTCAGAGAGCGCAGACCTCTGCAAAGGCTCCATCCCTCCCTCCATCTGTACAGTGTGAGTTTGGGCCTTGGTGAAGGTATGCTCTTGTGGATCACTTCCGAAATCCAATGGGTTCATTCATAGCCCAAGGGCCACCTCTGATAAAAATCATCAAAATCCATCCAGTAGTATTTTTGCATAATCTTGCTAACAAGCAGACAGCCAGCCAGCCCACCCACCCCAATCACATTACCTCCTTGGTGGAGGTAACAAAAAAAAAGAGAGAAGAATTCAGTGTTTCCTCTGGCTTAAAGACCTTCCCTCGACCACATCATCATTTCCCACCGCGCGTTCAGAAGAGCAGAGCTTGGTAACACTAACTATCGCCTGCTGGTCATGCAGCTTAAGCTGAAGCTACGGGTCGATCCTTCAGCCAAGTACCAGTCCTGTCTGGACTCCTCCTAGCTCTGTGATCCCAACATTGCTACTGAGTTCCGATGTTCTATCAACAACCGCTTCAGTGAACTGGCCATGGACAAAGTGGGCGACTGGGAGATTTTCAAGAAAAACATCATCCAGTCTGCCCGCAATGCCCTGGGACGTTCACAATCTTCCCCAAAATGACCTTGGATCTCTCGGCAGACTCTGGACATCAATGACCATCACCGAGAGGCTCGCCTCTGAGGCGACCTGATGGGAGTACCGCAGATTAAACCATCTATGCAACGTGGTCATCGGAGGGGACAAAGAGAGGTACTGCTCAGAAGAAGCCGAGCGCCTGGAGTCAGCGGCCAGAAATAAGAACATGAGCCACGTGTTCAGTATGCTCCATCAAGCACGCAATGGCCCACACACCAAGACAGCCCAAGTGAAGGACATCAGTGTAAATCTCATCACCACTGAGACAGACTGCCTGGACTGCTGGAAAGAGCACTTCAGTCACCTCCTGCATTATCCTCCTGTTCCCGTTGACCCCAATCTCTTAGCCACTGCCATTACTTCCTGTGATTCCTGCAGAACCGATTTTGTCACCCCTGAAGAAGTCGCAGCTGCCCTGACCAAGATAAACAACAGGAAAGCCCCTGGAATTTGTGCTATAACCACTGAAAAGCTGAAGATGGGTGAAAATTGCACAATCCAGTGGCTCACCCACATTATCAATCATCTTTGGGTGACAGAGCAGCTCCCCAGTGACTGGACCAGGGGCATCACCCTCCCCTTCTGGAAGGGGAAGGGCGACAAACTCATCTGCAGCAATCACAGAGGCATCACTCTTTAGTCCATTCCTGGGAAGCTCTTCACCAGGATCCTCCTCAGTCGTGCCCTTCCAGCCATCAGAGGTGGCCATCGCCCTCAGCAGGCAGGATTTATGCCCAACCGCTCGACCTCAGACCACATCTCTGCTGTTAGCCAATTAATAGAGAAGGCTTATGAATTCCACCATGACCGCCATCTCTATATAGCCTTTATAGAGCTTAAGGCTGCCTTCAACACCGTGGACCATGCTTCTCTTTGGAGTATCCTGCAGATCCTCGGAGCCCCACCCAAGATCAGAGCCCTGTTTAAGTGGTTCTACAGCAGCTTGGAGAGCTGTGTCCGTGTGAACGGAAAGAAGTCCGGCTGGTTTCCCATCAACAGCGGGGTCCAACAAGGTTATGTGGCCGCTCCTGATTTCTTCAATTGTGTCAGACTATCTGATGACCAAGGTCTGCAAGCAGGTCCCTGGCATGCAGTTTGGCAACTACCATCTGGCTGACCTTGAATATTCTGACAATATCATCCTGTTCAGCCCATCGCCCATCCTACAGTCAGCTGAGAGATGCTCTAGTTGTCTACCATGAAGAGGAAGCGGAGCTGGGCCTTCAGGTGAGCTGGACGAAGACTAAGCTAATGCATGTTGGCAACTGACCGGCTCCACCCCCGTTACAGCTTGGGAATGATGCCGTCGAGTTTGTCAATTCCTTTGTGTATCTGGGCTCCACAGTGACCAACAATGGGGACATGAAACCAGAGCTCAACTGCAGACGTGGCCTTGCTGCATCAGTTTTGCAAGCACTATGGAAACCTCTCTGGCGCCATCGTTCAATCTCCCAAAAGACGAAGCTCCGCATATACAATGTGTCAGTCCTCTCCATTTTACTCTGTGGGTCACAGACATGAACTCTGGCCTCGAGAGTGGATGGGTTTGACAGTCAGGCCCTCAGAACTATCAAGAACATAAGGTGGCCCCAGCGCACTTCTAATGACAAGCTCCAAGCCCACACACATCAGCCTGTGGCATCCCACCTTATAACACAGTGCCATATCCGCTTGTTTGGCCATGTCCTCCGCCTCCCACCAGAACACCCGACAAAAGCCATCTTCATGTTCGGCCCCAGGAACTCAGGGTGGCAAAGACCTCGGGACAAGCCATGCATCAGATGGTTCAATGTGGTGGAGAGGGACCTCCGACAGCTTGGAGTCCCTGTTGAAGATGCAGGGAAGCTGGCCCAAAACCGGCAATGCTGGCACACACTGGTTAACCTGATTGGCTCTACACATGGTGATGACCACCCAGCCCTCACCCCGCATGAGTAGTAAGCAACATTAGAGGCCTCAGTCTGCAAGAAATGTTGCATACCGCATCATGCATTTCACTGCTGATTTCACCACTGTAGTGAAGGTTAAGTTGTAGTTAATTTTCCAATTAATTGAACATTAATTGTCTCACACAAATTCTATATCCACTGCACTATAACTGTTCTTGTACACTTATTTGTGTACAGCTGTAATAACGAAAAACTTATAGTAAAAGTTAAAGATCAACTGGACACACAGCCCATTTTCTATAGATTTTGTGATATCATTATCACAATATTTTGCTGCCATGATTGTGTGAACCTCTGATAGTGTGAGAGCCCAAGTTGAGCCACGCCCCGTCTCTAAAATTCTGGCACAGATACATCAACTTTAATGGTCTTATAGACAAACAAAAGTAATCACATTCTTCTTTTTTTCCACTAATTCGTAACATTAGCTGTCTCAGGGTGATTATATTGAATGTATGTCTGGATCATCACTCAGCAGTCCTTGGCAGAACATCAATGTTATCTTGACATCTTTGCAGGGTTTCTCTCCTTCCCTTTTGGGTAGGGTGATGGAAAACAGATATGGGGCAATTCTCTCCACCCTCTTCGCCTGCTCATGTTGACGGAGCAGTTAACCATGATTGCAGAGGTCTTAAATGAGAGCTCTTTAACACAGGATATGGTCTATGCATTTACCACCACAGTAACGTAATGCCTCCAGAGTCATGGCATGGGGAAGGTGCAGAAAAAATTTGGCCAGAACAGATTCTGTGTCAGCATTGTGATTTACACCAAGCTTACATACGGTAACCTCTCTGGAAAAAAAAAAAAAATAAAAAAATCTCAGGGCTCCAGCTAGAGCATGCCAACAAAAATGTAAAATCAAGACGTTTCAAATAAAGTAACATATTAGTCATCATTTTATTGAAGTTCTGCCCACAGATTATCACAGTTAAAGATCTTATGTTATTTTCAGTTCCAACACCATATAACTACAGTATGTACAGTATATGGCGTATCTACACGTTGATTGATCGTTAAATGATCAATAAAAGAATACATCTGCCCAACGATCACATCATTAATGAATCATCTTTAACAAATCTGTTCTTTTCCATTTTTTCCCCAATTTCCAAACACACCCTGCCTTTAAGCAGCACGAGTTTATTTTAATACAATTATAAAATGTATAAATCAAAATAGCAGACACACACACACACACACACACACACACACACACCAGTGCTTTGTGATTGTTAAATTCAAAACCAGCTATGAACTGCTGCAAAAATATGCCAACAGATATGCTCAATCCAATAAATCATGGTTGTCACATTTACTATGACTTAATAATTCTCCACAGAAGCATCTGCCAACATTTATCAGACCATCAACATACGCTTCATTTCTTTTGACTACATCTAGAAAACAACAAAGAGCCCAAAATCCCAGCTAGAAAGACAGAAAGGACAAAAATGATTTTTGATCAGGATTTGTCCTTCAATTCACATATTAAATTTGTTTCTAAGACTGCCTTCTATCATTTGCGTAATATTGCCAAGATTAGGAGCATCTTGTCTCAGAGTGATGCTGAGAAACTGATCCACGCTTTTGTTAGCTCGAGATTAGATTATTGTAATTCTTTATTATCAGGCTGTCCTAAAACATCTTTAAAAAGTCTTCAGCTGATCCAAAATGCTGCAGCAAGAGTTTTAACAGGTACTAGAAAGAGAGATCATATCTCTCCAGTTCTGGCCTCCCTTCATTGGCTTCCCATAGAGTTTAGAATTAAGTTTAAAATCCTTCTTCTTACTTACAAAGCTCTAAACAATCAGGCTCCTTTTTATTTAAAAGATCTGATACTACCGTATTATCCTAACAGAGCACTACGCTCCCAAAATGCAGGATTACTTGTAATACCTAGAATCTCCAAAAGTACAATGGGAGGCAGAGCCTTCAGTTATCAAGCTCCTCTCCTGTGGAATCAGCTGCCAATCTGGATTCGGGAGTCAGACTCGATCTCTGTTTTTAAGAATAGGGCTAAAACCTACCTTTTTGATATAGCCTACAATTAGGGAGGGATCATGTGTTTCTGAACCCTCCCTTAGTTATGCTGCTAATAGGTTTAGTCAGCCGGGGGACCTCCAGTAATGCACTGGGCCTCACTCCTTTCCTCACTCTCTATGAAATATTTTTTTTTTTTGCTGGTCATTAACATCTGTTTGTTCTCTCCCATAGATTGAGTCCCCATCGTGCTGTTTGCTCTCTACATGTCTGTTCTTTTCTTCTTCTCTATCCCCTCACCCCCCAGCCAGTCGCAGCAGATGACTGCCCCTCCCTGAGCCTGGTTCTGCTGGAGGTTTCTTCCTGTTAAAAGGGAGTTTTTCCTCTCCACCGTCGCCAAGTGCTTGCTCACAGGGGATCGCCTGATTGCTGGGGTCTTTCTGCAACTGTGGGGGTCCCCCCCTACAGTTGATAGTGCTATGAGATGACTGTTGTTGTGAAATGGCGCTATATAAATAAAGTTGAATTGAATTGAATTGAAAAATAATCATTAAAAATGACTGGCACCTAATCACTGCATGATTACATTTTTGTTCTCTTGAAGGACTGATGTTGGCAGGAGTTTTAAAGGTCTACACCTATTCGTGTCAACTAAAAAGATTATTAGTGAAACCTTTTATTTCTTTTTTTTAAATGACACAGGTTGATTTTAAAGGGGTCATTGACTGAAAAATGGTGTTATGTACGTTTTAACCTTCTGAAAGGCATCTATTGGAACCATGATGATCAAAAAAATATCAAAACTCTCTGTTCTTAAAAAAAAAAAAAATACAGGCGGCTGCCAGTGGTAGCCCTCAGCCTCTGTTTGTTGTAGAGATGCAGTTTATATGGCATTCTGACCTTGATGGGGAGGCATCTGTGGTGCAGGTGTAGTGTGACCGACTACTGATCGGAGGGTCACGGGTTCGATTCCCGCTCTTTCTGCAGTCTGCATGTCGAAGTGTCCTTGAGCAAGACACTGAACCCCCAGCTGCTCCTGGTGGCCAGGCTAGTGCCTGTGTGTGTATGGGAGCTCTGCCGCCATCGGTGTGTGAATATGTACGTGAATGGGTGGATAGCAGGATCTGTAAAGCGCTTTGGTCATCCAGAGATGAGAAGAAGCACTATATAAGTGAACGCCATTTAACCTTTGACCTTGCAATCCCAAAACCATAGGCAGATGTCAAGGTGAACCTGTGTACAAAGCTTGGTGACCCTAGGAGTCATTGTTGTTGAGATATAGTTTATAGGGCATTTTGACCTTGACCTTTGTCCCCAAACCCATAGTTATAGGTTGGGGACCAAAGGTGAACCTGTGTACTAAGATTGGTGACCCTAGCTTTACTTGTTCTATAGCAATAGGACATAGGGGAAGTTAACCCTGACCTTTGACCTTTTGACTCCAAACCCATAGTCAGAGGTAAGGGTCTCAAGGTGAAGATGTGTACAAAGTTTGGTGACCCTAGGTTTCACTGATGTTGATGTATAGTTTATATGACATTTTGACCTTGATCTTTGACCCGAAACCCATAGTTGTGGGTCAGGGTCCCAAGGTGAATTTGTGTAACAAGTTTGGTGGCCCAAGCTTTCTTTGTTGTTGAGATATAGTTTAAATAGCAATTTTACCTTGGCCTTTGACCTTGTAATCCCAAAAACATAGTCAGAGGTCAGGGTCTCTGGATGAGCATATGTAACAAGTTTTGTTTTGTTTTTTTTTACCCTAGCTTTACTCGTTCTATAGTAATAGGGCATAGGGAAACTGAAGAGTGACCTTTGACCTTTTGACCCCAAATCCATGGTAGTTGCGGGTCGGGATCCCAAGGTGAACATGTGTACCAAGTTTGACAACCCTAGCTTTACTCATTCTATGGTAATAGAGGGAATGCATTGGAACAGATTTCTTGGCAGTTGCCATAGCTCGGTGGTGCTCAATAGACAGTCCGCGGATCGGCCGCCAATTTGTGGCCCCCGAGCTATGATTCCTTCACTACGCATTTTGGTTTGGTCAGCACCCTTAAACGTGGACTGTTACAGTGGATGTAAAAAGTCTACACACCCCTGTTCAAATGCCAGGTTTTTGCGATGTAAAAGATAAATCATTTCAAAACTTTTTTCATTATTTATGTGACCTATAACCTGTACAACCCAATTGAAAAATAAACTGAAATCTTTTAAGGGGAAAAAATAAATAAAAAACTTACAATAACCTGGCTGCATAAATATGCACATCATATTATACTGTAAATGGGGATGTGGCTGTGTTCAGAATTAACCAATCACATTCAAACTGATGTTAAATGGGAGTCAGCACACACCTGCCACCATCTAAAGTGCCTCTGATTAACCCCAAATAAAGTTCAGCTGTTCCAGTAGGCTTTTCCTGACATTTCTGTAGTCACATCTTACAGCACAAACCATGGACCGCAGACAGCTTCCAAAGCATCAAAGGGATCTCACTGTTCAAAGGTATCAGTCAGGAGAAGGGTACAAAAGAATTTCCAAAGGCATTACATATACCATGGAACACAGTGAAGACAGTCATCATCAAGTGAAGAAAATATGGCACAACAGTGACATTACCAAGAACTGGACGTCCCTCCAAAATTGATGAAAAGATGAGAAGAAAACTGGTCAGGGAGGCTGCCAAGAGGCCGACAGCAACACTGAAGGAGCTGCAGGAATTTCTGGCCAGTACTGGCTGTTTAGTACATGTGACAACAATCTCTCGTCTAGGGTGGCAAGACGGAAGCCTTATCTTACGAAGAACATCCAAGCATGGCTACATTTTGCAAAAACACATTTGAAATCTCCCAAATGCATGTGGGAAAATGTGTTATGGTCCGATGAAACCAAGGTCAAACTTTTTGGCCATAATTCCAAAAGGTATATTTGGCACAAACAACACTGGCCATCACCAAAAGAACACCATACCTACAGTGAAGCATGGTGGTGGCAGCATCATGCTTTGGGGCTGTTCTTCTTCAGCTGGAACTGGGGCCTTAGTTAAGGTGGGGGGAATTATGAACAGTTCCAAATACCGGTCAGTGCTGGCACAAAACCTTCAGACTTCTGCTAGAAAGCTGAAGACGAACTTTATCTTTCAGCACAACAATGATCCAAAGCATACATCCAAATCAACAAAAGAATGGCTTCACCAAAAGAAGATTAAGGTTTTGGAATGGCCCAGCCAGAGTCCAGACCTGAATCTGTTCAAACATCTGTGGGGTGATCTCAAGAGGGCTGTGCACAGGAGATGCCCTCGTAATCTGACAGATTTGGAGTGTTTTTGCAAAGAAGAGTGGGAAAATATTACCACATCAAGATGTGCCATGCTGATAGACTCCTACCCAGAAAGACTGAGTGCTGTAATAAAAGCCAAAGGTGCTGCAACAAAGTACTAGTTTAAGGGTGTGCATATTTATGCAACCAGGTTATTCTAAGTTTTTTATTTTTACCCTTAAAAGATTTTCAGTTTGTTTTTCCAATTGGGTTGTACAGGTCATAGGTCACATTAATGGTGGAAAATGTTTTGAAATGATTTATCTTGGTCTTATTTTTTACATCACAAAAACTGGGCATTTGAACAGAGGTGAGAAGACTTTTTACATCCACTGTATCTCCATGCCAACAATATGCTGACAGTCTGTCAACATGCGAGTGGCTGTAGCACAAGCGGCACTTTTTTACTTTCATTTTCGGAGCAGTTCACTTAAGGCCCTTTTCCACTAGCCTCACTTGGCCCTACACCGCACCACTCAGCCCGCTTTAGGCGCTTTTCCATTAGCCCCAGCACCGGTTAGCAGGTACTTTTTTCGTACCTGATCCAGGGCAGGGTCTAACCGGGCTGAGTAGGGCTGTGATATGACTTTAAGAGACTGGTCGCCGCTGATTGGTCAGGTTGTAACGTCATGAAAGCGACTTTTTCTGCTGAATTTACTCCAAGACCGCCATTTGTAATTGTTCAGCAGTGAACACAGTGCGCCCCTTTAATACGGTATATTATATTAATATACTGTATAATATACTTATATAATAATATACTCCTAATATTATATATTAGGAGGTGCGCAATTTTCTTTCTATATTAGGCGACGATCGCATCCAGCGCGAGTTGGACGGATCTACTTGAAATGCAGGTGTCCGAGCAGATGGCTTCCCAAGGGCACATCCGTACTGCCAAACAGTGTCGGGAGAAGCTGAAAAAGCTGAAAAGCGATTACCGAGCAGTGAAGGACCACATTGCTCGAAGTTCAGCGGATGGAAGGAGTGGAAGTAGTTCGCTGAGAGACATTGGGCTCCACACGGTCACTGTCATGGTCACGGCCCTTGGAAACCGTGGATGGTGAGTGTTTATTTGATATTGCGCATCTGTTCGCCACTTGATCCTTTCTGTGCCAAGCTCACTGTTTTTAAGAAATAGGAAGGTTGTTAGATTGTGGGTAATGGTTGTTACTGAGGCTCGCGTATTGTTTTGCAGCCAACTGCAGATTCACGCTTGCTTTGTGTTAAGTATTAGCGCGAACAAAACGCTGAATTACGCTTATTGTATTCCGGTTAAAAACTTGAGAGTGTTGTGTACATGTTGCACTTTGGTGTTAAGTTTTAAATTGCGTGCATTTTCTTTCTAGAATCGCATTTCATATCACAGGGGTCCACCTCAGTGGAGATGACTGACACAGCGGACTCTCCTGGCGCTGCGTCTGCGTGTGCGTCTGGCTGAGCGCCAGCTGGATCAGCTCCACATCACCAGCTCCATCTGGATCACGTTCAAGTGCCGGTAAGGCACAACAACCACGATTTTTTTTTTTTGGTTGAAACAGGTCCAGCAGCGGAAACCAGGGTCGAAAATCCATCCATCCATCCATCTTCTACCGCTTAATCCTTTACAGGTCGCGGGGGGGCTGGAGCCTAACAAGTTATGTACCAAATTGATTAATGCAATTTCCTGTAGCTGCATATTAATTAATTGAAAATGTCTTTTTAAATGTACAAAAAGGTTATTCTTTGGTCTTCACTTATCGGTGTTCCACAACCATTTTTAGGTGTGGTGATTGAAGTGCTGTAATTCCTGTTTTATAAAAACAACTAAACCTCATGAACTGCTGTTGAAATCAACATGCTTCATTGAAATGCTTCGCGTCAGCTGACTGTATTAACCCATTCAGATTTCTGCGGCCACACTACAAGCAACTAGTTTAAACATTACCCATCCATCCATCCATATTCTTAATCTTAATCCTTTTTAGTTTTGCAGGGGGGCTGCAGCCGAAGACAGCACCCTGCGTCTTGCAAAATCTGCTCTACTGAGGGGCAGCAACATGACAGTTCAGCTTATATACAGCAATGAAGCATAATATAATAGTGACATTCCACACAGACTTTCACCTGTGTAATTCCATAATATATGTAGTGATCCAGCTTTAATGACCATGCCTTTCTGTCTTTCCATCTAGGCAAGACGAAAACAGACAACTCCCATCGCTGACCTTACATTAGCGATGGTCAACATGCATGACGAAGAGATGCGGCTCATGGAACGGCAACATGACCAGTGGCAAGAATCAGGAGTACATGCAGCATTTGCGACAGGTGGCCGCAGATGTGCGGGCAGATGCGCATGAAGCCCTGGAACAAGACGCTGCGTTACGAAGGGAAGAGCTCGCAGAGATGTCATCGCCCAGTCTGTTTTTTTGTTTGTAAATTTTGCTTCTGGAATAAAATTGTATTGTTTGCATCAAAAGTCTGGTTTATCTGTTATGACACCGTATGAGAAAAGCCAATAATTACATACACATTCCATTCTCTGTTCACTCCACATGCTGCTGTTCATCAGGTCAGGTGTATAGCCTTCTAATGGTAATTTAATTTTTAACAACACAACGAAACGTAATGTCTTGGTAGGTTTTTTTTTTATTTTAAACAAATTTGCAATGCGGAATCCATTTCTCTTTAACGGGTACATTTTTTAGGTTATAAGCAGTTGTACACGTGTGCTTGAACTTGTAGACACTGATAAAGGTAAGTACATGTAAGTTGAATGTTGCATCACCAGTCAAAATTGAATAAATTAAGAAGGAATCTAGCAAAAATTTGGCACTAATAACAGTAGACAAATCGGACAAGGATACACAACTGTGTTTTTGTTGCACACAACTGTTGTTACCAACAAGTGCAAAATTTATATTCCCTTTTCCCAAAAATTAAAAATCAATTTGTAAGTAAAAGTGGGAGACCTTTACATGGGAAAATATGACATGTATCAGCACATGATTTATAGTTCAATTTGCATTTCCACCTAAGCAAAAGTGGCTTGTCGAGCTGGGTTTTTGTGAAGATGGCCTGTGCGGTGTTTCTGCATGTAATTACATATCTGTCAAGTGATACGGTTTCGCCGTATTTTAATACGGGGAAAATGCAATTTTAGCAAATACGGGCGTATTGCCATTTCTGTATGCCAAAGAGAAAAATATACGGGAAAAAAATTTGAGAGTGTGGGGAGGAACACGTCGTGTGTGAACCCCACAGCGTACGGGGCTGTCAGAGCGCTCAGCGTGAGCAATTATCACAACAGAAGTGTGGACTCATCATTAGGCTGATGGCTTCGCACCTTCTTAACAGATAAGCGTTATGAACAAGAGGACAGGTAGATGGACCATGCACAACATTTTATTTACAAAAAACATTTTTGAAATATGTATGCACATAAATGTGGATGAAATAGACAAGTATTGCATCACAGCATCTCGTATTATATTGTAACGTGCAGCTTGACATGGCGACGTCCCACCGGGAGGTTTGAACTCACGCCTCCCGCTCTGGAGTCCCGCACTCTACCTGTGTCGCCAATAGGGTCAACCCACTTGGCAAGTCAAGTAGGGTGCTTATATTGAGTTCGCTACAATATCACCACCCTGCTCCTCTGCTCTCTGTGCTGCTGCCACCACTGGTTCATCTACTGCATCATCCAATGTAGTGTCAAACGTCTCTCCATGACTCTCACACAGATTGTGCAGAGCACAACAAGTCAGCATCATAGATTTAACCAGTTTCATGTCACAGTCATTCCTCCTTCCTTCTCTCCTCGTCATCAGCCATGTTTGTTGTGGAGGATTCAGTCGCGTGTGTTTCACGTCACGAGGGTGTGGCGCCGCCTGCTGCTCAACAAATCCCACCCACAGCAGGTGTGCCAGCAGGTGCGCCAGCAGTAGTTGAAAAGCAACTGAGGCTGAACCAAACCGAAGTGAGTAGAGCCGGGTTTTCAAATCGGGGCTGAGTGGGGCTAGTGGAAAAGGGCCTTTATTGATACAGTAGTAGCATCCTAGACTGAACAAAAATAGCATGTTCCAAGTTCGCTGCTAAAAGAAAAATGGACAGTGAAAATCAGCAATTCAAAGATGAATGGACTGAGCATTTTGCGTTTGTTCTACCTCCTATCGGCACAAGACCAATGTGCTTAATATGCCAGGAGAATATAGCTATGATAAAGATTTCCAATTTGAAATGTCATCATGAGAACAAGCACAGAAACTGTGAAGAGATATTTCCTCAAAATTCAGAGGTAAGAACAACAAAATAAATGCACTGAAATCGTCATACCAAGCTGCAAGCAGGATTCTTGTTGCATCTATGACACAACAAAAAGAAAGTTTTTAAAGTCTGTTCTGAAAGTCGCTGCCTTCACCCAGCTCCTCCCACAGCAGAACAGCCTGGTGACATGGGCGTAAATTAAAGGGGTCGGGGGGGGGGGGGGGGGGTTACAATTTTTTTTTCTTTAAAATTTGCAGCTTTTCTCATAAATTTGTAACTTTGTCTCATTAATTTACTACATTTATTTGTAAATGTAAAACATTTTGTTGTAAATTTGCCACTTTCCTCTCATAAATCTGCTGTTTTTGCATCTTAAATATATAATTTTTTTCTTGTATATTTGTAACTTTTTACAATGTGTTTTTTTCATTGTAAATTTACATGATTTTTCTTACTAAATTTACAACTTCTTCTCTAGTAAACTTGACTTTTTGTAAATGTGTAATGGTTTCTTTTAACTTTGCAAGTTTCTCTCATAAATTTATGACTTTTTTTTGTAAATTAGTAGCTTTTTCCCCATAAGTGTACATTTGTACATTCTTTCTCATAAATTTGTGACTGACAACAATAATACCTATAGTGTCCACTCAATACAGTATTTACTGTATTGAGATTTACTGTATACTGAGAAAATGTTGTTTATTGTCCCTCCCAACATAAAAATGAAATATCTGCCCATGCAGCATGCTTGCACTGCTCCAGACCTCTGGTCCACTGGAAACAACAAATGCGGACCCCTGGCAAAAGCATCTGAGGACCCCTGCCATAGCTACACAAGCTGCCATATGTGTCTGAGTGGAAAAGACATGTGGCACTTCATTTTATATGCAGCAAAACATAAAAATCACACAAAATATTTAGTCACAGCAGTAAACAGTATGCTTTTCTTGAACTTTAGATGTTAACACCATACTGTTTACTTGTCGGTAATGATGTGTGAGTAAAAAAAAAGTACACATAAGTGAAGAGCTCGTTCTGAGCCTTTAATTATTTTTTATCTATTTTTTGTTAATTAATACAAGATGGAATGGTAAGATTAGCTATCCACAATGCAAATAGGCATTGCTGTGACTGAACACTGTATTTTTGTGTTTTACTGCATACACCCTAATGCGGCCACTCATTTTTGTCACTCAATGTTTTTTAAGTGCAATGAGTTCTGTGACATCATGTGCATACCCTCTATAGTGGACAGGGAATGTTAACATTGACCTTTGGCCTTTTGACACCAAAACCAAAGACAGAGGGTAGGGGTCTAAAGGTGTGTTCAGACCAAACGCAAAGTGAATTTTTTGCATGCCGTGAATACATGCAAAGACAATGGAAAGAGGCGAGCACAAGTGATTCTCACGCATTCGCGCATTCACATCCAAGAGATAGCACTAGCTAGTAATGGCCTTAAAAGGAACTCCGATTATATTGGCATGTTAGCTCTATATGCTTTATTTTGATGTTAGTATCATAACTATAATTTTTTTGAAAATAATTCCCAGTTTTATATATTTTTAAAAAACTTTATTACGATGTAAATTGCCATTTTTGTTTACGTTGCAATGCATCCGCGAAGAGAGAGCTTAGACTTTCTGCTGCACATCCACCAGCCATAATGCTCTGCACTGTGTGTCTATATATATACATTTATAGTAATATGGACATATGTTTGCTAGATGTTGTTTTTTCTTGCCTTCTGATTGTTGCTCTGAGTGTTGCTGTCCCTGTGCTGTTGCAATCCTGGAATTTCCCCATTGTGGGACTAATAAAGGCTTATCTTATCTTATCTTATCTTATTCTGGGTAGTGATGTAGAATGGTTGCAGCCGTTTTTTCTGTCTTATACAAGCCAAGAAGCGAAGCTACGAACTACTGCCATTTGTCAGTGAAAATGCCACATTGTGTGGCTTTTGGATGTAATTTCCAATCAAAGGGAAATAAAGAGAGCGGGGTAAGCCTCCATAGCTTTCCTAAAGAGGGAAAGTTGAGGAAAAAGTGGGGCGGCAGCGGCATCAGGAGGTAGAGCAGGTCGTCTAATAACCCGATGGTTGGAGGTTGGAATCACACTGTCCCCAGATATCCTGCCGTTGTGTCCCTGGGCAAGACACTTCACCCGCATTGCCTCCAGTGCCCATAACACTGGGTATGAATGTGTAAAAATGTTTAGATGCTCGGTGGTGGCCGGAGAGGCCGTTGGCGCGGATTGGCAGCCACATTTCCGTCACTCTATGAGTGTCTATGATCAAGCGCTATAGCGCACGCTTGATAAAGCGCTATATCGCTCAAAAGCGTGCGCTTGAGACACTCAAAGCGCACACTTTGAGTGTCTATGATCAAGCGCTATAGCGCACGCTTGATAAAGCTGATATACAGTACACTACCGTTCAAAAGTTTGGGGTCACCCAGACAATTATTTTGTGTTTTCCATGAAAAGTCACACTTATTTACCACCATGAGTTGTAAAATGAATAGAAAATATAGTCAAGACATTGACAAGGTTAGAAATAATGATTTGTATTTGAAATAATAATTTTTTCCTTCAAACTTTGCTTTCGTCAAAGAATCCTCCATTTGCAGCAATTACAGCATTGCAGACCTAATATGATTGCACAAGGGTTTTCTAATCATCCGTTAGCCTTCTGACGCAATGAGCAAACACATTGTACCATTAGAACACTGGAGTGATAGTTGCTGGAAATGGGCCTCTATACACCTATCTAGATATTGCACCAAAAACCAGACATTTGCAGCTAGAATAGTCATTTACCACATTAGCAATGTATAGAGTGCATTTCTGATTAGTTTAAAGTTATCTTCATTGAAAAAAAGTGCTTTTCTTTCAAAAATAAGGAAATTTCTAAGTGACCCCAAACTTTTGAATGGTAGTGTATATATTTATCACGCTATGATAAAGCGCTATATCGCTCAAAGCGCACGCTTGAGCGTGCGCTCGCTCAAGTTTGACATGTCCAAATTCTGGCTGGCAGTCATTTGGAATGACTTTGGAGCACTGCTTATGGATGTTCAACCCGCAGTCTGAGAAAGCAACAGAGAAATTGCTTTATGTTGCTGAGAATCCATGTTTATCAGTTCAGTGCCCATCATGCTTGGAGACAATTTTTTGTGTTTGAGCATTCTATTGTAAGTAAATCAACAATATATAAGTTTCACCTTAAAATAATGCTTCCTCAAGCGCACACTTGAGACACTCAAAATGGAGAGACACTCGCGGAGCGGAGAGACTCTCAAACACATGCTATATCACTCAAGCGCACGCTTTGAGCGATATAGCGCTTTATCATAGCGTGATAAATATATATATCAGCTTTATCAAGCGTGCGCTATAGCGCTTTATCATAGACACTCAAAGCGTGTGCTTTGAGTGTCTCAAGCGCACGCTCAAGCGTGCGCTTTGAGCGATATAGCGCTTTATCATAGCGTGATAAGCTTTATCAAGCGTGCGCTATAGCGCTTGATCATAGACACTCACAGAGTGATGGAAATGTGGCTGCCAATCCGTGCCAACGGCCTCTCCAGCCACCACCGAGCATTTAAACATTTTTACACATTCATACCCAGTGTTATGGGCACTGGAGGCAATGCGGGTGAAGTGTCTTGCCCAGGGACACAATGGCAGGATATCTGGGGAGAGCGTGATTCGAACCGCCAACCATCGGGTTATTAGACGACCTGCTCTACCTCCTGATGCCGCTGCCGCCCCACTTTTTCCTCAACTTTCCCTCTTTAGGAAAGCTATGGAGGCTTACCCCGCTCTCTTTATTTCCCTTTGATTGGAAATTACATCCAAAAGCCGCACAATGTGGCATTTTCACTGACAAATGGCAGTAGTTCGTAGCTTCGCTTCTTGGCTTGTATAAGACAGAAAAAACGGCTGCAACCATTCTACATCACTACCCAGAATGCACTGCGACGTAAACAAAAATGGCGATTTACATCGTAATAAAGTTTTTTAAAAATATATAAAACTGGGAATTATTTTCCAAAAAATTATATTATAGTTATGTTACTATCATCAAAATAAAGCATATAGAGCTAACAGGCCAATATAATCGGAGTTCCTTTTAAGATTCTGTGGTCACCGGAGTAAAAGTATCAACATTAAAGAGTAAACTAGTTTGAAAATGAGATTGACACTCACCTGGAGACAGATGGCCTGGGAGCTCCGCAGATGAATCAGAGTGTCGGAGTTATTTACCCACGGACTTCTGCAACAGACATGCTAACAAGGCTAGCAGGCTAGCAATGTAAACAACCCATCATCCAGATGGAATTTTGGAGGCAGGGACAATTTTTTCAGGTGAGACCCCGTTGGATAATGTAGAGCCTACTGCTCTTCACCCTACTGACCCATGACTGTGTACGAGCCTACAGCACCAACCACATCATCAAGTTTGTGGACGACACGACGGTGGTGGGCATTATCACAAACAATGATGAGGCCAACTTCAGAAATGAGGTGAGCCAACGGGTCCAGAGGTGTAAAGACAATAATCTCTTCCTGAACGTGGGGAAAAAAAAAGGAGACTGTGGTCGACGTCAGGAGAGGACACATACAGCATCCTCTGATCATTGATGGAGCAGCTGTGGAGAGGGTGAGCCGCTCTCACCTCTCCTGGTCTAACAACACCACATCACTGACCAAGAAGGTTCAAACTCGCCTCTATTTCCTCCGCAAACTGAGGACAGCATGGGTCCCACTCTCCATCATGTGCTCATTCTACTGAGGCACCAGTGAGAGCATCCTCACCAGCTGCATCACGGTGTGGCACGGAAGCTGTACCACCTCCTGCCAGAAGACTCTACAACACACAGTGAAAGCAGCCAGCAAGCTCATCGATGCCCCTCTGCCCTCCCTCTCAGACTTCTACCACACCCACCTTACCCGCAGAGCCATCAACATCACAGGCGACACCCCCCACCCCTCACACTCCCCCTTCAGCCCTCTGCCCTCAGGGAGAAGGTACAGGAGCCTCTGAGCCCACTCCACAAGACTGCTAAACAGCTTTGTTCACCAGGCCACTAGGACCCTGAACTCTGTCACCCCCCCCCCCCCATCCAGACCATAACCATTCACCCACACAATGACTACCTCGGCTGTTTGCACAGAAAGACCTGACACACCAACAGTAATGTTTCTGCACCTTACTGCTACCATTTGCACAAATACCACACCTGCTGCTGTCTATTATTGTAATACTGATCATCTGTCACTGTCTGCACCTCCACTACCACAATGAACTTGCAATTATGGGTATTATGGCTTTACTTTTGTTCTGTACATGGATTGCTGGGTTTTATCTTTTATCTTTATTTGCACTATGGGTAGCATTACTGTACTTAGCCTGCTGTTGTTATTCTTCTTCTTCTTCTTCTCTCGGTTACTGGCACCACGAAGAGAGAGATAAACTGCATTTCAATTCTTCTGTATGTCCTGTACATACAGAAGTACTGACAAAAATCTTTGAATCTTGAATCTTTGAACCTAAGCATGATGGTGTTTTGGGGAGTTCCACAGCAGGTTGAACACAGCTGCACAAGTTATAAAGGCAACTTCACCTGTCTGCAACTCACTCAGACAGTGAATTCATGTCTATCTGCGTGTTTACATTGAGTTAAAACGTAATCGTGCTGGGCGAAAAAAAAAAATCACCCATTCATGTTTGGTCTGAATGCACCTTAAGCCATCCAAGACTTGTCTTAGGCATGATAATATCAATTTGAAAAGGCTACATCATTCCTTTGTGTAGTTATCACATTACAAGATTTAGGGAACCTAATCTCTGAGGTCAGAGGTCACCAAAATTTGAACTCGTCCGAGATTTTTCATAGATGCACCCATGGTATCAATTTGAAAAGCCCACGTCATTTCTTTCTCTAGTTATCGCCTTCACAGGGTAGGTGTCGACTCCGTTGACGCTGCTGCCAACGCCGCCGTCTATTCACCTGACGGGGTGACGACAATATAGTAATTTGTTTGACCCTCAGCCTTTAGCGACTGAGGGTGAAACAAAACAAAAAAACACACAGCTTTTATATTATTTTCCACTCCAAAAAGCAAAACTGACTGTTCTGGACTTGCCATGGGACATCACTCACATAGTAAACCCAGCCCAGTACCATCCTTGATACCCCCCGCTGCTCTATTATTGGCCAACCTCATCCAGCCGGTGCTGTAAGAGCTGTCTGTCAGCAAACTGGTGTTCTGGAGGAGTTTAGCCCAAACTTATTACTCATTCATTCCAAAACCTTGTAAAGTATAACTCAGGTTTCGCCAAAAAGTAAAACTCTTATTAAGGATCCCAATGTACCACGTGCAGCAATGCTGTAAAAGGCCTAAACATTTTAAAGCTAATACCGCCATGATCGTAGAAGGTCTGAACAGGTAATTTGGCATATGCAGCTACACAGTGTGTGCGTTGGGTGGGCTGCCGGATCTGGATCACAGCAACACATACAAGGCACAGGACTGGGAGTCTCCCAGGAGCCATTTTGCTGTGCTTCCAGCGAAACAGCTAGGGGCACAAGAGGCAGCCGACCGGCTGTGCTTGTTGGTCCGCCCAAGCCTTCAGCTGCATGGCTACATATTATGAATTATACTGTAGTTCTGACCCTCAACAATCACGGTGCCATTAGAGTTTATTTTTATAGGTATTAGATCTTCATTATGCTCTTTATCTTGTCACATTTGCAGCTTTTGTCTTCCATGTTTTGTACTACTACTGTGTGATCAGTCAAACTGGGTCCTGCTGTAGGCTACGTGACCTCACTTGTGATTGGCTTTGCCACACGTGTCAATCACAAAGCTTTCAACCATTCAGATTAGGGGCTTGTAAATACTACTAAGGTGGCCTGAAGTACAACATTTTCTGAGAGGACTCAAGAGAGTGGCTTTCTGGATCTCTCGCATGTAAAATGACACAAATGATTTTTTTCTTTATCATAATACAGATGATGATGATACGATTTGAAATTAATCCACAGTAAAGGTAGTTAACGATCCCTTTAAACCCAGCATCAAAATCAGATTGGACAAATGTACACTTTAATCAGTGTTTCTTTTCTGTGTTGTTTTAATACTATTATCAAAAGAAAACTGGGTCTGAGTAACAAGCTGCTTTGTGTTCATTCACCAGACAGCACATTTGAGATAAGCTTCTATTCATTGTTTGTCATGAGATAAATCAGCTGGAATGGAGGCTTGACTACAAATAAGAATCTCAGACCTGTAGAAAATGACTTATACTGCCCATTCGTAATTGCTAATTAGTGAAACTGTGTCTAAGAGACGGGGGCTCTGAATGCACTAAAGCCAACGAACAACTGTTCCTCAGTGATAAAAAGAAATTACCATATTGATGCACAAGGAAAAAAGTGAACAATGACCTGAATACAAAATTCTATTAGTTCCTATTGTTAGTGCTGGACTCTCAAGTGGTTGGTTAGATTGCAGTGCTGACCAAATCCATCAAATTGCTTCCTTTGTGTTGGGGCCTTCACCTCTCTGTCAGTAAATAAGTGCCTAATTTGTTGTCATCCAAAAAAAAAAATCTTATGAGCCTCTAAAATATCAGTGAGTGCATGCAGAGGGCCCTGTAGCTCATTCAGTGTGTGGAGGAGGAAGAGAAGAAAGAGAAGCTGATGTTCACAGCAGAACATGCGTGTTTCTCTGATCACGACCATAGCCAACTAAAATTCTCAAAAACTAAAACAACAGCACTATATACCAATAAAGAATGACAACTGAATAAAGACTCATATTAGCTGTGCAGACTAACAGCTATAACTATAAGCAAGTGGCTACAGAAACTGACAGAAGTACGTTTTACTTATTGGCATTTTAAGATAAGATAAGATAAGCCTTTATTAGTCCCACAACGGGGAAATTCCAGGATTGCAACAGCACAGGGATAGCAACACTCAGAGCAACAATCAGAAGGCAAGAAAAAACAAGCAAGCAAGAGCAGCTAATATACATATGTACATATTACTATAAAATATATATATACACACACACACACACACAGACACACAGTGCAGAGCATTGTAGCTGGATGGAATAAATATATGAATATATGAACACACAGTGCAGAGCATTGTAGCTAGATGGAATAAATATGTAAATATATAAACACCATTATCACCATTTTCACATCCATTATCAGCAGTTCTAGAGGAGAGAGCTACAGAAGGCTCATACAATCAAAATTATTGGGTTTCTTCTGTTTGGCTTTGCAGCCAAGGTCAGAGAGAAGCTTAGACTAGCAATGATGCTCTACTATAATGAAGCCTTGGGAGTCTGTCCTGATTCCATGGGAGCCCAGAAAACTGACCTCTTCAAAACTGCACCCACACACTGCAGCTAAAATGATAACTTTAATCAACTAAACGTCACAAACTCCTCTAGCTACAGAGGTATAGTCTGGCACTGTCATACACAGTGACTCTTCACCACAATCATATAAGCTCTAAAAATACAACCCAGCTCTCTGAATCAATTCCACACAGTGAGCACAAAATTCAATGAATGCTCTCAGCTGCTGAAAAGGGAAAAAAGGATTCCCAAAATTGACATTTGTCAGCAGTGTAAGTGTCACAAGCAGTCTTTCAGGAATTCACTCTCGGGGCAGGCTGTCTGTATCAAGCTAAGATAAGCAAGTGAAAGGGAAAGTTACAGGGTTAAATCAGCCCAAGGTAGTTAAACGTCTCTTTGTAAGGACTACTGCAGAGATAAGAACTTGCTTATAAACTGTAATTAAACATGACTGTTACATTCATAGATTATAAAATAGATGGACAAGTGCTCTTCAAAGTGAAAACCATGCATCTTGGTCACCACACCTCCTTGAATAAAATTTTTCTGAAGATGGTTTCTGTCCTCATAGGTAGTTCTAATCACATAGATGCATGTTCCAAGAGCTCATTTTTCAGATCAGTTTGGTTTTAATTAGTTATTTGATGCTATACCATAGTCGCAATTGGTTGTAACTGACTGGAAGTAAAGCTTCATTTTTTTCCCAGTATATTCAATTCAATTCAACTATATTTATATGGTGCCTAGGGCTGTCACAATAACCGCAATTATATAGTACTGCGCTATGGACAAGCCTACCACGGAGGATAACGAGCAACCGCAACAACTGCAGTGTTCACTTTTTTGTGTGTATGGCTAAATCTTGTTGTTCACTTATGTGCCCCTATTGATTATTAAATAAATTGTTAAATGTTAAGTGTATTTTTATTGCCAGCAGTATGTCTGCACCCGGTACTGTGCAGGCTTCCACAGCACTAGGTACAAAAAATAAAAAAAGATGGCAGCTGTGCTGGTTACCAAGCCAAAAACAACATCACCGGTTTGGGAACATTTCGGTTTTGAGCCGAATGAAAAAGGAGAGCCAGCTAATTTACCAATATCCAAAATATGTGCCAAAAAGGTCCCAGTAAAACAGGGAAATAAATATATCAAGTTTGTGTAAGGGCTCCTGCCCGTCCTGCCTGCCTTCCTGTTGATTGGGCAGCTCTCCCAGCAGCTGCAAGCACCACCTGCAGCCAATTTATGAGGCAGTATATGTTGGACACTCTCACTCCGTTCTGTCTGGTTGCGTCTGATCGACTAACTGCCTGTATCCTACTCAAGTTTATCCTGATTTAATCTTGTGAATTGTTCTGCTGTGATCTGATCCTTGCCTGCCTCTTGATCCTGTGCCTGCCTGTTTCTTGGAATTGTCTGCCTGTTCTGTCCTAGCCTACCGTGCCTTGACCCCTGCCTGCCTCTAGGCCCTGGAAACTGCTTGACGGACTGGACCTGGATAATCTTTACTGTGCACGTTTTCGTCCCAATGAGTAAGTCGACTTACTATCACTATCACCTGCTCCTTCATCCCCGTCTCCCCAGCACTCAGGCCTGGCCAGCCTCTTCCCCTTTGCCCCACACCAGCACCTCCTGGATCCCCTCTCTGGAGACTTTGAATCTGCTGTAACTAACCGCTGCTTCCACCAGAAGAAACCTGTAAGCATAACTACAATATTATCTCCCTGTCACCTTATCATATCCTCACCATAGTTTCTGCTCTCTCCCCCCTACAGGGTTGCCACATCCTTCACTACCATTTCTTTATCACTATTTGATTGTTAATAAAGATTACTGTTACACTCACTGTAAATATTGTCCTCCGTGCCTGCTCCTGGGTCCAAGAGTAATCCCATGTCAATTTGAGGTCTCATCTAACTTACTACCATGCAGCCATAGAAGCCCAGCTGCTGCCGCCAGCACCATGAAGGGAAATCTCCAGATGGACTCCAGCAGGCAGTTAGGAGTGACGGAAGCATCTGGACGAACTGCTAAATACAGCTGTGACAGTGAGCACTGAAAGGGCACAAAGCGTGTTATTTGTATTATGTTTGGTGAGATCAGATTGCTTGTGGCAGATGGGGGGAAAAAAACGAGGTGAAAAAATATCCTAAATTTAATAAAATAATGGCTGGATAGGCTCCTTCTGAGCGGAGTGTTTATGATCCTGACAATTAAGCTCTGAGAGCGAAACAACTACTGCATAGTGCACTGATTGTTTGCTGTGTAAATGTGATTTTTCGGACAGCAGCATTGTCCAAAAATCACTATGGAGAGACACGGAGACAAGAGCCACGCAGAGTCCTGCACGGAGTTTGTCCTGTTTAAATAAGCTGAATGTCACAGCTGTCTCCAACCAGTCCACACACCCTGTAGTTGAAATGCTGGAGTTACTGCCACTGCTTTATGAAAATGATCTTTTCTTTTTTTCAAGAATCAGCAGTTCATGACTGTAGGAAGACCTGAGCTCCGCACAACTGTCACACATGCACATAAGTTGAGAGCGGAGCTGCAGCGAGTTTCTCAACACAACTTCCATCATCTGCCACATAAGTTATGAACCCTGTCTAAATTACGAGACCACAGGGTCCTAAAAACATTTGCAATAATACCGCATATCGCACTGTTGAGCTATCCACCGTCACCGCAGGGGAAATTTCTCCACCATGACAGCCCTAATGGTGCCTAATCCCAACAAGAAGTCATCTCAAGCCGCAAGATACATAAGGCACAAATCACACAATAAGTTATTCAGAGAAAACTCCAACAATAAAGCAATCTCCTATGAGCAAGTACTAAGTGGCAGTGGGAAGGAAAAACTCCCTTACAGGAAGAAACCTCCAGCAGAACCAGGCTGTCAAAGCATTCTGAAGTTATATTAAATCCAACTGCTATATGTTAAAGTGAAACTATAGACTGTAAGTAGAGATAGCACAATGACACATACATATATTATATATCTGTTCTATTTGTATGTCGTTATCTGTATGGATAGTATGTCTACTCATGTTTTTCTTCTTTTTTCCTCTCACCCTACATAAAACCAGTAGCATTTGTGTAAGAAAACAAGTGTTAGTGGACTACCAACCCAACCACTGCTGGGTTGGTAGTCCAGGCCATTGCTGCATCATGTGCAACTGCCAGGCATCAGTTAAGGTTCCACTCACTGGTAGTTTAACAGTATTCATGAGGGTTTGTGTAACTGAGTGAAAAGGATATCCTTCCCAGTGGGAGTGTTTGCATGTCTTTGTGTATTTGAGTTGTGCTCAATGGGAAGAAATGTGAGATAAAACTGACTTTTCTGCATAATGTACTGGGGATGAGCATTTCTTTACTGAATGAAGTCAGGATGCAATTACTGTAAAAAAATCTACTATACATTATATTAAAGAGTCTGTGACATAATTCAACCAAGACATCATTAGAAAGAAGAACTACTATGTTTTTATTCTGTGTAGACAAAAAAAATTCAATAAAATTTTGTTTCCATATACTACCATAAATTACATTGTGATGCAGACTATTGCGATGTTCGTTTGTCGAAACTGGGTCAAACGCCGCCACCATTTTGTGACGTAATGAGGTGAACCAAAGATGGAAACAAGCATGGCTGAGTACACTGAAGCAGAGGAAGTTGTGAGCAATTTCAGCGAAGATTTGAGCGATTTGTGGATAGTTTTTGAGGAAGAAGCAGGATCGAGCGATGAAGAGCAAGCTGGTTCTAACAAAGGACTGCAACCCTATTTATCTGAACCATATCGTTCAGGAAGCGATGATGACTCGAACGTATCAGAGGATGAAGGGTCCGACGGTGAAGGGTTAGAGATGGACATCGGTCGCCTCCAAAACACTGAATGGTAATATACAGATAGATCTAAATTTCCCCGATCGGGTGTTTGGGGAAATAAAAAAAAAAAAAAGGCTGAGATATTTAGTTTTGGTAGGCAATGAGATTTATAAAAATGAAAACTGAAAAAAGTAATATAACGTTTTTTAACACAAAGTCAATCTATTTGGAGTAAAGTCAATACTCCGCTTCAAAATTCATAGGGGAGGATTTTACTTTCGGCGGAAAAAAAATATAATAAAATCACGATCGCCTAATGTGGAAAAAAAAAATCAATTACACAAACTCTTTTCTGGGCGAGTTTTGACACTGTTGCTTCTTTGCGCTGTTTAGATATGGGCGAGCGCGCATATCAAAACAGTGCAGAGATACGGACGATCACCCATATCTAAACAGCGCAAAGAAGCAACAGTGTCAAAACTCGCCCAGAAAAGAGTTTGTGTAATTGATTTTTTTTTTCTTCCCCACATAAGGCAATCGCTATTTAATCATTTGGTTTACCAAAATTTTGGCTTCGATTTTTTTTTTTTTTTTTAATTTCCCTGATTGGGTGTTCGGGGAAATAATTAAAAAAAATGCTCAGATATTCAGTTTCGGCAGGCAATGAGATTTATAGAAATGAAAACTGAAAAAAGTAATATAACGGTTTTTAACACAAAGTCATTCCATTTGGAGTAAAGTCAACACTCCGTTTCAAAATTCATAGGGGAGGATTTTGCTTTCGGCACAAAAAATATAATAAAATCACGATCGCCTTATGTGGAAAAAAAAAATCAATTACACAAACTCTTTTCCGGGCGAGTTTTGACACTTGCTCCTCTGCGCTGTTTTGATATGTTGATATTGTCTTGAGCTGTGGGTTTTCGTTTGAAAACCATACGTATGGCAGTCGGTTTTAGAACCCTTTTGTAACGAACTTTCAAGCCTAAACATTCCTGTATAGCAGGCGCCTCCTCAAAACTGTCTGCAGTGAAATGATCGCTACAGAGTACAGAAGATGGTGTTGGTTGCCATTTGTCCCTTGTTCTCTGTACTTGCTTCGCCCATTTTTTAAGAAGATCTGGATCTTTTCAATTCAATTCAACTTTATTTATATAGTGCCATTTCACAACAACAGTTATCTCATAGCACTTTCAACTGTAGGGAGAACCCCCACAGTTGCAAAAAGACCCCAGCAATCAGGCGATCCCCTGTGAGCAAGTACTTGGCGACGGTGGAGAGGAAAAACTCCCTTTAAACAGGAAGAAACCTCCAGCAGAACCAGGCTCAGCGACTGGCTGGGGGGTGAGGGGACAGAGAAGATGAAAAGAACACACATGTAGAGAGCAAACAGCACGATGGGGACTCAATCTATGGGAGAGAACAAACAGATGTTAATGACCAGCAAAAAAAATATTTCATTGAGAGTGAAGAAAGGAGTGAGGCCCAGTGCATTATTGGAGGTTCCCCGGCTGACTAAACCTATTAGCAGCATAACTAAGGGAGGGTTCAGAAACACATGATCCCTCCCTAATTGTAGGCTATATCAAAAAGGAAGGTTTTAACCCTATTCTTAAAAACAGTAACAATATTCCCAAAATTGTCTTTTGGGAATGAGAACAGGCTTATATGTTCACTGGAGCAATTAGAACACCCAGCCGCCATGCAACGTTTCGGCATTTCTTCACTGATATAGAAGCTAAACAGCTTGTTTACATTGATAGCACACAGATCAGCTGAGAGGAACTTCACCTCATGACATCATATCTGGAAACGAGGCGAGTCTCAGGAGATCGCGTTAGTGCAACACGGTGCTAAATCTGAATTCACTTGGAAATATTTTTCCACTTATTTAGCGTTCTAAGTCAAAAGAACCAAATATATGGACGATTGAAGATAAATTCATACTGAATATGATCCATAGTTCCTAAATCGTGTCACAGACATTTTAATATTAACTATATTATCAAATATTATCGCTTACAGGCTATATTAATGTCAAATATTTTGTTTAGATTACATCACATACAGTAACTTTACTGCATAGATCCCAATACTTACTGACGGAGAGCAGTGTAGCATCATTCCTTTGGCTATAATCAATACAATTACTTTTCACCTTGAAGAAACTGTTTCACTCAAAAAGTCTGGTCAAGAATTGTTTTTCTTCATCTAAGGACCACCGGTTTGGAAACACATTCCATGGTAAAAGGTACGACAAGGATCACATCTCATGCAAGAAACGGATTAGCTTGCCCTAATAAATAAGTGGAGCTTCCTCCCAATCAGACAATTTTATGCCTTAACAATCGTTGTGACATATCCCAGACTCCTCAAGTGCATTCCAACTCACTAGGAGCTATCCACAGCTCAACATTACCCCCTGGTGGACGACTCTGGAATATGCTCGCTTTTGACTCTACAGGCTGAACTGAAGTGAATTGGGACTCTGACATGACATATTCTGGTTTGAAATATTTCATTAATCATTGAGTTTAAATGTGTGCATGTTTGAAAAATGCTTAAATGAGCCTTATTCTAATGTATGTTAATTATATAAGTAAAAGTTTATAAATGCATGCTCACTGAAGTTAGCTTAGATTTCATATTAAGTATATAATGAATTTTCAGTGTTATTAAGATGTGTCTCATCCTGTTGAAAAAGTACTCAAGTCATCTGACTGGCTCAGCCAATCACCAGTCAGTCTCTGTTGGGCAACGGCCCCTTTCATTTTATTGGTCGGTTACAGACAAAGAACTGTTTTCTTATTGGACCAGAGTTCATTCAAACCTCCCATGATGGAAGACCATTGGCTGCCTATCATGTCAGTCAAGCTTTCCCCGCGAAAACCTCCTCAGTTTTAAGGGAAATGCCCAGTGGGAGATAAGAGCTGTTGTTGTCTTGTGTGAAAGTTTGTCTAAGTATTTATCCTGCTTAAATGCTTTTTCCTTTAAACGTCTGGGAAATACTTTTCTTCTTTTGAGCTCAACTTCTAGTTATACGGAGTGAAACTTCGTGTCCACAGACGTTTTCTATTTTATTCTGTTAAACTTTGCTTATTGATTTTTCATAACTCACTGTGTGTTTTATCTCTGCCTCACCCATGTACCACGACATCAGAAGAACTAGGATTTCATGGGCGAAACTGTCTAAATACATTTTTTCCTTCAGCCTTCGTTAGCATCGGCTGGTGGATAATCTAAATTTGCGGACCCGGTTGTCCAGAAAGACTTCACAACTGCCACGGGGCCAGCTGTTCAAACAGCCGTCCACGCTCCTGTCAGCTCCACTCTATGGTCGCCCCGCTGCCGAGTCTGTAAAAGCTATAACAACTGGAAAGGACTGCTGGCAGTCGTTCCTGCTAAAACTTTGTAATCTGTTGGCGCAAGATCACTGCTGGATTCTGAGAACACAACTGCTCGTAAGCCAGACTCCCACTTTCTATCTGCTGGGCTCACTGTGATGTCTAATTATAACTGAATATGACCAATTTTTTCCATGTTCAAGTTAATCCATAAGCTACGATATGAGCTATAAGCTGAAGGAAATTTAATATTTCTTTTTCAATAACCTCCGTTATTTTTAGAGTAATTGAGAATTTAACTTTCACATAATTCGCTTTTATAATTTTCTTCATAAATTTGCATCCAATTTTCTTCATATTTTGTTACAGTTACCTCAGTCTTCCATTTTCATCACAGTTACAAATTCATACTAAAGTTTCCGTGGTTCCACAAATGTGGTTACACTCTGTTGCTCAATCAGTTACAAAATAAATGTGATGCTTAATACCTGATCATTTCACGTTACTAACAAATTCGTTGAATGTAATGTCATTTAATCTGAATCTGATCATTAGAACTGGAAACGGTATATGAAGTCGCTATTAACTTCTTTTCCTGTGTTTGTTCCTAAAGTCACACAGTAGAATTCACGAATATTTGAGACTAATGAGACTCAACTTGTCATTGTTGTGCATGTGTTCTGTAGGCACCCTTGCACAACAGCAGCAAATTATTTGCAAATCTTTGGACCAGTTAAGAAGTGAAATTAGAAAATTTCCCACAGAAACCTGAATGTTCCAGAAGCCCCAGGTTGGGCACCCCTGCTCTACAGCAAAGTGTTCAGAGAGCACATACCTCTGCCAAGGTAACAGTGCTAGATTCAGATTTCTATTTTGGATCCACACCATGTTCTGCACACTCATGGATACCCATATATACACCATAATTTATTCCATCAAACTCCATCCATAATTCTGAGAAATTAATAAAATTGTTGACAAAAGCGGTCTCTCTCACCATGTTAAAGGGGTCATTGACTGATAAATGGTGTGTTTGTAGGTTTTAACTGTCTGAAATGAGTCTACTGGTCACCTACTGTAATTATCCAAACATTTTCAAAACAGTCAATTCTCTGGAAAAAAAAAAAAACACAGCCTTTATCTCGTTTTTCTCTCTCAGAAATGCCAGAAATGTTTTTGACTTTTCTGTGGAACTAAAGTCATGAATCGAAAAAGCCAACCCACCGCCGTCCTTGAGACCCGCCCACTACTCTATTATTGGCCCGCCTAGCTGTCTGTCATGTAGATGGAAGGGGTGTTAAAGGTAGCCTATTAGCCCCTGAGCTATTAGCCCCCAAGCTAACACTGGTACCAGGAAGCTCAAACCAAGCGTGGCTAATATACTGTATATATATATATATATATATATATATATATATTTTTTTTTTTTTTTTTTTTTCAGGTCTTAGTTACCCTAAAAACCATCACTGTTACCACCTGGTTCACCAGTCCACAGTCCACAATATGCCTTGTGTCACTCCGGCCCCTCTTCAGGTGGTTTTGCTGTGATTTCACAGCCGGCGCCAGCACGCTGGTTGGTGGGAGATGGGCTGGAGCGACGCCAGATACAGACGTGGACAAAATTGTTGGTACCCCTCTGTTAATGAAAGAAAAACCCACAATAGTCACAGAAATAACTTGAATCTGACAAAAGTGGTAATAAATAAAAATTCTATGAAAATTAATCATTGAAAATCAGACAATGCTTTTGAATTGTGGTTCAACAGAATTATTTTAAAAAACAAACTCATGAAACAGGCCTGGACAAAAATGACAATCACTGCTATCAAACGATTTCTGTTACTGTCAATGAGACTTCTGCACCTCTCAGCAGGTATTTTGGCCCACTCCTGATGAGCAAACTGCTCCAGTTGTCTCAGGTTTGAAGGGTGCTTTCTCCAGACGGCATGTTTCAGCTCCTTCCACACATGTTCAATAGGCTTTAGATCAGGGCTCATAGAAGGCCACTTTAGAATAGTCCAATGTTTTGCTCTTAGCCCTTCTTGGGTGTTTTTAGCTGTGTTTTGGGTCATTGTCCTGTTGCAAGACCCATGACCTGCGACTGAGACCAAGCTGTCTGGCACTGGGCAGCACATTTCTCTCTAGAATACCTTGATAGTCTTGAGATTTCATTGTACCCTGCACAGATTCAAGACACCCTGTGCCAGATGCAGCAAAGCAGCCCCAAAACATAACAGAACCTCCTCCATGTTTCACAGTAGGGACAGTGTTCTTTTCTTGGTATGCTTCAGTTTTGCGTCTGTGAACACAGAGCTGATGTGCCTTGCCAAAAAGTTCCAGTTTTGTCTCGTCTGTCCATAGGACATTCTCCCAGAAGCTTTGTGGCTTGTCAACATGCACTTTGGCAAATTCCAGTCTGGCTTTTTTATGATTTGTTTTCAACAGTGGTATCCTCCTTGGTTGTCTCCCATGAAGTGCACTTTGGCTCAAACAGCGACGGATGGTGCAATCTGACACTGATGTACCTTGACCTTGGAGTTCACCATGAATGTGTTTAGAGTTTGTTCTAGGCTCTTTTGCTACCATTTGTATTATCCATCTCCTCCTGCGGCCACGTCCAGGGAGGTTGGCTACAGTCCCGTGGATCTTAAATTTCTGGAAAATATGTGCAACTGTAGTCACAGGAACATCAAGCTGCTTGGAGATGGTCTTATAGCCTTTACCTTTAACATGCTTGTCTATAATTTTCTTTCTAATCTCCTGAGACAACTCTCTCCTTTGCTTCCTCTGGTCCATGTTTAGTGTTGTACACACCATGTCACCAAACAGCACAGTGACTACTTGTCACCCTTTAAATAGGCCAACTGACTGATTACAAGTTTGTAGACACCTGTGATGTTAATTAGAGGACACATCTTGGTTGAACATGTCCCTATGGTCATATTATTTTCAATCTTTTCTAGGGGTACCATCATTTTTGTCCAGGCCTGTTTCATGAGTTTGTTTTTTAAAATAATTCTGTTGAACCACAATTCAAAAGCATTGTCTGATTTTCATTGGTTAATTTTCATAGCATTTTTATTTATTACCACTTTTGTCAGATTCAAGTTATTTTTGTGACCATTGTGGGTTTTTCTTTCATTAACAGAGGGGTACCAACAATTTTGTCCACATCTGTACATAACACTGGTCAGCACCAAATTTATTGTCTAAGTTTTTTTTAGCTGATTTAGGACAATTTTGATGTGCTGGATCCAAAAATCACATTGGTTTTGCTCAATCAGGTCAACTTTTTGAATTATGGCTACATGTTGTTTGATACTTTTTTGTTTACATGTACGGGTATTTTCGCTTTATATGATGCAAAATTCTTTTTTAGGTCTTGAAATTCTCTGAATGTTGAACAATGATGACGTAACATTCAATTTACATGTACTTACCTTTATATAAAGGTAAGTACATGCATAGTACTAAGTAAGTACTAAGTAAGTACAAGTTTTTACTTAGCACATGATTGAGAGAAACGGATGTCATTTTCGTATTCAGCGGTGCAAAATTGTCTTAAATCAGTTGAAAAAACACAGACAACTTACAACAAAATTATTTTTGTAACCCTGTGTAATAGACCATAGATCAGTGAACCAGCACTGCTCATCACCGCTAGAAGGAGACTATAAGCTAGTCAGCTAATGGCTAACTGACGTAAGATGGAGGGTGGAATTGAACAGCTGAAGGATGTTTCTTAAAGTGACATGCTTTAAATCAGAGTATTTCAAGAAAGCCAGAAAAAATAAAAAACAAATTTGCTTCAATAATTAAAAAAATGGAAGAAAATGTGAACGAAATATGTTACAAACCGTGTGAGCTATTACAATTGGAAAAAGTGCAATCATTGAAACCTCTAAAGAAAGTGAGAAAAAAATGCTGGTTCTGCCCCTTGATTCAGATCCATTACAAAATATAATGGGTTCTTCTGTGGCCACACTTCCACCAAATTTTCCCAAAATCAGATCTGTGGTTTTTGCATACTCTTGCTAACAGGTAGAAAACACTGTAAAGCATGATGTTAAAGAAAGTTTTGAAAAAATCCTGGCTCGACCCCAAAAACAAAAGGGGAAGAAACCTGGCATACGCTCCTCAGTAAATAAATAAACCATTGAAATTAGTGTCTAGCTTTTCCATAATCGTGCTAACAGACAGGCAGAGAGACAAGCACCACTGAAATCAGAATTTTCTATAGGATCTTTAAAATAGCAACACAGCATATAAAAAAATCCAAGGAAAATGTAGAATACATGTCACTGTTCAGTGATTCTGGGATTTCCTGAGGAAACAGAAGAGTGAAGAGAGACCCAGGTCGCATCTGTTACACAGCAGAGAATTGCAGCAGAGTGCAGCAATTCTTAATTCTCCAGTGAACATGACAGATTCCCTGCAGACAGCAGGGCTCAGTAGGAGTTGTCATCTCAGCTGTCCTCGCTGACACAACTAACAGAGCAGAAGATGATCAAAAATAGAGGACAGGAAATCCCTGTTCTTATGTAATATGGTCATTATGATGGTTCTGGATTGAGCTAAAGATGCTCTTGAGAATAACAACTTATGTCTGCAAGTATGGGGAAATATATACTATACCACTGCATTCACATTTTCTATGGCATGCATATACAGGGCTATTTAAAAACAATTCTGTATCAAAAGCTGATGTGCATCTAATAGCATTTGTTGCAAACGAAACTGAATAAGCAAACATGTTGACAATAATTGCACTGCAGTCATCTTACAGCCATGGAGGGATTTCGGCATGATTTAAGAAACAAGGTGTGCTTCAACCAAATGGCACTGATTTGCAAAGTCCTTGGGAAAAGGAGTGTGTGGGGGGAGGGAGCAGAATAATCTGTTCTGTTCAGTGAAAGATACTCCTTCCTGCCTATGCACATTTGTCATACCTTAGAAAATGTTCACGCAAAGAGGCATTGCTAGGCAGAATTGTTTCCCACTGTACATTTTTTAGTGGAAAATCTATGTGCCTTCTTGTGTCTGACATCATGTGTGTGTACTACAGTAAACACAATTGAATCAAAACATTCAGGAAGATAACTGACAAATTTTAGGTGAATAATAAGTGCTTTGAAATTATTTCAAAATCTACTCAGCACGAGCTGCCACAGGGGAAAAAGATTCTATGTAAATCTAATGTTGCTGAATATCTTCAAAGACCATAGTATCACACACATCAATTTATGGCAAATCCTAATTGAGCATAAGCTTTTTAATGGATCTGTCACACAACACTGGAAAAAGAGGTGGAACCAAGCTTATGAAAGATCGTTCCCCTATTACTCTTAACTTGGATTTTGTGACCGTAGAGGGCACAGATGTGTAGAGCACAGGAGAGAAGCAAGGCAATGGTATAATATGGTTAGCCTGCTTTCACTGAATCTATGATCACTACCTTATCAGAGAGAGATGTCAAAAAGATTTCTATTTCCCTAAAAATAAAGGAATATTTGGACAGGAAATATCTGACAAACTGATCAAAACATATACAAATACTACAAATTACCAGAAGAAACCAAGAGAAGTGATGGGAAGAGAAGAGGGAAAAATAACACGTGAAACTGAGAGACAAGGTCAAGTATAAATCCATAGGCTTGATGAAGTGGATTCAGCCAATGAATACAAAATGCTCTTTAGAAAACCAAAAAACACAAAACATGAAAGCAAAGTGAAAGAAGCATGCCTTTAGCTGACACAACCTTGAGAACTGTGTGAAAGCCTGAAATGCACTTTGAAATAAAGACTACAGCAGTGCAAAGAAAATAAGCAGACAAAATAAACAAAATTTCCATATACATAATCTATAACAGGGGTATTCAACTAAAACTTCAAGAGGTTCGATAAGTCAGTCCTCCCCAGCTGAGGTCCGAACCATTACATCCCTTCAAATATGGGTCTTTGCTTTATATGTGACTTGGGCATTCAGAACTTTAGTTACTGTATTATCTTGATTGCACAGACAATCGAGCATAGAGCATTGCACAGACAGTAGAGCATCCGCCCCACACCCAGGAGGCTGGGCTTCAAATCCCAGCCGGGTCATACCAAAGACCAGGTAAAAATGATACTTTCCGCCCTCTAGCTTGGTGCTCAGCATAATAGAACGGGGAAAGGTGGGCAGAGAGGAATGGCGACCCCTGTCCTGTGTGAGCCAAGAAAGGAACACTTGTTCCCGAGGAGACTTGACCGCAAAAAAACAACAAAAAACAGAGAATACAATGTGCAGTTTATAATAACAAGGTTTTAGCATTACATACAGGTACATCTAAAAAAATTAGAACATCATGAAAAAGTTCAATATTTTTTGTCACTCATTTCAGAAGGTGAAACCCATATATTATATAGATTCCTTACACACAGAGTGATATATTTCAAGTGTTTATTTTAATTTTGATGATTATGGCTTACAGCCCATGAAAACCACAAATTCAGTTTCTCAAAAAATTAGAATAATACATAAAATTAATTTTAAAAAATAGTTTTTTAATAGAAATGTTGGCCGACTGAAAAGTATGTCCATGTACACACTCAGTACTTGGTTGGGGCTATTGATGTGGCGTGGCATGGACGTGATCAGCCTGTGGCACTGCTGAGGTGTTATGAAGGTCCAGGTTGCTTTGATAGTGACCTTCAGCTCGTCTGCATTGTTGGGTCTGGTGTCTCTCATCTTCCTCTTGACAATACTCCATAGATTCTCTATGGGGTTTAGGTCAGGAGAGTTTGCTGGCCAATCAAACACAGTGATGCAGTAGTCATTAAACCAGGTTTTGATACTTTTGGCAGTGTGGGGGAGGGGAGGGGTGCCAAGTCCTGCTGGAAAATGAAATCAGCTTCTCCATAAAGCTTGTCAGCACAAGGAAGCATGAAGTGCTCTAAAATGTCCTGGAAGATGACTGCGCTGACTTTGGTCTTGAAAAAACACAGTGGACCAACACCAGAGATTGAAAGGGTATCCGAAACTAAATTTCTTGGTGTAATAATTGATAATAAACTGTGTTGGAAGTCACATATTAATTATATTAAAGGTAAAATATCCAAATCAATTGCAATACTACACAGAATGAAATATTTGCTGAATCAACCCACACTATATACAGTGGGGTAAAAAAGTATTTAGTCAGCCACCAATTGTGCAAGTTCTCCCACTTAAAAGATGAGGGAGGTCTCCAATTTTCATAATAGGTATACCTCAACTATGAGAGACAAAATGAGAAAAAAAAAAATCCAGAAAATCACATTAAAGGATTTTTAAAGAATTTATTGGCAAATTATGGTGGAAAATAAGTATTTGGTCAATAACAAAAGTTCATCTCAATACTTTGTTATATACCCTTTGTTGGCAATGACAGAGGTCAAACGTTTTCTGTAAGTCTTCACAAGGTTTTCACACACTGTTGCTGGTATTTTGGCCCATTCCTCCATGCAGATCTCCTCTATAGCAGTGATGTTTTGGGGCTGTTGCTGGGCAACATGGACTTTCAACTCCCTCCAAAGCTTTTCTATGGGGTTGAGATCTGGAGACTGGCTAGGCCACTCCAGGACCTTGAAATGCTTCTTACGAAGCCACTCCTTCGTTGCCCGGGTGGTGTGTTTGGGATCATTGTCATGCTGAAAGACCCAGCCACGTTTCATCTTCAATGCCCTTGCTGATGGAAGGAGGTTTTCACTCAAAATCTCACGATACATGGCCCCATTCATTCTTTCCTTTACACGGATCAGTCGTCCTGGTCCCTTTGCCGAAAAACAGCCCCAAAGCATGATGTTTCCACCCCCATGTTTCACAGTAGGTATGGTGTTCTTTGGATGCAACTCAGCATTTTTTCTCCTCCAAACACGACAAGTTGAGTTTTTACCAAAAAGTTCTATTTTGGTTTCATCTGACCATATGACATTCTCCCAATCCTCTTCTGGATCATCCAAATGCTCTCTAGCAAACTTCAGACGGGCCTGGAAATGTACTGGCTTAAGCAGGGGGACACGTCTGGCACTGCAGGATTTGAGTCCCTGGCGGCATAGTGTGTTACTGATGGTAGCCATTGTTACTTTAATCCCAGCTCTCTGCAGGTCATTCACTAGGTCCCCCCGTGTGGTTCTGGGATTTTTGCTCACCGTTCTCGTGATCATTTTGACCCCACGGGGTGAGATCTTGCGTAGAGCCCCATCTCGAGGGAGATTATCAGTGGTCTTGTATGTCTTCCATTTTCTAATAATTGCTCCCACAGTTGATTTCTTCACACCAAGCTGCTTACCTATTGCAGATTCAGTCTTCCCAGCCTGGTGCAGGTCTACAATTTTGTTTCTGGTGTCCTTTGACAGCTCTTTGGTCTTGGCCATAGTGGAGTTTGGAGTCTGACTGTTTGAGGTTGTGGACAGGTGTCTTTTATACTGATAACGAGTTCAAACAGGTGCCATTAATACAGGTAACGAGTGGAGGACAGAGGAGCCTCTTAAAGAAGAAGTTACAGGTCTGTGAGAGCCAGAAATCTTGCTTGTTTGTAGGTGACCAAATACTTATTTTACCAAGGAATTTACTAATTCATTAAAACTCCTTCAGTATGATTTTCTGGATTTTTTTTTTCTCATTTTGTCTCTCATAGTTGAGGTATACCCATGATGAAAATTGGAGACCTCTCTCATCTTTTAAGTGGGAGAACTTGCACAATTGGTGGCTGACTAAATACTTTTTTGCCCCACTGTACCTTGTATCATTCATTAATACTCCCATACATGACATATTGTACTGAAGTATGGGGAAATACATATAAAACAAACATATATCCAGTCTTTATGCTTCAGAAGAGAGCTATTAGAATAATAAACAAAGCTGCTTACAGGAAACCAACAAACCCACTTTTTCTTAAATTAAAAGCTCTCAAGTTGAAAGATCTGGTTGACTTTAAAACTGCAGTAATAATGTTTAAAGTGAAGAATCTATCACTGCCCGCAAATATCCAAAAGCTGTTCCAAATAAGGGAGAAACAATATCATTTCAGAGGAACATGTATATTTCAAAAACCTTCAGTGAGAACTACCACCAAGCAACACTGTTTCAGTGCAAGGAGTCAGATCATGGAACGATTTTGGACCTGAATTAAAATCATGTACAATGCTTGGACAATTTAAACAAAAACTAAAGGAAGAAATACTCCAAACATATATACAAGATGACATGTAAAATCACATAAGGATTGTCATAACCAGTCTTTGTTGTGTTGCTGCCTAGTTTGTTTGTTTTTTTGTCACATTTTGTCTTAGCTTTGTTCTGAATTGTAATCGCTCTTGTTTTGTTTTTCTTTTGAATTCTTGGATGGAATATGGGTGGGCAATATAAGCTGCGGCTTCAGCCATCACCCATTTTGGATAACTTATGTTGAACTGTGTAATCAGAGGAGTTATTGTCTAATTTGACCTTGTTGGATTTTCTTCCCCCTTTGTTATATTATTCTGTTTCTTTTAATCTGTACTTTTAATCTATCCGAAATAAAGATTGATTGATTGATTGACTGATCACCAAAATGTAATCATCTGTTCCCCGTGCCATTACGCACCTTTCCTGAAAATTTCATCAAAATCCGTTCATAACTTTGTGAGTTATGTTGGTAACACACTGTGAGAAGATAAGAGCCTTGGCTGAGGTATGCATTCTCAGATCATCACCAAAATATAATGGGTTCCTCTCTAGCCCAAGAAGCCTTGGTGGAGGTATGCACTCTCAGATCATCACCAAAATCTAATCATCTGTTCCCCGTGCCATTACGCACCTTTCCTGAAAATTTCATCAAAATCCGTTAATAACTTTTGGAGTTATGTTGGTAACACACTGTGAGAAGATAAGAGCCTTGGCTGAGGTATGCATTCTCAGATCATCACCAAACTATAATGGGTTCCTCTCTAGCCCAAGAACCACATCTGGTGAAAATTTCATCCAAATCCATCCAGTAGTTTTTGTGTAATCCTGCTGCACAAATACAAACAAAGCCCTTGGTGGAGGTATGCACTCTCAGAGCATCACCAAAATCTAATCATCTGTTCCCGGTGCCATTACACACCTTTCCTGAAAATTTCATCAAAATCCGTTCATAACTTTTTGAGTTATGTTGGTAACAGACAGACAGACAGACAGACAGACAGACAAACCCCGGTAAAAACATTACCTCCTTGGCGGACGTAATAAAACAGTATTTAATGATTTAAATTTACTTAAATGAACAAGGATGCCGCTATTTCTGTTATAATATTTCTATATATTTATAGTTGGTTTTTTTTTAGAAATCTCACCGCCAAGAAAAACCTCCCTTATTTTGAAATCCAAATGCTGGCACGTTTAGTTTTTTTTTTCCTGAAGGATGCTGACGGATTAAAGTCACTGACTTTGTAAATTTTGCTCATCTTAACTTGCCAGGTACATAATAGCGAACATAATATTGTAGTGGCTGGTGAAATATATCCTCAGCAATTCATCAGTCCCCCTTGTCTTTCCCTTCATATGAAGCCAACTGCATTAGAATTCTAACCACATCTCTTAGTTAAGCGACTCTTCCGTTATTGCTCCCATTTCCAGTGGGTTAAAACCATGATACAGTAAATGCCTCCAGTGCTTACATACCTCTTATGATTTTTTTTCCCCGCATTTAAAGTACTTTAATAAACTCATGTTTCTGTCGGACAGTCAAGCCTTATACGTCAAATAGGTTCATTTTGTCTTCCTGTCTTTGAATCAGCTGACTCTTCTGAGGAAGGCTGCAGTGCAGTTGAAACATGTAAAGAAGGTAAAGACATCTTTCTATTTTATTTTTTGTCTTTCATATGTACAAAAGATAAATAAATAGTCAAGCCTTATTATGTTGCTTTTCCCCTCTAGTCCATCTTGGTCCACGTATGCTTTGGACGAGCCCAGCACGCATGTAGCGCTGTACATGCTCACTTTTTTCATCTACCCAGGCCAAGCAGTTGACGCATGCATGCATCACCACATCATTTGTAGTTTCACTCCCGCCTGATAGGTAGCGCCAAGGCACCGATGCGCCAGGTTTTCACCAATGAAGAAACGGTGGACTTCTTCACAAAGTTCCTCTTCAAACAGAGCCCATTTCTGCTGTTTGACTTCACGCAGATGACGGCCACACGCGTTGTTCGTGTGCGTGCTTGCGGAAAGTCATTGCTTCATATATTTTTCTTAAACTCATATCTCCTTCTTGGCGTGGCGGTAAATTTTCTGGTGAGGTGGCCCGCCACCGAGAAATGTTACCAGACGAAACCCTGTAAGTAAAACACAAACTACGACCACCATAAGAGCTTGTGCCTCATTATGGGTCCATAAACTGATTAACGTTAGCATTCATAGCGCGACTGTCTCTGCTAAGCGCTGTAGCCTTACTGACAATTACATAGGCAGGCATAGGAAGTGAAAACAAAACCACCGTTATCAGAATAAAAGCCTACTTTTTTACTTCAGTGCATAAAATAATAAACCTTTCAGGGGGTTATACACCGCGGCTGTTGCAGTTGCTCATTATCCTTTGCGGTAGGCTTGTCCATAGCGTGGTATTACATAATTGTGGTTATCGCGACAGCCATAGCGGCAGGTGTGTGCTGACTCCCATTTCACATGAGTTTGAATGTGACTGGTTAATTCTGAACACAGCCACATCCCCAGTTATAACACGGTGTACATATTTATGCAATCAGGTTATGGTAAGTTTTTTATTTTTACCCTTAAAAGATTTCGGTTTGTTTTTCAATTGGGTTGTACAGGTTATAGGCCACATTAATGGTGGAAAAAGTTTTGAAATGATTTATCATGGTCTCATTTTTTACATCACAAATACCTGGCATTTGAACAGGGGTGTGTAGATGTTTTATATCCCCTGTAATTTGGTATATTGAAATATTCCTATGATTACATTAATCAAGGTCAGCTCTACTTAGCAACATGTTTTGCCTGTTAGAAATTGACATTTATTACAACATAAAGAACAGGCAGAGCAAAGTCAGCTCAGTAAAGCTCTCTGGGTCCTTTGCAGATTTGTGGGTTGCTATGTCCAAAATACATAAGTGTTTTTACGTAAGGATTATTTTCCTGCAAAATGAAGAGAATAAAATTTTATCAGGAGGCTTTGGGGTCTGGACAGAGGACTCAGGGGTCCGGATTTGGACCAGAGTCTGCCAGTTGGTGACCCCTGATCTATAAGATTATATACAAACAACAATCACAATTACAGTATCACTACAGGGACATATGTTTGCTGCATTTAGGAAAACATCTGCATTGCAGTCACTGGGAGCAACATTTTGGACGAGTATTCCTTAAACCCACAGTCACACTGACTCACAAGTTTAATTCTTTTGAGCAATAAATTAATAAGCAGAAGTTTACATTTTATTTAGATAATGACTCCAACAGTTGGAGAGACATATCCAAAATATGTATATGCCAAATGGTGGCTACAAGACAAATATGTCTTTTCATTATTTACACACTGATACACACACACACACATACATACACACATGCAAGAATAAAGAAAAATTATGCAGTTATGACACAAACAAATACATTAACTGAGATAGTGTGAATTGGGTGTGGTGCATTACCACAGTCATGGTTTAAGCAAATATTGAGCAGCATGATGCAGAGTGGATATTTTACCAGCTATACTTCTGGAAAATCAAAAACAGCAATACATGCAAAAAATATTACCATTGTCATAGCAACTAGTTAAAATGCATAGAAATGGTGAGTATTATGTATTAATACAACTACAGAGACTACACCAGTAAAAGGAGCTGCACTTCACAAACTCATTTCTAAAGATTTTGGCTGCAACAGCAAAGATAAATGCAAGATTAACAGCATGTGTGACAAGGCTGTGCTATTATTTAATTCAAGGCTACTTTTGAAAGAAATCAGACAAAATTAAAACCACAGGGTATTACAAGCAGACACCAATGGCAAATGGACTGCATTTGTACAACGCTTTTGTCGTCTATTAATCCAAATAGTGCAGTACCCAGCAAGCCACATTCACTCAGCTTTTATTTCCGTACCTCACTTTTTCTGTCATACAGACAGTCACATAATGGTAAATACAGTACTTGGATTCAATACTTCCCCAATGACCGTCTGAAAAGTGCAGGAGAAGGACATCCAGGCAACAACCTTTCAATTTGTCAATGACTCGTTTAATATCCCAAGAATCAGTCTACCCATTAGTGCTAAAGATAGCTGCTTTTTTTGCCTTTAAACATACAAAAGAGGCTAGATGAGTGACTCCTATACATGAGAATGTCCTAATAATACAGTATGTATAAAGGGTTAATTTCGCACATAGAGCTGAGCTGCTTTTTATTATTTTAAAACAAAAGTACAAAAAAACCACGTGAAGGGGGAAAAAGAATTGTGTAATCCCTTTCATTCCCACCTCATGTGCCCACGCTACAGTTCTGACTAGAACAGTTTGACAAGCTGTCAGACTGGGCTACACACAGATAGATCAGAAATGAAATGCAGAGGTCACCAGTAGAAACAAGATCCATATCATGCCAAATGACCAAACATCATGTCCTACTTTTGTGACTAGGATAAGGAAAGGCCACTTTTTTCTGTTTTTATCAAGGAACATAAATGAAAGAGGATTAAAGTAAAACAGTAGATAAAAAAAAAAAATAATAAAAAAAAAAAGGTTTATCTGCAACCCATTCAGCTGTATCCAGATTCAGTCATGGATACGGGGATGATGCCAAAAATAGCCCCTGAGTAAGGGATTGCCTGAAGAAAAACGTCACAGATGCCCAGGCTGACACACGTGCTACAGTGTCTCAGAGTTTAGATGGTTGCAATGCAGATTTTTATCACTAAAAGCGCTAACTGTGTATATGGAAAATACCATAATGCAGACCAATGATCAGTAAAGTGCATATGGGAGTAAGAAACACACAAAACTAACCACAAACAGCATGTCTGATTTATGCTTTTTAAGCAAAAGCACTGAAAATGAAGAAAGCGCATTCCTTCACATTGTTACCAAAGGGAAGTCGCCTGGTGCAGAGGAGTTCAATACCTTGCTATGATAACTGAAAACTGACATGCATTAGCTGGACAAAATGCTCAACAGTGTGGGAGTACCAGGAGTGATGTTATTACTGAGTCTACTGACGACAGCATTATGGCATCGTGAGCAGGGTGAGGCTGATAATGTTAAACAGGTGCACCATCTAGTGGATGCAACCAAAACTGTCAGATTACCATAGTAACAATAACGTGATTGTTTCTCACTCTTAATTTCTCTGTAAGGCAGTTTGTCTATAAAAGCCCTAAAGACAGTAATCATCATTTAACGCCATCAGCAGCTCATCGGATGAAATGAGAAATCTAAGCTATTAAATACGTTTTAGATATAATAACAAGCAGCCCTCCGTGGATCACCACCTTTTTGTGGTGGAGGGGTTTGCATGCCCTAATGATCCCAGTTGCCTAATGTTGTCAGGAGAAGCTTGCCCCTGGAAGGGTCTCGCAAGGCAAACTGGTCCTGCGTGAGGGGCCAGACCAAGAGTGGTCCAGTGGATCCCCATGAAAAGGTTACAGCAAGGATCCAGCGCACCTGATGGAGCCACACGGGTCCGCTCTCCCGTGGACTCACCACCTGCAGAAGGGATCGTGGGGCTCATGGTGCTACGTCAATCAGGAAGCAGTCTGGGCTTCTCCATTTGGACTGCTGCTTAAGAGACCCAGATAAGTGGCAAAAGATGGATAGATAGATGGATGTGAAAAGCACAAAATCTATCATATTTTAAAATCAGCAACTGTTTTCTTTAAAAAATTATTGCTGTCCTTGAAGTATAAAAAATAGTCTTTATACTATGTGCTAATGATCATTTTGAATAAGTAAATACTACATACAAACACACAGTAGAAATTGAATTTACAAGCTTGCTCAACAGATGTTGGCACTTCACCTATGTTACCCTTTGCTGTACTGTACAGACCTTGTGTGCCACTAGCCCAATCACAGGCCAGTTTTTGGCCAGTCATGCACAATTTGTTTACACTAAAAGGAGTTTATTGAGCCACTTCGTCTTGCAATCCTTTTTTTAAAATGCATTTTGCATTAAAATTTAAATTGGTAAACTTTTTTTTTAAATGTGCCATATTCTCCAAACAATTTTTTTCCCACTTTAAACCTTTTTTGGACTGTCATTAATAGGAAAATAATACCTAGTATCATAATAGTGATTACTCAGATGACTGTACCATAAAAGGGGTAGTCATACTGCAGTATAAATCTGTGAAACCCTAAAGCTTAAAAAAAAAAAATTGGCTTGACTCAAAGGGTTTTGATGAACCAACAGTACATAAACTCATGGGGTCAAGAGTCAAAACAAGGGAAAAATGTGAGAGGAAGAAGGTTGCTATTGAACATTTAAACTTTTAACTCAAAAAAAAAGTAGATACAAAAACAAGAGGGAGTGAAAGAAAAGGAATTACAATGAGCTCAACATAGCAAAATTCTTAAATGAATAGGAATGCATAAACTGACTTCATGTGTTCTTGATGATGTTTCTCTGCCCTCTAGTGGCCAGTCATTGTCGCCCCCGACAGACTGCTATGATGATGATGATGATAGTGAGTGGCCAGGACTGTTAAAGAAACATAACAGCTGAACATTCTGGATTTGTAAAAAAAAAAAAAAAATCAAAGAAAATGAATAAAATTACTGTAATCATTGTCTCCCCCCCAAACCAATTAGAGAAAAGAAATCTGGAATCATTCCATCTGGGAGGAAACAAATAAGGAATGGTCAACTAAAAACATCACAATTAGTACTTAACTGCACCACTTGGATTGAGATCCAGACAGTCTGCCGGCCATGCCACTGAAGAAAAGTTTTGATGTTCTTTGTTTTGTGGGAAGATGCATTATCATTCTGGAAAAATGACTTGGTTTATCATCACTAAACCTACTTTCAATGACTTGAAAGAGAAAAATCTCCACAACCAGGGATGGCAACAGGAAATTCTGATTTCAGCTGAAATCTAATTTGGTCGATTAATTTATGGGGGGGGGGGCGGGGGGGCGGAGCCCCCCTGAAGCTGGGAGGTTTTCAGTAAAACAGAAGTAATTTAGACTGGAAAAAAATGATTAAAAAAATGAAATACTAGACTTAGATAAATCATTAAATTTAATGAAAAGTTAACTTACTTTTTCTTCAGTGTTGTCTCACTGTCTTTAGTCCAACATATTTAACAGTTCTATAAGAGTTTATTACACTATTTACACTGGTCACCAAGTCACTTCTAATGTGAAACTTTCTTCCTTTTGGCAGCAAGCTGTGTCAGTCTCTGAACTTTGAACTTCATCTCCTTTTCTGGTTTCTTCAGAAACTGTCCGAGTGTTTCCGTTACCTTGTCAAACTTTGAGCCAATTTTCACCTTTACCATCACTTTTCTCTCAAGCCAATTCCATCAGAACTTATTTTTGACACTTTTGTCTATTTCCAGCACTGATGACTCCTGATCCTTCGATAAAAATCTCATAATTCCGCTGAAAATAATACCGAAAGCTCAGAATTCCAACATGAACCAGGGATGTGATTTGGGGTTGGGGCAATTCTCTGAAAATTTAGCAGGGGGTCTGGGGGACGCGGTGTCCGGGGCAGAGCCCTGGTGGGGGGGGGCAAGGGGGGCAAAGCCCCCCGAAGCTCCTGGGTTTTTATGATTTTTAAGTACCAGAACTGTGCTTAAATGACATAAAACAAACAGCTGAATGCCACTTATTACTGTATAATATTGACTTATGTTCCAAGAAGATAGCATTCCTAAAATATTCCAACAAGCATTATCCATCACATGCTTTAACACTTGATCAAATCAAAATCAGTTAATTTTATCTATTCCATAATAGAAATAAAATTCCAACATACCATTACTTTTTATAATTTCAGCATTCATTTCAGATCACCAGTTTCAATCTCCATTGAGTCTTGAGCAGTTCATTTTGCACAATCACTGATGCAGCTAAGTCTTAGAAATATTCAAAAGTTATGAGTCAATATCCACTGTGCACTGTCAATTTCAAATTGTTTGGAATCATAAAAGTAATGTAACTAAATTGTTTTGCTATTTTTTTCTCCTCAACATCAATGTCAGGGCGCTGCAGGAGTTTTGGGGGATGGTTAACTTTTATAACCGTTTCCTCCCCCGCGCAGCCCAGCTCATACAGCCATTGTACGCCACACTCAAGAAAGGGAAACCGGCGGACAGAGTCGACTGGACTTCTGAATGGGAGCAGGCGTTCTGAGGTTAAAACAGCGCTCACTACCAACGCCTCGGACATGGGCATAGCGGCCGTCGTGGAGCAATGTGTTGCCGGTTCTTGGCAGCCGCTCACTTTTTTTTTTTAGCAGGTCTTTGCACGACAGTGAGCATAAATACAGCGTGTTTGACAGAGAGTTAATGGCTCTCCACCTGGCCATATCTTCCTGGAAGATAAAACAAAGCGGAATTCGGCAAATTACCGGAAAAATCACATCCCTGAGAACAAGCCGCTATGAATTTTTGACAAAGCATACAACGAGCCATTTGATTGGTCCAATCGTTTGCAACTATCCAATCGCAGGGCTGTTTACAATACAGCAGTAGCTTGAGTACATAACATCCGGGTTATCGCAGGAGACTTGACCCGGGGAAGCGCCGAGCACTTATGTAATCGTGTTGATTTTCGCTAAAATCGGTAACAATAAGGTACCTTACCCCCCCTAAAATTTTCTCAACGGATTTAAACGATTCACAGAAATGATCAATTTGAAAATAAATCGGCAGAAATCCGCAGATCGGCGGAAAATTGCCATCCCTGCCACAACTTAAATGCACACCTGTGAATTTAATGTTGAAATAATGACTGCCGTCTCCTCTGGTTCTTTACCTGAGGTGGTCATTTTTATGAACTGAGAGGCAATAACACAACAGACAAAGAAAACAAAATCTTGTATATTTTTATGATTATGCGCTTTAAAACTGTTTATATATTTTACAATGTAAATGCATGTACAATAAAATAATTCCTGTCATCTCAATGCATAAAACTCCCCGTCAGATATGAGATGAGATGAGATGAGATTCAACTTTATTGTCATTACACATGTATATACAAGGTAACGAAACGTGACTTGGCATTTGGGCACGCTCTGCAGAGCGCATCCAAGGCCGGGGCAGCCGCTAGGCGCCAGTCATATCATCATATCATATCTATGGGATGTACTGGATCAGAGTGCACGCAGTCAGGATCCTGCACCAAAAATTATGCTGAGTTTGAGGTGGCACTGCTTGCTGAATGGGACCACAGTCCTCAGTAGGGATGAACAATATATATCGTCATGCTATCAGTATCGGTAGATAAAGCGTTTGAAATTATTTATCGGCAAAAAATAATATCTACAGCCAATATAATAATTTTACAGCGGACAGCCAGGAGTGACGCTCGGTTGTGACGTTCCTCCAGCGGCACGAGGGAATGATGTCATCCTGTCAGCCGACGTAGATAAACAAACATGTCTGCCCCTACAGACATGCAAGGAATAGACACCATGAGGAAATTAATCTACGAAGTCCAACAAGAGAAAAACACAACGGCGAAGAAAAAAACCCCCAAACAAACAAACAAAAAAACAACTTATGCCGCAGCCTCCATTGCCCCCAAAAACCAGCTGCTCCCACTCCCTGAAGACTTCAGCAGACCCACACTGTGGACTCCCAACGAGCCCCGCCATACATGCCCAGTCACAGGTATTTTCAGATTCAACCTTACCCTGTTACAAGCTATAATTTTTTTAATATCACATTGAGGTGGTTCTAAGTTACCGTTTCAAAAAGATGCTGCTTAGTAGGCTCCTATTTTTAAGTGATTAAGTACGTCTGTAATTCACATGCAGTATTATTTCTGTTTATTCAGTAGTGTAAAAATATTACACTGACTATTTATGCTGGTGCAAATTGTTTCAGTTCCTGTACAGTTGTACAGTGAATAACTTCATTTATACGTAATCCCTGTGGACAGGTGGCATTTATTTACACGTTTCCTCTTGCCTTGATTGTGGCTGTTGTAATGAAAGTCAGGATCCTCCAAGCTAATTAAAAGGAGGCAGTTTACTAAAAATAAATATGTATTTTCATATTAGGCTGAGGTATTTTTCTTAATTTCCTTGGAGAATGTCTCTTTATATGCCAGTTAATCATCACTGTAAGACAAAGGAGATGTAAATAGGTCAGAAAAATATGTCCATAATTTATCGGTATTGGCAATCAGCAATAATTACTTTCAAACTATCGGCATATCGGCTAAAATTCTACTAAGCATTAGCCAATAAACATCATGAAGTGGATCTTCATTTGCGTTTTGTTCAATGACAACTTGCACCACTTTCTGAAATTGATACAATATTGTGTTTTAAATGCTTCTCAGAACATGTTTCACTGGAACAGCACCCAACTAAAGTTCCAGCATCATCACCTTCCCCAAAGCAAATCTGTGTTTCATCAGTGAATATCACTTTCATCCAATCATCCACAGTCCAAAGCTGCTTCTTTTTAGCCCTCTGTAACTGTTTTCTTCCATTTAGGTTTTAATGATAGTTCACATTTAGCTGTTCTGTATGTCAGTTTAATTTCCTTCATCCCACTTTTTACAGTTCAGTCACAGACATTGGCTCCAGTTTCTTCCCATTTATTTTTCACTTCTTTTATTCTGCATTTTTCTGTTTGGCGTGTTTTTGTCCTGATGCTTTTTGTATGTTCCTCTTTCACAAGCTACCTATAGAGGGTATGCGTATGATGTCACCGAATGGAACTTGTGTCAGTTAAAAAAACACCAAGTGGCAAAAATGAGTGGCGGCATTAGGGTGTATGCAGAAAAACACAAAAAATACACACAATATTCAGTCACAGCAATACACAGAGTAGCTGTTTGTATTGTGGAGAGCTAATCTTATCATTCTATCTTGATTAACTGGCAAAACATTAAATAATTAAAGGCTCTGAATCAGTTCTTCACTTACCATGTGCTCCTTAGTCTTCATCCACACATCACTACAGTCAAGTAAATCACGTGGTATTAATATCTAAAGTAAAAAAGGTAATCTGTACACTGCTGTGACTAAATATTTTGTGATTTTTAATGTAAGATAAGATAAGCCTTTATTAGTCCCACAATGGGGAAATTCCAGGATTGCAACAGCACAGGGATAGCAACACTCAGAGCAACAATCAGAAGGTAAGAGAAAAAAAACAAGAGCAGCAAGTATACATATGTACATATAAATATAAATATATATATAGACACACAGTGCGGAGCATTGTAGCTAGATGGGATAGATATATAAATAAAGCTGTCACATGTGATTGCCACGCCGTGCTGTGTTGCTATGGTAAGTGTCCTGTAACTGCCAAGAATTCTGTTCCAATGCAGCCCCTCTAGTTTGTTTGTACTAGTGTCAAATTTCAGACACAGATGACTGAGAAGAACCAACATCTTTTGCCACACTTTGTGTTGAATTACCTTCTTGAAGGAATTTTCTAAACCCTTCCATTTTTCCAACTGACAGCTCATGAGTGGGGCTATGTTTCTTGTCAATCAGCCAGATGCAACAGCTCATTAGGAACTGCAAGCACTCCTTTAACTTCAGAATAATTAGTATGTTTAGATTTGTGGAGGTATTGGTTTTATTAACGCAAACAAAATATTCCATATTTTTTCTTTATGCTTGAATGATTCCATAATTTTCCTTAGACTTAATCTGAAAAAAAAACCAACAAAAAAACAACCACCAATTAGGGCATTTTTTACAGGTATGTTTTACATAACCAAAATGCTAAGCTGGTAAATAAAAATAGCTTTGTGTACATGGGTACATTTTCAGTTTAGTGTACACATTAAAGACCAGCTATGATATAACAAGCTCTCCATGTATGAATGCCCCAGTGGATGTCATTACCATGTCCATTAGTGTTAAGTCCCTCCAGAAATCTATACGCACTCAGGCCTCCTCTGTACAGTCAGGAGGCTTCCTGTCTCGCCTCACTAATACCAGGCTGGCTTCCTTTACCAACCACCTGGCTCTTTCAGCCGAGGACACAGACACCAGGGAAAGTTTTTAGATGCCCAAGTAGGTCCAGTGACTGAGTAGTAGCACTTCATTTCAAGAGCAACATACTAGAAATTGGGGCACCCTTTTCACTTAAACTGCATAATATTCACATGTCAATCCATAAACAATCAATTAATACAAAGATGTCACTGATTTGGCACCATTTTAATCTTTAATCTGGGAAAATTAATACTTTTGTATAGCTTATTTAGCATTACCATTTTTTATAGTCTAAAAACGTACTATATTATTGTTTTTTTTTCCTCAAAAAGAAGGAAAAGGTAAGTATCTGACAGTACAAATGCTGGCTCACCTTTCTGACCACACACTTTAAATAATGATGAGTTTGACTCAGAGGTTGCGTGTTCTTGCTGACCCAATTGCAACCCTAATTACAGGAAGTGCAGGCGATCGCAATACAAGAAACAGGGGATCCTGGCAGGATAGTCTCCATCAGCTGAGCAAATGCTCTTGGCGTAACCAATGCCAGTGGTTAAACACAACACCACAAAGCCCTTCTAGAATAAACTGAAGATAACTGCAGTTAAAGCAGAAATGTTAAAACAACCTAAGGCGCTATAGAGCTCTTCAGGATGACGAAACTCACTTTTTTTTTTTTTTTGATTTCCACCCACACAACTGCCCCCAAGGCGTCATGGGCCAGTGGCTGAGCTTTACACAACCAGGAGGTAACTACAAGCAAGGTAACATGCCAGTGGTGGTGACATACAACACTACCCGGAGAAGACAGTAAAACTTGATGAACCCACACATGGTAACAACAGTCAACCGTAGGCCAGAGGCAAAAACAACAGCAGCCAGGCCTGTGTGAAACCTATCCATTTTCAAGACAGCATCAGCTTAACAAGCTGTATTAGCAAACAAAATAGCCGCATAGCATATTGCTCTGTCTGTGCAACAGTCCATTAAACAGGCTGTTTAGTTCATTGTCACAAATGGCAGATTGTATCTATGAATTCTGTGAGTTTTGCCATTTATAACTGCATGACTTCAGCCTTGGTGTTGCATGTTCTAGGTTTTGAAGGGGATGTAGACAAGAATTAGCACTTAATGAATTATAAATAAAAAAAACTCAATGTTGAATTTTTAATTTTTTAAAATAAAGGTTTATGTACTACTATATTATCTTAATTTTGTAAACCTAAAGCCTTCATATGGTGTTAATGTGGTAATATTTTAAATGTTGTTATATGAAATAAAATGATGTATTATTTATATAGCTCTGTAGGCTATAATTTTTTGGTTTAAGCTACGAAGTTGCATGATTTTCTCAAACCTTAAAAAATATTTGAGCAATTTTGAATTAAAAATTTATACATGCAGTTTCTTCAACAGGCAAAAAGGCATTTTTCACATACCCTTGAAACAGATTGAGAAAACAGTATAAAAAACAAAACCTAACCTTTTCATTTGAATATTATAGGCAAATTATACAAACAGTAACAAGCTTTTTTTTTTAAAACAAATGCAACTCCAAATTTTGTGGAACACTAATTTGTTTGGTTCAGGAAATAGCAGATTATATGTTTAAGGGTTAAAGAAAGTCTGAGTGAGATTTTAAGGGCCCAGGTAAGTCCTTATGGAGTAAGCTGTCCTTCCTATGTAGTTGGACAAATATGCCACCGACCTAGAAGATTAAAATAAAACCTGAGCCCCAGTACCTTCACATGAGTGCTGTCTGACCAGAGGACAGAACAGCACTGTGGTGATGCTAACATCGACCGAGTGGACAAACACTTTCTACCAGCATGCGTGTTTCTGGTGGCATCTGTCTGTATAAAATCAGCCTTAACAAAAATGTTTATACAGTAGCACACAAGAATTATGAAGACCCTCAAATCTGACCACACATTCTACAAAGCTGCTCTCACCTGTCACTTGTCAGCACCCACCACTGTCCTGGTCTGGGGAGTATCTCAATCCCTGCCAAGCTCCGCTTCTCCCTTACCTGTACTTCATGCCTGTCTGATAGGACACACACTCCTCCAGGGCCAAGCCGTTCATCTTTAGAAAGTCTTCCATGTTCTTAATCTGAGCAGCGACCCTCTGCTCTCGGAGTCTCTGCAACTCAGCCTGGTCCGTGGGCCTGGTTGGAGGCTGATTAAGCCCCTGGTCCGAGTGGTAGCGGTTGATCCCACTCCGGATGCTCTCGCTGTATGTCATAGACAGCATCTTGCCACTGCCGCTGCTGCTGCTCTTCCGAACACCGCTGCCTGGAGCTGGCGGTTTGGGGATCTGCAGGTTTTCAGGAGGACAGTAACTGGATTTGCGCTTCCCAGAAGCCCCCGGGGGGCCTCCAGCGTACCCTCCTGCAAACATGCCCCCACCTCCTCAACCTGATGATACTGATGATACTAAAGCAACCCGTGCACTAAAGAATAAAGTTGTGAAACAGATGAGGTGCGAGGAGCCACTAGGGCACAGCCACCTCCTTAAATAGCACCTGCTCCCATAAAAAAAAAAACAGCTCCCTTGCTTGGGGCAGCACACAGCCATGCATCCTGTAATCAGAGTCGCACAACATAGCCCAGCGCCACCCTCCCCTGACAGGTTCACCATGGCAGGGTTACACTGATAGGGAGCATTCAGGTGACTTGTTGGTGATTAAGGAGCAGGGCAGAAGAGGGCACATGCTATCTGCAAAGGGAAAGCATCCAAACATGCAACAAGCAAAAAAGAGGGGGACACAGCCCTGATCTCACTTCTGATTCTGGCTAGACCAATAAAGACAACCAAGTGACACACTGGTTATTAGGGCCTGAGCTACTGACAACGTCAGTTGGCGTCAGTTTTTTTATTCTTTTAACATCCATTTTTTTTTTTTTTTTTACACTACAAGTGGGTTAGATGAGTCGCTGCGGCAGACATTGATGCATTTGCCGCATCCTTATAGATCTAAAGCTGAGTTTTATGCCGGATGTCCTTCCCGACGCAACCCTGCCCATTTTTATCCGGGCTTGGGACCGGCACAGGGAGTACACTGGCTTGTGCACCTACTGTGGCTGCATAACCAACACTTCCCTCCTCCATTCCATTACTGCTGAGCACCAAGCTGGACAGCAGTAAGTTCCATTTTATATGGTCTTTGGTATGACCCAGCTGGGACTTGAACCTCGGCGTCCCAGTTGTGGGGCGGATGCTCTACCTCTAGGCCACGACTCCGGCTATGTAGTCCAATACAATGCACCCCTCAATAAAAGCAACTTATGAGAAATATGTAACATAAAAAGAGCCTCAAAAACTAATATAAACTACACAACACTTAGTACAAAGCTCATAAAGTTAGACTTTGTTACAGGTGCAGGTCTACATGGCATTGGAGAGCTAAAGTTGTTTTTTTTTCAGTTTAAACTTAGTTTTAGATATTTAGTTAGTAATCACATTTGTGTATACACACCTGCACGCTCACAAGTTACTCAATTTCTCCATGATCCAGACCTACAGAAATAATTGTGCCACAATACAACAACAGAGGGCAGCACTCGGTCAGAACCTCAAAAAGGCAACTTAATGCGCAAACACATCAATGAGCACTGAGCACAAAGTTAATTTGTAAGGTTAAATTAAGGTAAAATGTCACATAATGACTGCAAAATTATACAAATCCACCAATACCTTAAACTGCAAAAAATATTCAATTCGTATACCTGTGTTTAACAGTAAGCAGAACTTCTACAGAACAGATGAGGGGTAAATAAATGCAGCATCCGTCAAAACTGTTGAATCACAATTCTAAATAAAGATTAAAAATATACTATGTCAAGTTAATCATGATAATTAAAATAGGATTTACTGGTGAACCTTGATGTCTGGTTTTTCAGCTTGTCCACACTCTCATCAGGAAATACTTTCATGTAGGATTTTTCTCAGTGACTACATTTTTGTTGGCACCAAGTAAAAGAAAATATCTTAATTTTTTTAGATGAGCTGACACATATGTAAAACAAGCAAAGATCATTTTAAGCAGCTCATCAAAAATACCACCAACAAACTTTAAACTAATTTTAAAAAACTAACTAACTTTAAACTAAATTTAAAACTCATTTTAGTATGCCATATATAAATCAGTATCATCAGTATAATTATCAGTATATTTATCATCATAAATATAAAGAATAAAGATTCAAACCTTTGATGGCATCATAACAAGAAATGGCTTAGTCTATCCATTGCACATCTCATCAAAGTTTCCTCAAGTGAGTATTTTCCTCATGGAGACTGAAGGTATAAATACGGGCAGAGACTTCAGGCTAGGCAGCATGCATCCACACACTCTCCTACCACCCTCCTAACACACGTACAGAACATACACACAAATGGCACATTCCTCATGATGTCACGAATGCAAATCCTTCCTCAAACTCACCCGATTTCTTGGAGGTCGGCTCATAAGCAAGATTGTTCCCAGCCTGCTCTTATAAACACACTGCAGACGGCGATGAAGCAGGTCCACCCAAACAGGGAGTGTCTTACTAGGAAACGTCTAAACCAATTAGTGAATTAGGGAGTGCACCCTTCCCTTCTTCACTTGGACCATTCTCTACCACCGCATCCAACACCTCCCCTCCCTGTGAAGTCTTATGGATGAAATCCATTTATGCCGTTTAGTGGTCCGCCTTGTTTCTGCTAACCACAGCAAATAATATCAGCCCTGAATTATTCACCAAAGCTTTTGCACTAAAAGCCTCTGATTGTTGTTCCACAGGAAAGAATGTTAAGAGCTGGACGGTAATGAGTGACTTGAGTGTAGCATGCACATGAAACATAAGCACATAGACAGTGCAGTGTTCTAAGCAAACACAGACTAGATGTGTACACACAGAAAAAGGCAAACCACTGAGGATGTTCAAGCGTTCACTATCAAAGCCTCTGAGAAAACCACACCAGTAAATGACATTGGCTGCAGCTTTCTAGATTTCAGTCACCTTGTGTAGAGGAAGTCAGAGTCAAAATCAGGCTGAACTAAGGGAAGTGCAGCTACACTGAATTTCCAAGGCACACATTCCACATTTAAGCAATATTACCCGAGACAAAGTACGGTATCAATGAATATAGTAACTGCAATTGTGATACGTCTATCACACCCATAGTTAGTATATTCATGATACCGTAACAACATCGAGTGTAATATTACTTTTATACAACAGTTTGCAAGTACAATTTATTAAATGACAGCAATACTGGACAAAATATTATGATTTGTTTGTTTAACCAGTTATTTTGCCCAGCTGAGGAAAAAAAATAGTCCTTTCTCAATGTAGCCAGTAACTGTTGCTAAACATCTCAATCAGCATGAAGACGTCTATTATCATTTCACACACATATAAACAAATTAAATACTGTTCTGTGTGACAGCAGAAACAAACAACAGTGGTTCTGTAAATGAAATAGAAGATAGAAATCCAAACACAATTTTTTTGGGTGCAGTTACTGAAAAGGAAATTATCGAGACTGTGAGTAAATTTAAGAACAAAAAATCAACGGACTGGAATGAAATTGACATGACAATAGTGAAAAAAGTAATTGAAGGAATTGTTAAGCCACTCACCCACATCTGTAACCTGTCATTTCAAACTGGTAAATTTCCAGACAAAATGAAAATAGCAAAAGTAATACCTCTATACAAAACAGGAGACAGTCATTGTTTCACAAATTACAGGCCAATCTCTTTACTCTCACAATTCTCCAAAATACTTGAAAAAATCTTCACTAAGAGACTGGATGATTTCATTGAAAAACACAACCTCCTTACAGACAACCAGTATGGTTTTAGAACAGATAAATCTACAGCTTTGGCACTGATCGAATTTATAGAAGAAATTACTAGCTGTATAGATAAAAAAAAGGTTGCTGTAGGAGTATTTATATATTTAAAGAAAGCTTTTGACACCATTGACCACAGAATACTACTAAGGAAACTGGAAAGGTATGGGATAAGAGGGGTAGGACTGAGTTGGGTGGAAAGTTATTTAAGTAACAGACAACAATTTGTACAAATTGGTGAGCACAAATCACCCTTCATGGACATCACTTGTGGTGTGCCCCAGGGGTCAGTTTTGGGACCCAAACTCTTAATTTTGTATATAAATGACATATGCCAAGTATCAAAAATTCTGAAATTTATTTTGTTTGCGGATGACACAAATATCCTTTGCACTGGTGAGAATTTGCAGCAGGTTTTAGAGGTGGTCACAACTGAAATGAAAAAGTTAACGCAGTGGTTCAACAAAAATAAATTATCTCTAAATCTAAAAAAACCCCCAAAGATTATGTTGTTTGGAAATTATAAAATAAATCATGAAATAATGGTAACGATAGATGATACCAGAATAGAAACAGTACAGGAAAATAAGTTTCTGGGGGTGACGCTAGACAATAAAATCTGCTGGAAACCATCAGTCATATCCGGGCCAAGTTAGCAAAATGTATAGGGATACTGGGGAAGACAAGACACATCTTGGACTATAAATCATTGGTCTTACTGTACAATTCACTGTTTCTACCTTATCTTAACTACTGTGTAGAAGTCTGGGGAAACACCTACAAGACCAACCTACAGTCAATATGCACATTACAAAAAAGAGCTATAAGGATAATAAATAATGTAGGATATAGAGACCATACCAATTCGTTGTTTTTAAAGTCACGTCATAAAGTTCATCGATTTAGTTAAATTTAAGACAGCACAAGTAATGTCCAGGGCAATTAATAATCAACTCCCAACTAATATACAAAAAATATTTAAAAAAAGAGACAATGATCATAATTTGAGAGGAGACTTAAACTTTACAAAACCCAAGATACGAACAACCAAGAAAAGTATGTGCATATCTGTCTGTGGGGTGGATTTGTGGAACAGTCTGGAGCCGGAACTGAAACTATGTACAAACAGAATTCAATTCAAAAAGAGGTATAAACATTATTTGCTGAAAGGATATATGTTAGAAGGGTAGTATTTATATGTATGATTCACTATGCTCACTCTGGGACATTATGGGACACTATGGAATGGTGGGTGGGACAGCACTGTGTATATCTGTGTTGTTTGAGGCTGGTTTTGATGCATGGACATCAATGTATGTTAGGATGGATGGGTGTTAATGTTGATATGTAAAAAATACAGTAAATTGTTTACTTGGGGTCTTAAAGGTGGTAATTTGTATATAATTCACATGGGTGTATTTATGGAAAAGAGGAGATGAAATTTATAAGTGTTCACTTCTTCCTTCTCCCTTTCGAACACTGTATACTGTTACTTTATTGCATTTGTCATTTGTTTTGTTTTTGTTATACTTTTTTGTTCAAAATAAAGTATCTATCTATCTATCTATCTATCTGTCAAGTGCAAAAGTAATAAGTGTTTATAAAACATACCTGTTGAGTCGGTAATGCAAAAGACTGGAGATCAAAACGCCAGTGGTCAGAACACCGGTAGTTAGCCGGTAGCTAGTAGCTAGCATGTGAGCAATTTAGCACACTTTGCTCGCTTTTCTTCACATTTTCAGATTAAACAGAGTCCATCACCACAAAGGTATTGTGATCTGTTAATCGAAATCAAACTCTAGCACTGCCTATTTTTTAAACAGATTTGAAATGATGAGCTTAATGATGAGCTTAATGACGTTCATACAAGGGTAGAGGGAAACAGTTTTTTTCAAAAGGGTGGGACTTCCAGGTCATGGATGTATAATTTCTTGTCAAACAGCGCCTCACTGTGGAAATTAAGGTATCCAAAACAGTATTGTAATTGTCAGAGAGCTGATAGTAAATTACTGTTAGTAATTAACGGTTACATGGACATCTTTGAAGTGGAGTGATACATATCCAGTGAAGTTGGAGTGCAATTATCGTGGAATATAGCTACTCCTTGAATCCCTATTGTCCAATCAAATTGCTCGGTCAGAACTAACTGTTGCATAAATATACTATATGCACAGTTGTACTGCTGTGTATACAAACTTGACACCCTATACTGTAAAAAAGCTGGATATTTAAATTTATAACTTTACATTAATTTTTCAAACAATAAAAAAGTGTGAGTGAATTCTATCCACTGATCTATTTTTCAAAACCCCTTATTCCAATTCAGGGTCCAGATTCCAGCTGCCATAAGGCGAGAGCACATGTACACACAGGACATTTCACCAGTGAATCACAGGGTCAACATAGCAAGACAGACAACACATCAACACCTGCAGACCAAATTACAATCGCTAATTTACCTAGTAAGCATGTGGATGGAAACTGGAGTACTTGGAGTAAACCCAAGCGATCACAGGGAGAACGTTTAAATTCCATGATGAAAAATAATAAATAAAACAAATGTGCTAATGATTGCAGTTTTTTTTCTAAACAGTACGAGGGATGCACTGATTGAGAAATCATGCACTGCTACTGATACAGATTTGTTTCTTTTGTTTACATCTATTCCACATTCATTGTCAGAGAAACAGATAAACATGCATTATTTTAAAAAAGTTACGAAATACTTGGTTTAATCCTGGATGTTTTCTAAATCCGCAGCTGTAGTCTACTACTGTCTGTTTCAGTGTAAAGACACCAGAAAAATCTTACAGTTGCAATCAAAATTATTTTACCCGCATTGCATTTTAGGTTTGTTGGCAACATTTTAAAATTTTCAGGTGTCTGCAATAAAAAAAATGACATAAGAACAGTTTAAATAGTTAAATAAAACTAATATTACAAGGATTTTATCCAAATACAACTCTAAATCCTACTTTCAATGACTACTGCAGTTTCAAAATTATTCAATCGCCAACAGAGTTCCTCATAAGAGCACACATTTGCAAATCAGGTGTGGTCTCAAGCACACCTCATGCAGCCACTCAAAGTCTTCATTAGCTGCATCAGGAGACAGAACACCTCAAATACCTGGACTGTTGACGATAATGTTTGATTGCATGTTAGAAATGCTGTATAGCAGAGCCAAGAGAATTGTCCAAAAGGCTCATAGAAGAGATCATTGCCTTGCACAAAGGAGGAAAAGGATACAAAAAAATAGCAAAGCACTGAATGTTCCTAGAGATACAGTTGGAAGCATAGTTCACAAGTTTAAAGTTAAAGGAACAGTGGCTACACTACCTGGATGTGACAGAAAGAGGAAGCTATCAATGGCTGCCACCAGAGTCCTGAGGAGGCAGGTGGTCAAAAATCCTCGACTGACTGCAAAAGACCTGCAGCAAGGCTTGGTGGCAACAGGCACTGAGGTCTCAGTTTCCACAGCAAGGTGCACACTAAACGCTGAAGGCTCCATGCCCAAACTCCAAGACATACACCACTACTGGCCCAAAACCACAAGAAAATTCTCCTCCAATTTGCTAAAAACTCCATAAATAAGCAAAAGAGGTTTTAGGATTCTGTTCTGTGGAACAATGAACTAAAACGGGAACCTTCTGAGCCTATGGATCAGCGGTATGTCTGGAGGAGGAGGAATGAAGCAAACGCTGAAAAGAATACCCTGCCTACTGTGAAGCATGGCTGTGGATCAGTGATGTTCTGGAGCTGCTTCACTTACTCTGGTACTGGAAACCTGCAGTGTGTGGAGGGCAAGATGGATCCAATCAAGTCTTAGGAAATCCTCGGGGAAAATGTCATGCCATTTGTGAGAAAGCTGAAGCTTGGGTGTCACTGGACCTTCCAACAGAACAATGATCCAAAACATACCTCAAAGTCCACCAAACTTTGGTTTCATAAGAGGTCCTGGAAGATGCTACAGTGGCCATCACAGCCACCTGACTTGAAGCCCATTGAAAATCCCTGGTGGGATTTGAAAAAGGCGGTTGCACAGAAACCCAAGAATAATAAGTGAACTCGAGGCCTTTGATGATGAGGAATGGGCAAAGATTCCTCAGGAACGCTGCCAGAAACTGGTGTCTGGCTATTCATCATGTTTGCAGCAGGTCATAACAGCAAAAGGGTACTCTACTAAGCACTAAAGATGATTGTCATGAAGGGGTTGAATAATTTTGAGACTGCAGTAGTCATTAAAAGTGACATTTTGTGTTGAACTTAGAGAAGCCACTTGTAATATTAGGGGCTGTGCACATGACGTTTTTACCTTAAACTGTGGAAATTTGTCTACAGTTTAGCTGTCCGTGCATAGTACGCCAGGTATTTGGAGGTGTCAAAGTGTAGAGATTTAAAGCCAGAGTGGAGAGATTTTCATGGCGCTGATTTTGCTTGTCCGTAAGCACAGAAATAAAGACCTATAGCATGATAGAGTCCCGATTTACAATAGATTTCAGCCAATCCACACAACAAGGAGCATTTATTACTCACAGAGAAATACAAATACTGAGCTGGTATTTCTGTATTTCTCACAAAAACACATGCTCCATGATTAAACTTTAAGCCTGATGTGTTTGTAGTTAGGAACAGGTTAAAAAAGAGCTCTTAACGGTATCTGTAAAACTGTGTTTCATTTTTTTTTATACAATAGACGTAGACTCATATAGAAAAATAATCATCAAAATTATAACCAAGGAGGATGCCTATCTTTGTTGAATGATGAACAAAATCACCGTAAAGCTGCCGATGTTTTAAATTCAATTTTGTGCTGCGCAAATGATGTCGGCTGCAGTCAGATTTTTTTTTATTACAGTACCTGCAATTATACGGGCTATTTATTTATTTAGCCCATTTATTTAATTCAACTTTATTTTTATAGTGCCTATGGTAATCACAAAAGTTATCTCATTGTACCATTTATTTATTTATTACTCATTCTTTCAGCTTAAAAAAATGAATATAAATATTTCTTGCAGATATAAATTTATAGTTATAATCCAAAGTCCCTAGTAAAACTTCTACTTGTCATCCGTTAGATCCAACAGCAGTTTTCACACCTTCGGTGGATCCATGTACACATGTGGTTGCTTTTGTGACATGTCGTGTACACACAGATGTTTCTCTCTGGGTCTAAACAAAAACGTTGTCATGTGCACCAGACCTTAATTGTGTTGAGCTATATATGTTCTTGTTTGATTTTTTGTTCATTGCAAACAGCTGATAGCTTGTACATTTTGCCAACAAACCTAATTTGCAGGATGGGTTGAATAATTTTCATTGCAACTGTAGATCCTTCTAATCTCAAATGTAAGCTTTCTATTCAAAAGCTTTCACAAAATGTTTTTCAAACAAAGGAAATCACTGAATTAAAACTATATGCTAAACTACTGCGACATCTTTAATGTATCCTTATATGCTTAAATCTGAGCATTTAAAAAACTAACTTTTTGAAGGAACTTAAATCAGTCAGCCCCTTTACTTTCATTAGTAAACAGTGACTCCATAGCCTGGCCTTTCTACTTTGCTGGAAGCATTTTCGGTTCATAATCACAAACGCAGAGCTAAAATTCTGCTGGACAGATGAGGTAATAATGCAGACACCAGACAGGATGAAAGAACAATGAAACATTATGACATGTTTTGGTGAGATTTTAAATTTGTAAATGTTGCACCCGTGAATGATGATCCACAACTACATTCTGAGCATTAAAATGCTGAAATTACTGAAAAGAATAAAAGTTCTCTTGCCAGCATCAGTCTGTGTGGCTGTCAGTGATGGACAGATGGAGATGTGGGGGCTTATCGATCCCCCTCACGTATGCCAGGGGAGCAGCTAGTGGGACGGTTTTGCTCTTTAAAAGGACAGAAATGTGCAAGGCGCCGAGATACAAAATCCGATAGTGAGCTCATTACAGGCACATCCCCATAGTCAGGGTTTTTATAACTGGATCAGCAGAATACAGACTGATATGAGCCCGTAAAATATGATCCCACTCTAAAGCAGCCAAAACACTGATCATTTAAAAGCTTGCTACTTGGAGAAGTGATGCACACTACAAAAGAAGTCCACATCTCCAGTCTCAAATATCTTGTTCTCAGAGCAGGATATAGCCAGTTTAAGGCACTAGAGCTCATAAAGGGTGAAGACTACTATAAAAATAACAAATATACTGTACATCCTTATATTTTGTTTTAAAAAGAAAATAACCAAAAAGTCAGGAGAATTGTTAAAGTCTGGCTGTATAACTGTGGTTGTCAAGTGTCAGCTGGAGCAAAAAAGTAAATAAGTGAAGAAAACATAACAGAGAATCATTGTCAATTTGAAGGTTTGATAAGCAACCTTTGCAACAAAATCCATCATCACCCAGATCAGGTTTAAGATGGATAGTGCACTGCCAGCTAAATAGTAGATGACAAGTATTATCTGTGGTGCAGAGGATGATGCATGGTTTTAAATGACAGTACAGGAAGTCTCTACTGCAAGGTTATTATTACAGCAAACTACAGTACAATACTCATAAAAATTTTCAGAAACATGAAGTACACATTTTACTCCAATATAAACAAACGTGCAAATGATGTAAAAGAAAAAAGCAAACAAAACTAGATTTGTGACAACAAACAGTACCTGTAAAACTGCAGCTGTCGTTTGGGGCTCCCATAACGAGCACTGAGGACAACAAGGAAAAGGAGGGAAAAAGGAGAGTAAGAGTTAATAAAAGCAGGAAAGGGAAGAAGGTAGTGGTGACCAGAAGTTAGGCAGGGCCAAAGTGGATTAAGAACAGTGAGCAAGAGCCAAAAGTGGAACAAAATGAGGAGCAGCATAAAGATGAGAAAAAAATACATAAGAAGAACAGCCAGTGTATTCAGTGAGGATTCACTGGCTTAATCTTGGTTGAAAATACACAAATGCGCAAAAATAACATCATAGAGACTTTTTTTATCCGATTGTTTATTCAGCTTTTTTTTCTCTTCTTCTTTATTAGGACTGCAGCCAAATATTTGTTCACTACACTGGTATTCAGTTTTCAAATTTGGTACTCTGATATCTGCTTCTTCCCCCAAGCTGCTTGATTTTAATGCCAAATTTACAAAAAAGAAAAAGAAACAAAGAAATCCCCTGCAAATTTGGAAGAAGACGCTCACAAATTTACAAGAAAGAAGTAAGAACACGATTTCCCAAAAAAGGTCACAAATTTATGTTATAGACTTACAACTTTGGAAAAAATAAGAGGCCACTGCAAAGTCTTTCCTAAATTAGCATCTCTACATGTACGACAGCCATTCAGTTTCAGTACTGAATTCCAAATTGCAATATGCACATCATCAATGTACGTACATCAAAACCTTGTACCAAGTTTCAAAACAATCATAATAAAAATGTAGGAGGAGATGAGTTCACAAAAGAGGAAGGGACAGACAGACGGACCGCTCCATTCCATAATCCCCTGCTAGTTGAAGACCCCTATTATTAGCTGTCATTTTAATTGATTTTAATTAGACAATCCCCAATTTTATCTGTCAAAATGACAGACAGCTTTCAGATTTTTCTGTTTTTGCTGAAAAAAATCTGTTAATGAAAGACAATTTTCAGTTCACGCAACCTCATATATCATGTCTGGTTGTGGTCACTGAAAGGGAAAGTCTGAACACTGAACTTCATTTTTTTTTTTACTGTGGAAAAGAATACAGCAATACAGGAGCAAATTGGCTCTTAATGTAACTTGATTTCTATTAATCTTAATATTTAGTCAAGTTGTAAAATGTTGGTGTGTAGTCAAAGTAAACCTCGTTATGATATGTAATGTTTTCCACCCCCCATCAGGATGAGAGAGGGAGAGACATTAGAGGAATATTAATATTCCTTCAAAATTCAAATAAGTTGCTATAAAGCAGTAGGGCTGTGTGATATGATGATATATATTGGACAATGAGGTAAAAACACCTATCATTTCATATATGCTATCATTTATGTCTGGATGTTGCAAAATACACATCTGCACCCCCCCACCCCAATTTCTTCAACAAAGCTCCTCACACATTTGTCAGCGCCTGCCTCTCCCCTGCGGTGCGTGCAGCGCAACAGGAGTGTGGGTTGTTAGGCTTCACTCCGGTTGTTACCACAGCTAACTCATAACTTGTGGTTTTAGTCAAATAGCTTTTATTTCTGTTTGCCAGGGATTTAGGACTGCCTTCCATCGTGCTGCATCAAAATGGACTAGTGCAGTGCCTGGTCACATGACCATATAAGGTGTTGTTCAGTTCCTGCTGAACTGAACAACACCTTATAAGGAATTATTCAGAATTTCTTATAAGAACTCCTTAAAAGGAATCTGAGCTCAGGACTTCTGAACAACTCCTTATAAGGTCTTCTAAGGAAGACCCGGTTCCAGAGCTCGGATCGGGCCCAAATTTTTTATCATTTTAACTAGAGCTGCAACTATTACTTGAATAATTCAATTACAAAAAATTTTCGATTCAAAATTTATACATCAACATGTCGTTTAATGTAGCACTTCTGGTCTATATGATAGTCCAGTGCAACCTTCTTCCAGTCATGCTACCTAAACAAAATGCAGATTTGTTTAACAGCGCTATGTCAGAGCGGCATAGTGACGGGGCCAGCAAAGATGAAGAAAATTTTTTAAAAGTTACAAAAGTATCTCAAGTCTGGAATCATTTCAAGCTCAAATTGAAGGAAAACACTGTGCAGTATGTACATGGTAAAGCTGAGCGGCGAGCTAGCATGCTACAATGTCTGGGCAGAAAGCATCCCACATCATGCACAGCCAGCGTTCCTGAGACAAGGTACGTGATTCAGATTTTAAATTAAGAAGAAGCCATCTCTGTTGTCATTCAGTCCATACAGCCAATCATGTACAGCAGAATGAAATTACGTTTCTCCTATCTACAATGTTAATCACATGTAGAATCAGAGGGGTCACTGCCATGCAAGGAGCCACCACAAACAACTTCTCCTTCCCCCATTCTATTACGCTGAGCACCAAGCTAGAAGGCAGGAAGTACCATTTTTATATGGTCTTTGGTATGACCCGGCCGGGACTACAACCCCAAACCTCCCGGCTGTGGGGCGGATGCTCTATCAACTAGGCCACCACTCTGCCCCCCACACAAGGCCACCATATCTTTAAGATGAATAGAATGTAGTCAGCTATGCTAATTATGCTTATATGACCAAAAAACATACAGACACCACTGTTAGCATCCGGATGCTAACAGATGCCAACAGCGTCCACTACCGGATGCTAACAGCTAGCGAACAGAACTTTATGGTGTAGCGTACCATTTAAAGTTAAGTTCTATGCAATAAACATTTCAATAAGCATTGCAATAAATATGTACCTGCGTTATTGAGTGTTTGGTATAATTACTACTCCTCTTCAAGAAAGAAAGTTCCGCAAATGTTGGTCAATACAAGTTTCTTTTTAAAGAAAGGTTACTCGAGTAATCTTCGATTACAGTGGGCGATTACCCGAGCTGTAAAATAGTCGTTGGCTGCAGCCCTAATTTTATCCCACCGGACTCCAAAGCCTGCCCTGTGAATTTCAGCCCCCAGCTCCTAGCAGTTATACCTTTTCCACCTCTGTGTTCATTTAATAGCCCCCCTATGGATGTTCAATAAAGATTTCCCCTTTTAAACTTCCACATATCGGGCGAGGCTGAAATTTACAGGCGTTATTGCGCGAAATATTATAGCCGTAAATCCAAATTTTCAGCCCCCAAATCCCAGCAGTTATACCTTTTCCACCTCTGTGTTCATTTACTAATTCCCTTATGGATATTCATCACAGATTTCTCCTCCTAAACTTCCACATATCCGGGGAGGCAGAGATTCAGGGATGCACGCCCTTGTAACCTCAGCAAAGCCCTTATAAAATCTGAGGTCAGACTGACGAACGGTTTGAGAGATATGTGAGGAACAGACAGACACATAGACACGAGATTTGTTGCATTTATAGACAGATAGTCCGCTAATCCCTTTTTAAGTGGACGTAAGTAACATTAACACCATCTCACTTTTATCATTGTAAAACAGCAAATGATAGATGATGATGCCAAGTTGTTGCTAACAGGAAACATTATTAGTGTATCAGAACATCATTACTTTGCTTTAAATTACTGCTGACTTTCTGTTTTGTCTGAAAAAAATACATTAAAGCTACTAAAGTGTGTGATAGTGGCACATACACACAAAATAAATAATAAATAAAACATGTTGGAGAAGCAAATTGGCTCTTAATGTAACTTGATTTCTATTAATTTTAATATTTAGTCAAGTTGTAAAATGTTGGTGTGTAGTCAAAGTAAACCTCGTTATGATATGTAATGTTTTCCACCCCACCATTAGGATGAGAGAGAGAGAGACATCAGAGGAATATTAACTGGATATTATTACATCTTTAAATAAAAGGAGAAAATTAATGCCAGATAAATTTGTATAATTTATTTTTTTTGTATGTAATTTAAAATGTTAAGAAAGAGTCCTTTTTATTCATTCATTCATCTTCTTCCGCTTAATCCTTTTCGGGTCGCGGGGGGGCTGGAGCCTATCCCAGCATCTTTGGGCGGGAGGCAGGGTCCACCCTGGACAGATCACCAGTCTGTCACAGGGCCAACACAGAGAGACAGACAACCATTCATTCTCACATTCATACCTAAGGACAATTTAGAATCCCCAGTTTGATGTCAATTAACCTAACTTGCATGTTTTTGGCATGTGGGAGGAAACTGGAGAAATCCTGGAGTAAACCCACGCAGACATGGGGAGAATATGCAAACTCCACACAGATCACTGTTGGTCGGGGGCTGGGATCGAACCCAGGATCCCCCGGCCAAGGGTGAGTTGCTGTGCTGCCGCAGTGCTAACCACTCCGCCACCACGCTGTCCAAGAGTCCTTTTTATGTGGTTATTATATACAAACTATAGAATTTACAGAAAATGTATATTGGGATATATATAATTCTCAGGATATAAGATTATTTGTATAGGAATATGAAATTTTGGTCATATCGCACAGCCCTATGAAGATGGATACTTTTCATACCACGAAATTTAAATACCAACACAAATGAAAAATCACAGCTCTCAGTTGTTAAAACAGACAGAATTAGCTAGTTCGATTCAATCAATAATATGAAATATAAAATGAGGCTAACACAATTTTGGAGAGTGAGAGGATGCCTGGAGAATGGAGAAGTGTTGTGGTGCTGATTTTCAAGAACAAGGGTGATGCTCAGAGCTGTAGTAACTACAGAAGCATAACGTTGATCAGCCACATTGAAGATATGGGAAAAAGTTGTTGAAGTCAGGTTAAGAAGAAAGGTGACAATCAACGGCAGTGCTACAGATGCAATGTTTGCTTTAAGAGTGTTGATGGAGAAGTACAGTGAAGGTCAGAAGGAGTTGCAGTGTGTCTGTGGATTTTGAGAAAGCATATGACTGAGTGCCAAGAGAAGTGTGGTACTTACTGCATGAAGAAGTCAGGGGTGGCAAAGACGTATTTGAGAGTGGTGCAGGACATGCATTAGGGCTGTTCAATATGACGATATATATCAGATGATGAGATAAAAACGAACATCATTTCTTCAACAAAGCTCCTCACACATTACTTGTCAGCACCCTGCCTCTCTATCACATGTGCAGAGCGCAACAGGTGAAGATGGGTCGCAGGCTTCAGTCCAGTGGTTAGCACAGCAGCTAACTTCAAACTAATGGTTTGGTCAAACAGCCGCTACTTCTGTTTGCCAGGAATGTGGGACTGTTTCCCACCGTGCTCCCCATGCTGCGTCAGAGAGGATAGTCCTCTAACCTTGTTTTAATTGGAGGCAAGTAACGTTAACACCATCTCACTCTTATCATTATAAAACAGCAAATACTAAATGACGATGCCAATTTGTTATTAATAGGAAACATTACTAGTGTAACAGACCATTGTTCCTTTTCTTTAAATTACTGCTGAATTTCTTAGTTTTGACTGAAAAAATAATGTTAAAGCTGCAAAAGTGTGTGATAGTGGCACATACAAAATAATAAATAAATGAAAATGTGTCAGAGGAGCAAACTGGCTCTTGTAACTTACTTGATTTCTAATCATTTTAATTAATCAAGTCGTGATAATGAATAAAGTTGAAGTCATCACATGCATTTACAGTATCTCACGAAAGTAAGTACGCCCCTCATATTTTTGTAAATATTTTATTATATCTTTTCATGGGACAACACTGAAGATATGATACTTTAATACAATGTAAAGTAGTCAGTGTACAGCTTGTATAACAGTGTAAATTTGTTCTCCCCTCAAAATAACTCAACACACAGCTATTAATGTCTAAACCGCTGGCAACAAAAGTGAGTACACCCCTAAGTGAAAATGTCCAAATTGTGCCCAATTAGCCATTTTCCCTCCCTGGTGTCATGTGACTCATTAGTGTTACAAGGTCTCAGGTGTGAATGGGGAGCAGGTGTGTAAAATTTGGTGTTATTGCTCTCACACTCTCTCAGTGTGAGAGCAATAACAGTGCTCAGGGCTGCACGGTGGCGCAGTGGTTTAGCACTGTGGCAGCACAGTTTTACCCTCGGCCGGGGGATCGCGGGGATCATGAGATCGTGGGTTCGATCCCAGCCCCCGACCAATAGTGAGCTGTGTGGAGTTTGCATGTTCTCCCCGTGTTGCGTGGGTTTACTCCGGGATTTCTCCGGTTTCCTCCCGCACACCAAAAACATGTAGGTTTAGGGCGCTCGCGCACGCAGCGACCAGCAGCCGGTGGCTTGTCACCAGACTGCAAACCAAGTCTACCTACGGGTACAAATAAGTAACAAAAAAAAAAAAAAAAAAAAAAAAAAAAATACTGGTCACTGGAAGTTCAACATGGCACCTATGGCAAAAAACTCTCTGATGATCTGAAAAAAAGAATTGCTGCTCTACATAAAGATGGCCTAGGCTATAAGAAGATTGCCAACACCCTGAAACTGAGCTGCAGCACGGTGGCCAAGACCATACAGCGGTTTAACAGGACAGGTTCCACTCAGAACAGGCCTCGCCATGGTTGACCAAAGAAGATGAGTGCACGTGCTAAGCATCATATCCAGAGGTTGTCTTTTGAAAATAGACGTATGAGTGCTGCCAGCATTGCTGCAGAGGTTGAAGGGGTGGGGGGGGGTCAGCCTGTCAGTGCTCAGACCATATGCCCCATACTGCATCAAATTGGTCTGCATGGCTGTCGGCCCAAAAGGAAGCCCCTTTTAAAGATGATGCACAAGAAAGCCTGCAAACAGTTTGCTGAAGACAAGCAGACTAAGGACATGGATTACTGGAACCATGTCGTGTGGTCTGATGAGATCAAGATAAACTTATTTGGTTCAGATGGTGTCAAGCATGTGTGGCGGCAACCAGGTGAGGAGTACAAAGACAAGTGTGTCTTGCCAACAGTCAAGCATGGTGGGGGTGTGTCATGGTTTGGGGCTGCACGAGTGATGCTGCCACTGGGGAGCTACAGTTCATTGAGGGAACCATGAATGCCAACATGTACTGTGACATACTGAAGCAGAGCATGAGCCCCTCCCTTTGGAAACTGGGCTACAGGGCAGTATTCCAACATGATAACAATCCCAAACACACCTCCAAGACGACCACTGCCTTGCTAAAGAAACTGAGGGTAAAGGTAATGGACTGGCCAAGTATGTCTCCAGACCTAAACCCTATTGAGCATCTGTGGGGCATCCTCAAACGGAAGGTGGAGGAGCACACGGTCTCTAACATCCACCAGTTCCGTGATGTTGTCATGGAGGAGTGGAAGAGAATTCCAGTGGCAACCTGTGAAGCTCTAGTGAACTCCATACCCAAGAGAGTTAACCACTTGCGCTCCGTTGTTCCGCGGGCGGGCAAGTCTCTGCGTCGTAGGATGCACGAGGGCGCACTCGGACGCATAGACCAGATTGTGGTGATGTAGGTGGTGATGGTGATGTAGTGGCGTCCAAGCGCCACTAAAAAAAAAAAAAAGCAGACACAGCCGCGAACAGATTAGTTTATCTGATTGACCTCTCATTCGACTAATAAGAGCCTTGAATTGGGTTTCTGAAACCTTGAAGAGCCAATGAATGAAAACCTAGGAAGGAGGACCCGCCTACTGTGAACGCAGGAGCCAATTGAAGCACAGAAATTCAGGCTGGGTGAAGAGAGATTTCTGCTGCAGCAGATGAAAACAAAGGACGCTGGACGAATCTGCTACAGACCCCGCAGCATGGAGAACACCCACATGTGGGACCTGCACTCATTCCAGCAGAATAGACGTTTAGGATTCTCTTCCGTCATCATAGACCGACGGAGGCCGACGACAAAGGTCGTAAATCATTCACCAAAACCGCAATATTGGAATTATGTTTTGATCGGGACCCACGAGCCGAGCAGCGTCGCGCTCGTCTGACAATGGGGAAGAGAAGTTCGCCACGACTCTGCTGCTGTGAAGAGGTAAGGTGTTATAAGCTAAATTATTATTTCTCCCTGAAAACTGTAATCCAAAAATGACTTTTGACCGATCGGTAAATTACAACTGTACTGCGCACGAAGTACGAAGTGCGTGCGCCGCGGTTCATTTGCCGTGTTCGGACCGTGAACGCCCCCCCCCCCCCGCTGCAGAAGAGGAGCGGGGGGGGGGGGTGTTCACGGTCCGAACACCCCCCGGTCGTAGCGATGGCCGTCTTCTGCAGCGAGGGGGGGGGGACAAACCCCCCCACACACACACACACAGTAGCGAGGGGGGGGGGAGCCACTATGAAAACATGCAAGGAATGTAATCCATCATGTAGCGAGGGCCGAACTCCTTCTTTTGTAGCCCCCCCCACACACACACACACACACAGACACAGCCCTGAGTGTGACCTTTCATTAGAGCCCAAAATGAAGATTCTACATTGAATTATTCAAAAGTTACAGACGTTTTTCCAAACTGTGCCATTTGGCACAATTTGGCACAGTTCCAAAACGCCTGGGAACTACCTGAGAACAAAGCTGTGTAAAATATTCATTTTTTGTGGTATTGTTACCAAATTTGGATCTCAGCTTGATAACACTTGGTTCTACATTTCTGTTGCATTTTCCAGCCGGATCGGACAGCTGTGTGTCATTTGCAAGCATTTGTATCCAAAAAAACACTGTGTCCAAATTTATTTTCTTCAAGTTCAGTATGTTTAGATGACTGTAACTCAGTGGCCGGAGCACGTAGAGAGATTATGTTTTTTTTGCCAAAAAATTCAAAGTGTTTTCTTTTAAATGAGACCAACCCCATGAAGATGCTGCAAAGGGTTGAAGAACAGCTTTCGATTTACTTTGGGCACGTTATTTTTTGGCATTTTTAGGAAAATTGCCCGGAGTGCAAGGGGTTAAGGCAGTGCTGGAAAATAATGGTGGGTACACAAAATATTGACACTTGGGCACAATTTGGACATTTTCACTAGGGGTGTACTCACTTTTGTTGCCAGCAGTTTAGGCATTAATGGCTGTGTGAGTTATTTTGAGAGGACAGCACATTTACACAGTTATACAAGATGTACACTGACTACTTTACATTGTATCAAATCTTCAGTGTCGTCCCATGAAAAGATATAATAAAATATTTACAAAAATGTGAGGGGTATACTCACTTTTGTGAGATACTGTATTACGTTATCTTTTGTGCCTTTGATTTTCAGATCATGGCCAACCTAAAATATTATGTCTCAAATATAGTGTAAAAATATAATTTTATAAAAACACAGCAAAATTATGAAGGGAAAAAGTTGCATAAAATTAATGATATATTAATCTGTACAACTTATTTTTTCAGTATGTAATTTAAAATTTAAAAAAAGAGATGGTCCTTTTAATCAAATTAGTATATATAAACTATACAATTTATAGAAAATGTATATTGTGATATATCTCGTTATCAGGATATAAGATTAATTATATTATGATATGAAATTCTGGTCATATCGCACAGCCCTAACATGTATAAGTACAGCAAGACGATGGTGAGAGTGTTGTAGGAGTGAAGGATGGATTCAAGAAAGGGGTGGGATTACAGCAAGAATCCGCCCTGAGCCCTTCCTTGTTTGCTATGGTGATGGACAGGCTGATAGACGAGATCAGGCAGGAGTCTCCATGGACCATGATGTTCACAGACAACATTGTGATTTCAGGTGAGAGTAGGGAGCAGGTGGAAGAGAACCTGGAGAGGTGGAGGTATGCATTGGCGAGAAGAGGAATGAAAATCAGGCGAGGCAAAACAGACTGCATGTGTGTGAATGAAAGAAAGGGAGCTATAACGGTGAAGATGTGAGAAGTAGAGGTAGTGAATGAAGATGAGTTTAAATACCTGGGGTCAAACATCCAAAGCAAAGGAAAATGCACAGGACAGTTGAAGAAAAGAATGCAGGCATGGTGGAGTGGCTCAAGATGAGTGTCAGGGTGATCTGTGACAGAAGGATGGCAGCAAAAATGAAAGGGAAGGTTTATAAGATGGAAGTGAGACCTGCTATGAAGTATAGTTTGGAGACGGTGGCACTGGCAGGAGACGGAGCTGGAGGTGCAGAGGTGAACATGCTAAGATTCTTAATGAGGATGACTAGTAGGGACAGAATTAGAAATATGTATATCAGAGTGACAGCTCAGGTTGAGCAGTTTGAAGATAAAGTAATAAAGGCCAGGCTGAGATGGTTTGGGCGTGTACAGAGGAGGGATAGTGGATATATTGGACAAAGGATGTAGAAGATGGAGCTGCCAGGTAAGAAGAAAAGAGGAATACCACAGAGAAGATTGATGGATGTAGTGAAGGAGAACATGGAGAGGGGTGGTGATACCAAGGAAGATGCAAGGGATAGGGTGAGATGGAGGCAGGTGAGTTGCTGTGGCAACCCCTAAAGGGAGCAGCCGAAAGAAGAAGATAAAATGAGGCTATCAAAAAACCCTGCAGCGTAAAACGGATGCTTTGACAAATGAACATGAATTTGTTCTCTGCTCTGCTGATATGGAAACTGCACACGTGATTGGGACCTGCAACTAAATCTGGGTCAAGGCCGATGATTACCAGGATGCATAGGTGTCAAGATAAAGATGCTGTTATGCAAATAGCAACAGAAGAAAGGTGCTGATCTTTGAATGAATAAAAGTGAAAATAACCTAGATTTTACAATGGAGATTAAAAAAGTGTGCATTTCACTGACCTCAGGAGAACACTACAAAACAGAATCATTCACCTAGCAACTCTTATCATATCCTTTAATAGAGAAGTAAAACATTTCCCATCAGGAAATAAAACCAACATTGCCTACTGTTTTAATGACTGTGACTGATTTAAGAACTAGTACTGATAATGAGTTATAAAAGAAAAAGACTGTAGATGGACAATAATGGATCCAGACTGAATACACTGGATGTTGGAAGCCCAAGCTCCAGTAAACGGTCAGAGAGAAGAGATAAAATGGACTGTATGCATAATGGAAATAAGAATACTGATGGGTGCCAGTGATACCCATCAGCCTATCTCATGCATCTTCCTTCTTGACTTATGATATTCACAAGGTTTTTGGAAATGTCTCTGACCTTAACCTTGAGTTTAAAAATTACTAGTTGGAAAATAATGAGAGCATTACTTCAAATTTATTTTTCATGAAGAAAACCAAATACTGATGTGCTGTATGGGTGAGTAACCAACTTTGGAAAATACTCTTAACAACTGCTGCTTAATATAATAACCATGGTTGTTTACAATTGGAAAGTTATCAAACATTAGAAAACATGTACAATCAAGACTTTGTGTTTTCTAGCTGAATCACGTAAAGTTCCTGATTTCTGAGATGGGTCATTACATTCGCTGCTTTTTAGAGAAGTGGTTGATTTTTTTAAACTTGCATTATTTGCAGAGTTGGCTTATGCTTTGCATGTTTTGGAAATTTACTTAATTTATAGTTTTCATTTTTCAGAAATGCTTAAAATGCACACAGGCAAAAAAATCTTCTGAATTGTAAAACTGTGACCTAGATGTGATGACAAGGTGAAATTTGTGCAAAAAAAAATAAAATAGTGTAATGCTATGAGGATTTTTTGAATTTTAATATGCACAAGCATGCAGCATCAGACTAGTAGCCTTCATAGAAAATTTGGTGCAGCTCAAACAGCGTGTCTTGAGTTATAGCTGTCCTGTTTTGTTTGTTGCTTGTTTAAAACTAGAAAAGCACTCGGAGAGCGCAGACCTCCGCCAAGCGCCACAGTTCCCCCCCGTACAGTGTTTGTGTGTACGTTTTCAGATTCCTCGACCATGAAAACATATGACTAGCAATTGGATTCACAATGATAGGATTAGTGGTTCAGTAGTAAAAGCATTACCTCCTTGGTGGAGGTAATAAACTCAAGTGTTGCTGTTGTGTCCATCTCCTCCCTCTCCAAACTCCCAGGCTGCGAGCGTTGCAATTCATCGCACAACCGCGTACAACCCACAGGCCAATGGGTTATGCGAGCATTTTCATAGATCACTGAAAGCAGCACTCAGGGCTTCACTGACGGATGCAAATTTGGTAGACAGGTTGGCGTGGGTTTTATTACCTCCGCCAAGGAGGTAATGTTTTTGCCGGGGTTTGTCTGTTTGTCTCTGTCTGTCTATCTGTTGGTTAGCAAGATAACTCAAAAAGTTTTGGACGGATTTTGATGAAACTTTCAGGCGTTGTTGGAAATGGTACAAGGAAGAAATGATTAAATTTTGGTGAACTTCCGGTTATGGCGGCCGCCTAGAAGGACACGTATCACTCTGTTCTGCCCCTGGAAATAAAAATTCGGCAAATAACTCTCTCATTTGGAACAGAACTTTTCCCAGCGTTTGGGTGAGGATATGCCGGTGAAGACTAAGGCTGGGAAATCAGGAGGGGGAAAAATTGAATCGCCGAAGCAGTCCAAATTAACGGACTTTAAAGTTTGTGGCGCAGTAGAAAAAGCTGCGGATATGGCGGATGAAACTAGCGGTGGTGCGGTAACTGCTGCTGCTGACGATGGCGGCACAGGTGCAGTGCTGGCTGCCATTAGCTCAATGAGAGCAGACTTTTCCGCTAAACTTGATGGGATTATGGCAGCGTTGGATGCAATGAGAAAGGAGTTGGGTGACTGCGTGGAGCGAGTGACGCAGGCGGAGCTTCGTGTTTCAAGTGCGGAGGATGAAATCAGCGGACTTCAAATAAAGGTGCGCACTTTGGAAAAAAAAAATAAAGATCTGGAAAATAGCGTTCTGGACTTGGAATCTCGGTCCAGAAGGAACAACCTGAGGCTGGTGGGTTTACCGGAGGGAGCCGAAGGTCGTGATTCATGCTCCTTTTTGGAGGGGTGGATCCCGGAGGCGCTGAACAACGCGGAGCTAAAATCATCAGTCGTCTTGGAAAGCTCCCACCGAATTGGCCCACCGAGAGGTAACAAGGCAGCACCGAGGACGCTAATTATGAAGTTTCTCAGCTACAGAGACAGGATGACGATCTCCAACGCGGTGCGGGCCAAAGGAGAAATTAAATACCAAGATCAGCAGGTGCGGTTCTACCCAGATCTGGCCTCAGGAATCCAACAATTAAGGAAGCAGTTTGACCCCATCCGCAAAGAACTGCGCAACCTTGAGATTCGTCATGGAGTGATTCACCCTGCAAGACTTCTGGTCACATATGAGGGCAGAACACGCATCTTCAAGACCCCCGAGGAGGCGCAGGAGCTCATCAAGAAGATCCAGGAAGAGACTGGTGGGAGCTAAGCATGAACAGAATATAGGGTAGAATATTTGAGCATTTAACTGATTAGAAGCATATAACAAGATTACAAAATATAGAATGTATTACATATTAAAAAAAAAAAAAGTACAAAATTGCTAAAAAAAATTTGGAGTTAAATTGGAAAATTACAGAAGAGAGTTAATGTTACGTTATTAAAAGCAGTAGAGTTAGGGTGATTGGGAGGATGAAGAAGGAGTGGCTTTGGCTGATCCTCGTGGGTGTGGAACGGTCGATGGCTATATCGGGAGACGGAATTTTTCTTTTGCTTTTGGGGGGATTGCCACAAATGTGGGAAGGGGGAATTTGTTTGTGTGTAGTTTGTAGGGTGAATGTTCAACCACTCATTTTTTTGCTTTTCTGTTTGAGCATGTTTACACTGCAAGGTAATCCCAAACTCCCTATTGATTATAAATCAAAGCGTTAATCTTAATTTAACTTCATGGAATTGCAGAGGTCTACAAAATTTAAAAAAACTTAAACAAGTTATGAATAAAATAAAAGACATGGGTTCAAAAATTGTGTTTTTACAAGAAACTCATCTAATAGAGCAAGATGTAAAAAGAATTAGGAGTAGATGGCAAGGAAATGTTTTCACCTCATCATTTTCATCCCGAGCCAGGGGAGTTATGACTCTCATACATAAATCAGTCCCATTTCAAGTGAAAAATGTAATTGGAGACAAATTTGGAAGATATGTAATCATTCAAGGATCTTTGCTATTAGAAAACATAAATTTGGTGAACTTATATGGTCCCAATATAGATGATCAAAAGTTCTTTGCCAATTTATTTCTTATCTTATCATCACTTACAGGGCAACATATAATAGCAGGGGATTTTAATTGTACATTGAATCCCAGTATAGATAGATCAACAGGACTGGACTGTACGCACAATGGATGTAGGATGACCATTAATCATTTTATGAAAGAATTGAAATTGATAGATATATGGAGAGAAATGAAACCACAAGTTAAAGCATACTCTTGTTATTCCAATACCTACAAGACATTCTCACGTATAGATTATTTTTTGATCTCCACAGAATTAAGGTCCAAGATTCAAAACTGTTTTTATGATAACATCGTGATCTCTGATCATGCACCCTGCTGTCTAATGTATGTAGATAAGAAATTGACAAAGGAACCAGGTAGATGGCAATTTCAGCATAAATGGCTTCAGGATGAGGAATTTGTTAAGTATATAGAAAAACAGATAGATGAGTTCTTTGATATCAATACTACACAAACATCAGCATGTGTAAAGTGGGAGGCTTTCAAAGCTTTTATTAGGGGACATATTATTAGTTATACAGGTTCAAAATCTAAGAAGACTCGAGAGGAGAGAGTCCAATTGGAACATAAAATAAAAATTCTTCAAGAAAGAGTATATGCAGGAAGAGATCCAAGGTTGGAGAACGAATTACTGATTTTGAGAGCTGAATATGACAAAAAATCTGCGAATAGAGCTGCCTCGAGTCTTCTAAGATTGAAACAATCTTTTTATGAACAAGGTGAAAAATCAGGAAAGTTATTGGCATGGCAGATTAAACAATTAGAATCTAAAACACCAATTACCAGTATTATAAGTAATGGACAGGTAGTTATAGATCCTTCAGAAATTAATAGAGCCTTTAGAGATTACTATGAAAAATTATATGATACCAAAAATGAATCTGACTTAACAAAACTACATGGGTTTTTGAATGAACTATTTATACCGTGTATTCCAAATGAAAATAGGGAGATACTGGAGTCTAAAATTAGTCAAGAAGAAGTTGGACTAGCCATTGATAATATGAAATCAGGAAAAAGTGCAGGACCAGATGGTCTTCCAGTTGACCTTTATAAAAAATTTAAGAATAAATTAACAAAACCTTTTTTGGAAATGGTTTTAGAAGCATTTCAAAATAGTAATTTACCATCATATATGAATAATGCCTTAATTATACTGTTGCCAAAACCAGGTAAGCCCTCTAATAAATGTGAAAATATGAGACCAATAAGCCTATTAAATGCCGACCTTAAGATAATTTGTAAAATTTTAGCAAGACGAATACAAGAAATTTTACCAAATATTATTAATCGAGATCAGAATGGCTTTATAAAGGGAAGACAAGGCTTCCATAATGTAAGAAGACTATTTAATATTATTTATTCTAATAAAGAAGCACCGGATACAGCTCTCTTATCACTGGATGCCGAAAAAGCCTTTGATAGAGTTGAATGGCCCTTTCTTTTTGAAGTCTTACAAAGGTTTGGACTTGGAAATAATTTCATAAAATGGGTTCAGATAATATATAATAATGCTACTGCAGAAATTCTAACAAATAACAATATTTCAAAATCAATAAAAATCAATAGAGGATGTCGACAAGGCTGTCCACTTTCACCTTTACTGTTTACTATGGCAATTGAACCTTTAGCGATGGCGATACGTCTACAGTCACAAATATATGGAATTAAAGTTGGACCAACAGAACATAAAATCTCCCTGTATGCCGATGACATAATTTTGTTTATGTCGAATCTTAAAAAATCAATTCCGACCTTGTTGAATTTAATAAAGAATTTCGGGGAAATATCAGGATATAAAATAAATAAAACTAAATCTTCAATATTAATGCTAAATGAGACCCAGAGAAATTACCCAGCCCCTGAGGTAAATCAATTCAATGTTGTAAATCAGTTCAAATATTTAGGAATCCAAATTGTGCCTAAGCTAGAATCAGTCGCCAGTGTCAATTATGAAGCCTTAATGACAGATATTGATGAGTTACTTCAGAGATGGATGTCACTACCAATGTCGATGATCGGGAGAATTAATATACTTAAAAGTAATATCTTACCTAAAATACTTTATTTATTTCAATACATTCCCTTACCACCACCTTTAGATTTATTCTCAAGAATTAAAAAAAAGTTAGTGGAATTTATATGGAACAACAGGAGGGCTAGATTACGTCTGTCTTTATTATATTTACCATTTGATCGTGGAGGTCTGAAATGTCCAAATTTTATGTTGTATTATTGGTCGGCACAACTGAGGTCTATGACATATTATTTTTCATCAAATGATCTCCCTCACTGGACTGAAATGGAATCATACAATTTACCTTTACCTCTTCCCATATTCATATACTCAGATTCGGCAAAAAAATTACAAAAACAAGTTAAAAATCCATTTGTAAAGCATATGATCAAAATATGGTGTGAAGCTAAAAACTATTTAAAAGAACCACAGTTATTGTCACAATTTAGTCCAATATGGGGTAATCAATATTTTAAACCAGGGAGAGCGGACGCTGTATTTAAAGTATGGAATTTAAAAGGGATACAAAAGATTCAGGATTTATATTTGCCATGTGCAGAAAACATAATGTCTTTTGAAGAGTTGAGGATCAAATTTAATCTCAATAGAACACATTTTTTTAAATATCTTCAACTTAGAAACTTTATTCGATCAAATCAAAATAAAGCTCTCACTCGACCTATCTATTCATCCTTGGAAAAAATGTTGATGAAAGACAGTAAACGAAAGGGTATTATTTCAGAGTTTTATAACTCATTGACACTATTTTCAAGTGAAAATTCACTGAAAAGATTAAACTACTGGAAAGAAGATCTGCAAACTGAAATTTCAGAGGAACAATGGGAATTGGCTTGTACAGAAGCTCAAACCAAATCAATAAATGTACGCCTTAAATTGATACATTTCAAATGGTTAATGCGGATGTATGTTACACCGGAGGAGTTAAATAGATATAACAAAAATATACCAGATACGTGCACAAAATGTATGGAAAGTAAAGGAACTCTATTTCATTGTGTATGGGAATGTAGATTAATAAGAATGTTTTGGGAAGAGGTGAGGGTAACAATTGAAAAAATAATCTCAAAACAAATCATATTGAATCCTAAACTGTTTTTGTTGGGTCTGTACCCAGAAAAGCATAATTTTAATAAAAGTGAAAGAACATTCATAGACCTCAGTTTGCTTAATGCCAAAAAATGTATTGCACTATTATGGAAAAAGACTCATAGACCAGATGTGACTCAGTGGTTAAGACAGATGTTAACAAACCTTCCATTAGAAAGAATAACATATATACTGAAATCAAAGGAAATTGTGTTTGAGAATATATGGAGACCTTTTATTGATTATGTAAAAAATTTAAACATAACTCTTGAAGAAGGTGAATGATATGTGTGGACCTTGTAAATTCCAAACTGGTGAACATAATATGTATACTTATGTGTTGGATTGTCTAGACTAAACAGAGGAGCATTGTTGAAGATTTGATTTTGTTGGTGGTTGTTGGTGTTTTTTAGTGCATTTTTTTTTTTTTGTAGTACTTTAGTGTTAGTGTTTGATTGTTTGTATCATGTTTGTTTAAAAAAAAAAAAGGTTCAATAAAGATATTGTGGAAAAAAAAAATTTTTTGGTGGTGATCCGGATCACCGTCCAGAAGAAAACCGCCATTACGGAAAATGCCATTTTCGTGAATAACTACTGAACCACTAATCCTATCATTGTCAATCCAATTGCTAGTCATATGTTTTCATGGTCAAGGAATCTGAAAACGTACACACAAACACTGTATGGGGGGAACTGTGGCCGCCATTACGGAAAATGTCATTTTCGTGAATAACTACTGAACCACTAATCACATCATTGTCAATCAAATTGCTAGTCATATGTTTTCATGGTCAAGGAATCTGAAAACGTACACACAAACACTGTATGGGGGAACTGTGGCACTTGGCGGAGGTCTGCGCTCTCCGAGTGCTTTTCTAGTTGGGGTTGCGCTCCGTGGCAAAAGAGGATTTGGAATCTTCCCCGGCAGAGAGCTCGTCTTTGCGCAGCCACTATGGCTGCCCGGGGAATTTCTGCCAAATAATCCGGCGCCGGACAGCTGGCCGTCTCAGCTTTTGCAGCGTTACACAAACACAGGCACGCTGGCGGGCCCTGCCCACGACTGTTTTCCACGTGCTTTTGTGCCTAAAAGTTTTAAGAACGCGGATTTTGTGTTCGTCAGAAACGAGGACCAGCGCCCTCTATTGCCCCTGCACACATGTTGAAAATGGCCGTATCTCACAATGTTAAAGAATCCTCGAAAAAATTCCTGTATCCAGACGGTGATCCGGATCATCCCCAAAATTTAATCAGTTCTTCCTTGTACTATTTCCAACAACGCCTGAAAGTTTCATGGAAATCCATCCAAAACTTTTTGAGTTATCTTGCTAACCAACAGACAAACAAACAAACAGACAAACAGACAGACAAACGCTGGCAAAAACATAACTTCCTCCTGGCCTCCGGCCTGGCGGAGGTAAAAAATAGTGGATAACTTTTAATGGCACATTGGCATAGATGATCATCAGTGAAAATGAAGTCAAAAAGAGTATTTCTCTAGGACATGTACAGTATGTTAAAATGCAAGGGCAGGAAATGGTGAAAACCCCAAACGGCAGACCTCCTGTGGGGCATAAGTCATGGCTTAAATAATATTTTTGCATGATTGTGGATTGTCACCTTTCTTCATGAAAGTAAATTTTCTGAGGTTTCCAATGACCTCCCAGAGGAATTAAAAAAGGGAAGTGGGGGGTAGTATATCCTCCAAAATATAACAATTTTGGCTGGATCTGGAAAGCTTGCCAAAATGGGTGAATTTCAGTTTTTGATGAAAACCTCAAAAAAATAATAGTTTCTGTAGAAGTGGTATAATAACTAGAAAAGCACTCAGAGAGCGTATACCTCTGCCAAGGCTCCTTCCATCTCTCATGGATCACCTCCAAAATGTAATGGGTTTGTGTGTAGGCCTAGAGCCACTTCTGGTGAAAATTGAATCCAAGTCTATCCAGTAGTTTTGGAAGATTGTTGCTAATACACTGCGAGAAGATAACAGCCTTGGCAGAGGTATGCATTCTCAGATCATCACCAAAATGTAATGGCATCCTCTGTAGCCCACAAACCACCTCTGGTGAAAATTTCATCCAAATCCATTCAGTAGATTTGGAGTATTGTTGCTAACACTCTGTGAGAAGATAAGAGCCTTGGCAGAGGTATGCAAGCTCGGATCATCACCAAAATGTAATGGTTTCCCTTCCTAGCCAAAAAACCACCTCTAGTGAAAATTTCATCCAAATCCATCCAGTAGTTTTTGTGTAATCCTGCTACACAAATACAAACAAAGCCCAGCACAGTTTACCCTTGGCCGGGGGATTGTGGGGATCGTGGGATCGTGGGTTCGATCCCAGCCCCCGACCAACAGTGATCTGTGTGGAGTTTGCATGTTCTCCCCGTGTTGCGTGGGTTTACTCCGGGATTTCTCCGGTTTCCTCCCACATGCCAAAAACATGCATGTTAGGTTAATTGGCTGTTCTAAATTGTCCCTAGATATCTGTTTCCTATAGGCCCTTAGAATAGAGGGTTAGTATTAAAGAAAGCGCTTTGAGTGGTCTTTGTGACTAGAAAAGCGCTATATAAGTGCAGGTTAGTTAGTTAGTATGCACTCTCAGATCAACACCAAAATATAATCATGTGCTCCCCGTGCCATTACTCACCTTTCCTGAAAATTTCATCAAAAAAAAAAGTTCGTAACTTTTTGAGTTATGGTGCTAACAGGCAAACCAACACCACTAAAAACATTACCTCCTCCCTTGGATGCGGTAACAATAATAATAATAATAATAATAATAGGGGCTACTACAATATGACTCACTCCACTTTCTCAATTCACTTTGTGAATGCTCTGACCCTAATAATAAAGTATGATGAAGTGTGTTAAGGTACGTTTAAATGGTGTTCACTTATATAGTGCTTTTTCTCATCTCTGGATGACCAAAGCGCTTTACAGATCCTGCTATCCACCCACACATTCACACACTGATGGCAGCAAGGATGCCATAAGCAACTGGGGGTTCAGTGTCTTACTCAAGGACACTTCGACATGCAGACTGCAGACAGAGTGGGAATCGAACCCCTGACCCTCTGATCAGTAGCCGGCCACACTACACCTGCACCACAGCCGCCCCACCTTCTCTTATATAATACAAGACGGCTTCTTTTATCTTACTTATTTTTAAACCATTTCAAGAGCATGAAAAGTATACTTACTTATCTAAATTTCTGCCTTTATGTGCTGTAAATCAAATTAAAAACCTGGATTAACTCAAATGATTGGTTACAAGAAATACAGTCATGTGAAAAAATTAGGATACCCCATTAAATATTCAGTTCTTTATTAAGAAATGTTCACATATCTATGTCTAACCTTGTTTTTGTTTTTATTTGCATTTTTTAACATTTATTTTAGCCATTTAAGTGGGAATGAATGTGGGGGTGTCCTAAAAAAGATGGGGGTGTCCCAATTTATTCCTCACGCCTCACCATGTTAACTTCCCTGTGAATCCTCCTCCTTTGAAAATGGCAGCAAAAAGGCGGATTATTAACCAACAGGCAGCTAATGACTTCTCTGCTTTGTTTGAGCCACACTTACTAATGGGAATTAAAGATCCTGATGCCTTCACTCAGACATTAGACAGCCACTGTATGGCTATTTTAGACAAAGTGGCACCAGTGAACTCTGTCTTTGCTTCTCCTAAAAAGCCTTATCCCTGGATAAATGACTCCATTCCATCCTTTAGGAGAAATTGTCGTAAGATAGAACGCTTATGGAAATCCACCCAATTGGAGGTTCACAGACTCCATCTAAGGGAACTTAGAGCCTCCTTAAATGACATGCTGAGGGATGCCAGGAATCAGTATTTTTCAAAAAATAAGAAAAATCCTAGAGTCTTATTTGACACAGTTAACACTCTTGTCTCACCTGCTGCCCCTCTAATTCCTGTGTTCTGTAAAGCAGACAGTAACAAATTTCTTAATTTCTTTGTTGATACGATCAGAGATATCAGGGAAAACATTTTGCCATCATCTTCTTTTAACTGTGCCAGTGTTATGCCCTCACCTTGTACTTGGTCCACTTTTAATCCTGTGACCCTTCAGGACATCACGGCTCTGCTGCAGAAGATGAAACCTTCCTCTTCCCCTGCTGATGTTCTCCCTACTAAGCTGTTTTTAGCAGTTTTTGAGTCAACTGGTCCTTCAGTTGTTGAACTGATAAACATTTCACTTTCTGCTGGTGTGGTTCCCAGCCCCTTCAAACATGCTGTGGTTGAACCAATTCTTAAGAAGCCGAGTTTGGATCCATCACAGCCAAATAATTATAGGCCAATCTCTAAACTCCCTTTCATATCAAAAATTCTGGAAAAGGTAGTGGCTGAGCAGCTTATGTCATTTTTGGCAAATTGTAATATCATGGATAAATTTCAGTCGGGCTTTCGGAAAAATCATTCTACCGAAACAGCTTTAGTCAGAGTCTCCAGTGACATTATGATGGCGGCTGACACTGGTAAATACACAGTTTTGGTTTTATTGGATCTTTGTTCTGCCTTTGACACTGTTGATCACTGTATAATGATCAACAGACTCAAAGAGCTAGGGTTATCTGGTTCTGTTTTAAAATGGTTTTCATCATACCTCTCTGGAAGAACCTTTAACGTGTCTGTGAATCAGATCTTTTCTGAAATAGCAAAGTATTTATGTGGGGTACCACAAGGAAAAGTTCTCGGACCCATTTTATTTCTAATTTACACTTTGCCACTGGGACGGATAATTAGCCAGTTCAATGATATTTCTTATCTTTATGCTGACGATATTCAGTTGTATTGCTCTTCTAAAGAGTCTGAGTTTTACATGCTATCATCTCTAACTAACTGCTTGTCTAACATCAAACAGTGGTTAAGTGCAAACTTTTTACAGCTTAACTCAGACAAGACAGAGACATTAATTATTGCTCCTGAAAAAAAGATCCCGCTTATTAAGCACCACATGGGTACACTAGGTTCCTCTGTCCAGGCGAGTCTTCGGAATCTTTGTATTGTAGCCACACATGTGACTTACTTAATGCTTTACATAATCCCTCACATCTTAGATAAGAACAAAGGGCAGAGTTTCCTTGGAGATAACAGGAAGCTGTGAAAGTGTAATCTTTTGTGTGCCAAGAGACTGCTTGGAGGATCCTTTGGGGCCAAAGACTGTGAGGGGGATGCTAAGGGATTAAAGAGGAAATGTAATGTTACCTTTGATGTGAATGCAATATGACTTGTGAGCTGTGGGGAGACCTGGGTATATAAGGGACGAGTTTTTTCTGAGATGTCCTCTTTCTACAATGCTCATGTTGGAGACGTGTAATAAACTGCTTTGAGACAAACCTGCCTCGTCAATTACACACTCCACACTGGTGACCCAAGACGCAGCATGCAACAAGAAGAGAATTCCCCGGGGCCAGCCTCGTTGGGAGCCCCCAGCCAAGCGTATGCCGTTACGGTCCAGCTACCGGACTTTTGGCAGCACAACCCGCGCTCCTGGTTCCACCTGGTTGAGGCACAGTTCGCCCTCCGGGGAATATCGGTAGATGACACGAAATTCTACTATGTGATCGCAAAGCTCGACAACCACACGGCTCAGCATGTGGAGAGCCTTCTGGAGCAGCCACCAGCCAGTGACAAATACGGCGCGTTGAAGGCTGCACTCATCCAGCACTACACACTCTCGGTTGAGGAGAGAGCAGAGGGACTCCTGGCGCTGACCGGGTTGGGAGATTGCACGCCCATTGACCTGATGGAGAAGATGCTGAGGTTGAAAGGCTCGGACGATGACCACTTCATCTTTACCCACCTCTTCCTCAGGAACCTGCCGTCAGCGACGAGAGCGGCCCTGGCCAGTTTGCCGTTGTTGGCCAAGCGGGACTACCGCGCGCTGGCCCGGGAGGCGCATCGGATTGTCATGGCCAGCAGAGAGCGCGCGGCCACGGCGGCAGCGACGGAGCTCGGCGCGACGGCCTGAGATGGCGGGGAGCCATTGACAGCGGTAGCAGAACCACCGACGACGGCAGCGGCGGGGGCCAAGGAACGCGGAAGAGACACCCTTTGTTTCTACCACCGCCGCTTTGCAGAGAAGGCACGCAAATGTATACCGCCGTGCCAGTTCAAGCGCTCGGGAAACGCCAAGACCGGGGGTCGGTAGCAGCTGCGGCCCTCGGGGAGGAGAACAAGCTGCTCTACTTGACGGACGCACGCTCGGGGAGGCATTTCCTTGTGGACACAGGCGCCCAGTTGAGTTTCATCACGCCTACCTACGCTGACTGGCTGGCAGGTTCCAGCGGCCCCGAGATGGCAGCAGCGAACGGCTCGGAGATTAAGACCTTTGGTGAGAGGACTCTGCTTCTGTCTCTACACGGCCGTACATTTGACTTTTGTCATAGCAGTACTGAATTTCAATATATTGGGGGCTGATTTTTTGTGCTCACATGGTTTGTTGGTTGATGTTGCTAACAGGCGCCTGGTTAATGCACTTTCTTTTGATTCTATTCCCTGTACAGCTCGAGCGGCCTGGCCAACAGCACAAGCCAACGTCACAGCTGCATGCGGTATGTTCCACACACTGCTCACTCAGTTCCCAGCACTCACGGTCCCCACATTTTCGGCAGCCGTCGCTAAACACGGGGTGGAACATTTTATTACCACCACCGGGCCGCCCGTTTTTGCAAAACCTCGGCGCTTGGACGCAGCTAAACTGGCCATAGTGCGCGAGGAGTTCGCCAACCTGGAGAGGTTGGGAATCATCAGGCGTTCAAACAGCCCATGGGCTTCCCCGCTACACATGGTCCCGAAAGCTGATGGTTCGTGGCGACCTTGCGGGGATTTCCATAGGTTGAACAACGCCACAGCACATGACCGCTACCCAATCCCTCATATCCAAGATTTTTCCATTCATTTGGCAGGGGCGCGCGTTTTTTCTAAAATAGATATGGTCCGAGGTTACCACCAAGTCCCAGTGCGCACTGAGGACATACCCAAAACAGCGGTGATAACTCCATTTGGCCTATTCGAGTTTTTCCGCATGCCTTTCGGGCTTAAAGGGGCTGCACAGATGTTCCAACGCATGATGGACGCGGTGCTGCGCGATCTCCTTTTCAAGTTCGTCTACTTGGACGATATCTAGGTACCCAGCGCATCCGAAGACGAACACGAAAACCACCTCACGGCAGTTTTCCGGAGGTTGGGAGAGCACAGTTTAATAATCAATCCAGCGAAGTGTCAGTTCGGGGTGACGCAGATTGATTTTTTGGGGCACCGCGTCCCTCCTGAATTAGCAGTTCCGCTGCCTGACAAAGTGCGCGCGGTGGCAGATTTTCCTCGACCACAAACGGTCAGGGCGTTACAGGAGTTTTTGGGAATGGTGAATTTTTATAACCGTTTCCTCCCCCGAGCAGCGCAGCTCATGCAACCACTGTACGCCGCGCTCAAAAAGCAGAAAACCCGCGAATAAGATCGGATGGTCCCAGGAGCGAGAGCGGGCATTTTCGGAAGTCAAGGCAGCCCTGGCAAACGCTGCATTGTTGGCACATCCAGACCCAACGGCCCGCACAGCGCTCACTACTGACGCGTCGGATGTGGCCATAGGGGTGGTCGTGGAGCAGCGTGTAGCCGGCACTTGGCAACCGCTCCCCTTTTTCAGCAGGACTTTGTGCGATAGTGAACGTAAATACAGCGCGTTTAACAGGGAGTTGCTAGCTCTCCACTTGGTTATTCGCCACTTCCAGTTCTGGCTGGAAGGGCGCTGTTTCACCGCGTTCGTTGACCACAAGCCACTAACATTTGCGATGGCCAAGGTTTCAGAACCTTGGTCGGGCCGGTAGCAGAGGCAGCTAGCCGTGATCTCAGAGTTTACTACCGATATTCAGCATGTCTCGGGTAAACTGAATGTAGTGGCAGACTGCCTCTCACGCGCCGTGGCGGCCCCGGTCCGCGTGGGGATAGATTACGCAGCCATGGCCACGGAGCAGGTTAGTGACGCGGATGTGCGCGCACTCCAGTCTGGACCAACAGGGTTAAGGCTGGAGAGCAGGGTGCTGTAAGGCGGTATGCCCCCTCTAATCTGTGATGTCTCCACGGGGCGACCGCGTCCCGTGGAACCGGCCGCGTGGTGCCGCTGTGTTTTTGACTCGGTTCATTCTTTGGCGCACCCAGGGGGTGCGCACGTCAGTCAAAATGGTAGCAGAAAAATTTGTGTGGCCGGGCCTCCGCAAACAAGTGAAAGAGTGGGCAGCAGCCTGCATGGCGTGCCAACGAGCCAAGGTACACAGACACACGAGGGCTCCTTTGGAGCCATTTCACATCCCAGCTAAGAGGTTTGACCACGTTCACGTGGACCTCGTGGGTCCCCTTCCGCCATCACAGGGGTGCACGCACCTTCTGACAATGGTGGACCGCACCATGCGCTGGCCGGAGGTGGTTCCTTTGGCGTCAACCACAGCCGAGGAGGTGGCGCGCGCATTTGTAACAGCATGGGTGGCGCGTTTTGGAGTCCCGTCGGACATTACGTCCGACAGACGCCCTCAATTTGTTTCCGAACTTTGGTCAACAATGGCCCGCAGCCTGGGTGTCACAATTCACCGCACAACTGTGTACAATCCTCAGGCTAATGGGTTATGCGAAAGTTTTCATAGGTCATTGAAAGCGGCTCTCAGGGCGTCACTGACGGATGCAAATTGGGTAGACAAACTACCGTGGGTTTTATTAGGATTGCGTTCTGCGCCTAAAGAAGACTTAGAAGCTTCCCCAGCTGAACTCATTTTTGTGCAGCCACTTCCGCTGCCCGGGGAGTTTCTCCCGGATAATCCTGCGCCAGGCAGCTCCCCGTCTCAGCTGTTGCAGCGTAGCATTGACACAGGCACGCTGCCGGGCCCCGTTCATCACAGTTTTCCGCGCGTTTTTGTGCTTAAATCTTTGAAAAACGCAGAGTTTGTTTTTGTCAGACATGACGCGCATCGCCCCCCCCCCACTGCGACCACCTTATGATGGACCGTTCAGAGTGTTGGAAACAGGGGACAAGCATTTTTTGCTAGATTTGGGAAAGGGAAAAGGTTGGCATAAACAGACTCAAACCCGCTTTTGTGGTGGCGGACGAGCAAGTGCTGTTGGCAAGGGCTCCTCGGCGCGGAAGACCCCCACGAGGAGCTTCCCAGAGTAGAATTTCCCCAGAACACCCACAGGGACAGACAAAAGGTTTTCATCCCCAGACAGCAGCTCCCCAGCATGACAGCGCCGCTGAGGCAGTGAATCCTGGTTACAGCAGATACGGGAGAAGACTGAAGCCCAAGCAGCATGTGGATTGATGTGTAATGATTCTATCACAGCATGCAGACTGTTATTCTTTTGTTCGATCTAAAATGTTTGGGGGGGGGGGGGGGAGCCACACATGTGACTTACTTAATGCCTTACATAATGCCTCACATCTTAGATAAGAACAAAGGGCAGAGTTTCCTTGGAGATAACAGGAAGCTGTGAAAGTGTAATCTTTTGTGTGCCAAGAGACTGCTTGGAGGATCCTTTGGGGCCAAAGACTGTAAGGGGGATGCTAAGGGATTAAAGAGGAAATGTAATGTTACCTTTGATGCGAATGCAATATGACTTGTGAGCTGTGGGGAGACCTGGGTATATAAGGGACGAGTTTTTTCTGAGATGTCCTCTTTCTACAATGCTCATGTTGGAGACGTGTAATAAACTGCTTTGAGACAAACCTGCCTCGTCAATTACACACTCCACAGTATCAGTTTTGACTCGGCTATGTCTTTTGAGCACCACATTAATCAATTAATTAGAAACTGTTTCTTCCATCTGAAGAATATTTCTAAGTTGAGAACCCTGGTGTCAAAGGCGGAACTTGAGATGATTATTCATGCTTTTATTTCTTCTCGCTTAGACTATTGTAATAGTCTTTTTACCTGTCTGAGTCAAAAGCACCTTCAACGCCTCCAGATTGTTCAAAATTCGGCTGCCAGACTTTTAACTCACACTAAGAAAAGGGCTCACATTATACTGGTTTTGGCAGCACTTACTGGCTCCCAGTTGGTTTTAGGATTCAGTTTAAAATTTTAGTTCTTGTTCTTAGAGCTATTCATGATCAGGCCCCTAAATACATCACTGAGTTGCTTAATGTGTATAACCCCGCGTGGTCTTCAAGGTCCTCGGATCAACTTTTACTGGCTGTCCCTCGAACCCATTTTAAAACTCGAAGTGATAGAGCCTTTCAGGCAGTGGCACCAAAATTGAGGAATGCTCTACCATTGTCTTTGCGCTCAGTAGACTCTGTTGAGGCTTTTAAAAAGCAGCTGAAGACACTGTTGTTTAAACAGGCTTTTTAGTTTGATTATGGTTTTTATGTTTTTATGCCTTTATTATTGCATTTGTGATGTTGTGTTTTATTTTATTGTGCAGCACTTTGTGATCCTTTCTGTGAGAAGTGCTATATAAATTACTATTTGTTTAGAATTATATTTTACAGAAAATCTGAAAAAGTCTTTAATTCATTTTTAATTGTTTAGTTGTATTACATAAATCTCCCAGTATTTTAAACACTGATATTAAATATCCATATGTCCAAATATGTTAAACACACAGGCTTATACAGGATATCCTAATTTTTTCACATGACTGTATGCGACTGTATGCATAAATTCAAAGATCGTTTTAAACCTGCAAGCTGCACTGTGTTTTCTGATCTTTTTTTTTTTTTTATTTTGAACTTACTGAAACTGGACAGCAGCTGACAGACATATTATGTGAATTTGCATAATTTGAAATGGCCTTTTGGTTTGACCTCATGCCATGTGATGACTACTGCATGTGATTAACTACTGCACCTATGGACATTATGTATATTATTTGTATATTATAGTTCTGGTTAGTTTTCAAGTATGTCTCAGGGAAGTGTGAATGGCTGTGTTCGGGTGGGGGGTGAGGGTGTGTGTGAGTGTGTCTTAAATTATGTTCTTTTTACTTATATGGATGCCGAGAGAAACACAATTTCATCTTGCCTGCACTACAGTTGTATGTACAGCAATATGACAATAAAGGTTTATTTTGATTTTGATTTGATGTAATAATAATGACAGAAGTGAATGAATCTGTGGCGCCACATGCTGGTGACGTATCATAGTGCACTATAGTTCCTCAAACACAATGCCACAGATCACTTAAGATGTGATTACAGCAATTATTATCGTTGTCCCTTAATAACGGTCTCTCAAAAATTAAATATTGGCATCCACCAAATATAAGAATAATAGTATGTCCACGATGCAAGCAATGGAAAGTTCTTTTTTTTTTTTTGCTTTAGTTTTGTACAGGTTTTACAATTACACTCACCACCTGAATGCTCTTCTGCTGAGCTTATAAATATTTCTTGCAGATGGAATCTGGAATTTATAGTTATAATCCAAAGTCCCTAGTAAAACTTCTACTTGTCATCTGTTAGATCCAACAGCAGTTTTCACACCTTCGGTGGATCCATGTGCACATGTGGTTGCTTTTGTGACATGTCGTGTGCACGCAGATGTTTCTCTCTGGGTCTAAACAAAAACATTATCATGTGCACCAGACCTTAATTGTGTTGAGCTATACAAATTGTTCTTGTTTGATTTGTTCACTGCAAACAGCTGATAGTTTTTTGTAAATTTTGCCAACAAACCCAATTTGCAGGATTGGTTGGATAATTTTCATTGCAACTGTAGATCCTTCTAATCTCAATTTTAAGCTTTCTATTCCAAAGCTTTCACAAAATGTTTTTCAAAGAAAGGAAATCACTGAATTAAAACTATGTGCTAAACTACTGCGCCATCTTTAAGCGCAGAAGTCAATGTTTTTATACAAACCTCTTGAGGGTTTGTGACTAACCACTGCTGCCTTACAGCTAGAAGGTTCCAGGTTCGAATCCCCAGGCTGGCAGGGGTAGGAACCTTTCTGTGTGGAATTTTCATGTTCTCCCTGTGCTGCGTGGGTTTACTCTGGGGGCTCCGGTTTCCTCCCACAATCCAAAGACATGCATGTTAGGTTACTTGCTCATGTTAGGTGAACAAGTGCCTACATGCATGTTAGGTTGTTCTAAATTGTCCCTAGATATCTGTCTCCTATAGGCCCTTAGAATAGAGGGTTAGTACTAGTGAAGTGCTTTGAGTGGTCTTTGAGACTAGAAAAAGCGCTATATAAGTAGAGGCCCTTATCCTTAAGGCCAGCTCGTCTGGAGGAGGAGTGGTCTTTGTGCTGGTCTGTTGTTTTGCGCTTCAAATCGGCCGAAGAAGTCGTTTCAGTTGTTGAGCAGTGTGATGTCACTCTCACAGGTCTGAGGTGGAGGTTTGTAGTCGGTGAGGGTCTGTATGCCACGCCAGAGAGAACGTGCATCTCTGGTGTTGCTGAAGTGTCCAGATATTTTCTTGCTGTACTGTCGTTTTGCCTCCTTGATGCCACGGGACAGGTTGGCCCTAGCTGGTGTTAGTCCTGTGATGTCGCCAGCCCTGAAGGCTGTGTCCCGAGCCCTCAGGAGTCTGTGGACCTCTGCTGTCATCCATGGCTTCTGGTTGCCATGAACAGTGATGGTCTTGCAGTGAGTAACATCATCAATGCATTTGGCGATGTATGCCACAACAACCTTGGTGTACTCCTCTAGGTTTGTGTGTCCATTATGAGTGGCTGCATGCTTGAAAATGTCCCAGTCCCAGTAATTAACTCATTATGTAAAAATACATAAACTGTATTAGTCAGATCATTTACATTGTTTTTTTTCATTATTTGTCAATAAATAAGCTTAGAGTAGAAGAGCATTCAGGTGGTGAGTGTAATTGTAAAACCTCTGTTTTTGTGCTTGTGAGTGACGGTGTAACAATGTAACCTTCTCCTGCCCTCTGTGACAGTCAAACCTTACATGATTTATTATAAACTATTATGGCAGCGCAGTGGCGGAGTGGTTAGCACTGCGGCAGCACAGCAACTCACCCTTGGCCGGGGGATTCTGGGTTCGATCCCAGCCGCCGACCAACAGTTTGGAGTTTGCATGTTCTCCCCGTGTCTGCGTGGGTTTACTCCGGGATTTCTCTGGTTTCCTCCCACATGCCAAAAACATGCAAGTTAGGTTAATTGGCATCAAAACTGGGGATTCTAAATTGTCCTTAGGTATGACTGTGAGGGTGAATGGTTGTCTGTCTCTCTGTGTTGGCCTTGCGATGGACTGGCGATCTGTCCAGGGTGTACCCTGCCTCTCGCTCAAAGATGCTGGGATAGGCTCCAGCCCCCCCGCGACCCGAAAAGGATTAAGCGGAAGAAGATGGATGGATGGATGGATGGATGGACAAATTCTGTTTCAAATATGGCACAATTTAATAAACCTTGATGCCCCATAAAGAATTTTTGGACAGGAGTAAAACAACAGGAAAACACCCTGAAAATGCCTTATAGTACGTGAGTAATTACATCCAAAGAACTGAACTGGTAAACTGGGTAAGAACTATAAATAAGAAAATCCTCACTGGTGTGGTAAGGTCCCAAACAAAGCCAAATCAAGCCAAAATCTTCCGGTTTGAAATGAGTTTTTCCTCCCCAACATTGGTAAGTGCTTGCTTGCACATGAATATTGGAGGACCTGGTTTCTTTACCTTACAATTTCATTGTTTTTCATACTCTGCACAGTGACAACAAAGGTGAGCCTACTGATCTAATCCCATTAAATCTAATCCAGCTTGAGGTGCTTTTAGACAAGTGATATTGTCAATTGGTGCATTATCAAGCTAAACTCAAGTTTTATTTGTGGTATAAAATAGAATAGCTTAGAAAAAGGCAATAAAATGTTGAAGGGTTTGTTGTTATCGTTTTTGTTTTGTTGCTGTAATTTTTTTTTTACTTATTCCTACTATTCAGAAATTAATGTTTCAGAATGCATTTACATATAATGAAAGCAGTTTTGGTGCATGGTGATGTGATTAAATGGTTACTAAATGATGTCTCTAATTTCTAACGGCCACAAACTCGCGGCAGCAGCAGGCATGAAGGCATACACACAGACTATAAGGACAAAACTATTGGGCCACCTCAGGCTGCGCCCACCTCTCCCACCATCTCATGCAGCAGACTGGTTAAAATGTATCCATATACTTTCCTCTGTGACACAGGAGGACCCAGTATCAATACTCCTGCTTTCTCCTTACCATCTGCCCCACATCTTCACCCCACTCGGTTTCTTCTCCCTCTGGAGACATAACCACCCCTCCCCACCCGCTCACTCCCATCTAGCTAGAGGATGGCTGCCAAAAAAAATTAACTTTATAGAGCAGTGGCCCTAAACCTTTGTTGCTTCATAGACCGGTCACAGGTTTTTTAATCATTCCTAAAGTCAGAACTAAAACCTACAGTGAGACAGCTTTCTGTCATTATGGTCCACGTCTGTGGAACAGCCCTCCTGAAGACCTGAGGGCTGCAGAGAATGTTGACACTTATAAAACCAAACTAAACACCCACCTTTTTGACCTGGCTTTTATTTAAATTTATTTTTGCTTTTCCCCCTTTTACCTTTTCTTACACCTTTTTATCCTGTTTTAACTATTTTTATCCTGGTTTAACTTTTTTTTTTAATCTTGTTATTGCTTGGTTTTATGTCTTATTACCTCTGGTTTTTCCTCACTGATAACGCTTCCTCAGTTCAGTTTTAATGTTTTATATGGTGTTTTGGTTTTTTTACATGGTAGGTCGATTAGTCGGTGTGTTGTGAGTGTATGTGTGTGGGAGGGTAAGAGTATGTTTTGACTTTTGGTGCATGTTGTTTATTGGGGCAGCTGTGGCACAGGTGTAGTGTGGCCGACTACTGATAGGAGGGTCAGGGGTTGGATTCCCTCTCTGTCTGCAGTCTGCATGTTGAAGTGTACTTGAGCAAGACACTGAACCCCCAGTTGCTCCTGGTGGGTCAGGTCAGTGCCTGTGCATGCCATCAGCGTTTGAATGTGTGTGTGAATGGGTAGACAGTGGGATCTGTAAAGTGCTTAGGTCATCTACAGATGAGAAAAAGCGCTATATAAGTGAATGCCATTTGCCATTTATTTTCTACAGCACTTTGAGCTGCTACATTGTATAAAAAGTGCTTTATAAATAAAGTCTGACTGATTGATTGATAACAAATGAAAAAAAAAAATTTTAAAAATGCAGGTGGGCAAAAAAGAACATTCCCCCATTTACCCCAGCCAGCCAACGCTTCAGCAGTGAACAGACAGGGGAGGCCACGGCTGGGGCACCATTGCTGCGAACATCCCGCCCAAGACAACCCTTCAGTCATAAGCCTCTGGTCTTCAGACCAGCTTTTTTTCTCCAAGATCACACTGGAGAACAGGCAGTGCTGCTGGATATCTGACTCCTGACAAGCTGGCAGCTCCACCCAGCAGGCCTGATTGCTATAACTACCAAAAACTGGGCTAATGTTATGAAAGTGGTGCAAGTGGATGGATGCAGTGTTTTTAGCCACAGAGTCCATCTCTCCATTGGTGAGTTGAGTGAAGTGTTGAATGAATTTATATGAAATAAGAAAAGAAAATACCAGTAAGAACAACTTACAGGGCTAATATCCTAATATTGTCCACAAGATTAAACATAACTGTGTAGTTTTGTGCAGCAACTAGGGCTGTGCGATATGACGATATATATCAGATGACGAGATAAAAACATCTATAGTTTCATATAAAACTAATAAATACGCACACCCCTGTTTCTTCAGCAAAGCTCTTCACACACTACTTGTCAGCGCCCCATCTCTCCCCCACATGTGCACAGCGCAACAGGTGTAGATGGGTCGCTAGGCTTCAGTCCAGCAGTTAGCACAGCAGCTAACTCCAAACTAAAGGTTTGGTCAAATAGCCGCTACTTCTGTTTGCCAGGGATGTGGGACTGTTGTCCATCATGCTGTGTCAGAGAGGATAGTCAGCTAACCCCTTTTTAATTGGAGGTAAATCATGTTAACCATCTCACTCTTATTACTGTAAAACAGCAAATGCTAAATGATGATGCTAAGTTGTTGCTAATAGGAAACATTAGAATACCAGACTATCGCCATTGCTTTAAATTACCACCTAGTTTCTTAGTTTTGTCTGAAAAAATTATACTGAAACTGCAAAACAAATACACACAAAATAAATAAATTAATTAAAACGTGTTGGAGGAGCAAACTGGCTCTTAATGCAACTTACTTGATTTGTAATAATTTTACTTAGTCAAGTAGCGATAATGAATAAAGTTGAAGTCGTCACTTGTATTTTATTACATTACCTTTTGTGACTGATTTTCAGATCATGGCCAATCTGAAATACTTTTACAGAGGCGCAAAATCCAGCAGATGTTAAGAAAACTTCAAAAGGTTTAAATCAGGCCAGAATGGCGGTCTTAAGGCTGTGGATCTACACTTAAATTTTTATTGATTTATTTGTTTCAATTACTTTTTTATTTATTGATATTTTTGCAGGCATAATGCTTTATAAAGATAATTGCACCAACAGCTAATTTATATCTAGATGTCAGCAATGGGTAATTTTCTCCTTTTCAGACTGACATTTTTTTAAGTTACTGCTATTCTCCTCTGGCTCAGGAAATATGTAAATTAATAATGCTTACTTTTTATTCATATGATATGATTGAGAAGAAAAACCTCAAATTTATGAGAATCAAGTCTCAAATACACATCAAAAATACAATTTTAAGAAAACTGCAAAATTATGAGGGGAAAAAGCTGCATAAAATTAATGATATATGAATTTGTACAACTGATTTTTATCAGAATACAATTTAAAATGTAAAAAAAAGAGATGATCCTTTTTATGTGGCTATTAGAAGCCAACTTTATTGTCATTCAGTCCACACAGTCAATCATGTACAGTAGAACAAAATTACGTTTCTCCTATCTACAATGTTAATCACATCTAGAATCAGAGGCGTCGCTGCCATGCAAGGTGCCGCCACAAACAACTTCTCTTTCCCCCATTCTATGACGCTGAGCACCAAGCTAGAAAGTGGGAAGTGCCATTTTTATATGGTCTTTGGGATGACCCGGCCGGGATTTAAACCCCCAACCTCCCAGTTGAGGGGCGGACGCTTGATCAACTAGGCCAAACTATCTAGGTTAAAAATTAACTAGGCTAAACTATCAAATTTACAGAAAATGTATATTGGGATATACAGTATATCGTTATTGGGATACAAGATTACTTCTAGTAGGATATGAAATTTTGGTCATATTTTGGGAGGTGTGGTGGCGCAGTGGTTAGCACTGTGGCAGCACAGCAACTCACCCTTGGCCATGGGATCCCTGGTTCGATCCCAGCCCCTGACCAACAGTGATCTGTGTGGAGTTTGCATGTTCTCCCTGTGTCTGTGTGGGTTTACTCCGGGATTTCTCCGGTTTCCTCCCACAGGCCAAAAACATGCAGGTTAGGTTAATTGGAGACTCTAAAGTGGCCCTAGGTGTGAATGTGTGTGTGAATGGTTAAGGGATAGCGCCGTACCGTGGCTGCTTCATCCATCCAGGTGGATGCCCTCAATTTCCCCTCTGGAGATCAATAAAGTATACAAAATCAAAAAAAAAAAAAAAAATTGCACAGCCCAAACAACAATCACTGCTGAAGCTAAACGTTTGTTCCATAAAACATCAGGACTATTAATGGGTGCCTATATCGAGTATCGAGATACTGAATAATTAAATCAAGATATAACTTTTGGCCCATATTGCCCAGCCCTAGGGCCACCTACACATTACTTTTATGTGATCACATTCTAAATCAAAAGGCATTAATATGGACCCTGCAGCTATAGTAACTTACACTCTTCTGGGATTTTTTTTTTTTAAAAACAAGATTTTGGAGTCTGTCTGTAGGAATTTATGCCCATTCATCCAGAGCACATTTTTTAGGTCAGACACCAATACTGGACCAGACAGAACTGGCTCACACTCTCTGTTCTAGTTCCTCCTAAAGGTGTTGGATGGGATTGAGGTCAGGGCTTTGTGAGGGCTAGTCAACTTTTTCTACATCAAATTGATCCAGCCATGCCTTTATGGACCTTGCTTATGCTGGACCAAAAAAAAAAAAAAAGGCTTTAACCAAACTTTCCCACAAAGTTGGAAGCATAGAATTGTTCAAAATGTCTTGGTAAGCTGAAGCGTTCAGATTTTCCTGGAATGAAACACTTGAATTTAACAATAAACCGGTGTGGCCAAGTACTTTTGTCCATATAATGTACAGTGTGTACATAAATCTGACTGTCTGCCTATCCATCAGCTCACCTGTAGATCATGCCCGGTGAGCCAGTCTGTCGGAGGGAGAGGCGAGCAGGGGAGTCTGTGGTAGATTCAGGATACATGGAGGCAGGAGGGAGGGGGTGTGGCCAGCCTGCCGGGGGTGGTGTTCTTTCACCAGGACCACGGGATACGGTGTGTCACAGATCAGGACCTCTGGAAAAAAGAAAATAAGTTTGTCAGTTAAGGACTTAACACTTCCTTCCTATATGATAGTAAAAAATTGTGTTGACCGGATATCTAAACTAACCCATAGCATATGTATGAGCGTAAGCAAACAGACTGAATGCTTTAATTTGATGTTGGTTTAAAAAAAATAATCCTATCTTCTCTTTCTAAGATTGAGGCAAACTTCAAACTTTCGATGCATCAGAAACTCACTTACTCTAAAAGGATCAAAAACCTTTCTGAATGCCATGATTTTGACACATTTCTCCTATTGCATCTCATGCTGGTCACAAGCCCACAGTACGACTCTGAAACCTTTGGAATCTCTGTATAAACAATCCATCAAGACTCTGGACAGAGTGGTATACTTGCCAAACACAAGATGTTAAGCTTTGAAAATATGATCATGTATGCAAACATACGGTTGTTGTTTTTTTTTTTTAAATTATCCATGGTTCTGAAGACTTTTGTGTACTTAACTTCTGAACAAAATACCAGAATAACAAGGACTTCGTCTAGGTGGAATTGTTGCATCCCCCTATGTAAAACTGCTTTTGGATAATAAGCCTTTTCATACAAAACTATAACGGAATGCAACAAGCTCCCCACTGCTTTGAAGACCAGAACAATTACAGAATTTTCCAGAGACTAAAAAAATGGATTTTAAGTAATCAAGCCTGCCAGCACTGACTCTCTCCCTTAAATGGAATTTGAAATTGTACTCTTAAATTGTTTTCATATGCGCTGTTCTTATCTTTTTTACCTTTTAATCTCACTCCCTGCTCGTTTCAGGGACAACAGATTCTGAAATCCTATCTGAATTGCTTTCTATATTGTGCTGTTTTTATTTTAATATATTCCTGCCTGCCTCAGGGACTACAGATGGAAATTAGTGAGAATGCTATAATCTACTACAGCGCATCTTTATCCTGTGTTTAATGTTTTTTCTGTACATGGTCCTTGACAAATAAACCAATAAGCTATTACTATAACTATATGGATTTTCACCACTAGATGGAGTCATGTACTCACTCTGTGGACATGAGCTGAATGAATAAACACAACCAATACAGCCCAATTTAAAAGTACATTTTAAGACTATTTTTAGAATGATTAACAAATGATTAGATCAGTTTGTACAAAGGGATATATAGACACAGCAAGAAATACATACTCCTACAGTAAAAGACAGTAAACACCAGGGCTGATAAAACACAGAGACCTCAATCCTTCGTACTTCATCAGCTACTGCCGCTGTGAACTGAACATATATGCACCAAACCACAGCTGATAGATACACTGCTAAGAGCAACTAGATTCCATGAATAATTCAAAATTCCTGCCCAAGAAGCAGGCCATGCTGTAAAGAGGTCTATAACAAGAGGGCTAAAGCAAGCATTTGGTGGATGGTTAGGTACAGTATATACACAAGTTAGACATTAATAACACCTTACCATTCCAGCCAGTGTCCAGCCAATGTAAAACATCTGCTAAGCGGGACACCAGAATGGTAAGAGGTTTTAACACAAGTTTTTAAAAAAAGTAATCTGAGGATTTCAGTTGGGCAACATTGTGAGAGAAAGAATCAGCACTGATGGTGTTTTAGCTAGGGCTGTACCAAATATCTGATTGTCCAGATATATACTTTACTTCAAATTACTTTATTCTTAATTGCACTATAAAACATGGAAGAATACTGTATGACTGGGCACACTGGGTCTGTGCCCCTGTCTTTCTATTCCTGTGTGGACCACCCCTTGAAAAACCATCTTTTTTATGAACACATTTTTCCTTGTGAGGACATTTGGCCTGGTCCTCATAAGGAATAATGCTAAAAATGCTTGAATCCATTCCCCAAAGTGCAAGATACACTACTGTGAATATACAGTGCATCCAGAAAGTATTCACAGCACTTCACTTTTTCCACATTTTGTTATGTTACAACCTTATTCCAAAATGGATTAAATTCATTTTTTCCTCAAAATTCTACACACAATACCCATAATGACAATGTGAAAAAAGTTTTTTTTTTTTTTTTTTTAGATTTTGCATTTTGCCTTTGCCATGAAGCTCAAAATTGAGCTCAGGAGCATCCTGTTTCCACTGATCATCCTTGAGATGTTTCTACAGCTTCATTGGAGTCCACCTGTGGTAAATTCAGTTGACTGGACATGATCTGGAAAGGCACACACCAGTCTATATAAGGTCCCACAGTTGACAGTGCATGTCAGAGCACAAACCAAGCACGAAATCAAAAGAACTGTCTGTAGACCTCCGAGACAGGATTGTCTTGAGGCACAAATCTGGGGAAGGGTACAGAAAAATTTCTGCTGCTTTGAAGGTGTCAGTGAGCACAGTGGCCTCCATCATCCATAAATGGAAGAAGTTCAGAACCACTGGGACTTTTCCTAGAGGTGGCCGGACGTCTAAACTGAGCAATCGTGGGAGAAGGGCCTTAGTCAGGGAGGTAACCAAGAAACCGATGGTCACTCTATCAGAGTTCCAGCATTCCTCTGTGGAGAGAGGAGAACCTTCCAGAAGGACAACCATCTCTGCAGCAATCCACCAATCAGGCCTGTATGGTAGAGTGGCTAGACAGAAGCCACTCCTTAGTAAAAGGCACATGACAGCCTGCCTGGAGTTTGCCAAAAGGCACCTGAAGGACTCTCGGACCATGAGAAACAAAATTCTCTGGTCTGATGAGACAAAGATTGTACTCTTTGGCATGAATGCCAGGCGTCATGTTTGGAGGAAACCAGGCACCGCTCATCAACAGGCCAACACCACCCCTACAGTGAAGCATAGTGGTGGCAGCATCATGCTGTGGGGATGTTGTCAGTGGCAGGAACTGGCAGACTAGTCAGGATAGAGGGAAAGATGAATGCAGCAATGTAGAGAGACATCCTAGAGGAAAACCTGCTCTAGGGTGCTCTTGACCTCAGACTGAGGGGACAGTTCCTCTTTCAACAGGACAATGACTTCAAGTACACAGCAAAGATATCAAAGGAGTGGCTTCAGGACAAATCTGTGAATGTCCTTGAGTGGCCCAGCCAGAGCCCAGACTTGAACCCAATTGAACATCTCGGGAAAGATCTGAAAATAGCTATGCACAGACGCTTCCCATCCAACCTGATGGAGCTTGAGAGGTGCTACAAAGAGGAATGGATAAAATTGCCCAAAGATAGGTATGCCAAGCTTGTGGCATCATATTAAAAAAAGACTTGAGGCTGTAATTGCTGCCAAAGGTACATCAACAAAGTATTGATCAAAGACTGAGAATACTTATGTACAGGTGATTTCCTTTTTAGTTTTTTAGTTTTAATAAATTTGCAAAATTTTGCTAGATTTGAACATTTCAAGCAAAAAAGTTCTGGTACAGAGGCAGGGCAGGCAGCTTAAAAACACCAATTATGGTCTAAATGATCAATTTCCACAGGAAATCATGGAAAGGAGAAGGAAACTTTTTCCCATTAGGAAACAAAAAATCCAAGAATTTAGCTATTGTCTCTGTGGATAGATTGTTTATAGATGGCAAGCTGTTAATGGTTGAAACCATAACCCCCTGGCTAGTCTAGAGCCTCTTTTGTTTCCTTAGCTACATGTGGAAAAAGAGTGCGATTGTGCGCAGGTCTCTTATTCGATCTCGGTTTAATATGTTAACATTTGTCTCATGTTTTTTTAATTTTTTGTTGAGGCTGTTGTTTGTCTGTTGTAGCTGATTTTGTTGAAGTTGTTAGGTTGTTGTTGTATGTTATCTGTGTCTTTTCACCATTTACGAACCTTTATGTATGTTCTCTCTCATACATTTGTTTTATAGGAAATAACCTAAAGTACATGCACCCCACTCACTCTTGCAAATGCAAGCAAATAGAACAGACACATCACATACGCACACCCAAGCACACATACAGTGGTGTGAAAAAGTGTTTGCCCCCTTCCTGAGTTCTCATTTTTTTGTACGTGTGTCACACTTAAATGTTTCAGATCATCAAACAAATTGAAATATTAGACAAAGATAACACAAGTAAACACAAAATGTAGTTTTTAAATGAAGGTGTTTATTATTAAGGGGGGAAAAAATCCAAACCTACATGGCCCTGTGTGAAAAAGTGATTGCCCCCAAACCTAATAACTGGTTGGGCCACCCTTAGCAGCAACAACTGCAATCTAGCGTTTCCGATAACTGGCAATGAGTCTTTTACAGCACTGTGGAGGAATTCTGGCCCACTCATCTTTGCAGAATTGTTGTAATTCAGCCACAATGGAGGGTTTTCGAGCATGAACTGCCTTTTTAAGATCATGCCACAGCATCTCAATCGGATTCAGGTCAGGACTTTGACTAGGCCACTCCAAAGCATTCATTTTGTTTTTCTTAAGCCATTCAGAGGTGGACTTTCTGGTGTGTTTTGGATCATTGTCCTGCTGCAGAACCCAAGTGCGCTTCAGCTTGAAGTCACGAACAGATGGCCAGACATTCTCCTTTAGGATTTTTTGGTAGACAGCAGAATTCATGGTTCCATTTACCACAGCAAATTTTCCAGGTCCTGAAGCAGCAAAACAGCCCCAGACCATCACACTACCACCACCACATTTTACTGTTGGTATGATGTTTCTTTTCTGAAATGCTGTATTACTTTTACGCCGGATGTAATGGGACACACACCTTCCAAAAAGTTCAACTTTTGTCTCGTCAGTCTACAGAGTATTTTCGCAAAAGTCTTGGGGATCATCAAGATGGTTTTTTTTTTTGGCAAAACTGAGACGAGCCTTTATGTTCTTTTTGCTCAGCAGTGGTTTTCGCCTTGGAACTCTGCCATGCAGGCCATTTTTGCCCAGTCTCTTTCTTATGGTTGAGTCATGAACACTGACCTTAACTGAGGCAAGTGAGGCCTGCAGTTCTTTGGATGTTGTTGTGGGGTCTTTTGTGACCTCTTGGATGAGTCGCCGCTGTGCTCTTGGGGTAATTTTGGTAGGTCGGCCACTCGGGAAGGTTCAACACTGTTCCATGTTTTTGCCATTTGGGGATAATGGCTCTCACTGTGGTTTGCTGGAGTCCCAAAGCTTTAGAAATGGCTTTATAACCTTTTCCAGACTGATCGATCTCAATGACTTTGTTTCGCAAAGTCATTGAGAAAGTGAACTTTGTTTTGGTCCTGAATTTCTTTGGATCACAGCATGATGGCTAACTTTTGAGGATCTTTTGGTCTACTTCACTTTGTCAGGCAAGTCCTATTTAAGTGATTTCTTGATTGAAAACAGGTGTGGCAGTAATCAGGCCTGGGTGTGGCTAGAAAAATTAAACTCAGCTTTCCAAAGATATGATAAAGCACAGTTAATTTTTGTTTTAACGCGGGGGGGGGGACTTGTGTTATCTTTGTGTGATATTTAAATTTGTTCAATGATCTGAAACATTTAAGTATGACAAACATACAAAAAAAAAGAGAAATCAAGAAGGGGGCAAACACTTTTTCACACCACTGTATGGGGTGTGCACCCACAGATGTGATTAATTTGGTATAATGCTGCTGCCCCGAGAATCAGGTTGTCACATGGTTACAGGTTCACTTTCATTCATAAAACCACGTTTACATCTGTAGACGTCCGTTCTTGTAAATATGAAAGCTGTTCAGCGCTGATGTGAAAAAGAATGTCAGGTGCATTTTGCAGTTCTGTCCAGTGTAACAGAGGACAAAGAGTAGCAACCACTGAACGCTATATATATATTTATTAACATTTACACAAGTAGTCTCACTGAGACACAAGGTCTCATTTTCAAGAGAGACCTGTCAAAGCAACACACAGTACAACACACAGAGTTACAGACAACATTATTCAATTCAATTCAGAATCAGAATCAGCTTTATTGGCCAAGTATGCACAACACATACAAGGAATTTGACTTTGGCTAAAAACTTGCTCTCGTTGTTCAGGTGGAGGATTTAAATAAGATTTAAATAAGGATTCAATGACAACAGAGTATGTACAGTAAATTACAGTCTGTCCACGTCTCTATAAAAGGATGCAAATATATACAGGAATATATGCAGTTACTTACTCAGACTATCCACACTTTGCAGAAATATATGAAAAAAATATACAGTCATACAGTATTTCAATGTGAACTCAGATTCAGTGATATAATGTGAATGAAGCAAAAAGCAGTGTGAGAGTTATGTGCAATTCAAACAACTTTATCCCTCAAGGGGCAATTGATTTAAAAAGCAACTTGGACATGAATGCACCAAGTTGTGCAAACACAAAAGACAAAAGACAATACAGGGAGAAACTAAGTCACATCTAACCAACCATTAGAGAGAGTGCTATAATAAATAGTACTATAAAAAATACAACAATAAGATAAGATAAGATAAGATAAGGTAAGATTGGGGTTACTAAAAGAATAAAAGAACGATCATGATAAAAACAAAAACCTAAAACCTGTATGATAAATAATAACATGTTAAAAAAAAACGTATGTGTGACATTTAACAAACTTAAGAAGAGTTTTGTAGCTTTATTGCTATGGGAATAAAGGACTTGGCATACCGATTAGTTTTGCAAGCAGGTAAAACATAACGGCGCCCTGATGGCAAAAGAAAGAATTCATTCGAGAGGACATGATCAGGAGAAGATAAAATGCATTCTGCTTTGCGGATAATCTGCTCTACACTAAGCGACCTTAATCAGTACAAAACAACAAAGAAAATGTGCAGACAGTGCCAATTGATGATAAATTACAGTATGAAGAATAAGAACAGCTTCCCAATGATGCCTTCTCCAGTGACCCAGTAAGAGGTTTAAAACCTCCTAAGGGAATCAAGCTAGACAACTTCAGATTCTGCTGTAGTGAGTTCCAAGTTGAGGGAGCAGAGCACGAAAATGCCTTTTTGCCAAGCTCTGTAAGGACAGAGGGGACAGTAAAAATTATGAAGTCCTGGGAGCGCAAACTATGACTGCACTGAGTGTGTAACATGTAAGATGATAAATATGTGGGCAGCAGGCCTAGAATGGATTTGTAGATGAAATCACACCAGTGCAAGAGTCTGTGCATGGACAATGATGACCAGCTGACCAGAGAGTACAAAGTGCAGTGATGTGTGAGGGGTTTACATCCTGTAATGAATCTTAGTGCTCCATGATAGACCGTATCCAACAAGTGAAGAGACTACGGTGGTGTGAAAAAGTGTTTGCCCCCTTCCTGATTTCTCATTTTGTCTGTATGTTTGTCACACTTAAATGTTTCAGATCATCAAACAAATTTAAACATTAGACAAAGATAACACAAGTAAACACAACATGCAGTTTTTAATTGAAGGTGTTTATTATTAAGGGTAAAAAAAAAAATCCAAATCTACATGGCCCTGTGTGAAAAAGTGATTGCCTCCCTGTTAAAACATAAATTAACTGTGGTTCATCACATCTTTGGAAAGCCGAGTTCAATTTTCTAGCCATTTCTAAAACTTTGGGACTCCAGCGAACTACAGTGAGGGCCATTATCCACAAATTGCAAAAACATGGAACAGTGGTGAACATTCCCAGGAGTGGCTGGCCGACCAAAATTACCCCAAGCGCGCAGTGACAACTCATCCAAGAGGTCACAAAAGACCCCACAACAACATCCAAAGAACTGCAGGCCTCACTTGCCTCAGTTAAGGTCAGTGTTCATGACCTCAACCATAAGAAAGAAACTGGGCAAAAATGGCCTGCATGGCAGAGTTCCAAGGCGAAAACCACTGCTGAGCAAAAAGAACATAAAGGCTCATCTCAGTTTCGCAAAAAAAACAAAAAACAAAACAAAAACAAAACAAAAAAAAACATCTTGATGATCCCCAAGACTTTTGCGAAAATACTCTGTGGACTGACGAGACAAAAGTTGAACTTTTTGGAAGGTGTGTGTCCCATTACATCCGGCGTAAAAGTAACACAGCATTTCAGAAAAGAAACATCATACCAACAGTAAAATATGGTGGTGGTAGTGTGATGGTCTGGGGCTGTTTTGCTGCTTCAGGACCTGGAAGATTTGCTGTGGTAAATGGAACCATGAATTCTGCTGTCTACCAAAAAATCCTAAAGGAGAATGTCCGGTCATCTGTTCGTGACCTCAAGTTGCAGCGCACTTGGGTTCTGCAGCAGGACAATGATCCAGAACACACCAGAAAGTCTACCTCTGAATGGCTTAAGAAAAACAAAGTGAAGATTTTGGAGTGGCCTAATCAAAGTCCTGACCTGAATCTGATTGAAATGCTGTGGCATGATCTTAAAAAGGCAGTTCATGCTCGAAAACCCTCCAATGTGGCTGAATTACAACAATTCTGCAAAGATGAGTGGGCCAAAATTCTTCCAAAGTGCTATAAAAGACTCATTGCCAGTTATTGCAAATGCTTGATTGCAGTTGTTGCCGCTAAGAGTGGCCCAACCAGTTATTCGGTTGAGGGGACAATTACTTTTTCAAACAGGGCCATGTAGGTTTGGATTTTTTTCCCCCCTTAATAATAAACACCTTCATTTAAAAACTGCATTTTGTGTTTACTTGTGTTATCTTTGTCTAATATTTCAATGTGTTTGATGATCTGAAACATTTAAGTGTGACAAACATACAAAAAAATGAGAAATCAGGAAGGGAGCAAACACTTTTTCACACCACTGTATATTGGTGTATTCCACCACTGATCTGCGCAGAGTTTGACAAGGGGAAACATAACTCAAAGACTTGTAAAAATTCTGGTGACTCAATATTTTCTCATTGCACCAGTGCTACGTCAGTTCATTCATTCTTCACACAGACTAATTTTCACGTCAAATGTGCGACATACTGTATATGTCACACTGTACAGCCCTGCTAAATCAAAGAATAAATTGAAGGACAGATGGTGGGAGCCCACAGTCAGTCACTGCTCAAGATTTGTTAATGTTTTTAAGGTGCAGTGTAAAATATTCAGCACAATCTAGCAGTCAGATTTCACAATGCAATGAATTCACAACCAATTTATCAGTCACCATTCTCTTCCAAAGCATATAGGAGATCCTGCAGAATCCAATTTGCCTTTGATTAAAGTTTGATGTAAAAATGTAAGACTTTTTAGTGGTCCAAGATACGTATATGAAGATGGACCCTATTCCTGTGTGTGAAAAACTTTTCTTGAGGTACAAAAACACAACTTTTACTTAAGAGTGCTTATATAGCACTCTTTTAGATTCATGATAGTGTTTCCTCACACCCTGTTTTGTCTATGTCCTGTTTTATTCTGTTATTTGTTTTTATTATGATAATTTTAAATTATATCTGTGCGTCCATAAGTGTGAGTGGATGTGTGGGTGCATGTGTGTGTGTCTGTGTGTCTGTGTGTGGCTGGCAATGTGGCCTGGGTGGGACTGGGGGATACATTTTTCTTTTTCTTTTTTTAATATGTAAAGCACTTTGTGCAACATTGCTATTTGTTTGAAAAGTGCTATATAAATAAAGTTTGATTGATATAGCAATGAAAACAAAGTTAAGACTTTATGCTGCATTGAATTTCAGAATTCATATTAAAGATTTACATACTGTGCCTTTGAATAAAAAGTAAAATTTCAAATTCAGCCCTTTTTGAAAAGTAAGTAAGTTAATACAAAGCAGAATGATAGCAGGGCCCTCTCCGTGGCAGGCACTCTGTATACTGCTGTGATTGAATATTGTACGTAGTTTTTTATGTTTTGCTGCATACAAACTAAAATTGCCACCCATTTTAGCCACGCAGTGGTGCATTACTGACATGAGTTCTGTTACAGTATGTGACGTCCAGTGTTTCCTCTGACTTACAGACCTTGTTACAGTGGCAACATATTTTTCCAGGGGGAAAGGGCAGAAAACACATGACACGATTGCAACTTGAACATGTTAATTTTATACTATTTATTTTTTAAATTTTGCAAAGTACTTATCACTTGAAGTATTGTACAACCAAGGCTTGAATGTTGGAATATTGGGCCACTTGGGGCCCACCCAGACATCCTGTGAATGGACGTTTTACTGGTGTCATCCTTCTCTCCTTCCTCTGCTCTCACCTCTCCTGGGCTCTCTGCCTGAACACTTTCCTCTCCTTGGCTCATCTTTCCCTCTCTGAGCCCTGTCTAATTTAGGTTCTCACTCCATCTTTGCTGGTATACAAACAGGTTAGAAAATACCAAGTGTCACATTTTGTCCTGCAGGATTTTTTTTTAATCATGGTTTACATAAATGACAAAAATATGTGTATTTTTATTCTAGTGTTTCTTTTTTTTTCCCATTGAGAAAAAATAGGAAAGGGAAGGGAAAAAACATTCATAATAGTAATTTACTCATGCATACTTAAATTATATGATCAGAGGTGGGTATAGTAGCCAGACATTCTACTCATGTAAAAACAGTGCTTTGAAATTAATAATTAAAAGCAGACAACCAAAACTTTCTAGTTCAGTTAAGGGTACAAAGAGCACCCACTTAAAAACTTGAGTAATGACTTCAGTCTTGAAGGTTTAAGGTTTTTCTCCAAAATTTACAACAATTTCCTTATAGTTTTCTACTTTTCTCTGTAAATTTATCTAAGGGTGCTTTAACACCTACAGGCTTTAGTTTGTTTCAATCAAACTCGAGTTTGTTTTCTCTGTTAGTGCGGTTCGTTTTGTCTGGTGAGAATACGTAATCGCACTCAAGTGCACACCAGAACAACCATACCTGAAAGAGGTGGTCTCGGTTCAAATCAAATGGCGAACTCTGGTGTTGTCCTGCAGGTGAGAAAGCGACCGAACTAAAACAGGACCAGCAGCAAACGGTAAAACATTTTATGTCATTGTACATACCTGACAGAGCTTTGAAAATATCTGTGGCTGAGCATGTCATGGTTCTGGAGGATTAATAAGATAAGATAAGATAAGATAAGCCTTTATTAGTCCCACAACGGGGAAATTCCAGGATTGCAACAGCACAGGGATAGCAACACTCAGAGCAACAATCAGAAGGCAAGAAAAAAAAACAAACAAAAAAAAAAAAACAAGCAAGCAAGAGCAGCTAATATACATATGTACATATTACTATAAAATATATATATACACACACACACACACACACAGACACACAGTGCAGAGCATTGTAGCTGGATGGAATAAATATATGAATATATGAACACACAGTGCAGAGCATTGTAGCTAGATGGAATAAATATGTAAATATATAAACACCCACAGTACGGAGCATTGCAGCTAGGTGGAATAAATATGCAAGTATATAAACACACACAGTGCGGAGCAATGTAGCTAGATGGAATAAATATATAGATATATAAATATAAACACACCCAGTGCAGAGCATTGTAGCTAGATGGAATAAATATGTAAATATATAAACACACACAGTGCAGAGCATTGTTGCTAGGTGGGATGAAACAGCATAACCGTCTATTTAGTTATCCTACATGGTATGATTATGTGCCCATACATATTCTCACCCTCCATAGCGACCGGTATGTTCCTAGTTGTATGCCGGAGAGGACCATTGTGTAAGTCTATTGCATCTTTTGCATTCAAAAAAAAAAAACTATTAGTTTGTTACGTCTTTTTGCTATCTCTGCGAGCAGCCCTGCTTAGGTTGTACAGTCTGACAGCCGTTGGTAGGAAGGACCTACGAAACCTCTCGGTTGTGCACCTGGGATGATGTAGTCTGCTGCTAAATGAGCTCCTCAGTGCATCCAGTATGTCCTGCATAGGGTGGAACTCGGACTCCAGCAGAGATGACAGTTTAGCCACCGTCCTTCTCTCTCCTATCTCCTCCATCGGATCAAGGCGTTGCCCCAGGACAGAGCTAGCTTTCTTAATCAGTTTGTTCAGTCTCTTCCTATCGGCTGCAGTAATGCCACTGCCCCAGCAGACCACTCCAAAAGTGATGGCTGATGCCACCACCGTGTCATAGAATGACTTCAGCAGCGCCCCTTGTACACCAAAAGACCTGAGTCTCCTCAGCAGGAACAGCCTGCGCTGTCCCTTCTTGTAGAGTGCGTCAGTATTGTGTGACCAGTCTAGTTTATTGTTCAGATGAATACCCAGGTACTTGTAGGATGTCACCATCTCGATGTCTGTTCCCTGTATATTTACTGGTGCTGTGAGGGGCTGCCCATGCCTGCGGCAGTCCACCACCAGCTCCTTAGTTTTCCTCGCGTTGATCTGGAGGCAGTTCCGATGGCACCAGTCCACAAAGTCCTGGATAAGCCCTCTGTACTCAGCTTCATCTCCGCTGGAGATGAGACCAACGATCGCAGAGTCATCAGAGAACTTCTGTAGATGGCAATGTGTTGTGTTGTGTGAGAAGTCCGCAGTATAAAGAGTGAACAGGAAGGGAGCCAGCACCGTTCCCTGGGGGGCCCCCGTGCTACTGATGATCGTGTCGGAAACACAGTCCCGGGTTCTCACAAACTGAGGCCGGTTCGTGAGGTAGTCCAGGATCCATGATGACAGGTGCTGGTCCACCCCTGCGCGCAGCAGCTTGTCCTTCAGGATCATCGGTTGGATGGTGTTGAAAGCACTGGAGAAGTCAAAGAACATGATCCTCACCATATTCCCGGGCTTCTCCAGGTGGGACAGAGAACGGTGAAGGAGGAAGATCACCGCATCCTCCACCCCAATGCCATGCTGGTAGGCGAACTGGAGTGGATCCATCGCTGGTTCCACCAGGGGGCGGAGATGAGCAAGGAGCAGTCTCTCCAGGGTCTTCATCAAGTGGGACGTCAAGGCCACCGGTCTGAAGCTGTTCAGGTCTTTGGGGTGGGAAGTTTTTGGTACAGGTACCACACAAGATGTTTTCCACAGCTGTGGTACCCTCCCCAGTTTCAGGCTCATGTTGAAGATATACGTCACAATCCCACACAGCTGGTCTGCACAGGACTTGAGGAGCTTTGCGCTGATGCCGTCCGGTCCCGACGCCTTCCTCGCCTTGATCTTCCTCAGCTCCGTCCTCACCTGGGTCTTGGTCAGGGTCAGGATGGGGGGCTGTGTGTTGGGAGTGGGGGGGGGTGTCGGTGGAGTGGGGAGTGGGTAGCAGGACTTGATTTCTTAGAGGCAGCAGTGGTTGTTGTGCAGACAGGGGGGAGGGCGGTTGGTCAAATCTATTGAAAAACAGATTCAGGTTGTTCGCCCACTCCCTGCCCCCCGTGGCCTGGGGGGAGGTATTCTGGAGCCCCGAGATGGTTTTGAGGTTTCTCCAGACCCCGCTGATGTCGCTCTGTTGCAGCTTGTCCTCCATCTTCTTCCTGAAGCTGTCCTTGCCTTCTCTGATCTTTCTCCTCAGCTCCCTCTGTACGGACTTCAGCATCTCCCTGTTCCCCGACCTGAAGATCCTCTTCTTCTCTCTCAGAAGTGTTTTTATCTCAGGGTTGATCCAGGGTTTGTTGTTTGAGTGACGCCGTATGGTCTTGGTGGGAACGGATTTGTCCACACAGAAGCTGAGGTAGCCCGTGAAGGTGTGAATGAGGCCATCGATGTCCTCACCATGTGGATCGCAGAGCTGCTTCCAGGCAGTGGCTTCAAAACAGTCCTTTAGAGTGTCCATTGTCTCCTCAGACCATAACTCCACAGTGTGCATGGCCGGAGGTTGTCTGTGCACTAGGGGTTTGTACACCGGTCGGAGATGAACCAAGTTGTGATCCGATCTCCCAAGTGGGGGGAGTTGTGATGAGGTGTACGCCTCCTTAGTGTTTGCGTAGAACAAATCCAGTGTTTTATTGTCTCTAGTGTGGCATGTGACATACTGGGTGAAAGTGGGCAGAATGGGAGACAGTGAAACGTGGTTGAAATCGCCTGAGATGAGGAGAAGAGCATCTGGGTGTTCTGTCTGCAGCCTGCTGGTTACTGAATGGATGACGTCACGCGCTGTCCCAGCGTTCGCCGTCGGATTTGCATAAACAACAATGCAGATCACGTGTGAGTGTTCTCTCGGGAGATATGTAGGCCTCATGCTAACAGCTAGCAACTCAATGTCTTTGCTGCAGTGTCGTTGTTTAACAGTGATATGTCCCGGTCTACACCAGTTGTTGTTAACATACATTATCACTCCACCGCCCCTAGTTTTGCCACTCTCTGGTGTTCGGTCAGCTCGTATCATGTGAAAACCCTCCAGCTCAATGTTAGCATCTGCTGCTAGTTCAGTTAGCCACGTCTCAGTAAACAAAAGGAGAGAGCACTCCCGGTAAATGCTATCATAACGGGAGATAGCCGCTAGCTCATCTAACTTTCCCAGTATCGACCGTACATTTCCCATGACAACAGATGGAAGGGAGGGTCTGTACCTTATATTTTTTGTCCTCCGCCTTACTCCAGCCCGGCAGCCGCGGCGTTTTCGCCTCAGTTCTCTCGGTATGTCGAGTTTTTCCAGTGGGACCGGGTGGCGGTTAAATGCTAGCAGCTCTTCCCTGTTGTATCGTATCCTGCTATAAACAGTGGCTCCGTCCACCGGCTCAGGAGACATTTGGGACGATCTGTGTGTCCGTGATATAAGTGGGGTGAAAAAAAAAGTGATCAAAAGAGAGAGGAAGGGAAAAAAAACTCAGAATCGAGCCGCTGTTGCAAAAGGCAGCCGACTGGTGTGGCGCCGAGAGGAAAGTAATGAACGTTAACATGTTATTTCCCATCTGTAGCAGTGCTTCATTTTCAAACTGTACGATTTGCTGAAAGTGGTATATGTACATATGTAATAAACAATAACCAGGGCAATGAAAACCCCCCTGTAGATTACGCTACGATTTGTATTATTTTCTGCCCAGAAACGCCTAAATACACAGTAGTCATCCTACTTCCCGTATTTACCTTTCCTGTTCCCGTGGCAAAAAAATCTGACCAATAAGAAAAGAGAACGTTCTGACGTAAGTCTTGCGGGATTTAACGTGACACAGTTTGGTATGCTTGAATTTTTACCTGTGTGAAAGGGGACCGAACCAAGGAGAAAATGATAAAGTAACAAACTTGTCAATTGATTCGGACCAAATTAAACAAATTTAGGTGTGAAAACACCCTAAATTTGAAAACATTTTCCTCATTTGTAATTTCCTCTTGTAAAACTGACTTTTCTTGTACATTTGAGACTTTATTATAAACTCGTGGATTATTTTATAGCTAATCTTTTTACGTTTTAGACTTACTCCCTGCTTGTTTCATGGTCAACAGTTTTTGAAACACGACCTGAATTGCTTTCTATAGCTGCTGTTTTCTTTTAATATCTTCCTGCCTGCCTCAGGGACTACAGATGGAAATGAAAGCACCAAGGTGCTGATGCCTCGGTTCCAGAGCCTTGGCAGAGGTATGCATTCTCGGATCATCACCAAAATGTTACGGGTTCCTCTCTAACCCAAGGACCACCTGTGGTAAAAAATTTCATCCAAATCCATCTAGTAGTTTTGGAGTATTCTTGCTAACACTCTGTGAGAAGATAAGAGCCTTGGTGGAGGTATGCATTCTGGGATCATCACCAAAATGTTATGGTTCCTCTCTAGCCCAAGGACCACCTCTGGTAAAAATTTCATCCAAATCCATCTAGTAGTTTTGGAGTATTCTTGCTAACACTCTGTGAGAAGATAAGAGCCTTGGTGGAGGTATGCATTCTGGGATCATCACCAAAATGTTATGGTTCCTCTCTAGCCCAAGGACCACCTCTGGTAAAAATTTCATCCAAATCTATCCAATAGATTTTGAGATATTTTTGTGTTTATTTCAAAAACAAAGCGTTATTTCGAAATTCTGGCAAATTAAAAGTCAAGAAAATATGGCGATACAATGACACAAGCCTTTAGTTCCACTTAATTTTGACCACGTGAGCTGAAACAGAGAAGTGGACAGACAGACAGTTGGACAGATAAACAGAGCCACAAACATACGCACTAACTGACTACTGTATGCCTCTCAGTTTCACTGAGGCATAACAACTATGCCCGGCCACTAGAGGCAGCACATGGATGACTTCCTGTTACAGTCAATCTCTAGCTGAACTGTTATAAAATAGCGGTTACTGAAAAAACAAACATGTATTCAGCAGCTACACCATTTATTCATCACATTGATTGTTTTCACACTGGTTTTGTTGTTTAGTTTTGCAGAGGAACGATGAGGTAAAACTGGTTAAAAACTCGCTAAAAACTCCAAGTCCCAACATTCCTCACCCGCAAATGGCCGCAGTGAACTGCGCATGCGCCTGGAAACTCCCACCACAGGGAAGTACTGAACAAATCGCCAATACTGGGTGGTCTGTTTTCTTCCTCTGCCACTAAACAGCAAAAGCTCCTGTTCATCTTGATTGTCATTGTATTCACATACCTCCATCACTTCCGCTATTTAAAAAGTCTGCCACTGTGCTCTTTTTCTGTGTTTGGATTGCAGCTGTTCAAATCAGTTTGGTGGCGCTTGGCTGCCGCCGACAGTACGGGCATGTGAACTGCAGATTATTTTCACTGCACACGCGTGTACTCCAAAACTACTGGATGGATTTCAAATTAAATTTTTACCAGAGGTGGTCCTTGGGCTAGAGAGGAACCCATAACATTTTGGTGATGATCCCAGAATGCATACCTCCACCAAGGCTCTTATCTTCTCACAGTGTGTTAGCAAGAATACGCCAAAACTACTAGATGGATTTGGATGAAATTTTTACCACAGGTAGTCCTTGGGCTAGGGAGGAACCAATAACATTTTGGTGATGATCCAGGAACGCATACCTCCGCCAAGGCACTGGCACGAGGCATCAGCACCTTGATGCTTTCATTACAATACCTTTTCCCCTGGCTTCACTGACGTTAAAGGTGAGTTAAATTTGTGTTTATTTTGAAAGTAAAGCTTTATCTTGGAATTCTGGCAAATTGAAAGTTGATAATCATATTTTGCATCCAGAGCTGCTACCAATGCTAGAATACATTTCTTGTCCATTATTATTTAGAGACCACGATTAAAAAATAAGTAGAATGTCTGACCATAGGAAAAGGGGAAGTGCTGAGCTGTGAGTGACAAGCTGTTGTTGCGATACAGGGCACAGACCCCCCCAGAGTGCAGCGCACAAATGCTGAAAAAAAGACGTTCAGGGTGGCTGGGTGACAAAAAACACATTTGGTGGACACGCAGCCTTATTCATGCTACATTTCTCCTCTGGTCCGCTTTGGTCCATGTGCGCTTTGGACGAGCCCGGCGTGCATGCGGCATTGTACATGCTCACTTTTAATCGTCTACCAGGCCAAGCAGTTGACACACACACACACACAACTGTTATTTGTAGTTTTGCCCCAGGCCTATGGGGCAAAACAAATGCACTAACACACCAGTTTGTTCACCGGCTATAAACACGAGAGCAACACATTTTTTTTGTAGCAACAACAATGGCATTATCTCAAGGAAAAGGAGGAATTACTGTTTTCCAGTGCTCTTCTCTGCTCAAGCTGCTGCTGCTGCAAAAGGATTCATGAATGTTTATTCTTGTCTTCCATGTCCTCGTTGTCTTCCTCATCTACTTTGTCTTTGTATGCTTTGTTGGTAGCGCCACCTCGTGAATGGGACGTTCAGTCGTGCGCATGCTCTGTCAACATGTTCAGCTCGTGGGCAGGCTGTGCCGTCATAAAATTTGGGCTGCACGCGGTCATCCATAGTACAGCCCTGCATACAGTAGCGGACTGGAGACGATGACGTAAATTTCGTCACACGAGGTTTCCGGTTGCACGTATGTGGACAGTGGAAATGCAACATGAATCCAGCTTAATTGATTACTGTATGCCTCTCCGTTTCACCAAGGCATAATTAGTGAGAATGCTATAATCTGGTACAGAGCATCTTGACCCTGTGTTTGATTTTTTTTCTGTTCATGGTCCCTGACAAATAAACCAATAAAGTAAACTAATTTTTGTCTATTTTTTATAAAATTACTGTCTTTTTTTTAAATAAATTTTAAACACACTGTGGTAAAATTCTGACTTTTGTTCCTCATACAATTTACACTTTTGACCATAATTTTGCAGAGCCAGAACAGAACAATAATTTAACTCTGATTTCAAAGAAGAAAATATTAATAAAATTATATTTAATGAAATAAATTAACTTAAATGACCAAAGATCCAGTTATTTCTGTTATAATATTTCTATACATTTATAGTTTTTTAGAACTCTCCTCACCAACCAGACAGCACGAAAAACCTCCCTTATTTTGAAATCCAAATGTTGGCACGTTTAGTTTGTCTGAAAGCTGTTGATGGATTAAAGTCATTGACTTCATGAATTTCGGTCATCTTAACTTGCCAGGTACATAATAATGAACATAAATTAGTTAATATTGTAGTGGCCGGTGAAGTAAATCCTCCTCAGCAATTCAATCACTCTTGCCTTTCCCTGCATATGAAGCCTAACCACACCTGTTTCCTAAGCAACTCTTCATTACTGCTCCCATTACCAGCAGGTTAAAACCACGAAAAATGCCTCCACTGCTTATATACCTCTTCTGCTGTTTTTCCACATTTAATGTACTTTAATAAGCTCATGCTTCTCTCAGACAGTGACACTACAGGGACACTCTGCCTGCAGACTGGAACGGTCACATGGGCGGGCGGGCAGGCGGGGCGGCTCCAAACTTCGCACGGATGACGGTCACATGCGTTGTTCGTGTGCGTGCTTGCTGAGCATCATTCCTTCATATTTTTTTTTTAAATTTATATTTCCTTGGTGTCGTGGCATAATTCCAAGGGTGGTGGACCGCCACGTGGAAATGTTACCAGAGGAAACCCTGACATTATGTGCATGCCCTCTATAGCCTGTTCTTGCTTGTGTGGCATGTGTTTCTGCTAGTTACAGGGTTATCAGTGAGTGGATGGCATAGAAATCTAGTACTGTATTGCTCACCACACAGTATATCTGCAGACTTACATACTTTTGTTTAAAAATATTAAACTGAGTAAAAGAGAGTTTGAAGATGGAAAAGTATTTTTGGACAGCAATTACAATTAACACGTTCTCGACCTTGAGTCAGTAAAAGAGCATCTGTGTTGTTTTCCTCTTTTATTCTCACATCTTAGCTTTAAAAGAAAGATACATTTGGAGATTGTTTCTTCTTCCGTATCAAATACCTTTCCTTCTTTCTCTTCCTCTCTGTCTGAAGATTTAATCTGCAAAGTGCACCTTGGCCCATTAGTGCAGTAAATCTGAGCTCTCTAACTTGAGTCAGGATGAGTCTGTAGTGTACCGCATTGCCGCAGTCAGCAGCAGCATCCTCTCCAACTACAACTCACTACAGGCATCTATTTGAGACTCGCACTATAAAGAGCCACTGTCACCTGAAGTAGACAGAAATGTTTAAAATGGAAAAAAAAAAACTAATTAGCATTCACAGTAAACTGCAGTAAACTTGTCTATTTTGTATAAGGTTTTTATTTGCTATAACTCACCAAAGGGGTTACGGGTCTCTTTTGTTTTATGTGTATATATATATATATGTATTTTATATAGATATACTATATAACAGAGTATGAAGTGCTGGACTGGTTTTGTCCACTGGATAGTTCTTGTAAAGTTTATTCAAAGATCGTGGTTCTGGTCACACTGGTTAGAAAAGATAAAAAACAAAATGTACACCATTTTAGCACAGAAAGGAGACTTGTGAATTTAAACTGTGTTACACTTATCTTGATTGGATTTTTTTTTTTTTTTTTTTTACCATTTTTAATGTTTTATTACAATTCCATGTTGAGCTTTGGGATGAAAATGGGGCTTAAAAATGCCAGGTTAAATCCTCTTGGTCTGAATAGTTGAATAGTTTGCTCTAAAGACTGAATTTGAAATGCATAACAGTAATTTACAGTTTTTCTTTCGGGATTTAACTGATCAACTTCTTCTTTGCCATGGTGATGGACAGGTTGACAGACAAGGTCAGGAAGGCATCACTCACGATCATAGGACTCGCTATGACATCATCAAACTCACGATCATAGGACTCGCTATGACATCATCAAAGATCAACCAGACAGGAACAGGAGCATACATGCCCAGGTAACAATAGTCAAAACTTGATTTCTGCCAGTGCTGAAATACTTAACACATAATGGATATTAAGTAGGCCTGCTGCTTCATAGTGGCACAGACTATCACAAGGCTGAATATACATTTGGTAAATTAGGGAAATAATTTTACAACTGTTACTAATATGGGAATGCCAAAATAAAGAGGTAAATTAGCCTTGTCCTTTTAGCAAAGTTAATGATTTTGCGCTCTTCCTCCACACTAGGATTCATATACTGTCATTTTTTGCTTAAAAAAATTGTTTCCTTTAAAAATGAAGAAGAGGACACTGGAGACAACTGCCTGTACTGATGACCTGACACTCCTATCATAAAAAGACTTAAAAAAAAAAATCCTTATACGGGCAGAGATCTCAGCCCCCCCCCCCCAATGTTTGAAACAAAGTTACGCCCTTGTACTGAATAAAACATGAACATTATATTCCTCAATGATTTATTGTACCACTTGCATTTTTTTTATACAACAAACAATAGCCTTTTTTGTAATTTAATAAATTTTGCACGGTATAGTGTGTACTATGTGTTGGTACATCTCAGTAAATTACAAATGTCATGATTTTTTTATTTATTTTAAAAACTACTACCAATATTATAAAATTTGTCTTTTTTAGTTATATTAAAAAAAACTTTCACATTCTAATTTACTGAGATGCACTGGCAGACTGTCTTAACAGGAAAATAAATTGATAGTTGCTTAATCTGTTGAATGTTAAACATTATCACAGTACCCCACAATCCTGGAAAACCCAGTACAATGTGGGCTCCCTCTGTTGTCTATTACCTCAATGGTAACTTGAATCTGGTCTGCTTTCCCGTGTAGCGGCAGGCTGAAGGCAGCGGGAATTGGTTTTTGCGCTCATGTAGTTTCTTACTGCTTCAGTCAGTTTCTCCACCCTGTTGATTTGAAGTAGGCAGGGAGACACTGGAACATGCCATTGGAACGTCTTGTGGCTCTCTGACGTAACCCGGAAGGGTGAGTTTTTTCGTGCTGCACAGTGCATGTGCTCTGGGGGGCTTAGCGTCTTCTTCTGCTTTTGTGGTTTAAATGCGGCAGTGGGTGACAGTGTGCACCCTCACCTGGATGTCGAAGCCACTACATTTCATAGAATAAGCTCCCATTGAAAAAAAAAACTGCTGAGTTATCAAGTGACAACTAATTTAATTTAGTCGACTATATCCTTGACAATTAATCAAAAGTCAATTAATCATTAACATCCCTAGTTGATGAGTATCTGCTGTGTATATTAATCCAATTAATTAATTAATCCAATTAATCAGTTCTAGTAGATGTGTCTCAGTATAAATACCAATGATAACCAATAAGCACATCATTTGAAAATCTTTCCACAAAAACATTCCTCCTATCTCCACTCAGCTCAGTGTCCCTGATCCACATCTGTGACATATTAGCCATAAAGGCTTTGCTGTGCTGCTTAGTAAATCATGCCTTTTGCCCACCAAGGTCATGTCATCGTCATCATCATCATTTGATAGCAGGAATGACCTGTGATCTACTGTGGCATGATTGAAGTGAGAGGGCAGGGAGTGTTAAATGTGTCCTTGGGAACATGGGCCACACATTCACTGCGTAGGAAATTGATGGGAGGAGAAAGTCACCTTCACATTATCATCACGATGCCCGTTACGAGTCATGAGTCACGTGTGTGCAGCCGCTGGTGAAATATGGTAGTATGAGGCCCTAAACTCAAGAGGTTGCTCAGTGACAGATGGTCAGTGGTTTTTATTAATGTAAGGCAGTAGAACTGAGTATCATATCATAGATAGATAGATAGAAAGATAGATAGATACATAGATAGATAGATAGATAGACAGACAGACAGACAGACAGACAGACAGATAGACAGACAGATAGACAGATAGATTTTATGGATCCCAAGCTGGGAAATTGCAGTGTAACAGCAGCATGACTGTAAAACTACTTAAAAAACCTTGTCTACATCATAGATGAATAGATGGTGGCCCGTATAGATACATGAATCATACCTCGTGTACAATGCAGGACTACCTGGAGCAGAGTGACATGCGAGGTACCAATTACACTGTAAGGTGCAGTGTGGCAGCATTGCAATGACCAGAATACAACATCAGAGTGAGTTATTGTACAGTGGAATGGCATGCAGCAGGAAAGATTTCCTGCACCTAATCGTTCGACAGCGAAGCTGCAGCAGTCTGCTGGAGAAAGTGTTCCGCTGTCTGTCCAGTGTGTGGTGGAGGGGGTGATCCGGATTGTCCATGATGGATCACAGTTTATTTAGTGTTCTCCTCTCCACCACTGTCTCAAAGGTCTCTGGCCTGAGACCAATTACAGAGCCAGCCCTCCTGATAATCTTGTCAAGTCTGTTGGTGTCGCTGGCTCTGATACTGCTACCCCAACAGACAGCAGCAAAGAAGATAGCGCTGGCGACAATGATCTGGTAGAAAAGCTCCAGCATCCTGCTGCACACACTGAAGGATCTCAGCTTCCTCCAAACTAGGATAAAATAAGGGTTTTCCTGAATATAGGTTGTGAATATAGACACGTTTGTTAGTGAGGTCACATGTTGGGCCTATGACCTGAATATTGGGCAGAAGACTGACCAGTCTCCATTGTTCTGTCTTGCTTCAGCATGAAAAACTGTGGAAATCCATCTCGCTACAATGCTCCGCACTGTGTGTATATATTTATATATTTACGTGTACATACAGTGGGGTAAAAAAGTATTTAGTCAGCCACCAATTGTGCAAGTTCTCCCACTTAAAAGATGAGAGAGGTCTCCAATTTTCATCATAGGTATACTTCAACTATGAGAGACAAAATAAGAAAAAAGAAAATCCAGAAAATCACATTGAAGGATTTTCAATGAATTAATTGGTAAATTCCTCGGTAAAATAAGTATTTGGTCAATAACAAAAGTTCATCTCAATACTTTGTTATATACCCTTTGTTGGCAATGACAGAGGTCAAACGTTTTCTGTAAGTTTTCACAAGGTTTTCACACACTGTTGCTGGTATTTTGGTCCATTCCTCCATGCAGATCTCCTCTAGAGCAGTGATGTTTTGGGGCTGTCGCTGGGCAGCACACAGACTTTCAACTCCCTCCAAAGATTTTCTATGGGGTTGAGATCTGGAGACTGGCTAGGCCACTCCAGGACCTTGAAATGCTTCTTACGAAGCCACTCATTCGTTACTCGGGCGGTGTGTTTGGGATCATTGTCATGCTGAAAGACCCAGCCATGTTTCATCTTCAATGCCCTTGCTGGTGGAAGGAGGTTTTCACTCAAAATCTCACGATACATGGCCCCATTCATTCTTTCCTTTACACGGATCAGTCATCCTCGTCCCTTTGCAGAAAAACAGCCCCAAAGTATGATGTTTCCACCCCCATGCTTCACAGTAGGTATGGTGTTCTTTCTCCTCCAAACACGACAAGTTGAGTTTTTACCAAAAAGTTCTATTTTGGTTTCATCTGACCATATGACATTCTCCCAATCCTCTTCTGGATCATCCAAATGCTCTCTAGCAAACTTCAGACGGGCCTGGACATGTACTGGCTTAAGCAGGGGGACACGTCTGGCACTGCAGGATTTCAGTCCCTGGCGGCGTAGTGTGTTTCTGATGTAGCCTTTGCTACTTTGGTCCAAGCTCTCTGCAGGTCATTCACTAGGTCCCCCCGTGTGGTTCTGGGATTTTTGCTCACCGTTCTCATGATAATTTTGACCCCACGGGGTGAGATCTTGCGTGGAGCCCCAGATCGAGGGAGATTATCAGTGGTCTTGTATGTCTTCCATTTTCTAATAATTGCTCCCACAGTTGATTTCTTCACACCAAGCTGCTTACCTATTGCAGATTCAGTCTTCCCAGCCTGGTGCAGGTCTACAATTTTGTTTCTGGTGTCCTTTGACAGCTCTTTGGTCTTGGCCATAGTGGAGTTTGGAGTCTGACTGTTTGAGGTTGTGGACAGGTGTCTTTTATACTGATAACGAGTTCAAACAGGTGCTATTAATACAGGCAACGAGTGGAGGACAGAGGAGCCTCTTAAAGAAGAACTTACAGGTCTGTGAGAGCCAGAAATCTTGCTTGTTTGTAGGTGACCAAATACTTATTTTACTGAGGAATTTACCAATTAATTCATTAAAAATCCTTCAATGTGATTTTCTGGATTTTTTTTCTCATTTTGTCTCTCATAGTTGAGGTATACCTATGATGAAAATTGGAGACCTCTCTCATCTTTTAAGTGGGAGAACTTGCACAATTGGTGGCTGACTAAATACTTTTTTGCCCCACTGTATGTATATTCACTGCTCTTATTTTCTTATCTTCTAAATTATTGCTCTGAGTGTTGCTATCCCTGTGCGGTTGCAATCCTGGAATTTCCCCATTGTGGGACTAATAAAGGCTTATCTTATCTTAAATTATAGAAAATTAGACTAATTGTATTGAATTGTGTTCACGTGCTAGGTGGCGAGCGAACACGCAGTGGCCTCTCTTCATGTTTTGTGCCATTTAGTGTTGTTTAAATTACACCAAAGTGTATATTCATGTGTTTAATGTACATACAGTCATGTGAAAAAACTAGGACACCCTGTATAAGCCTGTGTGTTTTTTTAACATATTTGGCTACATGGATATTTAATATCAATGTTAAAAATACTGGGAGATTCACGTAATACAACTAAACAATTAAAAATGAATTAAAGACTTTTTTCAAATTTTCTGTAAAATGTCATTCTAAACAAATAGTGAGGAATAAATTAGGACACCCCCACACTCATTCCTGCTTAAAATGGCTAAAATAAATGTTTAAAAAATGTAAATAAAAACAAAAACAAGGTTAGACATAGATATGTGAACATTTCTTAATAAAGAACTGAATATTTAATGAGGTGTCCTCATTTTTTCACGACTGTATATGATGTTGCACACAAGTTACAGTTGCCACAGCCTTCTGGAGATAAGGAATATGACCAAATATTATGTCCTGGATCAGAGCATTATAGAGGAACTCCGTGGCCTAGGTAAATGGCATTCACTTATATAGCACTTTTATTCTCATCTCTTGATGACCAAAGTGCTTTACAGTCAATTTCTCCAGAGGCGCCAAACTTCATTCTTGGGGATTTTAACCATGTTTCTTTAAAGAAGACACTTAAAAACTTTCATCAGTATGTCTCCTGCCCAACCAGGCGAAAAAAGACATTGGACCTGTGCTATGGATCCATAGAGAGGGCCTATAAATCACTCCCCCTTCCTCCTTTAGGATCATCAGATCACAACTGTGTTCATTTGCTGCCCACATATAAAACTGCTCTCAGAAGAGGCAAAGTGGAGACCAGAGACATTGATGTGTGGACAGAAGATTCAGAGCACAGCCTCCAGGAATGCTTTGACTGTACAGACTGGAAGATGTTCATAATGGCCTGCGGGGATGATTTGGACTCTCTGGCTGAGCTCACATGCTCATACATGGCTCACTGTCAAAATAAGTTTGTTCCACGTAAACGTGTCAAAATATATCCCAACAACAAACCATGGGTTACTAAATCAGTTAAATCCTGCTTACAGAGGAAAGCTCTTGCCTTTAAACAAGGGTCTGTTTCTGCGCTACAGGTTGCCACCAAGAAGCTGAAGGCCGAAATTTTAAGAGCAAAACAGAATTATAAATCAGAGTTGGAAAGCAAGATGGCAGCAAATAAACTTGGTTCGGCCTGGGCCAGTATGAAAACTATTGCAGGCCTTCAGAGCACAGAGCGCAGTAATCGTGTGTTTTTAGATGGTTTTAGTTCAGACACAGAGCTGGCTAATGCTCTTAATTGTTTTTATGGTCGTTTTGACTCCTTTGATTTTAGCACAGAAATCCAAGATTTGAAACAGAAACTCAAAGACAATCAGCACTTTAATATTGAGATGCAGGATGTTAAAAGGGAGTTCCGCGCTGTAAAAGTGAACAAAAGTCAGGGCCCTGATAATATATGTGGACGCCTGGTAAAGTCCTGTGCACATGAACTGAGTCCTATATTTCATTATATTTTCAATAAGTCCTTACAGACACAACATGTGCCTAAGATCTGGAAAGATGCCGTGGTTGTTCCCGTTCCAAAATCCAGCTGTCCTAAAACGGTAAACGACTTTAGACCAGTTGCTTTGACTTCAATTTTAATGAAAATTTTTGAAAAACTGGTCAGATGTGAGGTCCTTAGGCAGACTGAACATGCATTGGATCCTCTGCAGTTTGCCTATAGGCCTCACAGAGGAGTGGAGGATGCCACTGTCACTCTGTTTGACATGCTTTTTAAACATCTGGATTTTAATGGGACACACGCCAGGCTTTTATTTGTGGACTTTTCTTCTGCCTTTAATACAATCCAACCTCATATTTTAGTTGAAAGGCTCCTGCAACAATTTGATTTAAGCAATAATCTGGTGGGTTGGATTCTGGATTTCTTAACCAACAGGACGCAGAGAGTAAGGGTCAATGGCACATTGTCTGACCTAAAGTGCTCTTCTACTGGCTCTCCTCAGGGGTGTGTGTTGTCACCACTACTCTTCATCCTGTACACAAACATGTGTCGGAGCAGACATGACAACGGACACATTATAAAGTATGCTGATGACTCAGTCATTGACAGTCTCCTCCAGGATGGTGAGAGTGGCCACGGCCCAGTAGTTGATGACTTTGTTCACTGGTGTGAGGATTCCTACCTGCAGCTGAATACAACAAAAACGAAAGATATGATTATTGACTTTAGGAGGAAAACTCCCAGGCACAAAGTCACCATACTAAAAGGCCAGACCACCGAATGTGTACAATCGTACAAATATCTTGGGACAATTATTGATAGTGGATTGAACTTTGAGGTGAACTGTGAAAGGGTGTGCAAAAAGGGTCAGCAAAATTTGCATTGTTTGAGGAAACTTGCACGCTTCCAAATTGACCGAACCATAATGACTATGTTCTATCGGGCTTTTACTGAATCTGTTTTATCCTTTTCTTTAATGTCATGGTTTGGTCAGATAAAACTGAAACAGAGGAAATCCTTGGATCAGGTAGTCAGATGGTCCAGTCGTTTGCTTGGTGAGTCACAGCTGAGCCTGACATCCCTGTACACCAGACAAGTACAGAGGATGGCCGACTCGATTTTAAATGATGACTCCCACCCTTTGCACTGCAACTTTCAGCTTCTTCCCTCCAGACGGAGGTTTGCTGTCCCAAAAAGTAGAACCCAGCGCTACAAAAACAGCTTTGTCCCTGCTGCTGTCAAAGAGTTGAACAAGCTATAAAAATTATATTGTACATATTTTATATTTACCTATTTTGTAAGATGTGTGCCTGTGTTTGTGTCTATGTTGAATGTAATTAGTGGCTTGTAAATATGGATGTCACCAACTGCAAAACAAATCTACCTACGGGTACAAATAAAGTAACCTGAACCTGAACCTGAACAGATCCTGCTATCCACCCATTCACACACACATTCACACACTGATGGCGGCATGCTACCTAACATGGTGCTTCCAGACCCACCAGGAGCAATTGGGGTTGGAGTGTCTTGCCCAGGGACACAACGGCAGGATATCCGGGGAGAGCAGGATTCGAGCCGCCAACCATGCGGTTATTGGACAACCTGCTCTACCTCCTGAGCCACTGTCGCCCCCTAGGTCTCCTCCACCAGACCTCCACACTCCTGAACTCAACTGCTGTGTCTCATCCCAAATGGAGACACTGTAGACGGTGTGAGCGGCGACAAAAGAGAGGTAAACGTGGAGGTATCAGAATAAACCTAACCACTAGCCCATATAGACTCCCAATTCTTTTGCCTCATTTTGACCAACGTATGCTCACTCGACAACAAAACAGACCATATACAGCACCTGAGAACTGCGCAACGTGATGCACGGAACTGCTGTGTTTTTATCTTTACAGAAACGTAGTTACATGACAATACACCGGACTCTGCCATTCAGTTAGGGAGGCTAACATGCTATCGTAGCGACAGTGTTCACGGAAGGAGGGAAAATGTGAAGCAGTGGGGTGTGTGTTTACATCAGTGACGCCTGGTGCAGTGATGCAACTATTGTACACAAACACTGTTCTCCATTGGTGGAGTTCATGATCATCAAATGCCGACCCTTTTACATTCCGAGAGAATTTTCATCTATCCTACTAGCCACTGTGTATGCCCCGCCCACCGGCATCGATGAGAGAAGTAAAGCACTAAAAGAACTCTATCAGGCCATCAGCGAGACACAAACTGCACATCCAGATGGATTCCTCATAATAGCAGGAGACTTCAACCATGCAGATTTAATGGCCCTCCCACCAAATCTACACCAGCATGTAGACTTCCCAACAACAGGAGACAATTTGGTGGACACAACCCACAAGAAAGCATACAGAGCCTCCCCCCTTCCCCACCTGGGTCTCTCTGATCACATCACCATCTTGTTAAGGCCGGCATACAAACCCAGAGTGAAAACAATCAGACCAACAAAAAAGCAGGTACATGTGTGGCCAGAAGGGGCCTCTGATGCTCTGAAAGACTGCTTCAGCACTACAGACTGGGACACTTTCAAGCATGCAGCCACTATGCCTGACATCCCTGTACACCAGACAGGTACAGAGGATTGCTACCTCCATTTTAAATGATGAATCCCACCCTTTGCACTGCCACTTTCAGCTTCTTCCCTCCAGACGGAGGTTTGATGTCCCAAAATGTAAAACCCAGTGCTACAAAAACAGCTTCGTTCCTGCTGCTGTCACAAAGTTGAACAAGATGTAGCAATATATTGCACATAATTTAGTTATCCATTTAAGAATTTTATTTTATATTTATTTATTTTTGTAGTTTTTTTTATTTGGGGTTTAAATCTTTTGAGTTTTAGACTTCTGAGTTTTTAATCTCTCTGATTTAGTTTTTAACTTTTTTAATATGACCATTCTCTCTTATCTCTGTTTTTTCGCTTATCTCTTTGTCTTATGTCCTGATTGGTGGAGACTTGAGTACTTTTATCGTGTTTATAATCAGCTTCATGTGTGCCTCTGTTTGTGTTCATGTTGAATACAATTGTGGTTTGTAAATATGTGTCTAAAAGGATGTCACCTGACTGCAAAACAAATCTACCTACAGGTACAAATAAAGTAACCTGAATGTGAACTCACAATGGACACACAAACCTAGGGGAGTACACTGAGGTAGTTATAGCATACATAGCTAAATGCATTGATAATGTCACTCACTGCAAAACCATCACTGTTCGTGCCAAACAAAAGCCATGGATGACAGCAGAGGTCCGCAGGCTCCTGAGGGCTTGGGACGTAGCCTTCATGGCCAGTAACACTGCAGGACTAACAACAGCTAGGGCCAACCTGTCCCGTGGTATCAAGGAGGCAAAACGACAGTACAGCAAAAAAATACCCAGCCACTTCAGCAACACCAGAGATGCATGCTCCCTCTGGTGCGGCAAACAGACCCTCACCAACTACAAACCTCCACCTCAGACCTGTACAAGTGACATCACATTGCTTAACAACCTAAACGACTTCTTCGGCCACTTTGAAGCACAAAACAGCACATCAGCACATAAGACCACTCCTCCTCTAGACAAGCAGGTGATCCCCCAAAAGTTGGAACATACCCTCCGGTCCCCCTTCTTGAAGAGAGAAACAACCACCTCAGTTTGCCATGCCAAAGGTACTGTTGCCAACTTCCACACAATGTTGCAGATGGGTGTCAGCAATGACAGCCCTACAACATCCAGAGCCTTGAGATACTCAGGGCGAATCTCGCCCACCCCCAGGGCCATTTTTTAACCATTTCGATGACCTCAGCCCCTGTGATGGGTGAGTTGTCCCCCTCGTCCTCAAGCTCTTCTTCCTCTGTGGAAGGCATGTCAGTGGGATTAAGGAGATCCTTGAAGTATTCCTTCTACCGTCCGGCAATATCCCCAGTTGAAGTCACCAGCGCCCCATCTGCACCATACACAGTGTGGACAAGGATCTGCTTCCCCCTCTTGAGTCAGCGAACAGTTTGTCAGAATCTCTTTGAGACCGACCAAAAGTCTTGTTCTATGGCCTCACCGAACTCCTCCCACACACAATTTTTCCTTCAGCAACCACCCGAGCTGCACTCCGCTTGACCTGCCAGTACTACTCAGCTGCTTCGGGAGTCTCACAAGCCAACCAAGCTTGATAGGACTCCTTCTTCAGCATGATGCCCCCCCTTACCATTGGTGTTCACCACTGGTGTCCACCACTTGGTTCAGGGGTCGCCACCACGAGATGCACCATTTACCTTTTGGCCACAGCTCTGGGCAGCTGCTTCAACAATGGAGGTGGAGAACATGACCCATTCATACTCCATATCTCCAGACTCCCTCAGAATGTGGTGAAATTTCTTCCGGCAGTGGGAGTTGAAGACCTCCCGGACAGGGGCCTCAGCCAGACGTTCCCAGCACACCCTCGCTATACGTTTGGGTCTACCACGTCTGAATGGCATCCTCCCCTGCCATGGGATCCAACTCACCACCAGGTGGCGATCAGTTGACAGCTCTGCACCTCTCTTTACCCGAGTGTCCAAGACATATGATCACAGATCTGATGACACAATAACAAAATCAATCATCGACCTGTGACCTAGGGTGTCTTGGTGCCAAGTACACATATGGACACCCTTATGCTTGAACATGGTGTTCGTTATGGACAAATTGTGGTTGGCACAGAAGTCCAATAACTGAACACCACTCTGTTTCAGATCAGGCAGGCAGTTCATCTCAATCCCAACCCTCCAGGTTTCACGATCATTGCATTCAAATTCCCCAGTAGAACCAATGAAGTCTCCAAGAGGAGCACTCTCCAGCACCCCAGTCAGAGACTCCATTTTTGGAGTGACAGATAAATAAAAGATCGAAAGGTTCAAAGAGAGTCAGAGACTCATGGAGTCTCTGACTCCCTTTGAACCTTTCAATCTTTTTTTTTTTTTTTTTAAATGCGCACACATATACTTTTTGGTTAGCAGTTAATCAATGTTTTCAGTCCACTACATGGCACAAAGCAAGCACCCAATCAAGCAAAGTCATAGCTTGTCTCAGAGACTTGCAGCCAGTTGCAGCCAGCTTTCAAAGTTAGGAAGCAGTTAGCTCAAAGTAAGCTCAAATGTTGGGCCCTTTTTGGATTTTATAACAAAGATGGAAGGAAAGACCCTGACAAGACACACAACTCGCAAGAAGCGCTGCACAAAAAAAAAAAAAAAAAAAAAAACCACTCAGAACATGGTGGGCCACACATGTCTCAGAGCAGCATTAAAGACAGCTAAGCTAAAGAGACACCGGCATGGAGCTTTATCTCCGATCGCCAAGTAATGTTTATTTATGAAGCGCTTTTCAGAGATATATACTGTAATCGCAAAGTGCTACAGTATACAATAAAATGGAATAAAAAGAAGTTGATAGATAAAAATAATGTTAAAAATACAAAAACAAGTTAAAACATAAGATTAAAATAATTTAAAAATATCAGACTTACCATTAAAAAGCAGCTGAAATTCCACAGAAATCCTTGTTAAATAAAGAAGTTTTCAGCTGCTTTTTAAAAGCGTCCACAGAGTTAGCTAAACATATCTGGAGTGGGAGTCTATTCAAAACAGCACCATCCACCACCCTCCCTGTGTACAGAGATGTGTCTCTGCAGAAAATGAAGCCCGAGAATGCTTTATTATATGAAAGAGATGTCAACAGTTTTACTTTGGGACATGATTATAGTGCTATGAGATGACTGTTGTTGTGAAATGGCGCTATATAAATAAAGTTGAATTGAATTGAATTGAATTTGAGGTTGAACAAGGTGAAAGAATTTGAAATATATGGGACTGCAATACTTGATTATCGCAATAACGTGATTATCACTGATCGAATTGGATCGAATCGTGAGGTCCCCTATGACCAATCTCCTTAATTTTCTGTTGCTTCGCAGCTTTTTAGGAAGACAGATTTTTTGTTGTGTGACAGTGGCAGCAGTGTCATGGCTCACTTACTGTTTACTAGTACTAGTGCTTGGCAATTTGACCTTAAATCGGCATCATGGTTAACTGAACCTTTCACATTGATTTCGCTTTGCTATTTTTTTTTTACCCCTTCCCTTCTTCTCTATTTAGTTCACTGACAAGGCTTGTAATATCTAATAATAATATACTAGTGCATTGCATGTAGAATGCAAGTATTTCTGTCTAAAACAGGTATCCCAATTCGGCTATACAGGCCCAAATGTAGGCTGTATTTGAAAGTGGAATACAAAGAGGTGTAGCCTATATGTTGGCAATCACATGTTAGACTTTGTCATGATTTTTTATTTATTTTAAAAACTATTACCAATTAGGGATGTTAATGATTAATTGACTTTTGATTAATTGTCGATAAGAATTTAGTTGACTAAATTAAATTAGTTGTTAATTAATTGATAACTCAGCAGTCCTTTTCAATGGGAGCTTATTCTATTAAATGTAGTGGCGTCATTGTCCAGGCGGGGGCACACGTGGTCACCCACTGCCGCATTTCAACTGAAAAAGCAGACAGTGACGCCAACCCCCCAGAGCGTGTGCGCTGTGCAGGGCGAAAAAACTCGCCCTTCCGGATTATGTCAGGGTGCCACAACAAGTTCAAGCATGCGAGCTTGAAGGTCCACCTGCTTCAAATTAACAGGGCGGACAAACTGACCGGAACAAAGAAAGCCCAGGAGCACAAAAACTCATCCCCGCTGCTTTCACCTCACCGCAAGACAGGAAAGCAGACCGGACTCAAGTTACCACTGAGGTAACGGACAACAGAGGGAGCCCAGATCGTACTGGGTTTGTCTGGATTGCCAGGGAACTGTGATGTTTAACAGCAACAGATGAAGCAGCTCACAATTTATTTTCCTGTTAAAACAGTCTACAAGTGCATGTCAGTAAATTAGAACATGAAAGTTGTTTTTTGATATTTTTTTTTGGGGGGGGGGCTACAAAAGATAAATTAATGGTATCTGTAATATTTTTAAAATAAATTATAAATCATGACATTTGTAATTTACTGAGATATACCAGCACACAGTACACACTATACAGTACAAAATTTATTAAACTACAAAAAATTCCATTGTCTGTAGTAAAAAAAAATGCAAATTGTACAATAAATCATTGAGGAATATGATGTTCACATTTTATTCAGTATATCAAAAACAGTAATTAACTTTTTGTAAGTTAACAATAGAAACACCATACTGTACCGAGGGAAATTCAGATTCTCAGGAAAATTGCCGCTTATCAATTAATCGCTAATCGATCAATCAGATGAATCAATTAACAATTAATGAATTAATCGATAACTTGCATCCCTATTACCAATATCATAACATTTACCTTTTTTAGTTATATTTAAAAAAAACTTTCACATTGTAATTTACTGAGATGCACTGGTAGACTGTTTTAACAGGAAAATAAATTGCAAGCTGCTTTATCTGTTGCATGTTAAACATTATCACAGTACCCCAGCAATCCAGGCAAACCCAGTATGATCTGGGCTCCCTTTGTTGTCTGTTACTTCAGTGGGAACTTGAGTCTGGCCTGCTTTCCCATCTAGCAGCAGGTTGAAGGCAGGGGGGATGGGTTTTTGCACTTGTGTAATCTTTTTCCTTGCTGCAGTCCGTTTCTCCACCCTGTTGATTTGAAGGAGGCGGGTGGACATTGGAACATGCCATTGGAACTTGTTGTGATTCTTTGACATAATCCGGAAGGGCGAGTTTTTTTGTTCTGCACAGTGCATGTGCTCTGGGGGGGTTTAGCATCTTCTTCTGCTTTTTCAGTTGAAATGCAGCAGTGGGTGACCGTGTGCGCCCCTGCAGGGACGGTGAAGCCACTACATTTCATAGAATAAGCTCCCATTGAAAAGGACTGCCAAGTTATCAATTAACTGACAACTAATTTAATTTAGTCGACTAAATTCTTATTGACAATTAATCTAAAGTCAATTAATCATTAACATCCCTACTGAGGACCTTTTAATTATTAAAAAAAATACTCCCACCTGTTTTTTCACTCTACACTTTTCAGTACATTGATCAAGCCGTTGAACCACCACCAAAGTGTGTATTTTTATACTTCTTATTCATTCTGTGGCTGTAATGCAGGTGTAGTGTGGCCAACTACTGATCGGAGGGTCAGGGTTTCGATTCCTGCTCTGTCTGCAGTCTGCATGTCCAAGTGTGCTTGAGCAAGACACTGAACCCCCAGTTGTTCCTGGTGGGTCAGGCCAGCGCCTGTGCATGGCTGCTCTGCCGCCATCAGTGTGTGAATGGGTGGATAGCAGGATCTGGTGTGGTGGCCTAGAGGCAGAGCATCTGCCCCACGACCAGGAGGTGGGGGTTAAAGTCCCAACTGGGTCATACCAAAGACCATATAAAAATGGAACTTCCTGCCATCCAGCTTGGTGCTCAGCAAAAATGGAATGGAGGAGGGAAATGTGGGCGGCACTGACTCAGGAGGTAGAGCGGGTCGTCTAATAACCAGAGGGTTGGCAGTTCGAATCCCGCTCTCCCCAGTCTTCCTGCCATTGCGTCCCTGGGCAAGACACTTACCCACCTTGCCTCCAGTGTCCATGGCACTGGGTATGAATGTGTATAAATGTTCAGTAGTGGTCGGAGAGGCCGGTGGCACAGACTGGCAGCCCCGTTTCCATCAGTCTGCCCCAGGGCAGCTGTGGCTACAGTAGTAGCTTACCACTACCATTGTCTGTGGAGTGAATGAATAATGCATCCATTGTAAAGCGTCTTTGAGTGTCTATGAAAAAGCGCTATATAAAGCTGATGAATTATCTATTTATTTATTTATTATTATCTGTAAAGCACTTTGGTCATCTAGAGATGAGAAAAAGTGCTATATAAGTGAATGCCATTTACCAATTTTTAACCATTTTATTTAATGTATGCTATTTTATTCAAATGTGTGCTTTATATCTCTGTTTTTAAATTTTCATACTTTTACTGCACAGTAGCTGGATGGAGCGCCCACAATTTTGTTGTACTTTACAACTGTACAATGACAATAAAGGCTATTCTATTCTTGTGGTACTGTATGTGGGATGAGTCTAGTCACCCATTCTGGCATTTGGGGGCGGATGGGTGAAAAGATTTTGACACGACCTTGTAAAACAATGAAAGGGTTTTTTTTGTAGTAAAAAAGGTATAAGATACCATTTTAGACAATGTAGATTTGTTTTTATAGGGGATTTATAGCCACCGGAGTGCGTCTTTAAAGCAACTTTTGAGGTTAAAACAGTGTTGCCAGATATATGATAATTATCGTATTTATATGATAGTTTTAGGGCCTATACGATATACGATCAATAGTTTTAAAAAAGGCTAAATATACAATAGTTTTGGCATTTCTGTGCACCCCCCAAAAAACGTTATTTTTATTTATGTGAACACCCACACATCACCAGAAACTGATGCTCACAGCTGATCAACTCATACCAGGCTGGCTCCTCCTCACCACCAAAATGTGCCAATCAGCAGTGCTTAGCTCACATTTGTTTGGGCAGCTGCACTGACACCACAGCAAATTAAAAAAATAAAAAAATTTAAAAAATCAGTGAACATGAGTTTGGACTCGGAGGAAAAAAGTACTAAAAGAAAACAGTCCAGCAGCACAGACACGATAAAAAAAAAAAAAAACCACCTCTACCATTCACAGCAGCTTTATCACCCTACCTGGAGTTAGACCCTACGTTTAAGGACAGAAGCAGTGGTTGTGCAAAAAGGTGCAATTCACTGTGTGTATGTGACAATGCATACAGCAGTTGTTTAATTCAAATGGCCGAGCCTCTGCGTTTATTCCTTAGGTTACTGCACTTCCATACATATAAAACAGGTTTGTTTTTAAATGCACTGTCCTAGACTGTGATTTTTCAAGTTATTTTAGTACATAAAATTGTTTGGGTCAAAATACGATAATTTTAAAGCAACTACAATATTTCTTCATTTTCCATCTGGAAACACTGGGTTTAAAGACTATACCATTTAATTATTTTTTTGCTTCTCTTATAGTCAATTTCTACTTCAGAAAAGTTTGTCTTTTTTGCCGTTTCATGTTCCTTGTCTCTTAAATTCTGAGGGCGAGACATAGGCCTGGAATTCAAATGATGCTCGGATCCATCCATCAAAGTTTTCAAAGAGTAAACAATTGTAAGATGAAATTGACCAGGTGTGCAAGGTTTCATAAATACCACATATACCTTTTCGTATGATCATATTTACACCCAAATGTGCACTGATTTCTACGCACTTTTAATAAATGAGGGCCTGTGTGTGTGTGTGTGTGTGTGTGTGTGTGTGTGTGTGTGTGTGTGTGTGTGTGTGTGTGTGTGTGTGTGTACGCGCGCGTGTCATGGTTCTCTTCATGACAGACATTCATCTTGATAGAGTCTCTTCTCTTGTCTCCTACATCACTCTTTTCCAAATAAAATGTGAAATTGAGTAACAAAAGGCTATTCTTCATGATTTCTATCCATAAATCCACCTACACCTCAGCCTGACTGAGTGAATTCCCTCTTGAGACAGGGCTTATGTGAGCAAGGCAAGCAGGCAGACATTTTTGGCCTGGAAAGCCCAGCACAGTCTTGTGTAGTATGTTGACAGCTGCGTAAAACACACACAGACCAGAGCAGATGGCTGCGGAAGCGAGAGACAGACTAACAGACGAGAACTGCCGGGGATATCCTACATAGGACATCAGTCAGGCAGAGAGAGCAGAGTAAAGCTAGCCCAACCTTATTCTCCATCAAGCTACAACAGATTGTTGAGATGGAAACTCCTCTTATCTCTTCAGTAACATTAATCAAAGGATGAAAGTCAAACTCATATTAAAGATGTGAATCCATGTTGGCACATGATCCTTACTCTCATCTAAAAGACAGTTTGTGACTTCATAAATGCTCTCCACTATGATAAGCTGTGTAGGACCCTTGATAACAGAAATAGCGTAGGTCACTGCCGCCAATTGAGAAAAGAAGCAAAACATCAATTTGCATAAACAGCCTATTTATACAGCAAACTTCTGATCTAAATCCGCCTCCCCCCAGTTAAAAGAACTTAAAAGTGCAACTGAGAGCTCTGCTGTCAGTAATCATTAAATGATGGGACTAATGCAGCTGTTGTATAAGTATTATGGTCAAATTTTAAGTCATTTTAAGCTGCTGGGTCTACATAGATTAAAGTTCAGCTGCAAATGCCCAATATAAGACATTATACCCTTAAGTTATAATTCTCAAGATTTGAATTATATTAAACAACATGTTTTTATTTTGGCAAAGGCTTTTCAAAGTATTTACATTCTACAACTGTTATTCTGTTAAACCTAAGCATAAAATGCATTACTATTTCAACTATTATTTTTTGGTCTTCCATTCAGCACATTTATAAATTTACACACTACAGCAATGTATGCATGATAAGTACCATTTTAGAACCCCATCAACTACAACCTGGGAGCATGAGATGAGACAGGCAAGGAGGATATACTGACAAAGGCTCCCAAATATATTTCTTCTGTGATTAGGGCTGGACAATACACAGATATTAAAACTGAAACAGACGTTCGGGGCGTAAAACCGGCATAATCTTACTCATGTCATTTTTTCCCCTCTCCGTATTGTGTACCTGTGTATATGAGAGCTTTCATGTCCTGCTCCTTAAATGTGCATGGCCACGTGACTCTGCACCCTAGAAGCTGTGCAGTTAGTAATGTTTGGAAGCAGCAGAACAAGGTGGAAAAATTTTAACTGCTTGTATCGAAAAGAAATGCACAGTCCGTCCACACAGTATGTGATGACTGACTCTTAATTTCATCTGAAGATGTCAATAAAAAGCAAGCAAAGTGCACTTAAACTAGCAGGGATTGCCACGAAGCTATATCACTGTTAGATGTTAATGGCTATCTGCGTCAGCTCAGTCATTTTACAGTGGGAAATGGTTGACAAAATGGACAAGATGAAGTTGAATTTAAGAACCCGACCAGACTCGTAATCCCTTTGTGGTGATAAGATAATCATAGCTGGGTGAAGGACTTAACCAATGCAGCTAAGTTACTTAGCCACCGCCGCAAGTCACGCAACACACAAACCCTCAAGAGGTATGTACTGTATATAAACACTGACTTCTGCATTGGACAATATTTAATTTGGCTACCTGTGTGTGAAATTATTATATTATGCTCATGTATTACTGAAACACTGCAATGAAAGATTCATTGTGTAGCATAAGCTTCTCCTCAGGCTAATTCAGGAAATCACTCTCCTTCATCTTAAAGAAACTCTCACTCAACTCTGGTCAAGAATTGCTGTTTCTTCATCAGGACCCCAGTGTAAACAATTTCCCTTTTGTGGAGAAACCTGATAAGGACTGGCTTTTAAAGGCTTAAGTGGACTATAAAACTTCTGGAGTCAAACCCCAAGTAGACAGTTCATGCTGATAGCATCCATTCGTACCAGGAACTGATACTCTAAAAAGGTCAAATTTCCAAACTTTCTCTCCTTAACCTTTAGGTTATGCTGATAAACTCTTGGAGCCTTTCCAGAAGCCTCATAAAACTCTGTAGGCTGCCCCTCTTCACATACCAAAACCTAAAAAGTATCTACAGCTCAACAGTACCTCCTAGTGGACATCTACGAAATATGTTTCATTACTTGTACAATCTGGAACTGTTAATTCTGATTGAACATTAACTCTTCTTCAAGCTCTCATCCCTGAGAATGACTGGACACTGTGAAGATAATTGCCCTTTTTGATGGAAAATAATGGTTTGCAATAATTTATTAATCCTTGATTTAAATGTGAGTGCATGTCTTAGGAATGTCTTTTTCATGAATGTTATTCAAATGAATGCTAAACTTATTAGTTATAGTATAAATGCATGGTCATCACTGAATATTAGCCTTGAGTCACTTAATTTAGCTAGATTTTATATTGAGTATATAATGAATTTCATAGGAACTGAATGAATGTTTTCTGAAAACTTGAGTCATCTATTTCTAACCAATCCTCAGGCTGCCTCTCTGTTGGATAACACCCCCGCATTTGATTGGCTGTTCACAGACAAAGAACTGTTCCCTCATTGGACAAAAGCCCAAACTCCTCTTTATGGAAGATAATTGGTCTGTCTTACCACCGGTCCCCTGTTTATGACCCAGCAGCGCGTTTCAGTTACGTAAATGCCAACAGAGTCGCCCTGTCAGTTCAGTTGTTGTTTTTGTCTTTCAGTCGTTTTCAATTGCCTTTAGTTTTTCTGTCAGTGTTCCGTAAGCTCAAGTTCTGTGTGTCTGAACCTTGTCAAGTCCTGTGCTAGCTTTCTTAAATAGTCTTTTGTTAAGCTTTCGCCTGTTTTCTGGTAACTGAGGAGAAACCATCCTTTTTCTGTCAGCTCGCCTTTAAAAGAGAGTTAAACTCTCAAATCTTTTTTCTTCACCTCAGAAGCTGTTCTTATCCTATTTAAATGTTTTTCCTGGACTTTTTGACTTTTCCCTGCTGTTAAAGTGGACTCTTAATTTTCCTGCCTTTAAAGTGAACTGACAGAGGTTTTTGGACTTTTATTTTCCCTGCCTCACCCACGTATGACAATGTTAAAAAAAAAGAAAACAGGAGTTAGTGGGTGACGCTGCCTAAACGCAATTCGCCTCCAGCCTTTAGCTGTCCTGCGGGCCGAGGACATCCTAAATTCGGACTGGTTGCCAAGAGACGTCACGTCTGCTCCTGAAGCCCCGTTCATCCTGCTGCTGGCTACGCACTGCATGCTCCGGGGAGCCCCCAGCCAAGTCTACACTTCTCACAGCTGTGAACGATCTGAAAGACAACCAGCAGTCGCTTTTCCCCTGTGTGCCACCTTACTGGTGCTGACTGCTGCTGAATACCTGGAACCGGCTGTTCGTAAGCGAGACTACGACTTTCCCATCTGCTGGGTTTAGACAAGATGTCCTAAATATCAATTATAATTGAACATAACCAATATTTCATGGTACAATTAGTCCCTCAGCCGTAGGACAAAGCTATAAACTGAAGGAAAATTCTTATTCTTTGTTGTCAGTAACCTCCTTTCATTTTTGTAGATTAAATCAGAAGCTCCTTTTCAGATAATCAGCTTATGTAATTTTTCCCCATAAAATTGCGTTCTGATTTTGTTAGATACCTCAGCCTTCCATTGCATTACAGTTGAAACATAAAATCTGGTTTCCTCTTGGTTCCACAAAGATTTAACTATAGATTTTATGCTCAGGAATCAATTAACAGTCGATGTGATATATAACACCTGTTGATCATTTGAATCTGTTTACCAGTCATTTGAATGCAATGTCATGTAACCTGAATTAGTTTCATTTAATAAACTTACAAACGAGAGAAGTTGAAGCATTTCCTTTGGATATATGCTTTCCTGGGTCACGGTAGTGAAGAACTCACTAATTTTTGACACTGATTCATTAATTAATTGAAGGTACGGAAATTAATTAATAATAATTAATCAATTCGTTCTTTTAGAAACTGGTGCCCCCTTTTACGAGTGCTTTCCTATTTCATTTAGTGAGTGTTGTGGTGACTGTTTAACTCTGTTTCCCATGTTCATCCACTTCTAAATAAAATAAATAATTCATGTATCTTATTATACTGTATTTTATTAAATATTGCTACAATTGATACCACATTCTTGTGTAATATTGCTTAATTACGAGCCCTGTCAGTGAGCTATAAGGGAGAAGGAGGGGGAAAATGACAATAAAACAAAACTAACGTAAAAGGTTCAAAATACTATGATACTAATTTAAGGTCAATTGCCCAGTCCTAGTTTATCATGACAGTTTCTGGAAAAAAATGTATCACCTGCCAAAATTTGTTATCGTTACAGACCTACCTACAATTTCACAATCGGTGCATCATTTCTCCCAAGAAATCTTTTTTTCATGTGTCTGCCACTACCTGGTTATCATACAGCACGAGGTGTATGGTCCCCGGTTGCCTTTTATTATTTTCAGCATGAAAATGAATCAGCAGTTTATATGTTAGTGCAACACTTTCATTCCTTTGTGCTGACTTGTGAGGTATTCCTAATATTAAAACATAGTGCTACAGAGGCTTCCACAGAATTACTACTCATAACACAAGTCAGGTTTACACACCATCTGTGAGTATGAAAAAATTTGAGCATGCAAAGCTAGTTGGCAGAGGGACTGTACAGCTAACTTTGGCCTGTGAACCCGTAATGAAGCATTTGCTAACACTGCAGGGAGAGAACATGCTGCAATGAACTAAGAGCACAGAGAGGCACACTGCAGTAGAAATATGAAACCATGTTTCTCTTGTCCTGGGTCCATCCCAGCTCTCCTCCAGCACAAAGCATAAATGAAATCAAAATTAGGCCTGAAGAGCCAACTCTGACATTAAAAACAATGAGTTGTATCTTTTGCCGACATCACATCCCAACACTTGGCAAATGCTAACTGAAGAATATACAGGAGCTTCAGGATGGATCCACCGACTGTAAATAAAGATGGACAACATGAAAGCTCTCCAAAATTGAAGCCTATGCATCTTGATCACTCTAACACTTTATGGTGAGAGAGAGAGAGAGAGACAGAGAGAGAGAGAGAGAGAGAGAGAGAGAGAGAGAGAGAGAGTGTGTGTGTGGGGGGCAACTTTTGGGAAGAATTGTGTAAAATATGAAGTTGAGAAACTGCAGAGTCGGAAATCTAATTTCTGGTGGCATTTCTAAATTTTCAAGGACATTACAGGTAGGGACATTAACAATTAACTGACTTCCGATTAACTGTCGGTAAGAAATTAGTGGACTGAATTAAATTACTCGTCAATTAATTGATAACTCAGGAGCTATCAATTAGTTTATTCTATGAAATGTAGTCATGTTACCAGTTCAGCCAAGGGCATATGTTGTCATTCATTGCCGTTTTCCAACCGTAACAACAGAAAAAGAGCAGAAGACATCAAACCCCAAAATGCATGTATGGTACTGTGTAGACTTTAATGTTTAATTTCTCCAGGGCACATCAGCGAGCCAAAACAAAAATGGCCAGCCCAGACAACGTGCAAGAAAGACCCACCCACCCACTCCAAACCAGCAACCTGAGGAAAGTCCTGCATTCCCTGTGAAACATGGCAGCAGCAAAAAACAAGCGGTGGACAAGATGAAGATGGCGCACTAGTGCCGCAAGATGGCTGCATGGCACATGAGCGGAAACATGTCCAGCACATAGAGGCACCATGGTTAACGGCAATGCCATATTGGGTATGTAACTGTCATTTTAACAGCACCTGCAGCATTGCATTACAAGATATATAAACAATTGTCTGTTGGTATTGCTAATAATAATCATTATGGATTGGATTTATATTGTGCTTTTCATGAGACCCAAGGCGCTTTGCAGTGGATACATTAGATGAAGAAGAAGCCATCTCTATTGTCATTCAGTCCATACAGCCAATCATGTACAGTAGAACGAAGTTACGTTTCTCCTATCTACAATGTCAATCACATCTAGAATCAGAGGGGTCGCTGCCATGCAAGATGCCGCCACAAACAACTTCTCCTTCCCCAATTCTATTATGCTGAGCACCAAGAAAAAAGGCGAGAAATACCATTTTTATATGGTCTTTGGTATGACCCAGCCGGGACTTGAACCCTCAACCTCCTGGTTGTGGGGCAGATCCTCTATCAACTAGGCCACCACTCCAGTTATTATTATTATTCATTCACACCATAGACAGACAGTAATAATGGTAAACTAAAGCAGCATTAAACAGGTGCGCTCCACATGGAGGCTGTGTGCTGTGCTCACATCTACACAGTGTTCCAAATTATTATGCAAATGGGATTTTAGTGTCATAAACATTAAGGGGATGATTTACTAAGGCAGCGCAAATTAGCGAGCGCACAATTTAGACAGAGCGCCTTAGGGAGTGGCCGATTTTTGCCAGTGATCTACTAACAACATGCAAAATTATGAACTCAGACCCAGTCACTTCATTCCAATAATGACCACCCATCCACCAAGAGCACCGCAAAATTGTGCACAGGCACAGCTGATGAGGAAGCGGGTCATCAACAAAGGTACAGTCAGTTCGGAGGAGCATAATATATAAAGCTTTTTTTTTTTCTAAGTTTTTGTTTAAGCGCAAACCCGACTAAAATAGTTTATTTTTGTTAATTATATTTCAAAATTTAGATTTTCATTTAACATGGCAGACTTTTTTGTATAATATGTATAAATGAAGCATTTGTATCTAATTTAAAAAAGGACTACTCATGAAAAAACTGATTATTTGACCAACAAGTTTATTTTATTAACACTAGAACCATCATGGTCTGATGGAGACTCTGGGGTTTTATTATGTGAATAACTTTGTTTTAACAAAATCTACAGGTCTCCCAGTTCACAACTTTTTATAAATGCAATTGAGTTACGGTGTTGCAATTTTGGGGGATGTTTCTATGGATCTGTGCGGTCTTTTTGTTAATAATCTCATTGTTGTTTTCCTCCTATATTATGTATCCTGAACTGGGAGCGAGAAATAGAGAAGAAGAAACTAAATTACAGTATTATGCACAGGAAAAAGAAATACTGTAAATATAGAAATACTGTGTGGATAGAGAAAAAAAACGAATAAAATTGGCAATGTGGAAGATTTTGCTTCAGGAGCGAGAGAGAGCTGAAAGGAAAACTCCAGATCCCCATCTGAACCTCCGAACAAAAAAGAAAAAAGTCACTATCGGCTGACACCATCTGTATGTCCACTGCAGGTATAAGGGCTCCTACTGTATCCTATTTTATGGATACAAATTCATGTATCTTGATCTCTTGAGCTCCGGATCGGAGCTCAAGTGCAGCGGTGGTGGGAGACGGGGACCAGTGGAGGACCACCGGGGCCCCAGCCAGAGTCGGAGCCCAGTTGCAGCGGCGGGGCTCGGCGGAGGAACTACTGAGGCAGACGGCGATAGGTGGCGGGGCTCAGCAGAGGATCTACCGGGACCCCAGCCGGACAGAAGCAGGATCGGAGCTCGGCTACAGCGGCGGTGGGCAGCGGGACTCGGTGGAGGAGCTGCCGGTACCCCGGCTGGACAGGAGCTCGGTTACGGCGGCGGTAAGCAGCGGGACTAGCAGCGGAGGGGGCTAGCTGAGGCCCAGCTGGATTCGAGGTTGGTCGGATCGGATACCGGCGTCACCAGCAGAGATTGTTTTACTATCCACAGGTCAGTAAAAATGCCACCAAAGAAGGAGGAAATGGAAGAGATCAAAAAATCTCTGAACTTCTTGTCAGAAGAACTGACCAAAGTGGTTAGTCAACAGGCTAAAACAATAGGGCTAATGGAAGAAGTCCGAGAATTAAAATTAACAATTAAGGAAAAAGACAAAAAAATTGCAGACTTGGAGTGACGCGTCGAGGATCTTGAACAATATTCTCGTATGGATGATCTAATTATAAGTGGACTAGACATTAAATATCAATCATATGCTCATGCTACAGCAGGATTGAGAGGTGAGGATGCTCCCCTGAGTGAATCAGTCTCCCTGGAAAACCAGGTGCTTCAGTTCCTTGATAGTAGAAATATAAAGGTCGAAGCAAATGCCATTTCAGCCTGTCATGCTTTACCCAGAAAGGATAATAAAACAAAGAAATCAATTGTGATGCGCTTTGTGAACAGAAGGGTAAAGAATGACATACTGAGGCAGGCCAGAAAGCTACGGGGAACACAAGTTTACCTAAATGAACATCTAACAAAAACTAATGCTGAAATAGCACGGCAAGCACGGATGCTGAAAAGACAAAATAAGATACAGGCAACATGGACAAGAAATTGTAGAGTTTGGATCAAACTAAATGGAACACCTGAGGAAGCAAAGAGTACAATTATCAGAGATGGTACTGACTTAAATAAATACAGATGAACACTGATTAAGAAAATTAAGAGATTATATAAGTCCATATCCACACACACGGCAAGAATAGTTCTTTTGACATACCATGTCAATGTACTTTATAAAAAAAAAACTAAACAAAACAAACAAAAAAACTTATGACTGACTTGAGTAGACATCAATTATCCCCAGTTGGAGGAAGTCATTTGACAGAGTGAGGAAATTCAAACTCTGAAAATATGCCATTATGCTGAACATAAACTACAAGAGATGGAAAATGATATTGATCCTGATAACTACTTTAATAATATTCATAATCATTGTGAATATTACACTGAAAAGCAATTCAAAAGTCAAGTGCAACTAGATGGTAAACTATCAATAATACACTTCAACAGCAGAAGTCTTAACAAAAACTTTCCACAGATTCAGGACTATTTAAAACAGCTAGACAGAAAATTTACAGCTATCGCAGTCTCTGAAACTTGGCTTAATGAAGAGCAGGCTCCCCTGATGGCAATAGAGGGATATCAGATGTTTCATATTAACAGATCTCAAAAAAAGGGTGGTGGCGTTGCACTGTATATTGATGACCTGTATAGGTGTAGACTTGTAAATGGAATGTCCTTTGCACTACCAGGGATTTTGGAATGTGTTACTGTTGAGATTGACCAAGATAAAACAAAAAATTTAATTATTATTTATTATTATTATCGCCTTTCACCCGAAACGGGTATATCCACAGTTCCTTCCTTACTTCTCTCCGCTCTGCATCGAGCCCGTCTTTTCTCGTGAGCTATCACTCTCTTTGTATTATGCGCCCTGCAAACTTTCCTCGTGAGGTTCTTCCATTCCGCTCTATCATGTACTACCAATTGCCATTGATCTAAAACATCGGCACACTTCAATGCATTTTTGCATGTGTCCTTAAAGGCCAAATGTCACGTAACAGGGTCCTTAAAATGTCTTGAAACTAGATATAAAAGGGAACCGATCTGTTCGGGTCTTGGTGCATATGCTTCAGTAACTCCGGAATATTCGTTAATTTAAAACTGCCGCGCTTGGCCTGACGTTCCTACTCACGGCCCCCGGAATCGCCTGGGGAAGAAGGCGGAAGTGACGAAATTGATTGTACCTTAGTTTGATGCTTGGGGTATCCCGATTGATTGTTTATATGGAGACTGGAAGATTGAAGTGAGCAACAAGAAAGAAAAAATTGGATATTTCACCCATACCTTAAAACGGGGCTATAAGGGACAGCTGGGTAATAAGGGACACTTTTCTGGGAAATGTTTTAAATGTAATTCGTGTTGTTATTGTCAAATATTTTAAGGATTCATGGATATTTGACAATAACAACACAACTCAGCGTCCGGTGGGGGCGTCCTGTGGGAGTCTCACACACACGACGTGTTCCTCAACACACTCAATAATTTTTTTTCCCGTATATTTTTCTTTTGGGCGTACAGAAATGGCAATACGCCCGTATTTGCTAAAATTGCATTTTCCCCGTATTAAAATACGGCGAAAACGTCTCTCTTGACATGTATACGCCTCCATTCTCATATTCATCTGGTCAATTTCTTGACAGCAGCGGCTCTCCTCCACTGTAATAATAATGGCTTCCGAAAAAATCAATATTTATGGGGCGCCCTCGACAGACCCCCTTCGGCTTCCCAATTCTGGAGGCGATTAATGTCCAATTCAATGACATTTTCCACTGGTTCTGCTCTCTGGTCATCGTCGGAACTGTTGTCATCAGACAAAGCATCTGATTCCGTCTCGGACGGCTCGAACCTGTAAGGTTCTATGCCTCTGTCACTGTCTGAACCACTGACAAAAAAAAGACAAAAAAAAAAAAAAAAAAGACAAAACTAAACTAATTTGTTCACAATCGCTGTCACTTTCCGTCATGATTGTCCAATGTTGATAAGTGTGAATGTGGATAGGCAGGGCAGCCAGGGTGAAATTTGTGACGTCAAAATCATGGCCGCGGTCTGGATTGGCTGTCACAAGCCAGTGAGCAAGGCGGGGCCTTCGCCTGGTGTATTTTGTGCAATTATGTAAATACGGGTGGGTGATATGGTCTCTGGTATGAATATTTGGTTTAAGCTATGTGTATTTTATCAAAATTCGTTGTCATTTAGAAAAAAAAATTACGTGACATTTGGCCTTTAAAACGGAGTTTGGGTCGACCTACTTTGCGAGAACCATGAGCCAGCTCACAATACAGGAGTTCCTTCACCGGCCTATCATCATTCATTCGACAGACATGACCTAACCAGCGCAGGCGGCTCATTACAAGCTTGATCTCGATGTCTTCGACGTGTGCCCGCCGCAGCACCTCCTCATTGCTGATGAAATCGTCCTACTTGATGTTTAGTATCAGGCGAAGGTGACGGTGTTTGATTATGCGAAGCTGCCTGACTTCGTGCTGGTATAGGGTCCAGGTTTCGCTGCCATACATCAGGAGGGGCATAAGGCACTGATTGTAAACTGTGACTTTGGTAGAGACTGTGAGGTCATGCGAATCAAACACCCTCTTGCGCAGACGGCCAAAAGCACACGATGCTGCTTGAATGTGAGATGCAAGTTCTTCCTTCATAGAACAGTCACTGCTGACATAACTGCCGAGATACTTGAAGCGAGTAACGTTGGCCAATTTGATATCGTCAATAAAGAACTCAGCTGTATTGCCAATACACATGGTCTCCGTTTTGACTGTGTTGATGCAGAGACCCATTCTCTTAGCGACGTCATTGTAGAAGGATAATAACGTCTGCAGGCCCTCTGGTGTATCACTGCAGATCACAATATCGTCAGCATACTGAGCTTCTCTAATATAATCTGTGAGGACTCTGGATTTCGCTTTTAATCTGCGGAGGTCAAAAAGATCGCCATCGTAATGCAGTCTGATCTGTACGCTGCAGGTGTGCTTGATCTCTTTGAAAGCGAGCCAAAGTAGGACTGCTGCGTACATGCCAAAGAGAGTTGGAGCTAGTTTACACCCCTGCTTGACCCCGCTGTTGTATTCAAGGGATTGGGTGAGTTCACCATTGATAGCAAGTCGAGCGTGCACGTCTGTATATAGTCTCTTGATGATTCTTATAAACTTTGGAGGACAGCCAAGTTTGCCAAGGATAATGAAGAGGAGCTCGCAATTGACCATGTCAAACGCCTTCACAAAATCCACGAAAGCTATGTACAAACATCTGCGCTGCTCTCGTTTTTTCCATCAGCTGGCGAAGGGTGAAAATCCCATCTATTGTACTTCTACAATAGTTAGGGTAGATATATTCTGCTAACAGGTGAAGCCTCTGCAAGATAACGTCCACGAAGACTTTACCGACAGCACTGAGCAGTGAGATTCCTCTGTAATTGCCACAGAGGCTTCTGTCACCTTTTTTGAACAGAATTGCGATGATGGCGTCTATCCAGTCGGTTGGGATAATCTCTGTAGTCCAGCAGATGTTGAATAGGACAAGCAGGACAGCTCTTAAGCGACGTCCTCCATGCACAAGTACTTCAGGTAGAATACCGTCTGGACCTGGGCTCTTTCCTAATCGGGTGTTTCTAACGGCTTGGTCAAGTTCTTGGTCTTCAATCGGAAGGCTCATTGATTCGATAACTGGAAGCTGGTCTATGTCATCGATGATGCTCAAGTCAACATCTGTTGGTTGATTTAATAAGTCGATGAAGTGCTCAACCCATCTGTCCTTTATCTTGTCAGGAACAGTCAGGAGCTCACCATCTTTGGACTTCACAGGATGGGTGCTTCTGGATCTAGGGCCATAGACGGCATTGAGGGTAGCATAAAACTCTCTGTGGTTCTTCTCCTGAGAGTGCCACTCTGCCTCCTCAGCTCTGCGCCGAAACCAGTCATTCTTTAGCTCTCTGATCCGCCTTCTTAGAACATGCCTGTCCAAGTTCTTGTCTTGAAGCAGCTTTTGAATTTCTTTGTCCTGATCATCAAACCAGTCATTCTGCACTCATTTCTTTTTGCCGAAGACATGTGTGGCAGCATTCTGGAGAATAAGTCTGAGTTCATCAAAGTCCGCCTTACAGGTAGACAACTTTTCGTCTAGGAAGAGCTCCAGTAATGCTTTTTTGTCATCATCCAAATGTGTGTCTAGCTTCTTGGGATGCCTTGTACCACTCTTCTTGTTTTTAATAAAGAACAGGCACTTAGATACCAGGAGCTTATGATCGGTGAAGCAGTTTGCTGCTTGACTGACTCGTGTCACTGTAACATATGGTTTTGCGGCTTTATTGGATGGTCGATGGTCGTACATGGTCGATTTGGTGCCAGTGCTTTGAACGTAGGTGTTGCCATGTGTTCTTTAAGGTGTTTTTTCTGTTGGAACATAGTACCCATGACACTGAGCTGGAATCTGGTGCAGAATTCTAAGAGCATAAGCCCGTTGGAGTTCATTTTACCAACGCCATGTTTTCCAATTACATTCGGCCACGATTTCCAGTCCTTGCCCACTCGAGCATTAAAGTCGCCCAGGATGATGATATGTCCATCTCGGCGGCAGATGTGCAGCTGCTAAGCTTTTCATAGAACTGCTCTATTTCTTCCTGAGATCTCTGCATGGTCGGCCCATATACACTAATGAGAGTTAGACTGTTTCCTCCCTTTAGCTGTATGCGCATTGACATGAGCCTGTTGCTAATTGGTGTAGGGGTGATACCTTGAGCAGCTAGCCTGTTGGAAATAGCATAGCCAACGCCAGCTGTTCTCTCTTCTCCTCCACTCCAGAAGATTGTGTGACTCCTCTCAACTACGTTTCCGGTGCCAGGTCGCCGAACTTCGCTTAGGGCACAGATGTCAATGGATGCTTTCTCGAGCTCACGACAGATAAGGGCTGTTGCTCTTTCAGGTCTGATTGAAGACTCACTGTCGTTGGTTGTATGGACATTCCAAGCACCGAGATTGAGGCATTGTTTGCATGAGTTCGAAACAGAAGGTCGATGGTGTTGTTCGTCGGTTACCCTGGACGCGGTAGCAGTATACGGACTTCGTCCACTTATCGCCACTGCCGTATTGAGTGGCGCATCGGTTCCCCCGTACGCGGTAGCGATATCTTCTCTCCTTAACTGTACTTCCATTGAAAACTGTGGGGCTGCACCTATGGTGATGACGACACTGCTTGGCACATAGGCAGTGTCCCTTGGCGAGGTGCTCTGTTGGTCGACAACACAGCAAAGCTGAGATGGTCGCAGAGAAGCTCGTTGCATTTTGCCGTAATTGAAGCCGAGCAGACAGTCAGAGACGCCTGCCGCAACTGAAGCCGAGTTGACATTCAGAAGCGCCAATGATGTAGTGCCAGAGATGTCATCGAGTTGATGACATAACTGCCCTGCCGTGCCGTGACCCTGGCAAGGGAGGCTGCGGGTGTACTAGCACTTGCCCAGGGTGCGCACCCAAAGCTAGTGGAGGGAAGGAGGTGCCTCACTACTCCATTCTAGACCGGCTCCGAGCAAAGCTCCAAGCAGAGTCAAGCCACTGCCCCAATTTTGGAATGTGTTACTGTTGAGATTGACCAAGATAAAACAAAAAATCTAATTATAAGCTGTATATATAGAACGCCGGGAACTTGCATTGAGACATTCAGAGATAAATTAGTTGAGCTGTACAATAATATTACTAGTAAGAAAATGGTAGTAATTTGTGGAGATTTCAATATTGATTTACTAAATCCATATCAACAAAATGTAATTACAGAGTTCATGAATTCTATGTACAGCATGAGTCTATATCCCACAATAACACATCCCAGTAGAATCACAGTTCACACTGCTACACTTATTGACAACCTGTTTGTTAATATTATTGATAAGAAAATAGAAAGTGGATTATTGATAAATGATATAAGTGACCATTTGCCAACCTTTGCACTTATCCATGGCCACACGGGGGCCAATACAGAAAAAATTTTTAAATCGTTCAGATACAAATCACAAAATGCAATCAGTTCTTTTAAAGAGGACTTGCTGAAGCAAGACTGGACAAAAGTCTATGTATCAGATGTAAATGAAGCCTATGACACATTTATGAACATTGTAACCACTCTTTATGAAAAAATTGTCCATTAGTAAAGAAAAAGCTTAAACATAAATTTGCCGATAAACCATGGTTAACCAAAGGATTACAAAAGGCGTGTAAAAAGAAAAATTTATTATATAAAGCTTTCCTAAAGAAAAGGACAAAAGAAGCAGAGCAGCGATATAAAACATACAAAAATAAGTTAACATATATAATAAGATGTAGTAAGAGAGACTATTACAGTAAAGAACTGGAGAAAAACAGAGACAATATTAAAAATACATGGACAATACTTAACAGTATTCTTGGAAATAAAAGCAGAAATACAAGCTACCCAACCGATTTTTCAAAAAATAATAAAACGACTCAGAGTGTGAATGCAGCTTCACCTGCAGACGAATTTAATAACTTTTTTTGTTAACATTGGTCCTAATTTGGCTCGAGAAATACCCATTACGGCGCCTACAGGTGATACAATAAGCAATAACACCGCTATAAAAGACTCCATTTTCATAAAGAACACAGACGAGAGAGAGGTCATTGAAATTGTTAAATCGTTTAAAAGTAAAACATCTACGGACTGTGATGGTATTGACATGCTCTTAGTCAAAACTATTATTGAATGCTTAGTGAAACCACTGACGTATATCTGTAACCTGTCTCTCCAAACAGGTATACAGTGGGGCAAAGAAGTATTTAGACAGCCACCAATTGTGTGAGTTCTCCCACTTAAAGGATGAGAAAGGTCTCCAATTTTCATCATAGGTATACCTCAACTATGAGAGACAAAATAGGAAAAAAAAAATCCAGAAAATTACATTGAAGGATTTTTAATTAATTAATTGGTAAATTCCTCGGTAAAATAAGTATTTGGTCAATAACAAAAGTTCATCTCAATACTTTGTTATATACCCTTTGTTGGCAATGACAGAGGTCAAACGTTTTCTGTAAGTTTTCACAAGGTTTTCACACACTGTTGCTGGTATTTTGGCCCATTCCTCCATGCAGATCTCCTCTAGAGCAGTGATGTTTTGGGGCTGTCGCTGGGCAACACAGACTTTCAACTCCCTCCAAAGATTTTCTATGGGGTTGAGATCTGGAGACTGGCTAGGCCCCTCCAGGACCTTGAAATGCTTCTTACGAAGCCACTCCTTCGTTGCCCGGGCAGTGTGTTTGGGATCATTGTCATGCTGAAAGACCCAGCCATGTTTCATCTTCAATGCCCTTGCTGGTGGAAGGAGGTTTTCACTCAAAATCTCATGATACATGGCCCCATTCATTCTTTCCTTTACATGGATCAGTCGTCCTGGTCCCTTTGCAGAAAAACAGCCCCAAAGTATGATGTTTCCACCCCCATGTTTCACAGTAGGTATGGTGTTCTTTCTCCTCCAAATACGACAAGTTGAGTTTTTACCAAAAAGTTCTATTTTGGTTTCATCTGACCATATGACATTCTTCCAATCCTCTTCTGGATCATCCAAATGCTCTCTAGCAAACTTCAGACGGCCCTGGACATGTACTGGCTTAAGCAGGGGGACACGTCTGGCACTGCAGGATTTGAGTCCCTGGCGGCGTAGTGTGTTTCTGATGTAGCCTTTGTTACTTTGGTCCCAGCTCTCTGCAGGTCATTCACTAGGTCCCCCCGTGTGGTTCTGGGATTTTTGCTCACCGTCCTCATGATCATTTTGACCCCACGGGGTGAGATCTTGTGTGGAGCACCAGATCAAGGGAGATTATCAGTGGTCTTGTATGTCTTCCATTTTCTAATAATTGCTCCCACAGTTGATTTCTTCACACCAAGCTGCTTACCTATTGCAGATTCAGTCTTCCCAGCCTGGTGCAGGTCTACAATTTTGTTTCTGGTGTCCTTTGACAGCTCTTTGGTCTTGGCCATAGTGGAGTTTGGAGTCTGACTGTTTGAGGTTGTGGACAGGTGTCTTTTATACTGATAATGAGTTCAAACAGGTGCCATTAATACAGGTAACGAGTGGAGGACAGAGGAGTCTCTTAAAGAAGAAGTTACAGGTGTGTGAGAGCCAGAAATCTTGCTTGTTTGTAGGTGACCAAATACTTATTTTACTGAGGAATTTACCAATTAATTCATTAAAAATCCTTCAATGTGATTTTCTGGATTTTTTTTCTTATTTTGTCTCTCATAGTTGAGGTATACCTATGATGAAAATTGGAGACCTCTCTCATCTTTTAAGTGGGAGAACTTGCACAATTGGTGGCTGACTAAATACTTTTTTGCCCCACTGTATTTCCCAATGCAATGAAAATAGCTAAAGTAATTCCGATATACAAGACGGGTGACAGAGGGGAATTCTCAAACTATAGACCAATTTCACTATTGCCGCAATTTTCCAAGATACTTGAAAAAATATTCTATGAGAGAATTGACAACTTCATACTGAAGAATAATTTATTGTGTGAGCAGCAATATGGGTTCAGACTAGGGATGGGCATAATTTACCGATTAACCGATAATTGATCATTAAGAATTTCACCGAGGAAGTTCATTTTCTTCGACAAACCATTTTTTTTTTTTAAACAATCCGAGGTTATTAAGGCCTAGTGCACGGCCGTCCTCAAACAATGCAATGGCAAAATTTGGGCACCAGGGGGCAACATTACACCATTGCCGTACCCTGGCGTGCCTCAGTTGATACATGCGTGCTTCCGTAGGGCAATCGCCAAATCATGAAGCGGTTACGGCGAAGTGTTGCGTGGGACCATTTCAATTTAAAAAATGACCAGGTGTACTGCAATCACTGCAATGCAGCATACAAATATACCTCATCGACAGAGTCCATGGAACACCCTTATTACGCAAAGAAACCGTCAACAGTGGTTGCGCGCTGAGTAATGGCGGTCGTAAAGATTCTTTTTTTTTTTCAGAAACTTTATTGAGAAGGTCATGAAGATTCGGTGTACACACGTCGAGGGAAGCTGCAGGAGGCGGCGTAGTGGCTCGACGGGAAGACTATTTCGCACAAAATGGCACAAGAGAATAGCAAAAAGTTCCACGCGGCTAGACTAAGCAATACGAGCGATAGAGCAATGAATGCGGTCTTCGTTTGTTGGGTGGCCGCTCGGCAGGGAGAGAGAGCTGGGTAAAACGTCTCGGCCAATCAGCTTGCGAGATTCCCGAGCCGAGCCAACACGACAACAGTGAACAGAGAGAGAGAGATTTGCGAGAGAGAGAGGTGGATTTGAGTTGTGCGGCGCTCCGTGCTGATACCTGATGTTCTAATGTAGTCTACCTGCCTTGTTACCTACCTAAAAATGTTAATGATTAACCGATTATTAATCATTAATTCTCCCGACGATCGGTGAAGAAAATTTCACCGAATGCCCATCCCTAGTTCAGACACAAGAGGACAACTGCATTTGCTCTAATGGAATTTATAGAAAAAATATCAACTGCCATTGAAAATAAAGAGTATTCAGTTGGGGTATTCCTGGATCTTAAAAAAGCATTTGATACAGTGGATCATAATTTATTATTAAAGAAACTACAAAATTGTGGTATTAGAGGGGTAGCACTGTCCTGGTTAAGTGTTACTTAAAGAACAGATATCAGTATGTATGTGTTGGTAACAAAAACTCACAGTTACTGAAGGTTACTTGTGGAGTCCCACAGGGTTCAGTTTTGGGGCCATTGTTATTCAATATGTATATAAATGATATATGTAAAATTTCAGAAAAAATGGACTTAATATTGTTTGCCGATGACAATAATCTATTATGCAGTGGAAGCAATTTGGAACAACTTTTGGATAAACTCGGAAAGGAATTAGGAAAGCTTAAACTGTGGTTTGATTCAAACAAATTAACGCTCAATTTAAGTAAGACAAAATTTATAGTCTTTAACAACCATCACAACAACTCAGTATCTAAACTCAGTGTAAATGGTGTAGAGATTGAAAGGGTATCCAAAATTAAATTTCTTGGAGTAATAATTGATAATAAACTGTTGGAAGTCACATATTAATTATATTAAAGGTAAAATATCCAAATCAATTGCAATACTACACAGAGTGAAATATTTGCTGAATCAACCCACACTATATACCTTGTATCATTCATTAATACTCCCATACATGACATATTGTACTGAAGTATGGGGAAATACATATAAAACAAACATATATCCAGTCTTTATGCTTCAGAAGAGAGCTATTAGAATAATAAACAAAGCTGCTTACAGGGAACCAACAAACCCACTTTTTCTTAAATTAAAAGCTCTCAAGTTGAAAGATCTGGTTGACTTTAAAACTGCAGTAATAATGTTTAAAGTGAAGACTCTATCACTGCCCGCAAATATCCAAAAGTTGTTCCAAATAAGGGAGAAACAGTATCATTTCAGAGGAACATGTATATTTCAAAAACCTTCAGTGAGAACTACCACCAAGTAACACTGTGTTTCAGTGCAAGGAGTCAGATTATGGAACGATTTTGGACCTGAATTAAAATCATGTACAACGCTTGGACAATTTAAACAAAAACTAAAGGAAGAAATACTCCAAACATATATACAAGATGACATGTAAAATCACATAAGGATTGTCATATCCAGCCTGCGCTGTGTTGTAGCTTAGTTTTTTGTCACATTTTGTCTTAGCTTTGTTCTGAATTGTAATCGCTCTTGTTTTGTTTTTCTTTTGAATTCTTGGATGGAACATGGGTGGGCAATATAAGCTGCGGCTTCAGCCATCACCCATTTCGGATAACTTATGTTGAACTGTATAATCAGAGGAGTTATTGTCTAATTTGACCTTGTTGGAGTTTCTTTCCCCCTTTGTTATATTATTCAGTTTCTTTTAACCTGTACTTTTAATCTATCCGAAATAAAGATTCATTCATTCATTCATTCATTCATTAGACAGAATATATGTTTCTCAAACTTTTGCCCCGGGAATCTTCCACAGTAACGTAAGTCCCGTCGGTTTTACAGATCATCATCTGGCCTCTGTGGTGTTAATTAGCTCAGAAGGGGAAAGAACTAAATCTTATTGGCACTTCAATAACAAGCTCCTTCAGGACACCACTTTTTGTCAATATTTAGGGTGTTTCTGGGAACATTGGAGGACTACAAAGCCTCGTTTTAGTTCCCTGGAACAGTGGTGGGAGGTTGGCAAGGTGCAAATTCGCATTTTTTGTCAACAGTATACTGCGAACTCGACTGCCATCATCAAAACCAAAGTCGGTGAACTTGAGGACACTGTCAAGAGGCTGGAGGAGAGTTTGGTTAGGGATCAGGATTCCACCGCAGGTCCTTTGTTGCAGGAGAAGAGATCAGCCCTGAGCTCTTTCCTGCAGGAAAGAGTGAAGGGGGCACTTGTTAGGTCACGGTTTATGCGCCTGCAGGACATGGATGCCCCAACATCTTTTTTCTTCAATCTGGAAAAGTCTGCTGCAAAAAAGAAGTTGATGACTTGCTTAAAACTCCCACATGGTCAAATGATTACAAATCCATCTGAGATGAGGTGCCATGCAGTGGATTTTTACGGGGCCCTGTTTGGTGCAGAACCATGTTGCATAGAATCTCAAAACCAACTCTTTGAAGGTCTTCCCAAGCTCAGCCTAGAGGACAGGGCTGCTCTGGACTGTGAACTGACTTTGGATGAGTTAACTGTAGCAGTTAATCAAATGGCTCTGGGACGTGCACCTGGACTTGACGGTCTTTCTTCTGACTTTTTTAAGCATTTTTGGGATATTATTGGATCAGACTTTTATGACGTTCTAATTGCCTGTTACAGAACTTTACCCGTCTCCTGCCGGCGTGCAGTACTATCTCTGCTGCCTAAGGAAGGGGACTTGGCCTTGCTTAAAAACTGGAGGCCTGTGGCTCTTCTTTGCACGGACTACAAGGTGCTTTCTAAAGCCCTGTCAAATAGACTGAAAAATGTATTGGATTTAATCATGGATAGAGATCAAACATATTCCTGACCGAACCATTATGGACAATATTTTTCTCGTATATGACGTTCTTCATCTCAGTAAATGTTATGATTTAGAGTTCGGTATTATGTCTTTGGACCAAGAAAAGGCTTTTGATAGGGTTGATCATTCTTATTTGTTTTCCACACTGAAGGGGTTTGGTTTTGGCAATATGTTTTTGAGGTGGGTCAATCTGTTATATACTGGAGCTGAGTGTTTGGTAAAGATGGGGGCAGGGCTGAGTCGGCCAATCCCTGTACGTCGGGGAATAAGGCAGGGTTGTCCAATCTCAGGTCAACTGTATAGCTTGGCTATTGAGCCTTTGCTGTGCAGGTTGCACACTCAGCTGGGTGGTTTGATTCCGCTGAGGCCCTCCAGTAGTTGTCGTCCACTCGTCTTGTCTGCTTATGCGGATGACATCAACATTTTCATCACATCCCACAGGGATGTACAGCGTCTGGTGGACACTTTATCTATTTATGAAAAAGCATCTTCTGCACGGGTAAACTGGGGCAAGAGTGAGGGTTTATTGGTGGGGCAGTGGTCACATCAGGACAATCCTCAGCTACCTGGAGGTCTTCTGTGGGGGAAAGCCGGTCTCAAAGTGTTGGGGGTATTTTTGGGTTCTGAGGACTTTGAACGCAAGAACTGGGAGGGGATTAAGGAGAAGGTGTGTGCTTGCTTTTCAAAATGGAAATGGTTGCTACCATTGTTCGTGCGGCTGTTCTCTACCTGCCTGTTGCCGAGGGAGGACAGGGCCTGGTGGACATACAGTCCAAGATCGCCTGTTTTAGGCTTCAGACTGCGCAACGGCTCCTTTATGGATGTGGCCCCTGCTGGATGGACACTGCAAAACTGCTCCTGAGGAGAGTTGGCCGCTTGGGCTATAATAAGCAGCTTTTCCTCGTGAAGTCTGGGGAGGTGGACCTTACTGGACTTTCTGCTTTTTATACATCTGTCTTGCATGCATGGCAAGTCTTCACCGTAGCCCGCATTCCTGAGGAGACACCAGGCATGTGACTGTTCGAGGAACCACTGTTTTTCAATCAATTCATGGACACTCAAGTGCTGCAATCTGTTAGTCTGCGAACTTGTTTAAGAGAGGCAGGCTGTACCAAGCTTGGTCATCTTATGAAGATGTTAACCACGTCGATAGAAACGCTGGGGTGGAGTGCCAACATTACATCTGTCAGACTGGTACATAGGGTGGTGAAGGAAGTGTGTGCTGCCCTGCCACGACCGCTTAGAGCATTTGCGGAAAACCGTACTCTTTCCACTCAATGGGATGAGGACACTGTGTCCAACTTTCCTGCCCTTTCCATAAGTCCAGCTGTGGGAGAGTGGCAGGAGGGAGAGGATCACCTGCTGTCCTTCAGAAATCCTCGTCTGGGCAAGTTCCAGTTTGTAGGGAAGAAGACTGTGTATCACATCTGTGTGAAAGTTCTGAATCTGCGCTTTCTGACGGAGTTGAAAGAGTCGAAGTGGGCGGGGTTTTTGGGGCCGGTATTCTCCTCGAAAGGTAGCTGGCGGTTCATGTACAAGCTCCCTATTGAGAAACGGATGGCAGATCTCCAGTGGAGGATTGTCCATGGGGCAATAGCTACGAATAAATACAGAGCACACCTGGATCCTAATGTGGGGGAGGAATATTTGTTTTGTTCCCAAGTTGAGACCCTGGAGCATTTGTTTGTTCAATGTTTTCGTTTATCTGGCCTTTTTGATCTTCTGAAAGTGTGGTTTCATGATTTGGCTGAATGTTTCTCTTTTGGTTTGTTTATTTACGGTCCAAAGTATAAAGTGGCAAAGAAGTCTGTGCACACTTTGATGAACTTCCTCTCTGGTACTGCTAAACTTGCCATCTGGCTGACAAGAAAAAATCAGACTACTAACATTGGCAATGTGGATCCTGTGTTTGTTTTCAAGGCCTTGTTAAAAGTCAGACTCCAGGTGGAGTACTCTTAGTATAAAATGGTGGACAATTTGGAGGTATTCACCAATAGATGGACTGAAGGGAATATTTTGTGTTCTGTGGGAGAGGGGGATGAGTTATGTTTGCACTTTTGAAATGTAAGATACTTGGTGGAATGACGGTATTGGTGATCTTACGTTTTTGAATTGTACAATAAAGGGATTTTTTAAAACTCAAACTCTGTGTGTGTGTGTGTGAGAGAGAGAGAGAGAGAGAGAGAGAGAGAGAGAGAGAGAGAGAGAGAGAGAGAGAGAGAGAGAGAGAGAGAGAGAGAGTGTGAGTGAGTGAGTGAGTGAGTGAGTGAGTGAGTGAGTGAGAGAGAGAGTGAGTGAGTGAGTTTGAGTTTTAAAAAATGCCTTTATTGCACAATTCAAAAAATGTAAGAGCACCAATATCATTCCACCAAGTGTCTCACATTGGAAAAGTGCAAACATAAGTCATCCCCCTCCCCCACACAACACAAAGTATTCCCTGCAGTCCACGTATTCCACATTGCCAGTGGCAGTAGTCCGAGTCTTCCTTGTAGTCCGATTTTTTCTTGTCAGCCAGATGGCAAGTTTAGCAGCAGTTTCAAAGTCCTCAGAACCCAAAAATACCCCCAACACTAAGACCGGCTTTCCCCCACAGAAGACCTCCAGGTAGATGAGGAATGTCCTGATGTGACCACTGCCCCACCAATAAACCCTCACTCTTGCCCCAGTTTACCCATGCAGAAGATGCTTTTTCATAAATAGATAAAGTGTCCACCAAACGCTGTACATCCCTGTGGGATGTGATGAAAATGTTGATGTCATCTGCATAAGCAGACAAGACGAGTGGACGACAACTACTGGAGGGCCCCGGCAGAATCAAACCACCCAGCTGAGTGTGCAACCTGCACAGCAAAGGCTCAATAGCCAAGCTATACAGTTGACCTGAGATTGGACAACCCTGCCTTATTCCCTGACGTACAGGGATTGGCCAACTCAGCCCTGCCCCCATCTTTACCAAACACTCAGCTCCAGTATATAACAGATTGACCCACAGAGAGAGTTTGAGTTTTAAAAAATGCCTTTATTGCACAATTCAAAAATGTAAGAGCACCAATATCATTCCACCAAGTGTCTCACATTTCAAAAGTGCAACCATAACTCATCCCCCTCTCCCACAGAACACAAAATATTCCCTACAGTCCATCTATTGGTGAATGCCTCCAAATTGTCCACCATTTTATAGTAAGAGTACTCCACTTGGAGTCTGACTTGTAACAAGGCCTTGAAAACAAAAACAGGATCCACATTGCCAGTGTTAGAGAGAGAGAGAGAGAGAGAGACTTTGACTTTTAAAAAAAGGCTTTATTGTACAATTCAAAAATGCAAAAACACCAATATCACGGTCCCAAGTGTGTCACATCTCAAAAGTGCAAACATAACATCCCCCTGACCCACAGAACACAAAACGTTCCCTACAGTCCATCTATTGATGAATGCCTCCAAATTGTCCACCATTTGATAGTAAGAGAACTCCACCTGGAGTCTGACTTTCAACAAGACCTCGAAAGCAGACACAGGATCCACATTGCCAGCGTTGCTAGCCCGTATTTTCCTCGTCAGCCAGATGGCAAGTTTAGCAGTACCAGATGGGAAGTTCATCAAAGTGTGGGCAGACTTCCTTGCCACTTTATACTTTGGACCGTAAATGAACAGACCAAAAGAGAAACGTTCACACAAAGCCTGAAACCCCTCGCGCAAAATATCAAAAGTGCAGATAAACGAAAACACTGAACAAACAAATGCTCCAGGGTCTCAACTTGGGAACAAAACAAACATCCCCCCCCCCCACAGTCAGATCGAGGCGTGCTCTGTATTTATTTGTAGCTATTGCCCCATGCACAGTCCTCCACTGGAGATCTGTTGTCCGTTTCTCAATAGGTAGCTTGTACATGCACCGTCAGCTGCCTTTCGGGGAGACCTCTGGCCCCAAAAAACCCGCCCACCTCAACTCTGTGACATCCATCAGAGAGCGCAGATTCAGAACCTTCACACAGATGTGATACACCGTCCTTGTCCCGACAAACTGGAACTTTCCCAGGCGAGGATTTCTGAAGGTCAGCAGGTGATCCTCTCCTCCCTGCCACTCCCCCACAGCTGGTTTATGGAAATGGCAGGAAAGGTGGACACAGTGTCGTCATCCCATTGATTTGAAAGAGCGCAGTTTGTTGCAAACGCTCGAAGCGGTTGTGGCAGGGCAGCGCACACGTCCCCCACCACCCTTTGCAGCAGTCTGACAGATGTAATGTTGGCACTCCGCCTCAGCGTATCCATCGATGTGGTCGACATCTTCATAAGATGACCAAGCTTGGTACAGCGTGCCTCCCGCAAACAAGTCCGCAGACTGACCGACTGCAGCACCTCAGCGTCGATGAATCGATTGAAAAACAGTGGTTCCTCGAACAGCCACATGCCCGGTGTCTCGTCATGGAAGCGGGCTACGGTGAATACTCGCCATGCATGCAAGACGGACGTGTAAAAAGCAGATAGTCCAGTAAGGTCCACCTCCCCAGATGTCACGAGGAAGAGCTGCTTATCATAGCCCAAGCGACCAACTCTCCTCAGGAGCAGTTTAGCAGTGTCCATCCAGCAGGGTCCGCATCTGTAAAGGAGGCGTTGTGCAGTTCGAAGCCTGAAGCAGGCAATCTTGGAGTGTATGTCCACCAGGTCCTGTCCCCCGTCGGCCACAGGCAGGTAGAGAACAGGCGCACGGACCCAGTGCCGACCAGACCAAAAGAAGTCCACGATGATCTTCTGAACCTCCTCCACGAGGCTCCTGGGCGGTGTCAAAGCCACAAGCCTATGCCAAAGAGCCGAGGCGACCAGATTATTGGCGACCAGAACCCTGCCCCTATATGACAGCTGTGGTAGCAACCATTTCCATTTTGAAAAGCGAGTACACACCTTGTCCTTAACACCCTCCCAGTTCTTTCGTTCAAAAGCCTCTGAACCCAGAAAAAGCCCCAACACTTTGAGACTGGCGGTCTCCCACTGAAGACCACCGGGTAGGCGAGGGACGTCTTGACGCAACCACTGGCCCACCAATAGACCCTCACTCTTGGCCCAATTCACCCGTGCAAGGAGAGAGAGAGAGAGAGAGAGAGAGAGAGAGAGAGACTGACTTTTAAAAAAAGGCTTTATTGTACAATTCTAAAATGGAAGAACACCAATATCACGGGCCCAAGTGTGTCACATCTCAAAAGTGCAAGCACAACTCATCCCCCTGATCCACAGAACACAAAACGTTCCCTACAGACAGAGAGAGCGAGAGAGAGAGAGAGCGCGAGAGAGAGAGAGACTTTGACTTTTAAAAAAAGGCTTTATTGTACAATTCTAAAATGGAAGAACACCAATATCACGGGCCCAAGTGTGTCACATCTCAAAAGTGCAAGCACAACTCATCCCCCTGATCCACAGAACACAAAATGTTCCCTACAGAGAGAGAGAGAGAGAGAGAGAGAGAGAGAGAGAGAGAGAGAGAGAGATTTAAAAAATGCCTTTATTGCACAATTCAAAAAAAGTAAGAGCACCAATATCATTCCACCAAGTGTCTCACATTGGAAAAGTGCAAACATAAGTCATCCCCCTCCCCCACACAACACAAAGTATTCCCTGCAGTCCACGTATTCCACATTGCCAGTGGCAGTCGTCCGAGTCTTCCTTGTAGTCCGTGCAAAGACGAGCCACAGGCCTCCAGTTCTTAAGCAAGGCCAAGTCCCCTTCCTCCGGCAGCAGAGATAGCGCTGCGCGCCCGCAGCCAGTTCCGTTATACGTCCCAGAGACATTTTCTTCATCTCAGATGGATTGTAGTCCTTAGACCATGCAGGATTTTTAAGCAAGTCACCTTTGCAGCAGGCTCGTCCAGATTGTAGAAAGAAAACGTTGGGGCATCCATGCCCTGCAGGCGAGTAAACCGTGACCTTGTAGTCCTTGCAAAGAAGAGCCACAGGCCTCCCGTTTTTAAGCCAGGCCAAGTCCCCGTCCTCGGGCAGCAAAGATAGTGCTGCGCGCCGGCAGGAGACCAGTAAAGATCCAGTTCTGTGACAGTCAATTAGAAACGTCATAAAAGTCTGATCGAACAATATCCCAAAAATGCGTAAAACAGGCAGAGGAACGACCGCCATTTATTCCTTCTGTCGGGCGTGCTTGACCCCTGTTCCCCCTGCTGCTTTACGCAGGGCTGTCAGTTGTTTTTTGAGGCGAAAACATTTCCTTTCATCCAGGAGGTCAAGACCAACCTGCCTTCTTAGCACATCAACAGACTTAATGAATTTATCAGTGTCACTGAAGTAGTCGGTGACTTTAATGGCCTTGTTATAGGTTTCATCCAGAAAAGCATTTATTTCTTCCAGTGAATACAAACTCGTGTTTGTACTGCATTTTGCCTCAATAGACTCAGTATTAGACACAGTGTCGGGATCAGATTCCATTTCCTCGTCAGCACAACTCAGCTGACTGTTTGGTTCCTCTGGACCAGGGGATTCATCATGGGCCACATTTTCCTGGACGCCACCCACAGCAGCTGACTGTCGCTGTTCCGTCCCCTGCTCTGAAACGGTAGCAGCCTCCGGAAGCACAGCCGCTGATGTCACACAGCGAGATTCTGACGCACCATCAGTGACAGTTTGGGCGCCATCACCAGCGACGCTCCCGGCCATAAGCTGGGCTGCGGGTGCCACAGCCGGGCTGTCCACAGACACAGTGGCAGGCTCCGGAGCAGGACCGGCGGAAGGCCCCGCAACGTTGTCCGTAGTAGTGGTGGGAGCGGAGGCCGCACCGGCGGACTCAGCTGTGGCGGAAGGCCCCGCCGTCCGCAGTAGCGGCGTGAGCGGAGGGCGTGCCGCCGGCACCAGCCGCGGCCCCATCAGAGCCCCCCGGCCGCTGCCTGTGTGGACAAGCGAACCATTTATGGCCCACGTCCCCACATTCAAAACACTTCATCTGTCCTGAGCTCGCATACACCATATAGGAGCCGTCCCCGTGTTTGACCCGGAAGGACACTTCCAGAGTCACAGTTGGCGAGTCCAAAAACATGAACACCTGTCGCCTGAGTGATTTCACATGTTTTAATTTGGTCTCCTTGCATCCCAAAGTCAGAGTTCTAAACGGGCCCACAAACTTCCCAAATCTGCGGAGCTCCGTCGCCAACTGCTCGTCAGTGATGAAAGGTGGAATACCCGAGACGGTGATACGCGTTGACGGGACAGATAAGGGGGACACCTGTACATACGTTTCCCCGATAACAACACCACTTCCAATCAGGGTGTGGACATCCTCTTCAGCAGCCAGAAACACAACTAGAGCTCTATTCATTCGGGACGCAAAGCAGATCGCATCATGGCCCACCTGCTCGGCCACAGCCAGAAGCACCTCCTCCACAGTAACACTGCTGTCCAGAGGAACGATCCGCACCCCCTGGTGGATAGACGGAGGTGGCATTTCCAAGGTCGCCATCCTCCACCCAAAAAAACAAAAACTGAAAATGCGGCCAGTAGTAGAAAATCAAAAAAAAGTCCAAACAAACCACGGAGTTCCCTATTTCCGCCCTCCTCCTTCGGCCGCCGGAAGAGAGAGAGAGAGACACTGGTGAAGGAATCGGCGCTGTACCGTGGATGCCCTGAATTTCCCTCTGGTGATCAAGAAAGTATACAAGATACAAATACAAAAAAAAACAATAATAATGTTTGGTGTTTTGTACTTATAATACTGCTAAAATATAAAAGGATGCACTACAACAGTCTCAAATATTTTGTAAACGTGTCCTGTTATATATACGTATATAAATATATGAGTTCATTGACGATAAACTACACATATAAACTAAATTACAATGGTGACTAAACAACTCCCATTCCTTAAAGTGCAAAATACAACATTTATGAATATAACTCACAAAAGATCACACAAATAAGTGATCTTACAAAAAAATAAGCAAGTGGTTCTTAAACAGTGGCTAATATTGGATGTCCCATTCATTTTCAATTATTCTGTAATTAATATTCACACAGTTAAATAAATCTCAGTTCAGTTCCTTTCGTATTTGTCAAAGTCTAACATGTGTGACTGCCTACATATAGGCTACACCTCTGTATTCCACTTTCAAACACAGCCTACCTTTGGGCCTGTAAAGCCCGATTGCGCTACCTGTTTCAGACAGGAATACTTGTTTTCTACAGGCATGCACTAGTTTATTAAAAAAACAGTAATTTTATTTTAAAAAACAAACAAAAAATAGCCATAAAATAATCCACATATTTATAGTAAAGTCTTAAAAGTACAAGAAAAGTCAATTTTACAAGATGAAATTACAAATGAGGAAAATGGTTTCAAATTTTGATAAATTTACAGAGAAAAGTAGAAAACTCTAAGAAAATTGTTTTAAATTTTGGAGAAAAACCTCAAATCTTCAAGATTGAAGTCATTACTCAAGTTTTTAAATGGGTGCTCTTTGTACACTTAACTAGAAATTTTTGGTCGTCTACTTTTAATTTGCATGACACTTCATATTTTCTAACTTGTTTGTATATGTGACAGAGATCATCCTGCACAGTTCGCCCCACACGGGACACGAACCCGCGACCTCTCAGTCAACTACACAGTTCGAGCATGGGAGACACAGCACGATCGCGCTGAGCTAAAGGTCCGACCGGTAGCTCAGCGCTACCATCTGGGGCTCACAGCACCAGTTTGTAACTGAGGTCATCAGCGCAGTTCGCCCTACACAGGACACGAACCCGCGACCTCACAGTTAACTGGTCAGAGACACGCACAGCACGATCGTGCTGAGCTAAAGGTCCGACCGATAGCTCAGCGCTACCGATACTGTATGAGGCTTTGGGAGGGAGGTTTACTAACGTTCTACGCCGAACAGTACTAGTTGGCATCCGTTACACTCTCCCCCTTAAACCTCACTCCCATCCAGGTCACGGCACCAGTGTGACAGAGATCATCCTGCACAGTTTGCCCCACACGGGACACGAACCCGCGACCTCTCAGTCAACTACACAGTTCGAGCATGGGAGACACAGCACGATCGCGCTGAGCTAAAGGTCCGACCGGTAGCTCAGCGCTACCATCTGGGGCTCACAGCACCAGTTTGTAACTGAGGTCATCAGCGCAGTTCGCCCTACACAGGACACGAACCCGCGACCTCACAGTTAACTGGTCAGAGACACGCACAGCACGATCGTGCTGAGCTAAAGGTCCGACCGATAGCTCAGCGCTACCGATACTGTATGAGGCTTTGGGAGGGAGGTTTACTAACGTTCTACGCCGAACAGTACTAGTTGGCATCCGTTACATATACACCATAGACAGAGAGAGAGAACCTGAATTAGACAGGGCCCAGAGAAGGCAAGATTAGACAGAAGGGAGGAGCCAAGGAGAGGAAAGTGTTCAGGCAGAGGGTCCAGGAGAGGTGAAAGCAGAGGAAGGAGAGAAGGATGACACCAGTAAAAAGTCCAAACACAGGACGTCTAGGTGGGACCCCAACTGACCCAATATTCCAACATTCAAGCCTTGGTTGTACAAAACTTCAAATGGTAAGCTCCATATCTAAAGTTACTGTGCAAAATTAAACAAAAAAAAGAAATAAATAGTATAAAGTTAACATATTCCAGTTACAATAGTGTCATGTGTTTTCTGCCCCCTCCCCAGAAAAATATGTCGAAACCGCGCCAAGGTCTTTAAGCCAGAGTAAACACTGGACAGATAAAAAAGTGATCTCATTTTGAATCGTTATACGTATATTGCTGTGAAGAACAAATAAAGCTTCTTATGAGGTTAACTGAACCCCAATTACATAGGCTATTTTAACGGTCTAATCCAGGGGTGTCAAACATACAGCCCTGTTTTAAAGGTGTAACAGATCATTGCAGGGTTTCCTCTGGTAACATTTCTGCCTGTCGGGCCGCCATCCTTGGATTTATGCCACCACGCCAAGGAAATATGAATTTAAGAAAAAAAATATATAGGAATGACGCTCCGCAAGCACGCACAAGAACAATGCGTGTGACTGTCATCCGCGCGGAGTCCAGAAGCGCACCACCCGCGACCGTTCCAGTCAGCGGGCATAGTGTCTCTCTAGCTTGACTGTCCGAGAGAAGCATGAGCTTATTAAAGTACCTTAAACACAGAAAAAAATCAGAAGAGGTATGTAAGTAGTGGAGGCATTTATGGTGGTTTTGACCAGCTGGTAACTGGAACAATAATGAAGAATCGCTTAGCTAACAGGTGTCATTAATCTTCATATGCAGGGAAAGGCAAGACTGACTGATGAATTGCTGAGGATTTACTTCACCAGCCGCTACAATATTAATTAACTAATATATGATCATTATTATGTACTTGGCAAGTTAAGATGACCGAAATTCACTAAGTCAGTGACTTTAATCTGTCAACATCCTTCAGACAAACTAAACGTGCCAACATTTTGATTTCAAAATAAAGGAGGTTTTTCCTGCTATCTGGCTGGTGAGGAGAGTTCTAAAAAAAAAAAACTATAAATATATAGAAATATTATAACAGAAATAACTGCATCTTTGGTCATTTAAAGGAAACCAGTACCAGTCATTGTAACAACATTAATCATGCTTTAGGTATTACTTATAAACCAAAAATGCATTTACTCAGTAACAATAACCCCATAGAGTCAGTATACTGAATAATTTTATCCCCTGAAAACCACTCGGTCAAAACCAATGGGAAGCAGCCATCGCCAACCGCAAGTGACATACACTTGTTGATTCCGGCTTTAGTGCGTTCGAGTAAACGTGTTTACCGTGGACAAGTAAACGTGTTCAGCAGATGCTCAGTGGGTCGAAATGTGAGTTGAAAACAGCGCAAAATCTGCACGAATATATACTGCACAAACCGTCCTTGGAAATGGCCTTCATTGACGACATGATCCACGGGTACCTCCCGGGACCAGCAGTTGAAGGGGACCTGACGAACAGGCAAGTTCCCAGTCAAGTAACCTCAGAACACGTTGAATAAGTCTTGACATACTAGAATTTTTTATTTCATTAAATTATAGGCGGGTAGATTTGCTTGTACATGGTTGTAAAAAATTACATAAAATTCTGATGTTAAAACTTTGTTGACTGCTATACTGCAGCCCAGTCAATCGCACAAAGCAACGACTGTGCGTCACTAAAAGTGCTGAAATAGCCCATGGAGGAGGCAAGATGTCCCTGACCATGACTTACTGACAGAGCAGTGAATTGAAACACGTGCGTATTTGAAAAGGACATTATCGGACAGAACCACTAGTATCATATTTGATCCTTTGAAATAGCCATTATCACTACAGGTACCCTTTAAGTTAATTTAGTTCATTAAATACAATTTTATTAGTATTTTTTTCTTTGAAATCAGAGTTAAATAACTGGAATGGTGGCTCAGTTGGTAGAGCATCCGCCCCACACCCGGGAGGCAGGGGTTCAAATCCCGGCCGGGTCATGCCGAAGACCATATAAAAGTAGAACTTCCTTCCGTCCAGCTTGGTGCTCAGCAATAATGGAATGGAGGAGGGAAATTTGTGGCGGCGCCTTGCATGGCAGCGGCCCTCTGATTCTACACTTGGGGTGTGTGTGATTAACACAGTAGATAGGTAAAACACAATCTCGTTCTACTGTACATGATTGGTTGTACAGTTGAATGACAATAAAGGGTGATTTAATTTTAAATTATTGTTCTGCTCTGGGTCTGCAAAATTATGGTGAAAAATGTAAATTGTTATAAGGAAAAAGTAAAAAAATTACCACAGTCTGTTTCAAATTTATCTAAAAAAAAAAACAACTAATTTTATATAAATAGACAAAAATTAGTCATAAAATAATCCACAAATTTATAATAAAGTCTCAAATGTACAAGAAAAGTCAATTTTACAAGAAGAAATTACAGAGAAAATTAGAAAACTATAAGAAAATTGTTATAAATTTTGGAGAAAAACCTCAAATAATCAAGACTGCACGGTGGCGCAGTGGTTAGCACTGCGGCAGCACAGTTTTACCCTCGGCCGGGGGGATCGCGGGGATCATGAGATCGTGGGTTCGATCCCTGCCCCCGGCCAACAGTGATGTGTGTGGAGTTTGCATGTTCTCCCCGTGTTGCGTGGGTTTACTCCGGGATTTCTCCGGTTTCCTCCCACATGCTAAAAACATGCAGGTTAGGGACACGGGGTGCTTGCGCACGCAGCGACCGGCAGCTGGTGGCTTGTCACCAGACTGCAAAACAAATCTACCTACGGGTACAAAATAAGTACAAAAAAAAAAAAAAAAGACTGAAGTCATTACTCATGTTTTGAAGTGGGTGCTCTTTGTACCCTTAATTAGAAATTTTTGGTCGTCTACTTTTAATTATTAATTTCATAGCACTGCTTTTACATGAGTACAATTTCTGGCTACTATACCCACCTTTGATCATATAATTTAAGTATGTGTGAGTAAATTACTATTATGTTTTTTTTCCCTTCCCCTTCCTACTTTCTTAATGGAAAAAAAGAAACACTAGAATAAAAATACAAAAAAATACACTTTTTTTGTCATTTATGTAAAGCATGACCAAAAAATCCAGCAGGACAAAACATGACACTTGGTATTTTCTAACCTGTTTGTATACCACCATAGGCAGAGAGAGAACCTGAATTACACAGGGCTCAGAGAGGGCAAGATGAGACAGAAGAGAGGAGCCAAGGAGGGGAAAGTGTTCAGGCAGAGGGTCCAGGAGAGGTGAGAGCAGAGGAAGGCGAGAAGGATGACACCAGTAAAAAGTCCCAACACAGGCCGTCTGGGTGGGACCTCATCATCATCATTATAGCAGTCTGTCGGGGGTGACAATGACTGTTTCATTTAGGTCTGATCAGATTCCTCCACGCAGCTCTGTCCTTCGCCTTCTGCTGCCAGGAACTCCTGACCTTGTTAACCTGGGTGACATCCGAGCTGGTATGAGTTGCTCTCTAACTGACCATTTCATGAAACTGCTTGCAAAGTATTTGAGTACCGCTAGCTTTTGCTGGACTAGCGGCACATTCTTGGCAGATAGAGGTATTACCAGTGGCAAGGACAGGCCAAGACAAACTGACTCCAGTATCTGTTGCAGTGACTGACCAGATGATAGCTTTGTTTATCGCCGCTCTTTGTGTAGTGCATGTCACAATGCACCGACTGGCAAAAGTCCACCTCAAGTGGTCCAATATTCCAACATTCAACCCTTGTTTCTACAATACTTAAAATGGTAAGTTCCATATACAAAGTTATTTTGCAAAATTAAAAAAAAGAAATAAATAGTATAAAATTAACATATTCCGGTTACAATACTGTCATGTGTTTTCTGTCCCCCTCCCCCCCGGAAAAATATGTTGCCACCGTGCTAAGGTCTTTAAGCCAGAGGAAATACTGCATTGTGCTACAAATTTTTGTTCTGTGCTACATGACCATGAACCTCTGTAGCACCAGTGCTATGAGCAAAAAAAAGTAAATGCACAATCTGATATAGCCAAAATCATGGTCACCGTTTCTGAAACACATTCATTATCAACATGTGTGGATCGTAGTTTGTCTCTTACTCCACACTCCATTGTCCATGGTAGCTGACTGGTTTTATAGTCATCAGCACAATATCAACATAAAATTTTGTGAAAGAGTTCAATTGGAAGATGAGTCCTCAACTTTACTTTTTTTCCAGGAAATGAAAACCTCTAAAACATCACTGTAAATATCTTCAAAACCACTTTTGGTCATTTTAAAGTCTGACAATGCTGTATAAGTGACCTATAGCAGTGGTTCCCAATCCCTCGGTCACAACCCAGTACTGATGTACATGAGGTTAGGTGAATAAATAAATTAAAACATGTCGGAGGAACAAACTGGCTTTTAATGTAACTTGATTTCTTATCATTTTTAATTAGTCCAGTAGTGATAAAGAATAAAGTTGACGTCATCTCAAATGCACATTAAAAACTATTTTATAACACTGCAAAATTAAGAGGGGAAAAAAGTGCATAAAATTAATGACAGATGAATTTGTACAATTGATTTTTTCTACATTTTAAATTACATACTGAAAAAAGAGATGGTCCTTATTATTGGTTATCATATATAAACTATAGAATTTACAAAAAATGCATATGAAATTTTGGTCATATCGTGCAGTTCTACTGGACACTAATCCAAATCAATGCCAAATCCTAATGATCAATGTCAAATACACACAAGAGCATTCTGTGGTGAGTGCAATATCCCCCGCCTCCATTTTCTTTGAAGAGCCCAACATGTCACTGAAGGAGAACAGTTTTCAGCAATTCCATACAGTATAATTATTGGGGCAGAACCAAATTAAGATAAGCCTATGATCCATGAACAGACAACAAAAATTGCTGTATACAGCACATAGTTGAACGTTAGGATCCCACCTGTGTAGCAAGTTTGGTGACCTTAAAGAGCTTCTATAGTGAGAGGATAAAGGTAATGCTAACCTTGAACTTTGACCTTTTGACCCTGACCCATAGATCATGTTTACATGTACACTAATAAACCAGTTATGATTGGATTTCTGCAGTTATCTGATTATTCAAGTGGCCATGTAAACAGAATAAGCTGATAAAGGTCATGTAACTGGGGTCATTAACTCAAGTGGTTTACCCTCCAGTAATCCGTTTATTCAGTGCATATAAACACAAAAAAACTGATTATTGGCATTATCAGCTTATTGCCAGTAATCAGTTTAGTGTGACCATGTAACTGGGTTCATAGTTAGGTCAGGGTGTAAGCCACTGTTAGTGCAGTTCTACACGGCCATCATCGAGTCCATCCTCACCTCCTCCATAACTGTGTGGTACGCAGGACCCACTGCCAGGGACAGACTAAGGCTGCAGCGCGTCGTGCGCACTGCTGAGAAGGTGATAGGCTGCAAGCTCCCATCTCTCCAGGACCTGTACATCTCCAGGACCCGGAGGCGTGCTGGCCGGATCATAGCCGATCCTTCACATCCTGGTCACATACTGTTTGCCCCCCTCCCCTCAGGTAGAAGGCTTCGGTCCATTTGGACTAAAACCTCCCGGCACATGAACAGCTTTTTCCCCTCTGCCATCAGACTGCTGAACACTAAGTGACTTTTGACTCTCGTGCACTATGTACAGCAGCTCAACCAGACTCATGTCATTCATCACTGTTTTTCTGTTGCATTATTGACTGCACTATGTGGTACTTCACATTATCTGCTACATGCTAATTTTTTAAACTGCCTTGACTAGTACTACTCATTATTACTAGTATTATTATTATTATTACTTATTTTTCTACACTTATTGCACGTTTCTAGTCCTTTAGTTTTTTAGTTTATCCCTTTTTCTCATTATGTTTTTAATGTTGCAGCATGGCACCGAGACAAATTCCTAGTTTGTGTATCACATGAACAATGGCAATAAACCTGATTCTGATTCTGATTCTGATCCAAGATTTGTTTTAGAGACAACTATGGTATCAATATGAAAAGCCTATATCATTCCTTTCAGTAGTTATCACATTTACAAGATTTAGGGAAAAACTGACTTCTGACCTTGACCTCAAGGTCTTTAATTCCTACAAAAATCCTCCAATCAGTCAAATTGCAATATGCACATCATTGGTGTATATCAAACCCTGTTACCATGTTTCAAAACAATTGGAACAAAATTGTAGGGGGAGTTGATTTCACAAGACAATTATTGTCTATTAACTGAGGTGAAATAGGAGATCATAAATCAGGGACTATAACTCCTACAAACATCATCCGATTGAAGAAAAATTGCAATATGCACATCAACAGTGTATATCAAACCCTGGTACCAAGTTTCACAACAATCGGAACAAAACTGTAGGAGGAGCTGATTTCACATTAGTGGGGCAGACGGATGGACAGACAGACGGACTGCCCCAGAACATAATTCTCCTTTGGTCTTCGACCAATGGGGGATAAAAACTACATCATGAGGGGATTACAGGGTTTCCGCTGGTAACATTTCTGCATGGTGACCCGCCATGCCTACAAGTCAGCCGCTAGGCTAAGAAAATAAATCCCCCCCCCTTCTTTGGCATTCCAGTGCCTGGGGCCCAGGGCTGGCATTGGCCCTGCTATCAGGGTGGGGGCTGGCCGGCCCGGAGGCAGGGATGTGCCACGCCGGCCACTTGGTGGCCCACCCTCCTCTGGCCGTCCCTCCTGGGGTGGATGCCTGGCTGTCATGGGGTTTGGTGGCTTCGGGACATTTGTGCTCTGTGGGGGCTGCGGCTGCACCCCCCCAAGGGGTGGGGTGATGCTGTCTTGCTTGCTCATGGTTTCGGGAAGGGGGGGGGGGTTGCTACAGCCTGCCACCCTCTTTGTATGTTTCCTGGCAAACCACTCACACACTCTTTTTTACATGCACACTCACAGACACACATATATACACGCCCGTCTCTCTGTTCTCTTACAGGTGCAGATGTCAAGCTTGTGACGAGACCTCTTGAGAAGCAGAAAGTTTGCTTCTTGTTTGTTTGTTTCAGTTGTGGTAGTTTGTGTTCTCTCTGTTTGTTCCTCTCTCTTTTTCTCCCCTCTCCCACCCACTCACCTGCCACCTCTTCAGACTACTTCAAATCTTTTCAATTCCCTTCCCCACCCACCCCCGTCAGGTCCATAATAAGTAAAACAATTTAAATAAAGTATTAAAGTTATTACAAGAGAAGTCAATAAATACTATTTATATACAGTACATATCAAATATGAGCAAAGCTCCTTTTGACAAAATAAATCTGTTTGGCACAACAAGGGAAGTAGATATCCATTCTGCTTACCTAGCTGCTAGACAGGACGGGGGGGGGGGGGGATGAAGGAATGACGCTCCGCAAGCACACACGCGAACAATGCACGTGACAGTCACCCACGGGTCAGAGTTCTGGAGCGCACTGCCCGTGTGACCGTTCTAGTCAGTGGGCAGATTTATAGATTTAAAGAAAGCTTTTGACACCACTGACCACAGAATTTTACTGAGGAAATTGGAAAGGTATGGGATAAGAGGGGTCGGACTGAGTTGGGTGGAAAGTTATTTAAGTAACAGACAACAATTTGTACAAATTGGTGAGCACAAATCACCCTTCATGAACATCTCTTGTGGTGTGCCCCAGGGGTCAGTTTTGGGACCCAAACTCTTTATCTTATATATAAATGACATAAGCCAAGTATCAAAAGTTCTGAAATTTATTTTGTTTGTGGATGACACAAATATCCTTTGCACTGGTGAGAATTTGCAGCAGGTTTTAGAGGTGGTCACAACTGAAATGAAAAGGTTAACGCAGTGGTTCAACAAAAATAAATTATCTCTAAATCTGAAAAAAACAAAGATTATGTTGCTTGGAAATTATAAAATAAATCATGAAATAATGGTAACGATAGATGATACCAGAATAGAAACAGTACAGGAAAATAAGTTTCTGGGGGTGACGCTAGACAATAAAATCTGCTGGAAACCTCACATCAGTCACATCCGGGCCAAGTTGGCAAAATGTATAGGGATACTGGGGGGAAAAAAGATACATCTTGGACTATAAATCATTGTTCTTACTGTACAATTCACTGTTCCTACCATATCTTAACTACTGTGTAGAGGTCTGGGGAAACACCTACAGGACCAACCTACAGCCAATATACACATTACAAAAAAAAAGCTATAAGGATAATAAATAATGTTGGATATAGAGACCATACCAACTCGTTGTTTTTAAAGTCACATGTCATAAAGTTCATGGATTTAGTTAAATTTAAGACAGCACAAGTAATGTACAGGGCAATTAATCAACTCCCAACTAAAATACAAAAAATATTCAAAAAAGAGACAATGATTATAATTTGAGAGGAGACTTAAACTTTACAAAACCTAAGGTACAAACAACTAAGAAAAGTACAGTATGTGCATATCTGTCTGTGGGGTGGATTTGTGGAACAGTCTGGAGCTTGAACTGAAAATATGATATGTACAAACAGAAATCAATTCAAAAATAGGTATAAACATTATTTGCTGAAAGAATATATGTTAGAGGGGTAGTATTTATACGTACGATTCACTATGCTCACTCTGGGACACTATGGAATGGTAGGTGGGACAGTACTGTGTATATCTGTGTTGTTTGGGGCTGGGTTTTGATGTATGGACCGTATGTATGTTGGGATGGATGGGTATCAATGTTGATATGTACAAAATATAGTTAATTGTCTACTTGGGGTCTTAAATGAGGTAATTTGTATATATTTCACACGGGTTGTATTTAGGGAAAAGAGGAGTTGGAGTAAATAAGTGTTCACTTCTTCCTTCTCCCTTTTGAGCATTGTATACTGTCACTTTTATTGCACTTGTCATTTGTTTTGTTTTTTTACTTTTTTGTTCGAAATAAAGTATGTATCTATCTACATTACATACTAATGAACATTAATACAAATGTAAGTATGCCAGATTTAGCAAAACACACAATCATACACAAAAAGAACATCCGCAATAAAACTGTACAAAGTGGATATGCAAAAGTGCCACTTAATGTGCTACAAAACATTCAAATGTCACAAGTGAAGCACTGTGTATGCTTCTTGCGGGTTGTGTGTCATGTCAAAGTCTTTCCTTTTATCTTTTTTTATAAAATCCAAAAAAGGCCCGACATTTGAGCTAACTTTGAGCTCACTGCTTCCTAACTTTCAAAGCTGGCTGAAAATTTCGTGAGAAAAGCAATGACTTCATTTAACTGGGTGTTTGCTTTGCACCATCTAGTGGCTTAGCTGAGGTTAGCTAAAGAAACTTTCTGTATTATTTTTACTGAAGCTTTGTCCAAACTGAGTACTTTTATAACTGATAGATGCAGCTGTTGGTTCTGACTAGGTCTGGAATCGAGGAAAAAATATTATGTCATACTTTGGTCATGCCTTACCATAGCCACCACTTTCAAACAAAGAGAGCAAAGACCAATCTCAAATGTGTGTTACAGTTATCTCTCTGTAAATGCAGCATTAAACAGTTAGGTCCAACCGAGCAATTTGATTGGACAATAGGGATTCCAGGAGTTACTAAAATGCACGATAATTGCACTCCAACTTCACTGCATATGTCACTCCGCTTCAAAGGTGTTCATGTAACCGTTAATTACTAACATTAATTTACTGTCAACTAATTCTCAGTGACAAATGCAACACAGTGTTGAATACCTTAAATTCCACAGTGAGGCACTGTTTGAAAAGACTTCTTACCTGGCCCAAAAGTCCCACCCTTTTGAAGAAAACTTTATTCAGCAGCATAGTCTCCCCTTGTAGTGAAGCTATTTCACGTCTGTTTAAAAAAAACTGCTAGAGTCAGTGCAAGAGTTTGATTTATTGTCTCGATTAACAAACCACAATACCTTTGTGGTGATGGGCTCTGTTTAATCAGAAAATGCGAAGGAAGCGAAGTGTACTAAATTGCAAAGATGCTACCTACTAGCTATCCGCAAGCTACTAGTGTTCTGACAACCAGCATTTTGATCTCCAGTTCTGCAGTACGATTCAACAGGTATGTTTTATAAACACTTATTACTTCTGCATTTGACAACATTTAATTTGTTTAAATGTGAGTGAAATAATAATAGACATCTTCATGCTGATTGAGATGTTTAGCAACAGTTAGTGGCTACATTTAGAAGGGACTTTTTTTTCTCAGCTGTGCAAAATAACTGGTTAAACAAACAAATCATAATATTTTGTCCAGTATTACTGTCATTTAATAAATTGTACTTGCGGAACTGTTGTATAAAAGCAATATCACACTTGAGGTCGTTACGGTATTGTGAATATACTAACTCTGGAGGGCTACGTGAACGGCATCAGCCGTTTCTCACTTGAAGTTACTGTATTCATTGATGCTGTACTCCCTCTCGTGTGATATTGCTTAAATCACCATACAATCTTGCAGTTCTATATAACCAAACTGCTGGAGTTAGTGTGTGCACACTTGGCTCATTATCTTAAAACCTAAAGGAAATGGCTCCAGTCAAACAGCCAATACTAAGATTAAATTAGCTGTTTTTCAGTCATAAATTAAAAATGGTAATTTAAATAGGCTGTTAAATAATTCATAATATACTCTAACCCTTTACAAAATGTCCTTTTACAAGGGCTTCATAACTCTTGTTTTTCTATTTCCCAGCCACAGAGGAATAAATTATCTCCCTTGAGGAACTCCCACACCACTCAACGGATGTTTTTTCCAACTGACAGGGAAAACACAGCAAGCATGGTCCAGAGTTCCAAATGAAATCTGGTGCAAATGCAGCAAGTGGCTGCCGGCTCCATGAACAGACTTGAGTGGCCCCAGGAGGAGCAGGCCTGCAGCCACAAGCCAACAACACAAAGCATACACCTTCTGAAAGCAGGAGCAAGAAAAGCAATGCCTGACAGTAAGGAAAATGGAAAAGAAATCACAGTAGAAAAGAAACCTGAAGATCAATAGCCATGGAGAAAAGCTGAGAACAGTCAGGTACTCAGACATTAACATCAGTTCCGAGTCTGACTAGGGCTTGGCAATTATGTTGCAGAAGGCAGGGTTTCCACTGGTAACATTTTTGCATAGTGGGCCACTAAACCAACATCTGAGCCACCATGCTAAGAAAATGAATAAAGGAACGTGTGAAAAAGTGTTTGCCCCCTTCCTGATTTTTCATTTTTTTTGTATGTTTGTCACACTTAAATGTTTCAGATCATTAAAACAAATTTAAATATTACACAAAAATAAAACAAGTAAACACAAAATACAGTTTTTAAATGAAGGTGTTTATTATTAAGGGTAAAAAAAAATCCAAAGCTACATGGCCCTGTGTGAAAAAGTGATTGCCCCCCGTTAAAACATAAATTAATTGTGGTTTATCACATCTTTGGAAAGCGTTCAAAGAGTTCAATTTGTTTAGCCATACCCTGGCCTGATTACTACCACACTTGTTCTCAATCGAGAAGTCACTTAAATATGACCTGCCTGACAAAGTGAATTAGACAAAAAGATCTTCAAAAGCTTGACATCATCCAAAGAATTCAGGAACAAATGAGAAAAAGTAATTGAGATCTATCATTCTGGAAAAGGTTATAAAGCCATTTCTAAAGCTTTGGGACTCCAGTGAACCACAGTGAGAGCCATTATTCACAAATGGCGAAAACATGGAACAATGGTGAACCTTTCCAGGAGTGGCCGGCCGACCAAAATTACCCCAAGAGCGCAGCAACGACTCATCCAAAAGGTCACAAAAGACCCCACAACAATATCCAAAGAACTGCAGGCCTCACTTGCCTCAGTTAAGGTCAGTGTTCATGACTCCAGCATAAGAAAGAGACTGGACAAAAATGGCCTGCATGGCAGAGTTCCAAAACGAAAACCACTGCTGAGCAAAAAGAACATAAAGGCTTGACTCAGTTTTGCCAGAAAACACCTTGATGATCCCCAAGTTTGAGGTAAGTTTGAGGGGGGTTTTTTTGTTGTTTTTTTTTGGGGGGGGGCTCACTTTTTTCACACAGGACCATGTAGGTTTGGATTTTCTTTTACCCTTAATAATAAACATCTTCAATTAAAAACTACATGTTGTGTTTACTTGTGTTACCTTTGTCTAATATTTAAATTTGTTTGATGAACTGAAACATTTAAGTGTGACAAACATACAAAAAAATGTGAAATCAGGAAGGGGGCAAACGCTTTTTCACACCACTGCAGTTTACTTTTTCAGTCTTTAATGGAGGGAGTATGTCTGATGTACTTTATTTGCACTAAAAATCATCCCTCAAAGTTACAATTTTCTACTGATTATCACAAAATAAATCAATACGAACTGTATCTACGAAAACTTACTGTACTTGGTCAACATGTCAATTTTTATCCAATTAATCCAATTAAAACCCAGAGAATAGGTAAGGGTTATAAATTCACATTTTATTAATGGGTCTAAGTAAGAAATTTTCTGAGGAAACAGTCATTAAATAATTATGAAAAGTAGGTTATTCTAAACTGCAGTCTCTAGTCGGGGTGTGCCATATCGTATGCATTCACAATAATGTAAATTTTGATACAGTGTAAAAATAAATTGCGGTCTGCTGCGTGGTGATGTCACACAGTTATGCTACTGACGGAAGTTGCGCATTACCATAGAAACACCAAAACAAACATGGTGCGGGAGCGTCTGCGTTGAATTGTGTTGAAATATTTTAGTTTTAAGGCAGTTTCAGACCACTGCCATGTTTGAAAAAAAATAGTGCAGCAATGCATTTAATCTGCCCGCATTTTTTCCACACATATAACAAGTCAACAACACCGCTCGTCTTGGAGCAGTGTTGACGTCCGAAATGTCCAGAGTTTTATTTTCTTTTTGTTTCAGTTGTCTAAGCTTGATTTTATTTAATCACCCGAACTAACAGAGACTACTGTTGAAGGCAAACTTATTCATCATAAAACCCCAACTACTTAAGTGCACTTACGATGCGATTTATATTATTTTCTTGTAACATTTGATACACAAAAAAATACTTGAAACTTAATCTGAGCTGCTGGAGAAATAATAGTAAGAGTTTTTGTTTTATTTTTACTAAATACGTTGAAGGTAAGTAACACTGGCCAGTGAAAATGTTCTTGATAAATTAAAAAGAAAAAAAAAATCTGTGATATTTTGAACAATGTTATTGTGAAAATTTGCAAAAATATTGTGATGAGATGGCTGATATTTTGTCCATAAGCCAAAATCTTTGATCTAGAAGAAACTGTTGAAATAATAGAGCCTTTAAATTTTACACATTTGTTTTTTTAAAATCAGCTCATTATTGGCAGATATGGGAGCCAAGATGTTGGTATCGTATCAATGCTCAAAAAAGATGGGCCAGTGGATCCCTAAAGGGAAGGTTATACTGTATTATTGTGGTAATGTCCTGTAATAACTGAATTGCTGTCAATGTATTTTACACATTTCATGTATGAAGTCCTGCTGTTTATCTGGCTGAGCAGTAACGAGAAGGATATGACCAGAATCCCTATCCCCAATACTAAATGTATGAAGTTTGTATAACAAAAAAGCAAAAAACATAGCTTAGAGCAATATTTAACACTTAATGATACCAAAAAAGTATGACCTGTCTTAACAGAACTGCAGAGAAAGCACCATAGTTTCAGTAAAATGGCTTTAACATTAATTGTAGTTTTTGAGTTATAGACAACTGATTCAATTTTTATTTTGTTTTTAGTAATGTCCAGGCTTACTCACTGTATCCACCAAAGTTAATATGTTCAAGTATAAAATATGTCTACTGCAATGCAGCATCTAATACATAGGTCGTCCAAACATTACAATATTATGCTCAAGGACTGAGACAAACTTGCAAATTACACATACAGTATAACCACCCACTCACCAACACTCCTCATTCACACAGTCCATGCCCACTCAGCGGGATGACCAATACAATGAGAAGCACAGTTCATACAGTACATGAGGTGTGACACATTCATCACAAGCAGGGTTTCTTGCATAAATTAAAAAAAAACCCAAATTGATTAAAAAAAACTTGTACTAAAGCAAGCCACACACCACAACATGAACTGGACCAATGTGTGCCCAAATTCTTCCCTTCCAGCAGTCATAGGGAAATTCTTGATCATCTTGGTGGTCCTACTGAATATCTTGTCAGATTTTGCCATGGTTTGAGGTGTGTTATGAATGATCCAATCTGCATAAAAGAAAGTCTAGACTGACCCCTCCCCCAGAAAATACGCACACGAGAGACTGGACTCATGCGCCATGGAGACCTAAAGTGTGCACAAGTTACATTATGTGGGCTTGTTTTCATGGTTACAGTCGCTTGTTTATTGTGCAAAATCTGGCAGATCGTGACTGATTGTGAGTGGAATCTATCCTTTGTGGCATGCTGTCTTGCTCATACTGCGCTCCACACGATATAGAAACAAAACTGTTAAAGCTATGTTTTTCATGACCATTTTTGTGATAAAAAAAATGAGACCAAGATAAATCATTTCAAAACTTTTTCCACCATTAACCCCTTGAACTCTGTGAATTCCGCGGGCGGTCACATCTCTGCACCTTAGTGCGTCTTAGTGCGCTCAGTACTGGAAAAAAAAAAAAGCTGTATTTCCGGTCTTCCAGTACAGACACAGCCTTGTTACAACCTGAGACAAAAAGCTGTGTAATATATTCATTTTTTGTGGCATTTATACAAAATTTTGACCTGAGCTTGAAAACACTTGGTTCTACATTTCTGTTGTGTTTTCCAGCCAGTATCTGACAGCTGTATGTTATTTGCAAGCATCTGTATCTAAAAAAAACACCCAGGCGAACTTTCTTGTTACTCAGTGGCAGGAGCACTTAGAGAGATTATGACTGTTTTGCCAAAAAATTCAGAGTGTTTTCTTTTAAATGAGACCAACCCCATGAAGATGCTGCAAAGGGTTGAAGAACAGCTTTTGATTTACTTTGGGCATGTTATTTTTAGGCGTTTTTAGGGAAGTTGAACAGAGTTCAACAAGTTAACGTGACTGACCTGCAACCTGTATAACCCAATAAAAAAAACAAACTGAAATTTTTTAAGGGGAAAAATAAAAAAAAAAAAAAAAAAAAAAAATAACCTGGTTGCATAAATCTGCACACCCTTAAACTAACTGTTGCAGCATCTTTGGCTTTTATTCCAGCACTCAGTCTTTTTGGGTAGGAGTTTATCAGCGTGGCACATATTGATGTGGTAATATTTGCCCACTCTTTTTTGCAAAAATGCTCCAAATCTGTCAGATTGCGAGGGCATCTCCTGTGCACAGGCCTCTTCAGATCATCCCACAGATGTTCGATCAGATTCAGGACTGAACTGTGGCTGGGCCATTCCAAAACCTTAATCTTCTTCAGGTGAAGGCATTCTTTTGTTGATTTGGACGTGTGCTTTGGGACACTGTCATGTTGAAAGATGAAGTTCCTCTTCCTCTTCATCTTTCTAGCAGAAGCCTGAAGGTTTTGTGGCAATAATGACTGGTATTTGGAACTGTTCATAATTCCCTCCACCTTGACTAAGGCCCCAGTTCCTGCTGAAGAAAAACAGCCCCAAAGCATGATGGTACCACCACCATGCTTCACTGTAGGTATGGTGTTCTTTTGGTGATGACCAGTGTTGTGTTTGTGCCAAATACACCTTTTGCAATTATGGCCAAAAAGTTCAACCTTGGTTTCATTGGACCATAACGCATTTTCCCACATGCGTTTGGGAGATTTCAAATGTGTTTTTGCAAAATGTAGCCGGGCTTGGATGTTTTTCTTTGGAAGATAAGGCTTCCCTCTTGCCACCCTAGACAGGAGATTGTTGTCACATGTACTTAACAGCCAGTACTTGCCAGAAATTCCTGTAACTTCTTCAATATTGCTGTCGGCCTCTTGGCAGCCTCCCTGACCAGTTTTCTTCTCATCTTTTCAACATTTTGGAGGGACATCCAGTTCTTGGTAATGTCTCTGTTGTGCCATATTTTCACCACTTGATGATGACTTGTCTTCACTGTATTCCATAGTATATTTAATGCCTTAGAAATTCTTTTGTACCCTTCTCCTGACTGATACCTTTGAACAATGAGATTCCACTGATGCTTTGGAAGGTCTCTGTGGACCTTGGCTTGTGCTGTAAAATGTGACTACAAAAATGTCAGAAGCCTACTAGAACAGCTAAACTTTATTTGGGGTTAATCAGAGGCACTCCCATTTAACATGAGTTTGAATGTGATTGGTTACTTCTGAACACAGCTACATCCCCAGTTATAACAGGGTGTGCATATTTATGCAAACAGGTTATTGTAAGGTTTTTATTTTTTATTTTTCCCCTTAAAAGATTTCGGTTTGTTTTTCAACTGGGTTGTACAGGTTATAGGTCACATTAATGGTGGAAAAAGTTTTGAAATGATTTTTCTTGGTCTCATTTTTTTACATCACAAAAACCTGGCATTTGAACAGGGATGTGTAGATTTTTTATATCCAATATATAAAGTCCCTTTATTTCACTATTTGCTTCTTTATACACCGGCTGCTGCAAATTTCCCTTGGTGGAGGTGGAGACCAGTGAAATTTATTTTATGGTCACACACATACACGTCATATTAAGGGCTCCACAGCTGACTAACTCACTCATTTTGTCGTGATTTGTGTGGGTTTTTTTTTTAATAATTTCCATCCCTCCATTTTCTACTGCTTTTCTAGAGGTTCAGGGGCAGCAGTTCAAACAGAAAAGCCCAAACTTCCCTCTCCCCAGCCACCTGCTCCAGCTCTTCAGAGGGAATGCCAAGGCATTCCCATGTCAGCTGGGGGACATACAGTTGCATTCCAAATAAGAGTATAGGCCGGAATAATAGTATAGGGTGGAAAAAACTGAAAATTTTAATAAGAGTATAGGGCGTAATAATAGTATAGGCTGGAAATTTGTTAAAATTTCAATAAAAGTATAGGTGCGCAATAATAGTATAGGGATGCACAATACATACAAAGTTAAATAATGTTCATAATTATGCCTGAGATATTGAAATATCTACAAAATTAAAAGAAACCACCTTCTGAATTGGTTTTATTTCTTTTGAAAATATTGTATGAACAATTTATCAGAGGAACATTAATAGCAATTTAAAATTTACCAAATTTAATGGTCAAGTTTAAACATTTGAAAAAAAATAATACAACAAATGTACCAGTATATTCATAATATTGCAAATCAGCTTACTAATACTTGCTACCTGCCAAAAATATGAGGATTTAGTTTAAAAATATATATATTTACTTTATAATTAAACAATATAGCATATAATGATTTTATTGTTGATTACATACGAGTGCCACACTTTAATCGGTAAAGCTTTGAATAAATCTCGAAAAAATGTCCTTCATGTCAAAGCTGGTGCAGACCCCAAAAATGCACACGCTTTGTGCAACGCAACCTTCTGGTTTGGACAGCCACGCTGGTGTCCTGATGGCAATGAACGCAGCACCCAGCGGTGATTCTCCGACGACAAGCGAACGCAGCAGCCTGACTGATCTGCCCTCCCTTCTTCTTCAGGGAGACTTCGACGCAGAGTTTCCAGGCGAAACTCTCCGGAGAACACCCACGACTGGGACAGCTGCGGAAAATTTCATGGTGCGTTCAGGTCCACGCGTTCCGTTTACCTATAAGCGTATAGACCCAAATAAAACCATATAGGGTGACATAGGGCATATCCCAATAAGCGTATAGACCCAAATAAGACCGTATAGGGCTGTATTTTTGGGCGAAATAAATACCCATACATGTACGGTTATTTGGAATGCAACTGTAGGGCCCTATTTTGATGGTCATCAGCGAACTTTTGCGCAAGACTTCCCGCCGTATGCCAGTGTTTTTGTTAGCTTCTGTCAGCGCATTGTCTGTTCTTTATGCTTTGCGCATGCCATCTAATTACCAGGAGACAGTGTACTCGCTTTGTACTGAAGGGTGGAGACTCATTTCAAAGAGGTGTAGCAGCACACAACCTCATGCACATCACTATTATGGTGCATTTCATGACAATCTGGTTTTGATCAGGAGAAAGGAGGTCTGTCATTAGAAGCGCATTTTTTAATCACTGATTCTTGAGACAAAATGAGATCAAAATTTTTTTTAAAAATTATAATTAAAAAAATAATTTAAAATAAATTAAAACTAAACTAACTGTATGAATCTATCAAGGACTAGGCTACTGAACTATGCTTTGATATGCCCACCAACCTTTCTACCTCTTTTTAAAAATGAGATTTTTGCCTTTCCATCACCTATTTTATGTCAACACCATCAGACACCAAAAACACATTAATTTTAACTCAGATTATGCCAGAGCTACAAAAAATATACCAAAGTCAAGTTTTTACCTAGACTGAGAGAACCTAAAAGAAAGTTACTTTCAATATGTATATATTTTTATATTATAAAGTTTTTCCGTCTGTGCTTTTTTAATAGGACTGTATACTAGAATATTAACTTTAACCTCAACAGCAACCAAAATGATTTTTAAATTTGAAAACATAACATAAAGGTAGGAGACATTATATTTTCCACATACTGTATAATCAACAATCCTTAGCAAAATAATAAATATAATGGAAATTTATGAAAATATGAATCTGATGGAGGTGACAAGGACCTGATGGCATTGACGTATATCTGATGGAGTTAACAAAAACTTGAATTTGTTGTCATTTTAACTCTAGAATTTATCGAATCCATCAGTTACATTAAAACAATCAATGAGTATGTTTATAAAGATTTTATTTAAAGATGCACTCTGGTGGCTATAAATCCCCCATAAAAAATAAATCTACATTGTCTAAAATGCTATCTTATGCCCTTTTTGCAACAAAAAAACCCTTTCATTGTTCCAAAATTAATTTGGCACAAGAAATATCCATTACGGCACCTCCAGGTGATACAATAAGCAAAAACATTGCTATAAAAGACTCCATCTTCATAAAGAACACAGATGAGAGGGAGGTCATTAAAATTGTTAAATCGTTTAAGGTAAAACATCTACGGATTGTGACGTATTGACATGCTTTTAGTCAAAACTATCATTGAATACTTAGTGAAGCCACTGACGCATATCTGTAACCTGTCTCTCCAAACAGGTATATTTCCCAATGCAGTGAAAATAACCAAAGTAATTCCGATATACAAGACAGGTGACAGAGGGGAATTTTCAAACTATAGGCCTATTTCACTACTGCCGCAATTTTCTAATATACTCGAAAAAATATTCTGTGAGAGAAATGACAACTTTATAATGAAGAATAATTTATTGTGTGAGCAGCAATACGGGTTCAGACACAAGAAGACAACTGCATTTGCTCTAAAGAAATTTATAGAAAAAATATCAACTGCTGTAGAAAATAAAGAATCAGAATCAGAATGAGATTTATTGCCATTGTTCATGTAGTACACAAACTAGGAATTTGTCTCGGTGCAATGCAAAGAGTATTCAGTTGGGGTATTCCTGGATCTTAAAAAAGCATTTGATACGGTGGATCATAAATTATTGTTAAAGAAACTACAAAATTATGGTATTGGGGGGTAGCACTGTCCTGGTTATATAGTTACTTAAAGAACAGATATCAGTATGTATGTGTTGGTAGCAAAAACTCGCAGTTACTGAAGGTTACTTGCGGAGTCCCACAGGGTTCAGTTATGGGGCCATTGTTATTCAATATGTATATAAATGATATATGTAAAGTTTTGGAAAAAATGGATTTAATATTGTTTGCAGATGACACTAATTTATTATGCAGTGGAAGCAATTTGGAACAACTTCTGGATACACTCGGAAAGAAATTAGGAAAGCTTAAATTGTGGTTTGATTCAAACAAATTAACGCTCAATTTAAGTAAGACAACATTTATAATTTTTAACAACCATCACAACAACTCAGTATCTAAACTCAGTGTAAATGGTGTAGAGATTGAAAGGGTATACAAAATTAAATTTCTTGGAGTAATAATTGATAATAAACTGTGTTGGAAGTCACATATTAATTACAGTATATTAAAGGCAAAATATCCAAACCAATCGCAATACTACACAGAGTGAAATATTTGCTGAATCAACCCACACTATATACTTTGTATCATTCATTAATACTCCCATACATGACATATTGTACTGAAGTATGGGGAAATACATAAAAAACAAACATATATCCAGTCTTTATGCTTCAGAAGAGAGCTATTAGAATAATAAACAAAGCTGCTTACAGGGAACCAACAAACCCACTTTTTCTTAAATTAAAAGCTCTCAAGTTGAATGATCTGGTTGATTTTAAAACTGCAGTAATAATGTTTAAAGTGAAGACTATCACTGTCCGCAAATATCCAAAAGTTGTTCCAAATAAGGGAGGACAATATCATTTCAGAGGAACATGTATATTTCAAAAATCTCCAGTGAGAACTACCACCAAGCAACACTGTGTCTCAGTACAAGAAGTCAGACTGTGGAACACTTTTGGACCTGAATTAAAATCATGTACAACGCTTGGACAATTTAAACAAAAACTAAAGGAAGAAATACTCCAAGCATACATACAAAATGGCATGTAAAATCACAAAAGGATTATCATATCCAGTCTGTGTTGTGCTGTTACTTAGTTTTGTTTTGTCATGTTTTGTCTTAGCTTTGTTCTGATTTGTAATCACTTATTTTGTTTTATTTTTGAATTCTTAGATGGAACATGGGTGGGCAATATAAGCTGCGGCTTCAGCCATCACCCATTTCGGATAACTTATGTTGAATTGTATAATCAGAGGAGTTATTGTTTAATTTGACCTTGTTGGATTTTTTCCCCTTGTTATATTATTCTGTTCCTTTCTTTTAATCTTTTAATCTAATCTATCCGAAATAAAGGTTCATTCATTCATTCATTCATTCAGGTTTGTGTCAAAATCTTTTCATTCCCCCACCCCCAGAATTGGTGACTAGACCCAACCCACATACCACAAGGCTAATAGTGGCTAGCACTACATTAAACAGCAAAAATCCTGTGATAAAAAGACTTAGTGGTTGAAGGACATGACCAGGGGGGTATTCCAGAAATCAGGTTTAGTGGCTTAAATGGCTAAGTTAACTCAGAGTTTGTGATAACTCTGAGTTTTCAGTTCCAAAAAGTTAGAGTATGTTTGTAACTATGCTAAGAAAGGCTGTAAACATAACCTGCTAACTAGGTTATGTTCTGGTTATGTTTAGAATATTTAAATGCTAAACATGTTTAGCATTTAGATGCTAAACATGGTGAGCATTTAAATGCTAAGGATGACATGCTAAATGCAAAGGATGACACGCGGCTAAACATGTTTAGTCGCATGTCATCCTTCAACCGCTGGCTGTCTGTGTGGTGTCCTGCAAACAATGTGGGCTACATAGACAATTGGAACTCATTTTGGGGAAAACCTGGTCTTATCAGGCGAGACGGCGTCCATCTCACTTTGGATGGCGCGTCTCATTTATCTAACAATCTGGCATCATTTTTATCCAAAGTTCCAAAGCCTTGACTACTCAGAGTTGGGACCAGGAAGCAGAGTCGCAGTCTTACATGCCTCTCTGCAGCTTCTCTCCATCTGCCACCCCTCAACTTAGCCGCCGTCTTCCCCATCAGAGAATCACTGTCTGCGCCCTCTAAAGTAAATAAAAATATAATAAGCATCCCAAAGTGATGAAACAAAAAGTTGGTAAAACTCAAATTAAAAATGAAGCCTCTAAATTTAATGACTTGGCCTTTGTTCCTCCTCATAATTTAAAAATTAAATGTGGTTTGTTAAATATTAGGTCTTTAACTCCCAAGTCTCTGCTAGTTCATGATCTGTTAATTGATCATCAGATTGATTTAATATCCCTTACAGAGACTTGGTTAGGGCAAGAGGGTTATGTTGGTTTAAGTGAATCAACTCCCTCTGGTTACTTAAACTGTCAAAATCCCAGAAGTTCTGGTCATGGAGGAGAAGTAACAACAATTCACCATTCCAACTTACTAGTTAATTTAAAGCAAAAAAGATGTTATAATTCCTTTGAGGGCCTGGTCTTCAGTATTTGGCATGTTAGCAATTTTAGGTTAAACCCAATTTTATTTGCCATAGTTCATCATTCTCCCTCAGCCTACTCAGAGTTTTTATCCAAATTTGCCGAATTCTTAGCGGATTTAGTGCTGAAATCAGATAATAATTATTGTAGGAGACTTTAACTGACCAACAGTGATCTGTGTGGAGTTTGCATGTTCTCCCCGTGTCTGTGTGGATTTACTCGGGGATTTCTCCGGTTTCCTCCCACATAATAATAATAATAATACATCAGTCTTATATAGCGCTTTTCTAAATACTCAAAGACGCTTTACAAAGCAGCATAGGGACAAACATATAGAGAACGGGTAAACAGACAAGGTAGGTACACATAGGTAGAAAAGGCAGTCAGTTTTCGTAGCTAGATTTGAAGAGATGGGTTTTGAGTTGACTTTTGAAGGAAGCAAGTGTGTTGTCAGACCGGATGTGAAGGGGCAAGGAATTCCAGAGGGCTGGTACGGCGATGGCGAATGATCTATCACCCATGGTGCGGAGTTTTGTCTTGGTGATGGGGTGAGAAGGTGAGTGTCAGCAGAGTGGAGGAGGCGAGTGGGGGAATGACGAGACAGAAGGTCAGTTAGGTATGAGGGGGTGAGGTTATGAAGAGCTTTATAGGTGATAAGGAGGATCTTGAAGTTGTTGCGCTGTTGAATGGGGAGCCAGTGGAGCTGACGGAGGAGAGGAGTGATGTGGTCTCTGGACCGGGAGTGAGTAAGTAGGCGGGCGGCTGAGTTTTGGACATACTGTAGTTTTTGGAGGATGGTGGAAGGAAGTCCATACAGAATGCTGTTACAGTAATCAAGTCTGGAGGTGATGAAGGCATGGATGAGTATTTCAGCAGCAGAGGGGGAGAGGGTGGGACGGAAACGTGCAATATTACGAAGATGAAAAAATGATGTTTTGGTGATATGGTTGATGTGAGATTTGAAGGAGAGGGTGGGGTCCATGATAATGTCGAGGTTTCTGGCCAGGGGGGAGGGGGTGACTGAGTGACCATCGATTTGGAATGAAAAGTTCTGGGAAGAGGGGAAAAGAGATTTTGGTCCAAAAATGATGATTTCTGTTTTATTGCTGTTTAACTTGAGAAAGTTGTTAGTCATCCAGGTTTTTATGTCTGTGAGGCAGTTGGTGATGGTGGAGAGAATGGCAGGGGTGATGGATTTAGAGGAGATGTACAGCTGGGTGTCGTCGGCGTAGCAGTGAAAGTGAAGACCATGTTGACGGATGATGTGACCAAGCGGAAACATGTAGAGAGTGAAAAGGGTTGGACCGAGCACAGAGCCTTGAGGGACACCGTGTGATACGGGGGTGGTGTGTGATTTGTGATTGTTGATGGAGATGTACTGGAATCTGTCAGACAGGTAGGAGGAGAACCAAGAGAGGGCGGAGTCAGTGATGCCAATAGAAAGCAGACAACGGAGCAGGATGGAATGATTAATGGTATTGAAAGCTGCGCTGAGATCGAGGAGGAGAAGAATGGTGAGGGAGCCAGAGTCCGAGGCAAGCAGGAGGTCATTGGTGACCCTGAGAAGGGCGGTTTCAGTGCTGTGGTGAGAACGGAATCCAGATTGAAATGTTTCGTAGAGTTTGTTGGAGAGGAGGTGTTTCTTGAGTTGGGTGGCGATAGCTTTTTCCAATATTTTAGCCAGAAATGGGAGGTTGGAGATGGGTCTGAAATTGTTGGGGTCATCAGAGTCCAGGCCAAGTTTCTTAAGGAGTGGGGTGATGGCAGCAATCTTGAGTGATGGGGGGACAGCGCCAGTGGTGAGGGAGGAGTTGATGGTGTCGATGATAAGGGGGGCAAGAGGGGTGAGAAAGGCTTTGATAAGGGAGGAGGGGATGGGGTTCAGGGGGCATGTAGATGATTTCATGCTGGAGAGTATTTCGGAAAGTTCATCAGTGGTTATGGGTGAGAAAAGGGAGAGCTGTTTATCTATGGGTGGAGAAAAAGTGGGTTCTGAGTCAGGGGTGATGGCCGAGGAGGAGGCAAGCTGGTTGTGAATATTGTCAATTTTGGAATGGAAAAATGATAGAAAGCTATTGCATTTTTCAGGGGTGAAGGATGATGAAATGATGTCCTGGGGTTTGAGGAGTTTGTTGATGGTGGAGAACAGAGTGCGGGGATTGGAGGATCCAGAGTGAATGATGCTGGAGTAGTAGGCAGAGCGAGCTTTATTGAGTGAGGATTGGTATAGGTGCACCAGTTCTATGTGAGCGAGGGTGTGTACAGTCAGACCAGTTTTGCAGCTCAGGCGTTCAAGCTGTCGCAGTTGTTTTTTGAGTTTGTGAAGTTCTGAGGTGTACCAGGGGGCCGAATGAGTGAAAGTGACGGTTTTTGTTTTCATGGGGGCCAGTTTGTTGAGGAAGGTAGACAATGTGTTGTTGTAGATGTTTACTAAGTCCGTAGGGGTTGGGTTTACAGGGAAGGTGAGGTTGGAGAGAGTGTTTGATATGCATATGGAGAGAGAAACTGAGCAGATGGACTTAAGATTCCTGAAGGTTATTGTTCGGTCTTGCTTGGGTTGAGGGGCCGGGATGTCAATGTCCAGTGTGATGGCGAGATGATCCGAGATGGTGAGGTCAGAGCTGGAGATGTTGTGAATGTGGAGACCAGTGGAGCAAACCAGATCCAGGATATGTCCACGTCTGTGGGTGGGGAAAGTTATGTGTTGGGTGAAGTTGAGACACTTGAGTAAGTCCAGAAAATCGTTTGCGTATTTGCAGTCAGGGGAATCAATGTGGAGGTTGAAATCGCCAAGCAGTAGGACAGATGGTGAGGTTGCAGACAGTACTGTAATGAGTTCTGAAAGATCTGATAAGAAAGATGGATTTGGTTTGGGAGGGCGGTAGATAATTGCAATGAGGAGAGGTTTTGGGCCGGGGAGTTTAAAAGTCAGGTGTTCACAAGAGGAAACAACGGGTATGGAGAGAGGTCGTGGATTGAGGTCATGAAGATGAACAGCAGCAATGCCTCCTCCACGGCCTTCAGGGCGTGGGTTGTCCAGGTATGAATATCCAGCAGGGGTGGTTTGGTTAAGTGCAATGTAATCCAGGGTTTTTTTTGCCAAGTTTCAGTGAGACAGAGGAGATGCAGTTTATTATCAGTGATGAATTCGTTTAGGATGAGGCTTTTATTGTTAAGGGATCGTGTGTTGAAGAGGGCAAGTTTCAGGTGCTTTTGTTTTGAAAATGCGGGTGCGGAAGTCGGGATAGGGTGGAGGTTGAAAGGATTCACATTGGGGTTGTTCTGATGATGCGTCACATTGTTGTGATGACGCAACGCTGAAGTGCGGAAGCCGGTGTCCATGCAGCGATTTGACCAGAGAACGGGGATACAAGTTTGTTGTGGTGAAGTGGTAATTAAACTTGTGGCGTGAACTTTGGTGGATATATCGGGGCTGGAGGAGAAGTCTGGAGCTTTTTAGTGAGGCAATGAGTTCCAAGGAGGGAGAGGTTTGGTTATTTAGCCAGAGGAGTTGCGCGGATGTGTAGCGTAGTGCCATAACTGGGGCTATGCCAGTGCCGGAGGTGGGTGATGGAGGTCCGAGTTTGTTGCAGGCGTTAAAACTAATGAGTCGGCAGAGTTGCAGGATGAAGTGACAGAACGTGTCGACCATGGAAGGACGCTTCCCAGCCTCTCTGATTTGTAGCCGAGCAGCGCTAGCACCAGGCAGCAGCCAGCTAGCCGTTGACCCGCCAGCTTGTAGCGAGACACCCGGTAGCGAGCTAGCTGATGGCCCAGCGATGTTAGCAGGGAGTCCCACACAGGTGACAACCAAAGCACAGACAGGTAGCAGTCGGCCAGCCGTCAACTGGCTGGCTAACAGCCAGTTTCCCACTAGCCCACTTTCCAGCAGGCCAAGGCCACCAGCAAGTCGCGGGTAGATGTTCCAGAGATGGAGAGTAGAGAGGCAGATGAAGACAATCCAAACCACGACAGGACAACAGAACAGTTTGTGACCGGAGTAGCACTTGAGTCAGCCCGGTGGGTGAAGTTGACAGCCGAGATCGTCTTGCAGGTAAGCGTCCACACCACCAGTAAAATGAACAAAAGTAGTAGTATCCAGGTCCAGCAATGTAGGGAAGCAAACACACAAACAAACAAAAAACACAGAAACTGTAAAGTTAAAAAAAAAAAAAAAAAAGAAATTACGAATGAGTCACGAATAGGGAAGCAGCGAACAGAGCAGCGCCAACGTCCTCCCCAGGAACACCTGGATGGATGGACTTTAATATACATGTTGTGGGGGACCTAGACAATACATTCTCCACTCAGACTGAATGGCTCAGGAGGAGAAGTGTAAAAGCTGTTAAACGGATATGCAGGACAGACTGTGGTTTTCTCCATAGGACCGCATGATAATGCGCATTCTCCTCCGGACTGCATAATAATGCGCCGACAGGCTGGGTGACAAAAGGAATTGTTATTGTAAGTGTATGTATTGTAATGTGAACCCCCCAGGTCATGAGGCGAGTTTGTATGGTATAAAAGAGAGATGCCAGCAACCTGGGTCATTCTTCTTGTTGACTGATGATAGAGAGAGAGTAATAAAGTCTGCTCTGCTCCAGCTCACTGCCTCACCTGCTCATTCCTCTCTCTACAATGTAGATAGAGATAGCCATTGCCTTAATATGGCATTTAATTCAATATTAGACTCAATGGGCTTTTCTCAGAAAGTAGGAAATTCTACCCATTATCTCCACCACACGTTGGACCTTGTTCTGACATATGGCATAGAAACAGAAAATCTGGTAGTGTCTCCTCATAACCCTGTACTGTCAGACATTACCTGTTAATTTTTGATTTTACTATTTCTGACTATTTGGCTCCGAAAGAAAAATATTCCTACAGTAGATGTCTCTCAGTTGATGCCGTTACCAAATTTAAGCAGACTGTTTCCTCAATGCCATGTGTCAACACAACGGAGATAAGCTATGGAGAGCTTGCTCCTTCTGTAATTGATAGCATGGTGGATAGTGTGACAGCTCCTCTGCATCAGACCCTAGACATGGTGTGGCCCCTTTAAAAAAGAAAAAGTCTAGAGATTTAGAACTCCTTGGTTCAACACAGAAACTCGTAGCTTAAAACAGAAGAGTCGTCAATTAGAAAGAAAATGGCGCTCCACTAAATTGAACAAAATCTATTTAGCTTGGAAAAATCAACTTCTAATTTATAAAAAATCTCTTAAGAAAGCTAGAACAAGTTATTATTCCGCATTAATACCGAAGTGGTGGCTCAGTTGGTAGAGCATCCGCCCCACACCCGGGAGGCAGGGGTTCAAATCCCGGCCGGGTCATGCCGAAGGCCATATAAAAGTGGAACTTCCTGCCGTCCAGCTTGGTGCTCAGCAATAATGGAATGGAGGAGGGAAATTTGTGGCGGCGCCTTGCATGGCAGCGGCCCTCTGATTCTACACTTGGAGTGTGTGTGATTGACACAGTAGATACACTACCGTTCAAAAGTTTGGGGTCACTTAGAAATTTCCTTATTTTTGAAAGAAAAGCACTTTTTTCAATGAAGATGACTTAATGTGGTAAATGACTATTCTAGCTGCAAATGTCTGGATTTTGGTGCAATATCTAGATAAGTGCTATCACTCCAGTGTTCTAATGGTACAATGTGTTTGCTCATTGCGTCAGAAGGCTAATGGATGATTAGAAAACCCTTGTGCAATCATGTTAGGTCTGCAATGCTGTAATTGCTGCAAATGGAGGATTCTTTGACGAAAGCAAAGTTTGAAGGAAAAAATTATTATTTCAAATACAAATCATTATTTCTAACTTTGTCAATGTCTTGAGTATATTTTCTATTCATTTTACAACTCATGGTGGTAAATAAGTGTGACTTTTCATGGAAAACACAAAATAATTGTCTGGGTGACCCCAAACTTTTGAACGGTAGTGTAGGTAAAACACAATCTCATTCTACTGTACATGATTGGTTGTACAGTTGAATGACGATAAAGGGTGATTTTAATTTTAATAGAAGAGAACGAGAATAATCTCAGGTTTCTTTTCAGCACTGTAGCCAGGCTGACAAAGAGTCAGGATTCTGTCAAACCTAGCATTCCCTTAAGAGTTTTCTAGTCAGGACTTTATGAACTTCTTCAATAATAAAATTTCATCTATCAGAGATAAAATCAGTCAGCTTCTTCCCACCGTTAACTGAAATACAGTAACTACTACAACTCCTTCAATTGATATCTGTTTGGATGAGTTTACTCCAATTTAGAGTTAGATACAATAATTTCCTCATCCAAGCCTTCAACTTGTCTTTTAGACCCTATTCCTACCAGGTTATTTAGAGAAGTTTTCACATTTATTGGTAGCTCTATTCTTCAAATAATTAATTCTTCATTAGCATGAGGCCATGTACCGCAGGCTTTTAAAACTGCTGTAATTAAACCCTTACTTAAAAAGCCAATGCTGGATCCGGAAGTTTTAGCTATCTATAGGCCAATCTCTAATCTGCCTTTCATTTCAAAAATCTTAGAAAGTGTTGTTGCTACACAATTATTGGACCACTTGGAGGGAAATGGTTTATTTAAAGAGTTGCAATCTGGGTTTAGAATCCATCATAGTACTGAAACAGCTTTAGTGAAGGTCACTAATGACCTCCTTATCACCTCTGATAATGGACTCGTTTCTGTACTTGTCCTTTTGGACCTGAGTGCAGCTTTTGATACTATCAATCATAATATTTTACTTGATAGACTAGAACACCCTGTTGGACTTAATGGAACTTTGTTGCAGTGGTTTAGATCTTATTTATCTGATAGGTTCCAGTTTGTTCATGTCAATGAGTTTTCTTCCAAGCTTAGTCACAGAGTTCCACAGGGATCTGTGCTAGGCCCTACTCTTTTGAGTTTATATATGCTTCCGCGAGGCAACATTATTAGAAAGCACTGTACACATTTTCATTGTTATGCAGGTGACACACAATTATACTTGTCAGTGAAGCCAGATGATAGTAATCCATTAGCCAAATTAGAGGTTTGTCTTAAAGAAAGCTTGGATGACTTGTAATTTTTTGCTATTAAATTCAGATAAGACTGAAGTCATTCTAGTTGGTCCAAAAAACCATAGAAATACCTTTCCAAATCAAACTCCTAGTTTGGATGCGGTTACTCTTTCTCTTAATAGTTCTGTGAGGAACCTTGGAGTTATTTTTGATCAAGATCTGTTCTTTAATTCACATATTAAACTTGATTCTAAGACTGCCTTCTATCATTTGTGTAATATTGCCAAGATTAGGAGCATCTTGTCGCAGAGTGATGCTGAGAAACTAATCCACGCTTTTGTTAGCTCTCGATTAGATTATTTTAACTCTTTATTATCAGGCTGACCTAAAACATCTTTAAAAAGTCTTCAGCTGATCCAAAATGCTGCAGCAAGTTTTAACAAGTACTAGAACGAGAGACCACATCTCTCCGGTTCTGGCCTCCCTTCATTGACTTCCAATAGAATTTAATGAAGGGAGGCCAGAACCGGAGAGATGTGGTGTGTTTCTCGATCTTACAGCCGCCTATGATACGGTCTGGCACAAAGGCCTCCTCCTGAAACTTACAAAGGCGATCCCTGCCTGGGCATCAGCAATTATAAAAACCCTGCTGACCAACCGAAGGTTCAGAGTCCACCTCGGTCAGAACACAAGCGCATGGAGAACGCAGAAAAACGGACTCCCACAAGGCTCAGTTCTAGCTCCAACCTTGTTCAACCTCTACATAAACGACCTGCCCACTACAAAGTCCCGCAAATTCATCTATGCAGACGACATCTGTTTGGCAGTCCAAGCACCAGACTTTGAGCCACTGGAACGGGTGCTCACGGAAGATCTTGCCAAACTAGACCAGTTCTGCAAAACCTGGCACCTAAAACCAAGCCCAGCAAAAACCGTCTCCAGTGTATTCCATCTCCACAATGTAAAAGCTGCCAGAGAACTAAACAACCACCTGAGTGGACTTAAGCTTAAGCATGCCTCGAATCCAACCTACCTTGGAGTGACCCTTGACAGGACCCTATCTTTCAAGGAACATTTAAAGGGGACGGCTGCTAAGGTGAAGGCACTAAACAACCTGCTCTGCAAGCTCGCTGGTGCAAAATGGGGGGCGGCAGCCTCCACCCTGCGCACCTCAGCACTGGCCCTTTCATACTCTGTAGCAGAATATTGTGCCCCTGTCTGGTCCAGGTCATCCTACACACACCCCGTAGACACCCAGCTCAACACAACCATGAGAACCATAACTGGGACAATCCGCTCAACACCACTCCCCTGGCTCCCTGTACTGTCAAACACAGCCCCCCCACACATCCGGCGAGCAGCACCAACTCAAAGGATGCTTCAAAAAGCCAAAGATTCTCCTCACTTACCAATCTATGCAGATATCTACACCCCACCCACTGCCCGACTTCCATCCAGACGGCCGATTTGGAAAAACCCTCCCCCAGCTGACTTCACCATCCAGACAGCTTGGCAAGAGGAATGGGAGACCAAGGAGGTCCCAAACAAACACCTGGTGACAAACCCCAACCAACAGGTCCCGGGCACCAACCTCCCAAGGAGACAGTGGTCTACACTCAATCGCTTCAGGACTGGACATGGCCCCTGCTTGGCCAGCCTTCACAGATGGGGCAGTAGCCCTAGCCCACTGTGCACATGTGGAGAGGAGCAAACAATGGAACACATCATAGAGGCTTGCCCGCTCCAAAGACTGGAAGGAGGATTACACACTCTCCATACAGCAAACCAGGAGGCAACTGCTTGGCTTAAGGATTTTGCATTCGCTAAATAAAATAAATAAATAAAATAGAATTTAGAATTAAGTTTAAAATCCTTCTTCTCACTGATGAAGCTCTAAATAATCAGGCCCCTTTTCATTTAAAAGATCCAATACTACCCCATCATCCTAACACAGCACTACGCTACCAAAATGCAGGATTACTTATAATATCTAAAATCTCCAAAAGTATAATGGGAGGCAGAGCCTTCAGTTATCAAGCTCCTCTCCTTTGGAACCAGCTGCCAATCTGGATTCGGAAGTCAGACTCCATCTCTGTTTTTACGAATAGGGTTAAAACCTTCCTTTTTGATATAGCCTATAATTAGGGTGGGATCAGGTGCTCCTGAACCCTCTCTTAGTTATGCTGCTAATAGGTTTAGACAGTCGGGGGACCTCCAACAATGCACTGGGCTTCACTCCTTTCTTCACTCTCAATTAAATATTTTTGCTGGTTATTCTCTCTCATAGACCGAGTCCCCGTCGTGCTGTTTGCTCTCCACATGTCTGTTCTTTTCTTCTTCTTCTTCTCTATCCCTTCACCCTCAGCCAGTCGCAGCAGATGACTGGCCCTCCCTGAGCCTGGTTCTGCTGGAGGTTTCTTCCTGCTAAAAGGGAGTTTTTCCTCTCCATCATTGCCAAGTTCTTGCTCACAGGGGATCGCCTGATTGCTGGGGTCTCTCTGCAATTGTGGGGGTTTCCCCTACAGCTGAAAGTGCTATGAGATGACCGTTATTGTGAAATGGCGCTATATAAATAAAGTTGAATTGAATTAAACTCAAGAGGGACCACATGCACAAACAGAAGTGTGAATGCAGAGAATCAGATAACTTCTTGCTCAAAATCCCCTTTAATAAAACAAACCATCACTAATCTGTTTTTAATGCACCTTCTTTATTTCCTGAACAAACATTATTTTCCCTCTATTTTTACATGCAGCTATTTAATCTCCAAATCTACACTACTCACAAAAAGTTAAGGAATATTCGACTTTCGGGTGAAATTTCAGGATGCACCTAAAATGCACTACAACCTTTACAGGTGAAATTAATTTGACCTTCTCCAACCTTTTGAATGCACATGTCCAACTGTTCAATATTTCAGTACTTTTTGTATAACTTGCTGTTCTCTAACAAGGTGCTTAACGGCAAAAAACAACAGGCGTTTGATCCATGAATCGACAAATAAATTTTCTGGTTCAATTAGAACTGGTATTTAAACAGTCCTCTTCATCATGCTGTTCACATTTTGACATCATGAGACCAAGATGGCACCTCACAATTGATCAACAGTACCTCACTATTGCAAGGCTTCAAACAAGATGTTCTCAGAGGGAAGTGGCCACTGAGCTTAGAGTAGGGCTGTCACGATATTTGCAATTATGTAATACCGCACTATGGACACGCCTACCGCGGAGGAAAACGAGTAACCGCAACAACTGTGGTGCTCACTTTTTTTGTGTGTGCGTGGCTATATCTCGTTGTTCACTTATGTGCCTATATTGATTATTAAATAAATTGTTAAATGAAGTGTATTTTTATTGCCAACAGCATGTTTGCACCCGGTACTCTGGAAGCTTCCAGAGCACCCAGTGCTGCCGCGTTGAGGCACTCTCTTTCCAGACAGACTCCAGCAGGCAGTTAGTGGTGAAAGCGTTTGGACTCCTTGCTAAATACAGCCGTGACAGTGAGCACTGAAAGGGCACAAAGCATGTTATTTCCTTCTGAGTGGAGTGTGTATGATCCTGACTGTGTATGCTCCTGTGTATGAGCTCCGAGAGCCAAACAACTACTGCATAATGCATTGCTTGTTCGAGCGTGATTTTTCAGACAGCGGCAAAAATCATGGAGACGAGAGTCACACAGGGTCCTGTACGGAGGCTGTCCTGCTTAAATAAGCTGAATGTCGCTGCAGTCTCCAGTCCACACACCCCACAGTTACTGCCACTGCATTATGAAAATGATCTTTTTTTTTTTTTTTTAACAGAATCAGCAGTTCATGCCTGGAGAAAGAGTGGAGCTCTGCACAATTGTCGCACACGCACATAAAGTTGAGAGCGGCGCTGCAGCGAGTCTCTCACAGCTTCCATCGCTTGCCACATGTTATAAACCCTGTATAAATTCAGAGACCACAGGGTCCTAAAAACATTTGCAATAATACCGCATACCATGGTGTTGAGCTGTCCACCGTCAGCGCAGGGGAAATTCCTCTACTGCGACAGCCCTAGCTTAGAGTGTCACAGAGTTTCATCAGCAGGTTGCAGAAATGACGGCCGTCAACGATGTTGGAGACGTCAAGGAGAGCGCTATACATCAGCCACTGTTGTCACCATGTTACAGTCTGGGCAGGTGTGCCTAGTCAATACAGAACTGCCCTACACCTTGTGAATGGTACAGTGACAAGCCAATACTACCCAACATCATTAATCCAGTCATTGAGCCCCTGAATGAACAACATAGGCCCAATTTCATCTTCATGGACAACAATGCTCCAGCTCATCAAGGTCACATCATGAGGAAACGGCTGCTGGAGGTTGGGGTACCTCAAATGGAGTGGCCTGCACTTTCTCCAGAATTGAATCCCATAGAAAACCTATGGGATCAACTTAGTCACCGTGTAGAGACTCGTAACCCGGTGCCCCACAACCCTACTTCAAGAAGAGTGGAATGCCATGCCTCAGCAGACAGTAAGTTGGCTTGTGAACAGCATGAGATGTCATTGTCAAGCTGTAATTGATGCTCAAGGGCACATGACAAGTCACTGAGACACTAACATTTTTTGTCGTGGTACACCCACCACTGTTGTTGGCTTTTGCTTCAATAAATTGTTTGAGATGAGGAAATCACCAATGCATGCTTCTGCTTAAATGCCCTGCTTTCATGATGTAATATCACTGTAGTGTGAACTTTTTACATTTTCCATAAATTTCACCTGAAAGCCAAGTATCCCTAACTTTTTGTGAGTAGTGTATTTTCTGATTTTTTTTTAATTCAGACAGAATTTGTACAGATCCTTTGCTGGTAACTGTAGTGAAATTCTTACATTTAGTGATCTTAAAGGTAAAATATTAATTTCTGTTTAGCAGTAATTTGTCTCACATTAAGATCAATAAAATCAGTTTCTTACATTGTCAAATTGCTGCACATAATTTGGAGGCGGATCAGCTACACTGACCTGTTCAGTCTCTTATGGGACAGAAATAAGTTCTGCTGCAAATCCTCTGTCTTCAAATAACACAGTCACATATTGGATGCTTGGCATATATCGTCCATATAGTTTAGTAGACCCTATGGACCCCTATGTCCACTTCTGTCAAAGCTGATGCAGTCTCCTCTTAAGCTTTTTAATTGCATTAACAGTCTTATGGCCTCTTGCCTACTGAAGGATAATTTATCAAAAAGGGACAAAGACAAAGACACCATCTTGGACTGTGATGGTGATAAAATTACTTTAAAAAATTAAAAAGGCCACACTCATTCAATGAAAGAAGATGGGCTTGTGAGGGAAACTGGTTGAATAGAAAAACCCCTTAAAAAGGTTTGTATACAATGGTGTGACAAAGTGTTTGCACCCTTCCTGATTTCTCATTTTTTTGTATGTTTGTCACACTTAAATGTTTCAGATCATTCATTCAATCATTTTCTTCCGCTTAATCCTTTTCAGGTCGTGGGGGGGCTGGAGCCAATCCCAGCATCTTTTGGGTGAGAGGCAGGGTACACCCTGGACAGATCGCCAGTCCATCATAGGGCCAACGCAGAAAGACAGACAACCATTCACTCTCACAGTCATACCTAAGGACAATTTAGAATCCCCAGTTTGATGTCAATTAACCTAACTTGCATGTTTTTGGCATGTGGGAGGAAACCGAAGAAATCCCGGAGTAAACCCACGCAGACACGTGGAGAACATGCAAACTCCACACAGATCACTGTTGGTCGGGGGCTGGGATCGAACCCAGGATCTCCCGGCCAAGGGTGAGTTGCTGTACTGCCGCAGTGCTAACCACTCTGCCACCGTGCCGCCCCTGTTTGAGATCATCAAACAAATTTAAACATGAGACAAAGAGAACACAAGTTAACACAAAATGCAGTTTTTAAATAAAGGTGTTTGTTATTAAAGGGAAAAAAATCCAAACCTACATGGCCGTGTGTGAAAAAGTGATTGCCCCCTAAACCTAACAACTGGTTGGCCCACCCTTAGCAGCAACATACTGTTGGTATGATGTTCCTTTTCTGAAACGCTGTGTTACTTTTACAACGGATGTAGTGGGACACACACCTTCCAAAAAGTTCAACTTTTGTCTCGTCAGTCCACAGAGTATTTTCCCAAAAGTCTTGGGGATCATCAAGATGTTTTCTGGCAAAACTGAGATAAGCCTTTATGTTCTTTTTGCTCAGCAGTGGTTTTCGTCTTAGAACTCTGCCATGCAGGCCATGTTTGTCCAGTCTCTTTCTTATGCTGGAGTCATGAACACTGACCAACTGAGGCAAGTGAGCCCTGCAGTTCTTTGGATGTTGTTGTGGGGTCTTTTGTGACTTCTTGGATGAGTTGTCACTGTGCACATGGGGTAATTTTGGTCGGCCGGTCATTTCTGGGAAGGTTCACCACTGTTCCATGTTTTCACCATTTGTGGATAATGGCTCTCACTGTGGTTCGCTGGAGTCCCAAAACTTCAGAAATGACTTTATAACCTTTTCCAGACTGACAGATCTCAATTACTTTGTTTCTCATTTGTTCCTGAATTTCTCTGGCTCGCAGCATAATGTCTAACTTTTGAGGATCTTTTGGTCTACTTCACTTTGTCAGGCAGGTCCTATTTAAGTGATTTCTTGATTGAGAACAGGTGTGGCAGTAATCGGGCCTGGGTGTGGCTACAAAAATTGAACTCAGCTTTCCAAAGATGTGATAAACCACAGTTAATTTATGTTTTAACAGGATGGGGCAATCACTTTTTCACACAGGGCCATGTAGCTTTGGATTTTTTTTTAACCCTTAATAATAAACACCTTCATTAAAAAACTGCATTTTGTATTTACTTGTGTTATCTTTGTCTAATATTTAAATGTGTTTGATGATCTGAAACATTTAAGTGTGACATACAAAAAATGAGAAATCAGGAAGGGGGCAAACACTTTTTCATACCACTGTAAATTAACAAAAGCAAGGCTTGCAAAGTGATGCCTTATTGTAACTGCAATATGGGAAAAAAATTAAAATCCATACTGTACAATCCGATTAACTACGTATGTGGGGAAAGTTAAAAAAGCCTTAACAGAGCTTCACAAAATAAACAATGAAGGATGGAATCATCAAACTTTTACATTTTACCAGTGCAGAACCCAGATATTCTCTTATTTGGATATCTGTTCATGACAGTGGTATTCATTTTTTAAATTTGGTATGTGGATATTTGATCTTTCACTCAAACTGCTCAATTTTAACTATACTAACTCTCTCTGATTTACTACATTTCTTAAAAAAAGGTCACAAAACTGCATGAATACATTTAGAAATATATAAAGAAAAAACTTCAAATTCATGTGACAAATTGCAAATTCATGAACAAAAATATTTTATATTTACAAAGAAATCTGCAACAAGCGTCTCTGGGAAAACTTCAAATTACATGGAAAAATTGCATATTTACTATAAAAAATAGCAAAATTACAAGAAAAAAGCTGTCAGCTGATCACCACCTGGTGGTGAGTTTGATCTGATGGCAGGGGAGGATGCCATTCAGACCTGGTAGACCCAAACGTATAGTGAGGGTGTGCTGGGAACGTCTGGCTGAGGCCTCTGTCCAGGAGGTCTTCAACTCCCACCTCTGGAAGAACTTCAGCCACATTCCAAAGACACATGGAGTCTGAATGGGCCATGTTCTCCACCTCCACTGTTGAAGCGGCTGCCCAGAGCTGTGGCTGCAAGGTCGTCGGTGCATCTCGTGCTGGCAACCCCCGAACCAAGTGGTGGACACCAGTGGTGAGGGGGGCCATTAAGCTGAAGAAGGAGTCCTATTGAGCTTGATTGGCTTGTGGGACTCCCTAAGCAGCTGACGCGTACCGACAGGCCAAGAGGAGTGCAGCTCGGGTGGTTGTTGAAGCAAAAACTCGGGTGTGGGAGGAGTTCGGTGAGGCTATGGAACAAGACTTTCAATCAGCCTCAAAGAGATTCTGGCAAACTGTCCGGTGGCTCAGAAGGGGGAAGCAGCTCCCTGTCCACACTGTGTATGGTGAAGATGGGGTGCTGCTGACTTCAACTGGGGACATCGTCAGGCGGTGGAAGGAATACTTGGTGGATCTCCTCAATCCCACTGACACACTTTCCACAGAGGAAGCAGGGCTTGTGGACGAGGGGGACGACTCGCTCATCACAGGGGCTGAGGTTGCCAAGGTGATTAAAAAGCTCCTTGGTGGCCGGGCCCCAGGGGAGGACTAGATTCGCCCTGAGTACCTCAAGGCCCCGGATGTTGTAGGGCTGTCATGGTTGATACACCTCTGCAACATTGTGTGGAGGTCGGGGGCAGTGCCTTTGATATGGCAAACTGGGGTGATACTTCCTCTCTTCAAGAAAGGGGACCGGAGGGTGTGCACCAACTTTAGAGGGATCACACTCCTCAGCCTCCCTGGGAAGGTCTATGCCAAGGTACTGGAGAGGAGAGTCCGGCCGTTGGTTGAACCTCGGATTCAGGAGGATCAATGTGGTTTCCGTCCTCACCGTGGCAAACTGGACCAGCTCTTTACCCTCTCGAGAATCCTCAAGGGTTCGTGGAAGTTTGCCCAACCAGTTTACATGTGTTTTGTGGACTTGGAGAAGGCATTCAACTGCATCCCTCGCAGTTTTTTGTCAGGGGGTGCTTCAGGAGTATGGGGTATCGGGCTTGTTCTTACGAGCTATCCGCTCTTTATATTACCGTTGTGAGAGTTTGGTTCATATTGCCAACACTCAGTCGGACTCATTCCCAGTGAGAGCTGGACTCCACCAGGGCTGCCCTTTGTCACCGATCCTGTTCATAATATTAATGGACAGGATTTCTAGGCGCAGCCAGGGAACGGAGGGTGTCATGCTTGGTGATCATCTCTGTTGTTTGCAGATGATGTCCTGTTGGCTTCATCCAGCAATGACCTACAGGTCTTACTGGGAACAAACTCTTATCCCCCACAGAGTCCAAAATCAAACATCACCACGGTAACCCAAGTGCATGACCCCAAAGTTCAACACCAAATGGGCCAGGTGGTCTTCCAGAGTCCCAGGGTCACCAGACCGGAGAGCAAGGCAGGTCAGGGGGCCTATCGAAGTCCATGGGACACCAGACCAGAGCGCAGAGCGAGTCGGTGGTCTCCCAGAGTCCCTAGACCACCAGACCGGAGAACAAAGCAAGTAAGGAGGCCTATCCCAGTTCATGGGCCTCCAGATCTCAGAACATAACTAGTCAGGGTCCCAAGACCACCAAACTGGATAGCAGAATTGGTCCTGAGATAACAGTAAGGGCGCTTTAAACTCAGGTGAAAATGACATGGAATTTTTAAACTGAACAGCTAATAACAAAGAACCCCGTAACTTAAGCGATGATAACATGAAAACTTCAAACTTGGAGATGACACAAGAGCTTGTTGCACCGAAAATGACACGCAAGTATCATACTCAGGGCAAAATGACATGAAAACTTTAGCCTCAGAAATTTCAACCTCTGGAGAAGATAGCAAAGAACCTTTAAGCTCTGGAGATGACAACATGGAAATTTCACCCTTAGGGGCCGGTAATGAAGAATCTTTACACTCCAGAGGTAAGAGGAAAATTTCAACACATGACGGAGACTCCTTGGCCTCCGGAACAGCTTAAGCGAGGCGACCCTCGGCGAAGCCAGATGATAAGGGCTGAAGGTCCTCAAGTCCATCCCGAAACAGCCACTTCAGATGGGGAGGAAAACACAACACCCGGGTCACTACAACAGGTGGCAGTGGAGCTTGGCAGAGGAAGCCCAGAAGCAGATGGTAGCTGCAACCGGGACCCCTACTAAGAACTAGGCAAGATCTCTCTAAAACTGATGTTAAAAATACAAAGAAGAGGACTTGCCTGAGCTCTTGCTCCACTGCAGATGAGGACCCCGGTGACTCTGCTGTTGCAGTCCACCCAGCTGGCGTGGTGGCAGATGAGGCAGGGATGATGACAGGCTGAGCAGGAACAGGAGCATGCACCTCAGGCAGAGTAGGAACAGGAATGTACACCTTGGGCTGAACAGGAACAGGAGCATGCACCTCAGGCTAAGCAGGAAAGGGAGCTGGGAGGCAACGTAAAGCAGGTACCGGAGCTAGGGAGCAACATGGGCAGGTACTGGAGCTGAAGGTGCTGGGGAGCGGCGTGGAGCTGGTACCAGATCATCCTCATGCAGTCCAGGCATGGCAACAGGGGCAGCCAGCTCATCCCGGACCAGCACGTTGCCTCCCAGTATGGCCAGTTCCTCACAAAAAACAGAACAGGAAACGGGAGAAGCAGGTGAGAATGGGAGGATGTAAGCGGCAGCAAAAATGACAGCAGAGATGGGTGGAGAAAGCTCAGTGGCAGTAGGTGGCTGACACTGAGCCTCCTCTCCAGAAACAGGACAAGACCTCTCATTTAATGATGTTAAAAAATGAAAAGGTACTTGCCTCTGTTCCTGCTCTGCTACCGCTGAAGAGTCAGATGTTCCCTCCTGAGATATGACAGGATTTGCCTGACAAGGAGCCATTGCACGGTGGCGTGGTGCTGCATCGAGGGAGGAGGAAACGGAGATCTGGAACGCCTCCGTGGGAGAAGAAAGGCCGGGCCGCTGTGCTCACCAACACCAGTGTGAGCCATGTCTCCTGACGGTTTGCTGTGGCTTCTCCTCCTCCTGCTTCTCCCTGGTCGCCGGCGACGTCTCTTCCAGCGCCCAGAACATCCACTGCAGGGACGGGACCAAATACAGGAGTTTGGTGAGCTGAGGATAGCGTGGGAAAAGCCTCAATCACCTCAGTGGTGCCTTCGAGGAATCTGAGAGCTTTCTCCGGTGTTTCGGCAGCATGAGCATCCTCAACTTGGGCATCGATGTGGGAAACAGCCCAAACTTCATCCTGGTTGAGACCCATAAGAAAAAACTTATGGTCTGCTGGGTCCATACTGTCGGGTTCTTTCTGTCATGATGTGGACAGAGGAGACTGGACCCAATCACTGGACGTAAGTCTTTAACAATTTATTACAGCGCCGGTCACGCAGACACTGCTTGAGGGCTTAACAGAAATTAAACTGCGGCTCAGGAGCGCAAAAAAAAGACTAAGGCAAAACAGAACTCAACAGAACAGACAAAAACGTGTAAGCGCGCCAACATAACTAAAACAAGACACAAGCGTGTGGTTCATGCAGCACCTGAGCCGAACAGAAGTGGAATAGAACCTAAATACTCACTGGGACAATCAATACAACACGGCACAGGTGGAGAGACCAATAATAATTGACAGCTGACACATGGGGCAAAAGAGATGACAGGATGGGTGGGGCCACACACACACACACACACACACACACACACACACACACACACACACAACCACAAGGAGACACTGAACATGAGCAGGGGAAGCACATGAAACATGACAATGAACCTACAGGACAACAATGCAGGAGTAATACAGAGTGGACAGTAGCTATGGGTACAGAAAACATGAGGAGCTGCAACAATAGATAAACAGATACACACACCGACCCAATACCAAACAGGGGTTGACACAGAAGCAGGGTTTCCTCTGGTAACATTTCCTGGTGGCAGCCCACCCCACTTTAAATTTCCCACCATTCCTATGAAGAAATATAAATTTAAGAAAAAAATATGAAGGCATTACAATCCACAAGCGTGCACACAAACAACGCGTGTGACCGTCATCCACGCGGAGTTAAGAAGCACCACGCCTGCATGACCACTCCAGTCACCAGGCAGAGTGTCTTGCTTGCATCACTGTCAGAGAGAAACATGAGCTTACTGAAGTACTTTAAATGTGGAAAAAAATCACAAGAGGCATGTAAGCACTGGAGTCATTTATCATGGTTTTAACCCGCTGGTAACAGGAGCAATAATGGAAGAGTCGCTTAGCTAACGGATATGGTTAAGAGCTCGAGTTGGTTCATTTTGTCTTCTTTTTAATCAGTAGTTTTTTTGTTTTTCTTATTTCAGACAAGAGTGAAAAGGAGCGGTTAACTAATTTATGTTCAATATTATGTACCTGGAAAGTTAAGATGACCGAAATTCACAAAGTCAATGACTTTAATCCGTCAGCAGCCTTCAGACAAACAAAACGTGCCAACATTTGAATTTCAAAACAAGGGAGGTTTTACTGCTGTCTGGGTGGTGAGATTTCGAAAAAAACAAAACAAAACAAAAAACTATAAATATATAGAAATATTATAAGAAGCCAGTTTAGAAAGCTTGGGAGCCCCCAGCTCCTCACCCTCAGAGATAGGGTGAGGAGCTCAGTCATCCGAGAGAGGCTCAGAGTAGAACCGCTGCTCCTCCACATTGAAAGGAGTCAGTTGAGGTGGTATGGGCATCTGATTAGGATGCCTCCTGGACGCCTCCCACTTCAGGTGTTTCAGGCACGTCCCACTGTGAGGAGACCCCAGGGCAGACCCAGGACTCGGTGGAGAGACTATGTCTCCCAGCTGGTCTGGGAACACCTTGGTATCCTCTCTGAAGAGCTGGAACAGATGGCTGGGGAGAGGGAAGTATGGGCTTCTCTGCTTGAACTGCTGCTTCCGCGACCCGGACCTCCAGAAAAGCGGTAGAAGATGGATGGATGGATGGATGGATGGATGGAAATATTATACCAGAAATAACTGCATCTTTGATCATTTAAGTTCATTTATTCTATTAAGTACAATTTTATTAATATTTTTTCTTTGAAATCAGAGTTAAATTATTGTTCTGTTCTGGCTCTGCAAAATTATGGTCAAAAATGTAATTTGTTATAAGGAAAAAGTAAAAAATATACCACAGTGTTTCAAATTTATTAAAAAAAAAACCCACAGTAATTTTATTTTAAAAAAACAGACAAAAATTAGCCATAAAATAATCCACAAACTTATAATAAAGTCTCAAATGTACAAAAAAAGTCAATTTTAACAAGAGGAAATTGCAAATTTGAGGAAAATGGTTTCAAATTTAGATAACTTTGCAGAGAAAGTAGAAAACTATAAGAAAATTGTTATAAATTTTGGAGAAAAACCTCAAACCTTCAAGACTGAAGTCATTACTCAAGTTTTTAAGTGGGTGCTCGTTACACCCTTAGCTCAATTAGAAATTTTTGGTTGTCTTGTGGAGGACATAGGTGTTACACTCTCCACCCAGAGATGATGCCCCAGGAGAAGAGAGGCCGACGGGAGCGTCCACACAGAACAGCAGAGGTGGAGACGTTGGCTGCCAGGAGAAGGAAGAAGCACGGCACCAGCGGACTGTTATGCTAATGCACCATGCAGGCTTTGTCTGTAACGTGTATTGAGGTGTGAGCCCCCAGGCCGCTAGGCAAGGCATTAAAGGTATAAAAGAGAGATGGCCTGCACCCTGGGAGCTATTTCTGTCAACTCAACTGTTAGAGAGAAATAAAATCTGTGCTGATCCAGCTCGTCGTCTTGCTTGTTCTGTTCTCTCTACAGTCTACTTTTATTAATTTCAAAGCACTGCTTTTACATGAGTAGAATTTCTAGCTACTATACCCACCTCTGATCATATAATTTAAGTATGCATGAGTAAATTACTATTATGAATGTTTTTTTCCCTTCCCTACTCTCTCAATGGAAAAAAAAACCCCACTAGAATAAAAATACAAAAAAATACACATTTTTGTCATTTATCAATCAACTTATGTAAACCATGACACTTGATATTTTCTAACCTGTTTGTATACCACCATAGACAGAGAGAAAACCTGAATTAGACAGAGCTCAGAAAGGGCAAGATGAGACAGAAGAGAGGAGCCAAGGAGAACCAGTCCAGGAGAGGTGAGAGCAGAGGAAGGAGAGAAGGATGACACCACTAAAAAGTCCAAACACAGGCTGTCTGGGTGGGACCCCAACTGGCCCAATATTCCAACATTCAAGCCTCAGTTGTACAGTACTTCAAATGGTAAGTTCCATATGCAAAGTTACTGTGGAAAATTAAAAAAGAAATAAAGAGTATAAAATTAACATATTCCGGTTACAATAGTGTCACGTGTTTTCTGCCCCCCTGAAAAATATGTTGCCACCGCACCAAGGTCTTTAAGCCAGACGAAACATTGCAGAAGACAATGACAGGGGCTCAGGGTAACACAGAGGGCAAGTGGTACAAATAATAATCATAAGAAATCATAGAGCACATAATAATATGAATATAAAGCGTGGGCTTGATCCTGTGATCAGCCCAGACCATGACACAGCTTCTCACATAATTAGAGTCCGGCACTCTAATTATGTCACTAAGAGGTTTGGTCGTTTTGCAAATCCAAAAAACTTACTTCATGCAGTTGGCAGTTCTTCGCAGGTCAGCTTTCTGTATCTTTGGCTGATGTCGCTGTTTTTTCCTTCTTAATTGTGTTTTTCCCCCTCCTCCTCATATGCCTCCAAGAGTGCTTGTAACTCTACCTCAGAGAAATAATTATGTCTCTTTTCCTCCACTGCTTGTGGTCTCTGTGTTCAACACATGCTGTCTTAGTAGGTTTGCTGTGAATGTGCACGTCTCGAGATCAATCAGCTCTGAATTGATCAAACAGAGTCATAACTGGAGTTCTGGAACCAGAAACTCGGCGTAAGTTCTGACGGGTTCACTTAACCCTGAGTTCAGGCTTTATTTCAGGCTATGATAACCCTGCTTTCTGGAATACTCCCCAGTTGTATGCACATGGCCCAGGATAATGACTGAAACTGCATTGGTTCTTAAAAGCAGTTTAATGGTAAAATCCATCTTAATTTGGGTCAAATTTTCAAAGCAGTTTGTTAAAAATGCTAACTAGCCTGGAGGATAACTTCAGTTAGGCCAAAGAGTCCTGATTGGCTAAACACTACCCACGTGCCAGTTTCATGTATAGTTACATCACTAAAAATGCTCCGTATCAACTCGCCTTTTCTCAGGGGGCAGGGTTCAAGCGAAACTTTACAGCAAAAAACAGAGACATGAGACATTTGAGTGATTTTGCTCTTGACATGTGTTGTAAGTCATAAAGAATAGGGGTGGGTTCAAAAGATCGATTCAGCAATTCAAATCGATCCACATTTGACTGAGCCGATATAGATCCACAAAATCCGCAGTTCCATCTTTTAATATAATGCTTTTACGTGTGTGAATGTCTGCAGTCCATCAACGCTTGCGTTCCCTGCAGCGCACACTCACGTCTTTATTTCTGTGTTTACATGAGCGGAGTTGTCGATGTGCATCTTTTAATTTATCAACAAAAATCACAGTAAAGACTGTCCTCAACAGTTTCCAAATATTTTTAATAAAGCGGGGATAAACGGTTTTGTACTATGTGCAGCGTTGTGTTAGAACAAACAAAAGTCGACGATTGCTAAACACTTCAAACGGAAAACGCAGAGACTGGCTGAAACTCATAACAGACCCACACAGCTGCTGAGATTGTAAGTAAAATATCATTTGTTTGTTTTAACATTTGTGTCATAAATTAATAATTCAACCAGCATGAAGGTGTTTCTTTTACAAACTAAGGCTACAGTAGTTAACTTGGTTAAGTGCTGTAAATAAATGCAGAATAAAGGTATATTTTGAGATTACAACATAATGAAAATGTTAAGGTTTGTTTTTAGTCAGGACTTCATGAGACAGATGCCTTCATGTAACGTTTGTATTGAATGACATATTTAATTATGGACTTCTAGCACTTAAGTGAGAGATTTGAAGATAATAATAATAATAATAATAAAAAAATCACAATAAAATGAAAATGGCAGAATTAATAAAGGTCATTTTTTACTCAATAGAACTAAACTGAAATGAACAAATCTTCCCAGGAAATTAATTGAAACCATTTTCAAAAATTGAAAGTTAATTTATAATTAAATGCCATTTTTTTTTACAAGATTCATGCAGTTTTTTATTAGGGGTTGATGCAGTATATGCATGTTCTGAATTTGCCAGAATTTTTTTTGTTGTGAAAGGTCTATTGGCAGATTGGAAAACTCCACATTTTCAGGTTCCCAAAGTGATCGACTGGGTTTCTAGGGCTTCTAGAAGGGTTGCCCTCAGGAGGGCCAAAGTTGAGCTTTTAAGAAAAATAGGTTTTTGAGTTGAAATATCTCAGTGCACCCTCAATGATCTGGAATCGCTAACGCATGCGCTGGCATTAGCATGAAAACTTGTTGACAAGCTGTGGATCTGACTTTTTTCATCAATAGTGTTACTTTCACACATTTTTATGCTTGGTGTTTTTAACCTTGGATATTGAACTTTATCTCTAATGTAATTATTATCTTTTAAATTAGAGCTAGGATCCTAACAGGTCTTGAGTTTGTTGTTTCATGTCTGTCATGACACCACTTACCTCGTCAGCTGACTGTCAAAACTGTGCTGCTTTGGCCAATAAGATCGCTGAACAGGAGCAGCAAATCTCCAACCTCTATAGAACTGAGGAAGCGGAGAGACACCAGGACACAAAAAATTCTTGGACAAGTACAAGGTCCATCTTCCCGTAAAGACTTTGAAGATAACATCCCTTACTGGCCTGTCGGTTTGACAGCTGTTAATTCCACCCTATCTGCTCCTGTTGATCTGGGTCCTGGGATGACTCCTCCAGCTGTAGCTGTTCCTGGATCATCTATATGTGCTGCTACGGCCACCTCAGCCTTCGGCTCGATGCCATCCACGGGCACTGCTCCAACCGCTGCCTCTTTTCCAGGTGCTTTTAAGGAGCACCTCTGGATCCAGCCAAATTGAATTGATTCAGAACCCCAAGAATCGGAATCAAATCAAGTCTGGAAATTAGTGATGATTCCCAGCCCTAGTAAGGTCCATGAAGTTGAAATGTTCACTACATACTGTAGTTCTCTACTGTTCTGTCTCTGAAATGTGCATACTGTAAACAAACAGCGCTTACCGATGACGTAAAACCATGTGTCTCGGTCATCCATGGCGACGTATAAACTATTTTCCAAAACAATTGTATTGATTTATTTTTTGTTTGTTTTACTTATGTTTTATTTATTTAGAATATTTTAAATATTTTTTCCACATTTCTATTCCAGTAATAAAAAAAAAAAAACACAAAAAAACAAAACAAGATGGCGCCCACAGCGGCCGCCATGGTGCTTCGCTGCTCTTTAATTTTTATAATTTGTCTGTTTTTGTTCATTGATTGTGCGTCTGCCGGTTCATACACCCGTGAAGAACTATTAAACATCAGGACTCTCACTCCCATGGACCTTCTTCCAGTTTTTTTAGCTCCTGCCGCCGATCTGATCCATTGTTTGGCCAAAAGAGCAAGACGGCGGAAAAGAGGAAAGAGAGGGGGGATTCTCGCTCGGCTACGGAAGAGAGGCACGCGAACAGCCTTGCCTGGCATATTTCTATCCAATGCCAATTCTCTCTTGAACAAGGTAGAAGAACTAAGACTGCTGATGCGATTCAAGGACCTCGCTTCCTCGTCTGTCATCAACTTCTGTGAGGAGGACATTCTCCCATCGCGCACCAGGGTGAGATATTCTAATGACAAGCCCTGGTTCACAGCTAAGCTCAGACGGATCAGGAAGGAGAAGGAAGCAGCGTTGAAAAGTGGAGACAGGGACTGCTACAGAGAGGTCAAATATCGGTTTAACAGAGAGCTGAGGAGAGCTAAATCTGTGTATTCTGAGAAACTCCAGCAGCAGTTCACTGCTAATGACTCGGCTTCTGTGTGGAGAGGACTGAGGCAAATCACCAACTATCGGCCTCAGGCTTCTAAAGGTCAGGATGACAAAGCCCTTTGTCAAAAACTGTCCCAACATTACGCCCGTTTTGACACCTAGTCAGCTGTGTCCAACTCACCCACTCCACCCAGCTCCACTGCCTCCTCAGCCCCTAATCCATCTAAAGCGGCCCCCCCCTCCTCCTCCTCCTCCTCCCCCCTCCCCTTGTCATCAGTGAGCAGGACGTGCACAGACAGTTCTCCAGACTGAACCCGCGCAAGGCCCCCGGGCCGGACGGTGTGTCTCCCTCCACCCTGAGACACTGTGCGAAAGAGCTGGCTGCTGTCTTCACAGACATTTTTAACACCTCCCTTAAGCAATGTCACGTGCCGACCTGCCTCAAATCCTCCACCATCATCCCTGTCCCCAAGAAGCCACAGATTACTGGACTTAACGACTACAGACCTGTAGCGCTCACCTCTGTAGTCATGAAATCCTTTGAGCGCCTGGTCCTGTCTCACCTCAAGTCCATCACCACACCCCTCCTAGACCCGCTGCAGTTTGCCTACCGTGCTAACAGGTCTGTTGACAACGCAGTCAACCTGGCCCTCCACTCCATCCTGCAGCACCTGGACTCCCCGGGAACCTACGCCAGGATTCTGTTTGTGGACTTCAGCTCCGCATTCAATACCATCCACCCCGATCTGCTCCAGGACAAGCTGTCCCTGCTCAACGTGCCTGACTCCCTCTGCAGGTGGATCACCGACTTCCTGACGGACCGGAGGCAGCATGTGCGGCTGGGGAAGTCTGTCTCGGACTCTGTTAGCATCAGCATTGGATCACCCCAGGGCTGTGTACTTTCCCCCCTACTCTTCTCCCTTTATACCAACTCCTGCACCTCCTCCCACCAGTCTATTAAGCTGATTAAGTTTGCGGACGACACCACCCTCATCGGGCTCATCTCCAACGGCGACGAGTCCGTCTACAGGAATGAGGTGGCCCAGCTGGTGTCCTGGCGCAGCCATAACAACCTGCAGCTGAACGCTCTGAAGACAGCGGAGATGATTGTGGACTTCAGGAAAGTCACAACCCCCCTGCACCCCCTCACCATCACAGGCTCTCCCATCACCATTGCAGATTCCTTCCGCTTCTTGGGCACCACCATCACCCGGGACCTCAAATGGGAGCCAACCATCAGCTCCCTCATCAAAAAGGCCCAGCAGAGGATGTTCTTTCTGCGGCAGCTGAGGAAGCTCAAGCTACCCACCAAGATGTTAGTGCAGTTCTACACGGCCATCATCGAGTCCATCCTCACCTCCTCCATAACTGTGTGGTATGCAGGAGCCACTGCCAGGGACAGACTAAGGCTGCAGCGCGTCGTGCGCACTGCTGAGAAGGTGATAGGCTGCGAACTCCCATCTCTCCAGGACCTGTACATCTCCAGGACCCGGAGGCGTGCTGGCCGGATCATAGCCGATCCTTCACATCCTGGTCACGTACTGTTTGCCTGACAGTAACTGATGACAGTTACAGGCCTAATACAGGTATTCATACTCTCCATTTCGTCCTTTTCCTGATAATATTCAGCAGTCTGTACTGACAGTTTCTCTCTTCCTCGCCTCGCAACTTTAAGCAAGTCTCTGCCAATACCAAGCAGGTAAATGCAAAAAACATCCTTCCTTCACAATGAAACAAGATCAGCAGCCAAGGTTTAAAATACTCCTACTAGAAAGTTTCCGAAGTACCATAAAATATCAATACAACAGGCCAGTAAAATCAGAGCTTCTTTTTTTTTTGTTTGTGTCACACACACACACACGCACGCACACGCACGCACGCACGCAGGCACACACGCACAAAAGCTTCTATGCCAGTGGAAGTAGTTGTTTTATTTTCCTTGGGGAATGTGTCTTTATATGCCGGTTAATCATCACTGTAAGACAAAGGAGATGTAAACTGGTGCGAAAAATATACTGTATGCATACAGTGGTGTGAAAAAGTGTTTTCCCCCTTCCTGATTTCTGTATGATGAAACAAATTTAAATATTAGACAAAGATAATGCAAGTAAACACAAAATGCAGCTTTTAATTGAAGGTGTTTATTATTATTATTACTTTTTCACACAGGGCCATGTAGGTTTGGATTTTTTTTCCCTTAATCATAAACACCTTCATTTAAAAACTGCATTTTGTGTTTACTTGTGTTATCTTTGTCTAATATTTAAATTTGTTTGATGATCTGAAACATTTAAGTGTGATAAACATACAAAAAAAAAAGAGAAATCAGGAAGGGGGCAAACACTTTTTCACATCACTGTATATCGGTAGCAGTCTAGCAGGATGTCACAGGTGGAAACAAAATACAGACACTGTCTTAGCTGCACAGCTCTGGTCCATCCATCTCCACTGAGCGGTGGTCTTATTTTCAAACAAATTTACTCTCTATTAAGGATGGTTATCTGCAGGATTTTATCAATACCAGTATCGACATGGATACTGTTTATCGGTACTGATACTTCAGTGATACTACTCTCAATTAGGGCTGTGTGATATGACAAAAAATTCATATCACGATACAAGTCATTTTATATCACGATAACTATATATATCACGATATGCATTTTCTGTAAATTCTACAGTTTAGATAATCACATAAAAAGGACCATCTTTTGTTTTTTTTACATGTACCATTTTCCCTCCAAATTTTGCAGTATTATAAAATAGTTTTTTAATGTGCATTTGAGTCTTGATTCTCATAAATTTCAGTTTTTTCTTCAATAAGTTTAATATTTCCTGAGCCAGAGAAGAAAAGCACCCCCCCCCCCCAAACAAAAAGCCAGATAACGTCAAAAAATGTTTGAAAATGAGAAAATTACCCATGGCTGTCACCTACAGATATAAATTAGCTGTTAGTTTAAATCAATGAAAATTTAAGTGTAGACCTGCAGCCTGCCATTCTGGCCTGATTTAACCCGTTTGCTTCTTAGTAAAAATATTTCAGATTGGTCATGATCTGAAAATCAAAGACACAAAAGGTAATGTAATAAAATACATGTGACGACTTGAACTTTATTAATTATCAGTAATTGACTAATTAAAATGATTAGAAATCAAATAAATTACATTAAGAGCCAACTTGCTCCTCCAACCCGTTTTGATGTATTTATTATTTATTTTGATTGTATGTGCTCCCATCATGCACTTTTGCAGCTTTAATAAATTTTTTTCAGACAAAACTAAGAAACTCAGCAGTAATTTAAGCCCCCAAAAAACGATTGTCTGCTATAGTTTCCAGTTAGCACAACTTAGCACCATCATTTAGCATTTCATAATTAGACATGGTGTTAATGTTACTTACCTCCTATTAAAACCAGGTTAGTGAACTATCCTCTCTGATGCAGCACGATGGAAAAAAAGCCCCACATCCCTGGCAAACAGGAGTAGCAGCTATATGAACGTGTAGTTTGGAGTTAGCATTAGCATCCAGCGGGCTGAAGCCTAGCCACCTACGACACACCTGGTCCGCTGTGCGTACTGCAGAGGAGAGATGGGGTGCTGACAAGTAGTGGTGAGGAGCTTTACTGAATAAACAGGAGTATGTGTATTTTAAATAACGATATACATGATAGAGTATTCTATGAAACGATAGACATTTTTATATCGTCATCCGATATACATCGTCATATTGCACAGCTCTACTCTCCATAATTTGGTGCAAAAACTAGACACGACATGCACTGCCTCCAATTTATAGAATGTTCTATCTGTGTTTCATGAGGTTGCTGGTGTTATCCCCTTTACTCACAACTACGTTTTTGTGGCGGCAATGTGGTTTGAGCATTGTGTGTGTTGGAGAGGGGAGTCATCCCTGTGTCATAAAATAAATTTACTGTAAATACAACAGAATTAAAAAACTATTTCCAGATGGACACAATTAAGATAATTCAAGGCCAGATGGACTCCTTACTGCAGCTTTCAAATCATAGTGAAGCCCCAAAGACCTGTAAACACAATCTGCCCATCTGACTGAAAACGCAGGATTTAAACCAGCTCTAAATGCCAGTTGACTGTTGAGGAAGGTTTGCTGTCATTATCAGATGGAAGCCAGAGACTGCATCTTTATATCCTCTCTTAGCCTTCTTATAATCTAGAATCAGATGGGCAGTACAGATGAATCCCTCCTGTATATAAGGATAACGCATGAAGGCTTCCACGCATCTGATCATATATGTCTGCACAGACTTGAAATGCACACAAATAACTTGACAGGGTCACTTTAATTTCAACACACACACACACACACACTACCCTGGGACTACTGGGAAGCTGCTCTTTTAGAACAGCATACTGCTCCTTAAGCCCAACTCGCATCACATGATTTTAAGCCTGATATCAAGCTGTAGAGGTCACCAACAATCAGGAGGAAATCCTCAATTGACTGATGCCACTACCTTTCATAGAATAAACTCCCACTGAAAAGGACTGTAGTGTTAATAATTAATCGACAACTAATTTAATTTAGTCAATGAAGTCTTACCGACAACTAATAGAAATAGGGGTGGGTTCAAAAGATCAATATATCGATATGGATCGATCCACGTTTGACTGAGCCGATATCGATCCACAAAATCCGCGGATCGATCTTTTAATATAATATTAATATATTTTAATATTTTTATGTTTGTGAATGTCTGCTGAGTATAATCGGGTTGAAACCGGGTCAGTGAGCCAGGAACAATGGCCGAGAACCATAAACAACCAACGCGCTAACAGAGCTAGCAAGCTAACGGATATGCTAGTTCTTCTTCTGTGGTGTTAAAACAGTTCTCATCCGGCAAAAGTTCCCTGCCGCGCGTGCACACATCTTTCGTGTTTACACGAGCGGAGTTAATAACGTGCGTGTCTCTTAATTTAGCAACAAAAGTCACCATAAAGACTGTCCTCAACAGCTTCTTAATATTTTTCATAAAGCGGGGATAAACGGACTTTTACTACGTGCAGCACTGTGTTGGAACATAAAGTTGACGACTGATAAACAGAAAATGCGCGGAGACTGAAGCCCGTGAAGCAGAGGGAGACTTGGAGCTGCTGAGACTGTAAGTATAATATCATTTGTTTGTTTTAATGTTTGTGTCGTCAATTAATAATTTATCCGGCATGATGATGGTTTCTTTTACAAACTATGGACACAGAGAGAACTGTTGGTTAAGCGCTGTGAATAAATGCAGAATTAAGGTATATTTTATGAGATTATGGACTTCTGCCACTTAAGAGATGTGAAGAGAATAAATCACAATAAAATTAATAAAGGCTGCAGTACAACAAGCTATTTTTACTCAGTAGAACTAAACTGAAATGAACAAACCTTCTCAGGAAATGAACTGAAACCCTTTTCAAACATTGAAAGTTAATTTGTAGTTAAAATATATATATATAAAAAAACCTAAATTATTAAACCCTACTGTGGTGTGGCGATCTAAAAATATGAATGTTAATTTTACTGTGAAATCTATTCTTTTTATCTGCCTTCAGATGTGTGAAGACTGGAAGCTTCATCCTCACTGAGACCTTCTGAAGGTCAGAGGTCGTCAGTGGAGGAGCATCCCTGCTTCATGTGGATTTCAGCACAGAAGAAGACCTTCAAAGTCAAGATTCAAGGAGGTGCTGCCATCATTTTCTCCACACTAACGTGCATTCAATGCAATTTAGTTGTTGTAATGACTAATTCTTTTATTTCTTTTTTTTAAGTTCTCAGCAAGAACACAATATTGGTCTTTTTTTTTTTTTACAATTTTACTGAGCATTTAATTCTAAATAAATCACTGTTTAACAGGAAATTTTTGGCAATCCTGTGCTTTTCTTGTGGTGTTACATAGAATAGCATCACTAAACTATGGAAAAAGCAGCTGCTTTAAAATCTGTACTTCCTCACACAACTTTGAGTGCAAAAAAACTAAAAGTGCCATAACTTTTTGGAAAAGCTCCCACAAATTCAGGCTTTTTGGGTCACAACAATCACAAAAACAGCTGACAAAATCCTGGAGGGACTGAAATACAGTGAGATAATGTATGCATGGTTCATGCATTGAATTTGTTTACTTACTCTGGGTGGTGAACTTGACACGACACACCCTTTGCACTAAAGAAAGCACCTGTGAGCACTTTATGAAATGATAAGTAAAATAATAAAAAGTACATTATTGTAACTGATTTTGGGTCAGTTCTATATGTGATAATTTATGTATTAAAGTTAGAAGATTCTTGGTACAATTTGCAGCATTAGGTCTCAAAGATTTTTGTTGCATGGGAAGTAAAATGGCTATTAAAATGGTAATTCCCCAGATCGAATCTGGATCGAATCGAATCGATTCAGAATCTCAAGAATCGGAATCGAATCGATTCTGGAAATTAGGGATCGTTCCCAGCCCTAAATAGAAAATAGATTAATCATTAACATCCCTAATTGGCAATCCTCAATCATGTGTGAAAGGGCAAGAGTCAAGAAAAACTGATCATCCATCATAATTTAATTATTGTTACAGTTATATTGCATATTTTCTATTATTTACAAATATTTTAACAATAAATACAGTATCTGTATTTGCACTTGATGCAAATGATTTATTGGGTACAACAACTAAATAAAGCATATGGGGGCTTTCACACCTAACCCGTTCGGTCCAAACTTTTCAGTTTGTTTCAGACCAAAATTTTAGATGTGAAACTTCCCAAAACCACAGTCCAGACCAAAGAGCTGACATTTGGTCCGGAAAAAAAGAGGTGGTCTCGGTCCTTATCAAACTGAAGTTTGATTTTGTTCATTTAGAGTGTGAGAGTAATTTTCACAAAGATTTGGACTCTCGAACCAAACACAGGAAGTTAAGATAAGAGGAAAAATGAGCTGTGGTAGCACTCAGAGAGAGGAAATATGGATATACTAAATGGCATAAATAACCAAATGAAAAAAAAAATCATAAAAATACAGAAACTTACCACATGTTTTTGAAAAGCATGCAACAGTTTTTGAAAAAAAAAAAAATGGATGAGCCACCTGAAAATCCTCACGGCTGATAAGAAGGGCAAACATCTATCTATAAATGCACAAAATTTCTGTCTGTGTGTTTGTGTGTCTGTCTGTCCCACGCATATCTCTTGAACTGTTCGTCAGACTGGCCTCAGATTTTAAACATGGTTTCCTGAGGTTATGAGGGTGTGCAATGCCAAATATGGAGTCACTCAGTCAAAACATGTAATTTTATCAATAAAAGTTTTATCCACCACTCTGTCTCTTCATGAGCTGTTAAGAAGTGTGGGCGGGGTTTCAGATTGACTCTGTGCTGATTGGACAATACGCAGCATCACGACCATGCGGTGGGGGTGCGGTGGGTGCGGTGCGGTGGCGCAGTGGTTAGCACTGCACCAGCACAGCAACTCACCCTTGGCCATGGGATCCCTGGTTCGATCCCAGCCCCTGACCAACAGTGATCTGTGTGGAGTTTGCATGTTCTCCCCGTATCTGCGTGGGTTTACTCCGGGATTTCTCCGGTTTCCTCCCACAGGCCAAAAACATGCAGGTTAGGTTAACCGGAGACTCTAAAGTGGCCCTAGGTGTGAATGTGTGTGTGGATGGTTAAGGGATAGCGCCGTACCATGGCTGCTTCATCCATCCAGGTGGATACCCTCAATTTCCCCTCTGGGGATCAATAAAGTATACAATAAAGTATACATGCTGATTGGATAACACACAGCGTCACGACCTGTCAGTCATCACAGTGTTCCCGAGACAAAACAAGGAAACGAAAGTTAGAAAGACAGAAAAAGATAATACTGAAGATTTAATGCTTAAAAAAATTATACTATGAAGTTGCCGTGATTGCGTAGGTCTAAAGGATAATTCGCCATGTGTGGAGAATGAGGTGCGCGAGCAGACTGGGTGGAGCGTCAGCGGGGACCAGGTCTGACAAATCAACACAGAACATGGCGGGAGAAGCAGCGGCCAGACCTGGCTCAAAGGCATGCTAACTAATGGCCAAAAAAAAAGTTATTTTCAATAAAGTTAAAAAAAAAATAACGCATGGAGTGTGCTTTTGCCCTGAGGCTGATTTATCATGGAAAACAGTTGACCTCCGCGGTTCAAGCGACCATTTGATTGGATCCATCGGTGTTCTGATGGTATATCTATCAGAACAGCTGATATATGTGCAGGACATACAGGAGAATTGAAATGGCGTTTCTCTCTATCTTCAGTGGTGTGCACAATATAAAAAAGAAAAAAATAAGGCTGGAAAACAACAACAGCAGTCCATGTACAGTAATGCTACCCGTAGTGCAAATGGCGACAAAAGATAGACTTAAGGTTTAATGCTTAAAGAATTATACCATAAAGTTGCTATGATTGCATAGGTCTAATGGATAATTCAGCATGAAGAACACCAGGTGCGCTGGGGGGAGCAGCCGCTGAATCGGTGGATCGCAGTCCTCCGGAGGCACACGGGTAAAGTAGCAGCCAATGGGTCTCAAATATTGAAACGTGTATCAAACATATCAAATATCAAATGTGTCCTGTTATAGTACTGCATGAGTTTATTGACTATACACAGAAGAAATTCAATATTACACTGAACTCCATCACTGAACAGTGATATAAACTAATTATAATGATGACTGAACAACTCCCATTCCCCAAAGTGCAAGATACACTATTATCTTGAATAAGTGACAAAAGATCACACAAATAAGTGATCTGATAAACAAGGGATCTGAAACAGTTGCCAATATTGGATGTCCCATTCATTTTCAACAATTAGGTATTCTGTAATTAATATTCACACGATCAAATAAATCTTAGTACCATTTACTTCCTTTTATATTTGTCAAAGTCTAATGTGTGATTGCCGACATATAGCCTACACCTCTTTATATTCCACTTTCAAACACAGCCTACATTTGGGCCTGTAAAGCCTGATTGGGATACCTGCTTCAGACAGGAATACTTGCGTTCTACAGGCAGTGCAGTAGTCCTTTTAAATGAAGACCTGGATAGCATTCTAGCCTCACTAAACTAGTTCAGCTATTAATATGAAGGCATCTTCCCTAATTTTAACTTAAAGAGCAGTTACCAATGTGCCCAGAGTTGCAACAAACACCTTGGAGGGTAAGTATCATGTTTGCTAATTAGCAAACATATGTTTTTGATGTGTATTTATTTGTCTATATAACACTTTGACTGCTTTACACGTTTTAGATTGTGACATTAGGAATGCCGCATGTGATTTTAGGTTTGAAGAGGACTGTCCAAGCTCAGTAGCAAAAAACCCCCAAAAACTTCACAGCCTGGAAAAATTTGCCCCAAGTCAGATTTGTGGTTGTTTGAGAGTCTACAGAAAGACGAAGGCAAAATGATCAACATTCCCCACGCTTTTTCTGTACAAGACACTCCCATTACATTGCACTACTTACTTAAATCTTCAGTATTTGTGCAGTCAACTATAAGAATACTGCCTGGTTTCCTGAGGCATAAAGGGTTAACGTCATGGTGATTATTCAGGTTGACATAAATGCCGTTGGCCTGCCCACAGTCTGTGTCAGAGACAATAATTGTAGAAGCTCAAATGTTTGTTTACTATCTAAGCCCCGGAAGCAAAAGCAGCTACATTCTAAGAAGACTAGGCTTATGAATTAATGTAATAGTGCTTATTTTGATTGTGTATGTCAGTGCAATGTGTCCAGGTGTTACGGTGAATCAACGTGCCATCTGTACTGTCACATTAACCTTGGTAAACTGAGAGGCTAACAGTTACTATTGAAGACGTGAAATGCTGCAAGCATCAGTGCTATAACAATGAATATGTATGCACCTGCCACGGATCTGGTTGGTGTTATTCTTTCCTTGTTATATCAGAATACCCAGTGAAAGCAGCTTTATTCAAACATTTCCATGATAAAGCAATACACCTATAGCAAATATATGTTATATGACAGCTGCATGGTGTCCTTAAATATTGTCTGAGGAAAACGTATTGTACCTTTAATGTGAATCCAGACAAATGGCCAACAGGTTGCATTTTAGTATTTGCAGTTTATTTAAAGCAAGGACAGGTTGGAGATTTTTACCTAATAAAAACCAACGCATAACTCATTAATATTTTATTATTTTGAGGATCAATAGCATTTGTAGATATAATTAATGCACGTTACTCACAGACAGTTGCTCAATGATGTCAATGTTTTCCACAAAGACTTTCTTTTTTAATCTGTTTACCAAACAACACACCTTTGCTCAAATTTAGAAGATTACTGCCACTGCTAATCAGCAACTCCCAGCAATCCTACTCAAGTAGTGCAGAGGCATTTCTCAATGTCACTGCAAAGCTGGACAGCCACTAACCATATCCCGCAGCATAATGGATAACTACAAGGGGGGGCTGAAGAGTTCATAGGCTGAAAAGTTCATAGTGGTCAAATTTGACCACATGTGGCTTATTTTTCCCCACATAGTCTCCCCTTTGGTCCACACACTTCTTCCATTGGTGTTGCAGCGCTTGAATCCCTGTGATTGAAAAATAAACCACATTTGATCAAATTTGACCACTATAAACTTTTCAGCCTATGAACTTTTCGGCCCCCCCCTTGTAGTTCATGTGCTCAAACAACTCACTGGGGCGTATGAGCAGATAATCAAAAACCACATTATACCAAAAGCATGTCTGAATAAGCACAATAATGAACAAGTGATAAAAAAAGATGTATGATTAAGGTTATAGAGAAAATTCATCAATTAGGCTCAGACTGAACATTTACTTGTCCAACAGTTTCCAGGTACAACATGGTGATGACTAGGGATGGGCATAATTTACCGATTAACCGATAATTGATCATTAAGAATTTCACCGAGGAAGTTCATTTTCGTCGACAAACCGTTTTTTTTTTTTTTTTTTAAACAATCCGAGGTTATTAAGGCCTAGTGCACGGCCGTCCTCAAACAATGCAATGGCAAAATTTGGGCACCAGGGGGCAACATTACACCATCGCCGTACCCTGGCGTGCCTCCGTTGATACATGCGGGCTTCCGTAGGGCGATCGCCAAATCATGAGGCGGTTACGGCGAAGTGTTGCGTGGGACCATTTCAATTAAAAAAATGACCAGGTGTACTGCAATCACTGCAATGCAGCATACAAATATACCTCATCGACAGGGTCCATGGAACACCCTTATTACGCGAAGAAACCGCCAACAGTGGTTGCGCGCTGAGTAATGGCGGTCGTGAAGATTTTTTTTTTTTTCAGAAACTTTATTGAGAAGGTCATGAAGATTCGGTGTACACACGTCGAGGGAAGCTGCAGGAGGCGGCGTAGTGCCTCGACGGGAAGACTATTTCGCACAAAATGGCACAAGAGAACAGCAAAAAGTTCCACGCGGCTAGACTAAGCAATACGAGCGATAGAGCAATGAATGCGGTCTTCGTTTGTTGGGTGGCCGCTCGGCAGGGAGAGAGAGCTGGGTAAAATGTCTCGGCCAATCAGCTTGCGGAGTGAAACGTCTCGGCCAATCAGCTTGCGAGATTCCCGAGCCGAGCAAACACGAGAACAGAGAGAGAGAGATTTGAGAGAGAGAGGTAGATTTGAGTTGTGCGGCTCTCCGTGCCCTCCGTGCTGATACCTGATGTTCTAATGCAGTCTACCTACCTAAAAATGTTAATGATTAACCGATTATTAATCATTAATTCTCCCGGCGATCGGTGAAGAAAATTTCACCGAATGCCCATCCCTAGTGATGACAGAGAAATAATTTGGCATCAAGAGCACTCTGTCAATGATAGTGGTGGTGGTGGTGGTCTTCGTCAGCCTTAACGTGTTCAGACCAAACGCGAAATGAATTTTTCACGCAGCGCGAATACATGTAAAGTTAATGTAAAGATGCAGAAGACACTGTCCGAAGGATAGCATTAGCTAGTAATGGACTTGAGATTCTGCCATTACCGGAGTAAAAGTATCAACATTTGGAGAGTAAACTAGTTTGAAAATGAGACTGACACTCACCTGCAGACAGACGGACCAGGAGCTCTGCAGGTTAATTTGGAATGTCAGAGTTATTTACACTGACTCCCGCCATGGACGTGCTAATAAGGCTAGCAGTGTACACAACCATCATCCAGTTGAAATTTTGCAGGCAGGGACCATTTTTTTCAGGTGAGACCCCCGTTGGATAACGTAAACCTAAGCATGATGGTGTTTTGGGGATTTCCACAGCAGGCTGAACACACACTACAGAGGCAACTCTGCCCATCTGCAACTCACTCAGACAGTGAATTCACATCTATTCACGTGTTTACATTGAGTTAAAATGTAATCATGCCACGAGAAATATTTGCCCATTCGCATTTGGTCTGAACACACCTTAAGGCTCCTCATGAGCATATGAGCACTGTGTGAATGCCACTGCTTATATGAACGATTTGGCTTGTTTTGTGGCAGTTCACTTCAAGTATGTGATTCCTAATTTTGACAACATCCGTTGTTGAGCTCACAAATATCCAGTATTTCTTAAGGCTGTATTACAATATTCCACAATTTGGCTATTCTTTTGTTGAGCAGGTATTCAGTGTTTAATTTTTCACTATTTTAAATATTTGTTTTTTTATTCACTTTAAGGTATTCAGCAACATTTTGTACATTTTTATGAGAATAAATTAATAACCGAATTCTTCAGCAGTGGCTGAGTGTTATTAGAGACTGCTATGAACCGACTCTCTCTGGCTGTCCTCATTTTTTAAGGACCTCCCCTTAAAACCTTTGGCCCGCCTCTGTCACTTAGTAGCGTGATATCAAGCCCAGCATACCACAAAGGTTTATGGGAGTGAGTTGGCATATCGTTCAGCTACTGTTAATTGTTAATATACATTTATCTGTTCAAAATCCCACTGTGTGGGCTCCAATGACTCTGAAAATTACACTAAAACATTTATCTTCTGCTCATTTATTATGTGCCTTATTTTATTTTTATGTGCACAGCATCTCGTGGCTATTTATTTAAAAAAAAAAATTTACATCATCACAGACTGTGAAAACTTCACACTGGATCTCAAGCAACTTGGATTCTGTGCCGCTTCACTCTTCCTCCAGACTCTGGGATCCTGATTTCCACATGAGAGGACTTAATGGATAAGGGATAAGGACCTGTACTTATATAGCACTTTTCTAGTCATAAAGACCACTCAAAGCATTTAACTAGTAGGTACACTAACCCTTTCTTTTCTAAGGGCCTATCAGTAACAGACACCTAGGGACAATTTAGAGTCACTCACCAATTAACCTAACCTGCCTTTGGATTGTGGGAGGAAACCGGAGCCCTTGGAGTAAACCCTTGCAGCACAGGAAGAACATGCAAACTCCACACAGAAAGGCTCACACTCCTGCCAGCCTGGGGATTCAAACCTGGAACCTTCTCGCTGTGAAGCAACAGTAGTAGCCACTGTTTCACCGTGCTATCCACAGTGGAACAGTGGGCAGCACGAGAGAACTGGCACCTTGGCACCTGATTTGGGGAGCCATGTCATCTGCTGGTGTCAGTCCACTGTAGGGGCTATGCAATATGACCAAAATTTCATATCACGATATGCAGAGCTTGACATTAACTTTTTTGCTCACCAGCCACTGTGGCTAGTGATTTTTCAAAGTTATTGACCACTCAGCCTTTTCACTAGCCACAATTTTGTGGTTAAAAAATTATGTTTAATATGATCAAATTTGACTATCAAATGCTAAAATTTTCTTGAACTAAATTTACCTTTTTAAATATAAACGACCCTTATACATACATGAAAATAGCAAGAGAAACACCATTTATGAACAACAGTAAATACTGTAAAACAGTAGAGAAAAATATACATCAGTAGAGAGACTGAAGTACAGGTAGATTTGGGGTGTGTCCCAATTCTCATTTGTACCCCTACCCCTTTGCCTCCCCCATGAATGAAAAGGGACACCCTTTCATGGCTGCACAATGTTATTAGTAGTTGCTGATGGATTTAACCTAACCTGTTTTCACCAGAAAAAAGAAGAGAAAGAAAAAGAAAACCGATAAGAAAAAAGTCTCATCTTAAGGAGAAAAATGTCTCAAATTTACATGAACTATTCTAATCAGCAGAAAGGGTCCAAAATTTACTAGAAAGAAAGCTGTAAATTCACAGAGAAAAACTTGGGACTCCCTGGTGGCCGGCTTTGGCCCTTCGGACCATATGTTTCACACCCCTGGACCAACTCATTAAAAATACATATTTAGAGGGTAAACGTCAACTTCTTGCTCAAAAAAAAATCATGTTTAACCACAGAGGTAGGAGCTGATGTTTGGGGGGGGGGGGGGCACAGGGATTAGCTACTCACCGCTGGGACAAATGGGATCAGGGGCAGTTCTCCTGGTAACGTGATTGCTGAGAGCGGGGACAGGTGTGTTCTGCCGGCTGCTGTCTGTTCAATGTCATTTCTCCAGACTGGCTGCAAAATGAGCTCACCGTGGGCGGAGTCTAGCTCCACTCCAGACTCGGCACAGTAGAAGCCACCACTCACTATGGCATTTCTTCCTACCGGGCTGAACAGGGGGAGGGCAGGAGATTGACCCATGGAGTAGAACGTCCACAGCTTGTCCAGACTTTGTCCATGGTGACAGTGGACCAATGATTACACACTGTGTGCAGATAGTGCTTATGGGAGTTGTAGTTTCGTAGTCTTACAATGCAATAGTTTTATTATTTTAGATGCCGTTAAAGAAATCTACAACCTGCCAAAGTGGCTAGTGGGAGTGGCTGTCTTATGGGCCACTGCTGAAATCCACCGGCTACAGACCAGTTGGCCAGTGTTAATGTCAAGCCCTGACAATATGACTAATCTTATATCCTGATAACGATATATATCATGATAAACATTTTCTGTAAATTCTATAGGTAGGGTTGTCGCAATAACCGCAATTATGTAGTACTGCAGACGAGCCTACCGGGGAGGATAAAGAGCAACCCCACAACCATGGTGTTCACTTTTTTTTTATGTGTGTGGCTGTATCTCATTGTTCATTTATGTGTCCCTATTGATTATTAAATAAATTGTTAAATGTTTAGTATATTTTTATTGCCAACAGCATGTTTACACCCGGTACTGTGGAAGCTTCCACAGCGCGAGTGCTAGCGGCGGCAACGTGTGGGGCACTCTCTCTCCAGACAGACTCCAGCAGACAGTTAAGTGGCGGAAGCGTTTGGACGAATTGCTAAATACAGCTGTGACAGTGAGTACTGAAAGGGTACAAAGCGTGTTATTCCCTTCTGAGTGGAGTGTTTATGATCCTGACAACTGAGCTCAGAGCAAAACAACTACTGCCTAGTGCATTGCTTGTTTGAACACGATTTTTCGGACAGCGGCAAAAATCCAAAAATCACGGCGTCAAGAGCCATGCAGGGTCCTGTATGGAGGCTGTCCTGTTTAAATAAGCTTAATGTCACTGCAGTCTCCAGTCCACACACCCACGGAGTTGAAATACTGGAGTTACTGCCACTGCTTTATGAAAATTATCTTTTCTTTTTTTTTTTTAACAGAATCAGCAGTCCATGCCTGTAGAAAGACTGGAGCTCTACACAATTGTCACACACAGACATAAAGTTGAGCGTGGAGCTGCAGCGAGTTTCTCACAGCTTCCATCGTTTGCCACATAAGTTATGAACCCTATTTAAATTACAAGACAACAAGGTCCTAAAAACATTTGCAATAATACCACATATCGCGGTGTTGAGCTATCCACCATCACTGCAGGGGAAATTCCACTACCGTAACAGCTCTATCTATAGTTTATATATAATAATTACATAAAAAGGACCATTTCTTTTTTAAATTACATACTGAAAAAATCAATTGTAAAAATTCATCTATCATTAACTTTATGCAACGTTTTTCCTCATAATTTTGCGGATTTAAAAAAAATTGTATTTCTAATCTACATTTGAGACTTCTAGGGCTGTGGTGAACACATACTTCAAGAAGAGAGAGGAACATAGGGTGACTTACAAGAGTGGAGGAAGGTGCACACAGGTGGACTACATCTTATGCAGAAGGAGAAGGACACAGTCCAAGGGCGGATAATTTTTTCACACATAAGGAGTTGTTCAGAACTCCCTGTAAGAGCTCCTTATACAACGATATAGAGTGATGATGGTCAGGTCAGTGGTGGTAATGCACCTGGAAGCTGGTTGCCAACCGTCAATCAAATCTAGAAGAAAAAGAAGAAATCTGAAAGAGATAGGAGACTGCAAGTTGGTGGCAAGAGAGAATGTAGCTAGACAGCATCGGATGGCAGACTGCAGGATGACTTGGGAAAGAAATAAGAGGAAAAGAGTGAAGGCAGAGGCAAAGATTAAGTGGGGGAAGTTACAGAAGGAAGAAGGTCACACAGAGTTCAGGAAGGAGTTGATACAGGCTCTGGGTGGTATGTAAGAATTACCAGATGACTGGGAAAGTACAGCAAAAGTACTGAGGGAAACGGGTAGAAAGGTATGTGGTGTATCCAGTGGACAGAGGAAGGAAGACAAGGAGACTTGGTGGTGGAATGAGGAGGTACAGGAAGGTATTCAAAGGAAGAGGATGGCAAAGAAAAAGTGGGATAGTCAGGGAGATGAAGAAAGTAGACAGGAGTATTTGGAATCTAGACGTATGGCAAAGAGAGAGGTGGCAAAGGAAAAGGCATACCATAAGTTGTATGAGATGCTGGACACTAAGGAAGAAGAAAAGGACTTGCATCAATTGGCTAGACAGAGAGGTCGAGCTGGAAAGGATGTACAGCACGTTAGGTTAATTAAGGACAGAAATGGTAATGTACTAACAAATGACGAGAGTACATTGAGAAGGTGGGAGGAGTACCTTGAAGAGCTGATGAATAAAGAAAATGAGAGAGAGAGGAAGATGGAGGAAGGAAAGATGGTGAACAAGGAAGTTCCAAAGATTAGCAAGGCCGAAGTGAGGGCTGCTTTGAAGAGGATAAGATAAGATAAGATAAGCCTTTATTAGTCCCACAACGGGGAAATTCCAGGATTGCAACAGCACAGGGATAGCAACACTCAGAGCAACAATCAGAAGGCAAGAAAAAACAAGCAAGCAAGAGCAGCTAATATACATATGTACATATTACTATAAAATATATATATATACACACACACACACAGACACACAGTGCAGAGCATTGTAGCTGGATGGAATAAATATATGAATATATGAACACACAGTGCAGAGCATTGTAGCTAGATGGAATAAATATGTAAATATATAAACACCCACAGTATGGAGCATTGCAGCTAGGTGGAATAAATATGCAAGTATATAAACACACACAGTGCGGAGCAATGTAGCTAGATGGAATAATATGTAGATATATAAAAACACAGTGCGGAGCATTGTAGCTAGATGGAATAAATATATAGATATATAAATATAAACACACCCAGTGCAGAGCATTGTAGCTAGATGGAATAAATATGTAAATATATAAACACACACAGTGCAGAGCATTGTTGCTAGGTGGGATGAAACAGCATAACCGTCTATTTAGTTATCCTACATGGTATGATTATGTGCCCATACATATTCTCACCCTCCATAGCGACTGGTATGTTCCTAGTTGTATGCCGGAGAGGACCATTGTGTAAGTCTATTGCATCTTTTGCATTCAAAAAAAAAAAAAAAAAAAAAAAAAACTATTAGTTTGTTACGTCTTTTTGCTATCTCTGCGAGCAGCCCTGCTTAGGTTGTACAGTCTGACAGCCGTTGGTAGGAAGGACCTACGAAACCTCTCGGTTGTGCATCTGGGATGATGTAGTCTGCTGCTAAATGAGCTCCTCAGTGCATCCAGTATGTCCTGCATAGGGTGGAACTCGGACTCCAGCAGAGATGACAGTTTAGCCACCGTCCTTCTCTCTCCTATCTCCTCCATCGGATCAAGGCGTTGCCCCAGGACAGAGCTAGCTTTCTTAATCAGTTTGTTCAGTCTCTTCCTATCGGCTGCAGTAATGCCACTGCCCCAGCAGACCACTCCAAAAGTGATGGCTGATGCCACCACCGTGTCATAGAATGACTTCAGCAGCGCCCCTTGTACACCAAAAGACCTGAGTCTCCTCAGCAGGAACAGCCTGCGCTGTCCCTTCTTGTAGAGTGCGTCAGTATTGTGTGACCAGTCTAGTTTATTGTTCAGATGAATACCCAGGTACTTGTAGGATGTCACCATCTCGATGTCTGTTCCCTGTATATTTACTGGTGCTGTGAGGGGCTGCCCATGCCTGCGGCAGTCCACCACCAGCTCCTTAGTTTTCCTCGCGTTGATCTGGAGGCAGTTCCGATGGCACCAGTCCACAAAGTCCTGGATAAGCCCTCTGTACTCAGCTTCATCTCCGCTGGAGATGAGACCAACGATCGCAGAGTCATCAGAGAACTTCTGTAGATGGCAATGTGTTGTGTTGTGTGAGAAGTCCGCAGTATAAAGAGTGAACAAGAAGGGAGCCAGCACCGTTCCCTGGGGGGCCCCCATGCTACTGATGATCGTGTCGGAAACACAGTCCCGGGTTCTCACAAACTGAGGCCGGTTCGTGAGGTAGTCCAGGATCCATGATGACAGGTGCTGGTCCACCCCTGCGCGCAGCAGCTTGTCCTTCAGGATCATCGGTTGGATGGTGTTGAAAGCACTGGAGAAGTCAAAGAACATGATCCTCACCATATTCCCGGGCTTCTCCAGGTGGGACAGAGAACGGTGAAGGAGGAAGATCACCGCATCCTCCACCCCAATGCCATGCTGGTAGGCGAACTGGAGTGGATCCATCGCTGGTTCCACCAGGGGGCGGAGATGAGCAAGGAGCAGTCTCTCCAGGGTCTTCATCAAGTGGGACGTCAAGGCCACCGGTCTGAAGCTGTTCAGGTCTTTGGGGTGGGAAGTTTTTGGTACAGGTACCACACAAGATGTTTTCCACAGCTGTGGTACCCTCCCCAGTTTCAGGCTCATGTTGAAGATATACGTCACAATCCCACACAGCTGGTCTGCACAGGACTTGAGGAGCTTTGCGCTGATGCCGTCCGGTCACGACGCCTTCCTCGCCTTGATCTTCCTCAGCTCCGTCCTCACCTGGGTCTTGGTCAGGGTCAGGATGGGGGGCTGTGTGTTGGGAGTGGGGGGGGGGGTGTCGGTGGAGTGGGGAGTGGGTAGCAGGACTTGATTTCTTAGAGGCAGCAGTGGTTGTTGTGCAGACAGGGGGGAGGGCGGTTGGTCAAATCTATTGAAAAACAGATTCAGGTTGTTCGCCCACTCCCTGCCCCCCGTGGCCTGGGGGGAGGTATTCTGGAGCCCCGAGATGGTTTTGAGGTTTCTCCAGACCCCGCTGATGTCGCTCTGTTGCAGCTTGTCCTCCATCTTCTTCCTGAAGCTGTCCTTGCCTTCTCTGATCTTTCTCCTCAGCTCCCTCTGTACGGACTTCAGCATCTCCCTGTTCCCCGACCTGAAGATCCTCTTCTTCTCTCTCAGAAGTGTTTTTATCTCAGGGTTGATCCAGGGTTTGTTGTTTGAGTGACGCCGTATGGTCTTGGTGGGAACGGATTTGTCCACACAGAAGCTGAGGTAGCCCGTGAAGGTGTGAATGAGGCCATCGATGTCCTCACCATGTGGATCGCAGAGCTGCTTCCAGGCAGTGGCTTCAAAACAGTCCTTTAGAGTGTCCATTGTCTCCTCAGACCATAACTCCACAGTGTGCATGGCCGGAGGTTGTCTGTGCACTAGGGGTTTGTACACCGGTCGGAGATGAACCAAGTTGTGATCCGATCTCCCAAGTGGGGGGAGTTGTGATGAGGTGTACGCCTCCTTAGTGTTTGCGTAGAACAAATCCAGTGTTTTATTGTCTCTAGTGTGGCATGTGACATACTGGGTGAAAGTGGGCAGAATGGGAGACAGTGAAACGTGGTTGAAATCGCCTGAGATGAGGAGAAGAGCATCTGGGTGTTCTGTCTGCAGCCTGCTGGTTACTGAATGGATGACGTCACGCGCTGTCCCAGCGTTCGCCGTCGGATTTGCATAAACAACAATGCAGATCACGTGTGAGTGTTCTCTCGGGAGATATGTAGGCCTCATGCTAACAGCTAGCAACTCAATGTCTTTGCTGCAGTGTCGTTGTTTAACAGTGATATGTCCCGGTCTGCACCAGTTGTTGTTAACATACATGATCACTCCACCGCCCCTAGTTTTGCCACTCTCTGGTGTTCGGTCAGCTCGTATCATGTGAAAACCCTCCAGCTCAATGTTAGCATCTGCTGCTAGTTCAGTTAGCCACGTCTCAGTAAACAAAAGGAGAGAGCACTCCCGGTAAGTGCTATCATAACGGGAGATAGCCGCTAGCTCATCTAACTTTCCCAGTATCGACCGTACATTTCCCATGACAACAGATGGAAGGGAGGGTCTGTACCTTATATTTTTTGTCCTCCGCCTTACTCCAGCCCGGCAGCCGCGGCGTTTTCGCCTCAGTTCTCTCGGTATGTCGAGTTTTTCCAGTGGGACCGGGTGGCGGTTAAATGCTAGCAGCTCTTCCCTGTTATATCGTATCCTGCTATAAACAGTGGCTCCGTCCACCGGCTCAGGAGACATTTGGGATGATCTGTGTGTCCGTGATATAAGTGGGGTGAAAAAAAAAAGTGATCAAAAGAGAGAGGAAGGGAAAAAAAAACTCGGAATCGAGCCGGATGAAGAATGGAAAGGCGGTTGGTCCAGATGACATACCTGTGGCGGTATGGAGATGTTTAGGAGAGATGGCAGTGGAATTTTTAACCAGATTGTTTAACACAATCTTGGAGAGTGAGAGGATGCCTGAGTCTTTTGGTATCCATTTTCAAGAACAAAGGTGATGCTCAGAGCTGTAGTAACTACAGAGGCATAAAGTTGATCAGCCACACTATGAAGATATGGGAAAGAGTTGTTGAAGCCAGGTTAAGAGGAAAGGTGACAATCAGTGAGCAGCAGTATGGTTTCATGCCAAGAAAGAGTAGTACAGATGCAATGCTTGCTTTATGAGTGTTTTCCTCTTCTTGCTTTGCAAAGTCATCCTACAGACTACCATCCGATGCTGTCTAGCTACATTCTCCCCTGCCACCACCTTGCAGTCTCCCATCTCTTTCAGATTTCTCCTTCTACATAAGATGTAGTCCACCTGTGTGCACCTTCCTCCACTCTTGTAAGTCACCCTATGTTCCTCTCTCTTCTTTAAGTATGTGTTCACCACAGCCATTTCCATCCTTTCAGAAAAATCCACAACCATCTGTCCTTCCACATTTCTCTCCTTAAGACTAGGGCTGTACGATATGACAAAAATTTCATATCACGATATAAGTCATCTTATATAACAATATATATGACTGTATGCATTTTTTGTAAATTCTACAGTTTAATCACATAAAAAGGACCATTTGTTTTTTGTTTTGTTTTTTGTTTTTTTACTTTTTTTACATGCACCTTTTTCCCCTCATAATTTTGCAGTGTTATAAAATAGTTTTTAATGTGCATTTGAGACTCAATTCTCATAAATTTCAGGTTTTTCTTCTAAATCATATCATATGAATAAAAGGTAAACATAACAATAAGTTAAATATTTGAGCCAGAGGAGAATAGCACAAAAAAAAAAAAAAACATAACATTAAAAAATGTCTGAAAATGAGAAAATTAGCCATTGCTGCCATCTACAGATATAAATTACTGTTAGTTTAAATCAATGAAAATCGAAGTGTGGAGCTAGAGCCTAGCCTGCCATTCTGGACTGATTTACCTTGTTTGCTTCTTAGCAAAAAATATTTCAGATTGGTCATGATCTGAAAATCAAAGACACAAAAGGTAATGTAATAAAATACATTTGATGACTTAAACTTTATTCATTATCACTACTTGACTAATTCAAATTATTAGAAATCAAATAAATTACATTAAGAGCCAACTTGCTCCTCCAACCCATTTTAATTTATTTATTTTGCATGTATGTGCCACCATCACGCAATTTTGCAGCTTTAGTAATTTTTTTCAGACAAAACTAAGAAACTCAGCAGTAATCTAAACCAAAGAAACAGTTCTCTGATACACTATAATGTTTCCAATTAGCACAACTTAACATCAACATTTAGCATTTGCTGTTTTATAATTAGACATGGTGTTAACGTTACTTACCTCCTATTAAAACGAGGTTAGCTGACTATCGTCTCTGACGCAGCACGATGGAAAACAATCCCACATTCCTGACAAACAGGAGTAGCAGCTATTTGACCACAAAACCAGTAGTTTGGAGTTAGCAACCACCAGAGAGCCTAGCCACCCACCACACACCTGTCCTGCTGCATGCACTGCAGGGGAGAGATAGGCGCTGACAAGTACTGGGTGAGGAGCTTTGTTCAAGAAATGGGAGTATGTGCATTTGAAATCACAATAAAAATGATAGAGTATTCTATGAAACGATAGGCGTTTTTATATCGTCAGCCAATATATAGCGTCATATCGCACAGCCCTACTTAAGACCATACCTACCCATCACCTCCTCGTCACCTCTGTTCCCTTCACCTACATGTCCATTAAAGTCCGCTCCAATCACCACTCTCTTCCCCCTGGGAACACTCTCTATCACTTTAATGAAAGAATGAATGAATGAATGAATTTATTCGGTAATAATAATAAACATACATACCAATACTTCCTTCTTCCCTACTTCCGGCACCACACGAGTAGGCTGCCTTTTTGCAACAGCGGATCACTTTCTGCCTATTTCTATTTTCTATCTGGCTCTCTTGCCAACCTTTCTGATCCAGCGTCACCTTTATTCCATCCGAACACATAGCTCGCCCAAATGTCTCCTGAGCCAGCGGACGGAGCCACTGTTTCTAGAAGGAGGCGGCAGTACAATAGAGACCAGCTGCTAGCACTTAACCAGCCCACGATGCTAACACAAAAACTCGACATACCGGGAGAGATAAGACGGAAACGGCGTGGGTGTCGAGCTGGTGTAAGACGGCGGGCGAGGAATATAAGGTACACACCCATCCTCCCATCCGTTATTATGGGGAATGTTCAATCTCTACTCAGTAAGACTGATGAGCTAGCGGCTATCTCCCACTACGAGAGTGTCTTCAGGGAGAGTAGTTTGATGCTATAAACTGAGACGTGGCTAACAGAACTAGCAACAGATGCTAACATCGAACTGGAGGGTTTCCACGCAATACAGGCAGACCGGACACCAGACAGTGGGAAGACAAGGGGCGGAGGAGTGATAATGTACACTACCGTTCAAAAGTTTGGGGTCACCCAGACAATTATTTTGTGTTTTCCATGAAAAGTCACACTTATTTACCACCATGAGTTGTAAAATGAATAGAAAATATAGTCAAGAGATTGACAAGGTTAGAAATAATGATTTGTATTTGAAATAATAATTTTTTTCCAGATACTCAACCTGCTCAAAGGAAGGTCAGTTTTATAGCTTCTCTAACCAGCTAAACTGTTTTCAGCTGTGCTAACATGATTGCACAAGGGTTTTCTAATCATCCATTAGCCTTCTGACGCAATGAGCAAACACATTGTACCATTAGAACACTGGAGTGATAGTTGCTGGAAATGGGCCTCTATACACCTATATAGATATTGCACCAAAAACCAGACATTTGCAGCTAGAATAGTCATTTACCACATTAGCAATGTATATTAGATATTAGAGTGTATTTCTGATTAGTTTAAAGTTATCTTCATTGAAAAAAACAGTGCTTTTCTTTCAAAAATAAGGAAATTTCTAAGTGACCCCAAACCCCAATAACAACTGGTGCAGACCGGGACATATCACGGTTAAGGAACAGCACTGTAGCAAAGACATTGAGTTGCTAGCTGTTAACATGTGGGCTACATATCTCCCGAGGGAATACTCACACGTGATCTGCTTTGTAATTTATGCAAATCCGACGGCGAACGCTGGGACAGCGCGTGATGTCATCCATTCAGTAACTGGCAGGCTGCAGACAGAAAACCCAGATGTTCTTCTCCTCATCTCAGGTGATTTCAACCATATTTCACTGTCTCCCATTCTACCCACGTTCACCCAGTATGTCACATGCCACACTAGAGACAATAAAACACTGGACTTATTCTATGCAAATACTAAGGAGGCGTACACCTCATCACCACTCCCCCCACTCGGGAGATCGGATCACAACTTGGTTCATCTTCTGCCGGTGTACAAACCCTTAGTACACAGACAACCTCCGGTCATGCGCACGGTGAAGTTATGGTCTGAGGAGGCAATGGACGCGCTAAAGGACTGTTTTGAAATCACTGCCTGGGAGCAGCTCTGCGATCCCCATGGTGAGGACATCGATGGCCTCACTCACACCCTCACGGACTACATCGGCTTCTGTGTGGGCAACACCATACCCACCAAGACCGTACGGTGTTGCTCGAACAAACCCTGGATCAACCCTGAGATAAAAACACTTCTGAGAGAGAAGAAGAGGATCTTCAGGTCGGGGAACAGGGAGATGCTGAAGTCCGTACGGAGGGAGCTGAGGAGGAAGATCAGAGAAGGCAAGGACAGCTTCAGGAAGAAGATGGAGGACAAGCTGCAACAGAGCAACATCGGCGGGGTCTGGAGAAACCTTAAAACCATCTCTGGGCTCCAGAATACCTCCCCCCAGGCCACGGGGGGCAGGGAGTGGGCGAACAATCTGAACCCGTTTTTAATAGGTTTGACCAGTCGCCCTCCCCCCCGACTGCACAACAACCACTGCTGCCTCTAAAGTCATCGAGACCTGCTGTCCACACCCCACTCCACCAACACCCCCCCAACTCCCAACACACAGCCCCCCCAACATGACCCTCACTAAGAACCAGGTGAGGACGGAGCTGAGGAAGATCAAGGCAAGGAAAGCCGCGGGACTGGACGGCATCAGCGCAAAGCTCCTCAAGTCCTGTGCAGACCAGCTGTGTGGGATTGTGGAGCATATCTTCAACCTGAGCCTGAAGCTGGGGAGGGTACCACAGTTGTGGAAAACATCTTGTGTGGTACCTGTACCAAAGACTTCCCACCCCAAAGATCTGAACAGCTACAGACCAGTGGCCCTGACGTCTCACATGATAAAGACCCTGGAGAAACTGCTCCTTGCTCACCTCCGCCCCCTGGTGGGACCAGCGATGGATCCACTCCAGTTCACCTACCAGCATGGCATTGGGGTGGAGGATGCAGTGATTTTCCTCCTTCACCGTTCCCTGTCCCACCTAGAGAAGCCCGGGAATGCGGTGAGGATCATGTTCTTTGACTTCTCCAGTGCTTTCAACACCATTCAACCAATGATCCTGAAGGACAAGCTGCTGTGCACAGGGGTGGACCAGCACCTGTCATCATGGATCCTGGACTACCTCACTAACCGGCCACAGTTTGTGACAACCCGAGATTGTGTGTCTGACACGATCATCGGTAGCACTGGGGCCCCCCAGGGAACGGTTTTGGCTCCCTTCCTGTTCACCCTTTATACTGCGGACTTCTCACACAACACAACACACTGCCATCTACAGAAGTTCTCTGACGACTCTGCGATCGTCGGCCTCATCTCCAACGGAGATGAAGCTGAGTACAGAGGACTTATCCAGGACTTTGTGGACTGGTGCCATCGGAACTGCCTCCAGATCAACGCGAGGAAAACTAAGGAGCTGGTGGTGGACTGCCGCAGGCAAGGACAACCCCTCACATCAATAAACAAACAGGGAACAGACATTGAGATGGTGACATTCTACAAGTAACTTGGTGTTCATCTGAACAATAAACTAGACTGGTCACACAATACCGATGCACTCTACAAGAAGGGACAGCGCAGGCTGTTCCTACTGAGGAGGCTCAGGTCTTCTGGTGTACAAGGGGCGCTGCTGAAGACATTCTACGACACAGTGGTGGCATCAGCCATTACTTTTGGAGTGGTCTGCTGGGGCCACGGCATTACAGCAGACGATAGGAAGAGACTGAACTGATCAAGAAAGCTAGCTCTGTCCTGGGGAAACGCCTTGACCCAATGGAGGAGATAGGAGAGAGAAGGATGGTGGCTAAACTGTCATCTCTGCTGGAGTCCGAGTCCCACCCTATGCAGGACATATTGAACGCACAGAGGAGCTCATTTAGCAGATAGACTACATCATCCTAGGTGCGCAACCGAGAGGTTTTGCAGGTCCTTCCTACCTACGGCTGTCAAGACTGTATAACCTAAGCAGGGCTGCTCGTAGAGATAGCAAAAAAACGTGACGACCTAGTAGTATTGAATGCAAAAGACGTAACAGACTTACACAAATGGTCCCCTCCAGTATACAACTAGGACAATATCAGTCACTACGGAGGGTGACAATATGTATGGGTACATATTCATACTATGTAGGATAACTAAGTAGATGGTTATGCCGTTTATTCCATCTTGCTACAATGCTCCGCACTTTGTATATATATTTATATATTTATGTGTATGTATGTATATTCACTGCTCTTATTTATATTTTTCGTATCTTCTTAATTATTGCTCTGAGTGTTGCTATCCCTGTGCTGTTGCAATCCTGGAATTTCCCTACTGTGGGACTAATAAAGGCTTATCTTATCTTATCTTAATACAATACAATAAGAACACACAAAAGAACAACCAAAAGGATGTAGGCTGAAGCTAGTGCTTATATAGTGCCTACCCCTTTACAATTTTAAAATCAATAACATAAAATTTTAAGTCATACCTAAAATTAACAAAGAAAATCAAATAGAACAAGTAGACAAAAAACAAACAAACAAACAAACAAAAACCTTTAAGTTATTACAAGTTTATCTCCCAGCATTTACAGTGAAATACTGGGAGATTTTCTCATCTTCGTACAATTTTTTGAATTGCTTCAGCGTTGAACATGTTTTAATCTTTTCAGAGCAACAGTTCCACAATTTAACTCCAGTGACAGACATGCAATGATACTTTGTATTTGTCCTACAGTAACCTTTGGCTTATTAAAAACAGAGTTACCTCTTAGCTCATATTTGCATTCCCTTTTTTTAAACAGTCTCTGAATATTAACAGGTAATTGGTTATTATTTGCTTTGTACATGATTTGAATGACAGTATAATCTACTAGATCTCTAAATTTAAGAGTATGTAATTGAATGAATATTGGATTTGCTGGTTCACAGTAAGGTTTCTTTGATACATTGTGTATGACTTTTTTCTGTAGTAAAAAGATTAAATTTGTTTGTTTTATATGTGTTTCCTCAGATCTCCACACAGTATGGGCTGCACGGTGGCGCAGTGGTTAGCACTGCGGCAGCACAGTTTACCCTTGGCCGGGGGATTGTGGGGATGGTGGGATCGTGGGTTCGATCCCAGCCCCCGACCAACAGTGATCTGTGTGGAGTTTGCATGTTCTCCCCGTGTTGCGTGGGTTTACTCCGGGATTTCTCCGGTTTCCTCCCACATGCCAAAAACATGCATGTTAGGTTAATTGGCTGTTCTAAATTGTCCCTAGATATTTGTTTCCTATAGGCCCTTAGAATAGAGGGTTAGTATTAATGAAAGCGCTTTGAGTGGTCTTTGTGACTAGAAAAGCGCTATATAAGTGCAGGTTAGTTAGTTAGTTAGTATGTCATATAAGTAACTATCAGTGAATTAAATAAAATACAAAGATTTCTGACACAGGAGATCCTTAACTTTATACAGTATGGCAATGGATTTAGACATTTTAGTTTTGACATAATTTATGTGTGATTTCCAGTTTAGTTTGATATCAACAATGACCCGTAGGAACTTGGTTTCGAAAACTGTCAATTTCAACATTGTTTATTTTAATTTGTCTGTGATTATATAATTTGTGGTTTCCAAATATTATACATTTTGTTTTTTCCAAGGTGAATAGATAATTTATTGGCAGTGAACCATTGATTGATTTGTTTAAGTTCATTTTCTACTGAATCCAGAAGCTGCTTAAGATTTTCTCCACTACAAAAAAAGTTGTGTCATCTGCAAATAAAATACACTTGAACAATTTAGACAGAGAACATAAATCATTAATATACAAAATAAACAGTAATGGACCAAGCACAGAACCCTGTGGTACCCCACACGTCATCTTCAGCAACTCAGAGTCTGTATTATTCACATGAACATATTGATATCTGTCTTCTAAATAGCTGTGTAACCAGTGAAAAGCAATTCCTCTGATGCCATACTTATGTAATTTACCAAGGAGTAATTTATGGTCAACTGTATCAAATGCCTTTTGTAAGTCCAGAAATATTCCAACTGTGTATTCTCTTCTATCTGTTGCATCCGTAATCTGTTCAACAAAGTCTATGAGTGCCAGTGAGTTGGTCCGGTTCTTCCTGAATCCATACTGTTGTTTGCAGAGTATATTGTGCTTATCAGTGAAATCATTTAGTCTCTTAACAAATATTTTTTCCAGTATTTTGGAGAACTGAGGTAACAAGGAGATGGATCTGTAGTTTGACAATAAGTGTTTGTCACCAGTCTTATACAGAGGAACGATTCTTGCTATTTTCATTTTCTTTGGAAATTTACCAGCAGTAAGTGACATGTGCATATGTAAGTGAAGCGTTTAACAATACAATCAATAATACATTTAACCAAGAACATACTGAAATCATTACAGTCGATTTTTTGTCTTTGAATTTGTTAATGTCAAAAATTTCTTTTTCATGTTTCTTCCATAAACACTGAGTAAGCGTTTATGTTGACGACATTGTCAGCGCCACTTGTATTTGCTGATGATACAGTGAAGTTGGCAATCTTTTTTGCTATATTAACAAAATATTCATTAAATGTGCTGGCGATCAAGCTATTTTCATTGATTATTCCATTTTCTGAATTTAAATAAGAGATGTGGTTGGAATTTAGTTTTCCTCTCTTTGTTATATCACCTTCCATATATTACATGTATTAGTTTTGTTATTTTCCAATAATTTACTGTAATGTTTTTTTATTCGATCTTAAAATACTAATGAGTTTATTTTTATAAGTCTTGTATTTCTTTTCTGCTTCCACAGTTCTTAATTTCAGAAATGTTTTATATAACAAGTTTTTCTTTTTACAAGCATTTTGCAGGCCCTTGGTGATCCAAGGCTTATTTCTGTGTTTAACTTTAGTTTCCTTTACCACTAGAGGGCAATCTTTATTATATAGTTGTGATAAAATGGAGACATTCTCCATATGCTGTGTCAATGTCGTCAACATAAACACCGCTCCAGTCTTGTATTTTTAGATCATTTCTAAGATTGTTGATTGCAGTTTCTGTTACAAGTCGTTTAAAAACCTTATCTATTTCAAAGTTATGTGTTACACCAGTGTGTGAAGAAACAAAAACATGCAGATGGTCTGTCACATCATTGATAATAAGATCAGCAGTTACATTCCCCTCAGTGACATTTGTGAAAATGTTATCAATAAGTGTTGCTGAATGTGTTGTTATTCTAGTGGGGTATGTTACTGAAGGGTAGAAACCCATACAAAACATGGATTTTATGAATTCACTTATTTGGATATGGTCATTTGGATTTAATAAGTCAATACTGAAGTCTCCACAGCTTCTTATTACCAACTGCACTGAAAAGCTCAGACAATTTTTTTTTTGAAAATGTCAATATCGGTACCCGGTGCTCAATAAATACAACTTATTATGATGTTTTTTGTAGTTGTAATTAATTCCACACACACTCCATGATGTTTTCCATTTCAAAAGACATATTATCTACAACTTGGCTTTGGTAGCAGGACCTGACATATAAACCAACACCACCACCACCCCCTTTTTTTTTGACCTGCTTGTGGTATATAAATCATAGCCTCTCATTTGCACTGTATGAAGTTGGTCGTTTTTTAGCCAAGTCTCAGAAATTGCAACAGCAGAAAAACTTGTGTTATATTGCAACAAACTGTCCTGGATTTTGGAAAAATTCATATTGAGACTTCTACTATTGAAGTGTATTATTGACAATGATTGGTTGGAAATTGTATTTTTTAAGTTGGTCTGAGCTAAAGTATTTACACTGATGTTTTATACTGTTGAAAAAGTGATTTTTCAGGATCGGTTTCATATTCAACACTGTGTGGCTTATGCTCAGTATATTCATACCCTTTAAAAATAAGGTTGTTTCCTATAAAGGTTTGCATCTTAATTATTCCAGTCAATGGAAACAAATGCACAGTTTATATCTCTTAGATGACAATGAAATGGCAATCATTTCTGGTTAATTTTTGGCTCCATTGATTTTGGTGTACTGTTATGGGGATGGTGTGGGTGAATAATGAGTCTGTCATACCTTAAGTAGGCTATGTCCCCCCCGTGCTCTTGCAGCTTTCAGCTCTGGCATTAATTCTTTTCTCTTCCTTCTTACCAAATCAGTGAAGTCCTCATTGATGAAGATTTTTGTTCCTTTGAGGGACTTGGCTCTTTGAAGAATGGTCATCCTGACCTTGTGCCGCAGGAACTTGACCACAATGGGCCGCGGTCTTTCTTCTCCAGGTTTCCCGGTGCGGTGGGCTCTCTCCATCTCGATCCTTGGTGGTAACTGTAGTTTCACCATGAGAATATTTTTAATCTTCTCCTCTGTGTCGGCCCAGGTCTCTCCTGGTGCCTCCACAACACCATCAAAGACTAGATTATTTCTCCGGGATTGTCCTTCCAGGTATTCAAATTTGTCGGTGATAGTCAACAGACTGGCACACAATTTAAAAACATCCGATTGCAGCACATTGTTGCAGTCTACTTGTTTAGACAAATCAGCTTTTATGTCATCCATGTCTTTCTGGGTGAACTGTAGACTGGTTTTAATGTCCTGCAATTCTCTCATCATCGTGTCCACTCTTGTATTTAGCTGAGTCCATGATCACTTTGATAATGCTTTTGAAAGTTTCCTGTTGTTGGTTTAACAATGCAGAAAACAATTCTTTTTGCTGTTGCAGTAAGTCATTTACCTGTGCGAGGGACACATATTCCTCCTTGGATTTGGCCTCTGCTTTTGGCTTAGGTGGCCTTTTGCCGCAGTTTTGCGATAATTTGCAGTAGACAAGGAGACAAGAGTCTGTTTCCAAGAATATTTCAGTGTTCATGAAAAATTCAAGCAGCAACAATAACAGGAATGCGTGTAAGGCCTGGTGCCAGGCCTGAAGCCTGATGGAGGTGGCTGCAGGGCCTGGTGGTGGCGGCTGCCTGCAGAGCCTGATGGTCGTGGCTGCTGGCTTGGTGATGGTGGCTGCCTGTGGAGCCTGTTGGTGGTGGCTGCCTGTGAGGCCTAGTAGTAATGGTTGCCAGTCCGCTTCTAAGGCAGAAAGGCCCAATTCTAAATCCACCAGAATCTTTCCTCAAGCCACTGCCAAGTGTCAACCAAATCACAACAACAACAGCAATTCCCTCTTGACCTCCTGAACACTCTTCACATACACTTCCTTCAGGATTACTCCTACTCTATCTCTCTTCCTATCTACACCATGGTAGAACAGTTTAACCCTTTGTCAGTCTTGGTTTCATGGACAGATAGTGCTGTGGAGTGTCTGTGTCACAGTTCTGCGACTGTCATGTGACATGGCCTTAAACCATAATAAATCCCCAGTTGTACTAAGTATTCCACCTCACAAGGTGGCAGACACGTATAACTTACTGCTCTTAACTTGGAGGACTAATGGTCTCTAAATAACCCCCCCCCCCAAAAAAAAAAACCCTCACTTCTGGGACACCAGAAAAGAAGAGTTTGTAACCAAATGTTGATGTGCTCGATCACAAAATGGAGGAGGCATTTGCTCCCAAATTTGCCAACTATGATTCTAAAAAGAGATTATTTTGCTTATGAAGGTAAGTATCTACATTTTGTTATAACAGAGGGTGGGCGAAGCTGGTTGATGTTCTCCTGCCACCGACCCCAGCGCCATGTGACTGGACAGAACAATTGCGCTGGTTCCGTGTCATCATATAAGATAAATTGCAGCGGAATAAAAGCAAAATTGAGGTGGAATAATCATAGTTTCAGGATGTGGGAGAGAAAGTGAAAATGACCAGGAGAAGACAAAATAACAACCATGATGCCGCAAAAAGGATGAAGCGAGCCGCCTGGCCAGCGGTAAGTGACGAATGTCTTTGTTTGTTTACATTTGACTGATTTTCTGGTTTACACACTTTGAAGATAACAAAATGCCCAAAACAAAAAACAGTGACAAAAAACAAAACCATTCTTTGTGTAAATATGTCCAAAGTCCGCTTTTGACTGAAAGTTATGTAATTTGATATGGCTGCCATGGCATTATGCAAATTAGATGCGTAAATTTACTCCTATCTCAAACTTTGGATCATATTCTACATCTTTCTAATTGACAGTAAGCCATTATCTCTTACCACTTTCAAGTTATAGCTTTGGAAATCTCTGACATCTGAACTGATTATTTTCTTGAAAAAACCTTGACCACTAGAGGGGGTGGAGGTTGATGGCGTGACGGAGCGCCTCAGATGGTCAAACAGTTAAATCCACCTCCAATGCCTATCATAGCCTTGCTTCCTTCCATCTGGTTTCTTGAATACACAGTATATCTACCTTTCTTCTCTCCTTCATATCAGCCAATTCTCTGCCTTTACCAGTCATGGTCCCTACATTTAACGTCCCTACTCTCACCTCTACGCTTACTATTTCTCTCTCTCTCTCTCTCTCTCTCTCTCTCTCTCTCTCTCTCTCTCTCTCTCTCTCTCTCGGACATGCCACCTCCATCTATCCGCCAGGGGGTGCGGATCGTTCCCCCGGACAGCAGTGTTACTGTGGAGGAGGTCCTTCTGGCTGTGGGCGAGCAGGTGGGCCATGATGCGATCTGCTTTGCGTCCCGAATGAATAGAGCTGTAGTTGTGTTTCTGGCTGCTGAGGACGATGTCCACACTCTGATTGGAAGCGGTGTTGTTATCGGGGAAACGTATATACAGGTGCCCCCCTTATCTATCCCATCAACGTGTATCACCGTCTCAGGTGTTCCACCTTTCATCACTGACGAGCAGTTGGCGACGGAGCTCCGCAGATTTGGGAAGTTTGCGGGCCCGTTTAGAACTGTGACTTTGGGGTGCAAGGATACCAAGTTAAAACATGTGAGATCACTCAGGCGACAGGTGTTCATGTTTTTGGACTCGCCAACTGTGACTCTGGAAGTGTCCTTCCGGGTCAAACACGGGGACGGCTCCTATATGGTGTATGCGAGCTCAGGACAGATGAAGTGTTTTGAATGTGGAGACGTGGGCCATAAACGGTTCGCTTGTCCGCACAGGCAGCGGGCGGGGGGCTCTGATGGAGCCGCGGCTGGAGCTGGCGGTGTGGCCTCCGCTCACGCCGCTGCTGCGGATGGCGTGGCGGGGCCTTCCGCCGCAGCTGAGGCCGGCGGTGCGGCCTCCGCTCCTGCTGCTACTACGGACGACGTTGCGGGGCCTTCCGCCGGTCCTGCTCTGGAGCCTGCCGCTGTGTCTGTGGACAGCCCGGCTGTGGCGTCCGCAGCCCAGCTTACAGCTGGGAGCGTCGCTGGTGACGGCGCCCAAACAGTCACTGATGGTGCGTCAGAATCTCGCTGTGTGACATCAGCGGCTGTGCTTCCGGGGGCTGCTACCGTTTCAGAGCATGAGACGGAGCAACGCCAGTCAGCTGCTGTGGGTGGCGTCCAGGAAAATGTGGCTCACGATGAATCCACTGGGCCAGCTGAATCAAACAGTCAGCTGAGTTGTGCTGACGAGGAAATGGAATCTGATTCCGACACTGTGTCTAATACTGAGTCTATTGGGGCAACTTGCAGTACAAACACGAGTTTGTATTCACTGGAAGAAATAAATGCTTTTCTGGATGAAACCTATAACAAGGCCATTAACGTCACTGATTACTTCAGTGACACTGATAAATTTATCAGTATAATTTATAACTTATAATTTAAGTCCGTTACTGTGCTGAGAAGGCAGGTTGGTCTTGACCTCCTGGATGAAAGGAAACGTTTTTGCCTCAAAAAGCACCTAACAGCCCTGCGTAAAGCAGCAGGGGGACAAAAGGTCAAGCGCGCCCGACAGAAGGAATAAATGACGGTCTTTCCTCTGCCTGTTTCACGCATTTTTGGGATATTGCTGGATCAGACTTTTATGACGTTTCTAATTGACTGTTACAGAACTGGATCTTTACCGGTCTCCTGCTGGCGCGCAGTACTATCTCTGCTGCCCAAGGACAGGGTCTTGGCCTGGATTAAAAACTGGAGGACGGCCTACAAGGTCACGGTTTACTCGCCTGCACCTGGACTTGAGAGTCTTTCTTCTGACTTTTTTAAGCACTTGTGGAATATTATTGGATCGGACTTTTACGACGTTTGAATTGACTGTTACGGAATGGCTGAGGGCATGCAGTGCTATCTCTGCTGCCGAAGGAAGGGGACTTGGCCTTGCTTGACAACTGGAGGCCTGTGGCTCTTCTTTGCACGGACTACAAGGAAGAATCGGACTACCAACACTGGCAATGTGGACTAGATGGACTGCAGGGAATACTTTGTGTTCTGTGGGGGAGGGGGATGAGTTATGTTTGCACTTTTGCAATGTGAGACACTTGGTGGAATGATATTGGTGCTCTTACATTTTTGAATTGTGCAATAAAGGCATTTTTTAAAACTCTCTCTCTCTCTCTCTCCCTCTCTCTCCCCTAACATGCCTTTTCCCTCCCGTCCTCCTCAATCTTCAACCAACAGTAGCCCAATTTCCACCGGCAGCCTGTCAGTTAACAACACCAGTGGTGGTTATTGTTAACCCAGGCCTCGACTGGTCTGGTATGAAAGTCTCATTCGTCATGATCCACATTTGATTTGGCAAAGGTTTTACGTCGGATGCCCTTTCTAACACAACCCTCCCCATTTACTTGGGCTTGGGACCAGCACTAGGAGTACAGTGGCTTGTGCACCCCCTGTGGCTGGGTTCAACGCTTCCTGAATTATTTGAAAATAAAAGCCCTCTATAGCAATTCAAGTATAATGGTTGTTTTTGTTATGTGCTTTTATTGTGAAATGCTGTCAACCAGATATAAGTGTCTGAAAACTGCCACCCAGCCAACTGTTTTTCTCACAAGTTTTTTTTTTTTTTTTTTAAAGTAAAAGACGTTCAAATGAAGGAAAAGAGAAGAGAAGCCAAGTTAATTTTATGAAAGGCTAGCACTTTATTCATTTGTGGATCCATCTTTGATTAAAGCTTTATTTCAAAGGTTTTGTTTGGTTTGCACTTGATTCCCAATAAGAAAAAAAATGGTTTTGTTTGAATTAAAAAGAACAGATTCATCATAATTCCTGTTTTTTTGTAGTTATATATATATATATACAGTATATATATATATATATATATATATATATATATATATATATATATAAATATATATATATACACACACACTTTTTTTTTTTTTTTTAAGCAAATCAAATTGTTAATCGAATGTGGCATGGAAAAATCCGGGATTTTTGGGGGGAGGCCATATCACCCTGGCCTATCTGGAGGTAATGAATTCCACACATTAATTGCTCAACAAAAAATGCTGATTGTCCAAAGAAGGTTTTCCATAATGGTATTCAAATATTACCACTCACAACCATCCATATGAGTCTACCTGTTCATACAAACACAAAGTCACCAAGCACTGATGGAGCAAGACTGTTTAAAATTTTCCAGACTAACAAAAGATCATGGTATTTAATTCGTTCATCCCAGCCTAACAGATTATATTATGACTAGCATTGATGCCCGCTGAATATGGCATGCAGTGTTTAAGGGTGGTGGGACTACAACAGCAATAGCAAGCAACTTTCTTCCACATACATACAGACATACATCAGTGACACAACGCATCTGGCATGCATTAAGCCTGATGATACAGAAAGAATGATTTTAAGGTTATCATATAGAAACCTGCTGCACCAATGAACATTTTAGACATCTACCGAGATGTTAAGCGGCAACTTTGTACTCAATCACTTCAGTCATTCCCATCTTAATCAGTTACCCTGCAGAATGGTCCATGGAATCTCATGAAATCCTTTTTCTATTATCGGATCAATCATTTTATAATACTGTGTTCTGTGTTTTGGACACCAACATTATGGAAAGGTGAACTAAAAAAACTGAAGCTGGGATATGTGGCATTTATAAATTAAACAGTCCCTCCAGGATTTCGCAATGCTGCGATCACGCCAATTCATGTGAAATCAGCCAATCAACGCAACTATTCCACGACCTTGCAACTTTGTCCAATCACCACAACTTTCCCGCAATTTTAGCCAATCCTCGTCAACTTCCGCCAATTTCACCAAATAAATTTGTCTCTGACTGGCGCGCAAACGGTCAGTCTAACTAACCAAATGCATCGCTGCACCGTGTTCACTTCCGTGTTTACAGGACTATTAACGGAGTGTGTGATTAAAAAAAAAAAAAACATTCACCCGCGAGGTTTCCAACACCCTCCCTTCCTCCGTCTCCCCCAGCCTGCCGGTGGATGTCTCGCCACGTCTCTGTCCTGAATGCATGTATGAAGCACTGGGTTTGTGTTGAAAAATGTCCACCTGCCCCAAAAGCACCCCGTTGCTGGAGTGCGCATGAGGAGAAACGCCATAAAACTATTAAAATTACAGCGAGTGTTAACATTTTACACATCTTTAGAAGTAAAACCATTACTACATCTGGTCATAGACAATACAGACTAACAAAATAAATTTGTTATTTTTTCCTCTCTGCTCGGTACCGAGTGGTTGGGGACCGTAGGGAGTTTGCAAATGAAGGTGCTGACAATAATTTCTAAATCTATATTCTTTAACATTCATTCAATGCAATTTAGCTGTTGTAATGGATATTGTGTTAATGTTTGTATCTGCTGTTGGACAAAAGAGTTTTTCTGTATAGCAGAAGTTTTTGCTTAATTTACAAATCATTGAAATAGGAAATGTTTGACAATCCTGTGCTTTTCTTGTATTGTTATATAGAATATCAGTGCAGTAAAATGGAAAAAAAAACATCTGCTTTAAAATCTGTAATTCTTCCCACAACATTTAGAGCAAAAAACACTCTAAAAACATTGCAACTTTTATCGCAACTTTTTAAAAAAGCTCCCGCTAATTCAGGCTTTTTGTGCCACAACAATCAGAAAAACATCCCGCGAAATCCTGGAGGGCCTAATTCTAGTACAACCCATCATAATAACAGTAGCTCAAAACAAACGGAAAATTATGTAAAACAGCAATAAAATGCTAATAGTATATACAGTAAGAACATGCATGACGGTCATGTCACTGTTCTTAGAATGAAGCCTGTAAGCCTTGAAAGCCTCAGAGCATCATTGAACCTTCAGATGGCCATCACTACTGAAGCACTGTAGCATTTATTGTTGTTTACGGCCTGTTAATGTTTACTTTACTCCTGCTCCAATCAACATGGACTTGGGTGCACACCGCTCACTCACTCGCTCTTTTGCTCAACCACTTGCACAGAGTGTCACCTAGGTTTCGATCAGTGCTTCCTCTGCTGGCGGACACTACAACTGCATTTAAGAATGAAGTTTCAAATACGATCAAACATGATATAAATAATAGATTTTTGGGAATGGACTGGTGGGCCACACTGAATGAGGTTGGAGGCCGGCAGTTGCCCATCCCTGACCTATTTGCACAATATGTTCCTATGAACACAAGGAGCATAAGCTCCACAGAAGGGCTTAAATCAGACTTTACCTGCTGTCTACCTGGCTGCTGTCCAGTGGGGGTACACACGATTCCTCCAGCACCATACACGTCCATTTCCCTGTCCAAAGACACTCCACAACGAGTGTATTATGGAGAGTAAGCAACGCAGTCTGTCTCCATTTCCCCATCCGACAACAGTCCAGCAGCAGTGTGAAGAGAGAGCCACACAGAGAGAGAAGCGGAGTGCGCGAGATTGGATCCGGGTGCGCTTGATTCTTGAACAGAAGTAACCGCACACAGCAGAAAGCCGTTTTGGTAACGTACGAACACATCCAGATCCCTGTCAGTCCACACCGCCTGTACTGGGCAGGCGGGCAGATGGACAGACGGACAGACAGCTAGATAGACAGACAGACTTTATCGATTCAAAACTGGGAAATTACAGAGACCCGCAGATCCTATACTCCACCGACTTTGTCAGGTGCGCTTGATTCTCCCCCGGCGTACACCTCCACCAGTAAAGGTGGGTTAAAAAAGGTCACCTTTGACGCGTTTTATGGTCAGGCGGTCAGTGAAACCATGTCAGGTACTGTAGCATTACCATGCAAAAGATTAATGAAAGTGTATATTGCAGTTTGGGGAACTGGAAGTGTTTGGGTGCAGTTGCAGAGAAGAGCCTCCATGGCAAGACATGGCACAGTGGACATTAATGGCAAAATCTCCAGCTTATTATTGTGTTTTTGAGTGGAAATTTATCAGTTTTCAGTGAAGTGGTCAGTGAAACTTGCAAGATGCATTCTTCAGGTATTGTGCCATCACGTGCAAGAGATCTTTTGGCGGGTCCTGTGGTCGTGACGTGCAGACGCACGGACAGACGCACGGACAGACACACAGACAGACGGAGATTTCTTTGAATTGTATGTAGAGTGATAGCGCCATTGAGGAAGCAGGAACCAGAAACGTCAAGGTTAACGTCCAAGAACGGATAATTTTTTCACACATGAGTTGTTCAGAACTTCTTATAACAACTCCTCATACAAAGATATACTGTAGAGTGATGATAATCAAGTCAGTGGCGGTAATGCACCTGTAAGCTGGTTGCCAACCGCCAATCAAATTTAAAAGAAGAGAGCCCATGGTCATGCATGCATGCCACACACACACACACACACACACACACAGAGCGCGCAGAATAAGACTTTAACAATGGCTATGTTTACATGGACACAAGTAACCGGATTAAAAGCCTGATCGGAATAAAAATATTCTAACCCGATCACGCTCATTCGGATCAAAATTTCATTCCGATTGAGAGGGGTGGGTTATGCTGATTGTTAATCCGAATGGTGCGCATGAAAACACTTATTCCGAACGTAGGGCAGAAAATATGTTTACTGCGCATGTCTGTACACCAGCCGCACGTCGACGTGACGTATTTCCGCCTTAGCAGCAGCTAGCAGAAAACATAGCGGGAGTAAAACAAATCTGGTCTGTATCATCCTGTAGTCTCCCTCTGTTCATCATATGCAGGAGTATGTACTTGTAGCTTCATTACGGAAACCAGCAGAAGCAAAAGTACAGTCTGAATAACACAATACAGATCAATTTCGACACGAAGCAGGGCTTGCTAACACCGGAAGTTGCTTCTTCTTCTACTATTTTCGGAATGTCGAAATGCCGACGTGTGCATGTCAAAATGATTTATTCCGTTCAAACGTGTGACACATGGAAACGCACGGCCTAATCAGATCAGCTTTTTCAGGATCCATGTAAACAGTAAAATTCTGATCTGAATTGTAATCAGATTGAAGAAATTTTGCCCATGTAACCGTGGCCACTGATGATAATGATTAGTGCAGTGGTTAGCACTGTGGCAGCACAGCAAGAAGGTCACAAGATTGATTCCACCCTTGACCATCGTGGGTTCGAACCCACCCCCTGACCATCGGTGACCCTTCTGTGTGGGGTTTGCATATTCTCCCTTCGTCTGCGTGGGTTTTCTCGAGGTACTCCGGTTTTCTCCCACATGCCAAAGACATACAGGTAAGGCTAACTGGCATCAACTGGGGATTCTAAATTGTCCTTAGGTATGAATGTGAGCGTGAATGGTTGTCTGTCTCTCTGTGTTGGCCCGGTGATGGACTGGCGATCTGTCCGGGGTATACCCTGCCTCTTGCTCAAAGACGCTGGGATAGGCTCCAGCACCCCCCCCCCCCCCTCCCTGGCCAGCAACCCAAAAAGAATTAAGCGGTAGAAGATGGATGGATGATAAGGATTAGGTTTATTTAATATTTATTGGGTATCATTTGTTACTCTCAAAAGCATGGCGTAGTAGTTAGCGTGTTTGCTAATGTCTCTTAAACATTTACTCATTCCAAATAACACTGGATGGTGCTAATTAGGGGTAGAAATCTCTAAAGACCTCACAATTCAGTTGCGATTCAGAGAGCTGTGATGCGATTATAACACGATTGTTAATGCATCTTTTTTTTTTTATATATATATACAGTATATATGTTCAGGATTTGTTCTTCCCCCCGTGTCTATTTGGTACTTTCTCTATTTCACGGCTCTTCAAATCCAGACCTAGAGGCTCTTTCATCCGGACCCAGAAGCTTTTTGATACCATCTGAAGAAAAAAAACCCACAATGGAATTGGGGGGGGGGGGGGCAAACGGAACTCAAACATTGTAATGGCTGACAGCCAGACAGTTTATGGCATAAGGACAGCCCTGGATGGAGTGCGGTCTGAGGCCCCATCAAACTAGGCAAAATGTTCAGTGAAGGAGGGCAAGCACAAGAAATCACACCATGCTCCCCACCCAAAGGAGACAAAAAAACCTGCCACAACTGCCGCTGGTGTCAGTGAACCACAACCTGGAAAGGGAGCCCATATTTTGCCTTTGATAATCAGGGTCCCCGCCTGCTCCACACAACCCCACGGACCAGTGATCCACACACGATGCAAAACAAAAGTCAGGGAGCCACCATCAGACAGCGGTAGGGTTGTTTCCAGTTTTTATTAGAACTCTGATATTCATGTTATAAATTCTGTGTTTTTGACGAAAAGACTATATTACTTATTTTATTTCACCTTTATTTAATATATTCACTTCTTTGTGCTTATCAACTTTGCTGTGCTGCCTGTATGTGCCTAAATCAGCATTGTGTACGTGCATTATGCAACATCTGTGCTCGTGAGCACTCCATTCTGTTCGAGAATCATAATCGGCTTGAATCAGAGCCCCCTGAATCGTAATCAGCTTGAATCATGAGATGCCTAAAGATTCCCGCCCCGAGTAGATATGTAGTTTTTGTCTAGTAAACTTGACTTTTTGTAAATTTGCAAATGTTTCCTGTAAATTTACAATTTTCTTTCTCAGAAATGTATGATTTTTTTCTTGTAAATTTGCAGCTTTTTCCCATAAGTGTAAGTTCGTACATTCCTTCTCATAAATTTGTGACTGATTACAATAATACTATGTCCCCTCAATATTTTCTCTAGAGAAAATGTTCTGTTTATTGTCCTTTCCCAACATGAAAATGAAATATCTGCCCATTCAGCATGTTGGCACTGCTCCGGACCTCTGGCCCACTGGAAAAAACAAATGCGGACTCCTGGCAAACGCATTTGTGGACTCCTGCTCTATTTGGTACTTTCTCAATCATACCTCTGTCACAGAAGAAAGATGATACTTGCAAAGGTTATCAAAATGCTGCTAGAAGGGCTACTAAATCTTAATTGCAGGATGACTACTAAGCTCTGCATGTCACCCACCAGAAATACTACAGTACCTGGTTACTACCTTTTCAATTCAGGCTGAACCCTCAACATTTTAAAATCAATTTTTTGACATTTGTGCATTAATTCAGAATCTTCCACATATGGTGAAATGATGCATCTTTAAAAAAATAAATAAATAAATAAAAAACCCACAAGATTATTTCCCCCACTGAGCTCCAATGAGCCTGTGAATCACACCGAAACACACATCTTACTTCCAGTTTTCAATTTAAGCGTGCAGTGTACCAAGAAGCTGTTGTTTTAGACTGCCTATAAAAAGTATTCACCCCCCCCCCTTGGATGTTTCAACCTTTTATTGCTTTATAAAATGAAATCATGGTCAAAATAATTTGGCTTTTTTGACAAAAAAAAATTGCAAAAAAAAAAAAAGCTTCTTTCATGTCAAAATGAAAACAAACTACTGTCAATTAAAATAATATAAGGTAAAGTGAATGATTGCATAAGTATTCACCCCCTTCAGGTCAGTATTTAGTAGATGCACCTTTGGCTGCAATCACAGCACTGAATCTGTGGGGATATGTTTCAATCAGGCTAGCACATAGTGACACTACAATTTTTCTCCATTCCTCCATGCAAAACAGCTCAAGCTCTGTCAGGTTGCTCAGGGAATTGGGTGTAAACAGCCCTTTTCAAATCTAGCCACAAATTTGAGATGTGGGCTTTGACTTGGCCACTCCAGAACATTCACCGTGTTGTCTGTGAAACATTTCTGTGTAGTTTTTGCTGTATGCTTAGGGCCGTTGTCTTGCTGGAAAATAAATCTTCTAAGTTGTAGTTCTCTTGCAGACTGAATTAGATTATCCTCCAGGATTTGGTGATATTTTCTGTATCCATGTTCCCCTCTACCTTTACAAGCCTTCCAGGGCCTGATGCTGAGAAGCATCCTCAAAGTACGACGTTGCCACCACCATGCTTCACGGTGGAGATGGTGTGTTTGTGGTGATGTGTAGTGTTTGGTGGTCGCCAAACATAGCGTCTATTCCGATGGCCAAAAAGCTCAATTTTTGTCTCATCAGACCAAAGAATCTTCTTCCAATTGACCTTGGAGTCTCCTACATGCCTTTGGGCAAATTCCAGGCGAGATTTCTTGTGAGCTTTTTTCAACAGTGGCTTTCTCTTTGCCACCCTCCATACAGCTTCAACTGGTGAAGAACCTGAGCAACAGTTGTTGCATGTACAGCCTCTCCCATCTGGGTCACTGAAGCGCTCAACTCCTTCAGAGTGGTTGTACAGGGGTGTGAAAAAGTATTTACCCCCTTCCTGATTTCTCTTTTTTTTTTTGTATGTTTGTCACACTTACAGTAAATGTTTCAGATCATCAAACAAATTTAAATATTAGACAAAGATAAGTAAACACAAAATGCAGTTTTTAAATGAAGGTGTTTATTATTAAGGGGAAAAAAAAACCCAAACCTACATGGTCCTGTGTGAAAAAGTGATTGCCCCTAAACCTAATAACTGGTTGGGCCACCCTTAGCAACCACAACTGCAATCAAGTGTTTGTGATAACTGGCAATAAGTCTTTTACAGCACTGTGGAGGAATTTTGGCCCACTCATCTTTGCAGAATTGTAATTCAGCCACATTGGAGGGTTTTCGAGCATGAACTACCTTTTTAAGGTCATGCCACAAAATCTCAGTTGGATTCAGGTCAGGACTTGAACTAGGCCACTCCCAAAGTCTTCATTTTGTTTTTCTTAAGCCATTCAGAGGTGGACTTGCTGGTGTGTTTTGGATCATTGTCCTGCTGCAGAACTCAAGTGCACTTCAGCTTGAGGTCACAAACAGATGGCCGGACATGCTCCTTCAGGATGTTTTGGTAGACAGCAGAATTCATGATTCCATTTACCACAGCAAGTCTTCCAGGTCCTGAAGCAGAAAAACAGCCCCAGACCATCACACTGCTACCACTATATTTTACTGTTGATATGATGTTCCTTTTCTGAAATGCTATGTTGCTTTTACGCCAGATGTAATGGGACGCACACCTTCCAAAAAGTTCAACTTTGGTCTCGTCAGTCCACAGAGTATTTTCCCAAAAGTCTTGAGGATCATCAAGATGTTTTCTGGCAAAACTGAGATAAGCCTTTATGTTCTTTTTGCTCAGCAGTGGTTTTCGTCTTGGAACTGTGCCATGCAGGCCATTTTTGCCCAGTCTCTTTCTTATGCTGGAGTCATGAACACTGACCTTAACTGAGGCAACTGATGGCTGCAGTTCTTTGGATGTTGTCGTGGGGTCTTTTGTGACCTCTTGGATGAGTCGTTGCTGTGCTCTTGAGGTAATTTTGGTCGGCCAGCCACTCCTGGGAAGGTTCACTACTGTTCCATGTTTTCGCTATTTGTGGATAATGGTTCTCACTGTGGTTTGCTGGAATCCCAAAGCTTTAGAAATGGCTTTATAACCTTTTCAAGACTGATAGATCTCAATTACTTTGTTTCTCATTTGTTCCTGAATTTCGTTGGATCGCAGCATGTCTAGCTTTTGAGGATCTTTTGGTCTACTTCACTTTGTCAGGCAGGTCCTATTTAAGTGATTTCTTGATTGAGAACAGGTGTGCCAGTAATCAGGCTTGGGTGTGGCTAGAGAAATTGAACTCAGCTTCCAAAGATGTGATAAACCACAGTTAATTTATGTTTTAACGTGGGGCAATCACTTTTTCCCCACACAGGGCCATGTAGGTTTGGATTATTTTTTTTTAACCCTTAATAATAAACACCTTCATTTAAAACCTGCATATTGTATTTACTTGTGTTATCTTTAATATTTAAATTTGTTTGATGATCTGAAACACTTAAGTGTGGAAAAACATACAAAAAACTGAGAAATCAGGAAGGGGCAATCACTTTTTCACACCACTGTAGGTGTCTTGGTAGTCTCCCTCACCAGTTGCTCGATCACTCAGTTTGTGAGGGCGGCCAGCTCTAGGCAGATTTAGATAAGTGCCAGACTGCTTACATTTCTTAATGATGGATTTAACTGAACTCTATGGGATGCCTAGTGAGTTGGAACTCTTCTTGTAGCCATCTCCTGTCTTAAACTTTTCAATGATCTTTTCTCTGAGTTGCTTGGACTGTTCTTTTGTCTTCATGTTGCAACTGTAGCAGTAATACTGATGAACCAGAGACTGAACCTCCCAGACACAGGTATTTTTATACTACAATCACTTGACACACATTAACTGCACTCAGGTGATCTCCAATTTCGTTAATTGTGAGACTGCAGGAATCAACTAGCTGGACCTTTGTTGAATTAGGTCAGTCATTTTAAAGGGGGTGAATACTTATGCAATCATTTACTTTACCTTACATAATTTTAATTAATTGACAGTAGTTGTAAAAATCAAATAATTTCACACTGACCCGTGAAACTGTACTTTACATAAATTTAAAGATCCACTCCAGCAGCTCTAAAACCACCTCAAAAACCAATGTGTTTTGCCCAAAATAGTATACTGTGGCTTTTTACACACAAAAAAAACTTTCACTGCCTTAGAATGGCTTGGAAAGAGCTTTTATGTCTTTGACCTACTTAAGTATGTGCGGATCTATGAATATTCTAATTAGCTTCACTCATACTCCCGCCCACCAGTAGCTTGAAGAAGACAAGGATTTTGTACTAGGCTCTGAGAAGGCGATCTAACTTGAGGAAGTACAGTCACAGGTGAAACCACAGAAGAGTTGTTGCCCGGCCTGGCATGGAGGCTGGAACTTCCAGCCTGGAAGGCTCCCCGCCGGTATCTGGTTACCCACTCACCGCGGATTCCCTCACTGGGTGCCAGTGAGCAGTTCCTCTCGGTCCGGTGTGCCCACCAGCCAGCTGGCTTCCGAGGCACTTCTCGGCCTCCTTCCTTCAAAGCTTGCCTTGCTTCGAGCTGCTCCGAGGCAAACTGCTCGCCGGCCCTCAGCAAGGTGATCCGCAGTGAGTGTGTAACCAGAGACCGTTCCTTCGGGGGAAGAGGGAGGAGCGCTCAGTCAGTTCCTTTGGAGCGTTCTCCCCGGCTCACTCCAGGGAGAGGCGAGGCGGCTGGCGAGGCGGCTGGCGGGGTGCCCCAGCGGGTGCTCCCAGCGAGGCGAGGGGAGGCTTCCAGCCGGGCAGCAACTTCCTCTCCACTCTACTGAGAATGATCCTTCCACAGGTTCACCTACGACAATACTCACCCGGCCGTTGCGCCACGCACACCAGAGCCGTCTCTCCCGGCATACAGGCTGTAAACCTGTGTCCTCTTCAGGTATTTTAACAGGGACACGAGGTTTTTCCAAATAAAATTAATCATTGCTGTCATATTTTCTTGTCTGTGGGTAAGACATGTAATTTAAAAGAGGATTTCTTGCTCACAGCCAAAAACTGAACACATACGTGGGGCTGAAAAGTTCATAGGCTGAAAAGGTCATAGTTATCAAATTTGACCAAATGTTGTTTATTTTTCAACATACTGTAGTCTCCCCTTAGTTCACACACTTCTTCCACAGGTGTTGCAGTGCTTGGATCCCTGCCTGTGGTCGAAAAATAAACCACATTTGGTCAAATTTGACCACTATGAACTTTTCAGCTCCCCCGTATAATCTGCCATCTTTCCCAACTTGTAAAAAGCTGAGCTCCTGCTTGCTCCTCGGCTCCTCCCTCTTCCCCTGAGTCAAGTAGGGGTCCCAATACTCAGCCTGATTGGTTAACGAGTTGAACTCGGGAGATTCCGCGGGCGGTCACGTCTGTGCATCTTAGTGCGTCTCAGTGCGCACTGAAAAAAAAAAAAAAAAAAAGCTGTATTTGCGGTCTTCCAGTACAGACACAGCCGTAAACAGAAAGCCAAAGAAGTGTTTGATTGGTTTAGAATGAGACTGACATCTCATTCGACCAACAAGTGCCTTGATTTGGGTTTTTAAACCATGAATAACCAATGATCGTAAACCTAGCAAGAAGTATCTGCCCATCAACGACCGCGAATACAACGAGCCAATTGAAGCCGAGTAATCTGACAATGGGAGTGTCGTTTAGTCAATCAATTTCTGACTTCAATGACATCCTACATGCCTAGTTCAGTGTTTATGTTTCTGGTAAAATACCATGCGTTTGTAACCCAGTGCTAAAAACATAAATAAAATTATGAATATCGATACCGCTTTAAAAAAAAGGGACACTCATTTCACAGTGGGAATGGATATTTTGAGGATAGATATATAAATAGATATAAGTTCATAAAATATACCCATAACTAGTTTAAAAACATTTCTAGGGGCTCTGATGGGGTTCCTAGTGTTTTTATTTGGTATATTGAGTAACCAATGGCTGCGTCATTTGTTTGGCAGCATCAGCCAATGGGGTAACGCCAGTCAATGGGGTCACGCGCTTTCTCGCTCGGTCTTAGTGTAACCTGCAGAATGCTGCTCAGTCGAAGCAGAGACATCGACTGAGAGAGCGCGATCCCTTACTGAGACGGTGAGCTAACGTGCTAGTAGCAGCCTTTGCCTGGATAAAACGCGTGAGACTGGTAATCCAAAACCAACATGAGAAACGAGACATTGCTGAATTATCAAATTCTAATACCTCTTTTGTTAAATTTTAAGATTTGAACTCAAAGGCTGTGAACTCACGTGAGCGCGGGAATCCTTTGAGGCATGTGTTGCTAGTCATGGTGAGTGCCATTCATTGTGTATGTGGAATGCTAACCGCTAGCTTAAAATGCTAACCTCCAATGCTAATTCCGGCTAGGTTTTTCATGGGAGAAAGCCGTTTTTCAAAGCTGTAATGGTTAGCAACGGTCCCATTTCACTTGCCATTGAATGTTACTTAAGAGTGAATGTTGAATCTGTGGTTTACAGGTGTTTGGAGTGTAAATTTGTGTTAAATTGTTGTGCTAGCACATTTTCTTTTTCTCCTCTGTGGGCTAACTTGGTGTAGCACACTTTTTTTTTTTCTTCTTGTCAAGTGCTTTCAAATGCACTTGACTTATTTATTTTCGGTACCATGTCCTAGTTTAAGTTTTGTGTTCTGACCTATCCTGTAGGTCAGGTTTCTTTTTGGCCTGGTTTGACCAGAACGTGGATTCTCCAGATCTGGATGGCGAGCCGAAGCCCGAACTTACCTAACTGGTAGAGGTGATCCAACTGGTCACTATCATACTGAAACGAACACTGAGAAACTGACACTAATACTCAAAGACTGGAATCAATTGTAAATATATTTTGGGGTATTTTTTTTTATTTTTTATTATTATTGTTACCAGTGCTCATGTTTGTTTAAGTGTACACAACTGTTAAAAAAATACATATACTTGCAAGTTTCCATACTTCTTGTGTGTGTGTCATCTATTGTTACGCCCTCCAGGCTCCTACGAACCTAGATTCTATCTGACCTGGCCCAATTGCCCCTTCTGTCCAGGTAGTAAGGTTAAAGTTAACTACACTGCCATACCCAGAACTACCAAAAGGGTACAAGACTGTGCACCTAAAGTAAGTAGGTGTTACACAATTACACGTTCTCGTGCGTAAAATCTCTTTTCACTCCGCCGCTGTGTGACACGCAGTCCTTTGTGATACTGTGCAGAAGGGTCAGGGTAAGATTAGCCATTATTTTACTTGTTTTGAAAAATGGTTCACAAAATAAACCGAAAGGGCCTGCATGAAATCGCAGATGGCTTGACCGGGTCAGGTGACTAGACGATGGATCAGTAAACAATGGAGGTTTCCATTGATCAACGGAATAGCTGACGATCGTCACACACCAGTGGACAATACCAGCGACAATGCGGTTGTGGACAGGTAAGTCTTATAATCTAAATTATTCTTTATTGATAAAAATAGTAATAAAAATAACTTTTGACCAATCGCGGTAATTACAAGGGTCCCGCATGGCGACGTTTTTGTGTGCGCCGTGGGGGGGTGGGGGGTATTTGTTACTGTGTATATTGCAGAAAAATTGAAAAATTTAATAATTTTTTACTATAATTTTTATTTCACTGTAGGTTATTTTTTCCTGTAAAAAAAAAAAAAAAAAGTTACTGTGCTGTGTATGTCTGGGTTATTATGCCTTTGTTTTACTGTGTAAACGTTATCTGGTGAAATGGAGCCCTGACCATGTGAGCACACTAATGTGAGAACCCCAGGTGGACCCCGGTATTCAATCTGTACATTTTCAATCCAGTGATTTACAAAGTGATTCATAATTTTCTAAAGCCTCATTCAGAACATTATAGTCCCATAGACTGGTTTTCATCTGGGGCAGCATTTATAAACCACTGGATGGAGAATGTACCTGTACATGTACGGATTGGATTCCGTGGTCCACTTGGGGTGCGCACTTGGTCAGGGGTCCAGTTGACCTGTATCTGTGTAAACTGGTGAGATAGTGAACTCTGGAAAAATTGGAGAGGGGAGAGGGTTGTTTTTGTGTATACTTTAGTGAAATGTATTAATTTTTCGCATAATTTTTCTTACACTGTAGGCTATTTTTGCCTGTAAAAAAAAAAAAAAACAGGAACTGTGCTGTGTATGTCTGGGTTGTTACCCCTTGGTTTTACTGTGCAAACTGCTGAGATAGTGAACTCTGGAACATAGTTTTCCAAACTGTGCCATTTGGCACAGTTTGGCACAGTTCAAGAATGCCTTGTTACAACCTGAGAAAAAAGCTGCGTAATATATTCATTTTTTGTGGTATTGTTACAAAATTTTGACCTGAACTTGAAAACACTTGGTTCTACATTTCTGTTGTTTTCCAGCAAGTTTCACACAGCTGTATGTTATTTGCAAGCATTTGTATCTAAAAAAAACACCCAGGCGAACTTTATTTTCTTCAAATTCAGTATGTTTAGATGATTGTTACTGAGTGGCAGGAGCACTTAGAGAGATTATGACTGTTTTGCCAAAAAATTCAGAGTGTTTTCTTTTAAATGAGACCAACCCCATGAAGATGCTGCAAAGGGTTGAAGAAAAGCTTTTGATTTACTTTGGGCATGTTATTTTTAGGCGTTTTTAGGGAAGTTGAACAGAGTTCAACAGGTTAATGTTATAACCAATCAAGCTAAGCAGGAATACTGACGTAGCTAGAAACACTGTCTTAATGTTATAACCAATCAGGCCAAGCAGGAATAGTGACATAGCTAGAAGCACTGTCCAAATCTGCCCTTTGTTGGGGGGTGGAGCTTAAGCAGACATTCACACCAGACATTCACACCAGAAAAACACATACTGTATTGCCCAAAGTAGTATATTGTGGCTTTTTACCCACAAAAAAAAATTTCACTGCCTTAGAATTGCTTGGAAAGAGCTTTTAAATCTTTGACTAGTTTTTAACTTTTTAATATGACCCTTCTCTCTTATCTCTGGTTTTTCTCTCATCCCTTTGTCTTTATACCCTGATTGATGGAGCCTTGAGTATTTTTATCATGTTTATAGTCAGCTTCATGTGTGCCTGTGTTTGTGTTTATGTTGAATGTAATTGTGGCTTGTAAATATGGATGTCACCAGACTGCAAAACAAATCTACCTATGGGTACAAATAAAGTAACCTGAACCTGAACCTAAATCTTTCACCCAGTTAAGTATGTGTGGATCTATGAATATTCTTATTAGCGGCCTGCAGGGCTTGCACGTGATTGGTCGCTGCGCTCCCGACCTACAGGGCTTGCGCATGATTGGTCGCCACGACTCCTGGTGGGCGGACTGCTAGTCTGGTCACGACGTTTCCGGACGTTAAAGTTTTGCCTATATCTTCAAAAGTAAAAAGCAAAACACTTTTCTGAAAGCAGTCTCACCAAGTGCGGCGCCCTGTCTGCCAGCGACAGCGGCAAGCCGGCGCCAGTTCTGCTTACCAAAAGTGGCCCACTGGGCAGCTCACATTCCGCAGCTCAGCACCCTGTCTGCCAGCGAAGTGAGCTGAGAGCAGCGGTCTCACTGAGCAACCTTCAAGCTGGGTCCCCCCGGGTCCCCTCCTCCCTCCTCCTCCACTGCTTTGCTAATCGCTATGCAAAACAGACACTTTCAGGCCCCTCAAACCTGCTGCTCCTCCCTCTTCCCCCAAAGTAGCCAAGAGTATCTGTCTGACTGGTTAATGTTATAACCAACCAGGCTAAGCAGGAATATTTACATAGCTAGAAACAGTCTGTCCAAATTCGCCCATTTTTGGGACTGTGGTGACATTTTGCTCTTGATATGTCTTGTAAGTTACAACTAACATGTTACAGACATGTTAACAACAGAAAAAAAAAACTTGATTTTTGCTGGAGTGTCACTTTAATATTCTTATAAAAAAAACTGAATTATCTCCAACAGTGACAAAACTGTACATTTTAAATAATGTCAGTTCAGCACTTAACAACGCAATCATGTTTTTTTTTCCTTCTTTTTCCTGGGTAAATCAAGGGAAGATGGGAAGTAGTGAGGTGGAAAACACCTGCTAAATAAATGTGATATATTTACTGAGCTCCAGTGCATGTGTGCGTGTGATGCTCTTTGGGAGTTCCAAAACCGGGCTAATGATGCTAGGCAGGCTACTAAATCTTAACTGCAAAATGATTACTAAGCTTAGTTTACAAAACACCCACACTGAAGCATCCAGGAGACCAAGATACCTGTACTACAAAGTTCAGTATACCCAGGGTATTTTTCATTTATCTAGCTTCACGAACCCAGAAATTCTGGATCAGGATAATCCATCCTACAATCATGGTCATCAAATCAGTAGGTGGACCCTGGGTTGTTTATCTTATCTTGTTAGTGCATACACATACAGCAGGAAAAATAAGTACTGAACATGTCAACATTTTTCTCATTAAACATATTTCTGATGGAGCCACTGACCTGAAATTTTCACCAGATATCAGTAACAACCCAAGTAATCTATACATACAAAAAAAATCAAGGCAAGTGTGTTCACAAAACAAGTTATATTTCATAAAGTGGAATGACACAGGTGGCAGCGTGGTGGCGGAGTGGTTAGCATTGCGGCAGCACAGCAACTCACCCTTGGCCGGGGAATCCTGGGTTCAATCCCAGACCCCGAACAACAGTGATCTGTGCGGAGATTGCACGTTCTCCCCGTGTCAGCGTGGGTTTACTCCAGGATTTTGTCCGGTTTCCTCCCACAAGCCAAAAACATGCAAGTTGGGTTAATTGGCATCAAATGGGGATTCTAAATTGTCCTTAGGTATGGATGTGAGAGTGAATGGTTGTCTGTCTCTCTGTTTTGGCCCTGCAATGGACTGGCGATCTGTCTAGGGTGTCCAGCCCCCCGCGACCCAAAAAGGATTAAGCAGAAGAAGATGGATGGATGGATGGAATGATACAGGGAATAAATATTGAATATGCTTGGTGAAATTCATTTACTATTTAGTAGAAAACCCTTTGTTGGCAATAGCTTCCAGATGCCTCCTGTAAGGAGAAACTAGGTGCAGGCATTGCTCCAGGAGTGATTTTAGCCCATTCTTCCACACAAACTGTCTTCAAATCTTGAAGGTTCCGTGGGTGTCTTCTATGAACTCTGATCTTCAGTTCATTCCATAGATTTTCAATTGGATTCAGGTCAGGTGACTGACTGGGCCATTCTAGGAGATTTATTTTCCTTCTCTGGAGCCAGTTGAGAGTTTCCTTGGCTGCGTGGTTGGGACTGTCTTGCTGAAATGTTCACCCTCATTTCATCTTCAGTATCTTGGCAGATGGCAACAGGTTCTTATCTAGGATGTGTCTGCACATTTGTCCATTATCTTTCCTTCAATTACAGTATATGAAGTCTGCCTGTACCATGTGCTGAAAAACACCCCCACACCATGATGTTCCCACCTCCCAACTTCACTGTTGGTATGGTGTTTTGAGGCTGATGTGCAGAGCCATTTCTCCTCCAAGCATGCTGTGTGTTGTGGCTAGGGCTGCAACGATTAATCGATGTCATGGACAACGTTGATCATGAAAATTTGTCGACGCTGATTTTTTATTGTTAACAAATCATTTAATTTTGAAGTTTATATGCATGCCGCGAAAATGTTCAGTTTAACTGTTCCAGTGAAGAAGAGGAGTGCATCATGGTGACACAGAAGAGAAAAAAATCACGGAGAAGAGGCCAAAACTTTCCAAAGTAAGGGAGCATTTTACCAAAAATAAACAAATGAAACAAGTTAAATGCAAACTCTATAAAGCAGAGTTGTCATTACCATAGCAGCACTACAGCGATGCGTCTATCCTTGTCCCCCTCCCCCCTCCGCTCTGTCCACCAACTCACCTGTCAGCAGGTCTCTGCTGTGCTCCATCCCGGTGATGACTGAAGTGAGGCCACTTATAAACACCACACTGGTAAGGTTAGTGAGTTTTAGCAAGTAAAGTTAGCCCTTCTTATTTTCAATGAGCGACTGTCTCAGCTTTAGAAAACTGATTGAATTGTTAGCATGTGCTGCTTATGTTGACATGGTGACACAGTGGAGGAAATAAGAGAAAGGAGGATGGTGGCTAAGCTGTCATCTCTGCTGGAGTCCGAGTCCCACCCCATGCAGGACACGCTGAATGTACTGAGGAGCTCCTTTAGCGGTAGGATATGCCAGCCTAAGTGCTTGAGGGAGAGGTTCGGCACATCCTTCCTACCTACGGCTGTCACACTTTATAATGTAACTGGTGCTGCTCATAGAGGTCATATTAAATGTACTAAATGCCAGAACTTGGCAGGACAGACAGACAGATTTCAGGGTTTCCTCTGGTAACATTTCTCGGTGGCGGGCCGTACACCAGAAATTTTACCGCCGCGCCAAGGAGATATGAATTTATTAAGAAAAATATATGAAGCAATGACTTTCCGCAAGCGTGCACATGAACAACGCGCGTGGCCGTCATCCGCGCAGAGTTTAGAAGTGCCCTGCTCACACGAGTTTTCCAGTCAGTCACCAGTGCCTCGCTAAGCGCAACTGTGCGACAGAAACATGAGTTTATTAAAGTACCTTAAACGTGGGGGGGGGGAGAATCAGAAGAGGTACAGTATGTAAGCACTGGCGTTTATCATGGTTTTAACCCACTGGAAACGGGAGCAATAATGGAAGAGTTGCTTAGCTAAGTGATGTGGTTAGAATTCATATGCAGCCGGCTTCATATGAAGGGAAAGGCGAGGGGGACTGATGAATTGCTGAGGATATATTTCACCGGCCACTACAATATTAAGTTATGCAGTGTTTCCTCTGGCTTAAAGACCTTGGCGCGGTGGCAACATATTTTCCCGGGGGGGGGGGGACATACCAGAATATGTTAATTTTATACTATTTATTTCTTTTTAAAATTTTACACAGTACCGTTGCATATGGAACTTACCATTTGAAGTATTGTACAACCGAGGCTTGAATATTGGGCCAGTTGGGGTCCCACCCAGACATCCTGTGTTTGGACTTTTTAGTGGTGTTGTCTTTCTCTCCTTCCTCTGCCTGAACACTTTCCTCTCCTTGGCTCCTGTCTTCTGTCTCATCTTACCCTCTCTGAGCTCTGTCTAATTCAGGTTCTCTTTCTGTCTATGGTGGTATACAAACAGGTTAGAAAATACCAAGCGTCAATGTTTTGTCCTGCAGGATTTTTTTGACATGGTTTACATAAATAACAAAAATATGTTTATTTTTTGTATTTTTATTCTAGTGTTTCTTTTTTCCATTGAGAGAGTAGGGAAGGCAAAGAAACCTTCATAATAGTAATGTACTCAAGCATACTTAAATTATATGATCAGGTGGGTATAGTAACCAGAAATTCTACTCCTGTAAAAGCAGTGCTTTGAAATTAATAATTAAAAGTAGGCAACCAAAAATTTCTAATTGAGTTAAGGGTACAAAGAGCACCCACTTAAAATCTTGAGTAATGGCTTCAGTCTTGAAGGTTTGAGGTTTTTCTCAAACATAATTTTTTTTTTATAGTTTTCTACTTTTCTCTGCAAATCTAAAGTTGAAACCATGTTCCTCATATTTGTAATTTCCTCTTGTAAAATTTACTTTTCTTGTACATTTGAAACTTTATTTTAAATTTGTGGATTATTTTATGACTAATTTTTGTGTTTTTAAAATAAAATTACCTTTTTTTTTAGATAAATTTGAAACAGACTGTTAATTTTTTTACTTTTTCCTTATAACAATTTACATTTCTGACCATAACTTTGCAGTCAGAACAATAATTTAACTGTGATTACAAAGAAAAAATATTAATAAAATTGTATTTAATGAAATGACTTAAATGACCAAGGATGCCATTATTTCTGTTATAATATTTCTTTATATTTATAGTTTGTTTGTTTTGTTTTTAGAAATCTCCTCACCACCCAGACAGCAGGAAAAACCTCCCTTATTTTGAAATCAAATGTTGGCACGTTTAGTTTGTCTGAAGGCTCCTGACAGATTAAAGTCATTGATTTCATGAATTTCGGTCATCTTAACCTGCCAGGTACATAATAGAGAACTGTAGCGGACTCTAACGACATAATTCACCACAGTATGTGTTCATGTACAGAATGATCTGTTTAAGCAGTTAAGAGTTGTGCGTTCAGGCTTTCTCATCAGGCACCTCTCTAGGCAGCTGCTGAAGGACCTCTGTTTAGAGCTAGCATTTTTAGCTGTTGCTTTTTGTCACTGCCACTGTAGAATAAAAACAGCACGCCTGCTTGTGCGAGAAAAGAGAGAAATTGCCAGTCTCTTCATTCCTGCAATTCCTACAGAACAAAACTCAACATTGTAGTGGCTGGTGAAATATAACATCAGCAATTAATCAGTCCCTTGCCTTTCCCTTCATATGAAGCCGGCTGCATATGAATTCTACCCACATCTCTTAGCTAAGTGACTCTAACATTATTGCCCCCATTTCCAGTGGGTTAAAACCACGATAAACATCAGTGCTTACATACCTCTTATGATTTTTTCCCCGCGTTTAAAGTGCTTTAAACAACTCATGTTTCTGTCGGACAGTCGCGCTTAGCGAGGCACTGGTGACTGACTGGAAAACTCGTGTCAGCAGGGAACTTCTAAACTCTGCGCGGATGACGGCCATGCGCGTTGTTCGTGTGCACGCTTGCGGAAAGTCATTGCTTCATATATTTTTCTTAATAAATTCATATCACCTTGGGGTGACAGTAAAATTTCTAGCGTGGCGAGCTGCCACAGAGAAATGTTACCAGAGGAAACCCTGTTATGTTCTGTAGGAATTGCAGGAATGAAGAGACTGGCAATTTCTCTCTTTTCTCGCACAAGCAGGCATGCCGTTTCTATTCTCCGGCGGCAGTGACAAAAAAGCAACAGCTAAAACCGCAAGCTCTCTTCACTCTAAACTGAGGTCCTTCAGCGGCTGCCTAGAGAGGTGCCTGACAAGAAAGCCTGAGAGCACAACTATACCTGCCTAAATAAATCATTCTGTACATGAACACATATTGTGGTGAATTATGTCTTTAGAGTCCGCTACAGTTCCCTATTATGTACCTGGCAGGTTAAGATGACCGAAATTCATGAAGTCAATGACTTTATTCTGTCAGCAGCCTTCAGACAAACTAAACGTGCCAACATTTGATTTCAAAATAAGGGAGGTTTTTCCTGCTGTCTGGGTGATGAGGAGATTTCTTTAAAAAAAACAAAACAACAACTATAAACATAACAAATAGAACAGAAATAACGGCATCCTTGGTCATTTAAGTTAATTTATTTCATTAAATACAATTTTATTAATATTTTTCTTTGTAATCAGAGTTAAATTATTGCTCTGTTCTGACTGCAAAATTATGGTCAAAAATGTAAATTGTTATAAGGAAAAAGTATAAAAAAAATTACCACAGTCTGTTTGAAATTTATCTAAAAAAAAACCCAGTAATTTTTTTTTCCACAATATCTTTATTGAACCTTTTTTTTTTTAACAAACATGATACAAACAATCAAACACTAACACTAAAGTACTACAAAAAAAAAAAATGCACTAAAAACACCAACAACCACCAACAAAATCAAGTCTTCAACAATGCTCCTCTGTTTAGTCTAGACAATCCAATACATAAGTATACATATTATGTTCACCAGTTTGGAATTTACAAGGTCCACACACATCATTCACCTTCTTCTTCAAGAGTTATGTTTAAATTTTTTACATAATCAATAAAAGGTCTCCATATATTCTCAAACACAATTTCCTTTGATTTTAGTATATATGTTATTCTTTCTAATGGAAGGTTTGTTAACATCTGTCTTAACCACTGAGTCACATCTGGTCTATGAGTCTTTTTCCATAATAGTGCAATACATTTTTTGGCATTAAGCAAACTGAGGTCTATGAATGTTCTTTCACTTTTATTAAAATTATGCTTTTCTGGGTACAGACCCAACAAAAACAGTTTAGGATTCAATATGATTTGTTTTGAGATTATTTTTTCAATTGTTACCCTCACCTCTTCCCAAAACATTCTTATTAATCTACATTCCCATAAACAATGAAATAGGGTTCCTTTACTTTCCATGCATTTTGTGCATGTATCTGGTATATTTTTGTTATATCTATTTAACTCCTCCGGTGTAACATACATCCGCATTAACCATTTGAAATGTATCAATTTAAGGCGTGCATTTATTGATTTGGTTTGAGCTTCTGTACAAGCCAATTCCCATTGTTCCTCTGAAATTTCAATTTGCAGATCTTCTTTCCAGTAGTTTAATCTTTTCAGTGAATTTTCACTTGAAGATAGTGTCAATGAGTTATAAAACTCTGAAATAATACCCTTTCTTTTACTATCTTTCATCATCATTTTTTCCAAGGATGAATAAATAGGTCGAGTGAGAGCTTTATTTTGATTTGATCGAATAAAGTTTCTAAGTTGAAGATATTTAAAAAAATGTGTTCTATTGAGATTAAATTTGATCCTCAGCTCTTCAAAAGACATTATGTTGTCTGCACATGGCAAATATAAATCCTGAATCTTTTGTATCCCTTTTAAATTCCATACTTTAAATACAGCGTCCGCTCTCCCTGGTTTAAAATATTGATTACCCCATATTGGACTAAATTGTGACAATAACTGTGGTTCTTTTAAATAGTTTTTAGCTTCACACCATATTTTGATCATATGCTTTACAAATGGATTTTTAACTTGTTTTTGTAATTTTTTTGCCGAATCTGAGTATATGAATATGGGAAGAGGTAAAGGTAAATTGTATGATTCCATTTCAGTCCAGTGAGGGAGATCATTTGATGAAAAATAATATGTCATAGACCTCAGTTGTGCCGACCAATAATACAACATAAAATTTGGACATTTCAGACCTCCACGATCAAATGGTAAATATAATAAAGACAAACGTAATCTAGCCCTCCTGTTGTTCCATATAAATTCCACTAACTTTTTTTTTATTCTTGAGAATAGATCTAAAGGTGGTGATAAGGGAATGTATTGAAATAAAGTATTTTAGGTAAAATATTACTTTTAAGTATATTGATTCTCCCGATCATCGACATTGGTAGTGACATCCATCTCTGAGTTAACTCACTGATATCTGACATTAAGGCTTCATAGTTGACACTGGCGACTGATTCTAGCTTAGGCATAATTTGGATTCCTAAATATTTAAACTGATTTACAACATTGAATTGATTTACCTCAGGGGCTGGGTAATTTCTCTGGGTCTCATTTAGCATTAATATTGAAGATTTAGTTTTATTTATTTTATATCCTGATATTTCCCCAAAATTCTTTATTAAATTCAACAAGGTTGGAATTGATTTTTTTAGATTCGACATAAACAAAATTATATCATCGGCGTACAGGGAGATTTTATGTTCTGTTGGTCCAACTTTAATTCCATATATTTGTGAATGTAAACATATCGCTATCGCTAAAGGTTCAATTGCCATAGTAAACAGTAAAGGTGAAAGTGGACAGCCTTGTCGACATCCTCTATTGATTTTTATTGGTTTTGAAATATTGTTATTTGTTAGGATTTCTGCTGTAGCATTATTGTATATTATTTGAACCCATTTTATGAAATTATTTCCAAGTCCAAACCTTTGTAGGACTTCAAAAAGAAAGGGCCATTCAACTCTATCAAAGGCCTTTTCGGCGTCCAATGATAGGAGAGCTGTATCCGGTGCTTCTTTATTAAAATAAATAATATTAAATAGTCTTCTTACATTATGGAAGCCTTGTCTACCCTTTATAAAGCCATGCTGATCTCGATTAATAATATTTGGTAAAATTTCTTGTATTCGTCTTGCTAAAATTTTACAGATTATCTTAAGGTCGGCGTTTAATAGGCTTATTGGTCTCATATTTTCACATTTATTAGAGGGCTTACCTGGTTTTGGCAGCAGTATAATTAAGGCATTATTTATGTATGATGGTAAATTATTATTTTGAAATGCTTCTAAAACCATTTCCAAAAAAGGTTTTATTAATTTATTCTTAAATTTTTTATAAAGGTCAACTGGAAGACCATCTGGTCCTGCACTTTTTCCTGATTTCATATTATCAATGGCTAGCCCAACTTCTTCTTGACTAATTTTAGACTCCAATATCTCCCTGTTTTCATTTGGAATACACGGTATAGATAGTTCGTTCAAAAACCCATTTAGTTTTGTTAAATCAGGTTCATTTTTGGTATCATATAATTTTTCATAGTAATCTCTAAAGGCTCTATTAATTTCTAAAGGATCTATAACTACCTGTCCGTTACTTATAATACTGGTAATTGGTGTTTTAATTTCCAATTGTTTAATCTGCCATGCTAATAATTTTCCTGATTTTTCACCTTGTTCATAAAAAGATTGTTTCAATCTTAGAAGACTCGAGGCAGCTCTATTCGCTGATTTTTTTGTCGTATTCAGCTCTCAAAATCAGTAATTCATTCTCCAACCTTGGGTCACTTCCTGCATACACTTTTTCCTGAAGATTTTTTATTTTATGTTCCAATTTAGCTCTCTCCTCTCGAGTCTTCTTAGATTTTGATCCTGTATAACTAATAATATGTCCCCTAATAAAAGCTTTGAAAGCCTCCCACTTTACACATGCTGATGTTTGTGTAGTATTGATGTCAAAGAACTTGTCTATCTGTTTTTCTATATACTTGACAAATTCCTCATCCTGAAGCCATTTATGCTGAAATTGCCATCTACCTGATTCCTTTGTCAATTTTTTATCTACATATATTAGACAACAGGGTGCATGATCAGAGATCACAATGTTATCATAAAAGCAGTTTTGAATCTTGGACCTTAATTCTGTGGAAATCAAAAATAATTAATACGTGAGAATGTCTTGTAGGTACTGGAATAACAAGAATAGGCTTTAACTTGTGGTTTCATTTCTCTCCATATATCTAACAATCTCAATTCTTTCATAAAATGATTAATAGTCATCCTACATCCAATGTGCGTACAATCCAGTCCTGTTGATCTATCCACACCTGGATTCAATGTACAATTAAAATCCCCTGCTATTATATGTTGCCCTGTAAGTGATGATAAGATGAGAAATAAATTAGCAAAGAACTTCTGATCATCTATATTGGGACCATATAAGTTCACAAGATTTATATTTTCTAATAGCAAAGAACCTTGAATGATTACATATCTTCCAAATTTGTCTCCAATTACATTTTTCACTTGAAAAGGAACTGATTTATGTATGAGAGTCATAACTCCCCTGGCTCGGGATGAAAATGAAGAGGTGAATACACTTCCCTGCCATCTACTCCTAATTCTTTTAACATCCTCCTCTATCAGATGAGTTTCTTGTAAAAACACAATTCTTGAACCCATGTCCTTTATTTTATTCATAACTTGTTTAAGTTTTTTTAAATTTTGTAGACCTCTGCAATTCCATGAAGTTAAATTAAGATTAACACTTTGGTCCATGATCAATAGAGAGTTTGGGATTACCTTGCAGTGTAAACATGCTCATACAGAGAAGCAAAAACATGAGTGGTTGAACATTCATCCTACAAACTACACACAAACAAATTTCCCCTTCCCACACTTGTGGCAAACCCCCCAAAATCAAAAGAAAAATTCTGTCTCCCGATATAGCCATCGACCGTTCCACACCCACGGGGAACAGCCTAAGCCACTCCTTCTTCATCCTCCCAATCACCCTAACTCTACTGCTTTTAATGACGTAACATTAACTCTCCTCTGTAGTTTTCCAACTTAACTCCAAAATTTTTAACAACTTTGTACATCATAGTTTTTTTTTTTTGTTTGTTTTGTTTTTGTTTTGTTTTTTTAATATATAATACAATCTATATTTTGTAAACTTACTATTTACTTCAAGTCAGTCAGATGCCTGTGCAAATGCTTAATTATTCTACCTTATATTTTGTTCATGCTTAGCTCCCACCAGTCTCTTCTTCTTCTTTGATCTTCTTGATGAACTCCTGCGCCTCCTCTGGGGTCTTGAAGATGTGGGTTCTGCCCTCATACGTGGTCAACAGTCTCGCAGGATAGATTACACCATGACGAATCCCAAGGTTGCGCAGCTCCTTACGTACGGGATCAAACTGCTTCCTCAATTGCTGGATTCCTGTGGCCAAATCTGGGTAGAACCGCACCTGCTGGTCCGGTGTTTAATCTCTCCTTTAGCACGTGCAGCGTTGAAGATCTTCATCCTGTCTCTGTTGCTAAGAAACTTCATAATTAAGGTCCTCGGCGGTCCCTTATCTCTCCGTGGGCCAATACGATGTGCTTTTTCCAGAACCACTGCTGATTGCAACTCCTCGCTGCCCAGCACCTCCGGAATCCACTTTTCCAGAAAGGAACATACGTCCCGACCTTCTGATTCCTCTGGAAGACCCACCAGCCTCAAATTATTCTGTCTCGACCGAGATTCCAAATCCAAAATATTATCTTCCAGAGATTTATTTTTTTTTTCCAAAGTGCGCACCTTTAATTGAAGACGGGTGACGTCATCTTCAGCACTAGCGAGACGGAGCTCCATCTGCGCCGTTCGTTCTACACAGTCACCCAATTCCTTTCTTATTCCTTCCAACGCTGTCATAATCCCATCAAATCTAGAGGAAAAGTCCGCTCTCATTGAACTCATGGCAGCCATCAGCGCATCTGCGCCATTCCCCGCAGAAATCGCACCGTTGCCAGCCTCCTCCGCCATATATGGAGTTTTGTTTGCTGCGTCACAGACCTGAAAGTCCGTTAATTTGGACTGTTTCGGCGGCTCGCTTTTTCCTTTTCCTGGTTTTCCAGCCTTAGGCTTCGCCGACATATCCTCGCCCAAATGCTGGGATACGTTCTGTCCCAAATGAGAGAGTTATTTGCCGATTTTTTTTCTCCAGGAGCAGAGCAGAGCGAGACACGTCCGTCCTACGTGGCAGCCATAACCGGAAGTCAAAACCCAGTAATTTTATTTTAAAAAAATAGACAAAAAATAGTCATAAAATAATCCACAAACTTATAATAAAGTTTCAAATGTACAGTTTCAATTTTACAAGAGGAAATTACAAATTTAAGGAACATGGCTTCAACTTTAGATTTACAGAGAAAAGTAGAAAACTATAAGAAAATTGTTATAAATTTTTGAGAAAAACCTCAAACCTTCAAGACTGAAGTCATTACTCAAGTTTTTAAGTGGGTGCTCGTTGTACTAGTGGTCGACTGATTATCGGCCGGGCCAATTATCGAGGCTGATATTTGGAATTTTGACGTATATCGGCCTTTTTTTTTTTTTTTTTTTTTTAAATCCAACGGGCCGATATCAATAAATCAATTTAAAAACTGGGTTATTTTGGCTCAGATGCAGCCGCGCCTCTCTCTCCCCTGCCACTTCTGTCTCCAGCCACCACCCACGGCGCCATCTGATTGGTTAAGCAAGCCACAGCATGCACAAGTGGCAGAGCCAATCTGAAGCGGAAGCTGTCCTCACACACACGGCGGAAAGGAAAGTTTTTTGTGTGGAGAATGTAAGGAGAGCAAGCACACATGTCAAGGTAAACGCAGAAAACTCTCTCGAAATTGTAATAAACATCCCCGTGCTCTACATCTCACAACTACTACTAACGTTACAGTGAGCAGGAGAATAACGTAAGAGCGGAGTAAACATTAGCGGCAGCTCTGCTAGCTCCCCATATGTTTGTGAATTACTTGAAACAATGCTGTTGGTAATATCAATGTGGAAACAGTCCGTGATTGTAGAAGCCTGTGTGTGTGATTGTGAGAATGAATGTGATTGTGAAATCTCTGCAATTTATGAACGCAAGAGAAGCCGTCTCACTGGAGAGCACGCTGAACAACTTTGCTTTTTGCAAGACAATCTCGTGCTGCTCAGTAGGGACTACTAATTGATTTGACACTCACATTTCTGTGCAAATTTTAACTTTGTTTGCTATACTTTATAAAACCTCTGGAAGCAAGTTTTTATTTAACTTTACTAGAGATGCTGCTGAGCCTGAGAACTCCCTGCACTTTTTGTTTTTGTTTGAAGTTAAAACAATGATAAGTCATTTCAGTTATATTAAAATTTTACTTTGTTTACTGTGGAAAATTTCATGGAGCTATTTAAGTTTTTATTTAACTTTACAAGAGTTGCTGCTGAGCCTGGGAACTCTGCACTTTTTGTTCCAACTTTAAACAAAGTTCAAAGTCATTTCAGTTATTGTGAAATTTTACTTTTTTTACTGTAAAAAAAAAAAAATCACAGAGCTACTATATAAGTTTTTATTTATTAACTTTACAAGAGTTGCTGCTGAGCTTGTTAACTCCCTGTACTTTTTGTTGTGTTTGAACTTAAAACAAAGATAAGTTATATTTAAATGTTACTTTATTTACTGTGGAAACATTTCAGGGAGCTATTTAAAGGCCAAATGTCACGTAACAGGGTACTTTAAATATCTTGAAACTAGATATAAAAGGGAACCGATCCGTTCGGGTATTGGTGCATATGCTTCAGTAACAACGGAATATTCGTTAATTTAAAACTGCCGCGCTTGGCCTGACACGGCCCCTGGAATCGCCTGGGGAAGAAGGCGGAAGTGACGAAATCAATTGTACCCTAGTTTGATGCTTGGGGTATTTCAATTGATTGTTCATATGGAGACTGGAAGGTTGAAGTGAGCAACAAGAAAGAAAAAAATTGGATATTTCACCCATACCTTAAAACGGGACTATCAGGGACAGCTGGGTAATAAGGGACACTTCTCTGGGAAATGTTTCATACCTGTCAAGTGAGACGTTTTCGCCGTACTTCAACACCGTAAAAAGCGGCTATAAGGAACGGCGGAGCAACAAGGCACACCTCTCTGGGATCTCTGTCTGTTCCGCAACCGCTGCACAGCTCAACATGTTAAACCACTGTCCTAATGACTTCTCATTGTAGTGAGAACAGCTCAAGCTGAGCGATCAGCCCGCCCAGACAATTAAACTAATGAGTGACTCCACACTTCTCATGGTAGTGCGAATAGCTCACGTTGAGCGATCAGCCCGCCCAGACAATTAAACTAATGAGGACTCCACACTTCTCATGGTAGTGCGAATAGCTGACGCTGAGCGATCTGCCAGCACCAGCTGTGGCTGATCACACACACGAGTGCTCCGCCAAAACACTCAATTTTTTTTCCAGTATATTTTTCCTTTTGGGCGTACAGAAATGGCAATACGCCCGTTTTTGCTTAAAATTGCATTTTCCCCCGTATTTTCCTTAAAATATTTGACAATAACAACACGAACTACATTTAAACATTTCCCAGAAAAGTGTCCACCACCCACTCCGCCCACCCAAAATACGGCGAAAACGTCTCCCTTGACAGGTATGCGCCTCCATTTTCATACTGATCTGGTCAATTTCTTGACAGCAGCGGCTCTCCTCCACTGTAATAATAATGGCTTCCGAAAAATCAATATTTATGGGGCGCCCTCGACAGACCCCCTTCGGCTTCGCAATTCTGGAGGCGATTAATGTCCATGCAATGGACAATGACATTTTCCACTGGTTCTGCTCTCTGGTCATCGTTGGAACTGTTGTCATCAGACAAAGCATCTGATTCCGTCTCGGACGGCTCAAACCGGTAAGGTTCTATGCCTCTGTCACTGTCTGAACCACTGACAAAAAAAAAAGACAAAAAAAAAAGACAAAACTAAACTATTTGTTCACAATCGCTGTCACTTTCCCGTCATGATTGTCCAATGTTGATTAAGTGATGAATGTGGATAGGCAGGGCAGCCAGGGTACAACTGGTGATGTCAAAAACATGGGGCGTGGTCTGGACTGGCTGTCACAAGCCAGCAAGCAAGGTGGGGCCTTCACCTGGTGTATTTTGTGCAAATTATGTAAAATACAGGTGGGTGATATGGTCTCCGGTATGAATATTTGGTTTAAGCCATGCGTATTTTTATCTAAATTCGTTGTCATTTAGAAAAAAAAATTACGTGACATTTGGCCTTTAAGTTTTTATTCAACTTCTGGAGCTATTTTTCTATTTGTTTGGTTAAATAAACATGCTTTAGGCAGTTAAACGAAGTTAAGTGTTTGTATTAGTCAACATTTTTATGCCAATTTTTACACTTTTACTGCAAATGAATATTGGCTCCAAATATCGGTTATCGGCCTCCTTAACTTCTAATAATCGGTCCTGAAAAAAACCATATCGGTCGATCTGTACTTTGTACCCTTAACTCAATTAGAAATTTTTTGGTTGCCTACTTTTAATTATTAATTTCAGAGCACTGCTTTTACATGAGTAGAATTTCTCGTTACTATACCCACCTGATCATATAATTTAAGTATGCTTGAGTACATTACTATTATGAATGTTTCTTTGCCTTCCCTACTCTCAATGGAAAAAAGAAACACTAGAATAAAAATACACATATTTTTGTTATTTATGTAAACCATGTCAAAAAAATCCTGCAGGACAAAACATGACACTTGGTATTTTCTAACCTGTTTGTATACCACCATAGACAGAGACAGAACCTGAAGTAGACAGAGCTCAGAGAGGGTAAGATGAGACAGAAGACAGGAACCAAGGAGAGGAATGTGTTCAGGCAGAGGAAGGAGAGAAAGGCAACACCACTAAAAAGTCTAAACACAGGATGTCTGGGTGGGACCCCAACTGGCCCAATATTCAAGCCTCGGTTGTACAATACTTCAAATGGTAAGTTCCATATGCAACATTACTGCGTGAAATTTAAAAAAGAAATAAATAGTATAAAATTAACATATTCTGGTATGTCTTACCCCCCCCCCCCCCGCCCCAAGAGAAAAATATGTTGCCACTGTGCCAAGGTCTTTAAGCCAGAGGAAACACTGAAGTGAATTTCACAGGTGTGCAGACTTAAACAGGTGAGGTTAAATATGACCTGGAGCCCGACCATGAGCTATGCCAACAGGAAGCAGAGATGGTAGAAATGACAGAAATCATCGCGATTAGTCGACTAACCGAAAAAAATAGTCATTAGATTAATCGACTACAAAAATAATCTTTAGTTGCAAGCCCTTCTCCACTCCACTTGGGGCAGGAGCTTGTCTCCAACCCAGAGAGGACAATCCACCTTTTTCCGGCTGAAGACCATGGACTTGGACTTGGAGGTACTGATTCTCATCCCAGCCACTTCACACTCAGCAGCAAACCCTTCCAGCAAGGCCTGTAGGTCATTGATTGATGAAGTCAACATGACAACATCATCTGCAAACAGCAGAGATGAAATCTTGTGGTCACCAAGCATGACACCCTCAATCCTTGGTTGTGCCTAGATATCATGTCATAAAAATTATGAACAGGATCGTTGACAAAGGGCAGCTCTGGCAGAGTCCAACTCTCACTGGAAACGAGTTTGACTGGTGTTGGCAATACAAACCAAACTCTTGCAACGGTTGTATAGGGAGCTGGATAGCTTGTACTAATGGAGCCCGATACCCTATACCTCCCACAGCACCCCCCACAAGAGACCATGAGGAACACGGTCAAATACTTTCTCCAAGTCCACAAAACACTGTGGACTGGTTGAGTAAACTCCCACAAACCCTCGAGGGGAGGAGTTAGGTAATCTTGGGGTCTCATTCCCCGAGTGAGGGGAGAATGGAGCGAGAGATCTGGCAGACAGATTGAAGCAGCATCCTGCATGACTGATGAAAACATTGTACTAGTCTGTTGTTGGTGAAGAGGGAGCTGAGCTCTAAAGCAAAGCAGTCGATTTACTGGTCAATCTACGTTCCTACCCTTACCTATGGTCATGAGCTTTGGGTAATGGCCGAGACAATGAGATTGCAGATACAAGCGGCTGAAATGAACTTTCTCCAAGGATTGCTGGACTCACCCTTAGAGATAGGGTGAGGGAGTTCAGTCATCTGGGAGAGGCTCAGAGTAGAACCGTTACTCCTCCACATCGAAAGGAGCCAGTTGAGGTGGTTTGGGCATCTGATCAGGATGCCTCCCTGGACGCCTCCCACTTGAAGTGTTTCGGGCATGTCCCACTGGGAGGAGACCCTGGGGCAGACCCAGGACACGCTGGAGAGACTACGTCTCCCAGTGGCCTGGGAACGTCTTGATATCCTCTCTAAAGAGCTGGAGCAGGTGGCCGGGGAGAGGGAAGTCTGGGCTTCTCTGCTTGGGCTGCTGCCATCCGCGACCAGCCCTCTGGAAAAGCAGTAGAAAATGAATGGATGGGACTTCATTAAGACCTGTGGGAGCTGTTAAAATGTGGGAAAATTGCAGTCAATGGCACCTTTAAGGGTTGTGCAAGCCAGTATAAAACCAGATTATTGTATATTTAGCATTTTTTCTATTTTCAAACTGGATTATACAGATTAGACATCACATTAAAGTTGGGAAAAGTTTGAAATGATTCATCTTTAATTTTTTTTCACATTGCAAAAATGAATTTTTAACAAGTGTGTACACTTTTCTAACCACTGTAATTAAGTCCAGGATTGTCAATTTCAAACAGAGTGCAAGGTTATTTAATGTGGTAGTAATATATACTGTTTAGAAAATGGATGTGAAATTGCTGCTTTGGCATATGTAAATTCATGGTAATTCACTGTTGGAAAAACAGCATTTCACCACGTTTATAGTTTTCACTATCAATGTACTGTTTTCAGCCATATAGTATTACACAGACATTCCTTTAAGGCATACATTAGTTCTGATCCATTATGTATTAATAATAAGCTGCCTTCCATGGTCTTGTGAGCAAAAAGAGCCACATCAGGAGCTTTTTAGTTCTTTTTTTTTTTTTTTTTTTTAGTTCAAAGAGGATTTTTGTTATCTTCTAAAACAAGGTTGCCACTAGGGGCTAGAGGTTAGGGTTACTTCTTGTAATCAATTTTGGTTTGGACCTCTACGACGACTTACACAAGACTAATTAATCTACACAACCAAGTGGTTGCCCATTTTACTGCTAATATGAAGTAAAGAACAGATGTTTGCCTCAAATCCTTAATTCTCACAAGAATAACTGATCCATTTCTGTATATTATGTTCCATCACACCGTCACAGCTCCAAAGTGTTCACTTTTGAAATCAGCAATTTGCATAACCAGCATTAATGCATCATCAAATTAGCAGGAGTACCCTTGGTCTGGACATTTACATAGGCATGAAAACAGCCTAAAGCACTTCTGAAATTGTTCCTGGATGTCATATGGCTTTTACCTCAAAAGATTTTCTTCTTCTTCTTCTTTTAGATTTGATTGGCGGTTGGCAACCAGCTTACAGGTGCCTGACCTTGATTATCATCACTCTATCATTCTTATATAAGAGTTCTGAAACATCTCCTTATGTGTGAAAAAAATTATCTGTCCTTGGACTTGTGTCCGAGGTGCGGCCAAAACTCTGGTCTGTCATGACCATAGGACTCACTAAAATTTTGTTTGACACATTGCTAGTAGTATTGCCTTAAGGATCTCATCAAAACATTTTCCTGAAGTATAAAATAATGTAAAAATCTGTGGGGCAACACATAAAGCAAGCTCACCTTGTTCAGAATCAAGGACACATTGCAGTTATTTGCACTGCAGGTATTTCTGAAAAAAAAAACAACACAATTTTGTGTAAAATAGACGGACCTGCCCGGTGAAAAGCACACACTAGTACACAAATCTGACTTTTTTTTCTGCTTGTTACAGAGCATTCAACAGCTCACTGCACCAAACAGAAACCCTGCAGCCTGCCTCTCCTGTGCTCTTTCTTGGACCAGAGCCCATGGGCAGGCAAGCATACTGTACACAAGAGTGCAAAGTCACACACACACACACACACACACACACACACACACACACACACACACACAAAGAGTCATACAGAGATGCTGGCCCACAACAATCAGCCTCAGCATGAACACCTACGGTACACACAAACACACAGTTAAATGACATGGTAACACATACGCTCAGGCACAGATCACTGTCACAACATTGGAAGACCATTGTTAGCCTTCCTTCGAGGTGTGGGTAGCTGTAGCTGTAACAGCAAATGCAACAGATGAAACTGCAGCAAGAAGAGGCCAGGTAAGGTGAAATGGAATTGAAGCTCCTGCGCATGTGTGTGGATGTATGCATATTAGTGCAAGCCAGCACCCGCATCTTTCTCTCTGACTATTTTAAGGTGGTTCTTTATAAATGGTAGAGCATGACCAAGTCTTTGGCAAGGATTCAAATGGACAGTGTGCATAATACATGATAGTCAGACAAAGAAGCACAGAACAGAGGGAAGAAAAACATATGCCAGAAAATAAGGTATGCAGAGACAGTTTTCAATGCAGCAGCACTTCAACAGTAGTGACACCTCCACGACAGTCAGATCAGAGGTAGATCTGCTACCTCACTAGCATAGTCTGTGACATTATATGCAGTTGCATAAAGACAGAGTGCCACGATCCAACAAACATGATTACCTCCACTCTCACTGACATAAAGCGTGTGTGTGTGTGTGTGTGTGTGTGTGTGTGTGAGTGAGAGAGAGAGAGAGAGAGAGAGAGAGAGAGAGAGAGAGAGAGAGAGAGAGAGAGAGAGAGAGAGAGAGAGAGAGAGAGAGAGAGAGAGAGAGAGAGAGCGAGGGAGAGAGAGGGGAGGAGAAAAAGCATACCAAAGAAGACATGCAGCCTCAGACCAAGCAATGATGCTCTTAAAACACCACCTCAGTTTGTAGCTGATTCCTGTCGCAGTGTGCAGAACCAAGAAATAAATGCAAAAAAACAGCAGCTACAATGAAAGAGCAGCAGCCAAAATCCAAGAGCTCTAGCAGAAAAGCAGAAAGATAAGACAGAGGAGGAACGGTAGAAGGCTGGTGAATGTGAGAGCCTGTGTGACCACGATTATTTGCCAGAGTGAAATGTGCATGTATGTCTGACATGAGAACATGAGAGAGGAAAAAAGTGACAAGACTGACAGAATCGGGCAGGAAACATGGACTAAGAAAAAAAAGGAAGGCGACGGAGAGGAGACAGAATAAATGTGAGAGCTTGGAATCACTGAGCTGAGCAGATGCATTGAAGGAAATGCCCCTCCTCTTTCCTTCTCTGTCTCTCGCGCGCTCTCTCTCTCCCCATTTGCACTGTCAGCATTTGAGTAAGCATGCATTCAGTGAATCAGGTGAGCAATAATGGTGAAAGAAGTGGGCCAGAGAAATGCAAACAGCAAATGTGTTTCACTCAAATAGAACGACAATGTTTCCATCTTGCAGCACCCACAATTTTCAATAAAATTAGCTCAGCCTTAACTCCCTTCCTGTCTGCAACACTCAGAAACCCCACTTGCTCATAGAAAACACCTGTAACACCTATATATTAATATGCCAGAACATTACTAAAACATTAATATGGGACTTCAGGTTATGGTGGCCACGTAGGAAGACGTGTTTCACACTGCTCTGCTCATAAAATAAAAAGTTGGCTAAAACTCTCTTAATTGGAACAAAAACCCGTCCAGCGTTTAGGCGCGGCTATGGTAAGACTAAGGTTGGGAAATTGGGCGGAGGAAAAAGTAATTCGACAAAACAATCCAAACTAACAGACTTCCACGCTCGTGACGAAGCAGAAAAATCTCCAGGACTATGGCGGAGGATGCAGCCAGCGGCGGAGCGGGAACTGCTGAGGAGGGGACAAGTGCGGTGCTCGCTGCCATCAGCTCCATGAGAGCAGACTTTTCGTCTAAATTTGATGGATTATAGCAGCGATAGAAGGAATGAGAAAGGAAATAAGCGACTGTATGGAACGAGTATCGCAGGCGGAGCTCCGAATTTCAAGCGCTGAAGATGACGTCACCAGCCTACAATCAAAGTTGCAAACACTGGAATTAAAATGGAAACGTCTGGAAGATAACGTTCTAGACTTGGAATCACGCTCGCGACGGAATAATTTTGAGGCTGGTGGGTCTCCCGGAG